>CAWUFW010001536.1:0-1380740 GCA_963921515.1 Calotriton arnoldi
CGGTGTGGCAGTGCATGGCATTGCTGAGGTTTTGGCGAGGGTGGTCACATGCCTTTCGGAAGTTCTGGGATGGGATATTCCACTTCCGCCACGTCTGGCCATGCTGCATATTATAGAGGGAATAGGGGGCAATAGGTACAAGCGCCATTTGTTGTTTCTTGGTCTTACGCTAGCTGAGCGCGATATTGCCAGGGTTTGGAAAAGGGCCTAGATTTCTCTATGGGTCTGGAGATACCCGTTTTCAAGGCGAGGGGTGCCCTCAGAAACATCCCAAAATATGGAGGAGGTGGGCAGATTACCGGGGGCTTTACCTGGAACCTGTCCCTCCTATTTCTGCGATCGGGCGGTACCATGATGACAGGATTGTGGGGCAGCCTGGACTATGATTGTCGCTCTTCAAATTGGGTGGCTGGGAACTATATGTTTCAGACTCTATATGTTGGACATGGCACTACTGTTTCTTATTAAGTTTTCGTTCAGATACTCCTAATTTCCAAACTGTTATCTCAATATTGAAAATGTTGATATCAGCATTACTGCCAATTATTGTGTATTACTGGTATTCCTGGCTGTACCAGGACTGTCTCGGCTGTCAACAATAAAATTATGTTGTGAAAAAAAAATTTGAGGTACATTTCATCTAAGCAAATAATTCATAGACTAATGTATGTATATAATGAAATGTTGAATCCTTTTTGCTTTTTCCCTATTCTCAAAGTTTGTTTACATTTCATGGGCATATTATAGTCATCTTTCACCTTAAAAATTCATTAACTTCCCTATTTTCATTCCCTTCATCTTATTCTTTGGTTTGTGATTATCGAATATTTAAAAAAATAAATTTTATTAACAATTTATTCAATTCTAGCCAGCTTCTAGTACCATTTAGAATTATGTTTAACCCCAATCCCCACTCCCATCCTAAAACCCTAACCCCTATAACAGCAACCCCAATGGATGTCTTCAATGGAGAAGGCATCCTTTTATTTAGTCCTAACACAGACCATACCTGAATCCTACAGATCTCATCAGTCGCTTCTTAAAACCCTTCAGTCAGGAGATGAAGATTTTAAAGTTCCTGCTGAACCATAGTAAGAGTTAGAGTTTTGATGGATGCAGAAAGTCGGTGGCTTCTGATACCAATTGAAAAGTTGACATTATGGTATTGGACATGTTTCATTGTCTTCCTGGGAACATTTGAGTAGTAGCACATTTTACTTTAAATTTATTGGTCAAATGGCTGTTGCCTTTTGTCTGAATACATCCAAATATATTGTAAATACAATCCGTGACATTCTCTCTTGCTGAGAGTATGATTGAGAAAAAAAGGGGAAAAAATAGAATTTTCTCTACTTTTGTTGACCTTGATGTATATGGGCTGGGACTCGACTCGATGAGCCAATTAAGCCTCTCTCTCTTCCAGTCACCTGGGTCACCATTTGGAAACAAACAGTTCTATATTAAATCATCAACAAATTTAATCATGTCTGTGCCACTCTTGTCCTTCTGCTTCCCACAAAATCATAAACTGTTTCTTTTTCCTCTATTTATCCAATTCCCTACCTTACTCTTCAGCACCTTCCTATCATTTTTATTTACATTACAGCTGCCTTTTGTTTCTTCATTTGCTTTTCTAGCTTCTTATGGTTAAACTCTAAATTTTCTACCTGCTCTTGAAATCCTTCTACTTTTGTATCCCAGTTTACTAAGGACTGTTGGATTATATTAAATTATAATTATCTTAGTCAATACAAATACTTCCATAAGGGTTAAACCCATTGGCTCTCAATACGTTATCAATTCAGTTTTTTGTGTTTTGTTTTTACATACCACAGGACCTCTTTTAATTTTTGCTGCCCACTCAGTCAATTTCCAAATGTGTCCGCTCTATGCAGGTTTATTATCTTTCAAGCACCCACCTTTAGATCTGCCCAGAGAATGTTGGGGGTCAGTACTTATTGTGGGATTCAAAATGATATCACCAGATTGGGCCTTCTTTTTGACCTTAACTTGAAACCATTGTTGATTACAGGCCTTTGGGTTCATCTTGTGCATTTTTATTGATGGTTGAAGTAATCTCTTCCTCCAGGACATAGCACATACTCGAAGGCTTGACTACCCCATCGCCACAGCTGGATTGAACTGGCCTAACTGTCTTGGCCAGCTGCCAGCCCCCAAAGATCAAATCAAAAGTTTGGGAGTCTGGCTGGATAAGTCCCTTAATTTCAACTGCCAAGCAGTCAAGTTAGCCGCCTCCTGTTTTGGTATCAGCAGAATGCTGCGAAAAATCCTCCCACTTCTCCCCACACCAGCTCGAAGAGTGATGGTCCAGGCGCTGGTACTCTCTCCGTCTGGACTACGGGAACTCCCTCTACCTTGGCACCACAAAGTCCACCACAAGGAAACTGCAGGTGGTGCAGAGTTGCGCAGCCAGGCTGCTTCATCACACCCCTATTCGCATTCGGCCAAGCCAGCACTAAAAAAACTGCACTGGCTCCCAATAAATGAACGGATAAGGTTTAAATCATTGTGCATAGCACATAAAACGCTTTGGGGATCGGTCCAAAGATAAACCATTCTCTTATGGCCTTCCATCGCCCTTCAAGATGCTTCCGGTCAGCCAGCCTGTTTTTAGCAGCGGTACCTAAAATTAAGAGAGCCTGTTCAGGGGGCCGCACCTTCTCTTACAATGCCGCCAGACTATGGAACACTCTCCCCATCCAGCTGCGCTCAACTGCCCACCACCTCTCCTTCCGGAAGCAGCTGAAGGCTTGGCTCTTCCAGAATCTGCCTTAACCATCCAGCCTCCATTTGCTTGTTGCTGCTAGCGCGGGGATGCCTAAGGGTAGCCATGCGCTTAACAAATGCTAATTATTAATAATAATAATAATAATAATAGTATCATAAGTAGAATACAAGCACTCGGAGTAGATCCATTCTACTTCTCTCAGGCCTCTGAGGGTGGTATCTCTTTATTTTTATTTATTTTTTATTTGAAAAGTTTTATATAGCGCTGGCTAGACCCGGAGGTATCAGAGCGCTTTACATGAGGTAGGACATAGGTTTCAGAACATTGTTACATAGTTATATCAGTTGCTGGAGCGTCGCATAACATAGAAAGGGAAACAGTATAACGTAGATACATGAGTAGCAGGAACATAACATAGCATTAAGGGGAAAAAAAAACGGTAAGGGTGAAAATACTTCAGGAACACAGAAAAGTCAGGCTGTAAAGGGGAGGCAGGGGAGGGAAAAGAAAGACAACGGGGAGACGAGGAAAACAATGTCCGAAGACCGGCTGGGTAGGTGACGGCCGAGGGTGAACCAGAGCCAAACTCCTCTATAGCTGCATAGGACAGCTCCACCGGGCATCGGCCAAGGTTGCTCGGGCACCGCGGTACGTACAGACAGTTATGGATTCAGCCTAGGGGGCATCGTCAGAAGTTACATCGGGAGCACCGGTCACGGTGTGCGGTGCTGCGATCCCAGTAGTAGTGGGGCTACTCTCAATCCTCTACAGAGTGCGTCTCCCTTGCCGCTGTGGTCACTCTCAGCGATGTCTCTGTAGCCCTGGAGAACAAATGCTGGATCCCTCCCCAGTAAGGGGAGAAAGAGTGCTTTTGTGGGAGGCCCACTCGTGGCGGCCATCTTAGGGACAGTCAGGCTGGTAAGAATGACCCAAGCAACTGTGGGGGGAGTTGACGGCTGGGTCGCAGGTTCAACAACCTGGGAATCTGCTGCTCCAATACAGTAAATGTTGGTGTGGGCCACCTTGTGCTGGGGGCCATTTAAGTTCATAGCTCCTTCAGCTGCTGCCATACTCGTGGACCAAAGTGGGTGAGTGAGCAGTTCCAGCGGGTCAGGGGCCTCAGAGTGAAGAGAGTGCTGGCAAACCCTGAGTTTTGCCCAACTCGGGAAACAAACATTGCGGCGAGATGCGTGTGGACGCGCATCGAGGGACACTGCGGCCGCCATTCCAAAGTCAGGCAGGTACAGGCAGTATCACGGGAGCGATCGCCGTGTAGGGCGAATACAGCGGAAATACAGCTAGAACCTGAGGGTACCTTGAGCTCAGGGGCACAAGCGGTCTCCATCCACAGGAATCGGCCGCTCGGCGCAGAAAGCAGATGAGCCTCCAGGCGCTGCGATCGGGAGCGTCGGCCATTTTGGAGCCGATGCCATGGTTCCACTACGGTAACATTTCGGCACGAAACTCCGCTGCAACTGGTGTGAGCCGTCGGCTTGAGCGTCTCCTCCCCGGGCCTCAAGGGAGTCGCAGCTCCGGCCCTGAGAGCCGCGCAGTCCACTCACTACAGAGTCCGGGCAGTTCAGCCTCCGCCCCGTCGCTGCCCTGGGGAGATCTCTTGTGAGAAACACAATATGACAGTAACTCTCTCTGACTCTGGAGTCTTTTCTATCTTCCTAATTGGTAAAGGGCATTGCATGCTGTATCTCAGCCTGACTCTAGCTTTAAATTCCTAATCTTGAGGAATTCTACTTTTCAGAACAGGAATATCTAATTTCCATACAATCCCAGTAGAGCAAATGTGTAGTTTATTTAATGCAGATTCCTGCTTTTTTCATACCTGAATTGAAGTTAGAGATAGAAATAGAGGCAGAATTGCATGAGCCCCCTTCGCTAATCAATTCAGAAATGTCAACAGTTTGTAAGATACTGGGAAAAGTTGAAGTGGATATTGAGGTATAAACAGGGGCTAGGATTTGAGGAACATTTTGACGCCTAACCACTTCGCTGGTAGTTCCAATAATATATCCTGAAGCCAGAATGTTTTAGGAGCAAAGAAAAGGTGGTTAAAACTCCTTGCTGCAATGTTTGAGGCTCCCACATATATCCATATGGAAATGGAAATCTCTTCTACGTTATGAAAAGGCTTCCGAAATTGAACACTTAAACATGATTGCCACAGAGAAAATTGGAAGAAAACAGACCACTTTTGACTTGGCAAATATGTAGAGAGCCACAAATAAGGGCTTGTGTGTCATGTCAAATATGGCTTAGAGAGTTTTTCAACCAAATCCTTCTCTATCATATTAATATTTCCTTACATCTCTGGTTTTGTCTTCCAGTAGCGGCTGCCAGAGGACAGGAGTGGAGAGGCAGTGGGGGTCGCGGGAGACCGGAAATTCCAAAATAAAAAAACACTTACCTCCTCGCCGAGTCTCTCCTCAGTCGTCTCTCCTACGTCGTCCCTCGTCCTCTCTCCGCCAGAAAGCACACAGGCTCCCTCAGCGCTCTGATGGGGAATGGGAGGGTGGGCAAGTTCCCCACCAGGCTGTGTAATGCAACCTGGTGGGAAACATGCAAGTGTGGAGGACTGCTTGGCTGGCCCAAGAGGCCCGGCCAAGCAGTCCTGCACCCTCTGGAGTGCAGCAACCACTTGTCCTCCTGGACATCACGGGAGTCCCAGCCCCGCCCAACCTGGCCGGAAAAAAAAAATTATGATGACAGAAATAACTTACGTTATTATCATTTTTACACTGCTCTTCGCCTTACCGGAGAAGCCAGTACTGTTGTCTTCTAGAAATCTACATCCTATCTCAACTAGTATTACTCTGTTCCAAATATTCCAAAATGACCAACTAAAGTTGTGTAAGGCAAACAAAAAAAGTGAATCTAACGCCGCAAGATTTAAAACCAAGAGGGCCATTAAGGTCATGGACTTCACATGCTTCAGCATAACCCTCTCTGCGGGCCAAGAGTATTCTCCAAGGCTATGGTCGGGTAAAAAAACAACTTTACATGTGGTAGGTCTGCCACTTAGGTCACATATCTAATAATGGGACTGGTGCACCAGGTGAATAGCTGGATATTACGAGGAAGGCAAACCGCATAATAACAAACCAGCCCTGGATGTCATGTGTCTAACTCTGGGTCGGATGCTGCAGGTGAATTGCTAGATGTAAGGAGGCAGACAATCAGCAAAATTACAGACAAGCCTTTGAGGTCACGTATCCGATGCTGGGAACTAGTGCTCCAGGTAAAAGACTACATGTAAGAGACAGACACACAGCCTAACAGCACGCCAGCCATGAGATCACATATTTGAACCTGGAAGCTGGTGCTTCAGGTAAGGATTTCTACCTCCTCCTCACTTACTGAAAACAGTGACTTCAAGAAATGGCTCTTACCCTCTCTTTTCTCTCCGAATTCGCTGTTTTCTTCACTGATAAGTCCACTAAGATTGAGATGGAATTAAGCTTGGCCCGTGATCTCCTCCCGAGTGGTCCTCTGAACACCCTTCGCCCTTCAGAGTTGACTAACACTGACCCTTCACAGCCCTTCCTCCCCAAAAACAATGCATCTTGGAGTCTGTTCCAAACCTTGGATGAACCCACTATACGCAAAATGCTGTTGACGTTGAAACCTTCCAATCACTACAATGACCCTTTGCCATCGAACCTGTTCCCGGAAGTAAGATCCTCCTTACTAACACTCTGGACGATGATCGTCAATGCTTCTCTTATGCAAGGTGCTATTCCTGATTGCCTTAAATCAGGTCAAGTTACCCGATCATAAAGAAACCAAATGCTGATCCACGGACCTTCTTAACTTTCGCCCAATCACCAACATCCCCACCTTAGCAAAACTCCTGGAGAAATGTGTGCTCGCCCAACTCTGTCATCACATCGACCACTTCCAGCTCCTGGACCAATGCCAATCTGGTTTCGCCCAGGTCACAGTCACGGAGTCGGGCGCTAACACACATCGTAGATGATGCGCTTAGAATGCTGGATCACAATGAAGCGTGCCTTTTGATCCTTCTTGACCTCTCGTCAGCATTTGATACTGTCAAGCGCGATCACCTAATTGACCTCCTGGAACATAGGATGGGGCTGTCTGGGCCAGTTTTAAACTGGTTCTCTTCGTTCCTTCACAACAGATCCCAAAGCTTCAAGGTGAACCACTCCTTGTCACATCCTGCACCGGTCACCTTGGGGGTTCCCAAGGTTCAGCACTGTCCCCCACGCTCTTTAACCTGTTCATGGAACCTCTGACAGAAATTCTAAAATCATCCAGCATTCATTATCATATGTACGCGGATGATACCCAACTATACCTGAAGATCGCCTCCCCGAAGACATCCAGTCCCTCAACTCAGTCCTGCTGGAAACACAAAGATGGTTGACAAGTAATCACCTGAAGTTAAATGCTCTTAAAACAGAATTCTTACTGATCTCACCCCACAACCAATCTCCTGCCATGGAGCAATGGCTGAATCAACTGACTGCTCTTAACTGTAGACCGCACCTTGTGGACTCGGCATCTTCTCTGGGTATTATTCTGGACAAAAGTCTGAACATGCAGAAGCACATCAGTTCCCTCACCAAAGGAGCGAACTTCCAACTCGGCCTACTCAGGAAACTCAAACCCTTTCTCCCTGCTCATGACCTAAAGGTTGCAGTACAAGCACTAGTGATCTCAAAGCTGGACTATGGTAGTGCAACACTTTGCGGCTTGCCTAGAGTGAGGACGGCTCCTCCTAGGGCTTCCCTAAACTCCGCTGCTAGGCTCTTAACTGGCACAAAAAAATACCACCACATCTCTCTGGACTTGCGGGACCTGAATTGGCTCCCATACGAAGGTCGGATACAGTTAAAAATTGCATGCATGGCTCACAAGGCCATCCACTTCAAGACTCCGCTGTACCTCGCTCGGAAACTGGAGCTCTCCTGCGGTTCTAGAGCCTCCAGAAGTGCCAGCACCCTTTTGCTAAAACCACAAAAATTCAAGAAAAAAAGACATATAACCGAACCTTCTCAGGGATGGCTCCGAGGATCTGGAACTCCCTACCACCGGAAGTCAGGGTGAACCCCTCCACTCTCTTCTTCAAAAAAGAAGTCAAAGGACTCTTGATGAAGAAATTTCTTCCTTAGCATGGCTCCTTCTTTTGGTTCTGGGTCCATACCCGGTGACTCTGGCCAGACACCTGGTTCACGAGTTTCTTGGACAATTCTAGATTGTGACCTTGTTGCGCTGTCGATTCTGTTGTCTGTTTTTTCCCTCAGGATAATGTTTGTCAATTAGACTTTAAGATTTTGTTGCCTTGTTTATTCTGTTTTGTTTGCTTATAACCTTCGTGATGCATAATCTGTAAAGCGCTGTGATACCCTTGGTGGTCATGTTTGCGCTATATAAAACTTTCAAAAATTTTCATTCAGCTTGCTTGTATTGTTCAACCTGCCTTGAAAATTATCAAATACACTTACCTGTGCCAGGCTTGCTTTGTTCTAGGAAATAAATACCACTAAATAATAATTTTATACAAATCAAATTGGTCTGAGTTCTATCTTTGAGTGTATGACATCATTTGCTGATTGAGTGTGTACAACAAATGCTTAACACTACCCTCTGATAAAGCCTTACTTCTCGCCCACACTACCACAAATAGAGAGTAAGGTGCTATCTACTTTAACCTCTGCCTACCTTTGGGGTTCCACTGGACTCTGTGCACACCATACCTCATTTTGGTATAGTATATACAGAGCCAGCTTCCTACACCATTTGGCCCAGGTAACACTGGTTCCCAAGCCCATTCATCTTTTACCAACGCCGTCACTTGTGAGCATGAACAATGGTCAGATATGCCATCCGGAACCAGCATCTCTCCAGTTACTTGCCTGGCTTCTGCATTCTTCGAGTTTCGGGATTTGAACATAATACAAGAATGCCGAACCAGATCTAGAGCAGAAGGCACCAATAAGACTTACAAATTAAAATGGAAGAGATTTTGTATTTGGTGCCAACAGAACAACTTGCATCCCTTTCACGCCTCTCTAGAGCAAATCTGACCAAATCTACTCACTCTGGCCAAATCGGGCCTGGTGTAAGCGTCCGTAAAGCTCCACCTTGCTGCAGTTTCTAGATACAGACGCTTTTCTCAAGCTTTGTCTCTCTGCCCTTCAAGACTCGTGAAGCAATTCATGAAAGGGCTCTTCTGAACATTCCCTCAAGTAAGGGCTCCACCTCCGGAATGGCATCTCAGTGTGGTCCTCGCACAACTAATGAAGCGGCCCTTAGCCTATTAATAAGGCTGACTTCAGATTTCTCATGTGGAAAGTTGCTCTTCTAACTCTCAAATCTACCAGGAGAGTTAGTGAGATACAGGCCTTTACCACTAAAAACCTTCCTTCACTTCTAGGATGACTCTGTGCTTCTCAGGACTAATCTCTAAGGTTCCTTCTCAATTTCACCTGAATGAACCGCTTATGCGTTGAACTTTCTTTCCCAATTAGACTACACCAGCGGAGCAGGCATTTCATACCTTGGACATCAAACTATGCCTCAAATTTTACCAGCAAAGGGCAAAGTGTCTGCAAAACTGACCAGCTGTTTGTGTCCTATGAACAAGGTTGTCTAGGCACTGCAGTGACAAAAGCGACCATTGCCAGATGGATCGCTATGGCTAATCAGTTTTGCCATGTCAAAGCTGGCAAGCATTTGTCAAGACGAACTAAGGTGCATTCTACGAGACCAATCTCCACATGGGCTACTCTATATGTGAGAATTAGTCTTGAAAAGATATGACATGCTGCGAAGTAGAAGAGCACCCACACACACGTTCATGCAGCACTACTGCCTGGAATCTACGCAGAGCAGTGATGCAGCGGTGAGCCAGGCTGTTACAACATCTATTCCAATGGTAGAGGTGTTTTATTCTTTACATTGATTGAATTACTGACTGTTTCTTGTCATTATTGATACTAAATAACGGTAAAATTTCGGTATTTTCCATTTCATTCTGAATGGTAAGCATGGTTGTGTATTTTATGAATGATTGTGAGTTTAATATAGAGGTTTATAAATGGATGAATGTATGTAATGTAAATATATTATTTTCTATTCTAAAAAGGATTATTTCAAAGGTATACTGCTACTACCCACCATCCGCTAAGGATAAGAACATGTCTACAAATAGCATGTGAATCTATGAAAGATACCCCAATACTGGATAAGAACATAGGTTTTGCAGCGTGAATCTTTTTCTGGATTCACATGCTGTGCATTATTCTGCCATCTAGTGGTTGGGTCCAGAATAGTCTGTTTTTTTTCTTGTTTTTTTCTTGTTTTGGTCGTAGTTGACCACCATTTGGTGCCAGGTACGTCCCCTGTGTGACGTCAGACGGCGCCCTGGAGTTCGTTGTGCGTGGTAGCCATCTTCAGATTCTTTTTTCCGCTGTTGGGTCTGGAAGCAGGACGCTCCGAAATTTTTCAGAAAAAACCCTGAAAAGAAGATAAAGTCGAGAGTTCAAGTGGACTCCACCGTCCATCGACATCACAACCAGAAAGAAGAACAGAACTCCGAGATAGACATCAAGGGTCGACAAATGGCGAGGTAGGGGCCATGGAAAATACCCACTTCAAATTCTGCCCCGAGTGCCACCACAAGTTCGCACAACGCGACCCACACGACGTGTGCAACCTCTGCCTGCCCAAAGACCATAAGGACAAGGACTGTGAGGCCTGCACGGTGTGTTTTAGGCAAAAACACTCAGAACAGGCCGGAAGCAGAGAGAGGCCCACTACGCAACGATGTCACAGACTTCGAAGAAAACTTCCCTGAAGGACCTAGGCCTTTCCAGTGATGAAGAGGACCAGGGAGTTCCGGCAGAATCGACGCACGAAGGATCGGACGTCGAAATTCTGGAAGGAGACTCCGAAAAACCACACACCCACAAGAAGACGGGCAATACAGGGAAGAAGACGGATAAGGTAAGACACCATACACATCCGTCGGAACCAAAGGGCCACGAGAGCAAGGCACAGCCTAAGGCAGCCCCGACGCCGAAGAAAAAGGCGATCGAAGGCCAGTCGCGATCCAAAGAACCCCACAAAACCCTACCAAGGGACACTGTCGAGGGAAAATCGCACAAGACGCCGAAGACGTGGGCAAGGAAAGCACGATGCCGTCGAAACCAGAGGCAAGCACGAACAAAAAAATAAAGTCTCCGGTCTCCGACGCCGAGAGAACCCTCGAGGTCAAGAACAAGAGAAAACGACTCTAAGCCGAAATGGTGACGCTCCTCCAGAAGGAGTTCGAGGCTTCGCTGAAGGACTTCCGAATTCCAAAAGTCCCAGCCACCGTAGCGGACGACGTCGACGCCCAAGTGGAAGAAGAGGAGATTCCCAAATCTCCCCCCCTTCCCCCGAACCTCGCAGGGAAGATCTCGAGGAGAACATAGACGCTCCTGAAAAGTTCGAGGACACATGGAATGACCTCGACACCGAAAGTCCAGAAGAGGAAATATGCTGCTATCCCTCGAAGGCATCCCCACCAGATGTTATAGCCTTCTACAACGGCCTAGTTAAAAGGGCAGCAGACACTTTTAGAGTCCCCCTCGAAGAGGAGAAGGGAGACGCATGTTTCCTTTTAGAAACAGCCCCAGCCAACAAGAGGACACAGTACCTGCCAATGCTGCCAAAAAGCCTTTAAGGAACCAGCCTCAAGCAAAGGGGGTAATACCAAGGGTCGAGGAAAAAGTACAAAGCCTCCTCCAGGGACCCCAAGTAAATTCAAGGGAACACTGTGCCTGACTCCATCATCGTCACCTCGGCCAGGAGAAGAGCAAATACCCTCTCTAACAGTGGACCACCCCCAGAGAAAGAAAGCTAACAAATGGATATGGTGGGCAGGAAGATGGAAAAAGAGGCAGCGATGCATTGGCGCATCGCAAACTCTAATGCCCTGCTAAACCGGTACGGACACCAGCAATGGGATGACATGGAGGAGCTCGTCAACAAGCTCCCCGAGGAGGACAAGAAAAGCACTAAATCTATTCAGGAAGGCAAGAACATCGCAAACACATGCCTTAAATCTGTGATAGATGCAGCAGACACTCGAAGCAGATAAATGTCCATAGGCACCACCCTAAGAAGGCATGCCTGGCTTGGAAGTTCAGGTTTTAAGCAGGAGGTTTAAACCTCTATCATTAACGGGCCTTTCACAGGGGAGGCACTGTTTGGAAAAGAGGTGGACGAATCTCAATAACAAATCAAAAAGGATAACGAGACTGCAAGAGCAATGGGAGACCTGCAGCAAAGAGGTACCTTCAAAAGAGGTGGGTTTAACAGCAGAAAGCCCACAGGAAGAGTAACATTTGTTCAAGGACAGCAAATGTCACACCAACAACAAGGCCAAGGGAATGGCCAACAAACAGGATACCAAAGTTGGCAGCAACAGCCAAAGCAGTCCTTTCGAGGAAGAGGCAGAGGTCAGCCCTCTAGAGGAAGAGGAAATGGCTCTAATTGACAACTACACAGACAAAGACCCACACCCAACACCAGTGGGGGCAGAATATCACAATACCTACGACAGTGGCGAAAAATAACCACAGACAATTAGATATTACATTTGGTAAAATACGGGTTTTGCATAGAACTAACAAAAACACCACCTGCAAATCCTCCAAAAATACGTAAGTTCCTCAGATCAGAACTCATACAGCTAAATGCAGAAATCAAAGACCTCCAAAAACAAGCAATAGAATTGGTACCAAGACCAGACTTTTTCAACGGAAACTACTCACTGTATTTCCTGGTTCCAAAACAGGACTTCTCACTAAGACCAATCCTGGACCTAAGGTTCATATACAAATTCATTTTAACACAACATTTCAAAATGACTACTCTCCAAGAGATAATCCCACAAATTCTAAAATGAGATTACATGGCAACAATGGACCTCAAGGACGCCTATTTACACATACCTATGAACAAGAACCACCGAAAATATCTCAGGTTTCTACACAAGGGAACACACTACCAGTTCAAAGTACTGTCTTTCGGAATAAAATCAGCACAACATGTCTTTACTAAGTGCCTAGCCGCAGTCGCGGCACACCTGCGAAAGGATGGAATGCCCATCTACCCCTACCTGGACGACTGGCTCATAAAGGCAAGCACAAAACTTAAAATGTCTCAGCCACATTCAAACAGCAATCCACACGTTACAAAGACTAGGATTCTCAATAAATCACAAGAAATCCCCCACAAAGCGAAAAGATTTTCCTAGGTGCAAGGCTAGACGCAAAAAAGGATACAAGCTATCAAACAAGAAACCTCCCTTTACCGGAAGGGTCAATCTCTGACAGTGAGGAGAGTCATGAAACTTGTGGGCATGATGGCGTCATGCATCCCACTCATCCCACATGCCTGCCTACATATGGGCCCCTTCCAGGAATGGCTTACCAACAACTGGTCTCAAGCCACAGGGAGTTGGGAGGATCTAGTGGTTGTTATGCACAAGCTGCAAGCTGAAATACAATGGTGGACATCCAACAACATAACACAGTGCAGACCTTTCAAGAACCAAACTCCTTCTGTGACAATCACTACAGACGCATCCCTCAACGGATGGGGAGCGCACTTCAAACAACTGAAAGTACGAGGTCAATGGAACAACCAAGATTCCATAAAACACATCAACTACTTGGGAATAAACAGTATTCCTAGCATTGAAAGCGTTAAAAAAGGACTGTCTTGATTCAAACGGACAATACCACCACAATGTTCTATCTCAACAAACGGGGACAACAGATCTGGCAATGGGAAGTCTCTCAAGGAATCAATCTGCAAACAGTACATCTACCAGGAGTATACAACACAACAGCAAATCTTAGCAGGCAAAACAGCTGCTCCCACAAGTGGGGATTGAAGCACAAAAAGCACCATACATCTTCAAACTCTGGGCAACATCAGTGATAGACCTGTTTGCAACAATACAGAACCAGAAATGCCAGTTCTTTGCCTCGAGGTTTCCTCACCACCTGTCAAAGGGGAATGCCCTGTCACTAAATTGGTCATGCAGGCAACACTACAGCGGCCGGGCCATCTCAGATTCTGCTGCGTCATGCAGTCTATCGTTTAAATTCAAAGAACTGCTCAAGGTCCACACCACTTCCATACTAGTGGAAGTATACAACTTAATTTTTCTTCCATATTATGTAATCCAAAGCACTCAACAGCAAAGGTGGACTAGTATGACCATCACTATCAACATGATGGGACTCTGTTCGTGTGTGGCCTCATATATACAACAAAAGTATCCAGGATCCCATTACTATTGGCTTTTAATTTTTGAGACAGACGGTTCCTGCAGTCGCTTGTCGCATTTCATGTTAGTGAATGTTGTGACTGTCTCCTGACGAAGGCATTTCAGCCGAAACGCGCGTAGTGTTTACCTACCGCCAGTCTTCTTGTTCATCTCGGCTATTCGCTTCATGGATTGTTTGTAAGAAAGTGGCTCTGTATATACTGAACCAAAGTAAGGTTCAGTGTGCACAGAGTCCACAGTCCCCAGAGGTTTGGCAGAGGCTAAAGTTAGATATAACCTTACTCTCTAAAGTGGTAGCTTGGTCGAGCAGTAAGGCAGTATCAGAGGACAGTGTAAAGCATTTGTTGTACACACTCAGTCAGCAAATGGTCTCACACACTCAAGAACTGAACTCCAGGCCAATGGTTTGTATATAAAAATATATGCTTGTTTTATTTTTAGAACCAACAATAGGTATCAAAATACTTTATCAGAATCATATGCTGTAGTTGAATACTTTCAATAGGCAATAGACTTTTGAACACAGTAGTTACAGTTGTTGCTTTAGGCAACACAATTTCAAACACAATATTACATTGAGCTCAATGGGAATTTCTAGTTAAATGCAATAGATTACTTTTTGGATTACTTTTCTTACCACAAGACTGGATCCTAGATTCAGTCCTGGGACATCTCCTGTAAACAGTTGAGTAAAAACGTTTTGGTTACAGTTGTGATTTTTAAGGAATACTATTGTATTTTAAAAGTTGACACTTAGAAACTTTTTCACATAGAATCACCAATGTTATCCTATGGGAGGAAATTCACTTAGCAGGTAAGTAGTGTTATCGTTACTTTTTTTTACTCTGTGTTGGATCCTGGATCCAGCACTGGTGCATCTCCTGTAAACAATTGAAAGAATGCGTTTGTCACATGTAGGAAAGTGGCTCTGTATATACTGTACCCAAGTAAGGTTCAGGGTGTACAGAGTCCACAGTCCCCAGAGGGTTGACAGAGGCTAAAGTTAGATATAACCTTACTCTCCAAAGTGGTAGCTTGGTCGAGCAGTAAGGCAGTATCAGAGGACAGTGTAAAGCATTTGTTGTACACACTCAGTCAGCAAATGAAGCCACACACTCAAGAACTGAACTCTAGGCCAATGGTTTGTATATAAAAAATATATGCTTGTTTTATTTTAGAACCACCAATAGGATCAAAATATACTTTCTCAGTAGGAGATGCTTTGGTTATTCACCTTACAGATAGGCAGTAGACTTTTTTGATAGTGGTTATCACAGTTGGTGCAAGAGGCAACACAGGGTCAAATTCAATGCAACATTGAGCTCAATGGAAAATTATGCTTAATTACAATTGATTACTTTGCAGAGCACTTTTCTAACCACAGGACTGGATCCTGGATTCAGTCCTGGGACACTTCCTGTAAACAGGTAAGAAAAAGCGTTTTGGTTATTGTAGTGATTTTTGAAGAATATTACTATATTTCAAAAGCTGACACTTAGAAACTTTTCTGGGTAAAATTACCAATGTTATCCTATGAAAGGAGATACAGTGTGCAAGCAAAGTATGTTTACGTTACTTTTGTAATCCAGTGCTGGACTCCTAGGTTCAGCACTGGGACATTTACTTAAAACAGGTAAGTAATTACGTTTTTGTAGTTTGTTCGATTTTTAAAGAATATTTGTAAAATACAGAAATCGACACTTAGAAGAAATTTCACAGAAAACCAGTCAATGGATCCCTATGAAAGAAAAGTGAGTTAGCGGTAAGTAACGTTGCGATTACTTTTTAGGGCCAGTGTTGGGCACTCGGGTCCAGCACTGAGGCCCCTTCTAATACTAGGTGAGTATTTTCGTTTTCGTGACTCGGTTGATTTTTGGTGAATATTCTAAAGTTTCAGAACTCCACACTTAGAAGAAATTTCGCAGAAAACCAGTCAATGGAACCCTATGGAAGAAAAGTGAGTTGTCGGATTTCGGGTAAGTACTTGACTGGCAGGGTTAAGGTTCTGGGTAAGACTCAGGGGTCCCCCAGGATCAGGTAAGTACAGTTTTTACACCCTCAGCGGCACAGGGGCGGCCGGGTGCAGAGTGAGAAGGCCCAATGTTATCCTATGGCAGGCGGGGGGCCCCGGGTTGGTGGCTGCTGGCAAGCAGGCCACGCGACTGTGGGAGCTGGGCTCCTGGTCACTTGCTCAGGGCAAGTAGGGAAGTAGGTTAAGATAGAGGTTGCACTTCCAGGGGCACTCGGGCGGCTGGGTGCAGGGTGCTTTTGAGCCGTCGGGCGCTCAATGTTAAACAATAGAGGTCGTGAAAGGTGAAGAAAGGCTGCAGGCTCGGGGACGGTGATTCTTCAGGGACGACCAACACTTCAGGAGGTAAGTTGGGGTCTTGGAGGATAGGTAGACACCCAGGAGTTGGGCACAGGGGGCCGTGGGGCGCCGGGTGCAGGGGTGTCTTTTGAGGTCGGGAAATCTTACCCCCTGCTGGTCGCGGTTGGAGGGGTTCCTTGTCCTGAGGCTGCAGGCGTCGTCTGGGTCGTCGAGGAGGGTCCTTGGCCACTGGATTCCAGGTCAGAATCGCCAGGGGGACGTCCTCGAGGTCTTTGGTCACTCAGGCACAGGCTGGACTCGGCGGGTGCAGAGTGGGCAGGTTTCGCGGCTCCGTGCCAGGGCCGGGTCTTTGGTAGGTTTTCTTTTGAGCAGTACCACTGCTCGTGGGAGTCCCTGGGTCGAAGGCTGTAGCACAGAAGTCAGGTCCTCCGGGGTTTGTGAGGTTGCTGAGGCCGGGATTCCGCAGGAGCAGGTTCAGAGGTCGACAGGCCGGTAGGGCTGGGGCCAAGTCAGTTGTTGTCGCCTCCTTTTTAGCAGCTGCACGGCTGGTCTTCTTGCTTCGTCTTCTCTTCTTGTTTTCGGATTTGGGAACTCCCGAAGGAAGGTTCAGGGAGCCCCTAAATACTAAATTTAGGGGTGGTTACAGGTAGGTAAGGGCAGGGACCAATGGGTCCCTTCCCTGGGGTGGGTACACCCCCTATTCTGTTCCTCTCCAGTGGGAGGGGGCAGGAGCCTGTCCCTGGTTGGCCAGGTCCCCCATCCTCAAGATGGCGGGGACTCGAGTTTGTGCTTCACCTCGCCTCCCCCACCTTAGGGGTGGAGTTGGCAGAGGTGGGCACAACCCATTTCCTGCTTCTGGTTTTCCCGCCGGTTCTCCCGCCAGGAGTGGGGGTAGAACCAGTGGGGACCAGTTTGCTGGAAGCAGCAAATGGTCTGGGGAAACTCCAAAGGCGGCAGGCCTTTGAAGCTCCCCCTGCCCATCCTGGGGGAGGAGGCTTTGGCACCTCGTCCCGGGATGTGCATTGTTTCAGGCCCCTGAGAGCAGAGGCTCTCGACCCAGGGGTCCAGAAACATGTCTGGTGGTGGCAGCCTGGGCAGCCACTCAGTCCGGACCCTGGAGGTCGGGTTGGTTTCAGGGGGCATCTCTAAGATGCCCTCTGGAGTGCGTTTTACATTAAATCCCACACTGGCATCAGTGGGGGTTTAATGTGCTGAGAAGTTTGATACCAAACTTCTTAGTCTTCAGTGGGGCCATTATGGTGCTGTGGAGTTCGTAATGACAGACTCCCAGCACCATATACTCTTAATGGCAGCACTGCACTTACAATGCCCAAGAATGGACTTGGGCACTGTAGGGGCACAGGGCTCATGCCTCTATGCCCTCACCACTGGCATAGTGCACCCAGCTAGAGGGGTGGCTGACCTAGGCCAGGGCAGTGGCTTGTAGGCATGGCACACAGGGATGTGAGCCATGTCGACTCTTCACTTTTGTTCTGCACCAAGACACGCAGCCTGCAAAGGCAGTGTGTGTGTGTAAAGGTGCAGGGTCCCTAAGGGTGGCACAACAAGTGCTGCAGCCCTTAGGGGCCTTCCCTGGTCACAGTGCCCTGGGTACCCATGGTACCATTTACCAGGGGCTGACCTGTGGCCAGGGATGTCAATTGGGTGTAGGTATCCATGCAATTTTAGGGAAGGAACACAGGCCCTGGGTACCTGGTTGGCAGGAGCCCAGGGCACACTCAGTCAAAGTACATCAGCCATTCAGCAAAAAGTGGGGGCATACCATGTAAGAAAGATGGCACTTTCTCCCATCACACAGGCGATTTTTAGCAAATATTTGTAAGTTTGAAAAATCGACACTTGGAAACTTTTTCAGCAAAAACCAGGCAATGTTATCCTATCGAAGGAAATTCAAGTTACCGGTAAGTACAGTTACAATTACTTTTCAGTGTCAGTGCTGGGCACCAAGATCCAGCACTGGGATCTCTCCTGATAACAGGTGATTATTTTCGTTTTCGTGATTCGGCTGATTTTAGATGAATATTTTAAAGTTTCAAAACTCAATACTTAGAAGAATTTCCAAGTGAAACCAGTCAATGTTACCCTATGGAAGAAAAGTGAGTTATCGGTTTTTGGGTAAGCACTCGACTGGCAGAGTTAAGGTTCTGGGCATAGACTCAGGGGTCTCCCAGGGTCAGGTAGGTACAGTTGTTACACCCTCAGCGGCACAGGGGCGGCCGGGTGCAGAGTGAGTAGGCCCAATGTTATCCTATGGAAGGCAGGGGGCTTTTGGTTGGTGGCTGCTGGCAAGCAGGCCACGCGGATGTGGGAGCTGGGCTCCTGGTCACTTGCTCAGGGCAAATGGGGAAGTAGATTAGAGTAGAGGTTGCACTGCCAGGGGCACTCGGGCGGCTGGCTGCAGGGTGCTTTTGAGCCGTCGGGCGCTCAATGTTATTCAATGGAGGAGCTCAAGAACGAACAAAGGCTGCAAGCTCAGGGACGAAGATTCTTCAGGTGCGACCACCACTTCGAGAGGTAAGTTGGGTAGTTGGAGGATAGGTAGGCACCCAGGAGTTGGGCACAGGGGGCCGCAGGGCGCCGGGTGCAGGGGTGCCTTTTGGCGTCGGGAAATCTTACCCTCAGCTGGTCGCGGTTGTAGGGGTCCCTGGTTCTGAGGCTGCAGGCGTCGTCAGGAGCGTCGAGGTGGGTCCTTGGGTGCTGGATTTGGGGTCACAGTCGCCGGGGGACGTCCTCGAGGTCTTTGTTCACTCCAGCACAGGCCAGGCTTGGCGGGTGCAGTGTGTGCAGGGTTCGCGGTTCCTGGCTGATGCCAGGGGCTTGTTACTTGCTTTGAGCAGTACCACTGCTCGTGGGAGTCCCAGGTAGTTAGAGTCACAAGGTAGTCAGGTCCTCCGGGGTTTTTGAGGTTGCTGACCACTGGAGACGCCGGTGTTTAGCAGGAGCAGGTTCGAGGGTCGACAGGCCGGTAGGGCTGGGGCAAAATCAGTTGGTGTCTTCCTCTTGTTAGCAGCTGCACGGCAGGTCTTCTTGTTTCTTGTTCTTCTTTCTTGTTTCGGAATCTGGAACTGAGGAAGGAAGGTTCAGGGTGCCCCTAAATACTAGATTTCTGGGGCGTTACAGGTAGGTAAGGGGCAGGGACCAATGGGTCCCTTCCCTGGGGTGGGTACACCCCTATCCTGCCACTCTCCAGTGGGAGGGGGCAGGAGCCTAGTCCTGGTTGGGTAGGGCTCCCCATCTTCAAGATGGCGAGAGCCCGGAGATGTGCTTCACCTCGCCTCCCCCACCTGAGGGGTGGGGTTGGCAGAGGCTGGCACACCCCTTTCCTCCCTTGGTGTTTCCCGCCAGTCTTCCCGCCAGAGTGGGGGCTAGAACCAGTGGGGACCAGTTTCTGAGTACAGCAAGTGGTCTGGGGAAGCTCACAAAGGCGGAATGCCTTTGAAGCTTCCCCTGCCCATCCTGGGGGAGGAGGCCTAGCACCTCGCCCAGGACGTGCATTGTTGCAGGCCCGGGATAGCGGATGGCTCTCTACCCAGGGGTCCAGCAACATGTCTGCTGGGTGGCAGCCTAGGCAGCCTCTCAGACAGGACGTGGATTGTAGGTTAGGTTCAGGGGGCAACTCTAAGTTGCCCTCTGTTGTGCATTTTACTTTAAATCCCACACTGGCATCAGTGTGGGTTTAATGTGCTGAGAAGTTTGATACCAAACTTCTCAGTCTTCAGTGTAGCCATTATGGTGCTGTGGAGTTCGTAATGACAACCTCCCAGCACCATATACTCTTAATGGCATCACTGTACTTACAGTGCCCAGGAATGGCCCTGGGTACTGTAGGGGCACAGGGCTCATGCACCTGTGCCCACACAACTGGCATAGTGCACCCAGCTAGAGAGGTGACTGAGGTATGCAAAGGCAGTGTGTTTAGTGGGCATGGCACACAGGGATGTGTGCCATGTCGACTCTGTTTAGTTCTGCACCAAGACACTCAGCCTGTAAAGGCAGGGTGTGTGTGTCAGGGTACAGGGCCTCTAAGGGTGGCACAATAAGTGCTGCAGCCCTTAGGGGCCTTCTCTGGTCACTGTGCCCTGGGTACCTAGGGTACCATTTACCAGGGGCTTACCTGTGGCCAGAGATGCCAATTGGGTTTAGGCTTTAGTACAGTTTTTAGGGAAGGAACACAGGCCCTGGGTACCTGATTGGCAGGGACCCAGGGCACACCAAGGAAAAGTGCATCAGTTATCAGGCAAAAGTGGGGGTTACTGCAACAGAAACCCACTTTCCTACATTGTTCTATTAATCACTTGATGGTTCTATGAATGATTGTAATATGTATCCTTTCAAGTGAATGAGTAGCTTTATATATACACTGTAATATAGAACACTATATCAAATTACATTGCTTGTTTTTATACTGTAAACTGTTTGATTGTTCAATTTGTGATAATCAATATAATAAAAATATATCGTTTGTGATAAAAAATAACAATATTGTAAAGTCTGATATTTTGATATACTGCACTTGCCTATCCCCTTTTTCTCAATTGACTAAATTGGTCAGGGACATTTGCATACGCTTTTCCACCAATACCCCTAATCCAAAGAATACTAGAAAAAGCAAGACCGCCAGGGACAAACCACATTCTCATTGCCCCACAATGGCAGAGACAGACATGGTATTCAAGTCTGCTAGAACTGTCCAGGGGACAGAAAACCAGAGCCGACAAGGACCTGTTGACAATGCAACAGGGCCAAATCTTGCATCCGGAACCAACGACGCTACACTTAGCGGCTTGGCACCTGAATACGTAGAGTTTGGTCACCTCAACCTGCCTCAACAAACAATGGAAGTTTTAAAGGAAGCAAGAAAACAAACTACAAGAAAATGCTATGCTCTAAAATGGAAGCCATACACCACTTGGTGCACAGCTAACAATCAAATGAATTCAATCAAGACACTAGAAACAGCGATCATATATCTAACTCATCTCCTAGACAGTCACATCTACTACTCAAGCATAAAGGTACATCTCACTGTCATCGTAGCGTACACAAGACCTGTCATAAAACGATTCCTAGAAGGGTCTAAAAGAATTGCTCCCCTAGAACAGCTCCAGTTCCCATGTGGAGTCTAAATACAGTGCTCACGCATCTTATGACAAAACCTTTCGAGCCCATGCATAAGCAGAACTCCAACACATCACTTTAAAAAAGCCTTTCTCATTGCCAGTACATCCTTACGAAGAGTGAGTTACAAGCGTTAACCATACAAGAACCATACATGCAAATCCACAAGGACAAAGTTATTTTAAAAACAAACCCACAGTTCCTACCAAAAGTGGTATCCAAATATCACTTAAATCAAAGTATTCTCCTTCCAGGGGTTCTTCAAAAACCCACAAACAAATGGGGAAAAAAGTCTCCATACCCTGGATGTAAGGAGAGCACTAATGTATTACTTACAGAAAACAGAACAAACCCGCAAGACCAAACAGTTTGTTGCCTATGCACATACTAACACAGGAAGGCCAGTCACAAAGGCAACAATCTCACGATGGATAGTCCAAACCATCCAACTATGCTATACCACCGCTAACAAAAAATTAACGGTACAACTAACAGCTCACTCCACAAGGAAAAAAGGAGCGAGACTGGCGTTTATGGCCAATGTGCCCATAGACACTATATGTGCAGCAGCTACATGGGCATCACCACACACCTTCACCAAACATTGTGTGGACATACAAATGAACAAGGAAGCACAAATAGGACAGAAAGTACTTCAATACCTGTTCACAAGGTCTTCCTTTCACCACAGCCTCCCCAGGATGGGAGAAACCGCTACGTAATCTGATGCACAGCATGTGAATCCAGAAAAGGATTCACGCTGCAAAACGAAATGGTTACTTACCAGTAGGAGTAGTTTTGCAGCTTGAAGAATTCTCTGGATTCACATGCGACCCACCCGGCCTCCCCTACAAGGAATACAAACAGGTGGGGAAGCAAGTTATAATAATAATAATCTAACAAACACTCTAAAGGACTATAGACTAAAAACACAGAGAGAAAAAAGAATCCAAAGAGGGCTACCACGCACAACGACCTCTAGGGCGCCGTCTGGCGTCACACAGGGGACGTACCTAGCACCAAATTGTGGTCGACAACGCCCAAAACAAGAAGAGAAAAAAACCACATTCTGATGGATAAATCTGCCTGTGGATTCCTCACCTTATGAATATCCCTTGCGCCAGCATTCCGTGGAAATTTTTCCAAGCTCTCCACGCCGACGAGGTCGTCACGAAGCCATGGCTCCGCACGCGGCACCGCATGACGTCACTGGAGCCATAAGAGGACCACGTCGGCGTGATGACGTCAGTTCCCTTTTTTCCGCGCTGTCGACGCTAACGGTTTTTTCTGGGACTCTCCATACTTTCGACTGGATACTTTGTATTTTGGATTGTATCTTTCTCTCTTTTGGCATGTCTGCCCCGAGGAAGTCTGGCTTTAAGCCCTGTAAGGAATGCGGAGGACATATGTGTAAGAAAGTGGCTCTGTATATACTGCACCCAAGTAAGGTTCAGTGTGCACAGAGTCCACAGTCCCCAGAGGTTTGGCAGAGGCTAAAGTTAGATATAACCTTACTCTCTAAAGTGGTAGCTTGGTCGAGCAGTAAGGCAGTATCAGAGGACAGTGTAAAGCATTTGTTGTACACACTCAGTCAGCAAATGAAGCCACACACTCAAGAACTGAACTCTAGGCCAATGGTTTGTATATAAAAATATAGTTGTTTTATTTTAGAACCAACAATGGGTGTCAAAATATACTTTCTCAGAATGAGATGCTTTAGTTAACTACTGTTCAATTGGCAATAGACTTTTGAATGCAATAGTTACAGTTGTTGCAATATGCAACACAATTTTAAACACAATTATACATTGAGCTCAATGGAAATTTCTGGTTAAATGCAATAGATTACTTTTTGGATTACTTTTCTAACCACGGGACTGGATCTTGGATTCAGTCCCGGGACACTTCCTGTAAACAGGTGAGAAAAAGCGTTTTGGTTATGGTAGTGATTTTTGAGTAATATTACTGTATTTCAAAAGTTGACACTTAGAAACTTTTCTGGGTAAAATTACCAATGTTATCCTAGGGAAGGAAATACAGTTTGCAAGCAAAGTATGTTTACGTTACTTTTGTAATCCAGTGCTGGACTCCTAGGTTCAGCACTGGGACATTTACTTAAAACAGGTAAGTAATTACGTTTTTGTAGTTTGTACGATTTTTAAAGAATATTTGTATGATTCAGAAATCGACACTTAGAAACTTTTTCAACAAAAAGCAGGCAATGATATCCTATGAGAGGAATTTCCAGTTACTGGTAAGTACGGTAAAAATTACTTTTCATGGTCGGTACTGGACTAAAAGATGCAGTACTGAGGTCTCTCCTGATAGTAGGTGAGTAATTCGGAATTCGTTACTGTTGTGATTTTTAAGCAATATTTTGGTATTTCAAAAGTGGACACTTAGAAGAAATTTCACAGAAAACCAGTCAATGGATCCCTATGTAAGAAAATTCAATTCGCCGGTAAGTTACTTTTAACGTTACTTTTGTAATCCAGTGCTGGACTCCTAGGTTCAGCCCTGGGACATTTACTTAAAACAGGTAAGTAATTACGTTTTGGTAGTCTGTACGATTTTTAAAGAATATTCTTGTTTTCAAAAGTCGACACTTAGAAACTTTTTGGAAGAAAAAGTGTCCATGTTATCCTATGAGGAAAAATGAGTTATCGGTCTCGAGGTAAGTAATCGGTCTTTTGAGTTAGGGTTCTGGGGTTAGACTCAGGGGTCTCCCAGGGTCAGTGATGCACTGTTGTTGCACCCTCAGCGGCACTAGGGCGGCCGGGTGCAGAGTGTTGAGGCCCAATGTTATCCTATGGAGGATAGGGGGACTCCGGTTGGTGGCGGCTGGCAAGCAGGCCACGGGGTTGTGGGAGCAAAGCTCCTAGGGTTAAGCTCAGGGCACGTTGGGGACCAAGTTAGCACCAAAGAGGCACCCTCAGCGGCACTAGGGCGGCCGGGTGCAGAGTGCTGTTTTGAGGTCGGGTGCCCTGTTGATTTCAATGGAAATTTTCGGTTTTGGTTTTCAGCTGCAGGCTCGGTCCAGGAAGACTTCCAGGAGGAACCAACAGCTGGGCAGGTAAGTTGGAGGGCTCGGGGACGTAGGTGCACCTCGGGTTCCTTTCTCCAGGGCGCAGGGCGTCTGGATGCAGGGGTGTCTTTTGAGGTCGGATTTCACCTTACCGGGCCACTCGCGGTTGGGGGGTTCTCCGTGCAGAGGCTGCAGGCGACGTCGGGGAGTCCTGGAGGGGTCAACCCACGGTGGACTCGGACTCTGGAGAGCTGGGGGACCTCGCTGGGACCGGTGGGCCACTTGAACTCGGGCTGTAGGCGACGGGTGCAGTGGTGGTTCCAGGCGTCGGGTTTCTTTCTCCTCAGCAGGCTCGGAGTCTTTGTTTGGTGTTTCTTTTGAACAGAGCTGCTGTTCACAGGAGATCCGGTCTTTGTTGAAGGCAGTCAGTCCTCCCTGGGGTTCTGGAGGTCGCTGGCTGCAGGACAAGACTATTTTTGGCGCAGGATCTCTGGAAACTGCAGACGGGCCGGTAGGGCTGGGGCCAAGTCAGTTGTTCTCTGCAGTCTCCTCTGCTGGGCGTCTTCTTTCGTCCTTTTTCTTCTTAGGTTGCGGGAATCTAAGGAAGGAAGGTTCAGGGTGCCCCTAAATACTAGATTTAGGGGCGTTACAGGTAGGTAAAGGGCAGGGACCAATGGGTCCCTGCCCTGGGGTGGGTACACCCCCTATCCTGCCACTCTCCTGTGGGAGGGGGCAGGAGCCTAGTCCTGATTGGGCAGGGCTCCCCATCTTCAAGATGGCGAGAGCCCGGAGATGTGCTTCACCTCGCCTCCCCACCTGAGGGGTGGGGTTGGCAGAGGGTGGCACACCCCCTTTCCTCCCTTGGTGTTTCCCTCCAGTCTTCCCACCAGGATGGGGGAGGAACCGGTGGGGACCAGTTGCTGAGTACAGCAAGTGGTCTGGGGAAGCTCACAAAGGCGGAATGCCTTTGAAGCTTCCCCCTGCCCATCCTGGGGGAGGGGGCCTAGCACCTCACCCAGGACGTGCATTGTTGCAGGCCCGGGAGAGCGGATGGCTCTCTACCCAGGGGTCCAGCAACATGTCTGCTGTGTGGCAGCCTAGGCAGCCCCTCAGACAAGACGTGGATTGTAGGTTAGGTTCAGGGGGTAACTCTAAGTTGCCCTCTGACGTGCATTTTACAGTAAATCCCACACTGGCATCAGTGTGGGTTTACTGTGCTGAGGAGTTTGATACCAAACTTCTCAGTCTTCAGTGCAGCCATCATGGTGCTGTGGAGTACGTGCTGACGACCTCCCAGCACCATATACTCGGAATGGCAGCCCTGCACTTACAGTGCCCAGGAATGGGCCTGGGTACTGTAGGGGCACAGGGCTCATGCACCTGTGCCCTCACCACTGGCATAGGGCACCCAGCTAGAGGGGTGACTGAGGTATGCCAGGGCAGTGTGTTTGTGGGCATGGCACACAGGGATGTGTGCCATGTCGACTCTCTGTTTTGTTCTGCACCAAGACACTCAGCCTGCAAGGGCAGTGTGTGTGTGTCAGGGTACAGGGCCTCTAAGGGTGGCACAATAAGTGCTGCAGCCCTTAGGGGTCTTCTCTGGTCACAGTGCCCTGGGTACCTAGGGTACCATTTACCAGGGGCTTACCTGTGGCCAGAGATGCCAATTGGGTTTAGGCTGAGTACAGTTTTTAGGGAAGGAACACAGGCCCTGGGTACCTGATTGGCAGGGATCCAGGGCACACCAAGGAAAAGTGCATCAGTTATCAGGCAAAAAGTGGGGGGGTTACTGCAACAGAAACCCACTTTCCTACAATATGTCTATTACGGACCCGCATGAAGACTGTCTTTGGTGTTTGACGTCTGACCACGACGTCGAGGGCTGTTCTTCCTGCAGGAAGATGAACCCGAAGGCTCTGAAGGAGCGGGAGGCCAAGCTGTATATGGCCAAGGCAAGAAAAGAAAAAAGGGGTCGAAAAAGGTCGAAGTCCAAGTCTTCGACTTTGCATGACTCCAAGAGAAGGCATAAGAAGAAGAAGAGACATGCTTCTCGACGCCGATCGACAAAGGCTGTGGTTTCGAGATCGCCTTCTCCGACACCTCGACGTCGAGTTAAGGACTTTATCTCTCCTTCTCCATCGGCGTCTCCTCAGGCGACTTCGGTTCATTTCCCGTCATACCAAGGGACTCCGGAGCGTTCTCCGGCTTCAGAGGAGGTGTCGAATCCGGCTGATACTGAGGTGCCTTCGGCTCCAGCGGCTCCGTTTCCAGAGGTGCCTCGTATGGATCTCGAGCCGGAACAACTTCCTCAGTTTTCGGCCCCGGGTTCAGATCCGTCGCACCTTCTCAACGCTATGTATGGCGTGTTCGCCAGGGCCTCATACCCCTCTGGTGCACCTTCGGGTCCCATGGGTCCTATGGCATTTAATTTGGGTGTGCCTCAGCAGTATCCACAGGCCCCCTTTGTGCCCTTCATGCCAGTGACGTCGTCCTGGCATTTACCGGCTCCGAGGATGTCGACGCCGTATGGGGAATCCCCGGCTCCATCTCGGGAAGCTTCACGGATTCGATCGGCGCCGGTTACGGCGATGGATCCTCCTTCGACGCCACTCCCAGAGTCATCGACGCCGCGTGTGGCGCCGTCGACGCCGAAGATGCGCTCGAGGAGAGGCGCAGATGTTGTTGGAAGAGGAGCGGTACCAGTTGGAAGAGAGGGAGGAAGGAGAACTGTATGACACAGAGGATGTGTTTGAGGACTTGTGTGAGGCAAGTGGACTTGATGTTTCTCCTGAGTGGGACTTTGTTTCTCAGAAGGCTTCCCCCTCGAAAGAGGTTGTTCCGTACTATTCTGTGATCAGGAAGGCTGCGGAACTTTTGGATTTGCAGCTTCCTATGGCTGAGTATAAGCCTAATCTTCTTACGGAGGTACTCCACTCTCCATCCTCGGTGGTTGAACCTCTCTTACCCTTTAATGATGCTCTGACTGAGCCGATACTTGATGTTTGGCGCAACCCTCTTTCTGCACCTGCGGTTTCAAGGCCAGTGTCCAGAAGGTACAGGCCTGCTCCTGGAGATCCAGTTTTCCTTTCCTCTCACCCCTCTCCTGAGAGCTTGGTGGTACAGGCTTCGTGCTCGAAGCAGTCTACAGGGGCTTTTCCGCAAGCTCCCGCCGTCAGAGATTCCAAGAAAATGGAACAGTCTGCGAAGAAGATTTTTTTCTTCAGCTAGCATGGCACTGAAATCTACCAACGCAACTTGTCTCTTGGGTAGATATATTCATGCCTTAATGGACTCTGCCAAACAGCTTCTTCCTAAGTTGTCGGAGGAAGATAGGGGAAATCTGAGTGAGGTGTTAGTGGACTCTCAGGCTGCAGCTCGCCAGGTCATCCAGTCTGGCTTGGACACGGCGGACTCTGTTGCCAGAGTGATGGGTTCGTCCATTGCAACAAGAAGACATGCGTGGTTGAGGTCTTCTGGATTCTCTCCCGATGTGCAGGCTGCCCTTCTCGATCTGCCTTTTGATGAGTCTAGACTTTTCGGAGAAAAGGCTGATTCCGCCTTTCAAAGATTTAAGGACAGTAAGGCCACGGCTAAATCTTTGGGTCTGCAAGCGCAATCGAGAGGTTATGGTTATAAGCGATACAGAGGCTTCGGGAGGTCTTCCTTTCGGACCTACAGACAGCCTCAGCAGCAGCAACAACAAAACTCCTTGTATAGGTCCTATAGGGGTAAGGGCAGAGGTCGCCAACGTGGAGCCGGTCGCCATCTCTCCTCCTCCACCTCCCCAGCCCCTCCTGGGAATGCGGGGAAGCAGCCCTAGATCCGCCATCCCGGATCATGTAGGTCCTGTTTGAGGCCGGCTTACCCATTTCCTACGAGATTGGAAATTGATCACTTCGGACCTTTGGGTTCTAGATCTCGTAGAGAATGGGTACGCCCTTCCCTTCAGGGAATTCCTCCTCCTTACCCTCCTTGCCAGGGGTTTTGCACGGAGGATCATTTTCTTCTCCTTCAAAAGGAAGTTATTGCCCTGTTACAAAAAGGTGCGATAGAGGTGGTTCCAGAGCAGGAAAGGGGTCAGGGATGCTACTCCCGGTATTTCCTGCTCCCCAAAAGGACGGCAGGTTACGTCCGATCCTGGACCTCAGGATCTTGAATTTTTACCTGAGGCAGGAGAAATTCAAGATGCTGACCCTTGCTCAGGTTCTTCTGGCGCTGCAGCAAGAGGACTGGATGGTGTCGATCAACTTGCAGGATGCGTATTTTCATATCCCCATTCTGAAGTCGCACAGGAAGTATCTCCGTTTCACGGTTGGGTCGCAGCACTACCAGTTTGCGGTCCTCCCGTTTGGTCTTACTACTGCACCTCGAGTCTTCACAAAGGTAATGGCGGTGGTGGCAGCTCATCTCAGGAGGTCGGGGATTCCTGTTTTCCCCTACCTGGACGACTGGCTGCTCAAGGCGGAGTCGCCGGAGATGGTGCTTCATCATCTGCGGGTAACATCTCAACTGTTGTTCGACTTGGGTTTTTCAATCAATGTGCCCAAATCTCACCTGGTGCCCTCTCAGCGCAACCTGTTCATAGGGGCGGTACTGGACACTACTTTGTGTCGAGCATTTCCTCCTCCACAAAGAATTCTCGACATTCAGGAGATGATCCCTTTATTCCACAATGGAGCGGTTGTTCCAATTCTGAAGGTCCTACGCCTGCTCGGTCTGTTCGCCTCCTCCATTCTGTTGGTCAACCATGCACGCTGGCACATGAGGGCGCTCCAGTGGTGTCTCCGCAGGCAGTGGTATCAGCACAACGGAAATCTCAGGGAGTCTGTCAGGATCTCCAGAGAAGCTGCGGCGGATCTATCTTGGTGGAACGTGGAGGGCAATCTGTCTCAAGGAAAGCCCTTTCATCTTCCTCCATCGGTGGCCACAGTGATAACGGATGGCTCTATCCTAGCGTGGGGTGCTCATCTGGGGGATCTGGAGATCAAGGGTCTTTGGTCTCCAGAGGAAAGATTCTCATATCAATCTTCTGGAATTGCGGGCGATACGTTTGGCGCTCAAGGCCTTTCTCCCTTCCCTTTGCGGTCAGTCGGTTCAAGTCCTGATGGACAACACTGCCGCGATGTGGTATGTCAACAAGCAGGGAGGAGTGGGGTCGTACCGTCTCTGCAGAGAGCCGTTGCGACTTTGGTCCTGGGCTCAGGACCATCGGATTTGCGTGATGGCAAATCATCTGGCCGGGGTGCTAAACGTGCGTGCGGACAGTCTCAGTCGGCAGTTCTCCGCCGACCACGAGTGGAGGCTTCATCCGGAGGTAGTTCTGCACATCTTCCGGACGTGGGGGACTCCTCGGGTGGACCTGTTTGCTACTCTCGAACGCGCACTGCCCGTCATTCTGCAGTCTCCAGTTTCCGTTGCAGGGGGCGTTTGGGGACGCGTTTCAGTTGAGTTGGAGCTCACAACTCCTTTATGCGTTTCCTCCCATACCCTTGATTCCTCGGGTTCTGAGGAAGATTCGCCAAGACCGGGCCCAAGTCATATTGATGCCCCGGATTGGCCAAGAAGGGTGTGGTACACAGACCATCTTCACCTCTCGTCGCACCCTCCGCTCCGTCTCCCTCTCAGCGTAGACCTCCTCTCGCAGTCGGAGGGGCAGGTTCTTCACCCCCACCTCCAAAGCCTGCACCTTCATGCTTGGAGATTGAACGGGGCAACCTGAATTCATTTTCTCTCCCGCCTGACGTGGTGGATGTTATTTTATCGGCCAGGCGACACTCCACCAAGTTTATCTACTTCTACAGGTGGTCAAAATTTGTTAAGTGGTGCGGAGAGAAGTCTATTGATCCCTTGAAAGCTCATCTTTATTATGTTCTTTGTTTTTCGCTTCATTTGGCCCAGCAGGGTTCTGCTGTAGCCACTGTTAAAGGATACTTGTCGACTTTATCGGCATTTCTCTGTCTGCCTGATCAGCTGTCTCTTTTTAAGTCTCCAATAGTTTTAAGGTTCATTAAGGGGCTTACTAACATGTTCCCGCCCACTCCTTTTATTATGCCCCAGTGGGATTTAAATTTAGTGTTAACTTTTGTAATGGGTTCCACGTTTGAACCTATGCATAGCTGTCCTTTAAGACTGCTGACTTTCAAAGCGGTCTTTCTTGTGGCTATCACTTCGGCTAGGAGGGTGAGTGAGCTTCAAGCTTTGAGTTCAAAGCCTCCGTTTTTGACCATACATGTTGAACGGATGGTACTCAGGACCAGGGCTGCTTTTCTTCTAAGGTTGTAACTCCCTTCCATCTAGGGCAGTCCATTACCCTTCCTACTTTCTATCCTTCCCCTCACCCTTCCAAGGAGGAGGAAAGGCTGCACCGTTTGGACCCTAAGAGGACGATTAGTTTCTATCTTGATAGAACAAAGGACTTCCGTCAGGATGATCAGCTCTTTGTGGGCTATGTTGGACGTATGAAGGGCAAGGCGGTGCACAAGCGCACTTTATCCAGGTGGATCATCTTGTGCATCAAGTTCTGCTACGCTCTGGCTGGTAAGGAGCCTCCTGTAGGCATTAGAGCTCACTCTACCAGGGCTAAATCGTCTACGTCTGCTTTGTCCAGGGGTGTTCCTGTGTTGGACATCTGTAAGGCGGCAACTTGGGCCTCCCTCCACACTTTCGCGAAGCATTACTGCTTGGACTCCGAAGTGAGGAGGGATGGCCATTTTGCGCGCTCTGTTTTGCAGGACTTTTTGGTATAGAAGGGTGGACACCCTCCTCCGGGAGAGGGACTGCTGTGGGATTCTATTCATAAGGTGAGGAATCCACAGGCAGATGTATCTAACAGAAGAACAAGTTACTTACCTTCGGTAACGCTTTTTCTGGTGGATACAGTATCTGCCTGTGGATTCCTCACTGACCCACCCGCCTCCCCGTTGTCCACCCTTTTATACCTTAAAAGAGGTATTCGTTAATATGTTATTTCATATTGTCATTATGTAATGCCTCTATTTGCCTTTGTGTAGGCTTATAGGAAATGCTTGCTTTCTTTTGCTTTCCTTTTTTTTCACTTTACACTGTGTTTATTTGTGTGAATACTGTGTACTATGTATGCATTGTCTCTTGGTCGGTCCGCCCGTTTGCCTCGGTGGCACGGAAAAAATGGGTGGAACTGACATCACGCCGACGTGGTCCTCTTATGGCTCCAGTGACGTCATGCGGTGCCGCGTGCGGAGCCATGGCTTCGTGACGACCTCGTCGGCGTGGAGAGCTAGGAAAAATTTCCGCAGAATGCTGGCGCAGGGGATATTCATAAGGTGAGGAATCCACAGGCAGATACTGTATCCACCAGAAAAAGCGTTACCGAAGGTAAGTAACTTGTTCGACTATTCCGGACCCAACCACTAGGTGGCGGAATAGTGCACAGCATGTGAATCCAGAAAATTCTTCAAGCTGCAAAACTACTCCTACTGGTAAGTAACCATTTCATTACTTACCTGTAACTGCAGTTATCCAGTATTGGTGTCTTTCATAGATTCACATGCAACCCACCCTCATCCCCTGAAAGGGTTCCCTTTATCACTAGAAATATTATTCCCACTTGTGCTTTAAAATCTGAGGAAATCAGCCTCTCTTGGGAGTGTTCTAGCAGGTGCTCCGACCTGATTTGTCATAGTGAAAGCTTGGTTCCTTTTTAAAAAGAAGATGGATAGGCTATAAAATATCAGGGCATAGTGCCCTTTTAGCCTATAGTAATTGAATACATACTGCTTTGTTATTGTACCGTGCGACACCCACTTCGACGATGAGGAATGATTCAAGCATGTGAATCTATGAAATATACCAATACTGGATAATTGCAGTTACAGGTAAGTAGCTTATTTTCTTTTGCGGCATAGACATCTTTTAGATTCCCATATTATGCATATATCCCACCATCTAGTGTTTGGAGTCGGTAAGTACTACTTTTTTATTTTTTTATTTTGTAGTCGTGTGAAATTATATCCTTTTGGTTTGGGCTACAATCCCCTTTGTATGTGTGCAAGCTCTCAGATTATTTTTTTCCATCTTGGAGATCAGAGGTGTCTTACAAACTGCAGAGAAAATAGAGCAGCCGAGATATGCATGAAAGGGTGCCCACCAGAAACATCAAGGACATAAGTGGTACAAAGGAAGGTTACATGAGGGGGTAATCTTGAGCAAACCAGTTTTTTTTGGCATGTAGTTTCCCTGCCTTTTTAAATACCCTCTTGGGGTATTTGGGAAAGGTTATGCAGGGAGCTGATGCTTCATTCAAAAATCATAAAGGCCGGGGTAAGAATTTGCTCTTTACTACATTATAGGAGCAGGAACACGGGTGAACTGCTCTGTGCATGAGCACAAAACTTTAAAAAATGCATCAAAAATAAATTTGGTAATTATCAGCATGTCTAACGTGCCTGTACTTCATGCAGTATTCTGTTACACACTTGTATGCTACTTCCTCCAGTATCGAATCTTTCATAGATACACATGTTTGAATCTATTTCAGGATGTTTACAATCCCTTGTTCAAAGCTTCCTAGGTGTCGAGCCTCATGTGTGTCCAACATTAAAAGGAGTTTTACGATCTTCATTTCCCCTTGCCAGAAGCCTCCTACTTCTGAGCTACATATGGGGTAGCGCTGAATTTGTCATGTGTCTACATGTTTAGGGCCTGTGAAAAAAGGTTTGTCTTGCAACCAGACATGAGACATATTTGGTGCGTCATTTAATGTTTCTTATATCTGCATGTTAGTTGCCTTTGAAAAAAACCCTGCTGGGCTGAATATTGTTAGAGCCCTAAAATCAATTTTTGAGCAAAAACATCAGTCTTTTTTTTTTTTCTTCTCTGCAGTGTGAAACATTTTTAAGCATAGCACGTATGTTTGGGCTAAGCTTCAGCGATGTTTGAACTTAAGTAAGACTGAGAAATAAGTAAACAGTCCCAAGAAACACCGTAGTGTATGTAAGAAGAATTTTCTTTTTCTTTTTTTTGATAGGTGTTTCAAATGCACTTATAAAAAGCTTTAGGTGCGTTCCAAAGCAAAATAAAAAAACTTGTTGCTTACCTGTAATCTCTCGTTCTCCAGTATTGGTATCTTTGATAGATTCACATGCTTGAATCAATTCCCGCCGTCGAAGTGGGAGTCTCACTGTATCTTCTAAAGCAGTTGAAGTAGTATACATAGCTTATTATGGCAAAAGGCATTGACTTTAATAGCTTAGCTACATCATTTATAAATAACCAAACTCTAGCCAGTCAAGCGATATCACCCTTTAGAACACTCCCTGCAGAGGCATCTTCCTTCAGATTTTCTACTGCACGTTGTGTGAAAGGGAGTCTCCCTGAGCTCTGCTCAGTTATTCAGCTACTACCCAAATTTGGATTATCCAGATTATTTCTGCTGCTTTATTTCTCATCACCTGGCATTAAAATGTCACTTGTGAGACCTGTGGAAAGAAGAGGTTACACTCTGAAGACCCTCACAAGGAGTGCATCTACTGCCTTCATCCTGCCCACAAGGTAATTTTGCTCAAATGTGAATTTACCTTGAAAAAACGAAATACAAGAGGCGTTTGGCAAAACAGGAACAGTTGGGTTAATCAAACTCTAAGGCTTGGACAGGAGTGTGGAATTTAATAAAATATCTACTTGTCCATGGGGCAGGTTGCTTCATAAATATACTTGTCCTGTAAAAATCCACTTGTCCCTTTCGTGCCAATTAGTGCGGCGACAAATTATGGCAGCAATCTCATTATATAAGAGCTCTGATATAGCCTCTCTGATTATGCCAGGGCTCATACCATAGTAGTGTTTGAATACTTGCAATCCCCTTATGTTGCCACGTTTCCGCAGATCTACATACTGGGGCTGAAGATAGTGGTAAGCAATAGTTACAGTGTTAGAATGCCCTTTTGAGTCTGTGCAAACCTACTAACTTGCATGTTCTAAGGGTTTTCAACAACTCTTTTCTAATCTTTTCTTATACTGAGAAATGTTGGAAATTTACTCCTGACAATGGCAGACGTAAACCTTCCAGAGTTGGGGGAAAAAAGAAGTTGGAGGGAAAGTGAACTTGCAAACACTCAGATTTTTGCATGAGCAAATCTACACATGCATAGTTGCTCATGCTAAAATGCAGTTCACAAGTATTTTCTAGGAGTACTATTTCTTGTCCTTCAGTAAATTCTTGGGAATTCACGAAAGCTGCATAGCTGCACTTAATGCAAGGACATATACCATGGGTGCACTTTTGAGACTGTCTTTAATAATTGGGCCCCTAATTTGGTCTGGCGTTGACCATGACCTTTTGCGTTTATTAAAATTCTGTCTCTCTTTGTATCGGCTGGCTTCACTGTGAGTGACCGCATTCTGCTCTTTCACAAGGAGCATATCTGCACACAAAGTAGTTTTGTTCAGTGCCGGTAACTACTGGCAGTGTGTGCTTGTTGAGACCAAAAACAATTTTTGCTTTTGCCAATGTTTGTTATAATGGTGAGGGCCCAGCCTCTCCCACACCAAAAAGGTTTTACAAAAACCATGCCAAACTAATTCACACATTGACAAAACTAAAAAACTGACCACCAATTTCAGACCTACTGGCTTTGCCAATGCTTCATTATTTTTGTTTCCCATAATCTTATTGAAACTGGTTACTCTGATTTTTCCATTAGGAATATTTTTGGGAAATACTAGCATGCATTAACACATGTTACTAAATGATGCTGCAAAGAAATGGTACCTAAAAGTTTACAGTAGGTTAGCGAAATGTGTTTTTTCCTGCTTTAATTTGTTTATGAAAATTTTACTTTGAAAGCGCTCTTCAATCTTGCTTTCAAGCTTCTGCAAATATTTTCATCAAATTATAGAGCATTCTGGGAGCATTATACATAGCCTCATATTGCTAATCTTTGAAAACGTGTGTACTCATTTTTATACTGGAACCACTGTCAGTAGTGCAGTCAGACCTTCCAACATTTACTTGGAGCGCTCACCATAATAATAAAGGCTTTCAATTAATGAACCATAAATACAAGTTTGAACAGCATTAACATATGGACATAAATATTACCTTAACTGCAGACAGTGTCCTTCTCTGATCCATAATGTGGTACTGCAAACTGGCAGCCAAAGGGTTTGTGCTGCAGAGGGTTGGGCCTACTTGTCCCAAGGACAAAATACACTTGTTACCCTTGACCCCAAACAATATGTCCTGGGTGTCGGGCTATAGGAATTCCACATCCCTGCTGGGAGATCAGTTACAGAGTTGGTCTGAGGACTGGCTCAAAGTACAATCGATTTGAGCGTCATTATAAACATTTCTTGAAGCATCATAAAACAATTCAGAGATCCTTTTTAGGAAGAGGAATGCAGGCCTAGTCATGAAGTCCTAAATTATTCCCACCTGATAAATGCAGGTGGGTTTCAACCTTTTTGGACACGAGGGCCAGTGGGTAACGTGTCCAAATGACCAGCATGGGGAGCATGTGATCACTGCGTGTGCTGTGTCCTGATTGGCTGAGTGTTCCAAACTTCATGTGGAATATAATGTTGTGGTGTTTGGGATTGCACGCACCCCTCCTGCCATGTGTGCTTTATTGGGGCCAATCTTCCCGGACCATTGTGGTGTCACTGCCCATCTGTGGGACTGATCTGGGTTTTTCCTGTTTTGCTGGCTACATGCTACCGCACCTGTGCTCTGTCAATCAGTTGCCTCAGGCCTAGGTCACAAGGCCTGGCTGACCACGCATTTCTGACTTAGGGTTGATGGAGAGGTCACACCGAGGTGCCCAACCGAGGGTGTCCCGGCATCCCCCAGTATCCAACTCACCTTTCCAGTTGTTAGATTCCTTCCGCCAGTCTTCTGGACAGAGCCTGTAGCCTTTGTCTCCAATGAGGATCTCCATTGATTTTTACAGGGGCCCGATGCCCCCCTTTGCACCCTTTACCTGACCGCCCTGTGCTGCTGGTGGTGCAGCTTTGGTGCTACTTGATGGCCCCTACAGTGCTGACCTCAACCCCCAGGGCCTGTGTCCCTGAAGCACAGGTACCTGCAACTGGTGCCTCTTCTAGGTGCCCCCAGCTCCCATAGGCTAACATTGGGCCCAGTGACCTCTGCACCAGTGTCGCTGGTGGTGCAGTACCTACCTTGGTCCGACTCTTGCCCAGTGTTGGTCAAATCCTCTGAAGACTGAACTTGTAAGTCGAGTGCTTACCTGAAAACTACTTACCTGTCTTTCCTCCCATAGGATTGAATTGGTTTTTCTCTGTATTGCACGAAGTGTTGATTCTGAGAAAAATACAAAGTATCTATTTTACATTGAAATGTATTACTTGCACCTGTAAAGTATTTTGAATTCTTATACAAACATTTGCCAACTGTAAGTTGAAAGTATTATATTTCTGAAAAGTCTACTTAACTGTAACTGCGTTCCAATTTGTTCCTAAAGTAAAACTAACTAGAGTAAACGTTTTGCAAACATTGGCTTGGAGTTAGTCATTAAGTGTGTGTTCCTGCCTTGTATGAGTGTGTACAACAAAGGCATTCACACTACCCTCTAAAAAGCCTAACTGGGGGGGCGTGGCCGGGATGGCGAGCGGGTAAGACGTGTCCCGTTCGTCTCCCTGCTCCCGTCGGCCGCCCGTGGTCTTCCCGGCACTACATCGGAGCGCCGGACCCCTATTGTGGCGCTCAATCAGTGGGGGATTGCGGAGAGCGGCGCTGGGGGGAGTCCCTCGACTCTGGAGGAGCTGGGCAGAGGAGGCGCGGAGCGAGGCGGCGGCACCTCGCGGGCCAAGATGGCGCCCCCAGAGGAGTAGTGGAGAGGCCGGAGAAGCGCAAGGCTGGAGATCCGGAGCCCCGAGGAGATGGAGGTACTGAGGGCCTGAGCAGAGGCACCGGCGGCGCGATGACCCCCCCCCCCCGGAGACCACTGCTTTGGACTGGCAGGCTGCGGTGGGTCCGACCCAGGGCGAGGGAGGCACCGTATAGCGTAGAGGAAGCGGAGGCGCCAACGGCCAATGGCAGAGGCCCGACGCTGATCGGACACGCTCAGGCGGCAGAGGGGACCTGAGGCGGAGCACCGCAAGGGACCGCCTGCATAGCCTACAGCGGAGTTAGCGAGGTGCGGCCCGGGCAGGGGCCGAGGGCGGAGACCCGCCCAGTTGAGAGGTGAACAGACGGGGGACCAAAGGACTGGAGGGCCCGCATAGAGCGGTTCCAGCGGAGAGTCCTTGCGTTAGACCCCGAGAGGACCGGAGCGGATCTAGGCCTGTGGCAGCTCGGCGGCATCGGTGGCCCGTAGAAGGCCGGACCCGGATAACTGGAGTCTGGGCCCAGGTGGAGAGGCCCGTCAGAGCGAGATCGGCGACCCTGTAAGGCGGAGCACGTCTTGTGAAACTACTCACCGAGCGAGCAGCCAGGGAGGCTGGCAGCGGCAGGGGGGGGCCAGGCCAGAAGAGGTGCGGGTGAAGGCAGTAAGGCCCGGCGATACACCAGCGGAGGGGGCCCGCGCCGCAGGCGAAGGGACAACGGGCCAGGGGCGGCGAAGTGCTCGTGGTGACGCAGGAAGCCATATCCAGCTTAGGCCGGGGCTACCCCCAAGCCAGGAAATTGGCAGATACTCTGCAGCGGGGCCAGGAAAGAAGGGGCAGCCAGACCCCCTGCAACTGAGGTAGGAGAAGCGCGGAGGGGGCAAAGAGCTGCGGCCTGGGTGGCCATCGTAAACGGAGAAACAGTAGAGGTTGGACGTACCCCCGACATGGCCTCCACCAGGGGTAAGAAGGACCGGACCGTTAAAGACATGTTTGCCAAGGCTGCGGGCCTGCCGGAGGGGACAGCTGGGCATCCTCACCCACGACGGGGGGGCCAGAACTGGACAGCGCAGAGGAGCCTGTGACCCGCGCGTTTCTCACCCAGCTGTTCTCGACCTTACGAGATGACATCCAGACTCTTCGCCAAGAGGTCTCCACAGAGATCAAAGAGGTACGCCGGGATATGGACGCCATAGGGGAAAGGGTGGCCTCGATGGAAGATAAAGAGGACTCTCGGGAAGAAGAACTGGAGCACCTGAAGCAAGAAGTGATACAGCTCCAAGACCAGCAGTTGGACCTCCAAGCCCACTCCGAGGATTTGGAAAATCGTTCTCGGAGGAACAATGTACGAGTTAAGGGTGTTCCATGGCAGGAAGAAGGCCCAGACATCACGCACTACCTGCAGGGGATTTTTCGCCACGTCCTGCAGGAGGCAACTGACTTCCCCATCAAAATAGATAGGGCCCACAGGGTGGGTTTGCCGAGACGGGCCCCCGCTCCGCCTTCTGACATCCTGGCCTACCTGCCGGACTATTAAGGAGCGGATCATGAAGAAGGCCAGGGAGTCGCAGCCGCTGCAGTACGGAGGCCATGACATTGCTTTGTACCAGGACCTGGCTGCGATTACGCTACAAAGACAGAGGGCCTTCCGGCCCATCACAGCGCACCTCCGCAGTCAGGGCATTAGCTACTCATGGGGCCACCCATTCCGCATCATTTTCAAATGGGATGACAAGCTACGTCAAGTCCGCTCGTTAAAGGAGGCCGGTCAAATCCTCGGTATTGAAATGCCCCAAGAGTCTGAACAGGACGGCGACTCGAGTAGAGAGCCGAGAGACAGATGGCAGCGGGTGACCCGTAAAGGAGGAGGCGAGGGACCCTAGCCAAACCTGACTCAGACAATGGTGCAGGAACGGAAGGAAGTGCTGGAGTCGCTGGCTACAGGATCGCCACACAATCAAGGAACAAATGATCAGCAGGGGCAGATAAGTGGTTCAGAGCTTGGTGGGGGCGGGGGAACCACGTTGGCCACAGGACGCACCCCATTAACTTTCATACCAGGGGGATGCGGAGGATCTCTGCAGCTCCCGGACAATTGACCACAGTTAAATATGTTTGTTTTGTTATTGTTATTGGGGTTGGGAGGGGTGCCGGTGACTTCTAATCCAAATCTTAAGGGATCCCCAGGGGAGCGAGGTGCCCTGGACAAAAGCCTTCTATTCACGCGAGCGGGCAGGGCGGGAGCGAGCGCTATTTGGGTGGGATTGAGATGGAGCTTTGCTTTGCTGCCTGTTACAGAGCTGCGACTATCACACTACTATGGCTAACGGGGTTGTGAAAGTTCTCACTTTAAACGTTAAGGGCCTCAATAACCCCGTTAAACGACGGGCAGTGCTCTCCTTTCTAGAAAATACGGAGGCGGACATATGCCTCCTGCAGGAGATGCATTTGCTCGCTAGGGATTGCCGCCGCATGCGCTCCCAGGTATTCCCGCAGCAATACTTCTCGTGTGCAGGGGATAAGAAGGCTGGGGTAGCTTTACTACTTTCTCGAAGATGCAAAGGGGTGGTGAAGGAGAAGATAGCCGAATTGAAAGGGAGACTGCTTGCTTACTCGATCCAATTTGGGTCACAGACTATAGTGGTGGGTTCCCTGTACGCACCTAATATGGGGCAAGAGAGCTTTCTTAAAACGGCACTCTCGGACGCTATGGCATCACAGAACTGCATGACACTCATTGGGGGGGACATGAACATGGTCATGGACGCTAGCAAAGATAGATCGCAGACAGCATACTGGCACAGGGGGGAGGTCTCCGAGGAGGGCAAGGCCTGGCTCGCGGAAATGGGTTTCTTGGACTTGTGGAGAGAGGCTCACCCGAACACGACCCAATACACATTCTTTTCACATGCACACAAGTCCTATGCCCATCTAGATTACTTCCTGGGCACCAGGGCTATCCATGAGAGAGTGGCCGCGATCGAGATTGAACCCATGGCCCTTTCAGATCACGACGCGGTGTGCACTCAGATTATTCTACCATCCGGCCCACGATGGCCGGGCTGCTGGAGACTTAGGGAGGCAATGCTCCATAAAGAAGCGGTAGTTCAACAGCTTACTAAATGTATCCAGGACTATTTTACGCACAATGACACACCCGACACCCAGACCACCACACTCTGGGAGGCAATGAAGGTAGTTGTACGGGGGGAGATTATAGCACTGGCAGCAGCGGAAAATAAAGAGCATAGAGAAGTGAGAACCGCTTTAACCGCCCAAGTCCATGAACTGGAGAGGGTCCACAGCAGAATGGGAGCGCCGAGAGTCTGGCGACAACTTAAAGCTGCCAGGGCACACTTAGCTGGCATAGACTTGGATAGGGCGGAATACGCGGCGGTGCGGTTAAAGCATGCATACTACGTTGGAGGTGACCGCACGGGTCGTCTTCTGGCTAATAGACTGCGGGCTCGCAAGCAGAAGGCGAGGGTTTCCTCCTTGCGGGGCGAAGGGCAGGGGGAGGTCACGGAAGACCAAGCAATAGCCGATACATTTGTGGAATTCTATGAGAAGCTGTACATGGCGGAGCCAGCCCCAGGGTCCGAAGTCGCGGAATACCTACAATCTGTCTCCATGTCCTCACTTACCCCCGAGCAGGCCGACATGCTCGATGCCCCTATCAGAGTGGACGAGGTTATAGCGGCGATCTCGCGCCTCAAGGTGCTTAAGTCCCCAGGCCCGGACGGGTTCCCGGCCCTCTTTTATAAGAAATGTTGTCATCTATTAGCTCCAGTCTTGACGAGGCTTTTTAACGCATTCGAGGAGGCGACACCCATACCAGCTCCAATGTTGGCAGCGGCCAGTAGTTCTGCCCAAGCCGGGCAAGGACAAACAGCAATGTGGATCATACCGACCCATCTCCCTACTGAATGTCGATTTAAATTTTTTTACAGGGATCTTGGCCACGCGTCTTGGCCCTAGTATGCTTACTTTGATCGAGCCAGACCAAGCAGGATTTGTACAGACTCGTCAGTGCGCCGACAATAATAAGAGAGTACTCCATTTGATTGATAAAGCCCATCGTACAGGAATGGACGCCTTGTTACTGACGGTAGACGCTGAGAAAGCGTTTGATCGCGTGGATTGGGGTTTCTTAGGCCACACCTTGTCCAAAGTGGGCATTGGGGAGAAGTTTAGGAGATGGGTAGGCTGCTGTTCTAAGGATCCCACTGCGACTGTAAGGGTGAACGGGGTCTCTTCCAGGGCATTTCCTATTCAACGGGGCACCAGGCAGGGGTGCCCGCTGTCCCCCCTGCTGTTTGCCCTATACCACGAACCTTTGGCGCATAAAGTGCGGGAAAACTTGCAGATTACGGGGATCCCGTTCGGCGGGGAGACACATCCCATTAGCTTATACGCAGATGATGTTATTGCTGCGCTGACAGATCAGACTAATTCTCTGTCTGCATTTCTTGATGAACTTTTCAGTTTTGGCCAGGTGTCGGGATACCGCGTGAATGTGGGTAAGTCCATGATCGTACACCTAAACCCTAGTCTTGACCCGAGGGGCAGCGGGGAGACCAGCCTACAAGGGATCCAACTAAAGGATACCATTCCCTACTTGGGATTGGAGATAGCCACCTCGGTACAACGCACGACCCAACTGAACTATGCTCGGTTGGCCCGACAGACAAAAAAAGACTTGGATGCATGGAGTAATCACCACCTTTCCCTATTAGGAAGGATCGCGGCGGTTAAGATGTCCCTCTTACCGAAGGCCCTCTACTTATTTCAGACCCTGCATGCGCCGCCGGGGGCGCTGGTGGCCCTGCAGCGGGATATCAATCACTTCGTCTGGGCAGGCGCGCGACCGAGGATGAGTAAGACACTGGGGTACATGAGGCCGGAGGAGGGTGGGCTGGGGATCCCCGACCTGCTCACTTATTACCGAGCAGCGCAATTGAGGTATTTGGTTGAGTGGGCAAGGCCTGAGTCTGAGAAAAGGTGGCTCTTTCAGGATAGGGCGCTGGCACAGATTCCGTTGTGGTAGGTCCCCTTCCTGAAAAAGTCTCAACGCCCTCAGGGACTGATGAGATCGCCCATTACCAAATCGGTACTGTCAGCCTGGGACGCGGTGGCAACGAGGAGGAAGCTGACCACTTTCCCCTCACCGCTGACTCTGTTGTTTGGCAACAGTGAGTTCACTCCTGGGATCCCCGAAGCTGCTTTCTCGGCATGGAAAACCACCTCCTGCCGCTCAGTGGGCCACCTATTTGACTTAACTGGTATTATCCCGTTCCCCCAAATGAAACTTGACTATGGGATTCCGGAGGCAGAAAGGCTGAGATATCTGCAGGTGAGGCACTGGGTAATGCAAGACGAGGTTAGGACGCAGGGGTCTCGACGGCTAACTGCCTATGAGAGATGGTTTATCTCTAAAACTTACGACAAAGGTTTGATTACAGACATGTATACTATGATTCGACAAGGCCCCACGGCACAGGCTACCCCGAGCCAGCGGCGATGGGAGAGGGAGCTGGGAGGGGAACTCACACGGAAAGATTGGGAGGGAATCTATTTCCGAGCAAAACACACAGCGCGTAATGTTTCCTGCATAGTCTCGGCCATGAAGATCGCGACCTACTGGTACCTCACGCCAGTGAGACTCCATAGGGGAAATCCACAGAGGAGCCCCACTTGCTGGAGGGGATGCGATAACGAAGGCACACTACTGCATATACTATGGGAGTGCCCCATATTGACCGATTACTGGTCTAAAATTCTGGATACGGTGGACACTCTTTTTGATACGGAGATACCAAGGCTCCCAGTCTGTCGTCTTAGGACTGCCTAATCCAATCACGTACCCACTCAAAAGCGTGAGAGGACGACAGATGGGGATGGCATTAGGGGCGGCATTGCAGAATGTTTTGGCACACTGGGGCACCACCACGCACCCCACTTACATAGGGTGGCTACACAGGCTATGGTTCATCCTGGGGATGGAACGGATCTCTTCCACTTTACATAATACCACAGACTCCTTCCGGAAAATATGGAGCCCTTTCATATCGCTTCTTTCATCTTAGTTCAACGAACTTACTCAACCTAAATATTTGCGTGTTCTACGCTTGCATGGACTATGGTCAGATCAGACACCCACACCCGAGGAGTAGGGTTCGACGGCTGGGGTGGAGGAAACGGGATTGAGCGACAGGGCTTGGGGGATTACCGGCACAGGGGTGGGGGGGAGTTTAGTTTGGTTGTAGTGTTCGTTTTATTTTCCGTTTTCTTATTATTTTTGCACAAAGGCTGCGGTATAGCAGTGCAGCCCAATTTGACGCCACTGTCCTCCGGTTGGAGACCAGCGCTTCACGACCGATACTCCATAAGGCGGGGGCAGCTTCCCCTATTGCTTGCATGTCGATGGACCTTAGACTACAGATTAATGGGCCTAGTGTATTATTGTATTGTCGTGATGTGTTTGCAAAATTCAATAAAAACATTTAAACATAAAAAGCCTAACTGCTCAGTCCAGCGACCACAGAATTGAGAGTAAGGTATTATCTACTTAATCCTCTGCTATACCTTTGGAGACTTACTGGACTCTGTGCACACTATATCTCTTTTTGATATAGTATAAACAGAGCCAGCTTCCTACATCTCTTTTGTGGTAGTGTAGTAGTTAGGCTTATCAGAGTGCTGTGTTAAGCATTTCTTGTACCCACTTGGGCAAGAAATGATTACACACCCTCAATGACTTAATCTGAGACCAATTGTTTGTAAAAATCTTACTTTTTGTATGTTTATTACTTCGAACCAAAGATACTTCGTTGCAGTAAAATACACTTTGTAAAATGTACCGTTTTTAAGTGTAAAAAGTGGACACTTAGTGCATTTTTCGAACAGTTCAATGTTAACCTATGGAAAGAAAACAATCATGCAATTTCACAGGTAAGTACACGACTTAAAAATCCAGTCTTCGGGTGTTAGAACCGACACTGGGCAAGGGTCAGGTAAATGTAGAGACTGCAGCGACACTGGGACAGCTGGGTGCAGAGGTCAAATTCAGTCACTGGGAACAATGTTAGTCAATGGAGACTGTGGGCACACAGAGATGCCGGTTGTAGGTGGGTAAATCAGAGCTGTGAGCCAATCTCCAGGGGTTAGGACCAGCACTGGGGGGGGACCATGAGGCAGCACCAAACAAACACTCTCAGCGGCACAGATGCGGCCGGGTGCAGAGTACCAACACAGCGTCGGGCGCCCAATGCAGAGGAATGGGGACTGAAGATTTCGAACAAAGGCTGCAGGCTCGGACCAGGAGGCTTTACAAAGTGAACTGGTGGCTTTGGAGATAAGTTAGGATGTTGAAGGGCACCGTCGTTCGGGCTCCCCAAGGCAAGTGGCTGCAGTTGCAGGGGTGTCCTTTGAGGCTGGAAGATCCTTACCGGAACCGGTCATGGTTAGGGGGTCCTTTGTGTTGCAGCTGCAGGCGTCGTCGTGGAGTCCAGGAGAGGTCACTCTGAGGTGGACTCGAGCTCAGGACTGCTGGGGAACCTTCTTAGAGCTGGTGGGCCACTTGGCCTTGAGCTGGAAGCGTCTGGTGCATAGGTAGGTCTGGCTAAATGGTTCAGCAGGGCACTGGAGCTCTTCTTGAGTTACTTTGTGGGCAGGGCTGTTGTCCTCTGGGGTTCTTGGTCTTTAGGGAAGGCAGGCAGTGCTCCCAGGGTTGTGGAGATTGCTGGGCCTGCAGGACGAGTTGCTTTTTGGAGCAGTGTAGGAGGCTAGCTTAGTATATGGTGCATACTTATCTAAATGAAGCACCTTGCACTAATCTAGGCAACCCTTATGGTGATTTTAGTGGTTTAAGACAGCAATAGAAAGCTCTTTAAGTGGTAGCTGTGAAGAGCAACCTTCAGGCTCATCCAGAAGGAGCGTTAAGCAGTTTGTTTTACCAGTTCTAATCATATAGTGTAGGTTAAATGAAAAAAGAACCACACAGTGTATATATAAAAATATATCTATTTATTACACACCACACATTGGTATATCTCCTATATCAACACAAATACACAACAAATCTTGAGGTTTTTTTTCATGGTTTGGTCCTCTAATGTTCTAAGGGGGAACCTAGTATTGGGAAGTTTAATGGGATATACGGACTCAGCTACATGTAGTACATTTGATGGTCAGTGCACAGGGACCTCTGCCCCTGATAGATGGCTCTATAGGGATTCCACTGACACAGCCCAATAAGTATAAGTACATATCCTGGAATGTGAGAGGCCTGGGTTCCATCCATAAAAGGCAGAGAATTCTGGCGCAATTAAATCGCAGGAAGGCGCATTTAGTATTTCTCCAGGAAACTCACTTAATGCATGCGGAAGCCACTAAGCTCCAAAAGAAATGGAGAGGTCAATTATTTTACACATCCTACTCTGCATTTGCCCGTGGGGCAGCAATCTGGTTCAGAAATGGCACCCCCTTTTCGCTCTTAGAACAACGGATTGACTCCAACGGGAGATATGTGCTGGTGCATGGTCTGTTAGACGGGGAACACATAGTATTAGGGAGCATTTATGCCCCAAACACCGAACAGGACAAGTTTCTTGAGATCCTTAGTAATATATTGGTGGGCTGGGAGGGGTTCCGTGGGTTTTGGGTGGGGATTTTAACGCGGTGATGGACATTGACCTGGACAGATCACACCCTCCCCTCCAGGGCACGGGAAGCAGGCAGATGCTCTTCAGACATGGGCGGGGGGCTGGGGTGTGGGAGACATATGGCGCAAGATGCACCCCACTGACAAAGAATATTCTTTCTTCTCGGCGCCGCATGGGCTGCATACCCGAATAGATAGAATATTCTGCTCATTGCATCTATTGGTAAACGCTGCCGATACCACGTACTTGGGCAAAACCTATTCGGATCATAACCTTCTAGAAGTTACACTGCTCTGGGGGAGGGTTCCGACACCAATACCAACCTGGAAATTACACCCCTCACTACTGGAGGATCCGTTATTTCACAGTGCCCTCTCCACGGCTATAGTTAACTATTTCACTGAAAACGCAGATACAGCTAGCACACGCCAAATGGAATGGGACGCTTTTAAAACTGTGATACGGGGGTGGCGATTAGCACGAAAGTAGGGGCGCGCATTGTCTTACTTGACAAACTCAAGGTAGTGGAAGATAGGTTGGGTACACTAGAGCAGGAGGCAGTATCAAATGACACAAGCAGGGAAGCGCTGCAAGAGATGCACATAACACACGCTGAACTCCTAGAAGAACTTCGTATCCTGGATTACCGCTTATACACACAGAAACAACACGTGAACGCAGATAGGGCGGGCCCATTGCTTGCTAGAATTATTAAAGATGCACTGTCAGTGTCTCCTATTCTTGAAATAAATACCCTAGAGGGCGCTTCTGTGCGCACCCAGCTGGAAATCAATACTGCCTTTCGAAGATATTATGAACGGTTGTATGCGCCCTCGGAGGAGACTGGGGATGACGAATATGAGTCATTCTTTGAGCATCTGCAACTCCCTCAGTTACTTAGTGATCACACGACCGATATGAAAAGGCCTGTAACTAGTGTGGAAATAAAAACAGCAATCCAAGATCTTCCTCGTAACAAATCGCCGGGTAATGATGGATTGCCCATAGAATTCTATGCCGCTTATTCAGAGTTGTTGGTTCCCCGCCTACAGGGATTGTATCAGGCGGCATTTGACGACGGCTCCCTCCCACTCACCACATTACAAGCAACGGTGATCTCGCTCCCGAAACCGGGAAGGGACAGTAAAGACATGGCAGGCTACCGGCCCCTCTCACTTCTTAACACAGATTATAAGATCCTGAGTAAGTTGCTAGCAAACAGACTCCTGCAGTACATCCCTCGGCTGATACATACTGATCAGTGCGGATTTGTACCGGGTAGATCTACAGCTCTTAATATTAGGAGGCTTCACCAGGTAATGTCTCATACACCCGCAGATGCTCAACCACAAGGCTGCATTTCCCTGGACCTACGTCAAGCATTTGACTCCCTGAAATGGCGATATATGTTGAATACACTACCCAAGTTTGAAATTCCGGTGGAGTACATGCAATGGGTGCGGCTGCTATACACGAACCCGACGGCGCGTGCACGCACAGGGGCCCACATCTCACAACAATACCAGATAGCGCTGGGTACTAGGCAGGGGTGCCCGCTCTCACCATTACTATTTATTTTAGCGATGGAGCCTCTCTTACTTAAGCTCCGTAACTCGGCAGCACATAGAGGGATACGAATACAGGGAGAGGTGCATGTCGTTTCGGCATATGCGGACGACCTCATCTTGTACTTCAACAATTTGGATGAGGCTTACGACCCAATCCCCCACACTTTTTAACGCATTTCAACGGCTGTCAGGGCTTTCTATCAATGAAAACAAATCATATGTATACTTTTTTAATGACATGACCAGGGCAGAACCAATTCGCTTTGGACGCTGGACGTTTCAGACTGCGCCTGTTACCTTTAAATATTTGGGAGTCCAGATATATTGAGATGTGGATGATATGTTAGATGGAAATCTGACTCGAGCTATAACAACGCTTAGGCAGCAAATACGGTTCTGGACTTCACTACCTATATCGGTGCCGGGGTGTGCTGCCATTATTAAAATGGTGATGCTCCCGAGGCTGTTATATTACTTCGTCAATCTGCCTATCATAATTCCACTTCCGACGTTTAAATTACTGGACACTCTTCTGATTGAATTAATATGGGGCTCGGGACGTAGACGCATAGGCCTTCCTAAATTACAGCTGGCTACGAAACAAGGGGGACTGGGAGTTCCTGACCTGCGAGCTTATTGCTATGCAGGCCAGCTGCAATGGTTGGCATATTGGATTGCAGGCCGTAACTTACGAGAAATCACTATGACTCCCCAGGCATGGGACCGAGGAGAACTACACGCACTGCTGCTGCCAGGCAGCAAAATTCCTTTGACGGCGCCGCCACTCCTGCGGACGGCCTTGTTATATTGGAAGAAGGCAACGCGATACACAAAGATATTGGCACCTTACGCTCCCAACATAACCCTACTGGGACTCCCTCTACCATCGGGGACGGTGACCCTTAGGCATATAGCGGCATGGGTGGAGACTGGGTTGACAACACTAGGCACGTTCTTTACCAACGGTATTTTAATGAATCGTGATGCATTTGTGAGAGAAATGGGGGGGCTGCATGGGTTATTCCTGCTTCATGCACACATCTCCCGATATGTCCGAACAGTGTGGGCCCCAGGAGGAGAGGAGCCACCAATACACGCACTGACACACATGCAATATCTGATGGGCAACGGTAGTCATCTGACGAAATGGCTATACCGGGGTATTCGTACACACACTTTAGTGTCACTTCAGTCAACCCGTGAGAAGTGGGACACGGATATTGGCCGTGCACTCACGGATAGGGAATGGGAGACACTGCTGGAACACCCGCGAAAGATATCCAGGAATCCAAAGTTTAAGTTTATACAGCTTATGATTCTTCACCGGGCGTATCTGACTCCGCACAAACTGAGCTTAATGTTCCCGGATGTATCGGATAGCTGCCCCCGCTGTCACTCCTCAAATGCAGGTTCACTGCATATGTTATGGGACTGCCCAAGGCTGAACCACTACTGGTCATCAGTGCAAGAAATGGTGAATGGTGTAGCCCCGATACAGAACAATAGAACACTGGAATATTGCTTATTGAGATTAGGGTCAAAGGGAAAGAAGGGAAGCCCTGCCCGCAAATTTGCTACCCTGGCATTGATTTTAGCTAAATGGAACATTACTATGAGGTGGAAGGCTGCCAGATCGCCCTCAGTATTAGACTGGTATAACGAGGTGCTCAGATAGGGTAGAGCGGAGGGAGCAGAACTTAAGCGGGAGGAGCAAAGGGGGCTGTGAAAGATACCCATTTCGCTAGAATGGAATACTATGCTGGAAGAATTTGCGGCCATAGAGCTGCAGACGTAGTAGTAGAGCGCACACATATGTGTTATGAGCTGGGTCATAACAATGGGAAGAATCCAGCATGAGATGGTATAAATTCTGTGTATATTGCTCAAGATGGGGAATGTAAATGTGCCAATGTATATAACTGTTATATACTGTGCTGTCGATCAGAAGGCATGTATAAAAGTGTTCGACTGAGTCCGGGGAGGTGGGAGGGAGGGAGAATTTCTTGTTTAATTTATTCTTGTTTAATTTATTCTTATTTACAATGTAATGTATAAGCTAGGAACCACTGCTTATGAGACTTGTGCAGTTGTGAAAATCAATAAAAATATGTTTAAACAAAAAACACAACAAATCTTCAATTGCAAATAAGGTAAGTTGCACAAAATACTGTGGTCTCCAGGGGAAGACCAAACCATATACTAAAAAAGTGGAATGCGAACTGCGACCGAAGTCTGGACTTGGACCAGGAGACTCAGAGGAGCTGGGGACACAAGAAACCACCCAAGGTAATATCTCACCTTTTTTCTCAAGGGTAGTGTTTGGGCCACTCCACTCGTCTTGGAGAGCTGCTGGTGCCACAGGCTCCAACACCCACACTTTCTGTCCTGGCTGTTAAACGGTCAGTACAACCTTTTGGTCATGCCAAGCTTTCTGAAGCTCCTGGCTGGCCTCAAAGATATTGCTGGCCTTCTTTATGTACTCAACCTTACGTGAACGCAGGCCAAGGACATAGTCTACAATGTCTCGTCTCATTGGCTCAACTTTGACTCTTTTCTAATGAGGTGATCGGGCTCATTAAGTGGCTTGGTTTTTCTATTGTTTTCAAAAGAAATTCTTTATACTACAATTTAAATGTTACCATGGGGCTCTCTGCTCAGCCTATGTGAATCTAAAAAATATTCCAACACCGGTGAACTGTAGTTACATGTAAGTAAATTGTTTCTGACAAGTCAATAACTTTCCTTTCTATTGCTAGGGGGCTCAAAATGCTTTTTTTTAACTACCTGTTTTTATTAATTTTTTAACGGTGACTTTAAAACCCAGTGCTTGCATGAATGAGAGTGTGATATTAAAATGAGAAAACGGGTTGCAATTGATAATGATCTAATAATTTGCCTTGTCACAGTAAAAAACATTTATCTGGAAAATTCTTTGTTACAAGTATCACGCTCACAGTGAACAGATGTGCACTCGTCAAGTGGGGGCTTCTCAATCTCTAAATTTGTCTTGTGGTTAATAACCAATATTAGAGTGTTGAGCCAGTGCTTCAAAATTGTCGTATAGGCTAGTAATAAATCTTGTGAAATTGCTTATAGAAACATCAAAGAAAAAACGTCCGCCATTGGAAGCACTTCAGGAGTCAGTTAAGCCCCCAATTAGTACATTATTGGAGTTTTACATTAAGAATGAAGCCAGTAGAGACTCAAAGCAGATTTGCCTAATACCAATAGTAAGATATACTAATCTCCATTTGCACTGTTGTTATGAAAGGACAGTGGATATTTTCTATTTTATTTAACCTTTCAACCGTTGTTACGTTTTAGGTTCAGAATTTCTGATGCCAGTCACTGGATTTTACTGTGAGCTCTGTGAAGATTTCTTTGGAGATCAGCTATGTGCCGAACAGCATGTTAAAAGCTACAGTCATAACGAAAGTTATAAGGTTAGTTCCCAACGCATCCTGTTCACTGGGGGCTGGTGTATAATTTCTCCCTCCTTTAATTATTGAAACTCCGTTCCCTTTTACAACTTATTTTGGTCTTTGCACAATGTAACTTGAATTTCTTCTGCATATGTTGTAAAAGTAACCCACGAAATAAGATATTTTTGCACATGCGAACATCTTTAGATATTTTACCTTTCACACAGTGCATTATTTATAATTATATTGTTGTATTTGAGAAGAATTTTGATTGTGTACAACAATCCTGCTGTATTGTTTGGTGTCCCTTTGGCTTAGTTATTTTTCCACCATGTGAGTTCAGAATCACGGGTAAGACAACAGGGTGTGGAACTGATGCATGTAATGTCTTGACATGCAGTGAAATGCATGAATGGTCTAATTTCTAAAGCATGACCAGTTGCTCCATGGGGCGTCCCCATACAAGTCAGGTCCTCGTGCCAACTCCCCCTACGACAGTTCTCCTGTCCATCTTGCCTGCAGTCCGCTACCCTTTGCTGCCTTAGGTTTGTGCCTCCTCTGCTCGTTTTCTGCCATCTTTTTTGCTCTCTTTCTGCTCTTTTTTCTTCTCACTTCTACCCTCTATTTCTGCCTCTCTGCTTGTTGTTCCCATTATTTTGCCTCTTTCTACTCGTTTCTGACTTTTATTTTTCCTCTTTCTGCTTGTTTCTGACCTTTATTATTTCTCTATCTGCTCGTTTCTGACCTGGCTCTTTGATGGAGACATTGCATCCAAAGGGCCCAGATACCACTAGGGGTGACAGTGCTGCGCCATACAAATGCTGATTGATTGATAGTCAAATAACCTAAGTAACTGTCCAATGCACAGATAATTTACGATGTAGCAAATAATCAGGTGTTGATTAGTTTTGTAATGTGAGACTCCAATTTTTCTCCTCCCCCTCGAGGTATTGCGCATGTCGAACGCGTTGTTCCTCAGAACGTTTTGTTTTTGCCATAAAAGATATAGTCTACTTAGTAAGCGTTTTCTATTGGACATGCTGCTTTGTAGGTATTTTGTCACCATCTAATACCTGCTGGAGAGGTAGGAGGGTGTATGTGAATCTGCAGCACTACACACTATGAATAGATGCTTACAAGGTAAGTAACATAATCCATTCGTAGCATGTGTTGGCTGCAGATACACATGCTATGCATAGACTGTAAAGCAGTACCCCTCCATGCAGTGGCTTTAGGCAGGAGATGGTGCAGTTGTTTGAAATAAGGTTTGAAGGACCGTTTGTCCAACCAGAACTTGTCTTTATTGAACATCCACACAATAAGGTTTTGTGAAAGGGTTTTGGTTTATCCATGTTACTGCTTTGCAAATATCATTGAGCGGGATATTTCCGTAAAAAAAAAAAAAATTGTTGCTGCTTTTTTCCTTGTTGAATGAGCTTTTGGGCACATTCGATAGTGTTCTTTTTGTTTTAGCATAACATATTTGGATGCATTTAGCAATCAATTCTGCTATACCTGCTTTGGATATACCGTTTCCTTTTGTTGGATTTGAAAAAAAGACAAAAAGCTGGTCTGTTTTTCCGAAGGGTTTAGTACATTCCACATAGTACATATGTGCCCTTTTAACATCTAATGTATGTAATGAACGTTCTTCAACAGTTTTTTGTTTTGGAAAGAAAACTGGCAATTCCAAGGTTTGGTTCAAATGAAATGCTGAAATTACCTTGGATAAAAATTCCAGGTTAGTGTGTAAGCGCACTTTGTCTGAGAGGACTTGGAAATAAGGTTCTTCAATTGTGAGGGCATGTATTTTACTGACCCTTCTAAGGTTGTTATTGCTACAAGGAAAGCCACTTTCCATGCTAAGAATTGTATTTGACAATTATGTAGCGGCTCAAATGATGGACACATAAGCCGTGTTAGGACAATGTTAAGATTGCACGTTGGTTTTGGAGGTGTACGTGATGGAATGACTCTTTTTAACCCTTCCATGAAGTCTTTGATTACAGGAATACGGAAAAGTGACTGGCGTTTACTGTTTTGTAAATATAATGCAATAGCTGCTAAATGTAGGCGTATTGAGGTGTATACTAACACTGACTTTTGCAAATGTAAAAGATAGCATATTGTCGTGTAGTTCCTATAGTACCCCTGCAGGACCTGCGCGTTTGGATAACATAAACGGTTGGCTTGGTGATAGACTGACTCTGTGCACCCCCACCGCGTATGTTAGCCGGATTTGCATTAGCTAGCTCACAGTGCCACTAGAATCTCCTCTTATCGGGGAGAGATTAGTTTCTGGCAACCTTAGATCATGACAACCCTGATCCCTCAGAATCGTGGAAACAATGTACTACTTTTCGCTCACTCACTCGTGCTTACTTGTTCGGTTTGTCTCAGAGAGTTACACAGAATAAACAGCCTGGGCGTTTCAATAAGTATTTATTGAACAGTTGTTATTCTGGTGTAGAATATATGTGCTGCAGCAAACAGACAATAGCAGAGATATATTATCAGCAGTACGATGAAAGTGAAAGGATAGTACAGTTCTACCATATTGTAATAATAATGGTTACATACATGAATACATGAATATATAAAATGCATTATAAAAGTGCACGTACTCCTACGATGCCTAACTAGATGTACCTAAGTGTACCTAGCATGAGTGTAGGTCTAAAAGCCTAGGAGCCAAGAATCCTTCTAGGATGTAGTCGAACCCCATTACCTGAATAGAGAGAGTGTGGGACTCAGTCCTGGTCTCCAGTTGGACACCCCTCAAGGGCTGTGTTAGACCGCTGTCAGCTGGAGCGACTGCATGCAGGAGCCTCAGCGTCTCTGGTCAGTGTGTCAGCATGGAAGTCTCGGTTCCCTCTACCTTACCGTGGCAAGATGTGGTGTATTTATACCCTAAAGTATCTCGTCCCTCAGTATGGTTTGAATTGGTCTTTGTTAGACATGAGGAAGACGTCAGGGGTGAACTTTGTACATACATATTATGCGGGAGATGTAGCTGGTGAATGCTCATGCATAATTTGAGTACATTGTAGGCCTGTGTTCGGGAAAAACCCTGCAGTGTTCTAACCACAGACTAGATAACGTTCAACCCTCAGAGCTCGTTGTGTACTGTAGGGAACTAATGTAGGTGAAAGATCATGCCTATATTAGGGCATAGGAGTTCATGACTATAATAGGGCATAGACGATTATGACCAAAATAGGGCATATGCGAATATGACCATATACAGCATATATGTACGCGTCTATATTAGGGCCTCTATATGAAACATAACACCCACTCCACTTTCGAATTGGATGTCAATGACCATACTTAAAATCTGGACAATTTAAAACTTTTCTTAAAAACAGCTAAAAACATGGTCTTGAAAAGACATTTAAAAATGATTTAAAATGTTAAGTCAGCTATTCTTTTGTTGCCACTTGAAAAAGTCAATTCTGTCTCACTCATAAAAGTTGCATTGCTACAAGCAGAAGAAGGCCATTCTTAAGTGAAAGTGTCAATTTAGGAAATGTTCCAAATTTAGTTTGTTTATTTATGAAACTAAGTGGAGAAGCCGAATTCTTTCCCAGGACGTGATGAGCCAATTCCAGATAGTGTCCTGGCTGGGAGATACAGCATTATCGGTGTAAGCTACTGCAGACGACAAATCCAACGCCTCACAGAGAACGTCAATCGCACATAGATGGAATTCAGCACTGCCAACAGTCGGTGCTGCGGCAGCTTGTGCGGCAGTTGTTACCTGAGTGCCTGTGGAGGAACCACCTAACCCAGCAGGAGCAAACGGCACCTGTGGATTCTCAAGGAATGCGTTCATCAGAATTGGAAGACGCTGGGGACAAAGCAAAGCATGGGCCTTTAGGGGATCCAGCATAGCTTCCATGTCCGGAGGCGTATCTGATGGAAAGGTTAGACAGAGATCCAACGTGCATTCTTCTCCGCAAAACAGGCATCGAAGAACAGGTAAGATGGTCTAAACGATAGAAACCAAGAGGCGTTCAGTTCTCTTAGGCAAGGTATACCCAGAAGCTGCACCATGCGTTCACGGTACTTCCGCTCCATGAGTACGTTCGCCATTTCCTCGGAAATTGGGCCATCCATTGCGTAGCAGTAAGCTTACAATCGGGACTCCTGCAATTAGGAACAGGATAAGCGGGAGACCTCCAAACACGCTTCCCAATACGGAGTGTATAAAATTTGGGATTACTCCGAGGACTGTCTGAAAGGAGCTTAATAGTCCTGACCCTATGGTCTTAAATAGGTGTACAATACCGCTCGTATCAGACATGTTAAAGATACGACCTACCATTTCTGCTAAATGAAAGGGGCAGTTCGTACGTATAAGCGCTTGTATCTCAGTCGAGGTCCTTGCAACTTAAAGTTCAAAGGTTTCTCGAGCGGAGGATAAGGGCACGGGTTGCTGTAAAAGCATGGCTTTCAGTCTGCTCAAAGTATCAAATTGTATGAAGGAAACATTCAACGAAGGCCATAACGGCGCCTCTCTGACTGTGTTCAGTTGCGGAAACAATACTTGCATTCAGCAAGTAACCCTGGAGTTAACAGTGACCAGACAGGCGACGCCCGGAAGCATCCCACAGCAACCTTGATCGTTTAGCATCAAGTAACTCCCATTCGAGAGCAGCTGGAAAACCGGCGTTATCATGGCCGCTGGGGTCCCTGACGTGACAAGATAGATTCGCTACCGAACCACTACATGCTCCGTGCAGAGAAATATCCTGACACATGAGAGAACCGCTTAAAGCGTTCTTGCAGTTTGTACCACTCAAACACTTCTCGATCCCCGCTCCGGCATCGATATCTATATGGTAACTCACAAGATTCCTTAATGTAACCCTTACCCATTTTTTCATATTTGCCTGCCTGCCTTTGCTCAAGGCAATATTGAAACTGAAACGTAGTGACCGGCAGAGTGATTTGGCCATGAATTAACCATTCAGTTGATGGTGATTCGGCTACAGTGAATGGTAAACTTTCCAGTTTCTCAGTACGCAGCATTGTATATTTGGCTCCCCTTTGTGCCATTTCTTTCTGTTTATCAGTTAGATTGTATTCTGAAAACAGAGACGTGGTGTTTATAAAACGCCAGGGCACATAGCCTGCACGCAAAGATTGCAGCGTCCAGCTTAACATCACAATAGAACGTAACTGAGATTGCCCGTGTTGTAACAAGGCCAGATCTTGTTATAATATGTCGATTGCCGAAGATACAATGTTGCCTAAGGAGTCAATCCTGGAGGTCAAAGTTGTTAACCCATTATCCACTACAGCTAATGCCTTCTCTAGGTTAATACGGTCTATTTCCCGTATTCTTTCTGCGGCCTCCTGTTGGGATATTTTCCAGTTTTCATTATAATAGGCATAAATGCCAGCATATATGAAGCGTTTCTGACGTGTTTTCCTTGGGCCTAGCAAGAAATCCCTAAGGTCTACATCAGGTGTGAGTAAGGTCAAGTGATGTTTTACTTCTGTGAGTGTCGAGGTCTCTAGCCAATCAAGGCACAACTTCCCAACACTGTAGGATGTCACTACCCCTGGGTGTTGTCTCTGTACATAGCGTGTATCTGGCCTACTGATACTAAACCCCTCGGCTAAACCTAGGAATCTCTGTTGACATGTGTTTGTGTCAATGGGCCAAATCAGCCATTCTGTCCAATTGGGATCTGACCTGTTGTACTGAAGAATGTCTTCTAATCCTACCCCATGTGTAGTTGAATTCTGCCCCCACCCATCTGTGATGGTGCTGGAAACCCCGGTGTGTTCATTTCCTTGTTCTTGGCTAGTCCAAGACAGGATGTCTGTTGCACAGTTTCATTTAGAAATATTATCTGTTGTGGAATGAGGCATGCTCTAAAAAGCGCTTCTGTTCCCTGAACCTGCCAGTCCCTAGAACCCCAGATTGATTTTAAATCTATAGTGTCCTTCCATAGGTCAAAACCCTGTGTAGACAACTGGGCCATAAAGGAAGCAGAGTAAATCTGTTTGGTGTTAGTCAACAACATTTTTTGTGCTGATTTTGTTGCCACTTTGTAATAAAATGACTTTGGGTCAGATGTATTAAACCCTGAAAAGTATGTGAATTTCTGTGCAAAAGTTTGCAAACTACCTTTTGGAGGTGTTGGGCAGTGTTCCCACTGGTGGTATTCAAATACATTTCTAGGTGTTATAGATTTGTGCAAGAAATGATGACCATAATGTTGGTAACAGTACAATGTATCATAGTCTGAAGTACCTTCTAACATTTCATTTTTCGGAAATGCTGCAGTTTTTTCTAAATCAGACATCATATTATTTACAGTTTGTGTCCCAATCATCAGAAAATGTACTGGAGGTAATGACATCACTTAAAGAAATTTTAAATACATGTTTAAGCTTTAAAAGTTCAGTCGGACCGAATATATCGAAATCAATCTTGTCCCATACTACACCGTCCGGTATAGGAACTGCTGTGATGTTCACTGAAGACAAGTCTCTAGGTTCACGATGTGAAGACTGGTGTGGCTTTAAAATCAAATTGACTCTTTGGGCTGTAGAGCTCTGCTGAAGATATCGTCCATTAATAAGCATACTAAAAGTTATAATTGAACCTAGCCAGAAAAGAAAAAATAGAATCCCAGTGATATACTATAGTTCTATCTAAGGTGACACCAGGTAAGTCTTTCTAAAAAATTTCAAAAAGTCAATGAGTTTCTGTTTGTGTGATTTTTGGCTGGCGTCGTTTCCGGCTCACTTGGATCCAGTGAAAACGTATCAAAGGTCATGAAATAGCCAGAAACAGTTCGATCAATTGTTGGAATTGCATCTGGATTTGTTGAACTAGGATTTTGCTCTTGACGAGGAATGTTGACGTAGACGTCTGTAGTCTGTCTTATTGCAACTTTGTTGTTAAGTTGATTTTCATTTTGAAGTTGAACTTCTTGTTGAAGTGGAACGAGTTCCATAGCATTGTTGCTTAGTCCTTCATTCCGTACAGGTGGCTCTTCAAACATGATGAGTCTTTCTGTTTGAACTTCTTGGATTGTAGCGAGAGGAGGGCGTCTGCTACTGTGGAGTCCACGAGGCCTACTGTTTAGTATCGGCCACATAGTGTGGTTTGATTAAGTCGATTGAGACAAATCTTTTCTCCTTTTTCCCGGCAAGAGGTGGCAGAAGTACAGTTCTTGTGCCTTGGATTGCTAGGACCGGTACAGCTGTTCTGTAGGATGGTCCGAATTCTTTCTTGTCTGCCATCTTTTCTCTGACCAGATCCCCGACTTTTGGGATCCAGACAGGTCTTGCCGTTACTGCCTTGACTTCCTCAGTGGCGGTCTGTTTTAAGTGGACGTTTCTTTGTTGTGTCCAGGATTCATTTAGATCCTGTAAAACAGCCAAACGATCATGGATATCAAATGGTTTTTCATCCGCCACTGTGCCTCCACAATCAAGATCAGGTACCCACATTCTTGTCCCAAATAGGACCTCGTAAGGAGTTACACCCCCTAGAGAGCTTCTTGGCTGGTTGTTAATTGCTCTTTGGACCCCATAAAGGTGACTGACCCAACTACCGCCCTTGCCTAATACCCTAGCTGTTAAAGATTGCTTTAAGTCACGGTTTTTCCTCTCCACAACCGAATTTCCCTCAGGATGGTACGGAGAGGAGTACCGCAATGCTACGCCCATTCCTTCCATGGCCTCTTTGTAAGCCCGAGAGCTAAACGCCGGGCCACGGTCAGAATGTAACGTGCCAACTGCGTATGTGGCGATAAAGACTCGCAAATCTTTTATAACAGTTCGAGCGTCAGCCGAGTGTTGAGGCCAGACCCATAGGAATCTAGAGCAGGAATCCACTGCAACCATGATATATTTCTTGGCCCCATCCGATTGTAGGGGTTCGCAGTGATGCAAATACACACATGCGAGAGGTTTGTCTGATTTTAGTAATGGTGTCTGCGCTGGGCGTGCTACGGTGGAGCCTTTCATCTGCTGGCAGATGTCGCACTTTAAGACAGTCTTTGGTCTGCTTTGTTAACCTTGGCCACCAGTAGCGCTGTTTCAGTAAAGAAATAGTCGCTGTGATGCCTGTATGCGCAGAACCCAAACCCTCGTGTGCTGCTAGAATTAAGCCTTGCCTACGATCCATATTTGGTATTACTCTATCCCCCACTCAGGAATCTGAGCATATGGAACGTTTTGTGCATCTAACTTGTAGGAGTATTTAAGTGGAAACGTTTTAGGTACTGCTGTGCTGCCTTTGCTTGAAGCATTGACAGCTACCAAAATCTCGCCGTCTATTCTCTTTTTTGAACGAGTGATTGCAGCTACGGAAGCCGTGCGAACAGCCCCCTTTGCAGCTTCATCAGCCAATGAATTCCCTTCAACGTGAACGCCATCACGTTGATGACTCAGTGTATGTATCACATGAGCCCTTGGTAGTTCGTTTCTGAACTCCACTACCTGTTCCCATAGCGTTTTATGCTTAATTGTGCCACCTTTTGCGCCTTTAAACCCGTTTTGTTCCCAATGATGTAAGTATTCATTGTACGACTGTACACAGTAATAGGAATCACACACAATTAGTGTGGGGAATTCGTGTTCCGTATTTACCAGTGCCAGTATTAGTGCTTTTAATTCTGCCAACTGAGCCGTGCAGTCTCCTAGAGATTGCGTTTTAGTGCAACTTGGATGGAACTTTCCATCGCGCATGTGTAAGAAAGTGGCTCTGTATATACTGAACCAAAGTAAGGTTCAGTGTGCACAGAGTCCACAGTCCCCAGAGGTTTGGCAGAGGCTAAAGTTAGATATAACCTTACTCTCTAAAGTGGTAGCTTGGTCGAGCAGTAAGGCAGTATCAGAGGACAGTGTAAAGCATTTGTTGTACACACTCAGTCACAAATGGTCTCACACACTCAAGAACTGAACTCTAGGCCAATGGTTTTGTATCAAAATATATAGTTTTATTTTAGAACCAACAATAGGTATCAAAATATACTTTCTCAGAATGAGTTACTTTAGTTAAATACTTTTCAAATAGGCAATAGACTTTTGAATACAATAGTTACAGTTGTTGCAATAGGCAACACAATTTCAAACACAATAATACATTGAGCTCAATGGGAATTTCTAGTTAAATGCAATAGATTACTTTTTGGATTACTTTTCTTACCACAGAACTGGATCCTAGATTCAGTCCTGGGACATATCCTGTAAACAGTTGAGTAAAAACGTTTTGGTTACAGTTGTGATTTTTAAGGAATATTATTGTATTTTAAAAGTTGACACTTAGAAACTTTTTCACATAGAATCACCAATGTTATCCTATGGAAGGAAATTCAAGTTACCGGTAAGTACAGTTATGATTACTTTTCAGGGTCAGTGCTGGGCACCAAGATCCAGCACTGGGATCTCTCCTGATAACAGGTGAGTAATTTCGTTTTCGTTGATCGGACGATTTTTAGTGATTATTTTAAAGTTTCAAAACTCGACAGTGTAAACCAGTCAATGTTACCCTATGGAGAAAATGTAGGTTATCGGTTTTCAGGTAAGTACTCGACTGGCAGAGTTAAGGTTCTGGGCATAGACTCAGGGGTCTCCCAGGGTCAGTGATGCACTGTTGTTGCACCCTCAGCGGCACTAGGGCGGCCGGGTGCAGAGTGTTGAGGCCCAATGTTATCCTATGGGGGATAGGGGGCCTCCGGTTGGTGGCTGCTGGCGAGCAGGCCACAAGGTTGTGGGAGCAAAGCTCCTAGGGTTTAGGTCAGGGCAAATTGGGAAACAAGCCAGCACAAAAGGTGCACCCTCAGCGGCGCTGGGGCGGCCGGGTGCAGAGTGCTGTTTTGGCGTCGGGTGCCCTGTTGTTTTCAATGGGGATTTTCGGTTTTGGTTTTCAGCTGCAGGCTCGGTCCAGGAAGACTTCCAGGAGGAACCAACAGCTGGGCAGGTAAGTTGGAGGGCTCGGGGACGTAGGTGCACCTCTGGTTCCTTTCTCCAGGGCGGCTGGATGCATGGGTGTCTTTTGAGGTCGGATTTCACCTTACCGGGCCACTCGCGGTTGGGGGGGGTCTCGTGCAGAGGCTGCAGGCGACGTCGGGGAGTCCTGGAGGGGTCAACCAACAGTGGACTCGGACTCTGGAGCGCTGGGGGACCTCGCTGGGACCGGTGGGCCACTTGAACTCGGGCTGTAGGCGACGGGTGCAGTGGTGGTTCCAGGCGTCGGGTTTCTGGATAACATAAACTGTGGGCTTGTTGATAGACTGACACTGTGCACCCCCACCGCGTATGTTAGCCGGATTTGCATTAGCTAGCTCACAGTGCCACTAGAATCTCCTCTTATCGGGGAGAGATTAGTTTCTGGCAACCTTAGATCATGACAACCCTGATCCCTCAGAATCGTGGAAACAATGTACTACTTTTCGCTCAGTCACTCGTGCTTACTTGTTCGGTTTGTCTCAGAGAGTTACACAGAATAAACAGTTTGGGCGTTTCAATAAGTATTAATTGAACAGTTGTTATTCTGGTGTAGAATATATGTGCTGCAGCAACCAGCAGACAATAGCAGAGATATATTATCAGCAGTACGATGAAAGTGAAAGGATAGTACAGTTCTACCATATTGCAATAATAATGGTTACATTAATATATAAAATGCATTATAAAAGTGCACGTATTCCTACGATGCCTAACTAGATGTACCTAAGTGTACCTAGCATGAGTGTAGGTCTAAAAGCCTAGGAGCCCAGAATCCTTCTAAGATTTAGTCTGACCCCATTACCTGAATGGAGAGAGTGTGGGACCCCGTCCTGGTCTCGAGTTGGACACCCCGCAAGGGCTATGTTAGACCGCTGTCAGCTGGAGCGACTGCATGCAGGAGCCTCAGCGTCTCTGGTCAGTGTGGCAGCATGGAAGTCTCGGTTCCCTCTACCTTACCATGGCAAGATGTGGTGTATTTATACCCTAAAGTATCTCGTCCCTCAGTATGGTTTGTATTGGTCTTTGTTAGACATGAGGAAGACGTCAGGGGTGAACTTTGTACATACATATTATGCGGGAGATGTAGCTGGTGAATGCTCATGCATAATTTATGAGTACATTGTAGGCCTGTGTTCGGGAAAAACCCTGCAGTGTTCTAACCACAGACTAGATAACATTCAACCCTCAGAGCTTGTTGTGTACTGTAGGGAACTAATGTAGGTGAAAGATCATGCCTATATTAGGGCACAGGAGATCATGACTATAATAGGGCATAGATGATTATGACCAAAATAGGGCATATACGATTATGACCATAATAGGGCATATGCGAATATGACCATATACGGCATATATGAACGCGTCTATATTAGGGCCTCTATATGAAACATAATATTAATTGTAGTTCTGTTGGGGAAGAAGGGTTTATGTGTTGTGTTGCACAGTAATTGACAAAATGATTCCATTTTGCTGCATAACAAGCTCTTGTTGTAGGTCTTCTTGCTTATTTTAGAATAGTCATACATTCGTCAGGTAGATTAAAGTATCCAAATTCTATGACCTCAGGAGCCAGATCGCAGCTTTTGAGGGTTGAAATGCCTCACCCTGCCTTTGCTGTGTGTTAAAAGATTTGGTAAACTGTGTAGCATCTCGTGAGTTGTAGGTAGAGCTCGAATAGTGTTGTGTGCCATGGTTGACGAGCCCATGTGGGTGTGATCAGAATCGGTCATTGAAGTCTGTCGGAGTTTCCTGACCATAGAAGGTATTTGTGGGAGAGGAGGAAAAGCATACGCAAATATCCCTGACTAGTTCAGCCATAGTACATTGCCCTTGGATTGTGGGTGTGGATGTCTGGATGCAAAGCTTTGTCATTTTGCGTTTTTCTTTGTTGCGAACAGATCTATTGTGGGTGTTATCCACCTTTGAGGTATGATTGTAGTAACATACTATGTATCTCCCATTCGTGAACTTGCTGGTGTGTTCTGCTGAGGATGTCCACCATTGTGATCTCTCCTGGTATGTATTGTTCTAGATGATGGATGTTGGGATTGTTTGCCCATGTCCATATTTTTTCGGGCAATTGTATGGAATGGGTTCCCCCCTGTTTCTGTATGCAATACATTGCAGTCCTATTGTCTGTGCTTAGAAGGAACAGTCTTTCCTGCTATGTTTGTGAGAAATGCATTGAGAGCCATTGAAATGGCTAGTAGTTCCAACATGTTGATGTGTAGCAACTGTTGTTGTGTTGTCCAGTGTTCTCGAACCACAATATCCTTCATATGAGCTCCTCATCCCATAAGTCATGCATCTATTGTGATTGTTATTTGCAGGATTAGATCTTTGAAGACTCTCCCTGTTAAAATGTTGAGTGTTCCATCATAATGGAGCCTGATGAACCTTGGGTGAAACCAACACTTCCATTTTCCCTCCCGCTTGTGACCATTGAGATGTTAAACACTCCCGGAGGGGTCTCGTGTGTAGGCAAGCATGATGCACTATTGCTATGCAAGATTCCATCATTCCTAATACTTTCATCATTGTTTTAACTGGTAGGTGATGATGTGGCTGAAAAAGATCCAGTTGGTTCTGGAGATTGAGAATCCTTTCAGGATTGGGGTAAGCTGTCCCTAAGATGGTATTGAGAATGGACCCCAGATAAGGTTGAATTTGGGATGTGATTTTGTCACATTGATAGAGAAACCCAATTGATACAGTAGATTTATTGTCTTTTGGGTGTCTGATTGACATTTGTATTTGTTTGGTCTCTTCATCAGCCAATCGTCGAGATAGGGTAACACATGAATGCTTTCTCTTCTTAGTTTTGCTTCTTTTACTGCTAGACATTTTGTGAATACCTTTGGGGCTGTTGTTACTCCAAAGGGTAGTACTTTGAATTGATAATGACGTCCACATTCTACAAATCTCAGGAATTTTCTGTTTGCTGGATGAATTGGAATGTGGAAGTAAGCGTCCTTCAAGTCTCACGAAGTCGCCTTTTTGAAATAGTGGTATTACATCTTGTAGTGTGACCATGTGAAAATGTTTTGACAGTATGTAGAGATTGAATGGTACAATTGATGGAATTGTTGTAGACTCCCCCCCCCACCGGTTTTAACAAAGCTTTTCTCCAGGCACACAGAAGTGAGTTGAGATCGTGGTTTCAAAGTTCTCTTCCAGGGGATCCTCATCAATAGTCATAAGCACTGAATATTCCCGCCCACGTGCGGGGACCCCGGAAATATAAAAATTATATATGGAAATCACATATATACAGCTCTACATATATGCATATACATATATCATTTTTTCTCATACCAATGCAGCTCTCAATAGGAGGCTAAACAATGTAATTACACACATAAAAAACTACTTTTGCCAATATATAAAAACACCAGAGGACAATTAGTACTTGAACTCGGTTTTTTAATGAGCAAAATACTCATAAATAGTAAAAACTGCAAAATAAGTAGACATTGTTAGCCTACAGGCTGCATTGTAAACCAATAGCATAGAAAATGAAAACCTTTTCAACAAAAACTGGCACCGTGCCTTTAAGGCAGCCATGACCCCTAGCTTCCCATCATGCCTCAGGGGTGACAGTTAGGTCAGTTGTTCTTTCCGGCTCCTTCAGTCAGGACCCTGGATTTTCAGCTCTTGCTTTTTTGACTTTCTGTCAAAAAATATCTATAAAGATCTAGTTTTTCTACTTTCACTCGACGTCTTTTGGTCCTAGAGTGCAAGTAGCACCTTTTTGTGTTTCAGAAAAGGTTTATTTTTGGAAATGCCTTCTTTATTCGATCCTTGCCCGTCATGTGGCAAGAAGAAGGCCAGAACAGATACACATCCTGTGTGTATTCTCTGCCTCCCTGAGTCCCACTCTTCTGACAACTGCCAGCATTGTAAGAAGTTATCAAGAAGGACTATCAAGGAGAGGGACAGGATCCGTCTCTATGGCCTCTCTGAAAGAGGTAGGTCTCCTGTGAGGCAGAAGAAGAGGAGAACTCGGTCGACGTCGAGAGGAAAAGTCCCGACCTGTTCTCCGTCGGCGTCGGTATCGACGTCGAAGAAATCGGCGACGAAGAAATCGGCGTTGAAGACTTCGGTGATGCCGGCGCATCATCTTTCGACTACGAAATCTTCGTCGACGAAGGTAACAGGTCCTCCGTTGACGTCAACCAGGCGGCGCTCAACGTCGAGAGACAGGTCTCCGTCGGCGCCGGGTGGGCGTACGACGTCGAGGCACAGCGCTCCGTCGTCGCAGGCGCGATCGACGTCGAGGCACAGCGCTCCGTCGTCGCAGGTGCGATCGACGTCGAGGCACAGCGCTCCGTCGTCGCCTCATCAACGGCGATCGACGTCGAAGCACATCTCCCCGTCTCGTCAGCGGCGATCGACGTCGAGGCGCATCTCTCCGTCGTCGCCTCCTCATCGGCGATCGACGTCGAGACACAGATCTCCGCCGGGATCAAAGCAACGATCTTCGGCGTCGAGACACAGGACACCTCCTTCGGCGTCGAAGCAGATGATCCATCATTCCACGCCGTCGAGGCGGATGTCTCCGCCGAGTGGATTTTCGACGTCGAGACCAAGACCTCCGTCGCCGGCAGTCCAACGCCGGTCGACGTCGACACAGCAATCTCCTGAAAGGGTGCAGGGAGTGTCAAAGCAGGACACTGCACCAGTGTTGGAGAGACGTTCGTCGCCGAGAAGTCCACTTTCTAAGAGAAGAAAGTCAACGTCGAGACATACGTCTCCGTTGAGAGGGCAGTCGACGCTTAGACGCTCTAGGTCAACGTCAAAGCGCCCTTCTGGAAACACCTCACCTCCAGTGAGCCTGTCTTCGTCACCTTCAGGTTCGTCCAGATCCCCGGAGGTGGTTATCTCGACGTCCAACAGCCCAGTGTCAGGGGGTCACCAAGATTCTCCAACAAGGCATGAAGAGCTGAGCTTCACGCCTCCTGCTCAGTCTCCTAAGGAAAGAGAGAGCCACAGATCGCCTTCCATCCATTTATCGCCACGATGGCACAGGCCTCTACATCACTGGGCTACGGACAGGAATTACTCGAGCCATCAGAACAGATCCCCGTTGGCTCGTTTAACTCAGGATAAAGAGCGATCTCCTTCAAGAACAAGAGCTCGCAGCCGCACACCGGTGCACTCACACAGGAGGAGGTCTAGATCAAGAAGCAGGAGGAGAGCACACAGATCGCCTACTCCGTCCTCTTCTTCCACTCATACATCCCATAGAGACTATTCGCCTACTTTGACGAACAGTCCACCGTCGAGGGTCTCTCCGGTGGACGACATCTACACTTTTCAGGACATTCTTGGCAGAAGAGCTGTAAAGCTGGGTATCCCTATGCCAACTCGTCAAAGCAAGTCCTCGGTGATTTTTGAGACTCTACACCAAAGAGCAGCAACTAAACCTCTGCTTCCCTTGGTACCAGGCATCATAGAGCCAGTGATGGATATCTTTCTCACGCCAGCGAGTGTTAAGACCGCCCCAGCGAGGATCTTAAAAAGTATCGTTCACCAGAGGACGATCCGCTCTTCCTCAGGGCTGACCCTCCTCCGGATTCAGTCGTAATTGCGGCGGCAAAGAAGACTCATGCGGTGGCATCCTCCTCTACTGTCCCACCAGACAAGGAGAGCAAGGTGCAGGATTCCTGGGGAAGGAAGGTTTGTGGCACTTCGGCCTCCATGTTGAAGGTCTCCAATGCAGCGGCACTCCTGGGCCGCTACGACAGATCTCTGTGGGACTCACTACAGAGATTCACTGAAAAGTTGCCACAGGAAGACCGTAAAGATTTTGAAGAAATCTTAACAGAGGGCAGTCAGGTGTCTAACCAGGTCATCAGTGCTGCGGCGGATGGAGCTACCCTTTCGGCACATGCTTATGCTCATGGGGTATGCGCAAGGAGAACATCATGGCTACGTCTTACAGCACTCAGGCCAGAAGCGCAGTCACGCATCCTCAATCTTCCGTTCTCTGGTTCCTCTTTGTTCGGGACTCACACGGATGAAGAGATGACACGGATGAAAACGGAACTGGACACGCTTAAAGCGGTGGGCCTGGAGAAAAGAAAGGAATTCCGTAGGAGATTCCGTCCTTACAATAGACGATCCTCCCAACAGAGGGTTCAAACCCCTCATTGGCAGAAAAATCAGGATCAGCAAGGCCAGCAAAAAACGCAGTATCGGGCAGACGCTCCTCCAGAGGAGGAAGAAACCAGCAACAAGGCAACAATTCCGCCAAGACGCAGTCGAAACAATGAACACTCACTTCCCCTGTCGCCGTTCACCACTCCAGTGGGGGAAGTATCGCAGATCATCTCGAAGAGTGGCGAGCTATCACAAAGGATCGGTGGGTACTAGCCACGTTGCAGAATGGGTACTCTCTACGTTTTCAACATCGCCCACCATCAATCCCTCCAGTTCCTCCGTCATGTCACCAGTTAAAACTCTTGCAGAAAGAGGTTGCCACCCTTCTCAGAAAGTCAGCCATCGAGAGGGTGCCAGTATCTCAAAGAGGAAAAGGGGTTTACTCAAGATATTTTTTGGTGAAGAAAAAAGGCCAAAAAGCAGAGTACAGACCCATTCTGGACTTGCGGTCACTCAACCTATCCATAAAAAGGAAAAGTTTCGCATGTTGGCTCTCCATCAAATATATCCACATCTCAGGCAGGGGGATTGGATGTGCTCGCTGGATCTGCAAGATGCATATTTTCACGTTCCGATCAATCAGTATCACAGACAGTACCTGCGATTCCTAGTGGGATCCGCTCATTACCAGTTCAAGGTTCTACCCTTCGGGTTGAAGTCAGCCCCCAGAGTGTTCACGAAGTGCATGGCGGTGGTGGCAGCCGCACTGCGCCGCAGGGGCGTCTTCGTATACCCGTACTTGGACGACTGGCTGTTGAAAGGTCCTTCCCCAGACAGTGTGAGGATGCATTTCTTGAGCTGTCTCGAGCTGTGTCACCGGCTGGGCCTGCATGTGAATTTCGTCAAATCAACTTCACAGCCAACACAGAAAATACATTTTTAGGAGCTCTGCTAGACTCCACGGTAGGAAAAGTGTTTCCTTCGGAGGAGAGACAGTGTTCCCTCATACAGAAATGCCAGCTGGTTCTGCGCAACAGAAAACTACCTGTGCGTCGGATTGCCTCCCTGCTAGGGTCGATGGCATCCTGCATCTTCCTGGTTCCCAATGCCAGACTACGAATGCGTCCTCTTCAGCAGGATCTGGAGGACAAGTGGGACCAGCAGACCGCTCGTTGGGACGAAAAATAAGTCCATCAAACGCGGCTCGAGCTTCCATACCTTGGTGGATGAGAAAATAAAATTTGCAAGTCGGAGTTCCTTTCCATCAACCTCCGCCTGCTCAGACACTGATCACGGACGCCTCGCTGCAGGGTTGGGGAGCCCACATGGGTTCTCTCCAGACTCAAGGACTGTGGTCTCCAAAGGAGCGATCCTATCACATCAACATGCTAGAGCTGAGAGCAGTACACCTAGCCCTCAAAGCTTTCCTCCCCTCGATTCAGGCAACCTCAGTGTTAGTACAAACGGACAACACCACCACCATGTACTACCTGAACAAACAGGGGGAACTCGCTCACGCACACTTTCCCTGGAAGCTCAAGCACTCTGGCATTGGCTCTTGGCTCGGAATCTGGCAGTCACAGCAGTCCACCTGCCAGGAGAACAGAACGTGAGAGCGGATGCACTCAGCCGTCACTTCGAAGACAGAGAAGACTGGGTGCTCAACGACGAGGTCGTCGAAGACATCTTCCAGACATGGGGTCGTCCCACCATCGACCTCTTCGCGGACGACGAAAATGCCAAATGCCGAAACTTCGCCTCACGGTTCTACCGACCAGGATCGAAAGGGAATGCCCTTTTGATAGACTGGTCAGGGGCATTTGTGTACGCCTTTCCACCCCTTCCGCTGATCCCGAAGGTGGTGACCAAGCTGTCCCATTCGTGCACGAGGATGATACTAATTGCCCCGGACTGGCCGAGACAATGGTGGTACCCGGACCTTCTGCACCTATCAGAGTGTCCTCACAAGAGGCTGCCGTGCAGACCGGACCTGCTGTCCAAGATGAACGGGAGGATTCATCATCCCAACCTTCCCTCACTGAACTTGGCGGCATGGCTCCTGAGGTCCTCCAGTATGGCCACTTAGGACTGCCGCAGGACTGCATGTCCATCTTGAAGGAAGCAAGAAGACCGTCCACGAGGCATTCGTATGCATGCAAGTGGAAACGGTTTTACATGTGGTGTATGCAGAACAATTGTAACCCAATCAAAGGTCAGGAAGAGGTCATCCTTCCTTACCTACTTTATCTGGCGAAAGCAGGTTTGAAGTTTTCTTCCATTAAGGTGCATTTAGCAGCTATAACTGCATATAGGCGTTCAGCTTCTCAACCTTCCTTCTTCCAGTTACAGGCTGTTAAGGATTTTTTGCAGGGTTTAAAGAAGGTCTATCCTCCGGTACGACCTCCTTCACCACCCTGGGAGCTTAACCTGGTGCTATCAAAATTGATGGGTCCGCCTTTTGAACCCATACACAAAGCAACCTTACAACATCTTTCTTGGAAGGCGGCTTTCTTGGTAGCGATCACGTCAGCTCGCAGAGTGAGTGAAATACAGGCGCTCTGCTCCAAAGAGCCCTATACAGTCTTCCATCTTAACAGGGTTGTGTTGAGGACGCACCCTCTTTCCTTCCAAAGGTGGTGTCGGATTTTCATGTGAATCAGACCATCTCTCTACCCACCTTTTTTCCCAATCCCTCCACTCCAGCTGAGAGGGCTTTGCATTCTCTGGACCTCAAAAGGGTTTTAAAATTCTATTTGGATCGGTCCAAATCTATAAGAAAATCTGATCAACTATTTGTTAACTATGGGTCGATCAGATCTGGGTTCGCAGCTTCAAAGCGCTCCATCTCCAGATGGATAGTTTCATGTATCAAGCTTGCTTATCAATTAGCGCAGAAGCTCCTGGGGTTTACTCCCAGAGCGCATTCTACTAGAGGAAAAGCGGCTACTACTGCTTTTCTTCAAAATGTGCCCATGTCTGAAATCTGTAAGGCGGCAACTTGGAGGTCCGTCCATACATTTACGAGGCACTACTGTCTGGAATCAGACACCAGAGCAGACACCCAAGTAGGCCAGGCCTCCTTGAGGAATCTGTTCAACAGCTGATTTCGGCTGTTATGTTTCTTTGTGTTGGGTCACTTTACTCTCATTTACCTGCAGGTGGTTGATGGGCTTGCTATTCTATTCAGTGCTTATGACTATTGATGAGGATCCCCTGGAAGAGAAGGATAAGTTACTTACCTGTAATCCTAGTTCTCTTCCAGGGGTATCCTCATCAAAGTCATAAGCAACCCACCCGCCTCCCCAGGTAAATGAGAGATTTCTAAAGTGTTAAAGGATATCTTTGTGCCCTGACCTTCAGGGTTATGCAAAGAACAACTGACCTAACTGTCACCCCTGAGGCATGATGGGAAGCTAGGGGTCATGGCTGCCTTAAAGGCACGGTGCCAGTTTTTGTTGAAAATGTTTTCATTTTCTATGCTATTGGTTTACAATGCAGCCTGTAGGCTAACAATGTCTACTTATTTTGCAGTTTTTACTATTTATGAGTATTTTGCTCATTAAAAAACCGAGTTCAAGTACTAATTGTCCTCTGGTGTTTTTATATATTGGCAAAAGTAGTTTTTTATGTGTGTAATTACATTGTTTAGCCTCCTATTGAGAGCTGCATTGGTATGAGAAAAAATGATATATGTATATGCATATATGTAGAGCTGTATATATGTGATTTCCATATATAATTTTTATATTTCCGGGGTCCCCGCACGTGGGCGGGAATATTCAGTGCTTATGACTTTGATGAGGATACCCCTGGAAGAGAACTAGGATTACAGGTAAGTAACTTATCCTTCTTTTATTATTTCAATCGTAAATACGAGTCCCTTCCAGAAACGTGTTTTGTCTCAAGCTGTTGTTGTCACAGCAGACTTCTTCAGGGCAAGTTTTCGGTCTCTATATAAATGAAACGTGTTGCGTCGAAATCCTGTCAACGGTTGTCATATCAGACTCAATTCTGTCTACCGTAGTGTATGGGGTAGATGTGTATGAGGTTCGAAGTATTGTTTCGTCAAGTATGTGTCACCCCTCAAGTAACCGGTTCGCCACGAGTAACGGCGACAGTTGTGTGGACCCACCGGTGTTTTGTGGTCGGGGGGGGGAGGAGGGTACAAATTTTGTTGGATAGATGGGTGGAGGTGCCCTTATTGGGGGTGCCTCTTCCTCTACGTTAATTATTTTTGTAGCCTCCACAATAGTAACCACGCCCCTGCTGATGGTATTGTTGCTGTTGACGCTGATAGGAAGTGTTTTCAGTGGTAGACGTTTTTGCAGCTCCTCTACTTGTAACCTCCGAAAGGGCTGTTTTTGTATTGTGGTCTGTAAATCACCCATTGACTTGGCAGTATTTGTGTCTTTTTAGGCTTCGCCTGCACAGCGCTTGCAAAATCTCTTGTATTTAATATATCTTAAAAGGAGGCTCTTATCAGTTCCCGTCACCGAATTACTGTGTTCATTTGCTTTTGTGTGGAACTTTTTCTTTTCTTAACTTGCCCTGGCCGCACTTATTTACAACACTTTTACTAAAGCTGTTCACACTGTTTAATCCCCATTTATTGTCAAGAAAAGATCTCTTCCCACAGAAAAGGCATGCAGCTTCTAAAGAGTATGCTTGTTTTTTATTCCTTAGTTGTGTAAAGCAGATGATTTAGTCTTGGAGCGTTTGAGGCATTTTCTATTCATGCCTCAGTACCTTTCTTTGCACTTTGTAGGCATTATTAGATTGACTTTTTCAACTTAATCTATTTGGTCATTATGATCAAATTCTAAATGCTGTAATAAACATTGCACATAAAAAATGAGGTTAATATACAAGAGCTGTGTTATATTTTACAACTCAACAGGCAGCCACAGGTGCAGTTACCTTGCAGACAACAGGTTTACAATTTGAATGGTGCAGCAGATGCAGTAGCACCAGGCCCAAAAGTTGGCAGAACTCCTCTAAACACATAATATTGCTATATTTGACTGCTAAACAGGCAGTCACAAATGCAGTTACGTTGCAGTTAAAAGGAACTTGATTCGAATGGTGGGACCCCCCTGAACCTAGATTATTGCTAAAATTTAAAACTAAACAGGCAGTCACAAGTGCAGTTACCCTGCAGACAACAGGGTCATGGTTTCAATGGTGCAGCAGGTGCATTATCACCGGGCCCACAATTGCGGTTACCTTGCAGTTAAAAGGGGCTTGATTTGAATGGTGCAGTGGCACTGGGCCCATAAGTTGTCAGAACTCCTCTAAACACCTAATATTGTTATATTTTACAACTAAACAGGCAGTCATAAGTGCAGTTATCTAGCAAGCTCTAGGGTCATGATTTTAATAGTGCAGCAGGGGAGGTGGCGCCAGGACCAAGACCTCCAGGCACCCCACTAAACACTGATTCTCCAGTATTGGGGTGTCTTTCATAGATTCACATGCTTGAATCATTCCCCGTCGTCGAAGTGGGAGTCCCACGGTACATAAAATAGCATATATATATATATATATATATATATACACATTTTGCTATTTTATGTACATAAAATAGCATATATATATATATATATATATACACATTTTGCTATTTTATGTACCGTGGGACTCCCACTTCGACGACGGGGAATGATTCAAGCATGTGAATCTATGAAAGACACCCCAATACTGGAGAATCAGTGTTTAGTGGGGTGCCTGGAGGTCTTGGTCCTGGCGCCACCTCCCCTGCTGCACTATTAAAATCATGACCCTAGAGCTTGCTAGATAACTGCACTTATGACTGCCTGTTTAGTTGTAAAATATAACAATATTATATATATACATAATATAATAGCATAGCTAAAAATTAGGAAGTATTGTAACATAGCAATCAATAGGAAAAAACTTGTCACTTTATTAGCTCGTCCAAGTCATTAGATAAGGTCCAAACTCCAGCCAATCAGGCGTCCGCACCCTCTAGAACCTTCTCCCCAGAGGCTCAGACCCTCAGATTTTCTACCGCACGTCGTGTGAAGGGAGTCTCCCTTAGCTCTGCTCAGTACTTCAACTTTTCTCTTCAAGAATTCTCTTACATCTTCACTACAATGTCTACTACTAAGAGATCACTCTTCAGACACTGTGAGTCTTGTGGAAAATTGCGACTTCACTGTGAGGACCCACACAAAAAGTGTATTTACTGCCTACATCCTGACCATCAGGTGAGAGATTGTAAAATATGCAGGACTTTTCCTCAAAAGACCTTAAGGGACAGAGAAGGACGACTACTTCTGTGACTACAGAAGCTCAAGATGAAGGATGACCCATTATCTGATGTGGATAGTGATTCCTCTCTTAAGACTGTTGCCTCTAAGAAAAGGGCTAGTGAGGCGGAGATGACATCTCCTAAGGCTAAGGTGCTGAAGAAACATCATTCTTCTAAACGTGAAGACCAGCCTTCCTCATCTAAAGGGACTCCAGCTCTCCCTAAGGTTCACTCTCCACCTTCTACACCTCTGAGATCCAAGTCTCAGGCGTCAAAATCTCTGCCTGAGCGACTTTTACCTCAGAAAACTGGCGCCTCGTCGACGACTGCTACCTTCTCTTCGCCTAAACCTGCTATGGTGATGTTGGTGTCTTTTCCGTCGACGCTGGTCTCAGTGACGGTGAGGCCTAAGTCATCTTCTACCTCTCTCTCTTCGTCGACGACGAAAAAGAAGAAACTTTCGTCGACGGACGCTTCTTTGTCAACGGGATCCTCCAAAGATCTATTGGTCCCGTCGACGCCTGTCCCGTCGACGGTTGCTTCGTCGACGGTTGCTTCGTCGACGGTTGCTTCGTCGGCGGTTGCTCCGTCGACGGCAGTGAAGCCTTTGCAACCAAAGCCGGATTCGGTTATTTCGCAGGCGGCTCAACGTCGTGCCAGGAATCCTTCCTCTCCTTTATCGGCTCCTCCTGATCGAGAGGGCAGACGCCTTGATGCCATTGGGAAAAAAAATTCCACTATGGCGGCAACTTCTGACCGGGCGGCTAATTCCCTTGCCATTCTAGGCCGCTATGATAGGCAAATGTGGTCGGACATTTCTCCTTTTATCGATCTGTTGCCCGAGGACTCTAAAACCGAAGCTTTAAAGATTCTCCAGGAGGGTGAGAGGATCTCTGCCGAGATCATTGACTGCGAAGTGGATGTCTCTTCCACGGGTTTTCGCCAACTGGCAGGAGCAGCAGTCCTCCGAAGGCAGGGCTGGTTAAGAGCTACTTTCTTTCGCCAAGAAGTGCAAACAAAAATTATTGATATGCCTTTTGACGGCGAATCACTTTTCGGGCAGCACATAGATGACGCCCTCCAAGCAATTAAAAAAAGATACTGACACCGCACGTGCTCTTGGCACTTTACAATTTAAGAAACAGCCGTTTCGTGGTGCGAGGGGTCGTGGTTCCTCCTATTCCTTTCGAGGAGGTTACAATCGGAACAGGCAGTACCAGTCTTATCAAGGACAACAACGTTACTCTTCCTCACAGCAACAGCAGACGTATCGTCAGCCACCTACTGCCTCTAATAAGCAGTACAGAGGAAAATCTTCCTACAGAGGCAGAGATTCCTCAAAAAAGCAGTGACAGTCGCCACCTGCCGACCACTCTACTCAACAACCCAGCCAAAGTTGGAGGACAAATCTCCCATTTCTTCTCAAACCGGTCTGCAATCACTACAGATCGATGGGTTTTAGACATAGTGTCCAGTGGACACACCCTAGAATTTGTAAAATTTCCCCCAAATTCTCCACCCAGAGGTCCTCCTCCTGCCCATCTGAAAGAACTCTTATGCCAAATCAAAGTCATGTTACAAAAAGGAGCGATCAAAGTTGTTCCAAACTTACAAAGGGGTGCAGGTTTCTATTCGAGATTTTTCCTCATTAAGAAAAAATCGGGGGATTGGCGCCCCATCCTGGATCTTCGCTCCCTCAACAAGTTCCTCAAAAAACAATCATTTCGGATGTTGTCTCTCCAAGAAGTACTTCAATTTCTATCTCAAGGAGATTACATGACAACACTGGACCTTCAAGATTCCTATTTTCATATCCTCAGACACAGAAAATTCCTGTGCTTCAGAGTGGCTGGCAGAGACTTCCAATTCAAAGTCCTCCTCTTCGGCCTCCGCTCTGCGCCCCGAGTGTTCACCAAGGTTTTGGCACCGGTGGCGGCACACCTTTGTCAAGCGGGCGTACAAATATTTCCCTACCTCGACGACTGCCTTTATAAAGGCGCAGTCGTTTACAGTTGCAATGAGACACACTCAAACATGCTGGTCTCTGTTTCAGTCACTGGGCCTGTCCATAAATCTGGAGAAGTCGCACTTCACCCCCTCTCAAGTTCGGACTTTCTTGGGAGCCATGATAAATACTCAGACAGCAAAGGCGTATGTATCAAACGAAAGACAACAACGAATTTCCAAACTGGCATCTCTTCTACGTGCAAGAAAGTCAGTTTCTGTTCGACAGTTCAAGTCGCTTCTGGGAATGCTATCTTCCTGCATCCCTCTAATTCCCAACTGTCTTCTCAAAATGAGGCCCTTACAGAAGGAAATCGACAAACAATGGCAACACGTCTCAGGGTCTTTCGACGATGTAATCGTCATCGCATCTCGGATGCACAAAGCGTTGCTATGGTGGACTCACAAGACAAACATCTCAGCAGGCCGCTCCTTTGTAGCGGACGATCCAAGTTTCATCCTTACAACAGACGCTTCCCTCGAGGGATGGGGGCGCATCTTCAGGGTCTCAGTCAAGGGAAAATGGGATGCTCAGCAACGAACTTGGCACATAAACCTTTTGGAACTACTGGCGATATTCCTGGCGCTAAAATCTTTTCGCACCCTTCTTCAAGGTGCTTCAGTGTTGATCCGGACGGACAACACGACAAGCATGCATTACGTGAACAAACAAGGAGGCACAAGGTCCACTTTGCTGTCCCTACAAGCCCAGCAGATTTGGAACTGGGCGATTCAACATCAAATAACTTTAACAGCAGTTCATGTTCCGGGAGTGACCAACATTCTAGCGGACTCCCTGAGCAGGTCAATCTCGTCCAACCACGAGTGGGAACTTCATCAGCCAACGCTGGACAACGTTTTTCCGCTGTGTGGACGGCCCAATCTGGATCTATTTGCGACCAGTCGGAACCGCAAATGCCCATTTTACGCAAGCTGGCTTTCCCAACCAGGGTCGTAGGGGAATGCCTTTTTGATGAACTGGTCAAAAATTATGCTTACGCTTTTCCGCCGATTCCTCTAGTCCCAAGGGTGCTTCGGAAGATGCGGAGGGAGCCATGTCGCATTCTTCCCATAGCCCCCAGATGGCCTCGCCAGATTTGGTTTTCAGAGCTGCTCCTTCTGTCGGAGGGCGATCCGATTGTGCTTCGTCCAATTCCAGATCGTCTGACGACGGACCAAGGACAAGTCTGCCATCCGGATCCAGCATCTCTGAAATTGGCGGCTTGGCGCCTGAACACTGAGTCTTTCAACTTAGTGATTCCTTCGGACTTCAGGGAGGTCCTTGCTAACGCCAGGGCACCTTCCACTCTCAAGACCTACAAACTTAAGTAGAAACGGTTTTGCCTTTGGTGTGAAGCTTCAAATGTTCACCCGGTTCATTCTACGCCAGAGCAACTTTTGCCTTTTTTCTTACAATTAGCAAAATCTGGGCTATCTCATGCTACCCTTAAGGTTTTTCTGGCTGCAATTTCCAGGTTTCGACAGGATGGTTCCAACTCTCTTTATTCTTCTAGAATAATACAACAATTCTTCAAGGGTTTATTTCGGATGTTCCCACCAATTCGACGTCCACCTCCGTCTTGGCATTTAAACGTTGTGTTGGCTCAACTCATGAAGTCCCCATTTGAGCCCATTCATAGGGCTGATATAAAATTTATCTCTTGGAAGACTTCATTGCTTTTGGCTCTTACTTCTGCTCGACGAGTCAGCGACATACAGGCTTTTACTATTAAACCACCTTTTCTTCAATTCACCAAAGACTCAGTGGTGCTCCGCACTAACCCGGCATTTATCCCAAAAGTGCCTTCTGATTTCCACTTAAATGAGCCGGTCATCTTAAAGACTTTTTTCCCTAATCCACAGTTGCCGGCGGAAAAGGCTTTACACTCTTTAGATGTCAAAAAGTGTTTAAAATTTTGTCTGCAAAAGACAGCCAGTGTTCGAAGAACTGATCAACTATTTGTTGCTTACGGCATGATGCGTAAAGGACATCCAGTAACCAAACAGACTATCGCACGATGAATATCTAGAACAATTTCCTTTTGTCATCAACAAGCGGGAAAGACACTTCAAACAACGGTCAAGGCACACACTACCAGAGCAGTCTCCTCTTCGACTGCACTTTTTGCCGGTGTGCCTCTTCACCAAATTTGTAGAGCTGCAACATGGTCTAGCAGACACACCTTTACCAAGCATTACTGTCTGGAAGCTGCAGACAATGCGGACGCAGCCGTGGGGGCAAGCAGTGCTGCGTAATCTTTTTAAATAAGGTGAGCCTCTGTTTTCCTCCCTCATACACAGAATGTACATTATGATGTATGTTTTTAGATTCATATATTATCATACTATGATATATATATATATATATATATATATATATATATATATATATAACTGACTATGTACAGTTTTGGAATTACTGCTATCTATTCTGATTCAAGCATGTGAATCTATGAAAGACATCCCAATACTGGAGAAGAACATAAGTTACTTACCTGTAAACTGTGGTTTTCCAGTATTGGTGTCTTTCATAGATTCACATGCGACCCACCCACCTCCCCTCAGAGGCTCCCCTTGTTTACTTGATTATTATGTAACTCTCGTGCTAGAAAATCTGAGGGTCTGAGCCTCTGGGGAGAAGGTTCTAGAGGGTGCTGACGCCTGATTGGCTGGAGTTTGGACCTTATCTAATGACTTGGACGAGCTAATAAAGTGACAAGTTTTTTTCCTATTGATTGCTATGTTACAATACTTCCTATGGAATTTTTAGCTATGCTATTGTTATACTACGTATATGTGTATATATATATATATATATATATATATATATATATATGTAGTCCGTGAAACGCTTGGGCAGACGCGTTTCTAGCCGAAAATGGCCGACATCAGTGCCGGTCTCACAGGCTGGTTGGTTCGTCTTGACTCGGAGACCACACCCTTTAAAGTAGTCTCTCGGCTCCTCCTCCTAATGCAGGTATGTATCTTGCGCTTTAAATGCCAGGAGAACTGCATGATGGTTGACGCAGTCCATCGTGGTGCCACATGCAGTGATGATGGAGTCCAAACATTCAGTAATGCCCCAAATTGGCGATGGACTCTGTACCGCCACTGTTCTCCTGGGAATGTTGATCCAGCTAACACCCCTGTCTGTACCCTTATCAGGCAGCACCATGCTGCCTCCTCTCTCCCCTCGCAAGGATCACTGCCCAGTGGCAATAACTATCGCTTGGGGGGGCCACCGCGTTGTACTTCTCGTACTCCTCCAACACTATACTGATAGCCGCGGGGGCACCAGACCGAGAGGGCGTGTCCATTGCTGTATCAGCAAACCGGCTACAATTCACACCAATAGCTCACCTTCACAAAAGCAAGCAAGGGCGCGTGTGGAACAACGTATCCTTCTGGTCTGACACAATGAGGCAGCAGCTTGGTTTTGCTTCGAACAGCGATCCAGAGGGATATTTCTAAAATAACAAAAGGAATGTACGGCGACCTCCACTATGGATTGAATACTTACCTCACTACAAAGACCAAGATCCTTTGCATGCCCTCTGTGGTCGGACCCATTACAAGTATCGCGAGTGCGATTGAACTTACATAGCCGTTTCCTAAACGAGCCAGAGAACAAGGGACTGTTGGTCCCGAAACGCGTATGGCCAAGAATCATTGCTGTGGGGGCTCAACCGAGTATGCTGCCGGTCTACTGGAAATTAAAGGTTGAAACAGACGTTGTGTGTGGCTCCTCATCCTTCGGGCACTTCATTTGGAATATATATATATATATATATATATATATATATATATTATATAAAACAATCAATGCAGCCTTTCATACACCACAGGCTGAGCAATGCTGTAAAATTTTTCTTTGCGCACATACAAAAACAAAGCAGGAAAAGCAAAGGACATTTGAACTGCTTTTAATGCACGGTAGAAATCATAACCCTGCAAAGAGAAAAACGGGCATTGTCAGCTCAGAGGCTGCATTGTAATTCCAATAGTATAGAAAGCTGAAAAGCTAACCCAGAGAAACTGGCACCGTGCCTTTAAGGCAGCCATGACCCCTAGCTTCCCATCATGCCTCAGGGGTGACATTTAGGTCAGTTGTTCTTTCCGGCTCCAGTCAGGACCCTGATTAATCAGCTCTCACATTTTTGACTTTTTGTCAGAAATTATCTCCTGTTTTTTCATCAAAACCTTTTTTTACTTAGACATTTTATACCTGTTGGAGTACTTTTTTGCTATTTTTCAGAGAGTTCAGCATTTTTTCTCACTCAGAAATGCCCTCTCTGTTTGATCCTTGCCCTTCCTGTGGCAAAAAGAAGGCTAAATCAGACTCTCATCCCGTCTGTTATTTGCCTTCCTGATTCTCATGTTCCTAAGACTTGCCAGCACTGTCAGTCTTTATCCAAACGTACTCTGAAGGACAGAGAAAGGATTCGCCTCTATGGACTGGCTGAGAAAGGAAAATCTTCCTCTAGAGGCAGGTCTCCGGTGAGGCAGAGGAAAGAGAGAGCCAGATCTTCCTCCAGAAGCAAGATTCTGATCTGCTCTCCATCGGCGTCGGGCTCGGCGTCAAATGCCTCCACCGGCGAACGAAACGTCGACAAAAAGACATTCGACGGCGGGCTCGCCGTCGAGAGAACATCGGTCGTCGTCAGAGAAGACCAAACATCGAGGTACGTCATCGTCTAATCCTCTGCCATCATCAACCCGGCGACGATCGCCGTCGAGGAGTCGATCTCCATTAGTGCAGGATCGCCCAACTTCGAGGCATCTCTCTCCGCCGTCGGTACGGCGTCGAGACGATCACCTCGGTTGACGTCAACCAGGCGGCGGTTAACGTCGAGGCCCACATCTGTGACGACGTCTAAGAAGGATTTGTCGTCTCAACCTCAGTTGAAGTATTCGAGACGACGTTCAACGTCGAGGCAAAGATCCCCTATGACGTCGAAGACCTCCGACGTCGAGGCAAACTTCTCCGTTGGGGTCCACGAGACGCTCAACGTCGAACGAGATCCGTGAGGTCGAAGGGTTCGACGTCGAAGGATTTCTCCGTCACTTTCTCCTCGTTCGACGCCGAGTCATGGTACTCCGAGGTATCTTCATCTTCCGGCGTCAAAACGTGAATCTCTGTCGACAGAGCACTGGTCGACGTCGAGACAAAGAATCTGCACGGTCGGCGTCGAAACCAAGATCCCCTTCAAAGGACACGACGGTCCTAGTGGCGCATAGCCGCTCGACGTCGAGGCATTTATCATCGACGTCACATCATTCCTCAAGACACCGTTCCACTTCTAAAGACTTCTCAGAGCCTTCGGTTTCGGCTGCAGGTTCTCCACAAGTGATCTCGACGTCGAGAAGCTCATTTTCTCCGTCTCCAGAGCGGCCGGTACAGAAATCCCCGCAGATCACGGCTTCACCGGCGCAAGGACATAAATCTCCTTCTGTTCTCCTTTCTCCCAGATGGCTTCTTCCAATCCATCAGTGGCAGAAAGAACCTTCAGCACAGGTGCAGCGACCTATGGACTATTCAAGTCCGTTGGTGCAAGCTGTTGACCGATCACCAACCACACCACCCAGAGCTCGCCGTAGCAAGTCACCTCCATGTAGATCTTCTCATGGTCATCATAAAAGACGAAGATCTCCTTCTTGGACATCCTCCTCGACCCACTCCTCCAAGAGGGATTATTCTCCTACTCTCACGGACAGTCCTCCCTCCAGAGTGTCACCTATCGATGACATCAATACTTTCCATGATGTCCTCTCAAGAGGAGCGCAGAAACTTAATATAGAGATGTCCACGCCTCAGGCATCCACATGAGTTATATTTAGGCTTTCCTGTTTTCAGTTTCTATTTTTGGGAAATTCTGGTGGTGTTTTTTCAGTGTTTTCCAGTGATTTCAATACCTCAAAAAAACAGTGCTTTTCAGTGGTTACTCATTTTTGCGCCATAAAAAACAACTGAAAGTGTTTTACCGGTGTTTATGGAACGCTTTGCTTTTATTTTTGCTTTTTCCATTTTTCTTCAGAAATTGTATACTGCTCTACATTTCAGAAGCTTAATACTGTCATGAAATACTTTCCATTGTCCTTTGAGTCTGCAGCTCAGATTTAACAAGCATTTGCAATGCAATAGGTCTCGCATTTATGAGAGTTTAAGCTATTCGCATTGTAAATGACAAAGCCTTTTATTTATGTTTTAAAAACAAAAACAAAAATACCAGGCATTATTTGCAATGTCAATATCTCAAATTCGTGTAAATGCGAGACCTATTGCATTACAAATGCTTGTTTTAAATGAAAGCATGAATTGGTCACTCAGCAAGTTGGAAGTTACAGTCTGTGTTCCAGAGTCGCTACCCCTCTACTGCTTGGAGAGTGTTGCATTGCATTGTATCATCGATATAGCGCCCTCACACGTGTTGTGTGCGCGAAGCGGTTGGCACTTCATTTGGTGTCTTTCAAAGGAATGGCTGACTGCGCGCATATTGCATTTTCTTTGTTGTTCAATAATCTCCCATACAACATAGAGGATAGCTTATTGCTGTCAGAAACCTGTTTCAAATTACCCCCGGCAGTTTCGAGAAATAAACTGCAAACTTAAAGGAAGGCACAGAAACACACACTTGGTCACAGCTATTATCATTCTTTTAGCACTAAAGTGACAGTGGAAGTGCATACCATATTGCATACTGCATACATGCTGTTTTGAACATGTCCGATTTTTAACATGCTGTAGAATACAGGCTGTTCATTAAGACATCACATGACATTCACTGCAGACTATGTATGTAAACATTTCTAAAAGGTGGAGGTAAAGGGATGAGAAGGAAAAAGAGAAAAAAACTGAAGGAGGAGAGAGAGAGAGAAGGAGGGAGACAATGGGAATAGGGAGAGGGGTGAGAGGGGAGGAGGTAGACAAAAGGAGAGAGGGAAAGAGATAAAAAAAAGAAGGGGTATCGGTGAGATTGGAGGAGAAAGAGAGAGAGATGGCCAAAAGCAGAAATGGAAGGGGAAATGCAAATGTGAGGCACTTGACATGGCTATTGCAGCAAGTAAATATAGCCAGACATGCGCTGGACAGCTCAGTTGAATTAGAGATAAGATCTCAGTTAAGGAATGGAACACTGATGTGCTCTGCTGTGAATTACTGTACTGTTCCCTGGAAGCTGGCGAGCTCCCTGCACCTTCCGAGTACAGTGATGAGTAGTGTCAGTGGGCCCCCAAATGTGAGTCAACACGTGTTCCATCTTTGCTGAGGGGTCCCCATCTTTATGTGCCCCACAGATTCCACTGTGCATGCTAAACTAGTACACGCATGCTAGGATAAACTAAATGCTTCTGCACATTGAGGTTGCCAGGGAGTGGTGAGCAGTAATGGTTCAGGCGTGACAAGTAATCCTTTATATGTTTGCTTTCTGCTCTACATTTAAGGAGACAGTAGGCATTCTGAGTTTCAGACTCTTCTCCTTCGAGCCGTGAAATATGCCCTCGCACTGAGCTCTTTCCCTGCTTCTGAGAGACGAATCCAAGGTCACCAGACCACAGAATGCCGATTCTTTTGAAAAGCATGCTGCATGCATTAAAATAAAAAAAACTTTCATAGCCCTGTGGGGGTTGCGGGAGGCAGTAGCAGGATGACGGGTGAGCATCGTGCAGGCATCAATTGGCACGCCTCGGCAGAGACACACCCTCAGACTCAACCCCGAGTCTCTGCTTCTCCAGTTACTATATTTTTTAGCAGAAGGCAAACAACCGGGAGACTTCCAGGGCAGCTGCTGGCAATTCTAGGCCTGTGACAGGCAACCCAGAGACCTGAGTGCAGCCTGATCGGCTCTGTGTCTGCGAAGCAGAACTGGAGGGGCGTGGAGCACAGGAAGAGTCCTCAGGGATGGGTCGGAAGGTACAGGTCTTCTCACTGAGCCGCCCCCTGGGCATGGGAATGCTAGTGATTAGGGAAAGTCTTCAGGGGAGAATGCAGCGGGCGGGTGTGAACAGGCGAGCAATGCCCATTGGGCTCAAAGGGCTGCAGCCCCCCCCTCTCCTCCCCCCCCCCCCACCCCCAGTCGTGTGTGGCAGCCCGGGTGAGACAGCTTCCCGAGCACACTCACAGCCGCACCCGAGTACTTCACAGGTCTTTAAAAGACCATTTGCTTCTTAATGAGGCATTGTTGTTTTTCACCCCTTTTAGAGCCCCTGCAGCTCCACTCTGCCTATTTCTGGAAGAATCAGCCACCCCACCCCCCGAAATTTTTTCTTGGCTCCAGGGCACTGGAACAGCTGGCCCACACCCCCCTTTCTACCAATGAGGCACAACTCAACCCATATGTTAAGTAGGCAGAGCGCGCCCTATATATAGACACGCCAGGCTAAGAGAGGAGAGTACAGATGCCATCCACCTTTAAAACAAACACACACATCTAATTGCAATAGGCAGCAACACAAGCACACATATGTATTCAGTAAAGCACCATTTTGTTTGAGTAAACACCAATTGGGTTACAACATGCACTTGATTTCGTGGTTTGCATTATAAATGTAATAAAAAAAACAATACTAGTAAAATTAAAGTTACGGCTTTTAGAAAAAGACAAAAAAGAAATTAATTTAAGCGGAAGTTTGACAAATGTGTTTTTAGTAAAAGTTGCCACATATTGTTATTTGGTAACTTTCCCCAGCAATTTGTATTTTAAAAGTCATATTCAGTGAATCATGAGCCAAGCTAAAATGACGGCAGGCGCTCTGATCGAATCAGCGAGTAGTGTGAGGCATAAGTCTATTAACGTTTTAAATGAGACCGGGATTAAAAAAATGTGGGCCTATTACTAAATGGTTGGGAAATGTCATCACAGAAAGATACAGATAAATTAAAAGGAAGGAATTAATTAATCACACACGCACCCAGTCAGTGGCTGCATTGCAGCACCGTTCTCTCACTTACTTCTCTGAGTTGCAGTAACTCGAGCTCGAGCCACCGCAGGAATTACCGATTGCCGCGTGCCTCCTCAGAAAGTCCTGCACTGAGATGTTGCCGGAAAAAATAAAGCCTGTCTTCCACCTCGTTAAGTAAATTGTATTTTTAAAGATCTGTGAAGTACTTGGTTGGGGGCGGTAAGACAGAGGGCAGACCACGTGAGCCAGGCAGGGGGCCTGGTGTTGCTCTGGCCCTTGGGCCATTCACACCTCGGCTCCACATGTGCAGAAGCAGTGTTTTCCCCTGACACCTCTGCGCCAGGCCAGCACAGGCAGGCCAATGGTTTGTGATGCTTTGGCTCCATCAAGTGGCCAAAAGGCGCAACAACTATGAAAATCAGTGACACTTGGTTTAAACCGGGTCAGCTGATTTTCATCCGGTAGGGTACTGTCGGGTACAGTCGGTTTAAACCGATTTCCGGACAGCCTAGTTATATTTGAAACTCTGCACCAAAGGTCTGCGTCTAGACCTTTACTACCCCTGGTGCCTGGTCTCCTTCAACCAGTCATGGACATTTTTCTTACCCCAGCATCTATAAAGACCGCTCCTGCGAGAATTCTAAAAAAAATACAAACCTGCGGAACAGGATCCCTTATTCCTAAGGTCAGACCCTCCAACGGATTCGGTGATTATCGCAGCAGCGAAGAAAACACATGCAGTCTCCTCTTCATCGTCAGTTCCTCCGTACAAGGAGAGTAGAGCACAGGATTCTTGGGGTAGAAAAGCATGCTGTTCTGCAGCGGCTTCTTTAAAAGTTTCTAGTGCTGCAGCCCTGTTGGGCTGCTATGACAGATCATTGTGGGACTCACTAGAACATTTTAAAGAGAAACTACCAAGAGAGGATCGTCAGGACTTTGCGGAGATTATCCAAGAAGGGGCACTAGCGGCCAATCAAATGATCAGCGCAGCAGCTGATGGGGCTTCTCTAGCTGCGCATTCATATTCACATGGGAAATGTGCAGGGAGATCTTTCTGGTTACATCTTACAGCTTTAAAACCGGAAGCCCAGCAACGCATCATGAATCTGCCTTTCTCTGGTAATTCTCTTTTCGACTCCCACACCGACGAGGAGATGGCCAGGATGAAGACTGAGCTAAACACGCTTAAAGCCGTAGGCTTGGAGAAGAAGAAAGAGTTCAAGCGTCGGTACAGGCCTTACAATCGCAAAGCCTACCATCAGAGGGTTCAAACCCCTCAATGGTCCTAGAAGCAGTACCACCAATCCAAATCCCATTATCAAGGACGTAGGCCCTCCAGAGGTAGAGGAGCACAACAATCCTCTACAACAGCCAAAAACACCAGCAAACAATGAGTTTCCGCTTCCTCGGACGCCGTTGCCCACTCCAGTGGGAAGAACTATCTCCGGACATGTAGAAGAGTGGCGCAACATAACCAAAGATCAGTGGGTGCTAAATATACTAAAGAATGGGTATGCACTACGTTTCCGTGCACCCCCAAAGAACATTCCTCCAGTAAAGAAAAATCTTCATCAACTAAAATTGTTGCGTCTGGAGGTTTCCATCCTTCTACAGAAATTGCCCATAGAAGAGGTTCCTCCATCACAACGAGGAAAGGGGGTATACTCCAGATACTTCTTAGTTCCAAAGAAGGATCAAAAAGCAAAGTTTCAGGCCTATTCTGGATCTTCGCTCACTGAACAAGGTCATCCAGAAGGAAAAATGTTGTATGTTGGCGCTTCATCAAATATACTCACATCTTCAGAAAGGAGATTGGATGTGTTCGATAGAACTCCAAGATGCGTACTTCCACGTCCCGATTGCACCACGACACTGGAAGTTCCTGCGCTTCATGGTGGGCTCCAAACATTATCAGTACAGAGTCCTGCCGTTTCGGCCTGAAATCTGCACCGCGAGTATTCACGAAATGCATGGCAGTGGTAGCTGCAGCTTTACATCGCCAAGGCCTGTTCGTATATCCATATCTAGACGACTGGCTGCTAAAAGGTTCGTCTCCCCAAATGGTGAAGAACCACCACCGGATCTGCCTGAACTTACTACGTCGCTTGGGCCTTCATGTAAATATGGAGAAATCGGTCCATCAGTCCACTCAAAGAATTTATCTGGGGGCTACCCTGGACTCCAGCGCAGGAAAAGTGTTTCCTTCGGAGAAGAGACTGTTACCAATCAAACGGAAATGCAATCTCCTCCTTCAAGTGCATCAACCATCAGTTCGACAAGTGGCATCACTTCTAGGGTCGATTGGGATCTTGCATTTTTCTCGTCCCCAACTCCAGGTTGAGAATGAGACCTCTACAGCAGGATTTGGAGGACAAATGGGACCAGTTCTCAGGACGTTGGGAGGATCGGATTCTTCTTTCCCAATCAGCGAGAACGTCCATTCTCTGGTGGACTCGTCCGAAAAATCTCCTAGTGGGAGTCCCTTTCCATCAACCTCTTCCAACACAATCCTTGATCACGGATGCCTCACTTCAAGGATGGGGGGCACATATGGGTTGTCTACAGACTCAGGGCAAGTGGTCGAGCAAAGAACAAACCTATCATATAAACATGCTGGAACTGCGGGCAGTTAACCTAGCTCTCAAAGCGTTCCATCCATCGATTCAGTCCAAGTCGATATTAATACAAACGGACAACACAACCACCATGTATTACCTAAACAAACAGGGTGGAACTCACTCTCGCCCACTGTCCCTGGAATCTCAGGCGATTTGGCACTGACTTCTGACCAGACATCTCTCAATCACAGCAGTCCATCTGCCAGGAGAACAGAACTTGCAGGCGGACGCTCTAAGTCGACACTTTGAAGAGCAGCAAGACTGGGTGCTAAATGACGAAGCAGTGGCGGACATTTTTCATCAATGGGGTCATCCATCCATCGACCTCTTTGCAGACGAACTAAACAAAAAATGCCACGCCTTCGCATCAAGATTTTACCGACCAGGATCTAGGGGGAATGCCCTTTTGATCGACTGGTCTGGAACATTTGCGTACGCTTTTCCGCCCCTTCCTCTCATTCCGAAGGTGGTAACCAAGCTCATTTGCTCCAGGATGAAAATGATTCTAATAGCACCGGACTGGCCACGTCTATGGTGGTATCCGGACCTGTTGCAGCTTTCAATGTGTCCACACAGGAAGCTTCTGTGCAGACCGGACCTTCTGACCAAAATGAACGGGAAGATCCTTCATCCCAACCTTCCCTCGCTGAACTTGGCAGCATGGTTCCTGAGGTCCTGCAATACGGCCACCTGAATCTCCCTCAGGACTGTATGAACATTTTGAGGGAGTCAAAAAGACCGCCCACAAGAACTCTTTTAAATGGAAGAGATTTTACTTGTGGTGTATGCGTAATGGTTTTCACCCTACTAGTGGGCAAGAGGAGGTAATCTTGCCTTATCTTCTACATTTGGCCAAATCAGGTTTAAAGTATACCTCCATAAAAGTTCACTTGGCGGCCATTACAGCCTACAGAAAGTCACCCGACCAACCTTCTTTCTTTCAGCTCCAGGTGGTCAAGGATTTCCTTCAGGGTTTGAAGAAAGTTTTCCCCCCTGTCCGACCTCCTTCCCCTCCTTGGGAGTTGAATCTGGTTCTGTCAAAACTGATGGGTCCTCCTTTTGAACCCATTCATAAGGCCACACTGCAGCACCTTACATGGAAAGTTGCCTTTTTAGTGGCTATTACGTCAGCACGTAGAGTAAGCGAAATCCAAGCACTCTGTTCCAAAGAGCCGTACACGGTTTTCCACCACAACAGAGTGGTTTTGAGGACTCACCCCACTTTCCTTCCAAAGGTGGTGTCTGACTGCCATGTCAACCAAACAATTTCTCTACCCTCTTTCTTTCCCAATCCTGCTACGCCAGCAGAGAGGTCTCTTCATTCCCTAGACCTTAAAAGGGTTCTCAAATTCTATTTAGATAAAACAAAGTCCATCAGAAAGTCTGATCAATTGTTTCTAAACTATGGTGCCATTAGGACAGGTTTCCCAGCCTCCAAGCGTTCCATTTCCAGATGGATAGCGTCCTGCATTAAGCTGGCGTATCAATTGGCAAACAAACCCCTATTGGTTTCTATCAAAGCTCACTCCACTAGGGGAAAAGCAGCTACGATAGCTTTTCTACATAATGTACCGACGGACGAGATTTGCAAGGCAGCAACTTGGAAATCGGTACACACGATCACGAGACACTATTGTCTCGATTCTGACTCCAGAGCAGATACCCAAGTAGGCCAAGCCTCCTTGAAAAATGTATTCCAATGCTAAGTTTGTTGGAATTGGTATTTTTGGATGTGTTCTGCATTTTTTATGATTCTCATTTGCCCGCAGGAAGAAGGGATGGGCTTGCTACTCAATTCAAGTGCTTATGACTATTGATGAGGATCCTCTGGAAGAGAAGGATAAGTTACTTACCTGTAATCCTAGTTCTCTTCCAGGGGTATCCTCATCCAAGTCATAAGCAACCCTCCCGCCTCCCCGGGCAAATGATCAAACAAGTGTCATCTCTTTGTGCCCTGACCTCCGGGTCTACGCAAAGAACTGACCTAGCTGTCACCCCTGAGGCATGATGAGAAGCTAGGGCTCATGGCTGCCTTAAAGCCATGGTGCCAGTTTCTTTGTGTTTCTCTGGTTTAGCTTTTCAGCTTTCTATACTATTGGAATTACAATGCAGCCTCTGAGCTGACAATGCCTGTTTTTCTCTTTGCAGGGTTATGATTTCTACTGTGCATTAAAAGCAGATCAAATGTCCTTTATTTTTCCTGCTTTGTTTTTGTATGTGTGCAAAGAAAGATTTTACAGCATTGCTCAGCCTGTGGTGTATGAAAGGCTACATTGATTGTTTTATATAAAAAAAAATATATATGTATACAGGACGTGGCCGAAACGCGTCATGGGCAGCACGAGCATTTAATAAAACTGCATATCTAAGCACCAGCAAGATACCGGAGTCCGTTGCATCTGTGAGCGTCTGCATTTTCTACGTTTGGATGCATGTCTTGTGATATATATATATATATATATATATATATATATATATATATATAGCTACATATATATATAGCTACATATATGTTTTTACATATTTTCCGGGGTTTCCGCGCATGGGCGGGAATATTCAAGTGCTTATGACTTTGATGAGCATACCCCTGGAAGAGATCTAGGATTACAGGTAAGTAACTTATCCATATTGCTATATTTGACAGCTATACAGCCAGACACAATTGCAGTTATTTTGCAGTTAAAGGGGGCTTGATTTGAATGGTGCAGTAGATGCAGTGGCTCCGGGGCCAAAAGCTCTAGGTACCCCACTAAGCACCTAATATTGCTAAATGTTACTGCTAAACAGGCAGTCACAAGTGCAGTTACCTTGCAGACAACAGGGTCATGATTTGAATGGTGCTGCAGTTGCAGTGGTACTGGGGCCAAACATTGTCAGAACTCCTTTAAACACCAAATATTGCTATATTTCACTAAATAAGCCGCTAAAAGTGCTGTTACCTTACAGGCATTAGGGTCATGATTTCAATGGTGCAGCAGGTGCAGTGACACCGGGCCCAAAGCTCTAGAAACCCCGCTAGCAGCGGGGACTTACAAGGAAGTCTGCTGGGCGATGGCCTCTAATGTAGATTGGGTTGTTTGGTGAGGGTTTATTTTTTTCTCAATGTGTGGCATTAGGACCCTTGATTTGACTGGGTCCTTAAACACCTCTTCTGAAACATTAAGAATGAGTTCAATCAAAGGCAAATATTGGACAGTATCAGTGCGTGAAAGTGTTTCAATAAAAAAGTTACTTTCCTCCTTTGAATGCTTTGGGAGCTTGTGATATTCAGCAGCTCTTTGTATGACGCTACAATAGGATGAAGTGTCATGAGGGGGAGAGTGCTTTGTAGGCACTGGTGGTTCCATATCTGAATCTGGTAGAACCATGTCAGTCTTCCCGTGGGTTAGGTGTGTCCTTAGTATGTTGTGTGCCCTGGGAATGCGTGTCCTGTATTTCTCCCTCTCCTTGTGGAGACGGTGAATGAGTTTGAGGTGAAGCAGGTACACTAAAAATTATAGGGCTTATGGCCCTAGTTTCATGTGGTTCAATCTCTCAAACACTACCCTTTGATCTTGAGTGGGTTTAGCACTTTGGGTCTTCTGTTTCTTTTGTGCTGATGACATGCTTTCAGAAACAGTTTGAGGCTTTGGAATTGTGGTGTCATGGATTTTCTTCTGTTTAGATGAGTGTCTGTGATGTTTCTCAGAACTCTGTTCCGAAGTTTTTGACTACGTTCCGCTCGATTCTGAAGGTTTTTTCGGCTCCGATGTATGTTTCTTGGAACTTTTCGGTGCCGTTGTTTTTGTTGGTTCCAAGTGATGCCTTGATATTGAAGGCTTGGTAGGCCCCAATGTACTCATCTGAAAGAAACACGTTAGTTATAGATTCCTTACCTTAGAATTACCCCCAGACGTCAGACTGGATCCGGAAAGTTTTTTCGTCAGCAGTACCTCTGCGCGTCGGAAGGTGGCGTCGGTCTGCTCCGCGTCAGTCGTTGGCGTCGTGGTCGCCGGGATTACGTCGCGGCAGCTACTTAGACGCCGCCCTCGCGCGCTGACGTCAGTTCTTTTTCCACGCCAGCCAGCGCAGATCCGGAGAGAGCGGTACCTCCAGTCACTTTTTGACTGATTTTTTTTCTCGACTTTTGTCGACTTCTCTTCTGAGTCTATCAACTCCTGGTGCACGTAGGGATTCCCGGCTTCAAGGCTTGCGGTTCCTGTACCCGACTGATGTCGGTTACGGATCCGCACCGCGTGTGCCTCTTTTGCCTGGAGCGCGACCACGCCGGTCGATGGCGCCAAAGGCTTTGCGGGAGCGGTCCCGAAAGTTGCTTGAGCGCCGGCAGTCGACTCCGCAGCGTTCAAGGTCGCGAGGGAGGTCGAGGGACCGGTCGCGGAGCCATCACCACTCGTCTAAGTCATCGAAGTCTTCGCACTCGGGGTCAGGTAAGTCGAAGCACAAAAAGAAGTCGAAGAAGCATTGTCGCTCTTCGACTTCTCCCCGTCGGTCGGCTGACGTGACGAGGGGATGCGGGCGGTGCCCCTCCCGCTGCTCCACGTGCGGAGCCCACTCCAGGCTTCCCTCCTTTCCTGGGGCCTGGAGCGACTCCCACTCAACTTTGTGCGTTCTACGAAGCGGTGCATGTCATCTTTAGGCGTCCCAGAACCCGCTGGCGCTCCTTCGGGCCCCGCAGACTCGGTTGGGGGACCTAGGTCTTCGCTGCCTCCGGCGCCGCCAGGCCCCCGTGGATCCAGGCCTGGATCCGGTTGACCTGATTACACCTCCACCGGCGCCGCTTCCTCCAGCACCGCAACCGACGCCGGACGCGTCCCCGGCAGGCATCTACCTCGGCCTCCATCCTGATGTGGAGCCGGACCGGCGTCGCCGGATCCGGTGCTGGGTGGGGTTTTTGTGCCCCTGTTCACTCCTGGGGTTCCTTTTCGGCCAGATTGGCAACCTGAGGAAGAGGAGGAGGACTGGGAGGGGTCAGGTGACCCTTTAACTGATCAGATGGGATCTGAGCAGGACTGGAGAGAGGAACTGGGGGATGCCAGTGGTCTTGACACCTCTCCTGACCTTGGCATGTTGTCTCCTCCTACTGTGGCTACTGAGGAGGGAGCGTCATACGCAGTGGTGTTGCGTAGGGCGGCCGAGGCCCTCAACCTCGAGCTTCCTACGGTGGCGGTCAAGACTAACATCCTGACAGAGGTGCTTCAGCCGGCGGCAAGCTCTTCGGAGCCCCTGTTGCCCTTTAATGAAGCCCTTACCGACGTTCTTTTGGGCACGTGGTCCAGGCCCAACACAGGGGCACCCGTGGATAGGATGATTGCCCGACGCCGGCTCCGGGCGACCACACTTTCCTCTCCCAACACCCCACCCCTGAGAGCTTGGTGGTCCAAGCCTCTACTTCCAAGAGCGCATTCCCTACCGCTCCCCCGGAAAGGGAATCCAAGAAGCTGGACCACCTTGGGAAGAAGATTTTCTCTTGCGCCAGCTTGGGACTGCGGTCGGTAAACACTGCATGTCTATTGGGCCGTTACTCCCCCACTCGGTTGCGCAGGTGCTGCCTCAGTGTCCGGAGGAGGCCCGGACAGTGCTCTCCCAGGCAATTGCCGCCGGGAGCAAAGTTTACCATCCGATGTGGGCTGGGTACCGCCGACTCTCTGGGCAGGATGATTTCCAAGTCGGTAGCTCTTCGACGCTACACCTGCATGAGATCGACTGGTTTTTCTGGGGATGTCCAGAACACCTTGATGGACATGCCCTTTGATGGCCGTCGCCTTTTTTGCGACAAAGCAGACAACGCTTTAGAGCATTTAAAGGACTCACGGGCTATGGCCAAGTCCTTGGGCCCCTCCAGCCGCCCAGCGCAGTCTGCTTTACGCCCCTTTCGTGGCTACGGAAGGGGTGCCCTGCTACGTCCCGCCCAGAGCCACAGGCTGCAGCAAGTTACCCAGCCTTCACGCGGCCGGGTACGTGGGAACCTCTGTCGTGGTTCCGGGGGCCAGCGGGCAGGCCAGTCCACCAACCCCCCCTCTGCAGCAGCCTCCAAACCTTCCTAGTCCGACATTTCAGACCCATCAAACGCCAGTGGGCGGCAGGATCCGCCATCACCTCCCCCACTGGCGCACCATCACGTCGAACAGGTGGGTTTTGCAGATAGTACGAAGGGGCTACTCCCTCCCCTTCGAGGCTACACCTCCAGCCATGGCACCGCAATACCACCGCATGTCGGGGGATCACCTGGCACTTCTCCAGCAGGAAGTCACGGCTCTCTTGGCCAAGGGAGCCATCGAGCGCGTTCCTGTTCCAGAAGTAGGTCGTGGTTGTTACTCCCACTAGTTTCTGGTCCCCAAGAAGGACAAGGGCCTGCGTCCTATCTTGGATCTCAGGAACGTCAACCGCTTCCTCCGGAAGGAGAAGTTCAAGATGTTGACGCTCGCTCAGGTCTTGTCTGCCCTCGACCCGGAAGACTGGATGGTGGCGTTGGACTTGCAGGATGCTTATTTACACATCCCAGTCCTGCCGGCCCACCGGCGTTACCTGCGGTTCACGGTAGGCCACGAGCACTTTCAGTTTACCCTGCTCCCCTTTGGCCGTACCAGCGCCCCTCGGGTGTTCAGGAAAGTGATGGCGGTGGTCGCAGCTCATCTGCACAGATCAGGGGTTTCAGTCTTCCCCTATCTCGACGACTGGCTGTTGAAGGCGGGTTCGCCCCAGGCAGTCGTCTCCCACCTCCAGACTACGGCCGACCTCCTGCATTCGCTTGGGTTCTCCATGAATGTGCCGAAGTCACACCTGATTCCCTCTCAGAAGCTCCTCTTCATCGAAGCGGTTCTGGACAGGACCCGGTTTCAGGTCTATCCTCCCGAACAGCGAGTCCGGGACATTCCGGCTATGATTCCGATCTTTCAGCCTCTATCCCGGGTTTCAGTCAGAATGACCCTGAGGCTGCTGGGCCTCATGGCCTCCTGCATTATGCTGGTCGATCATGCCAGGTGGCATATGCGGGCTCTGCAGTGGGACCTGAAGTTCCAGTGGGCGCAGCATCAGGGGAATCTGTCCGATTGCGTCCAGATCTCGGAGGGCACTGCACGACAATTGCAGTGGTGGCTCAAGAACCAGGATTGGGTCAACGGCAGATCCCTCTCCCTTCCCCATCCAGAACACACAGTGGTGTCGGACGCATCCCTTCTGGGATGGGGCGGCCACATGGGGGAGGCGGAGATCAGAGGCCTCTGGTCTCCGGCGGAGTCCGGGCTCCACATCAACCTTCTGGAGCTTCGGGCGATTTGTCTTGCACTCAAAGCATACCTTCCCTCTGTCCGGGGAAGAGTAGTGCAGGTGTTCACGGACAACACCACTGCCATGTGGTACTGCAACAAACAAGGCTGGGTCGGGTCGTGGACCCTATGTCAGGAGGCCCTCCGCCTCTGGACATGACTGGAACATCAGGGCATTTCTCTGGTGGTTCAACACCTGGCAGTTTCACTGAACGCCAGGGCTGACGAACTCGGCCACAGGTGCATGATGGATCACGAATGGCGTCTTCACTCGGAGGTGGTGCAAGGTCTCTTTCAACAGTGGGGAGAGCCTTGGTTAGATCTATTCGCCACCGAAGAGAACGCGCAATGTCAGCAATTCTGCGTGTTGGTATTTCCAAGGCGGCACTCGCTTTTCGTCGCGAGTGGAGTTGCGGTCTGTTGTACGCCTTTCCGCCTATACCACTTCTACCCAGAGTGCTGAAGAAGATCAGGCGCGACCGGGCCCAAGTCATTCTTGTGGCTCCGGATTGGGCACGAAGAGTCTGGTATCCCGAGCTGCTCAACATGGCCATCGATCACCCGACCTGTCTGCCTCTTCGGGAGGATCTTCTGTGGCAGCAACAGGGGACGGTCCTCCACCCGAACCTGGCCAGCCTCCACCTCCTTGCATGGAGATTGAGCGGTGGCAGTTGACGTCTTTCGACCTGCCTCCCGAAGTCTGCGATGTGATTCTGGCAGCCAGGCGTCCCTCCACTAAGACGGTATACGCCTGCCGGTGGAACAAATTTGTGGCATGGTGCACAGCAAAGGCTGTGGATCCCCTCTCTGCCCCTCTTTCTGAGGTTCTCTTGTTAGTTCTTTCCTTGGCCCAGCAGGGCTCTGCTCTGGGCACTATCCAGGGCTATCTTTCGGCCATCTCTGCCTTCCTTTGGCTTCCAGATCAGCCTTCTCTTTTCAAGTCCCCGGTTGTAAATCGTTTCTTGAAAGGCATAACTCATCTCTTTCCTCCTATTCCTTTCATTATGCCTCAGTGGGACTTAAACCTAGTTTTAACTTATTTAATGTGCGCTCCCTTTGAGCCGCTCCACAACTGTCCTTTGAGGCTCTTGACTCTCAAAACTGCGTTCCTGGGGGCCATCACCTCAGCCAGACGAGTGAGTGAGCTCCAGGCGCTTTCTTCTAAGCCTCCTTTTCTCTCTGTGCATCCGTACAAAGTTGTCCTCAGGACTCGTCCATCCTTTCTGCCCAAGGTTGTCACTGCCTTCCACATCGGGCAGACCATCACTTTGCCCACCATCTTTCCGCCTCTGCATCCTTCAAAAGAGGAAGAGAGGCTCCACCGTCTGGACCCAAAACGTGTGCTTTACTTTTATTTGGATCGCACCAAACAGTTCCGGGTGGACGACCAGCTCTTTGTTGGGTACGTGGGCGACAAGAAAGGTCGGGCCGTACACAAACAAACTATCTCCGGATGGGTCGTCTTGTGTATCAAAGCCTGTTATTCTCAGGCAAAGAAGGAGCCTCCAGCGGGGCTGCGCGCCCATTCCACCAGGGCGACGGCAGCAACTACTGCTTTGGGGCGGGGAGTTCCTCTGAATGACATTTGTCAGGCAGCTACGTGGGCTTCGTTGCACACCTTCTCCAAACACTACTGCCTTGACAGTCGGGTCCGGAGAGATGGCTTCTTTGGCCGTTCTGTTCTCCAGGATTTTCTGGTGTGATCTTGGTTCGCAGACCCACCACCGGGGTTGGTATTGCTGGGGTATCTATTCTAAGGTAAGGAATCTATAACTAACGTGTTTCTTTCAGATGAACAAGTTACGATATATCTGTAAGAAACATTAGTTAGATATAGATTCCTTACCGCCCATCCTCCCCGTTCTGCTAACTGATTTCTAGGATGAAGGACATCCTTTCAGGGCCCTAGTTTTGTACACCAGTGGTCAGTGTCTTGCATGGCTCTGCGTTTCTGGCGCGGAAAGTAGTGAACAGAACTGACGGCGCGCGAGGGCGGCGTCTAAGTAGCTGCCGCGACGTCATCCCGGCGACCACGACGCCAACAACGGACGCGGAGCCGACCGACGCCACCTTCCGACGCGCAGAGATACTGCTGACGAAAAAACTTTCCGGATCCAGTCTGACGCCTGGGGGTAATTCTAAGGTAAGGAATCTATAACTAACTAATGTTTCTTACAGATATATCGTTACCGAAAGTAAGTAACTTGTTGTTCAGTGCCATTAGTGTTTCCGAACCCTCCCCTTTTTGTTGCCTGGCCCCCCGATCAGGATCGAGAATATTCTTGTCCTTTCTCTGCTCTGAGGCTTGGTCACGGTGTTGGCCTGAACCTGAAGGTTGTGGCACACTATGGCGGGGTATTGTTGGTGGTGAATGTATTATATTCTTTGCATGGGAAGTGTCACTCTCGGAATGTGGTGTCATCTTGGTTCTCGGTCCCAAGTCTGTGATCGGCGCCGGTAAAGTGGGTTGTACGGAAGCATGTTCTTCCCCAGCAGAGATTTCGGACGTGGTGTAGTGTGGGCTGGCTAGGACAATCCCTCCTACTGTTGGAGCGCTAGCCTCGCTGTCTGTCACTTTTGTGGCTGAACTCTGCCTCGGCTGCGTGCTCCATAGTGTGTGCGAGGCGTCCATCTCATCATGTTTGAAGAGTCTTTTTATTTTTTAAGAATGTGCAAGCGGCGTAGTGTTCTTCCTTGTGCTCCGGAGAGAGCCACAAGTTTCAAACATCGTGTGCGTACTTTGCTCCGCACTGAGGGCACCATCTGAAAAGTTATTTCTTCTTCTCCATCACACGGAGACGATCATTCTCGACGGTTGACTATATTCGGATTCCAGGAAGTCCTTCTCCGGTGTACAAGTAGATTTCAATTGCTATCGTTTTTCCGTAGGCCATGTGGCGTCAAATTCTGAACAGCTTTGGCGTAGTCCGTCCGAGCCCGAAGGCGGAAAAAAACACTCTGAGGAACAAAGCGTTTGACATGCACAATACCTCGAGGAGGAGGAGGAGAAACAACACAGATAGCTTCCTCTACAAAAACAACTTGCAAGGTTGGGCCCAACATTAGATGGCAGGAGTATGCATAGCATGTGTATCTGCAGCCAACACATGCTACGAATACAGATTTCTCCCTATGTTGCCAAGTGTGCAAGATCAAGGGAAAGAATCTTTTCAAGAGCCTTCCACCTGTAGAGCACTTAGTCCTCGAGCAGGGAAGAAGTATAAACACTCCTCTAAGGACCCAAGTTACATTAAGGGTACAGTCTCTGCAGATTCTATTATAACGTCCACTGCTAGGAAAAGAGCAAATGTACCAAGCACAACAGGTCCTCCTCCAGATAAGGAGTGTAAGAGATTGGACCTCATGGGCCGAAAGGTAGATAGAAGTGCAGCAAATCTATGAAGCGTTGCAAATTCAAATGCTTTGCTCAACTGCCATGCCTATCGGCATTGGGAAGAGATAGGAGAGTTAAACACCTACCAAAACCGCATCAAAAGTGAGCAGCCCATCTTGTAGAAGATGGGAAAAATATCGCCAGCACTTGTATAAATCAGCTCTAGATGCTGTTGATACATCAAGTAGACAAATGATGATTAACATCACAGAAAAAGGACATGCCTGGCTACGCTTTTCAGGTTTCAAACCAGGAGTTCAAAACAACATCTTAAATGCACCATTTAACAGGGAACAGCTGTTCGGAATGGCAGTAGATGACACTGAACCAGCTGAAGAAGGATAATGAGACCGCAAAATCAATGGGGGCATTACAATTCAGAGGCAATATGCGTAGGGGGATCCTACCTTCAAGAAGACCTTCAGGATGTGGGGCTTTCCATCTGGCAACCTCCCATCAAACATACCAACAGGCATATCGGGGAGGAAATCAGTCACACAAACAAACAATGTAGGTTCATATAGCATACGTAAAGGAAACTTATATATAACAGTTATAATGATGTAATCTTCGAACGTGGTTGCTTCGATCTCGTTCTTAAGTTGTTTATTGTGATTCCAGTGCGTAGCCAACACTTGTTTTGCAGCGTGAATCCTTTTCTGGATTTACATGCTGTGCATTATTCCGCCATCTAGTGGTAGGGTCTGGAATTGTCTTTGGTTTTTTTTTGTTTCTTCTTGTTTTGGTCGCTGTCTACCACCATTTGGTGCCAAGTACGTCCCCTGTGTGACGTCAGACGGTATCCTGGAGGTTGACGTGCGTGGTGGCCATCTTAAGATTCTTTTTTCCGCCGTTGGGTCTGGAAGCTCCGAAGAAAGTTTCGACTTTTTCCAAAAAAGTTCGAGGAAGAAGAAGATTGCCGAGAAATATCATCGATCAACGTCGTAACCTAAGGCAGGAGCAGAGCTTTGGTTTAACACCAGAGGACCACTCCGGTCCACAAATGGCGAGGTAGGGGTCATGGAGAGTACCCCTTTCAAGTTCTGCCCCAAGTGCCACCACAAGTACGCTCAACGCGACCCACACAACATCTGCAACCTTTGCCTGCCAGAAGATCATCAGGACAAGGACTGTGAGGCCTGCTCAGCGTTCCTGCTGAAGACGCTGAGGACACGCCAAAATCAAAGACAGGCCCACAATGTCGCAGACAACAAAGAAAACTTCCCTGAGTGACCTGGGTTTCTCTAGCGACAAGATAGAACATGGAGCACCAGCGGAGTCGACGCACAAGGGATCGGACGTCGAGATCCTACAAGGAGACTCCGAAAAAATCCACGCCGAGAAGAAGGGGAGGGATCCGAAAAAGAAGACGGAGAAGAGAATGCACCATAAAGATTAGTTGGAACCGAAGGGCCACGAACATAAGGGGCACAAGACAGCTCCGACGCCGAGCAAGGCGATCGAGGGTCAGCCGCGATTAAAGGAACCCCACGGAACCCAACCGAAGGTAACCGAGGAGGGAAAATCACCGAAAACGCCAAAGCCAAGGGTCGACACCGAACCAGCAAAAAAGGGCACAACACCGCTAAAGACCGACGTCTGGAAGAAACGAAAATCTCCGGCCTCCGACGCCGAAAGGGCCCTCAAGGTCGAAAGAAAAAGGAAAAGACTTGAGGAGGAAATGGCAACGCTCCTACAAAAGAAAAAGGACTTCGACGCCTCACTGAAGGATTTTAGAATCCCAAAGACACCGGCTGCCGACCTAGAGAACGTCGACACTGAAGAGGCAGAAGACGCTGAAGGTATCTTTGACTCCCCTCCAACCCCTGAACCTCGAGGCGAAGAACCAGAGGGATACGGAGACATACCTGAAGAGGAGGAAAACTCCGAAACTTTTGAGGATACGTGGAACGACCTCGACACCGAGAGCCCAGAAGAGGAAATTTGCAGTTACACTTCGATAGAGCTTCACCTCCAGATGACCGCTTTCTATAATGACATTTTAAAAAGGGCAGCAAATCAATTTGGTGTACCCTTAGAGGAAGAAAAAGGGGACACAAGTGTCTTGCTAGAAACCCTGGCACCAGCTACAAAAGGAACACAATACCTTCCTATGCTGCCCAGTATTCTGGATCAAGACAAAGAAGCCTTGAAGGAACCTGCCTCAAACAAGGGGGTAACCCTCAGAGTGGAGATAAAGTATAAACCCTCCTCAAGGGACCCTAAATATATTCAGGGAAGTATAGTACCTGACTCAATTATCGTCACCACAGCCAGGAGGAGAGCAAATGCAGTCTCGAACACCGGGCCTCCACCAGAAAAAAAGTAAGAGGATGGATATGGTGGGGAGAGGATGGAAAAGGAGGCAGCAACACAGTGGTGTATTGCTAACTCAAATGCCCTCCTAATAGATATGGCCACCAACAGTGGGATGATATAGAGGAGTTTTTGAAAAAACTCCCTGAGGAGTACAAGAAGAGGGCAAGATCTATTGTCCAGGAGGGGAAAAACGTGGCAAACACCTGTCTGAAGTCAGCTTTGGATGCAGCAGCTACTGCTAGTAGGCAGATGTGTACAGGAACCATCCTGAGAAGACATGCCTGGCTCAGAATCTCAGGTTTTAAGCAGGAAGTTCAAACCTCCATCATTAATAGGCCATTCAATGGAGAAGCACTGTTTGGCAAAGAGGTAGATGAATCCCTTCAACAGATAAAGAAGGACAATGAAACAGCAAGGGCAATGGGGGCCCTGCAGCAAAGTGGTTCCCTTAGAAGAGGGGGATTCAATAACAGCCCACAGCCCAGCACCTTTGGTCAAGGACAACAGATGTTACAACAAATTCAAGGGCAGAACCCAAGTCAACAAATGGGTCAGCTATCAAGCTAGGCTACAACAACAGAAGCAGCCCTTTCAAGGAAGAGGCAATGGCAGAGGAAGAGGCCAATCCTCTAGAGGAAGAGGAAATGGGTCAAAATGACTCAATCATAAAGACGGACCCACATAAGACACCAGCAGGGGGGGGGGAATATCCTTTTTTCACAGACAATGGGAAAGGATCACAACAGACAATTGGATATTAAATTTGGTAAAATACGGGTATTGCATAGAGCTAACAAAGATACCACCTGCAAACCCACCGAAAGCAAGGAAATTGAGATCAGAACACAAACTAACTGCTAAACACAGAGATCAGGGAATTAAGCCTAAAACAGGCAATAGAAAAAGTACCAAGACAAGAATAGTTCACAGGAAACTACTCCCCATATTTCCTAATATCCAAACAGGATCAAACTCTAAGACCATTCATGGACTTGAGTTTCATAAACAAGTTCATACTTACACAACACTTCAAAATGTGTACCCTCCAAGAAATAATCCCACGAATTCAAAAGGGGGATTACTTGGCAACCATAGACCTCAAAGACGCCTACTTGCATATCCCCATGAATAAAAGACACAAAGTACCTAAGATTCCTGCACAACGGAACACACTACCAATTCAAGGTACTTCCTTCCAAAATAAAATCAGCTCCACAGGTGTTCACAAAGTGTCTAGCCACAGTGGCGGCACACCTGAGAAGAGAGAGAATCCACGTCTACCCCTATCTAGACGACTGGCTCATAAGGGGACATTCAAAACAAACATGTCACAATCATGTACAAAAATTGATCCAAACGCTACAAACACTGGGTTTCTCGCTAAACCACAAAAAAATCTTCAACAACACCAGAAAGAGAAAAAACCTTCCTGAGAGCAAGGTTAAATACAGCGAAAGCAAGGGCATACCCCACAGAGACCAGATACAAGCAATCCATCAAGAAACAACCCTCTACCAGAGGGTCAGACTCTGACAGTGAGGAAGATCATGAAATTAATGGGCATGTTGGCATCATGCATCCCACTTATCCCTCACGCCCGCCTACACATGCGCCCATTCAAGAATGGCTTACCAACAGCTGGTCTCAAGCCACAGGAAGTTGGGAGGATCTAGTGGTTGTTACACAAAGGGTGCAAGCAGAGATACAATGGTGGGCATCCAACAACATAGCACAGGGGAGACCTTTCAGGAACCCAACTCCATCTGTGGCAGTCACCATGGATGCATCCCTCAACGGTTGGGGAGTGCATGTCAACCAGCTGAAAGTTTATGGTCAAAGGAACTAACAGGATAGCACAAAGCACATCAACTTTTTGGAAATTAAAACTGTCTTTCTGGCACTCAAGGCATTCCAGAAACACATTCAGGGGAAAGCCATCTTAATCCAAACAGACAATACAACGACAATGTTCTATCTGAACAAACGGGGGGACAAGGTCCTTTCCCCTGAGCAAACTTGCACAGGAAATCTGGCAATAGGCAATAATTCACAAAATCAACCTACAGACAGTACATCTACCAGGAGTAGACAACATTACAGCGGACCAGCTGATCAGACAGAACAACTTCTGCCACGAATGGGAGTTGAAGCAGAAAACAGTACATTATCTGTTCAACATCTGGGAAACTCCAGTGATAGACCTGTTTGCAACAGTGCAGAACAAAAAATGCCAGTCCTTTGCCTCGAAGTTTCCACACCACCTATCAAAGGGAAATGCACTTTCACTTAACTGGTCACAGACATTTGCTTACGCCTTTCCACCAATACCCCTGATGCAAAGAGTGTTGCAAAAAGCAAAAATTCCAGGAACAAATATGATTCTCATTGCCCCTCAATGGCCAAGGCAAACATGGTACTCCACCCTCCTAGAACTATCCAGGGGGAAAATGATCAAGATCAAAGCAAACCAGCATTGGCATAGCCAATAGGTCTCGCCTTTGGGACCTTATAAGTGTTTAGCCATCCAACAGTTGATGTTGTTGCACCAAGGATATTGTGCTGCATAACTAAATACTTATAAGGTCCCAAAAGCGAGACCTATTGGCTATGCCAATGCTTGTTTTCCAGTGCTCTGCACCAGCACTTAATTGTATTCACCACACTTATGACACTCTGCCACATGGTGGCGCTGCTCATCTAATTTAGAGATGAGCACAACAATGGTTGTTTATGAATACAATATACATTAAAAAATACTAATACCTGCCTCCCCAGCCATTCCATTAGCTTTTGGGGACCTGGAATAATTTGAACTTTCGCACTTGCAGGCGAGAGAGATGGTTAGTAGTTGTTTTGGTACCGTCATTGGCAGCGATGACGGGCCAATGGGTGGTGTAACCTGCAGTGGCCTCCTGGTCAGGGAGCTGGCACTTATTATTTTACAAATTAAGCACTGTGTGTAACATGGCTTTAAAACTAGTTGGCAGCGTCTTAGTGTTTTTTCCCGTTTACTTCAAGCCATGTTGCACAGTAGCCCGCGCTGCAGTGTAACATGACTTAAAGTTAACAAACATACGCTATGACGCAGCATCATATCGCTTTCTTTCTTTACTTCAAGCTATGTTGCACGGCAGACCGAGCATTGAAAAGGTTTATAATATCACTCTGCTGTGCGCTACATACCATGCGGCTCCGGCAGAAACTAGAGGGCAGTGAGTGTTCAGATGGGGCATTGAGCAGATTGGACAATTGTGTGAGCTAAGGGGGGGCAGGGAGCACAGAGGGCTGTGTGTGAGCAGAGTGTGCGTGTATGTGCGTGCGTGTACAGAAGAGGCAGGAGCAGAGATTTGACAATGAAATGAGTGGCATTACTCAATTTTACGTTTGATCAAATTGCATATATATCACAAATGGATAATAAGTCTGCCTTCCTTTCCTTCTTCTCCCTGGCAATGTGTCCCCTTTAATATTCAAAATTGGTCCTGTGACCAGGGCCTACCAATAATTTTGTTAACTTGGCTCCATCGACAGAGGGCTAAGGAGCCTGTTTTCGAGAAGGGTGGTACATTTTAATTGGTCACTTTTAAATTCCTTCACAAGAGTAATTTTCTGGCTAGAGAAAATTACCACTGGATGACTATAACATAAGCACATCCAGATTAAACCTTTATGCTCGCTGACGCTGAACCTTGGAAAATGTGCAAAAACAAAAAAGGATTAAAGTAAACAAACGGGACGGTGCTGCCATCTATTGACCAATTGCTTAAGGTTTATAGAGTCTGTGGTTTAGCGACTTGGTGAGAAAGGATGTGAAACTTTAAAATAAATAAAGAATTGCAGTTCTCAAATGCTTTCACGTTTATTTTATATTTAAATGCATTGTGTTTTAAATCAGTGGTGCCAAAAAACAATCTTCTAGAAGAGTAACGAGCACGAAATGGGATATTGAGTCCGGAAGCCAAGCGCGCGCGACCACCCTAATTAGAAACAGATGGCCCCTGCGCGCTGCTGCTCGCTCCCGCAAGGTGGATGCCGCCACACACACGAGTGTTAGAAAAGTGCAGACCGATTCCAAAAGGTCATCTCCTAGAGCAGCGCATGCGCGCTGCGCTAGGGTCGACCTAAAAAGGACCTGCTAACAATGCAACAAGGCCAGATCTTTCACCCAGAGCGAGCACCGCTACATCTAGCAGCTTGGCACCTGAATACATAGAATTTGGGCACCTCGATCTGCCTCTGCGAACCATGGAAATTCTAAAAGAGGCAAGGAAACAGTCAACAAGAAAATGCTATACAGCAAAATGGAAAATATATACCACATGGTGCACTGCTAACAAGAAAAACAGTTCAATCAACACGCAAGAAACGGTTATTGCATACCTTACTTACCTCTTAGACAGCAACATCAACTACTCAAGCATAAAGGTGCACCTTGCTGCCATAGTAGCATACACAAGAGGAAAATCATGCAAAAGCTTTTTTTACAAGACCAATAATCAAAAGGTTTTTAGAAGGAGCAAAAAGAATTGCCCCACCAAGAGCAGCTCCAGTACCCACATGGAGCTTAACTACAGTACTTTCTCAACTAATGGCAAAGCCCTTCGAGCCCATGCATACAGCGGACCTCAAAAACATTACTCTAAAGACAGCCTTTCTCATTGCGATAGCATCACTACGAAGAGTAAGTGAACTGCAAGCGTTAACGATACAAGAACCCTACTTACAAATCCACAAGGATAAAGTAATCTTAAAAACTAACCCACAGTTCTTGCCAAAAGTGGTATCTAAGTATCACTTAAATCAAAACATTCTCCTGCCGGTTTTCTTTAAAAACCCCAAAGACTAAAGGAGAGAGAAGCCCCCATACCCTGGGTGTAAGGAGGGCTTTATTGTATTATTTGCAAAAAACAGAACAGATCAGGTAAACAAAACCATTGTTTGTCGCCTACACACATACCAACACAGGTTCACCTGTCACAAAGGCAACTATTGCAAGATGGATAGTACAAGCCATCCAATTATACTATACCAATGCCAAGAAAGAACTAACAATTCAACCAACAGCTCACTCCACTAGAAAGAAAGGAGCAACGCTAGCCTTTATGGCCAATGTACCCATTGACTCCATTTGCGCAGCAGCAACATGGGCATCACCACACACTTTTGCAAAACATTATTGTGTGGATATACAAATGAATAAGGAAGCTCAAATTGGACAAAGGGTGCTTCAACACCTGTTTGCAAGGTCTTCTTTTCACCACAGCCTCCCAGACAAGGGAGAAACTGCTACATAATCTAATGCACAGCATGTGAATCCAGAAAAGGATTCACGCTGCAAAACGAAATGGTTACTTACCAGTAGGAGTAGTTTTGCAGCTTGGAGAATTTTCTGGATTCACATGCGACCCCCCAGCTTCCCCTATAAGGAAAACAAACAGGTGGGGAAACAAAGGACTACATCAGTTATTTAATAACCACCTCAAAGATTACAAAAAAGATTAGAAACAGAAAAAAGAATCTGAAGATGGCCACCATGCACGTCGATCTCCAGGATACCGTCTGATGTCACACACGGGACGTACCTGGCACCAAATGGTGGTCGACAGCGACCAAAACAAGAAAAGAAAAAAAAAAAAAGACAATTCCGGACCCAACCACTAGATGGCGGAATAATGCACAGCAAGTGAATCCAGAAAATTCTTCAAGCTGCAAAACGACTCCTACTGGTAAGTAATCGTTTCGTCGCAATCACAGCTTCGTCAGTGCTCTTTAATTATTGGATTTCCAAACTATGTAATAATTCATTGAGAATACTATCCATCACTCTACCCCTGGCACAAAAAGTATAGCAGGTTGGCGGAGGTAACAGGTACTGATAAACTAAACGAAGGGATATCCCTTAGTCGAGGTTTGGGCGTGCAAGTACACAATGAGTTCGGTAATGCCCTGTTTCGGGTGAAGCCCTGCAATCTGGAGCTTAGAAGCAAACCTTCGCTGCGAGTGTGCAGACAGTTCCGGCGTACTGAGGAACAGTCTGCACACTCGCAGCGAAGGTTAGCCTTCGGGCCAAAGAGGAAAATACATTCCAAGGAAGAAACAACACGACTACTCAAAGAAGTGAGAGATGTTGGCAAAAGATGCAATAGAATTAGTGCTAAAGAAAGCAACAAGAGAAATTTCTCAACCTATTTCCAAAGGTAGACCGGACCTAAGGTTTTTGAACAAATTTATAGAAATGCTAAAGTTCAAGATGACAGCCCTGGAAGAGGTAATACCACAACTACAAGTAGAGGATTACCTGGCAACAACAGACTTAAAGGGCACTTATTTACACATTCCCTTGAACACAAACCACAAACAAGTTATAAGATTTGTGGCTAGACAAAAAACACTATCAGTTTAAAGTGCTAGCATCCAGAATAAAATCCGCACCAAGGGTATTCAAAAAGAGTCTAGCAGTAGTGGCAGGGCATACATGTTTATCCATACCGAGACAACTGGCTGGTAAGGTCAAACTCATTCAAGAAAGGCAAAGAGCATATTCAACAAGAAATGAGAACTCTATACCATCTAGGATTCTCAATACACTTGGAGAAGTCATTTCCACAACCAGAACAAGAGAAAATGTTTTTGGGGGGCCAGAGTAAATTCAATTCAGGGTAAAGTATTCTCCAGCGAGAAGAGAACAGTAGCACTGTTGAAGGAGACATAGCTATACCGGAAGGGGCAAGCTCTGGCAGTGAGTACGGTGGGAAGCTACTAGGAATGATGGCTTCCTGCATCTCTTTGATACCAAACATAAGACTCCACATGAGACCATTTCAGGAATGGCTACAAGTTCAATGGTGTCACAGGCAACGGGGAGTTGGGAAGATCTAGTGGTTGTCACACAAAGGATAGAGGGAGGCGATAGCGTGGTGGAACAGGTAAAATATAACTCGAATAATATGTACGCAACCAACTAACCATAGCAACGGCCGCCTCACAGAGGGGATGGGGAAGTACACATGAGCAATCTCAAAGTAAGGGGAGTCTAGAAAGACCAGGATGCAGTACAACACATCAACATCTTGGAACTAACAGTATTCCTAGCCTTAAAAGCCTTTCAAAAAGAGCTATGGGTGAAAACAATACTGATACAGACAACACAACCACCATGTTTTTCATAAACAAACAGGGTGGGACTCAGTCTCCACCACTGTCAAGATTAGCTTAAGAAATGTGGAATTAGGCTATTCAAAGAAAAATGGAGATCTTAGTGGTGCATCTACTAGGGGAGGACCATGTCGAAGCAGACAGACTGAGCAGACAAGCTTCATGATCAGAAACTGAACCAAACTTTCAGAAATGGGGAACACCAGAGATAGATCTGTTTGCAACGCTTCAGAACGCGAAATGCCAACACTTTGCCTCCAGACAATATTGCCACCTGTTCATGGGGGAATGTACTGTTGATAGATTAGTTAGGGAAATTTGAGTACACTTTCCCCCCAAAACCACTCCTTCACAATGTGATCAACAAATGCAGAATCAGCAGCATGACGCTGATACGAATTGCACCACAGTGGATGAGACAAACCTGGTTCTCAGAACAAATTGAATTATCTCAGGGAAAGATTCACAAATTACCAAACGTACAAGATCTATTATCAATGCAAGAAGGAAGGGTGTTTCACCCAGAACCAGTCTTCAAGCCTGGCAGAATGGCCCCCTGAAGCCTTAGAATTTGGGCATCTGAAGTAACCTGAAAATACAATGGCAGTCTTAAGAGAGGCAGGAAGATTGTCAAGTAGAAAGTGTTATATAGCTAAATGGAAACAATACTCACTCTGGTATCTTAAAGAAGGATTATTGATTAAAAAATCACTGGAGATCAGGCAGTACTTAAGTACTTAACATACCTTCTAGACTGTAAACAGACTTGTGCGTTCTTGAAGGTTCATTTAGCAGCAATAGTGACATACACAAGGAGTCTGTTTGAAAGAAGTTTCTTCACGTCACTAGTCAAGCGGTTCCTAGAAGGAGCAAAAAGAATCGCCCCTCTAAAAAAGGTACTCGCACCCACATGGAATCTAAATATTGTGCTTACACAAGGCTACATATCAAATGCTCACACTAAAGACTGCCTTTTTAGTGGCCATTACATCACTGCGTAGAGTTGGTGAATTACAAGCACTCACCTTACAGAAACCTTATTTCCAAGTTCACAAAGACAGAATTGTCATGAGCACCTACCTGCAATTCATGCCAAAGGTTATCTCACAGTTCCACATGAACCAAAGTATACAGATACCAAGTTTCTTTCAAAAACCTAAAACTCACGCCGAGAGGATGTTACACACTCTGGACACTAGACGTGCAGTAATGCATTACGTCGAAAGAACAAAGGTGGACAGAAAAACTAAACAGCTCTTTGTATCATTTGCAAATAGTATTCTAGGTAGACCAGTTACCAAGAACACAATTGCAGGATGGATAGCTGTAACATTTCAGTTGTGCCACAAGAATACAGGAGAGACATTACAAAACACTCTGGGGCGCATTCAACAAGAACAAAGCAGGCAAACATTGCCTTTTTAGCAAATATGCTATTACAAGACATTTGCATTGTAGCAACAGTTTACAAAGCACCTTTAGATATTCAGATGAACAAGGAAACTCAAGTAGGACAAAACAGTTTGCAACATCTGTTTTCAAATTAATGCTCATCTTCAACCCAACCACCACTGCAGTAACAAACTGTTACAAAATCTATGCACAACATGTGAATCGGGAAAAGATTCACGTTGCAAAACGTGTCGGTGTAGTTTTACAGCTTAAAGAATTTTCTGGATTTACAAGCGATCCTACCCTCCTCAGCCGATGAAGATGATACGAGGAAGCAAAAAAACGAATGGCGAACAAAGGTGGGAGCTTCCGAAGGAAGCATGACGATGTCACAAAGGGACACTAAATGGAGGTCCGTTGACACACACCAGCAACAAAAAGAGTAGAAGGACAAACGTTTTTTAGAAGAATTCTAAATCCAACCACTAGATGGCAGAATAATGCCCAGCATGTGAATCCAGAAAATTCTTCAAGCTGCAAAATTGCACTGACAGGTAAGAAACTATTCGTTATTTATGGCGTCTAATATCTCCTTGTGGGAAAATTAAATGGTATGGGGCAACGTACAATCATCAGAGCCTCTTTCTTGAGTAGACTCATTGGAGTGGTAAATCCTGCTAAAATGGCATACCCCTTTCTCTGGGCCTATGTGGAAGGCGACTTTATTGGGAACAGTACCTGGGGAAAAACCCACATGTGCAGCCTTCCAAAAAGCCTGCAGATGTTTCGCTAGGCAGGTATTTACTAAGGCTTCCTATTTCGTAACGTTCATGTCAGCCTTTCTCTTCCAACCTGCCAGGGTATTTGCCTTTCTACAAACAGTTTTGTTCGTAATCATCGTCCTATTTGTGGAGTGCCATACTAATCTACGCCCTGCGTCTTTTGTTGAAATAGGGTGACTTCATTCAATTTTTCCCTTCATCTCTGTCCAAGGAATATTTAATGAGAGCAATATGAGGTTATGATCACTATATAGAACAGGCAGGACCTCCTCTTTGATAAAAAAGAATTGCACATTTCTAGAGATAAAAATATTATCTAATATGGCAACTGGCCCCCTCCCTAACTATGTATATTGGGCTTTGGCTTGACGAAGGATAGGTAACTACAAACTCCAATTCATGTGCTGCCACAAAAGTGAGTAAAAGATCCCCCCCTCCGCCCCTCCCAGGATCCAAATCTACCTCCAATCTGTCATCAAATGAATAGAGAGAAACAGTTGACGCAGATAGAATCTGAGCAGCCCTCAACTTTGCTTTAAAATCACCAGCCAAAATCAAATCGAATGGTAACCCCAAACATGAATTCCTATTTGCCACTAAAGCCACAAAATCGAAAGCTTTAAAAAAAAAAATCTGGTTATTTCTAACTGGAAAGTCATTATTATAAAATGTACTAAAACCAGACCAAAGTTTGGGACCCACTTCAAATCAAAAGCCTGCATATCCCCCTACACCCCCACCTGTCTCGAATGCAGCTCCACAATAGTTCAACCAATGTTGACTAAGAAGCCAAGCCCCCCCTTGGCCCAGCCGAAGGTGATGGACAGGCATGGAAGTTATAGCATGTGTACCCATCAAAAATAAAATCATCCGTAGCCCAGGCCTGTTGCAGAAGTATGATGTTGTAGTTAATAATTGCACACCAATCTTCAATTAACATCCTAAGAACCAGACTGGCAACATTCAAACAAAACAATTTCAAGGTCCCATTGGCTGGATAGATGACTTATCCCCGTGATCCGGATTACATATTGCAGAAACGGGGCATTTAAACCCACTGGAAAGGGTCTGCCCTCCTGCCAGGCACAAGAACACAGTGGGTAAATATTCTGTACAACACTGCCCACTCGACAAGCCTACATTTCTAGAATGATTCAAAAGAGTCTAAAAGGCCAGGAGCAGAGGTACCATTCTGCGCTTCAATACTGCATCAGTGTTTGCCCTCAAGGCCGGATAAAACCATGAATTTGTTCTTGGACAGAAGTTGATTTGTGCGGTAGAGGTGCTGGAAAGTAGGTACATTTAGTCATCAGCAATTGCACAGAGGAACATATGCTAATATTGATTGCTTCTTCTCAGACAAGACAACCTTGGTACTCATCTCCTGACAGTGACCTGGGTATTCACGAACAAAACTGCCAAACCTCTGAAGTCTGTTACCATTACAAAAGGGACATGTATATCACCCAGGTCAGGGAAACTTAAGCCTCGCAGCATGGCTCCTGACGTTTTAGAGTTTGGTTGCAGAACTTGGCCTCCAAAATGTGTGAAACTAATCATTGACAGGAAATTTCTATGCAACAAAATGGCTTTGTTAAACAAGACTCTTATGTTACTATTCAAGGACCATGTTTACGTAATGAGACTTAATTCTAAATGTATTCCAATGTTGGTATCACATTTTCATGGAAACCAGTTAACACAATTACCATACTTTTTAAAACAGTTAAGAGATGAAAGGGGGTCATGGAGTTTGTAGCTTATGAACCTCAGGTTAGTGATGTACCCTTTTCTAAAGGAACTATTGCTAGAGGAATAGAGCAACCAAATTAGCTTTGTTATTCCAAGTCAGCAAAGTCAAGTGATTGATACTAAGCCAAGGCCACGTCACATTGCAGAAAGAAGCAACTCTGACATAAAATTGGTAATGTCTTTTTAAGTGGTAATTGTGTGGTTGCCATATGGTTATTAGTGCTGACATGCACTAAACATTATTGTGTGGATTTATACTCTAGAAGAAGCATAAGTGTGTCAGACACTATCTGAAAGAGACTATTAATTATAGATTCCTTACCTTGGAATTAACCTCAGGCGTCCGACTGAATCCGGAGAATTTTTTCTCAGCAGTAGCCCTGTGTGTCGGTAGGTGGTTGATTACGCGTTTGTCTGCGGCGTCGTGATCACCGGGATGACATAGTGGTATCTACTTAGACGCGGCCCCTGCTCGCTGACGTCAGTTCTTTCTTTTTCCGCGCCAGCCAGCGCAGATCTGGAGAGAGCGGTACCCTTAGTCATTTTTTGACTAAACGTTTTTGACTTTTTGTCAACATCTTTTTTGAAGTCTTACGACTCCTGGTGCACGAGGGATGTCAAGTCGTCGACCCGGTTTCAAGCCTTGTGACTCCTGTCACAGGCTGATGTCGGTCACCGATCCGCACCTCGTGTGCCTTTGGTGACTGGAGCGCGACCACGACCCGAAGTCGTGCTCTGACTTCTGGCCCTGAACCCGAAGTCATTGCGGGAGCGGTCCCGAAAGCTTTTGGAGGCCCGGCAGTCGTCTCTGCGCCGTTCGAGGTCCCTTTCGAGGGGAAGGTCGCGGGAACGGTCGTGGAGCCACCACCACCATTCGTCATCGAAGTCTTTGTCATCTGGTAAGTCGAAGCACAAGAAGAAGGCGAAGAAGCATCGTCGCTCTTCACCTTCTCCCCGTCCGTCGGCGGACGCGACACGGAGGGTCGTCGTTTTCTGGCTCCGCCCTCGGAGCCTGTTGGGGCGGCTCCGCGCTTCCTACCCTTTCCGTGAGCCGGAGCGTCCCCAGCCCAGCTTTTTGCATTTTACGAAGCCCTCCACTCCATCTTTGGGAAGCCCGACTCCGCCGGCGCGCCTTCGGGCCCTGCAGACTCGGCTGGGGTTTCTAGGCCTTCGATGCCGGCGGCTCTGGCCTAGGCGCCGCAGGGCCCCCAAGGATCCAGGCCTGGATCCGGATCGGCGCCGGTCGACCTCACGGTAACTTCCCCGGCGCTAATTCCTCTGACGACTCCTCCGATGCCAGTTGAGCCACTGACCGGGGTCGACCCCAGCCTCCCTCTCGACTTGGACACGGAGCTGGACCGGCACCGGAGGGTACTTTTGTACCGCTGTTCTTCCCTGGCGTTCCCTATTCCCTGATTGGAAGCCAGAGGAGGACTGGGAGAGGTCTGTTGACCATCTGGCAGACCAGCTAAAATGGCCGGACTTGAGAGAGGAGTTGGGTGATGCCAGTGGTCTGGATACCTCCCCAGACCTTGGTATGCTTTCTCCCCCTACTGTTGTTATGGAGGAGGGAGCTTCCTACGCTGTGGTGTTGCATAGGGCGGCTGAGGCCTTGGGCCTTGAGCTTCCTAAGGTGGTAGTCAGGACTAACCTGACCGAGGTGCTTCAGCCGGCAGCAGCCTCTTCGGAGCCCTTGCTGCCTGTCAATGAGGCCCTCACTGACGTCCTTCTGGGCTCCTGGTCCAAGCCCAGCACGCACAGCGGCTCCTTTGGATAGGATGATTGCCCGACGCCACCGCCTGGCCGACCCACTTTTCCTCTCCCAACACCCTACCCCCGAGAGCTTGGTGGTCCAAGCCTCATCCTCGAAAGGAAGCGCTTTCCCTACAGCTCCTCAAGATAGGGAATCCAAGAAGCTGGACCATCTTGGGAAAATGTTTTCTTCCGCCAGCTTAAGACTGCGGTCGGTGAACACCGCATGTCTCTTGGGCGGTTACACACATTCGTGTGGGACACGGTTGCGCAAGTGCTGCCACAGTGCCCGGAGGAGGCCCGGGCCGTGCTCGCCTGCGCTGTTGCTGAGGGTCCTGTGTGGGCTGGATATGGCTGACTCGCTGGTTAGGACGATTTAAACATCGGTAGCCCTGAGGTGCTGCGCCTGGCTGAGAACCTCTGGCTTCTCGGGGTATGTCCAATCTACCCTTTTGGACATGCCCTTTGATGGCCGTCACGTGTTTGGTGGCAAGACGGACAATGTGTTTGAGCGCTTCAAGGACTCTAGGGCTACGGCCAAGTCCTTGGGCCTTGCAGCAACTTCTCGCCCAATGCAGTCTGCCTTTCGTGGCCACGGAATGGGTGCCCCACCATGTTCCACATAGGGCCACACAAGCCACCCAGCTTCGGCGCGGCCGGGGACGTGGGACCCAGCATCGTGGGTCCGGGGGCCCGAGGGCGGGTCATTCCACCAATGCCCCCCTTACAGCTGCCTCCAAACCTTCCTAGTCCGACTTTTCAGGGCCACCAGTTGCCAGTAGACGGCAGGATCCGCCATCACCTCCCCCACTGGCACAACATCACGTCGGACAGGTGGGTTTTGCAGATAGTCCAAAGGGGCTACTCCCTTTCCTTCGACACTACCCCTCCCTCCATGCCACCAACACTCCCATCGCATGTCAGAGGATCACTTGGCCCTCTCCGTCAGGAAGTTACTGCTCTCTTGGCCAAGGGAGCTATCGAGCGAGTCCCTGTGCCAGAAGTAGGTAGTGGTTGTTATTCCCACTACTTCCTGGTACCCAAGAAGGACAAAGGCCTGCGTCCTATCTTGGAACTAAGGGACGTCAACCGATTCCTCCGGAAGGAGAAGTTCAAAATGTTGACATTGGCTCAGGTCCTGTCTGCCCTCAACCCTGGAGACTTGATAGTAGCATTGGACTCGCAGGACACTTATTTTCACATCCCCATCTTGCCTGCCCACCGACGCTACCTGCGGTTCACAGTAGGCCACAAGAATTTTCAGTTTACCGTGCTCCCCTTTGGCCTTACCAGCCCCCCTCGGGTGTTCACGAAAGTGATGGCGGTGGTCACAGCTCATCTGCGCAGATCAGGGGTTCCAGTCTTCCCCTATCTCAACAACTGGTTGTTACAGGCGGACTCACCCCAGGCTGTCGTCTCCCACCTCCAGACTACGGCGGACGTCCTGCATTCGCTGGGGTTCACCATCAACGTGCTGAAGCCGCACCTGATTCCCTCTCAGAAGCTCCTTTTCATCAGAGCGATTCTGGACACAGCGCAGTTTTGGGACTATCCTCCCGAGCAGTGAGTCCGGGATATTCGGGCTATGATACCGATGTTTCAGCCTCTATCCCCAATTTCTGTGAGAATGACCTGAGGCTGCTGGGTCTCATGGCCTCCTGCATCCTGCTGGTGGATCATGCCAGGTGGCATATGCTGGCTCTGTAATGGGACCTGAAGTTCCGGTGGGCGCAGCATCAGGGGAATCTTTCTGATTGCGTCCAGATCTCAGAGGGCACTGCACACCAATTGCAGTGGTGGCTAACGGACCAGGATTGGGTCAACGGCAGATCCCTCTCTCTTCCCCAACCATAGTTCACAGTGGTGAAAGATGCGTCACTCCTGGGATGGCGCGGCCACATGGGAGAGGCGGAGATCAGAGGCCTCAGGTCTCCGGCCGAGTCCAGGCTCCACATCAACCTTCTGGAGCTACGGGCAATTCGTCTTGCACTGAAGGCTTTCCTACCTTCTGTAAGAGGAAGAGTAGTGCAGGTCTTCACGGACAACACCACCGCCATGTGGTACTGCAACAGGACGGGCTGGGGTCGTGGACCATATGTCAGGAGGCTCTCCGTCTTTGGACATGGCTGGAACATCGGGGCATGTCCCTGGTGGTTCAACACCTGGCAGTTTCCCTGAACGCCAGGGCGGACGAACTGAGCCGCCGGTGCATGATGGATCACGAATGGCATCTTCACTCTGAGGTGGTGCAAGGTCTCTTTCAGCAGTGGGGAGAGCCGTGATTAGTTCTGTTCACCACCGAAGAGAACGCGCAATGTAATGTCAGCAGTTCTGCGCTTTGGAATTTCCAAGGCAGCACTCGCTCGGCGACGCTTTTCGTCGCAAGTGGAATTGCTGTCTTCTATACGCCTTTCCGCCTATACCACTTCTGCCCAGAGTGCTGAAGATCAAGCGCGACCGGGCCCAAGTCATTCTTGTGGCCCCGGACTGGGCACGAAAAGTCTGGTATCCCGAGCTCTTGAATGTGGCCATCGATCCTCCGATCAGACTGCCTCTTCGGGAGGATCTTCTGCCGCAGCAGCAGGAGACGGTACTCCACCCGAACCTGTCCAGCCTCCACCTCCTTGCGTGGAGATTGAAAGTAGACAGTTGACATCTTTCGACCTCCCTCCCGAAGTCTGAAATGTCATCTTGGCAGCCAGGCGTCCCTCTACTAAAACAGTATGCGCCTGAAGATCGAACAAATTTGTTGCATGGTGCTCAGCAAAGGCTGTGGATCCCCTTTCTGCCCCTCTTTCTGAGGTTCTTCTCTTCATACTCTCTTTGGCCCAACAGGGCTCTGCTCTGGGCACCCTTTAAGGCTATCTTTCGGCCTTTTTTCGCCTTCCAGATCAACCTTCTCTTTTCAAGTCCCCTATTGTAAATAGGTTTCTTAAGGGCATTACTCACCTCTTTCTTCCTATTCCTTTCGTAGTGCCCCAGTGGGACTTGAATCTTGTCTTAACTTACCTTATGTGCGCTCCTTTCGAGCCACTACATAATTGTCCTCTCAGACTCTTGACTTTAAAAACTGCTTTTCTGGTTGCCTCACCTCTGCTCGCAGGGTGAGTGAGCTTCAGGCGCTATCTTCTAAACCTCCTTTTCTTGCTGTCCATCCGGACAAGGTTGTCCTTCGAACTCAGCCTTCTTTTCTACCCAAAGTGGTTACCTCTTTCCACATAGGACAGACCATCACTTTGCCCACCTTTTTCCTGCCCCCGCATCCTTCCAAGGAGGAGGAAAGACTCCACCGTCTGGATCCAAAACGTGCATTATCATTTTATCTAGATAGCACAAAACCATTCTTGGTGGAGGATCAACTCTTTGTTGGCTATGTGGGTGCCAAGAAAGGATGGGCTGTGCAAAAACGGACCATCTCTCGATGGGTCGTCCTTTGCATTAAGATTTGTTATACCTTGGCGAAAAGGAGCCTCCGGTTGGACTGCGTGCCCATTCCACCAGGGCGACGGCAGCCACTACTGCTTACGGACGTGGAGTCCCCCTCAGTGACATCAGCCAGGCAGCCACGTGGGCATCACTGCACATGTTCACTAAGCATTTCTGCCTGGATAGTCAAGTCCGGAGAGACGGCTTCTTTGGCCGTTAAGTTCTCCAGGACTTTCTGGTGTGAACTTAGTTCGCAGACCCACCTTCGGGGTTGGTATTGCTGGGGTATCTATTCTAAGGTAAGGAATCTGTAACTAATAGTCTCTTTCAGATGAACAAGTTATTTACCCTCGGTAACGATATATCTGTAAGAGACATATATTAGTTATAGGTTCCTTACCGCCCCACCCATCCTCCCCGTTCTGCGAACTGACTTCTAGAGGAAGGGACTCCCTTTCAGGGCCATAGTTTTGTGCACCAGTGGTCAGTGTCTTGCATGGCTCTGCGCTTCTGGCGTGGAATGTTGTGTAAAAGAACGGACGTCAGCGCGCAGGGGCGGTGTCTAAGTAGATACTGCGATGTCATCCGAGCGATCACTACACCGACGACAAACGCGGAGTCTACGAACGCCACCTACCAACGCGCAGAGGTACTGTGGAGAAAAAATTCTCCGGATCCAGTCTGATGCCTGGGGGTAATTCTAAGGTAAGGAATCTATAACTAATGTATGTCTCTTACAGATATATCGTTACCGAAGGTAAGTAACTTGTTCTTTAGAACATGTATTTACTACTACCCACATTTCACTCCAACGTCCAAACGTCACAGAGGATTTGCCACCACCACAAATTATACACACAGCATGAGACTTGGTTCTCACTGTAAAAGAGACTAGTTACCTGTAACAATGGTTTTTGCATCTTGAAACTCTTATACCTGGTGAAGCATTGGCATTATTGCAAATCAGACACAAAAAAGAATCTGAACGTGGCAGCTATTTACTGGGTCATTGTGGTCGTACACCTGATGACCTGGTGAATGATCGTGACTGCCAGTGGTAGACACACAAAGCAAACACCTTGGTTACTACCAGACCATTTCCAGACCCAGCGCTGGATAGTGAAATAATGTACAGCACATGAATTTAGAAAGGTGTCAAGCTGCAAGTCTATTATTTTTGGTGGGTACTTACAAATGCGTTTTCCTCACCTCTTGAATATTTGGATCCCCAAACCAGACTCTTCATGACAGTGTGTGCACAATGGGAGTCTGTTGAACACACCATTCAAAAATGAATTTATTTATCATTAAGTCCTCTCCTGCTTTTTACCGGCCACATGCAGGGCACTATAGAAAAAACTATTGTGCATTTTCGAAAGGGAGGAGAAATGTTTCCTGTCAGAAAATAAGTAAATGTTCTAAAACCAAGTAGATGTCCAATGGAGATATATTTTACAAGATTGTGAAAGGTTATTGTGTGAGGGGGGAAAAAAGCCCAAGAGGCTTAGGTCATGTCGCAACATTGTCTTGTACTGATTGGCCGGGGAGCTCGACGGAAGGGGCAGACTTCAAAGCCAAGCACAACTTGTGGCAGGAAGCAACTGACGCCAGCTGCCTTCACCCAGAGGCACTACTTAATCCTCCCGGGAGTCCCGCAGCACTGTGAGCTCGACGGAAGGGGCAGAGTTCAAGGACCAGCACAACTTGTGGCAGGGAGCAGCCGACGCCAGCAGCCTTCACCCGAGATGCTACTTAATCCTCCCGGATATCCTGCAGCGCAGGACACGCACAAGACGCGCCCAGGCATGGCCCGGGCCAACAGCAGGCCCGTCTTTGCCAGTCTGCGGCCAGAGGAGGCTGGGCCCGGACTCTTGACTCTAGCCCGCCGCTCAGGACTGCTACAGTCTGCCAGTGATGCGGAAACGGGCCCGAGTCTGACAGAAAGGAGGGAGTCGAAGCCTCAGAGAGGATAAGAGATGAGAAGACCTCACAAAGGGGTATCACTGTGTATTTACTTGAAAGAGGGCACACAGGAGCTGCCACGATCCCAACATCACTGCCGAAATCAGGGCTCCGAACACGACTTTCAGTCCACTGGCGGGGGCAAGAGTGCGCATCACTGCTTTGGATGTTCGGGGGACGAAGACAACAACCCCCAGCCTCACTTGCGGCACCGGGAGGGCCGCCAACGCTTGTTGTTCTGCGTCTGGAGGTACATATGAGATACACATTGAACCCGCAGCCCGTCATAGCCCAACTGAGACTGGGCTGGGCCCATCCATTTGGCCATTCTCTTTGCCTTCTTGTTGACTGAACGGCCTTTCCTGTTTGCTACCCCTCGGGTACTGTGCATTATTGTATCACTGTTATATCCTTTTAGTATATTTAAATGAACAAGGCTTGTTAGTGCTAAATCAGTCTGAAGCTTAAACAAAAATAATATGGGCAAGAGGAAGGCAACCGCCTCCCACTCATAGGGCTCTGAAGTACATCTGTGCACCACCCTTGACAATTTCTTGACTTGGGCAGTGAATCTGGTCTCCAGTGAGATTGAAATAGCAGGACGCCGCCTTTCCCTTACAACGGAGAGTCTTGCCCCCTCGCCCCTGGTCTCTCCAAATCATTCTTTATTCCATTACAATGTAGAGCCCTTAATTTCCTTGGCTCCCACTTCAGCACCAGTTGTCTTGACTGCACTCGAAAAGGATATGGCCAGTGTATGCCTGGATTTGGAAAAGGCTTGGGGCAGAGACAAATGTTGGTAGGGGATCCATAGTCTGGCTGATGGACCAGGATCTGGACTTGAGGCACAAACTTTAAAAAAAAAAAAAAAAAAAAGCCCAAAGACGAAAGAGTCCAAAACAACAACAAGGGCACACAGGTTGATTAACTAAAAAAATGACCCCATAGAGAATGTGGACCCCTGGGAAAATTAGTATATTCAGCTAGGTGAATTGCTGAAAATTAAATTGCGCCCACTCATTGACCGGCTTGCAACTGTTGAGGCCACTTTAGGCAACTTGCCCAAGATTGGGGAGCAAGACATTGCCCACACCCAGGAGAAGCAATCCCTCTCAAACGATGGTATTAATCCACCGGTTATTTCTGCAATTCCAGCTATACACTACCCGGCTACCAACGAAAATGTGAGGGGCAAACGTGACGATGGTCCACAGTCACAGCCTACACCTGCAGGTCCAGCCTCAACGACCTTTCAGCAGGGCACTAGGCTTCGAACTGTGTATGGTGCAGCCATCCAACCGGGTCAAGAGTCATTTAAAATGTCTCAGTACAATCAACAGAGAACTTAAAGAACAAAGTGGTTCATTGGCTGTCTAGCAATGCGAGTGCCGCACAGGACCTGCATAAGGAGATCTTACTTGTACGGCCAGGGGGGGGGGGGGTGTATGGCATGCATGCGAAAGCAATCCCCTAGGGATGTGATAATTATCAACGTACGTAATCCCCTGGTTGCAGGAGAAATCCTGGCACAGGCCAGAGCGGGGATGGTCAAACCAAGTCATCTTAAGATCTTGCCACTGAGCCTTTTTTATAGGGATTTGGCCCCAGCCACCCCCTGGCTGAGCAGATCCATGGTCTCGCTTCAATTGCCCAGTAGACCGAATCTGCCACCTTTTCATCAAAAAAGATTTGAAGTCTTGGTGGGTTTGGAAGATAATGATTGACACACAGGTTGGTAGGTAGTTTGCATCTCAGTTGTTGTAGCTCTTAGGGAGCCGACCTGTGCAACTCACTGCCTCCCCCACCCCCCGGTTATGTGTCGATCTCCCCGTTGATGGCAACCACGGACTCACTGTGTATGAGATGTGCCTCTGATATTGCTCTGCTGCCCCATGTTGGTCCAGAGATAGTAGCGTGGGGTGATGGCACAAACTTGAGCTTCTCGAACATTAACCCACTTAGTTGGAATGTTGCTGGCCTGGCTACCAAAATTAATCTTGAGGGATGGCAGTCCTTTGTTAAAGGCTATCATATTGTGCTCATGCTGGAAACATGGGCCACAGCAAAGTTTTTGTGTGATGGATTCTCATGTTTTTATTTCCCAGCCGCTCCTTCTCCCACGGGTCGGGCTAAAGGGGATTAGCAGCCTTGTTTAAGGTGGATATCGGCTGCAAGATTCATAGTAACTGGAACAGACATGCTCCAGGCCTTTAATCTAAATTGGGCAGATAAGATCAGGATTTATGTAGTGAATTTTTACAAAAATGTCTTTTCACAAAGGTGTAAATTGCTTTTTGAGGGTCTGTTTTTATTGATTGTCTCTTTTTCTGATAGGGAGTCCCAGGGTGGTAGACCTTTTAATCTATCCGGCGGCCCACGACCTAGAGAATGTAGTTACTTCCCCCCCCCCCCCCAGTGCCACTACTACCATACTGTATGCTGTTGGGATGCTACACATACCTACTTTTATCGGGAGGGGACCTGGGTCCACAATTGATTGTTTTTAATTCACAGAATTTATCTCCACTTATTACAGGGGAGAGGTCCGCGCATCACCATTTAGTGACCACAATCCTTTAGTGTTCCAGCATGCGGTCCTCCCAAAGCGCCAGTACGCAGTGTTTGGAAGTAGTCGGGTACTAACTGTTAAAGATGCAGGTCGGAGACTGGTTTGGCACTATGCGGAAATGAAGTTAGTTATGAACTACATTGTGGGTAGTTGCATGGATTTAGTGAGTACCTGCCTATTAAATGCGCACGGTCTGGACGTGGTCCTAAAAAGCTTTGGGGAGCTTATGTCCTGTGTTAAAAGCTTCCTGACCAGGCCTAAGGGTAGAGTTCCCTCCCAGGTTAAGTTATGGTTTGATAATGAATGCAGAGTGGCAAGTGGTAATTTGCGCAAGGCCATAAAGCAAATCTGTAGAAATCAGATTTTAATTACTGCCCGTAGGAATGAATATGCCCTGGTATTGAAAAAGAGATAACTGGCAATCAAGGATGAGAGGTGGGAGGGGATGTAGCCTGTTAGAATAAAGGTCCCCAGGCATTCTGAAAGGCAGTGCAGACAGGCATGTCACCAGCCCAGCCCCGGGCAAAGTTATGGTCCATATTACTCCCAAGGTGTGATTTGACCAGTTCTCACCTGTGTATTCCTCCGAAATGGTGCCCACAGATGAGGGTCAGCTCAAAGAGCCCCTTGTGACAATTTGTTTTTCCGGGAGGAGGAAGTTCTTAGGAGGAACTTATTTAAGGAGGACCCAGGTTTTTGGTCACCGGTACTCACTTCTGTCTTTAAAACGGTTTGCAGCGGGGGGAATATTACCATCTTGGAGCCTTTCAATCGTTGTACCTATTTTTAAAAAGGACAATGCCAACGACCCTAGGTGCTACCAACCAATATCCCTGCTTGACTCTACCACTAAAATAATTAGTAGTTCTAGATCAACTGTTATTTTGGACAAGGGAGAATAACATCATTTTGCAGGTTCAATACGGTTTCCGGAAGGGCCTAGGAACTATTGAGCAGTGTTTGAACTTGCATCTTATCGTGGCCAAATATAAATATGCAAAGGGCATCCCAATCCGTCTTGTATTTATGGACTGGTTGAGCGCCTTTGATTGCATAAATAAATTGAAATTGTGGGCAGTCCTTGAACTTATGGGTCTTGAGGCAGACCTGGAGTCCTTCCTTAGACTTCTACACTGGGATCTCACAGCTTCAGTAAGATTTGGTGAGGCCGGAGAGTGTACTTCTCCATTTAAAGTCAATCGAGGAGTACGCCAAGGTTGCATACTCGCCCCCATCCTCTTCTTATTATACATTAATGACTTGGAGAGGACATTAGATGTCGTTGGGGCAGATGTACTGCTCGTAGAGAATAAAGCTGTGCCCTCATTATATGCGGATGATGCAGTGCTTCTTGCTAGAATGGCGGACAGTATGAAGATATTGCTCAGTACCTTTGTGGAATTCATGAAGGGTCTTGACTTGGAAACAAATTACTCCAAAATGTTTGTTATGGTGTACGGTCCTAGGAATACCAAAAATAGTACCCAATCGATTGGAGTGAAAAGTTAGATAGGTTATCCTCTTTTCCTTATCTTGGCTTGGAATTTGATGATGCTTGCACATGGTCTGCGTGTCTTTGCAGTAGATTAACCCGATTCCCTCATGCGATCGGCACCTTTTTCTTTCTTGCTGCTTGCATTGGTAGAAAGCCATTGGCCCCATTAATAGAAATCTATAAAAGGAAATGCCTTCCAACCTTGACGTGTGGTATGGGGTACAGGGATGTTGCTGCCATTTAAATCGAGGAAAATAGATTTTGTTGCTGCCTGTTGGGGGTTTCCCCTTCAACACCTCACTTCCCCTTACACCAAGAATTGGGCCTTGAGTATGTTCAGGACCTTATTGGTGCCGCTCCCGTAGCCCTTTGGTGTTCCATTTGATCAAATAAGGAAGCCAAGCTCAAACGTGCAGTGGTTAGAGATTGTCTCTCTTGCGACCATGGATTGAACATTCCGTGGCTAAAGTATATAAGAGATACCACCACGGCTCTGGGTTGTGCACACTTCTTTGAGAACCTGGAAAGTATCAGCAAGAAAAACAAAAGCTGGACCCAGTAATGCTTTTCTACACAAAGACAGGCTTCTAGGGAGGCTGTGGAAGTGGTGAAGCCGTCAGTAAAAGATTACGGATTGGTTCAGATGACAGCTGGGATTGCCCCATACTTATTATTTGTGCAGAAGGTGTACAAATCTAACTTACTAACTCATTTTTGGTTAGGAACGATACACTGGTTGTTGTGTTTACCTCTAGGGCAATACTCTCCAAACGATATCTGTATTTGCCCATGTGATGAGCAATCAAACCAGACCTTATTGCACTTTATTTTCTTTTGTAATTTTTTATCTCCTGTGCACCAGGAAATTTCTATTGCCTCTTCTGCACAGCCATAAATTTAGTAAGTGTAAATCTGCTTTGCTCCTTTTACAGCAACTTAATGACCAAGATACCTGTTATTTGGTTGGCTGTTTTTTGAGGGGCATCTTACGTGTGAGAATGGCAATTTTATTTTTAAAAACGATCGCTCAATTCTACTTGCACCTTACGTCCTGGCCTTTGTTTGCTTTACGATGTATTCTATTAGTCTACGCTTTAAGACTAGGCCTTTTTTATGGCTTCATGTCTGGTATGTATTTTATTTCGATTGATGCACTTTAAAATATTTAAATATTTGACTGTTTTCATATTAATTATGCATGTTTTAAATCATGGATGTCTTTTATGATCATCTGGGAAACGATTGAATAAAGATTATTTGAAGAGATTGGCCGGAATCAAACGATTTGGTAGAGTAAGAGACGCACTCAAGGGCAAAGCAACATTAAACAGATTTTGAACACGTTATTTAAACAAGCAAGTATAAATAGTGTCTAATCAAATATGAATCTGAGGCGCTTATCCAGTCAACAGCATAGATAAAAATAACAAAAGATTGTCTCAATTACGTCTATTTGCCTTTCTTGAAAGATTCACACCAAATAAAGTTATTAGCGCAGCCTTCAGAGCGGGTGACCGGGCAGCATACGACACTTGGAGAGTGGCTACACAATTGTGTTGAATCTCCACTGCATGTGAAAACATACTTAGGTGTCAGATTTTGATTACAAAAAAACGTCTAGAACCTGGCTGTACTTTACCCAAAACAGACTTTTAGGATTTTTTTAAACCATTGCACAAGTGGAGTTTCTTTCCACTTCTCATATTATATGACGGCACAGTTTCGGACTACCCATCCCTTAGATTGTGGGCATTTTGCGTGGTTTACGTGTCTCCAGGCTGTGCTCTGCAAACAAGTGCAGCTGTGTTTACAAGATAACAATGCTCAGCTGTGTACTACCACTGCACCGGGAATGGCCTAGCTGAGTTCACTAAAAGGTTACAGCACCAGGCACAGCTTGCTATGATTTTGGCTCTGCTTTAATCTGGGTGTCGTGCACACACCATCTTATGATCAATTAACATTTTGTGTTCTAATTGTGCAATAACACTGAGCTGGTTATGAGAAACTAACTAAACAATCCTGTTTCTTTGTGCTGTCCCTAACCCATCATCCTGTCAGGAGCTGGGATGAGAGAACTGGAGCAACTGGCATGGAATTCTGGTGGTGGCTTTTTCATTAAAAGAGTAGTGTCAGTTTTCCAACCACTAAGGGCTGCTGATGTTCCTACCTTTTCTCTCAAAGTGGATATAAAAAGGCATGTAGTAGTGTGTTTCTTTTCACTTTTGATAAACTAGTTACACAATTAGATTACGATTGGCTCCTTTTATACAGAAACAACATTTGACTAACAAATACACATTGTATGTATTGGGCTCGAGGATCCTGTGTGTGGGCGAGAACTATTCAGTGCTTATATTTTCAATGACTATTTCCCGGAAGGTGAACTAGGGTTACCGGGAAGAGTTTTCCTCCTATTGACATCAATAGATGCTTGAAGTTTTACTTCCTCAGGACAAGATTGTTCAAAAAGATTTTTGTTACATTTAGACTTGCATGTAAAAGCCAATCTGTCTGCATACAGTGTTTATGCAGTAGGGTAGCTGCTTTGGAAATTGCCTGCCTCTCACATGCCAATGCAGGCAGTAACTCCCCTCACTGAGGGGTGGCAACATCATAACTGCCTTAATATTCAGTCAAAAATATGCCTACATTGGGTCCGCCAGCATTTTTATCAATAAGGTGTACTTCTTTCTACCTTCCCTTCAGATGTATTATTGCTTGTATGATTCAAACAGATGGATGTATGAAGGAGCTAGTGCTGGAAGTTATCTATGTGTAGCGCCTGTTTTCTGCTTTTGCTCCATTTTAATACATATACACTCAAAATTCTAACTTTCTCTTCACCTTTTTGAAGAGGCTCTTCATGCAGTCCTCTTAACAGTGCTACAAATTGTTAATTACATTTCTTTACAGATGCTGCTTGCATCTCAAAACCCTAACTAGTAAGCTTGTAGTTACAAATTTGATGATGCCCATGCCTTTAAGTAGGATGAGTCCTACCAGGTCTCAGGGCTGGTAGTAATTAAAAACTGACTTTAAAATCGGTCCCTACCAGGCCCTCTAATGATGTTCTTATGTTTTCAGGCTAAAACGGAACAATGTCGCAACAATGGCTGTAAAAACCCTTAAGGAGTACGTGTCAGCGATGTATACCCTGTTTACGTTTCAAATTATTTACTTCATCTTGCATTTGCTTTTCCACATGGTGTGTTTCTGTAGTCTTTTTGTCCCAAATGGCATAGGATTGTTGTATTCTGCCTACTACGAACAGAATTGCCTCTAGGACCCTGGGTGAGTTCAGTCGGTGGTTGGTTGTTTGACGGTACATGATTGAGATGAGGCTGAACGCAGTGAGTTTCTCACAGTGCCTGTACGTGGGACATAAGGTGTTCAGACTACATGCTTATTCAATCGTTGGTCTCTATGTGGAGTGTACAGTGCAGCAGTCACACATTTTCCAGTTGTAATTAACTTTTTATGTGAAAGTGGTCTGAATGAAGTATATATAACTCTTGAAATATTTACAACAGCAAACAAAAATAAAATACTGTTTTTACAGGTGAGGAGTGTGTGTGTGAGAGGGCATGGTGATGGGGTGCTGGCTCAAGGAAGTACATACAGAATGACAGATTGGAAAAACATTGTTGAAGAGGAAGAAATGACCTGTGAAAGATACAGGACTTATGAAAGATGGTACAGTGAGCGACTGCAGAAGAAAGTGATATGAACTGAAGAATGGGAGTGATTGAGGTCCATTCTTCCAGACCATAGTAATATTTAAATCTGAAAGAGACTATTGGTTATAGATTCCTTACCTTAGAATTACCCCCAGGCGTCAGACTGGATCTGGAGAATTTTCTTTCGTAGCAGTTCCCCTGCGCGTCGGTAGGTGGCGTCGTGATCGCCGGGATGACGTCGCGGTATCTACTTAGACGTCACCCTCCCATGCTGACGTCAATTCTTTCTTTTTCCGCGCAGATCCGGACACATGGGAGAGGCGGAGATCAGAGGCCTCTGGTCTCGGGCGGAGTCCGGGCTCCACATCAACCTTCTGGAGCTCCGGGCGATTTGCCTTGCAGTGAACGCATTCCTTCCCTCTTTCCGGGGAAGAGTAGTGCAGGTGTTCATGGACAACACCACCGCCATGTGGTACTGCAACAAACAGGGCGGGGTGGGGTCATGGACCCTATGTCAAGAGGCTCTTCGCCTTTGGATGTGGCTGGAGCGTCAGGGCATGTCCCTGGTGGTTCAACACCTGGCAGGTTCTCTGAACGCCAGGGCGGACGAACACAGCCGCCGGTGCATGGTGGATCACGAATGGCGTCTTCACTCGGAGGTGGTGCAAGGTCTCTTTCAGCAGTGGGGAGAGCCTTGGTTAGATCTATTCGCCACCAAAGAGAACGCGCAATGTCAGCAGTTATGCACGTTTGAATTGCCAATGCGGCACTCGCTAGGCGACGCTTTTCGTCGCAAGTGGAGTTGCCGTCTACTTTACGCCTTTCTGCCTATACCACTTCTCCCCAGAGTGCTGAAGAAGATCAAGCGCGACGGGCCCAAGTCATTCATGTGGCTCCGGACAGGGCACGAAGAGTCTGGTATCCTGAGCTCTTGAATCTGGCCATCGATCCTCCGATCAAACTGCCTCTTCTGGAGGATCTTCTGTTGCAGCAGCAGGGGACGGTCCTCCACCTGAACCTGTCCAGCCTCCACCCCCTTGCGTGGAGATTGAGCGGCGACAGTTGACAGCTTTTGACTTTCCTCCCGAAGTCTGTAACGTTATCTTGGCAGCAAGGCGTCCCTCCACCAAAACGGTATACGCCTGTAGATGGAACAAATTTGTGGCATGGTGCACAGCAAACGCTGTGGATCCCCTTTCTGCCCCTCTTTCAGAGATTCTCCTTCATTCTTTTCTTGGTCCAGCAGGGCTCTGCTCTGGGCACTCTCAAGGGCTATCTTTCGACCATTTCGGCCTTTCTTCGCCTTCCAAATCAACCTTCTCTTTTCAAGTCCTCTATTGTAAATCGTTTCCTTGAGGGCATTACTCACATGTTTCCTCCTATTCCTTTCGTAATGCCCCAGTGGGACTTGAATCTTGTTCTGACCTACCTTATGTGCGCGCCTTTCGAGCCGCTACATAACTGTCCTCTCAGACTTTTGACACTCAAAACTGCCTTTTTGGTTGCCAATACCTCTGCTCGCAGGTTGAGTGAGCTTCAGGCTCTTTCTTTGAAACCTCCTTTTCTGGCTGTTCATCCGGACAAGGTTGTCCTTCGGACTAGGCCTTCCTTTCTTCCCAAAGTGGTTTCCTCTTTCCATATCGGTCAGACCATCACTTTGTCCACCTTCTTACCGCCGCCGCATCCTTCTAAAGAGGAGCAGAGGCTCCACCGTCTTGATCCAATACGTGCGCTTTCATTCTATTTGGATCGCACAAAACAATTCTGGGTGGATCATCAGCTCTTTGTTGGCTATGTGGGCGCCAAGAAAGGTCGGGCCGTGCAAAAGCGGACCATCTCTCGATGGGTCGTTCTTTGCATCAAGATTTGTTATTCCTTAGCGAAAAAGGAACCTCCAGTAGGGCTGCGCACCCATTCCACCAGGGCGACGGCAGCCACTACTACTTTGGGACGTGGAGTCCCCCTCGGTGACATCTGCCAGGCAGCCACGTGGGCTTCATTGCACACATTCACCAAACATTACTGCCTGAACAGCCAAGTTCGGAGAGACTGCTTATTTGGCCGTTCAGTTCTCCAGGACTTTCTGGTGTGAACTTAGTTCGCAGACCCACCTCCGGGGTTGGTATTGCTGGGGTATCTATTCTAAGGTAAGGAATCTATAACTAATAGTCTCTTTCAGATGAACAAGTTACTTACCTTTGGTAACGATATATCTGTAAGAGACATTTATTAGTTATACATTCCTTACTGACCCACCCATCCTCCCCGTTCTGCGAACTGACTTCTAGGGTAAGGGACTCCCTTTCAGGGCCCTAGTTTCGTGCACCAGTGGTCAGTGTCTTGCATGGCTCTGCGCTTCTGGCGTGGAATGTCGTGTAAAGAACTGACGTCAGTGCGCGAGGGCGGTGTCTTAAGTAGACACCGCGACATCATCCAGGCGATCACGACAGCGACAAACGCGGAGTCGACCGACGCCACCTACCAACGCGCAGGGGTACTGCTATGAAAGCATTTCTCTGGATCCAGTTTGACGCCTGGGGGTAATTCTAAGGTAAGGAATCTATAACTAATAAATGTCTCTTACAGATATATCATTACCGAAGGTAAGTAACTTGTTCTTCAGTCTCATATTTTCAGAATGGAGAAATGTCAATTTTATTTGTTTACAACAAAATCATTGCTTGTGTGTGATATAGTTATTATTTGCAAACCAGTAGGTCTGAAACTTGTTTGAAGCATATTTTCTATTTTGCGTGATATGTCTGAATACAATAATAGAAACTCACAGAGTCAGGGTCAAGTGGCATGGTGTGTGAACAGGATTTTAATTCAAATATTTGAAGCCATGCCCTTAATTCTTGGGCCACACCTTTTAGAAAGGATTCCTAATTATTCCTCTTTGGCCGCACCTATTTCAGGGACTCGTCCCGCTACATTTTTCATCCCACTTAAAGCACTGATACAGTCTATGATGAACTATCATTGCAGCTAAGCACATTTTGTTTACTGCTGATGTCAGCAGTTGTAGTAGATGTTTGATAATTTAGCATATCACTTCTTTTAGAATGTGTTTACTAACATTAGGTACCCACACAAATCAATTAGTAACCGTCATAAAAATGTACATATTTAAATTAATTGTACGTTTTACTATTCAAAGCCTGCTAAAGGTAATTTAAGTAATACATTGAGCAAGATTGTTTTTCGAAGTGATGTATGTATTCTGAAAATAGTTTTTTGTTTTCACAGAAATATATCGAGAAGAACCTACTTTATGAGGAGAGAAGAAAATTGGACCGGCAGGTTGGTCTGGCTGCTGTCAAGGAAGCAGATCGTCGACGAGCAAATGAATTAAAACGCAAGCTGCAAGAACAGCCAAAAGAGGGAAGCGAGGAAAAGGACTCCAAAGTACCAAAGAAGGGAGACGAGCATTCAGCAAAGGACAAGATGGCCAGTAAAGATGAGTCTGCCAATCAGAATCTTAGTAAAAATGAAACTGCACAAAAGAGTAGCACTCAATCTGCATCTAAAAAGGATAAGGAAGACAAGGTAGATTCTGCTAAATATGATGCAGTTTCCACCTCTGTTTTTGGCAAGGTCAATTGGAAAAAGCCATTGCATGATAAAAAGCCTCAGTCTGTGCCAAAAAGTGTTACGGTGGAAGAAGTCACAGACCAGGGAAAGAATGAACAGGAAAAAAACCTGGAGAATGGTAAGGAAGTAGGACGAGAGAACGACAAAGAAAAAGACCAAAAGGAAAGGCTTAGAGAAAAGCTGCGAGAGAGGCTAAGAGATATGGTTAAAGACTTGGATAAAGACATTGACAAGGTCAAGGATTTGTCGAAGGAGAAGAAGGAAAGAGACAGAGAAAGGGAGAGAGAAAGAGAGCGGGAAAGGGAGAAAGAGCGGGAAAGGGAGAAAGAGCGGGAAAGGGAGAAAGAGCGGGAAAGGGAGAAAGAGCGGGAAAGGGAGAAAGAGCGTGAAAGGGAGAAAGAGCGGGAAAGAGAGCGTGAAAGGGACAGAGAGAAAGCAAGGGAAAGAGAACGGGCAAGGGAGAAGGAAAGGGAACGAGAAAGGGAGAAGGAAAGGGAACGAGAAAGGGAGAAGGAAAGGGAACGAGAAAGGGAGAAGGAAAAAGAACGAGAAAGGGAGAAGGAGAAGGAAAGGGAACGAGAAAGGGAGAAGGAAAGGGAGCGAGAACGGGAGAAGGAAAGGGAGCGAGAACGGGAGAAGGAAAGGGAACGGGAAAAGGAAAGAGACAAAGAAAAAGAGAGTGAATCCCAGCTTGAGAAACAGGGTATTAAAATTAAGCTTGTTGGAAAACCAACCTTAACACAGTCTAGTCCGTTTAAATCTAGTACTTCTAATTCTTCACAAGCAAAAGTGAGTACTAACGCATTAGTTCCAAGCACCAGGAGATCTGGCAATGCCATGATATCCAAACCATCCCCTCTTGATTCCACCAGGTCCTCTCCTACTGCAAAAGTAGATTCTACGTCTAATAATTTGACATCAGACTTGTCCAAGAAGGTCTGTGGTAAAGCTAAACATGTAAAGGAGACACAAAAAAATGTGAAAGGTAATACAACTGTATCTAATGAGCAGAAAGGTGTAAAAGCTCCAGAGATGACAAAGCCTCATACCCAGTCTGCAGGGTTACCAACAGTTACACAGCCACTGTGGCCCCAAACACCAACATTACAACCTTTTGCTTCATCATTATGGCCACCAGTGCCAGTAACATATGGAATACAAACCAATCTAAATCCTTCTGGTTTGCCGCAACCTTACACTCAACCTCAGTGGCCACCTGTCACAGCACCATTTGGAATGCAGAACAATCAGACAACTCCTAAACAATTTGCTCTGTCTCAGTGGCCATTAGTAGGAGCGCCATTTGGAAGAAAAAATATACAGTACAATGTAAGAGCACCTGTAAGAAATGAACATCAGTGGCCACAGATTTCTGTAGTGCCAGGAGCAACAACCGGCGGCAAGGCAACAGGAAAAATGCCATCATTAACTATCCCTCAGATTTCACCTCTCCCTGTAACCCAAACTGCAAATATCCCAACATCGACTACTGTAGTTAAAAACACCTCTGTTCCCCCTAAACAGCCTGAACCTGCAGTAAGTCAAAAGGCAACTAAATCCTCCCTTGCGTCAACAAGTGCTAAAGATCTATATGACATATTTTACAGCAGTGGTGCGAAGATATCCGCTGATACAAAGGTAAAAGGTTCCTCCACTGGAAAGGAGAATGTACAGAATTTGAACACTGCTAAAGTTAAGGAGGCTAATGCAAAACCTAGCTCTCAACAAAACAGTGGTGCCGTCGTGCACACTGAGAAAGCAAGTTCACTTTCTACCTCCAAAAGCAATAATCGTGTAGGTAGTAAAGGTGCATCTCGAGAAACCATTGTGGTTCCTCCTATATCCAAGGGTGCTAAAGTTGCACAGCCTACCTTGTCAGCTACTACTTCCAAAGTTGATAAAGTTAGTCCACCACCCACGAAAGCTGGTGATTTAGTTGACTCCCAAAAGCATACAGTGTTAGGCATATGCATTAAAGAGGAACGCATTGATCCAGAGTTTGGTGAAACTATTTCAGGAAATACTAAAGTGATAGAGCATAAACACAGCGATCTAGAAAGTGGGAAGCTCGGTGCTTGCTCTGCACCATTAGAACCCAAGGCAGGCGTAATAGACGAAAACAAAAAGGAGGAGCCAAAATCTACAGCACAGCTTTTGGCAAGTGTGCCAACAGCTGTTATCCCAAACCCCCCAGAGAGTCAAACTGCGGTTACTCCAGAAGAAACACAAGAAGAAGATCTAGAAGGAGTATTTGTTACGGAAGAGGATGAAGAAATGGAAGACGAGATAACGCCTGAGCCATATGGATTAAACAGTTATTCTGTCTTCACAGCTTTCCGACAAGGAAATGTTGATATGGAAAGCAGAGCATCTTCTTGGAATTCAGATCTCAAAAGTGCAAGTACTGATGCAGAAAGGAAGGAATATAATTTGTCTGATCCTGATGATCAAGTATGTGTAGCAGTAGATTCGGGTGAAGAAGGGCAGGACCTTTCTAGCCCAGAATCCTCTTCAAGAAATAAAAATCTCACAGATGAGATTGAAGGCAGCCCTGTTGAATCCTCTGGAATGTCCGCTATATGCTGTGATGGTGAGCTTGCAGCAGAGATTCCATGTAATGAGGCAGACGATGCTGAAATAGCAGCGTCTCCATCTGGAAAGGGTGACGGTATGCTAAACCAGCAAGGCAAGATCAATCCAAAGACTTCTTTAAAAGAGTCAAGAAACTATGAGTTACGAAGGATAAAGAAATAAATTATGTAAATATGTATGATTTTTGTATGTTTTAAGAGTGGTACTCTGTCATTTAAATGTGTTCTAGTTTATCCTGTTAGTATTATGTATGGCTTATTTTTATGCTTTTATTCTGTGGCATTTTGCAGACTTCTTAAAATGTAAACTACTCTAACATTTCATTACCTAAAAATGATCAAGTGCACGGGAAAAAGTAAATGATATAATTAAGAATTGGAAGTAGAATGCATAAGGATTTGAGAAAAAGCTGTTCAATTTTTGTTTATTCCTGAAAACGTTAAATATATTTGTTGCAGAACACTTGTACAGTTTGGTATTTCCTTTTTTATTGCCTTGTAAATTTTCTTAGGTTTACTTCTCTATGAAGGGGCACCCAGACATGAGTGGGGGAGTACAAGAAGGCTGAACTTCAAAATGTCTAAAAAATAATTTGAGCTATTTAAGCATAAAGGATAACAGTGCCTTTTCTTGCACTGAAAATTCAGGAACTGTTAATTAGCTCCAGGGATTAGAAGACATGATTTTCTGTGTCCGATTTGGATTGCTACCCTGTCGCTTATACCTGTTTAAGTATTGAAGGGCATCTGATGCATTTAAAATCCACCATTGCAGTTTTCAGTTTAGATGAACTTGTTTACGTATTTGCTTTAGGCACAATATGTTGTTTGTTAATTACTTAAAATAAATGGTATAAGTGGATCCACATTTGTGCTACGATTTTTTTATTTTTATTTTAGGAACGCCTTATTTTGTCGTTTAGTAGCAAGACCTTTGATCTGTGCATAATGAAACGTCTACTTTATCCTTAATGGGGCCATACAGTGAATGATGATGCTGTGGATCTCAAAACCTATACTGATGTGATCAAACAATCCTAGCAGGATGTTTTTCCTAGGTGAATATGTAACATTTGATCCAATTTTGATGCAAGCCCATTTTCCTTCACTGCAGAATGTTCACTGATAGTCATAAACATTAGAATTATTCCTTACTGCTTGTGTGGTACTCAGAAAAAGAAACATTTATCTACCCATATTTCATAGAAAAACAAGGATCTAGCCATTCTAATGCAGGTACACCTCCATTGTGCTCTAGGAAAGGCTACATTTTTGTGAATGTACTAATGTTCTATTATATCAAATGGAGCTTTTTACATAAAACTACATTGTAGTACAGAAACTAGAGAAACATTTACAAAAAGGAGGAAAATGCAGCACCATCAGTAAAGCTAAAACTATGCAGTGCTGCTTTAAGAATTCATCAGTTTCCGTATGCCAACAGGCTGTACCCAGGGAGTTGCCACAGTCAGTTATGTTTTTCCTGTTTGCGGGGGTAGGATCTCAGAAAAAATTAGGGTGTCATTTAACACTTGTTTCCTAGTAATAGCTCTCAATAGTACTTTTTTAATTTTGTAAACATCATTCTATTGCATTACCATTGTATTTCTATTTTCAACAGCTTATTTGGTAACCATGGCTTCACTCTCTGTGAAGTGCCCTTTGTATGGTAGGACGAAAGCCTGCTGCAGACCAAAACCATGTGTGCATGTTATGTGTTCCGGCATCACACAGGTCAACAAAGTGTGAATTTTGCAAAGAAAGGGCCTCAGTTAAAGAAAGGATATCTGCATGATAGGAAAACTGATAGACCGCAGATCCACTGATGCGAGGAAGGAATGTGACTAGACTACCAGGGAAGATGCATCTTCTACTGCGACTGCGTCCTTTAGGGGCAGGAAGAGGAGAAAGGGAAAGTAAACTTGTAATCCTAGTTCTTCATCTTAGGAACCTTCTTTGAAATCTTGAGCATTGACTCTTCTTGCTTGTGTGTGAGGATCCCCGAACACTTCAAATCAATACACAGGATGTACTAGCAGAAGTTGTGAGAACTGGCATTATTTTCAAATGCATAACAACCTTTACAAGCCTGTTAGCCTTTTTCTTTCACAGTCAACATTTGGTATACTGCATTGCAGGTCCATTTCCTCCTTAAGCAGAGGAGGCCTAAGTCAGAAGTGTAAAGTGTGAACATGCAGAGGAAATATCCTGATAGGCAGTATGAAAGAAGCAGCTGAAAAGGAGGCATAGCTTCATTCTCACAGCATGCCTTGTACTGGCAGTTGCTTGAGAGCCTCTGTTCTTTTTGAGGAGCTTATGCCAGAGTCTAAATCAAACGGTAACCTCCTGCTACTGAACAATAGACAATGGGGAGGATGAAGGGTTCTTCATGACTTCTGCGTCGTAGGATCTTCAGTGATAGTCATGAACATTAAATAACGTAGCATTCTCTTCCCTAATAGAATATGCAGTCTCTAAACTCCAATGATAGTAGAAGTTATATAACCAAATACGTTTTTAGGGCGGCTTGTCCAACTAATCTGTTCTAACAATATTGTTTGGTACGCATATAACAAGATGTCCATCTTGCTGCCTTATAAAATGTGTGGTAAGAACAGTCACTGTTTTTTTAGTTGGCTAATTGATAACCGAAGGAGATGCAAGAGACTGTCCACCTAGAGATGGATTATTTAGATGTAGCAAAGTCTAAGTGGCCATAGTTCACGAAAAAGTAATTGGTCTTTTTGAAATCTTTTGCGCCATCCAGATAAAATTTGTTGCTATATGTCTGTGCCAGAGTGGAAGGATTAAAAAAGAAAATCAGCAAGGATATAGATTGGTTCAAAATCTGAGACCACTTTTGGCAAGAATTACTGCTCTATGGAAGGCATTACTGCTCTATGGAAGACAATAAGGGTTTCTACATCTAAAAGTGTTTGAAGGTCACTTATTCTAAAGACCAAAGTTCTGGACACTAAGAAAGCTGTCTTCCTACACCGTGTTCTACATATATTCACTCTTTTCCAAAAGTACTCTGGCTATACCATCAATTGGGACAAGTCACTGGTGTACGTTCTATGTGGGGAATGCCCCACCCTGCCTAGAGGCTGTGAGGCCAAAATAGTCACTGATGGTTTCCGATACCTGGGAATATACGCAACGACTAACCCAACAGCATTCTATGATCACAATTTGGCTCCTCCCCTGCGTCGCTTCCATGAGGACGTGCAACACTGGAAGACCTTGCCCCTTACATTATTGGGCAGGGCCGCCCTATACAAAATGATGGCGCTTCCCGGTTTTCTCTACGCCCTACAGAACACACCTTATTTGGTTCCTGAAAAGTACTTCGATGCAATCGAGTCGGAGGTGCACACTCTGCTTTGGAACAATGGTACTCCACGAATAGCATTGGCCAAACTTATGAAAAGCTGGTACATTGGAGGTATAGCCCTGCCAGCAATCAAAAGCTATTACTGGGCCTCCCAACTGGTGGTCACTAATCACTGGGTACACCGGCCAGGAACGGACCCAGCCTACAGGATGTACAGACACAATATGTTCCCCGGTAATTACCCCAGAGCAATTTATGGAGGGGGGAAAAACGCACCAAAATACACTCCAACATCCACCACAATTAATTTATGGCATATGGCAACGGCCGATTTGGAGCTGCAAAAATAAAATCACACAAATCACCCCGTTGTTAGATATACACACCGGCTAGGGGTGTTATCGAAACACCCAGGATTCGATAAGTGGGACTTGATAGGTCTCTCGAGAGTTGGCGATATGTGTTCAGGGGGGAAGGTGATCCCTTTCAGCGATCTCCAACGGGACTACGAATTAAATAGTGAGGAAACCTTTAGATACCTTCAAGCCCGTAATGCATTACAGAGGGCGATTCCCAAAGGTACTGAGCTGCCGGTCTCCTCGCCCCTAGAGGATAGACTCCTAGACGATTACCTTCAGTAAAAAGCGATTTCACTGACATATAGGAAAATACTAAACAATACACTGGGGAGAACTCGTGCAAAATGGGCGGAGGAGGTTGGGGACGTTAGCAACGAGGATTGACAGGAGGCATTGGCGTTCCCCCGGGAGGTGGCGATCCTTTCCAGATTTAAATTTATCCAACTCAAAATCCTGCCTTAGAGCATACTACACAAGTTCAGTGCTGGTTAAAATCGGTGCCCTGAACTCCTCGGCGTGCCCAAGGGGATGTGGTCAAATAGGAACCTACTTGCACCAGTGGTGGGAATGCCTGATTCTCCAGAAATATTGGGGGAAGGCCACATCGGCGCTGCTTTTAACCTGTCATAAAACAATCGAGGTCTCGCCCCGCTGGTGCCTTCTTAATATATGGGATGCAACCGACCTATCGAGAGCTGAGGGTTTGTGGGTCTCCCTTGGATGTATGGTTGCGAAACGTAACATAGCAAGAATGTGGAAAGGGGTAACTAGGCCCAAAATTAGGGATTGGGAGACTGATATGGATTGGTGCATGCAAGGAGAGAGGGTAATATGAGGGAAGAGGGTGCCCACAAAAATGGACTAAAATCTGGGGAGCGTGGAAAGTAGAGGGATGATATGGACTCCATTCAATGACACCTCCCCACTGACAGCGGACCACGTGGGAGAATAACGTTCAGAATACAGGGGATTTAATAAGACACGAGGCTAAGTTATTGGTTCTATGGAATGTATTGACTGACGTTTCACCAATGCACTGGGAGTGCTGGAAGTTAATGAGACTGCACTTTGGTTTTTTTGTTGTTGTTTTTTCTGTCTTTGTTTTTGTCTATTCAATAAAAAGATCTTTAAGAAAGCTGCCATTTGCATGGAATTAAATTGAGGAGCCATCTATCTTGATATAACCAAAATTAACTCCCAAAGAGTAGAAGGCAACTGTCTACGGAAATACATAGTCTTTAACCCTTCCAGGAAGTCCTTGACACAGGAAGCATAAAGAATGATTTTGGTAAAGAACTCTGATAGACAAACCTTGCTTGGGCAACATGAAGGACAGGCAGAATAATCAGAACTTCTGATGGATATTTCAAACAGCAGATTCCTTACCTTAGAATATCTCCTTTTGCACGACGCTAGATCCAGAGAAGCCATTAGATTTTGTGCCCTACCATTAAGGTAGCCTGTCTACTTTTGGCCTATATACTGCATGTACTTATCTTTCAGAAACATGTCAAAGTATCCGGTCATTCAGACAAAGACCTTAACAAACACTTAAAGTGACATAAGTCTGAGACAAGTTTCCTGTTATTTATGTTTCAAGGTCAGACATTGAATGCATGAAGTAATCATGTACTATGACTTTACATACTTTTTTATACTGGTTTATACCAGTTTGTCCTGTATTGTCATACTGGTTCATACTGTTTGTCTGGAATTAAGGGGAAAATCTCCAGTGTAGGGTAAATGTCAGTGGTCAGTGCTATAAAAACCCCATGAAGTGACCACTGACCCAGAGAAGTCTTGGCCCTAGATTATCGCAAGAGGCCCTGCCAAACTGCGGTACTGCAGAAGCATTCATTCCTATGCTGACACCTTATACTGAGCTAATTCCAAGAGGAGAAGAGCTGAGCTCAACTGATGTGTGTTTTCCTTTTGAGGGAACACTCTCTCCTGTCCCAGGTCTGACAACCACAGCTTCTCCGCTTTGAACAGGTATGATGTGTGTAAATTCCAAGACACTCAAGAGGTAAGTTAGCTACACAATGCTCTCATAGTGTAGTGCATAGAAGTAGTCTTCATGTTGTTAAAATGTCAAGAGCATGCCAACCACATTAGAAATGTTCATATTATTCTTGCTGTTAATAGCATGCATCACTCCAGTATTGAAACTTTCATAGATTCACATGCTTCAATCATTCCCCGTCGTCGAGATGGGAGTCCCCGGTATATCAAAAAACCAATGCTAAATCAATACAAAGCAGAAAGTAGGCCTAGGCCCATTTCAGTTTTGTAACCCATAACACTCGTTTTGTAAAAGAGACAAAAAATAATTATTGTACCAATCAGGACCCTTCACCCTCTAGAACACCCCTGAGACCACCTTAGATCTTCAGATTTTCTAACACATGTTGTGCTAGGGAGTCTTGGCCTCATTTCAACATTTACATCTACAGGATTCATCTTCAGTGCTGATTTGTCATCACTCAGGCACAATTATGTCAAGGAGAAAAAGGTTCTGTTTAGAGCCTGTGCTACCTGCTCGAAGAAAAGGCTTTATACTGATGACCCTCATGAGGACTGTATTTATTGCCTATATCCAGACCATCAGGCAAAGGATTGCAAGGTATGTCGTACCTTTTCAAGTAAAACCTTAAGGGTTCGTGAGGGACGCCTTCTGATATGGCTTCCGAAACTCAAAGCCAGAAAAGAAGTGATTTCTAGTTAGGACAGTGATGAGGCATCCTCTTCTTCCTCATCCAGTAGGTCCCATAAGAGGAGAAGATCACCTCACGCCCATTCATCCGGGGAGTGTCCAGAAAAAGCCCTTAAAAAGATCTCATGGGCGCAGTCCCTCCGAATCTCCTCAAAAACATGGAAAGGAGAGGAAGGGACATGCTTCGGGGGATAAACTAGCAAGAAAGGCACTCCTTCAAAAAGGCCTCTTCCGTGCCTCCTGAAGTAAAGACGTCGACGAAAACTAAATCGTCGACTGTACCGTCGACGAAGAAACCACATCTGTCGACGAAGATTGAAGTTCGCCTGTTGCCAAAGAAAGCGTCTGTGCCGACGGTGGAGTTGGGGACTCCGTCGACGAGGGTTTTGTCACTGTCGACTATAGTATTGACTCTGGTATCAGGAACGACGACGACGGTAACGACGACTTCGGCGGTTAGACAATCGCCGATGGTTTCCAAATCACTGCCGACTGCTGCAACTTCGACGACGGTGTCGTCTGCGATCTCGTCTGCAATCTCGTCGACGAGGGAAAAAACACCAGACAGAACAGAGAAGATGAGAACAAGGAGAATTACACCTGAAATTACATCACCTAGCAAGGTTACACCTCTTTTGCCATCTCACCTGTTGGAAGAGCAGGATTCTGAGGAAGAAGATGATGGTCCATATGGCTATGCGAGTAGCCCGTCCCAGCTGCACGTTAAGTGTCAGGAGGATGAATATCAAGGCTTTACTCCTCAGGAACAATACCATCAGGATTATCAGGAGGAGGTAGTTTGCATGCCGTTTTCTTTATTGACAGGCCTACAGTTCATGTTGACTGACTACAGGAAAGGATTTCCACCAACTTCTTTACCTCAGGAAATACCATCAGTAGTTCCTCGTCCATGCTCTATCCCGTCTACTCCAAAGAGGGTTCAAGCTGTGCTGGTGGAACCGTTACAGAGATCACCTCCATCAATCCCTCAACAAGATCCGGGTACTACGGATGATGATCAGGAGGAAGGAGAGCTTAGAGATCCAAATAGAGAATGGGATGACTACCTCATTCCCACGCCTTCTTCTCCTTCTCCGGCGCCTGTTGACTCACCAACAGAGGATATTGGTGGTTTTCATAACTTGTTAGAGAGAGCTGCAAAAAGATTTGATCTGCCTATGCCGGCTACCCAAACGGACTGTTTCTTATATGATTTTAAAGAGCCCTTTAGGAAATCAGTGAGGGCTATTCCGATTATAGGTCATGTATGGGAGGAAGGACCAGCGACAGTGACACCAGTTCTATCCAGGTTGGAGAAGAAATACAAGGCCCCAGAGGATGCTCCAGCCTGTTTGGTGGGCCATCCCAAACCGGATTCAGTTATTTCCCAGGCAGCTCAGCGAAAATCCAAAAACCCCTCGGCACCCATTACCACACCTCCTGATAGAGAAGGCAGGCGCCTAGATAACACCAGTAAGCGTTTTTCGTCAATGTCAGCTCTGTTGGTCAGAGCAGCTAATGCCCTTGCCATATTGGGCAGATATGACAGACAGACAGATGTGATGTGACCTGGCTCCGTATATGGATCAGCTTCAGGAAGAGAGCAAACCAGAAGTGAAGAAAATTCTGCAAGAGGGAGAGAGAGCTTCTGCAGAAGTAATAGATTGTGCGATGGATATTGCAGCTACAGCTTTCAGATCGCTGGGGGTGCAGCAGTGTTACGCCATCAAGGATGGCTCCGAGCTACTTCATTTAGACCGGAGGTCCAAAATAAGATCCTAGACCTTCCATTCGATGGAGAGGCTTTATTTGGCAAGCACATCGACGATGCGCTACAAGATATCAAGAAAGACACTGACACAGCGAAGGCTCTAGGGACACTCCAGTATCGGAAAGTGCTCTTTAGAGGAGCTAGAGGAAGGGGCCTTCCATCCTACAGGGGAGGATTTCAACAGTATAGATACCCCTCGTACGCTACATCTTCCCAGCCGTACCGTCAACAGTACGTTCAACGACAGCAACAGTCCGGGGCGTATTCTAAATCTGCCCCCAGAGGAAGAGCAGGACGTCAGGGAAAGGACACCTCAAGACGTCAATGACTAGCTTCAGGCTCCGACTATTTTTATTCCCACCTTTCCAGAAGTTCCCCTAGGGGGGCAAATTTCTTTTCACCTTCACCAGTGGCAAAAAATAACCATGGACCGATGGGTCCTCAATCTAATACAATTTGGCCATACATTGGAGTTTCTCCATATCCCTCCTTGTACTCCACCAGGACGGCAACAGGTAAAACACCTACATCTCATGCGTTTGGAGATTCTTACAATGCTCCGAAAAGGAGCAATAGAACCGGTGCCAAACTCCCAGAGAGGGAAGGGATTTTATTCCGGTTTCTTTCTGGTAAGCAAGAACTTGCATCAATGGCTTCCGATCCTGGATTTGAGAACTCTAAACACTTATCTCAAAAAGCAGTCCTTCCGCATGATATCCCTTTAGGACATTCTGTTGCTCCTAAACCCAGGGGATCATATGACCACCTTAGACTTACAAGATGCATATTTTCACCTCCCCATCCATCCCTCCCACAGGCAGTACCTTCGATTTGTCGTAGCCGGAATTCATTATCAGTTCAAGGTACTGCCATTTGGCCTCAAGTCGGCCCCAAGAATTTTCACCAAATGTCTGGCTCCAGTAGCACCTTTTCTGAGGAAGCAAAGACATCAGGTGGTTCCGCATGACGATTGGTTAATCAAAGCACCTTCACACACAGCTGTTCAGTCGTCCACGGCAGCTTGTACAAGACTGTTTGCCGAGTTAGGCCTGACTCATAACGAGGAAAAGTCATCTCTGCACCCCTCCAAGAAGATTACTTTCTTAGGGACAATTCTGGACACCACAATAAACAAGGCGTTTCCTTCTCTCGAGAGACAAAAACTAATTTCAATGTCCCAAGCATTCGCAAAAAGAAAGTCACTTTCAGTACGCCGTTACAAGTCACTCCTGGGGACAATGTCATTGTGCATCCCTCTCATCCCTTTCTGCCGGTTAAGGATGCATCCATTGCAGGAGGAGCTGGATCAGCAATGGCGTCAAGCAGTAGGTTCCTTCGAGGATGTCATTCCAGTCACGCCAGGTATGATCCAGGCCGTGTTTTGGTGGACCCAACGTCAAAATATTTCCGTCGGTCTTTCTTTTCTCACCATGCCGGCTCCACAGGTGATCACCACCGATGCTTCCCTTGAAGGTTGGGGAGCCTTCCTTCAAGACCTCTAGGTCAGTGGGCGTTGGCAGAGTCAAGACCAGCAACTTCACATGAATTTGCTGGAGCTCAGAGCAGTGAGATTAGCATTGCTGGCATTTCTGCCAAGGGTAAGAACTTGACTGTAATGATCAGGACGGACAACACAACAGCAATGCATTATCTCAACAAGCAGGGCGGCACGAGATCCTTCCCCCTGTCTCAGGAGCTCCAGAGCATCTGGAGGTGGGCTGTGCAGAACGGAATCTCACTGAAGGCAGAACACCTTCCGGGGGATCAAAATGTCAAGGCAGACACATTAAGCAGACTCAAGTCAACCTGCCACAAGTGGGAAATCCACCAGTAAACCCAAGACAGCATTTTTCTAAAATGGGGCAAACCAACAGCGGACCACTTTACGACAGCTCAGAACAAGAAATGCCGGTTCTTTGCAAGCTGGCGTCACCAACCGGGATCCTGGGGGAATGCTTTTTTGATGGCATGGTCAGGCGTCTTTGCCTACGCCTTTCCGCCGATTCCCCTCCTACCACGACTGCTCATGAATATCAAGACAGAGCCGTGCTGGATGATCCTGATAGCCCCATGGTGGCCCAGACAACATTGGTTCACAGAGCTTCCCCTTCTTTCGGAGACACAACCTATTCTCCTTCAGCCCATTCCATCTCTTCTGACGATGTTGCAGGGACAAGTGCTACATCCAGATCCCAAGTCGCTACGCTTAGCAGCATGGCTAATAAGATAAGACGTAAAGGATGAAATGGAAGAGATTCTGTATATGGTGCCGGGATTTTAATGTTCATCCTCTAAGATCTGCATCTCATGAGATCCTTCCTTACATTCTGCTATTGGCAAAATCTGTATTAGCACATGCGTCAATTAAAGTCCATCTAGCTGCTATATCTCGCTTTAGGAGGACATCCTCAGGACCATCGTTATGGTCGGATAGAATCATAAAACAGTTCATGGGAGGATTATTTCGTACTTTTCCTCCATTTAAGCCTCTGCCACCTCTCTGGCAGCTTAATATAGTATCACAACTCATGAAACATCCCTTTGAACCCATTTTTAAGGCAGACCTTAATTTCCTTTCTTGGAAGGTGCTCTTCTTCTGGCGCTGACATCGGCCAGGAGAGTTGGGGAGATTCAGGCCCTGACCATACAGGAACCGTTTCTGCAGTTGAGAGGACCGAGTAGTCCTTCGTACTAATCCAAAGTTCATCCCCAAAGTACCATCAGACTTTCATTTGAATGAACCTCTTATCCTCAAGAGGTTCTTCCCTCTACTGCAGCGGAAAGGGCTCTTTATTCGCTGGATATCCAGCGTTGTCTTAAATTTCATCTACAAAGAACAAAAGCTTTTCGTAAATCGTCACAGCTGTTTGTGTCCTTCGGTGCGCTCAGAAAGGGCTATCCTCTTTCCAAAAGGGGGATTGCTCGATGGATCTCGAGTGCAATCCAGTATTGCCATCAAGCAGCAGGGAAACCTCTGGGAGCACGGGTGCGTGCTCCCTCAATGAGAGCAATATCTACATCCACTGCGTTGTTTGCTGGAGTACCTATCCAGGATATATGCAGGGCTGCTACCTGGAAGAGTACACACACCTTCACCGGGCATTACTGCTTGGATGCAGCCACTTACAATGATGTGGCAGTAGGACAGGCGGTGCTGAGGAACCTTTTCCAGTGACGGTGAGCTCTCTCATTCATCCCTCCTTCCTTTATACTGTAAGAATGTGCACATTTTATTTTATATGCATTTCTCATTGTGTAGAGGTTTATAATATGGCGGTTACCCAGAAAAGTGATTCTTTATGGTGTTTAGAATTGTAGATATTAAGCATGGAGTATTTATCAGTTTGAGGGCTATGGTTTTTTCAGGTAAAACTGTTCTTCCCTACAGATTGAAAATTTATAGCACACTCTTGCATTTGTTCATGTAGACACAGAACAAAAATGTGCTACGGACTGCTAGCTACTCTGATTCAAGCATGTGAATCTATGAAAGTTCCAATACTGAAGTAAGAAAACAAGTTACCTGTAACTGTAGTTCTCCGGTATTGGAAGCTTTTATAGATTCACATGCAACCTGCCCTCCTCCCATGTGAAGCTCACCATTGGATTTTTTACAGGGTTATCTTGAGCACAAGTGCTCGGAAAATCTGAAAGTCTAAGGTTCTTTAAGGGGTGTTCTAGAGGGTGAAGGGTCCAGATTGGTTCAAGAATTATTTTTGGTCTCTTTTACAAAACAACAGTTATGGGTTACAAAACTGAAATGGGCCTAGGCCTACTTTCTGCTTTGTATTGATTTAGCATTGCTTTTTTGATATACCGGGGACTCCCATCTCGACGACTGGGAATGACTCAAGCATATGAATCTATGAAAGCTTCCAATACTGGAGAACTACAGTTCCAGGTAAGTAACTTGTTTTCTTAGTGCTGTTTTAAATATAGTTTGTGCGGTTATTATTCATGTACTAAGCAACAGGATGAGTGTTGAAATTAACACTTTTAAATAGTGTCTTTCTCTTAATGCAGTACTTGTGCATGATATTCTAAAGACCAAAATTGGATTTGAATTACCACTGCTTCCCGACCCCTTATTGGAGTGTTAGTAACCCAAAAAGCACAAACATCACACTGCCAGGCATACCAAGTGGGGTTGTGTGGGGCTACAATAATATGGACGTTCATGCTCACACATTGGTGAGCTTAGCTAAATTCAGGCACTATGGAGAGTACCAAACCTTGAAGAACTAATCCAGAGCCTTCGTTCATGCAACAGATAATTTTACCTCCAGATTCCTCACCTTGTGAATACCCCTCTGGCGCCAGACTGGATCTTGAGAATTGTTCCCATCAATTCTCTTGCACGCCCATAGGTGGCATCGTGCTGCTCAGCGTCGACTCCATCCTGCCCCGGAAATGACGCCAGAGCCACATATAACTGTCACTCTTGTACGCAGATGTCAGATCCTTTCTTTCAGTGCCTTCGGACACTGATCCAGAGCACGGTTACTCAACTTTTCTGTTTAACAGGATTTTCTTTCAAAAGAAAATTCTACACAGTGTACAAGGAATATGTCCCCTCCAAATACCACAGGATTTAAGCCCTGCAAGGATTGTCACAAACTGATGTCTGCAAGAGACCCCACAAAGTTGGTCTCCGGTGCCTGGGTTTGGCGCGCAGTGCCAAGTCCTGCGGGGACAGGATGAATCAACAGGCAATCCAGGACCTTGAAGCCAAGCTCTACATTGTTGAACATCATCAGAATGTACATTAAGGCCAGTCTCAGTCAAAATTAAAGACATGGACCCCTTCCCATACTCAAGGCAGTGTTTGGGAAAAGACTTCTTCACATTCAAAGTAGTCAGGTAAACCAGTCAGTAAGCCAGTCTCAAAAGAAAAATCAAAGCATGACTCTCCATCTTCCCATCACTCCCGTCTGGAGAAGTTGCATGGACGTCAGGGTACCTTGATCTCGGTCCCAGTCTCCTACCGCAGAGCCAATCCCACAACATATTCCAATCCAACCCAAAATCCTGGGCCCATTGGCGACTATTGCAACAAGTTGAGTCTTTTAGGCAGGCTTTGTTGCACACCTTTGGCACCCTTCCAGCTCCATCAGGCGTAGCTCCAGGCCCGAAGGAGGCCTCCAGTCAGATTGCAATCAGCAGATCCGTTCGCTATGCCATCTGTTCCTCTTGACCCAACCTGTGGGGTCCGCCCTAACTCCAGACCAATGCCCATCCTGACTTCAAACCCTGTTCCAAGACCTCCACGATTGTTCTTTCGGACTTGAAAGCAGATCCGGCATGACTGAAGTGTTGAAGTCAAGACCAGCGTCCTGACAGAAGTTATACAACCTGGACAGACTTCCACAGAACCACTCCTTCCCTTTACTGAGCCTCTTATGAACACAATAATGGGCACTTGGGTCAAGCCGGACTCTAGTTTGCCTGCCAACAAACAGGTTGCCAGATGACAAACTTGCATTTTCTCCTCCATCACCCTACACCTGAAAGCCTAGTGGTCCCAGCATGGACACACAGACTCAACCTGAATTCATTCCCAACTACACCGCCTGATGACGAATCCAAATGCATGGAGTCATTCAGAAAGCAAATGTTCTCTTCAGCCAACCTCTACCTCAGTTCAGTGAATACCAGTTGCCTCCTTGGATGCTAAACGCATGAGTTATGGGACAGGGTCAGCGAGATCTGGCCCACAGTCCGTGAAGAACTGTGTGGCAATCTTGTGCAGATTATGTAGGATGGCCATGCCCAAAATAAGTCATCCGCTATGGGCGGGACACCACCTACTGCCAGTGATCTACAGACATGCAGGCGTCACTAACTGACATGCCATTTAATGGCCCGCATCTCTTCCGAGAAGAGACAGACTCTGACCTGGAGCACTTCAAAGAGAACAGTGCCATAGCGCAGTCCTGAGGTCTTTTCTGCACCTGTGCAGCAGTAGCCCCAGCAATGTCTGCACTTTCGAGGCTTCAAAAGAGGCTTGGCGCAAACAACGCCAAGGTCCACCTCCGAACCACAGACCCCCCTCAGACCTTTCATGGTCGCGGATCCAGCCAGCAGTGTCTAGGCCCCCAGGGGCAACTTATTGCTCATTCCCCTCCCCTGCTACCCCCAAACCACTTTAACTTGCCCTCGGTGTCACATAGCCATCCGGTTGGAGGCAGGATAAGGTATTACCTTCATGAGTGGCAGAGCATCACATCCACCAGATGGGTGTTCAAACGTTCAGTAAAGATATGCACTACCATTCCTTCATTTTCTACTGCATATATCACCTCCACCAGAGCGGCTGTTGGAGGACCACTTGTCCGTCTTACAGAATTAACTACAGGCCCTTTTGGACAAGGGCTATCAACGGGATCCCGGTATCAGAAATGGGGACTGGGTGTTACTCCAGTTTATCCAGTATTGGGGTATCTTTCATAGATTCAATGCTTGAATCCTTCCCCGTCGTCGAAGTGGGAGTCCCACGGTAATATAAATAAAGCAGTAATTAATAGCTTTCATAGGCTATCATGGAGGCAACCATGCATTTAATATCCTATCCACTTCCTTTTCTAAAAAAGGACCAAACTTAAACACAACTAATCAGTAACCAGCACCCTCTAGAACCTTCCCAAGAGAGGCTGAATCCCTCAGATTTTCACAGCACGTCGTGTGTGAAGGGAGTCTCCCTGAGCTCTGCTCAGTTCTTCAACAATTTTCTCAGATACATCACATTCCTTGCTTTATATACAATGTCTGATAAGAAGGGACTATTTCAACCTTGTAAATCCTGTGGGAAGAAAAGAGTGCATATTGATGATGCCCGCAAGGATTGCATCTATTGCCTCTATCCCCTTCATGAGGCAAAACAATGTAAAATCTGCCACACCTTTTCAGCTAAGACTCTTAGAGACAGAGGGGGCAGGCTTTTATTGTGGCTGAAGAAGAAGCAAGGGGCGTCATCAGATGAGGAGAGCGACACTTCCTCTAAATACCATAAGAGGCCCAGGTCGCCTGAGGGGGGCAGGAAACACCCTAAGACCTCATCTGACCAGAGAATCTGGAAAAAAGGAGAAGGAGCCTAAGGTCTCCTCAGAGATAAGTTTGTCTCATTCTTCTGGGACTTCTAAGGAAAAAGCTGAATCTTCAGGACATTACAGACACAAATCCAGCCAAAAATCCTCATCGGCCTCAGTCTCACCATCGACGCCTATCACTTCAGCAACGCCGACGACTACTCCCTCGTTGTCAAGACCATCGACGGCGCCGACGACTTCGGCAAGTATAAAAAGCCCGATGCCGTCGGCATTACCCTTGTCGTTGACAATGACCTCCGTGACAAAGTTGTCATCATCGACGACGCCGTCGACGAAAACTCCTCCGTCGACTAAGATTTCTCCATAGACAAAGACTTCACCGTCAACGAGGGTTCCATCCGCGACGAAGGCTCCACCGTCGACGACGACAACAACATCGTCGACGATTTTGCCGGTGACAAGAGTTCCAGGGTTGGCGACGGGCCCGTCGACTCCGCTTCCATTGACAAAGCCATTACAAATGCAATCCACACCATCCGGATTGTCCAGAACGTCACTGCAGCCTGATTTTCAAACGCCAAAGATTTCACCTTTGCTTCCAAGTCACCTGCTAGACGCAGAGGAAAATGATGATGATGGTCCCTTTGGGACAACTCATAGTCCCTCTGAACTAAATGTCAAGTGTCAGGAGGAGGATGAGGACTATTTTGAAAAGGAACAGTACTATCAACACTATCCAGTTCCTCCTACATAGTATCATTTCAGATATTATGACAGCCAAGACAGGAACCTGCTCAACTGCCTTCGTCTCTAATTCAAGACTTACAGGCCATGCTAGCGGACTACAAAAAGAGGTTGCTGCCCCAAGAGGAGCACGTTGCGGTGCCGCCGCCTCCACCTGTAGTACCGCTGTCGCCACCACTGCCTCCTCCTGCTACGCCTAGGATGACGCCACGTCCCATAATTCCTATGCCACCTAGAGAGGACCCAACCAAGAGCCCGAGGAGGGAGAAATTCATGATCCTCCTTCACCCGCGGATGAATGGGATGACTATGTGGTACCGACACCGTTCCCTCCTCGTCCTTAGGACTCACCTCCGGAGAATATTGGAGGTTTTCATAACCTGATGGACAGGGCTGCATCCAGATTTCATCTGCCCACAATTGTCAAGCAATCGGATTGCTTTCTTTATGACTTTAAAGAACAATCATGAAAATCAATAAGATCGATACCCATTAAAGATTATATCTGGCAGGAAGGAATTAAGGTAATGAAGACACCGGCCTCTGTGGTGCCGGTACTGCCAAGACTTGACAAGTACTACAGGGCACCCGAGGATTCCCCTGCATGTCTTACATGTCATCCCAAACCGGACTCTGTGATTTCCCAAGCGGCCCAGAGGAGATCAGAAAATTGGTCCACTCCCATCACGTCTCCACCGGATAAAGAGGGACGCCGTTTGGACTCCATTGGGAAAAGATTCTCCTCAATGTCCGCAATCTCTATCAGAGCGTCTAATGCACTAGCCATTCTGGGCCACTACGATCGGCAAATGTGGTCCGATATAGGGGCCATGAGAGAGTTTATTCCAGAGGAAAACAAAGAGGAATTTAATAAGGTCCTGGCGGAGGGAGAACGCACAGCGGCCGAAATTATAGATTGTGCTATGGATATAGCCACTACAGGCTTTCGTCAACTGGTTGGTGCGGCAGTTTTAAGATGCCAAGGATGGCTTAGGGCAACATCCTTTCGCCCGGAAGTGCAGTCAAAAATACTCGACATGGCGTATGATGGGATAGTCTATTTGGAAAATACATAGACAAAGCTCTTCTGGCAATAAAGACAGATACAGATACTGCCAAAGCGTTAGGTACCCTACAGTACCGTAAAGTGTCCTTTCGGGGAGCACGGGTCGTGGCTTTTCTGGCTATAGAGGAAATTTCCATCGCTCCCAGAATTATCAATCCTTCCAGCCACAGGGGTACTAACATCAATCCTATCGACAGCCAACAACAGCTGGTTTCTCCAGGCAGGGCTCTCGCAGAAAACCAGTGTCACAAGCACCCGACTCAGGTTGCATACAGTGATCAGAACAGGGAACCAGCTACGTTTTACTCCCCCCCCCCCCCTCAACCGGGGCGAACGTTTCCGACCATATCCATCAGTGGCGCAATATTACAACAGACAAGTGGGTATTGGACTTCATATCTTATGGCCACACTCTGGAATTTACCCAACGCCCACCAAACACCCCACCCAGCGGATCGCACCCCCCTCGTCTTCACTTACTCAAACAGGAAGTGAAGATTATGCTAGAGAAAGGGGCAATAGAAAGGGTTCCAGTACTTCAGAGAAGGAAAGCCTTCTACTCCCGCTTCTTCCTTATACGCAAAAACTCGGGAGAGTGGAGACCTATCTTAGACCTCAGAAGACTAAACAAATTCATCAAAAATCAAACCTTCAGAATGGTCACGCTCTCCGACATTCTTCGGCGCTTCAACAGCGAAGATTACCTGACCTCATTGGATCTGGAGGATGCTTATTTCCATGTTCCTCTACACCCCAAACACAGAAAATTCCTCCGATTCACAGTGGCTGGTACCCACTATCAATTCCGAGTCCTACCTTTAGGCCTCAAATCGGCTCCACAGATTTTTAAGAAGTTTCTGGCCCCAGTAGCAGCCGCCTTGCAGAACTAGGGTCATCAAGTATTTCCATACTTAGACGATTGGCTCCTAAAAGCTCCATCGGCTCGTCTAGCGAAAACTGCTACAGAGGATTGTGTAGATCTGTTTCACAAATTAGGCCTTTCAATAAACCAACGAAAGTCGTCAGTCTTTCCAAGTCAGACAATGACGTTTTTAGGGGCCGACTTGAACACCATTCAGAACAAAGCTTCCCTCTCACAAGAAAGGCAAGAGCGATTGCAAACTTTGGTTCTCAGGCTTTCCAAAAGAAAGTACACTTCTGTGAGAACATACAAGTGTCTACTGGGCATGCTGTCCTCTGCAATAGACCTAGTGCCACTAGCTCGTCTGCATATGAGACCTCTGCAAGAAGAACTCCAATGTCAATGGATTCAAACTACGGGATCCTTCGACGATGTGATAACCCACGCATGAAAGAGGCATTTGAATGGTGGACACTGAAGTCACATCTGTCTCAAGCCCTCTCCTTTCTGCCGGTGATCCCGAAATTCATAGTCACCACCGATGCTTCCATGTAAGGTTGGGGAGGTCATCTTCAAGACCTTCAGATTCAGGGAAGATGGTCCTCGGCCCAGCGTCAAATGCACATAAACAGACTGGAGTTTAAAGCCATTTTTCTCTTTCAGGCTTTCCTCCCTCGAATAAAAGGTTCATCGGTGTTGATCCGTACGGACAACACCACAAGCATGTTTTATGTCAACAAACCAGGAGGAACCAAATCTCTATCTCTCTCACAGGACGCCCAGCAGCTATGGAGCTGCCTAACATTTCACGGGATAGCTCTAACAGCGGAACATGTTCCAGGGCTTCGGAATACCCTGGCAGACACTCTGAGCAGAACCAAAGACAGCTGCCACGAGTGGGAGCTCGAACAAGACCAGCTGGATAGGATCTTTTTAGTTTGGGGAAAACCAGCTTTGGATCGGTTTGCGACTCAAATCAATTCCAAATGCTGATTCTTTGCAAGCAGATTCCCTCTCCCAAACTCTCAGGGAATGCCCTTTCAATGCGTTGGTCAGGGATATATGCTCATGCTTTTCACCCCATTCCACTGATTCCCAAGGTCCTGACGAAAATGAAGATGGAACACTGCCGCCTTCTTGTGCCCCCAGATGGCCCAGACAGCATTGTTACACGGAGCTTCTCCTCTTCTCGGAAGCCCAGCCCATCCCTCTATTACCAACACCAACTCTGTTGACCAGGAACCAGGGTCAGATATGTCATCGAGAGCCAGCGTCTCTTCAGTTACATGCGTGGTTCCTGAATTCTTCAAATTTAAGGATCTGACCATTGCGCAAGAGTGCAAAGACATTACCGCCAGGTCTCGTGCTGATAGCACCAGCAAGACGTACAGACTGAAATGGAAGCGATTTTGCCTATGGTGTCGGCGAAATAAGGTGCATCCGTATCTCTGTTCGAGAACAAATATTACCATACTTACTATCCTTGACAAAATCTGGTCTGGTATATTCTTCAGTTAAGGTTCATCTCGCAGCTCTCTCTAGATATAGGCGCTCACCCAAACACCCATCTCTGTGCTCTACAAGAATTGTACAACAATGCATGAAAGTATTGTTTCGTACTTTCTCGCCAGTTCGAGCTCCACCCCCTGAGTGGCACTTAAATGTAGTCCTATCACAATTGATGAAGCAACCCTTTGAGCCCATCCATAGGGCCGACAACAAATACCTAACGTGGAAAATGGTTATTCTCAGGACTAATCCAAACTTCATTCCGAAGGTTCCCTCGCAGTTCCACTTGAACGAACCAGTCATTCTAAGGACTTTTTTCCCGGATACTTCTACTCCTGCGGATCGAGCTCTACACACTCTAGACATCAAAAGATGTCTTAAATTCTACCTGCAAAGGAGTAAGTCTATACGCAAGACAGATCAACTAATCGTAGCCTATGGGCGAGGCCGTCAAGGCACTGCAGTTTCTAAAACTACTATCGCAAAATGGATAGCGACCACAATCCAATTTTGCCACGATAAGGCTGGCAAACCATTGTCAAGGACAGTGAAAGCACACTCCACTCGGGCAGTCTCTGCTTTGGCGGCCATGTTTGCTGGTGTGCCACTGGAAAAAATCTGCAGAGCTGCAACGTGAAAAACAACACATACGTTCATACAGCATTACTGCCTGGAGTCCACACAGCGGGCTGACGCAGCTGTGGGACAGGCAGTACTACGTAACTTATTTCAATAGGGTGAGCCTCTTTAATTAGAGGATTTCTGTATTATTTGTCAATATCAATAGATAGTTTTAAAAATGTATGTTCTGTGAATTTAGAATTGGTATACTTGTTTAAGATGGCAATAGAGATATTTATTGCACATGCCAACGCCTTTATATGCGTTTACTTTGCACCAACACTTTCAAAAAGCATACCTTTTGTGAATACATTTGGAAGTATTATTGGCACTACCCGCCATCCACTAAAAGTGCTTTCTTAGTGTATATAACTGCTTACTATTCTGATTCAAGCATGTGAATCTATGAAAGATACCCCAATACTGGATAAGACATAAGTTACTTACCTGTAACTGCAGTTATCCAGTATTGGTATCTTTCATAGATTCACATGCAACCCACCCTCCTCCCCGGGGAGGCTTCTCTGGCACTACAGTATTACTATCCACAATTGTGCTGGAAAATCTGAGGGATTCAGCCTCTCATGGGAAGGTTCTAGAGGGCGCTGGTTACTGATTGGTTGTGTTTAAGTTTGGTCCTTTTAGGTCGAGCCTCGAGTAGCGCGCAAGCGCTGCTTAGAGGCGAAGACTTAATGTAAGTGAGTTTTCAAAGCAGTCCAAGAAACGCTCGTGCGTCGTGGCTGGCCTTTTGAGATGGTACGCGCGGCAAACATGTGTTTCCAATTATCGTGCCCAGACGCGGGCGCGATAAGTGGAAACACATGTCTGCCGCGCGTACTCATCCAAAGGCCAGCCACGACGCACTGAGCGTTTGGGACTGCTTTGCAGGCTGCCGCGCTCGCTCGCCCCGCTCCTCCGTGCTTGTTTTTTTTGCACTAAGTGTACTTACTCTGCGTTAAAATGGTTTAATTAATGTGGTTAGATGTAGACATGCTGCGTCTATTTTAATATTCAGGCATATCTGGCAGAACATCTAACCCAAGTACATGGCAGGCTGGTGGACAGACAGGCACACACGCAGAAATGTGCAGACGGGACTACAAAGAGTGGGCTTGCATGCGTGTTCGTTATTGATTTGTCTGCGTACGTCTGCCTGCTCCCCTGTGCGCCCGATAAGTTTGTTTACATCCATCTGCCCAGCAGCCCGAGGGTCTCCCGGCCCCCGCTCGGGACACATGTGCTGCTCCTCGGTGATGATGTCAGGGTCCTGGGTTCCCATCCCATTACATCACCCTCTGCAGTGTGAGAACCGATTGCTCAATTTAAACCCTCCCGGAAACTGACGTCCAATGGGAGCAGCGAGAGGAAGCCGGCACTGCAGGGTTAACCCTTACCGCTCCGTTCTGTATTGGGTATTCTGTGCGCAGCATCTGAGGTAAAACACTGCAGCAAACAGCCCAGAACAAGGACAACAGACTTTCACCCCCTCCTTTCGGCTCTCCCTCTGAACCTCAAGCGTCACACAACGTGCAGATACTGCAACAGAACTAAGCAACTGGCGTCCCTCGGCACGCACCGTGTACTCTGAGGACCACACGAGAACTGCGTGGCAGCCGTGACGTGCACTGTCAGATGTGTGCGTCGTGCTTCAGTCCTGGGTCGCTGAAGGGCATGACTGAGGTGCGCTATCTGAAAGAGACACGTTAGTGACAGATTCCTTACCTTAGAATATCCCCAGGCGTCAGGCTGGATCCGGAAAGTTTTTGCGTAGCAGTACCCTTGCGCGTCGGTAGGCGGCGTCGTGCGGCTCCGCGTCCGTCGTGATCGCCGGGATGACGTCGCGGGCAGTACTTAGGCGCCGCCCCTGCGCGCTGACGTCAGTTCTTCTTTTTCCGCGCCAGTAAGCGCAGATCAGGGAAGAGCAGTGCCCTAGTCACTTTTTGACTATCTTTTTTGGTGAATTTTTTCACTGTTTCTTCAACGAGTCTTCACGACTCCTAAGGTGTCGTAGGGATGCCCGGCTTTAAGCCCTGCGAGGAATGTGGTCGCATGATGTCGATCACGGACCCGCACCTCGAGTGTCTCTTGTCTCGGCCGAGACCACGACACGAAGTCGTGTCCTGACTGCCGGAAACTTCATCCTAAGGCTTTGCGAGAGCGGTCTCGAAAGCTCCTCGAAGTCCGGCATTCGGCTCCGCGCCGCACCAAGCCCCGGTCCCGGGAGAGGTCGAGGGGCCGGACGCGGAGTCCCCGCCGTTCGTCGGATTCAAAGTCTTCGCGCTCCTCCGGTAAGTCGAAGCACAAGAAGTCTAAGCGGCGTCATCGCTCTAAGACTTCGCCTCGCCGGTCTTGCGACTCGGCTGAGGTCCCTGTCGGCACCGCCCCGCGGCCCCGGACGTGCCTGTCGAGTTACCCCCGCAGTACCCGCCCTACCCGGGCTCGGGGGCGACTCCGGCCGATATACAGGAATTCCTGTCGGCCATGGCCCGCCTCTTCGGGCCTCAAGGTCCCTCCGGTGCGCCTTCGGGCCCTGATGGGGTTGCTCCGGCGTCGCCGTCGACTCCGGTCCCGGCGTCGCCTGTCCCACCAGCCTTCGTCCCGGCCTCGGCTCCGGCCCCGGCCTCGACCCCGGCTCCGGTGGTGCCGCAACCCCCATCGACGCCGGTTGACCTAACCACGCCGACGCCGATGTCCCCGGTGCCATTTCCGACGCCGTCCGGGGCTCCGGGCGGCGTCGTTCCCCGGTTCTCTCCGGGTCCGGACATGGAGCCGGACCGGCGTCGCCCGACGCAGTTTCCGGCGCCGATGAGACCTTGGGTCCCTGATGTCCCTCCTCCTCCATATTTTCAACCTGAGGAGGACCAGGAGAGCTGGGAGGGGTCTGAGGACCCTCTCACACAACAGTGCGAGTTTGACCCGGACTGGGTTGAGGAACTTGGGGATGCCAGTGGTCTGGATACCTCCCCTGACTCTGGCATGCTGTCTCCTCCCGTGGCAACGGAGGAGGGGGCTAATTTTGCAACGGTGTTGCGTAGAGCTGCTGGAGCCTTAAATCTCCAGTTGCCTACAGTGGTCGTCAGGTCTAACATCCTGACTGAAGTGCTTCAGCCGGCAGCCTCCTCTGCGGAGACTGTGCTGCCGTTCAACGAGGCACTGACTGACGTTCTTTTGGGTGCCTGGTCCAAACCCACCACAGGGGCTCCTGTGGATAGGAACGTGGCCCGACGCCATCGCCCTGCTCCGGGCGACCCCTGTTTCTCTCCCAACACCCCACCCCTGAGAGCTTGGTTGTCCAAGCCTCTGCCTCCCAAACCGCCTTCCCTACCGCCCTCCGGATAGGGAATCCAAGCGCCTGGATCACTTTGGGAAGAAGGCTTTCTCTTCCTCCAGTGCTGGCTTGCGGTCTGTTAATACCGCTTGCCTCTTGGGCCGATACACCCACTCCCTGTGGGATTCGGTGGCAACTGTTTTGCCGCAGTGTTCTGAGGAGGTCCAGACACTGCTTACCCGCGCCATTGCGGAAGGGCGTGATGCGGCTAAATATACCATCCGCTGTGGCCTTGATACCGCTGACTCGCTGGGCAGATCGCTTGCAACGACGGTGGCGCTGCGTCGCCACGCCTGGCTGAGAACCACTGGTTTTTCAGGGGATGTCCAGAATACACTCATGGACATGCCCTTTGATGGAGTCGGTCTTTTTGGTTCTAAGGCAGACCATGCGCTGGAGCGTTTCAAGGACTCACGGGCTACTGCTAAGTCCCTGGGCCTTGCTGTTGTGCGCCCTCCGCTCACGTCTGCTTTTCGCCCCTTTCGTGGCCACGGAAGGGGCGCCCAGTCACGTCCACAGCCCGGCCAACGGCCCGCGCAGCAAGCGCCTTCGCGTGGCCGAGGACGTGGATACCGCCGTGGCGGTTCGGGCAACCAGCGTGCGGGTCAGGCCACCACCTCCAACCCGTCCGCGGCCTCCAAGCCCTCCTAGTCCCTCCTTTCAGGTGCACAGTACGCCGGTCGGGGGCAGGGTCCGCCATCACCTTCACCGCTGGCGTTCCATCACCTCGGACAGGTGGGTCTTGGACATTGTCCGAAGGGGCTACTCCCTCCCCTTCGAGACCACCCCCAGCCATGCCACCTCAATTCCACCGCATGTCAGGGGATCACTTGGTGCTTCTACAGAAGGAAGTCACGGCCCTCTTGGCCAAGAGGGCCATCGAGCATGTTCCGACCCCAGAAGTAGGGCGTGGTTGCTACTCCCACTACTTTCTGGTGCCCAAAAGGACAAGGAGGACATGCGTCCTATCTTGGACCTCCGGAACGTCAATCGCTTCCTCCGGAAGGAGAAGTTCAAGATGCTCACCCTAGCTCAGGTCTTGACTGCCCTCGACCCCGGAGACTGGTTGGTAGCGTTGGACTTGCAGGACGCCTATTTCCACATCCCCGTCCTGCCGGCCCACCGGCGTTACCTTCGGTTCACGGTAGGCCTCCAGCATTTTCAGTTCACCGTGCTCCCCTTTGGCCTTACCAGTGCCCCTCGGGTGTTCACGAAAGTGATGGCGGTGGTCGCAGCTCATCTGCGCCGGGCAGGGGTTTCAGTCTTCCCCTACCTCGACGACTGGCTGCTGAAGGCGGGCTCATCCCAGGCAGTCGTCTCCCACCTCCAGACTACGGCCGAACTCCTGCACTCGCTGGGGTTCTCCATCAATGTGCCAAAGTCGCATCTGATTCCTTCTCCACAGCTCCTTTTCATCGGAGCAGTTCTGGACACGACGCAGTTTCGGGCCTATCCTCCCGAACGGCGAGTCCGGGATATTCAGGCTATGATTCCGATCTTTCAGCCTTTATCCTGGGTTTCGGTACGGATGACCCTGAGGCTGCTGGGCCTCATGGCCTCCTGCATCCTGCTGGTCAATCATGCCAGATGGCATATGCGGGCTCTGCAGTGGGACCTGAAGTTCCAGTGGGCGCAGCACCAGGGCAACCTGTCCGATCACGTCCAGGTCTCGGAGGGGACTGCAAGACAGTTGCAGTGGTGGCTCTCGAACCGGCAATGGGTCATGGGCAGATCCCTCTCCCTTCCCCAGCCAGAGCACACAGTTGTGACGGACGCGTCCCTTCTGGGATGGGGCGGTCACATGGGAGAGGCGGAGATCAGAGGCCTCTGGTCTCCGGCGGAGTCCCGGCTCCATATCAACCTTCTGGAGCTCCGGGCGATCCGGCTTGCACTCAAGGCATTCCTTCCCTCTGTCAAAGGGACGGTAGTGCAGGTGTTCACCGACAACACCACCGCCATGTGGTACTGCAACAAACAGGGCGGGGTGGGGTCGTGGACCCTTTGTCAGGAGGCTCTGCGCCTCTGGACATGGCTGGAACATCAGGGCATGTTCCTGATGGTTCAACACCTGGCAGGTTCCCTGAACGCCAGGGCGGACGAACTCAGCCGCAGGTGCATGATGGATCACTAATGGCGTCTTCACTCGGAAGTGGCGCAAGGACTCTTTCTACAGTGGGGAGAGCCTTGGTTAGATCTATTCGCCACCGAAGAGAACGCGCAATGTCATCAGTTTTGCGCGTTGGAATTTCCAAGGCGGCACTCGCTCGGCGACGCTTTTCGTCACGCGTGGAGTTGCGGTCTATTGTACGCCTTTCCGCCTATACCACTTCTACCCAGAGTGTTGAAGAAGATTCGGCACGACCGGGCCCAAGTCATTCTTGTGGCTCCGGACTGGGCTCGAAGAGTTTGGTATCCCGAGCTACTCAGTATGAGCGTAGATCCCCCGATCCGTCTGCCTCTTCGGGAGGATCTTCTGTCGCAGCAGCAGGGGACGGTCCTCCACCCGAACCTGTCCAGTCTACACCTGCTTGCGTGGAGATTGAGCGGCGGCAGTTGATTCCTTTCGACTTGCCTCCCGAAGTTTGTGATGTGATTCTGGCAGCCAGGCGTCCCTCCACTAAGGTGGTATACGCCTGCAGGTGGAACAAATTTGTGGCATGGTGCACAGCAAAGGCTGTGAACCCCTTTCTGCCCCTCTTTCTGAGGTCCTTCTGTTCCTTCTTTCTCTGGCCCAACAGGGTTCTGCCCTGGGTACCATCAAGGGTTATCTCTGTGCTATCTCGGCCTTCCTCAGGCTCCCTGATCAGCCCTCCCTTTTCAAGTCCCCTGTTGTTAACAGGTTCTTAAAAGGCATTACACACCTCTTTCCTCCTGTTCCATTTGTGATGCCTCAGTGGGACTTGATTCTTACCTTTTTAATGTGCGCTCCCTTTGAGCCTCTGCATAACTGTCCTCTTCGTCTTCTGACTCTAAAGACAGCCTTTCTGGTGGCCATCACCTCCGCTCGGCGGGTGAGTGAGCTCCAGGCTTTATCTTGCAAACCTCCCTTTCTGTCTGTTCATCCAGACAAGGTTGTTCTTCGGACGCGTCCGTCCTTCTTGCCAAAGGTGGTTACTGCCTTTCACATTGGGCAGACCATCACTTTGCCTACCTTCTTTCCGCCTCCGCATCCTTCCAGAGAGGAAGAGAGGCTCCACCGTCTGGACCCAAAACGTGCGCTCTCCTTCTATATCGACCGCACAAAACACTTCCGGGTGGATGACCAGCTCTTTGTTGGCTACGTGGGCGCCAAAAAGGTCGGGCGGTGCACAAACGAACCATCTCCCGCTGGGTTACCTTGTGCATCAAGACCTGCTATTCTTTGGCTAAGAAGGAGCCTCCTGTTGGGCTGCGTGCCCATTCCACCAGGGCAACGGCTGCTATCACGGCCTTGGGCCGCGGTGTTCCACTGCCCGTTATTTGTCAGGCAGCTACGTGGGCCTCGCTGCACACGTTTACAAAGCATTACTGCCTTGACAGTCAGGTCCGGAGGGACGGCTTCTTTGGCCGTTCTGTCCTCCAGGACTTCCTTGTCTGATCTTTGTTCGCAGACCCACCACCGGGGTTGGTATTGCTGGGGTATCTATTCTAAGGTAAGGAATCTGTCACTAACGTGTCTCTTTCAGATGCACAAGTTACTAACTTGTGTAACGATATATCTGTAAGAGACAGTAGTTAGTGACAGATTCCTTACCGCCCACCCATCCTCCCCGTTCTGCGAACTGATTTCTAGGGTTAAGGACATCCCTTTCAGGGCCCTAGTATTTTTCAGACACCTATGTCAGCTTCTTGCATGGCTCTGCGTTCCTGGCGCGGAAAGTCGTGTACAGAACTGACGTCAGCGCGCAGGGGCGGCGCCTAAGTACTGCCCGCGACGTCATCCCGGCGATCACGACGCCGACGACGGACGCGGAGCCGCACGACGCCGCCTACCAACGCGCAAGGGTACTGCTACGCAAAAACTTTCCGGATCCAGCCTGACGCCTGGGGATATTCTAAGGTAAGGAATCTGTCACTAACTACTGTCTCTTACAGATATATCGTTACACAAGTTAGTAACTTGTGCCTCAGAGCTACTTGAGTCCCCAGTGCTGGAGTAAGGGGCTGGTGAATGACAGCCTCGTGGTGAAACAGCAGGAGGGGCTGAAGGTGAGGGTGGAGGTGCACTGGCAGAGCTGGGGCTCTGGGAGTACCGAATGTTAGGTTTGAGACGCATTGCCAGTCTCGGTGTATTTGTAGTGCAAGAGTAGGGACTAGTGAAGAGCACCGACAGAGCTGTGCGAAAGAACTAGAACAGCGGCAGGGGCACCGAGGAGGATCTATGTGGGTTCCTGTGCAGCGGAGATTGCGGTGCCCCCTGACACTGGCTTTCTGTGGCTCAATAACAGAGTGGCAGGAGTGCAGGTTCCCAGGCGAGGCTCTGCGTGGTTCTCAACACTGGTACAGCTGGAGTAGTGTCACTTTTGTGTATCAGTGCTATAAAGTGGGGACGTTAAAGGGTTTTATTAAAGTGTGTGGTCTCAGAACTAGAAACGCAGGGAATGCCAAAGGGCTTGGTGGAGTTGCCTGGCACGCTTGAATTACAAGGGTTGACGAAGGTCCAGGCTGAGGTGCATTGGCAGAGCTCGGTCTGGTTCCCACACTAGAGAGGCAGCAGGTGCTTCAGGCCAGGGCGGCAGCGCTGTCGGTGATGGCATGGAGGCAGCGCCTCGACCCGTGTAGCTCCGCGGGCACTGCCCCACAAGCACACAGACTCACTATCTCTACTTTCCACCGCCTGACACTATCACAAGGTCTGCTTCCTCACAAACATCCTCTTTCACAAGACGGGCCTTGCAGCACTGGAAGGGCGGGGTGATGAGGCATGGGGACACGGGAGGAAACGGGTTGAGGCGACTAGAGACACACCCAGGGCTTCACCTCACCCTGAACCCCACGCTGTGTAAGTGGGCCGGTCAAACTGTACAGTTTCCGGAAACACCTCAAGACTGCCGGGGAGCACCCTCACTCTATCAGCAGGTGTCACACTGGAATAGTCTCTCTCTCCGCGGATAGGAACCTCACACCTTGGAGCAAGCTAATGGATTGTGGCTAGCTTTACCCTTTTATGAGCCCAGGCTCACTTATTTCGCTTTATGAAACAGAACCTCACTCATTAGATCGGAGTCTCACTCAGTGACACGCAATCCCACTCATTTGGTGTGTCTCACTTCATTAACCACACTCACTCATTAAGAGAGATTCCTACTCTGTGAAGGATTATGTCACTCCTCTGAGTGTGTCTCACTTTATGAAGCAGAATCTCACTCAGACCGAAGTCTTACTCCGTGATGCACAATCCCACTCATTAGGTGTGAGTCTCATTCTTTGACACAATTTTATTCACCTGGGTGCGTCTCCCTCCATGAAGCACAATCTCACTCACCTGGTGTGTTGCTCTGTGAAGCACATGCTCACTTATTAGATCAGACTCTCACTCCATGAAGTAGATTCCCACAGCATTCCATGATACACAATTTTATTCATTCAGTGACAGTGGCGACTTGGAGCACCCTCTCCCGCGTTAAATGTTAAGGACACCTCACAGCACAGTGTCACTCTTAGCTAATCTCAAGAGCAAAATAATGTGGCATGAAAGAAAATAATGCCAGACAAAAGTAAAATGAAAGTTGACTAAACGCGCTATGCTAAATAAATAACAAAGCATTGGTACAGCCAGTAGGTCTTACCCTTGGGGTCTACTGGCTTTGCCAATGCTTTTTGGTAATGCTGAACAGAATTGGTAACAAGCATTGGCATAGCCAATAGGTCTCGCCTTTGGGACCTTATAAGTGTTTAACCATGCAAAAGTTAATGTTGTTGCACCAAGGATATTGTGCTGCATAACTAAATACTTATAAGGTCCCAAAAGCGAGACCTATTGGCTATGCCAATGCTTGTTTAGAAAAGGAAGTGGATAGGCTATTAAATGCATGGTTGCCTCCATGATAGCCTATGAAAGTTATTAATTACTGCTTTATTTATGTTACTGTGGGACTCCCACTTCGGGGAATAATTCAAGCATGTGAATCTATTAAGGATACCAATACTGGATAACTGCAGTTACAGGTAAGTAACTTGTTTCTTTTTCTTGGTGCCTGGAAGAAGGGAGGCCTACTTCCTATTTTAGACCTTTGCCCTCTCAACTTCTTTCACAAGATGGTCAGATCCAAGATGCCCCCGCTGGCCAGTTTTATTTGAAATGCATCTAGGCGATTGGATGGTAGCTTTGGATTTACAGGGTGCCTATTTCCATGTTCCCATCTAGCAGACCCACAGGAGTGACCTGTGGATCAAGGTGTGCCACAAGCTTATTCGGTTTTCTGTGTTCCCATTGACCCTCACCAGTGCCCGTCCGTGTTTGCAAAAGTGATGGCAATGGTCACAGCACATCTCTTGGAGGTTAGGAATACCAGTCTTCCTATACCTGGATGAGTGGCTGCAAAAGGTGGACTCACTACAGTCAGTCGTAGACCACCTCCAGACAATGGCAAACCTCACATCTTTAGGGTTTTCGATCAGCGTGCCAAAGTCCCACTTACTCCTTCTCAGAGGCTCACATATACCAGAGCTGTTCTGGATACATTCCTCCAGCTTCATGAGTCCTGGACGTTAGGGTTAAGATCCCAATGTTTCAGCCTGTCCTGGGTCTTGGTGAGATCAGTACTGAGGCTTCTTGGCCTTTTTGCGTTCTGCATCCTGCTTGTGGAACATGCCAGGTGTCATATGCGAGCTCTGCAGGGTATCTGAAGTCTGAGCACCAAGGAAAACCTGTTGGATTCCCTTCAGGTTTTAAAGGAGACTGCAAATGTCCTGCAATGATAGCTGCTTGACCATGGTTGGGCTGGTGGCAGACACCCACCCTCCTACCCCTTTCTCCCTTCCCTCAACCCGAGTTGACAGTCATGATAGATGCATTTTTGCTTGTTTGGGGAGGCCATCTGGGAGAGGTGAAGATCAGAGAACTCTGCTTTCCAGCTGAGACCTGCCTCCATATCAGTCTGTTGGAGTTGCAGGTGTTTTTATTTGGTGTTAAAGGCTTTTCTCCAATTCATCAAGGGAAAGCTGTTTCAGGTTCTCGCAGACAATGCCAACACCATGTGATACTGCAACAAATGGAGCAGAGTGGGGTCCTGGATCCTTTGTCCCTCTGGAACTGTCAGTCATTCGTAATAACTTTATTCGGATTCGAAAGGTATCCATAAAAGCACAGTGCATACCATAAAAACATATAAAATACTTAGTAAAAAAACATCACAGAATAAACAGATAAAACCCAATCCAAATCATAGCAGCATTTGACAATACAGTACATTCTGACCAATAGTGCAAACTTATTCAGTAAACATGGAGCTGCGAACCCGGACAGCCGTTCTCAGAAAAGCACCAATGTGGAAAACTTATCAGGGAGTTCTAACAGGAGGCTAAAGACTATCCTGAAGTCCCTAATTTTTTTTAAAGCAGGTGTAAAGAATGCTTCATGTACCTAATATAAAAGTTACAAGAGAGTGTAAAATGCTACATGTACTGTGCTGAGCTCCCATCGCAAGGGCAGGGAATTGAATCAAGATTCTTTTCGAGGCCCAATGGGAAGCACAGTAGATATTTAGCTGTGCAAGCCCTAAAACGAAACAATAAGCTAAGTTCTCAACGTCCCATAGCTCTAGTAAGGTATCGGGAGGGTGGAGCTTCTGTTACCATATTCATATAGGCTGCCACACTCCTCTTTCCCCTCTCTACAGTCATTCTTGCACTATAATTAAAATTATGTAGGGCTAGCTGTACTTGTTTTTTGTTTATATTAAGCTTGGGATCCAAACAGACGTTGCATGCCAATCCTACAGTAGCTTGTTTCTACGTTACCTAGCCATGGGATTGTTAGGCCCCTTTCACATTTGAGGCAGTCCATAATGATGTCCTTGGTCAAACTGGCCGCCTTGTTTTTCCATATTGCTAGCGATAGTAAGGCTGGGCGTGATCTGATGTAATTCTCTATGTATGGGATGTCCAGTTTTTCATGGCAGATTAAATTGGGGGCTGGGGGGTGTGTGGGCGAAATAGAGACCGCCAGGACCTTTCTACAAAACCTTTTTTCTTCAGACTGAATGGCATCCCTTTTAGAGGTGCCCCACACTACTGTGTTTTATAAATTTGTATCAGCTGGATAAGAGCTCCCTCCTCCGGGTGGTTGGGGTAAGTTGAGTAATGACCCAATAGGCCTAGACAATTTTATCCTTCACTGAGAGATATAGGATACTCATTATCCTGATGCGGCAAAAGTAACTCCCAGATATGAAAAGGTGCTGGTGCATTTTAAACTGTTTGACCCAACAGAGAACACAGTTGGCAACTCATATTTCTTCAGGCCACAAGTCATGAGATAGGATTTAGTACAATCTGTTTGTAATCAAGTGTGCCCATAAAAGCCACAAAAGCATGCACTAAAAGGCGCAGGGCTTTTGGCGTTTGTGCCATCAGTACTGTGTCATCTGCATAGAGGAGCGAGGTGAGTGATAAACCTTTAACTTTTGTGATGTCTGGAGTAGCAGAAGTTAAAAAGGGGTAAGCTTGATGTATAAAAGATGGGCTAATACGCACTGTGGCCTCACTCCTCTTTGGGCATCTGTCATCTGATGCATCTCAATCATCTCAATGGGTACTAATTTGAATTCTTGATTTCATATCCCTGTGCAAATAAGCTAAGTGCACCAGTGCCTCATTCATTCCTCAGGAAAGGAGATTAGTCCATAGCTTTAAGCAATTGACACAGTCGACCACTGAGGTCAGGTCCATAAAAGCCAAATATAAAGGAGATTGTTTGGCTACAGTATATTATCTAACTATCAAATTCAGGTTCAGACATTGCTCGACTGTCCCAATCCAGTTCCTAAAACTGTATTATCTGATATACATATCGAGCCGCAGATTCCTTACCTTAGAATGTCCCAGGCGTCCGGCTGGATCCAGAAGACTTGCTCAAGCAGTACCCTGGGGAGTCGCTAGGTGGCGTCAGTCAGCTCCGTGTGGCGTTGACTGCGCCAAACGTGACGTCCGTGTCACCTATATAGGCACCACCTCCGGTCGAGAGGAGGATCCGGGAACCATTTCGGGAGTCTTAAGTCCTCATCCTCCCGCTTGAAGTTGTCGGGTCGGTTAGGTAAGAGGCATAAGAAACACATGAAGTCGAAGCGTGCTTCAACTTCTCCCCGGCCGACGTGACGGTAGGGTCTTGACGCTCTAGGCCTTGTTCTGTGAAACCTGTGCCTGGGTCGGCTCCGTGCTTCCCTGCCTTTCTAGGAGTTGGAGCGACACCCGCCCAGCTTAAAGAATTCTATGATGCCATGGGACTCGTATTTGGTCGACTTGACCCTCACGGCATGCCTTGGGGCCCCAGAGGCTCAGGAGGGCTCTATCGGGTTCCACGCCGGCAGCTCCGGCGCCAATGCCTCCTTCAATGGATACAGTGGTGGATCTGGACCGGTGCCGGTCATGCCCTGGCGCCGGGCCCCTGCACCCACTGACGGTGCCAGCCCCATTCTTATCCCCACCAACCCGTAGCTGGATCGGCGCTTATCGACGCAGATTCCAGCGTCAACGGCACCCCTGGTTTCTAGGCCGGTTCCTCAGCCTTATTTTTAGGGGCTAGGAATGGAGGAAGATTGGGAGGGGTCGCTGGACCCTTTACAAGACCAGCCTGAGCACGAAATGGACTGGTATGAGGAATTGGGTGAGGCCAGTGGACTGGATACCGCCCCAAATTCTGGCCTGCTTTCTCCCCTTACCGTGGCTATGGAGGAGGGAGCTTCATATGCTATGGTGGTGAGAAGGGCTTCCGAGGTCCTGGACTTTCAGTCCCTTCGGTGGAAGCCAAGGCAACCTTTTGACAGAGGTCATTCAGCCTGGTGTCTCCTCCTGCCTTTCAATGAGGCCTTGACTAATGTCCTTCTGGGAACCTGGTCCAAACCCAGCCCAGGGGCTCATGTGACTAAGACAGTCGCCCGCTGCCATCGCCCTGCACCAAGCGACCCAAAATTCCTCACCGACCACCCTACCCCCGAGAGCTTGGTGGTCCAGGCCTCTACCTCATAAGACGCGTTCCCTTCCGCACCGTCGTACAGGAATTCCAAGAAGCTGTATAGTTAGGCCAAGATTATTTTTTCTTCCACCAGCCTTGCTGTCAGTGAACACTGCATGCCTAATGGGCCATTACGCCCACTCCTTGTGGGAAATTGTTGCACAATTGCTGCCACTGGTCCCGAAGGAGGCCTGGGCCATTCTCTCCCAAGCGGTATCCGACCGGAGAGATGCAGTAAAGTTCACCATTCGTTGTGGTCTTGACACCACCGACTAGCTGGGAAGAGCAATGTAATAGGCGGTGGCTGTTCGGCACCATGCCTGGAACAGAAGTTATGGCTTTTCTGGGGATGTTCAGGCTTCCCTTATGGACATGCCTTTTGATGGCACCTGTCTCTTCGGAGACCAGGGAGACATAGCCCTGGAGCGCCCTAAGGACTTGCGGGCTACAGCCAAGTCTTTGGGCCTTTCGGTGACCCCGTCAGCTTTTTGCCCCTTTCATCGCCATGGAAGGAGCTTTATGCCACGCCAGCCATACCCCAGCCACAAGACGGCGCAAGTGCAGCAACCTCTGCACAGCTGTGGGCGCGGCTCCTTTCGACCCCGTGAGTCAGGCAGCCAGAGGTCCAGTCAGTTCATTTCTCTCCCTGCAGCCTCTAAACTTTCCTAGTCCGGCCCTTCAAGATTATGGGTGGCCGGTTGGTGGCAGGATCAGCCATCACCTACACCACTGGCACAACATCACATCGGACAAGTGGGTTCTTCAAATAGTCCGAAGGTACTACTCCCTCCCCTTTAAGACTACCCTTCCCTCCAGGCCTCTGACTTACGACCGGCTGACGGAGGACCACCTGAACTTGCTTCAGGATAGTCGGGGATCTCTTTACCAAGGGAGCCTTTGAGAGAGTTTGGGCACCAGAAGTAGACTGTGGTTGCTATTCATGCTACTTCCTGGTCCGAAAAACGACAAGGGCCTTCATCCTATTCCGGATCTAAGAGCCCTCAACTAATTTCTTAAAAAGGAAAAGTTAAAAATGCTCTCTCTGGCTCAGGTCTTGTCTGCCCTAGACCCCGAGACTGGATGGTAGCGTTGAACTTGAAGGATGTCTATTTTCACATTCCCGTCCTGCTTGCCCATCGGTGCTACCTGCAGTTCACAGTAGGCCACAAGCACTTTCAATTTACAGTGCTCCCCTTCGGCCTTACCAGCGCCCCTCGGGTGTTCACCAAGATGATGGCAGTGGTCGCAGCTCATCTGCGCAGATAAGGGGTGTTAGTCTTCCCCCTATCTTGACAACTGGCTGTTATAGGCGAGCTCGCCCCAGACCGCCCTCTCCCATCTCAAGACTACGGCAAATCTCCTGCTTTTGCTGGGGTTCACTATCAACGTGCCGAAGGGACACCTGACTCCCTCTCAGATGCTCCCTTTCATCTGAGCTGTTCTGGATTCAGTGCAGTGTCGGGTCTATCCGCCCGAGCGGCGAGTCCTGGATATTCAGGCTAGGATACAGATGTTTCAGCCTCTATCCTGGATTTCGATGAGACTGACTCTGAGGCTGCTGGGCCTCATGGCCTCCTGCATCCTGCTAGTGACACATGCCAGATGGCATATGCGGGCTCTGCAGTGGGACCTGAAGTTCCAGTGGGCACGACCTCAGGGGAATCTCTCCGACGAGGTCCAGATCTCGGAGGGAACTGCACAGGATCTTGAGTGGTGGCTGACCAACCGTGATTGGGTCAGAGGCAGACCCCTTTCCCTTCCCCAACGAGATCACAGAGTGGTGACAGATTCGTCACTCCTAGGATGGGTGGGGATCAGAAGACTCTGGTAGAATCCAGACACTACATCAACTTTGTAGAGCTCCGTGCGATTTGCTTGGCGCTGAAAGCTTTTCTCCCTTTCATCAAGGGAAATCTGGTTCAGGTCGAACAGCAGGGCATATGTCTGGAGGTTCAACAGCTGGCCGGTTCCCTGAATGCCAGGGTGTACAGACTCAGCCATTGATGCCTAGGGGATCACAAATGGTGTCTCCATCCGGAGGTGGCACAAGGTCTCTTTCAGAAGTGGGGAGAGCCTTGGTTCGATCTGTTTGCATCTGCCGAGAATGCACAATGTCAGCAGTTTTGAGCACAGGAGTTTTTCAAGGCGGCACTCGCTCAGCAACGCTTTCCATCTCGATTGGAGCCCAAGCCTCCTGTACATCTTTCTGCCAGTAACGCTCCTGTCCAGAGTGCTCAAGAAGATCAGGAGCGACCAGGCCCGTCATTCTTGGGGCTCTAGACTGGGCACAGAGAGTCTGGTATCCCAAGCTTCTCCAACTGAGCATCGATCTGCCAATCAGGCTGGCCCTTCATGAGGATCTTCTGTCACAGCAGCAGGGGAGGGTCCTCCACCCGAACCTGTCAGCTCTACACCTTCTTACGTGGAGATTGAGCGGCAGCAGTTGACAGCATTCAACCTTCCTCCCCAAGTCTGTGGTGTGATTTTGGCAGCCAGGCGTCCCTCTACCAAGACTGTGTACGCCTGCCGATGGCAGAAATTTGAAACTTTTTGTATAGATAGGTCTATTGATCCTCTTTCTGTTTCTGCTTCCTTCACTTAAGACCTTCTCTTTATTTTGACCCTTGCCCAGCAGGGCTCTGCTCTGGGCACTCTTAAAGGGTACCTTTCCGCCTTGTCTGCCTTATTCAGACTGCCAGATCAACCCTTTTAATTGAAATCCCCTATTGTAAACAGATTTCTTAAGGAGCTTGTACTTATGTTCCCACCTGCCCCATTCATCATGTCTCAGTGGGACCTTCATTTGGTTCTCACCTTCCCGATGTGCGCTCCGTTCAAACCTCTGCACAACTGCTCTCTCCGGCTTCTTTCCATCAAAACAGCCTTTCTAGTGGAAATAACTTCTGCCAGGAGGGTGAGCGACTTGCAGGCTCCCAGGATCCAAGCCTCCTTACCTGGCCAACTTTCCTGATAAGTGGGTGCTTTGCACTAGGGCCTCTTTGTTACCCTAAAGTGGTAACACCATTAACTGTGGGGCAATCAGTCACCTTGCCCGCTTTCTATGCTCCTTCACACCCCTCTAAAGAGGAGGAGCGACTGTCTGGACCCAAAAAGAGAGTCATTCTACCTTGACCGCACTAAAGAGTTCCGGGTGGGTGACCAACTCTTGGTGGGATACATTGGATCAAAGAGAGGTCGTACGGTGCAGAAGAGGACTATCTCGCGATGGGTCATCCTCTGCATCAAAATATGCTAAGCTCTGGCCAAGAAACAGCCTCCAGAAGGCTTAAGAGTTCATTCCACCAGAGCTAGGGCTGTGACCACAGTGTTGCAACATAGTGTTCCAGTCCTTGACATTTATCAGGCCGCAACGTGGGCGTCTCTGCACACGTTCTCTAAGCACTACTTCCTGGACAGTCAAGTCCGCAGGGATGGCCTTTTTGGCCGCTCTGTCCTGCAGGACTTCCTGATCTGCAGTCCCTCTTCCGGGGATGGTATTTCTTGGGTATCTATTTTAAGGTATGGAATCTGCGGCTAGATGTCTCTACCAGATGAACAAGTTACTTGCCTTCTGTAACGCCTTATCTGGTAGAGACATAATCTAGCTGCAGCTTCCTTACCGACCCACCCTTCCTGCCCAAACTGCAGACAGGTTTTTATGGTCGGGGCTGATCCCTTTCAGGGCCGTATTTCTAAACACACCACTGTCCGTGCACTTCATAGCTCCGCGTGAAAAGGGACTGACACAGTGCTCCGAAGTGGCACCTATATAGATGACGCGGACGCACTTCAGGCGTGGACAATGCCACCAATATTCTAAGGTAAGGAATCTGCGGCTAGATTGTCTCTACCATATAAGGTATTATCAAAGGTAAGTAATTTGCCCGTCAAGGGTACAAAATAGACTTGTCCTGTGCCCACTTCTTTATTATTCAGGACCCTTCCTAAGATTTTAACTGTTGAATCAATTAGAGATAAAGGCCAGTAACCGCACGGCAGGGAACGGTCACCCTTTTAAAAAAACTAGCACTATGATAGAAGTTGTCCATGATTTTGGAAGTGGATAATAAACAAGGTTAATAAAAACCTTCATCGGGCGAAGGTCCGTTGGGGGAGGGGGGGTACGAAGGTTACTAAGGAAATTGACGAGATTGTTTAGTTTCTTAAAATAACGACATTGGTTGTTGCTAGGCTTGCTCAGATGGGCGACAGGCGGCGGTTTTATGTACTGATGGACCTTTGATATTCTCGGGTTTTGGGATAAGGAAAAAACTGTTATGTCTAAACCTGTGTTTACTTGGATGTAGAGAATTATGTGTATCGTATCTGAGCAAATGGTTGAATAAACAGAATTAAAAAAAAAAAATCATTCATCATTAAGGGGGCCTAGAAATCGAGGTTACTCTTTATAAGATCAATAGGGCTAGGAGCCTTAACACTGCTCTGATTTTTGGCACCTTCTACCTCACTCAGGGTACCTGAATACCTGTACAATTATTAGGAACCACGACCGGTTCAATCTCATCAGTTGTAGCAGCATAGATTTTTGTAAAATGAGCCTCCCATATCTTGCTAGAAATGTGACAACTGATTATGGATGCCGTTTGGTTCCTTCGTCTCAAGTATAATCCTGCGGATCAAAAATGTTTACTATCCTTGTTTGCCGCTAATACTAAAGAGTCACACTGTTGCACTATCACCTCCCTCCTTCGCCTAGTAGTGACATCCTTAGATTGTCTTTGTAGGGAAGCCACCATTGTAGTGTCACTAGGTTGTGCCTTAAGGGCCCTACAAGGAAAGTGATTTGCCACTAAGCAATCTCGATTAAACCACCTAGGTTCATCGTTTCCAGGTCGGGATGGTTTTACTAAAGATTTCTTTGTTTGTTGTAGAAAGTAGGATCTGCTTTCATGGTTACCCCCACTTTTTGCTTGGTGTCTGTGTTTTTGACCTAGTCTGACTGGGATCCTGCTAATAAGGACCCCTGTCACTGTGTTTTATCCCCTAAATAGGCATGGTACGTACATTGGTGCCTCCACAATTGGCTACTGGTGTACCCTTGTTAGTCCCTAGTATATGGTCCTAAGGTACCCAGGGCATAGGCACACCAAGGGTCTCCCATGGGCTGCAGCATGTATTGTACCACCCATGGGATTCCACTTAAACTGTGACTACAGGCCTGCCATTGAAGCCTGTATGAGTTGGTGCTTGCACCTCTCACAATAGATATGTTTCCTTATATCTGAGGTCACCCCTATAACAGTCCTGAGGGCAGGGTTGTAGTAAAGTGCCCCTTTTTGCATGGTTACCCCCCACTTTTTGCCTGACATCCGATGCAACCTGACTTGATGTGTCCTAGGTCCCTGCCAATCAGGTTCCCAGGGCCTGTGTTTTTCCCCAAGACTGTACCTTTGTACCCACAATTGGCACATCTCTGGCCACAGGTAAGACACTTGTAAAAGGTACCATGGGTACCAAGGGCACTATGACTTGCGGGCCCTAGTGTCACTGGCTCCAAAATCCACACCTGTTGCCCTGGTTGGAATTCCACCAGTGCAGCTTTTTGGTCATACCAGAGCTTCCGGAGCTCCTGGCTGGCCTCAAGGTGTTTGGATGCTTTCTGCATGTACTCTGCCATCCTGGAACCAAGGCCTAGTACATAGTCCACAACATCTTGCTTTGGTATATGATGGGGTGTCTCCCATCGTTCCCTCACAAGTGAGAGTGGTCCCCTTACAGGGTGGCCAAACAGAAGTTCAAAGGGTGAAAACCCTACTCCCTTCTGCGGCATCTCTCTCTAGGCAAAAAGCAGGCAGGGTAACAAAACATCCCACCTCTATCCAGCACCACCAGACTGCTTTGAAGGTCACATTTGGTGCCCTCCTTGCATACTCCAGTTTGAGCCATTTCAGGAAGACCTTGGCTCCTGTTCTGGTGTAAAACTGGACAAAGGACATGGGAATGTCCTCCCCTCTGTCCAGCCCCTTCTCTGGTAGGGTCCCCCGAGTTCTTCCAACCCTTTCCTTAGGGTATTTAAGGGCTTACCTGTGGGTGGGTCCTTAGATTCGTCGTGGGACAAGACTCAAGCCTGAAACTTTGAGGCTCTTCGACCATCTGGACACTTAGAATTCGTTGGAATTTGACTAGAACTGAGACTGCACCAAGAAAGACTCCTGCTGCTCCAGGTCTCGCTGTTCTGCAAGTCTTCTTCGTTGTCTGCGTTTCTTCCAGGATATTCACCAGACCTGTGGCCATCACGGAAGTAATCTCCCTTGGAGTGAAGGAGTCACTCCCCTGCATCTGCAGGCACTGCAGCAAAGCTGACCGGTCTGCTGCTAATGTCGTCCCACAGGCTTCCGGAGGCTCAGGAACACAGGTGGTGGTTCTGCAACTCCCTCCAGGCCTGACCTGTCCTCCCTGCAATTTTGAGGCAGGTATCCCCCGTCAGAACTGATGGGACCAAACCCCTGTGCATTGTGTCAATTTGCTGTTGCCAAGGATTGTTGGCTCTGCACTCCAGAGAACTTCGGGCTACAAGAAGCTCAAGCCTCCAGCATCTCTTCCCTCCAAGATCAGCGTCCTCACCCCATCCTCTGCACCGTGGGCCTTCATCTTTGGTGCTCTTGCGACTCCTGTGTCTTTGGCCTGTGGGTCCGCCTGAGTGTCATCTTCTGCTTCACTGGGCTCCCCTGCTTGCTCTGGGCCAGTTCTGACTCTCCTGCTGTTGGTGAGTCCCTTGAACTTTGCTGGTCCCAACGTTGCTCCTTCTTATTCTTCCATGGCAGTTGCGGCTACCAAGGCTTGTTGGTGCTCCCGCCGGACACAGACCACCTAGTAACTGACATCTGACATGGGAGAGCTTGTGCACGGCTCCTGGTCTTCCTCAGCATTGCCTGGTCCTTACCGTCGACTTTTCTGAACCTCCCGACATCAGGCATTGTGTCTTCGTGCCTCCTGGTCACTTCTCAGTGGCATAGACTCTGTCTCCTCTGCTTGTATGTTCTTCACTTCCAGAATCCACCCTTGTATTTAGGCTATCTGGTTTTAGGTTTAAACCTATAATAACTGATAAAACCTCACCGAAAGAAAATTGCCATCACCAGTGTAAACATATAAACACTGAAAAAACACCTTCACAACCACAAACTGCCATTCAAAGAAAGGAAAAGATGAGTGCCAAGATTCATTTTTATTTCTTCCTGAAGGGGTCAATACAATGTAACTTTGTTATACAAGGCAGCAGCAAGAAAGACTGGGCTAACATTATTCTGCTTGAAATTTGTTGTTTAGGGATGTCACTAGAATGTTGTTTCTTCTTCCATCTGCTTTTTTCAATTTTGTGGTCTTTGGTCTAAAGACGCAGTGTTTAGAAGCATGTTTTAGGTCTTATTTAGTTATTTTATAAACTGTAGAGAATCAGGAAATATCAAAATCATACTTGATATTTTGGCTACATTTGATTTCACTGATAGGTAAAATGGCTGGTTTCATATGAATCTTTCCCAATATATACCATCACATTTACCTACAGACAGAAAATGGGTGAAATCCTTTGATACATCACCCGCCTATTCTAGCGAGTCATTATTGATTGTAGATGAATTGCCAAACACTCCAGGCTTTAAACATTCAATGCAAGGTATATTGTATTGTATTGTAATTGCATTTGTATAGCGCTTACTATCTGAAAGAGACACGTTAGTGACAGATTCCTTACCTTAGAATATCCCCAGGCGTCAGGCTGGATCCGGAAAGTTTTTGCGTAGCAGTACCCTTGCGCGTCGGTAGGCGGCGTCGTGCGGCGCCGGGATGACGTCGCGGGCAGTACTTAGACGCCGCCCCTGCGCGCTGACGTCAGTTCTTCTTTTTCCGCGCCAGTAAGCGCAGATCCGGGAAGAGCAGTGCCCTAGTCATCTTTTTTGACTAACTTTTTGGTGATTTTTCACTGTTTTTCAAAACGAGTCTCTCGACTCCGAAGGTGTCGGTAGGGATGCCCGGCTTCAAGCCCTGCGACGTCTGTGGTCGCATGATGTCGATCACAGACCCGCACTTAGAGTGTCTCTACTGCCTCGGCCGCGACCACGACACGAAGTCGTGCCCCGACTGCCGGGCCTTGCACCCGAAGGCTTTGCGAGAGCGGTCTCGAAAGCTCCTCGAGGTCCGGCAGTCGGCTCCGCGCCACACCAAGCCCCGGTCACGTGAGATGTCGAGGGGCCGGTCGCGGAGTCCTCATCGGTCGTCGGGGTCCAAGTTTTCGCACTCCTCCGGTAAGTCGAAGCATAAAAAGTCTAAGAAGCGTCATCGCTCGACGACTTCGCCTCGCCGGTCTCGCGACTCGGCTGAGGCTCCTATCGGCACCGTCCCCGCGGCTCCGGGAGTGCCTGTGGAGCCGCCCCCGCATTACCCGTCCTTCCCGGGTTCGGGGACGACTCCGGCCGAGATACAGGAATTCCTGTCGGCCATGGCCCGCCTCTTTGGGCCTCAAAGTCCCCCCGGTGCGCCGCCGGCGACTCCGGTCCCGGCGCCGCCTGTAACACCAGCCTCGGTCCCGGCTTCGGCCCCGGCCTCGATCCCGGCTCCGGTGCTGCCGCAACCCCCATCGACGCCGGTTGACCTAACTACACCTCCGCCGGCGCCGATGTCTCCGTTGCCGTTCCCGACGCCGCCTGGGGCTCCGGGCGGCGTCGTTCCCCGGTTCTCTCCGGATCCGGACATGGCGCCGGACCGGCGTCGCTCGACGCCGGCTCCGACGCCGCTGGGACTTTGGGTCCTACATGTCCCTCCTCCTCCTTATTTTGAACATGACTTGGAGGACGGAGATAACTGGGAGGGGTCTGATGACCCTCTCACACAGCAGTGTGAGTTTGATCAGGACTGGACTGAGGAACTTGGGGATGTCAGTGGGCTGGACACCTCCCCTGACTCTGGCATGCTGTCTCCTCCATCCGTGGCAACGGAGGAGGGAGCGAATTTTGCAACGGTGTTGCGTAGAGCAGCTGGGGCCTTAAACCTCCAGTTGCCTACAGTGGCTGTCAGGACTAACATCCTGACGGAAGTGCTTCAGCCGGCGGCTACCTCCTCGGAACCACTGCTGCCGTTCAACGAGGCGCTTTCCGACGTTCTTTTGGGCACCTGGTCCAAGCCCACCACAGGGGCTCCTGTGGATAGGAACGTGGCCCGACGCCATCGCCCTGCTCCGGGCGACCCCCCCGTTCCTCTCTCTACACCCCACCCCTGAGAGCTTGGTGGTCCAAGCCTCTGCTTCCCAAAGCGCCTTCCCTACCGCTCCCCCGGATAGGGAATCCAAATGCCTGGATCAATTTGGGAAGAAGGTCTTTTCTTCCGCCAGTGCTGGCTTGCGGTCAGTCAACACCACTTGCCTCTTGGGCCGATATTCCCACTCCTTGTGGGACTCGGTGGCGCAAGTTCTGCCCCAGTGTCCTGAGGAGGTCCAGACACTGCTTTCCCGCACCATTGCGGAGGGAAGAGATGCGGCAAAGTACACCATCAGATGTGGCCTTGATACCGCCGACTCGCTAGGCAGATCGCTTGCGACAGTGGCGCTGCGCCGTCACGCCTGGCTGAGGACCACTGGTTTCTCGGGTGATGTCCAAAACTCTCTTATGGACATGCACTTTGATGGAGTCGGTCTTTTTGGGACAAAGGCAGACCATGCGCTGGAGCGCTTTAAGGACTCGCGGGCTACGGCCAAGTCCCTGGGCCTTTCTGCTGTGCGCCCTCAGCAACAGTCTGCTTTTCGCCCCTTTCGTGGCCACGGAAGGGGCGCCCAGTCACGTCCGCTGCCCAGCCACCGGCCCGCGCAGCAAGCGTTTTCTCGTGGCCGAGGACGTGGCTCCCGCCGTGGCGGGTCAGGCAACCAGCGTGCGGGTCAGGCCACAAACCCCGCGGCCTCCAAGCCCTCCTAGTCCTTCCTTTCAGGTGCACAGCACGCCAGTAGGGGGCAGGGTCCGCCATCACCTTCACCACTGGCGTGCCATCACCTCGGACAGGTGGGTCTTGGACATTGTCCGAAGGGGCTACTCCCTCCCCTTCGTGACCATCCCCCCAGCCATGCCACCTCAATTCCACCGCATGTCAGGGGATCACTTGGTGCTTCTTCAAAAGGAAGCTGCGGCCCTCTTGGCCAAGAGGGCCATCGAGCGCGTTCCGACCCCAGAAGTAGGACGTGGTTGCTACTCCCACTACTTTCTGGTGCCCAAAAAGGACAAGGAGGACATACGTCCTATCTTGGACCTCCAGAACGTCAATCGCTTCCTCCGGAAGGAGAAGTTCAAGATGCTCACCCTAGCTCAGGTCTTGACTGCTCTCGACCCTGGAGACTGGATGGTAGCGTTGGACTTGCAGGACGCATATTTCCACATCCCCGTCCTGCCGGCCCACCGGCGTTACCTGCGGTTCACGGTAGGCCTCGAGCATTTTCAGTTCACCGTGCTCCCTTTTGGCCTTACCAGCGCCCCTCGGGTGTTCACGAAAGTGATGGCGGTGGTCGCAGCCCATCTGCGCCGGGCAGGGGTTCCAGTCTTCCCCTACCTCGACGACTGGCTGCTGAAGGCGGTCTCTTCCCAGGCAGTCGTCTCCCACCTCCAGACAACGGCCGAACTCCTGCACTCGCTGGGGTTCTCCATCAACGTGCCGAAGTCGCACCTGATTCCTTCTCCACAGCTCCTTTTCATCGGAGCAGTTCTGGACACGACGCAGTTTCGGGTTTATCCTCGCGAACGGCGAGCCCGGGATATTCAGGCTATGATTCCGATCTTTCGGCCTTTATCCTGGGTTTCGGTACGGATGACCCTGAGGCTGCTGGGCCTCATGGCCTCCTGCATCCTGCTGGTCGATCATGCCAGATGGCATATGGGGGCTCTGCAGTGGGACCTGAAGTTCCAGTGGGCGCAGCACCAGGGCAACCTGTCCGATCACGTCCAGATCTCGGAGGGGACTGCAAAACAGTTGCAGTGGTGGCTCTCGAACCGGCAATGGGTCATGGGCAGATCCCGCTCCCTTCCCCAGCCAGAGCGCACAGTTGTGACGGACGCGTCCCTTCTGGGATGGGGCGGTCACATGGGAGAGGCGGAGATCAGAGGCCTCTGGTCTCCGGCGGAGTCCCGGCTCCATATCAACCTTCTGGAGCTCCGGGCGATCCTACTTGCACTCAAGGCATTCCTTCCCTCTGTCAAAGGGAAGGTAGTGCAGGTGTTCACAGACAACACCACCGCCATGTGGTATTGCAACAAACGGGGTGGGGTCGTGGCCCCTATGTCAGGAGGCTCTGCGCCTCTGGACATGGCTGGAACATCAGGGCATATTCCTGATGGTTCAACACCTGGCAGGTGCCCTGAACGCCAGGGCGGACGAACTCAGCCGCAGGTGCATGATGGATCACGAATGGCGTCTTCACTCGGAGGTGGCGCAAGGTCTCTTTCAGCAGTGGGGAGAGCCTTGGTTAGATCTGTTCGCCACCGAAGAGAACGCGCAATGTCAGCAGTTCTGCGCGTTGGAATTTCCAAGGCTGCACTCGCTCGGCGACGCTTTTCGTCGCGAGTGGAGTTGCGGTCTGTTGTACGCCTTTCCGCCTATACCACTTCTACCCAGAGTGTTGAAGAAGATTCCGCGCGACCGGGCCCAAGTCATTCTTGTTGCTCCGGATTGGGCTCGAAGAGTTTGGTATTCCGAGCTACTTAGTATGAGCGTCGATCCCCGATCCGTCTGCCTCTTCGGGAGGATCACTGTCGCAGCAGCAGGGGACGGTCCTCCACCCGAACCTGTCCAGTCTACACCTGCTTGCGTGGAGATTGAGCGGCGGCAGTTGATGCCTTTCGACTTGCCTCCCGACGTTTGTGATGTGATTCTGGCAGCCAGGCGTCCCTCCACTAAGGTGGTATACGCCTGCAGGTGGAACAAGTTTGTGGCATGGTGCACAGCAAAGGCTGGGAATCCCCTTTCTGCCCCTCTTTCTGAGGTTCTTCTGTTCCTTCTTTCTCTGGCCCAACAGGGTTCTGCCCTGGGTACCATCAAGGGCTATCTTTCTGCGATATCAGCCTTCCTCAGGCTTCCTGATCAGCCCTCCCTTTTCAAGTCCCCTGTGGTTAACAGGTTTCTTAAAGGCATTACACACCTCTTTCCTCCTGTTCCGTTTGTAATGCCTCAGTGGGACTTGAACTTGGTTCTTACCTTCTTAATGTGCGCTCCCTTTGAGCCTCTACATAACTGTCCTCTTCGTCTTCTTACTCTGAAGACAGCATTTCTGGTGGCCATCACCTCCGCTCGGCGGGTGAGTGAGAACCAGGCTCTTTCATGCAAACCTCCCTTTCTGTCTGTTCACCCAGACAAGGTTGTTCTTAGGACGCGTCTGTCCTTCTTGCCAAAGGTGGTTACTGCCTTCCATATTGGGCAGACCATCACTTTGCCCACCTTCTTTCCGCCTCCGCATCCTTCCAGAGAGGAAGAGAGACTCCACCGTCTGGACCCAAAACGTGCGCTTTCCTTTTACCTCAACCGCACACAACAGTTCCGGGTGGATGACCAGCTCTTTGTTGGCTACGTGGGCGCCAAAAAAGGTCGGGCGGTACACAAAAGGACCATCTCCCACTGGGTCACCTTGTGTATCAAAGCCTGCTATTCTTTGGCTAAGAAGGAGCCTCCTGTTGGGCTGTGTGCCCATTCCACCAGGGCTACGGCTGCTACCACAGCTTTAGGCCGCGGTGTATATATGTCAGGCAGCTACGTGGGCCTCGCTGCACACGTTTACCAAACATTACTGCCTTGACAGCCAAGTCCGGAGAGACGGCTTCTTTGGCCGCTCTGTTCTCCGGGACTTCCTCGTCTGATCTTTGTTCGCAGGCCCACCACCGGGGTTGGTATTGCTGGGGTATCTATTCTAAGGTAAGGAATCTGTCACTAACGTGTCTCTTTCAGATGCACAAGTTACTAACTTGTGTAACGATATATCTGTAAGAGACAGTAGTTAGTGACAGATTCCTTACCGCCCCACCCATCCTCCCCGTTCTGCGAACTGATTTCTAGGGTTAAGGACATCCCTTTCAGGGCCCTAGTATTTTTCAGACACCTATGTCAGCTTCTTGCATGGCTCTGCGTTCCTGGCGCGGAAAGTCGTGTACAGAACTGACGTCAGCGCGCAGGGGCGGCGTCTAAGTACTGCCCGCGACGTCATCCCGGCGGTCCCGACGCCGACGACGGACGCGGAGCCGCACGACGCCGCATACCGACGCGCAAGGGTACTGCTACGCAAAAACTTTCCGGATCCAGCCTGACGCCTGGGGATATTCTAAGGTAAGGAATCTGTCACTAACTACTGTCTCTTACAGATATATCGTTACACAAGTTAGTAACTTGTGCACCCCTGACGAGGCGTCGAAGCGCTTTTTCGGCGAGTAGCACGCTACTCCGGGACCCATAGAGGATTAGTGTTGAATTAGTATAGTGAAACATGCAGGTAAATTGTAAGTGGTGGATATGTTAGTCAGTTATTTGGATTCGGAAGGATAGCAGAAGGATAGAAGAGGAAAGAAGGTTTGTATTTATATAGCGCTTCTAACCCCTGATGGGGTGTTGAATCGCTTTTTTTGGCGAGTAGCACGCTACTCCGGAAACCCATAAAGGATTAGTGGTGAATTAGTATGGTGAAATATGAAAGTAATTTGAGTGGTGGATATTAGTCAGTTATTTGGAGTGAGAAGGATAGCGGAGGGATAGAAAGGAAAGAAAGGTTTGCATTCATATAGCGCCTGTTACCCCTGATGGGGTGTTGAAGTGCTTTTCTGGCGAGTAGCAGGCTACTCCGGAACCCATAAAGGATTAGTGTTGAAAATTAGTATAGTGAAATATGAAGTAATTTGAGTGGTGGATATGTTAGTCAGTTATTTGGATTGAGAAGGGTTAGGGAAGGGTAAAAAAGGAAAAAAGGTTTGCATTTATATAGCGCTTGTAACCCTGATGAGGTGTGGAAACGCTTTGTTGGCGAGTAGCACGCTACTCTGGAACCCATAAAGGATTAGTGGTGAATTAGTATAGTGGAATATGGAATTAGAGAAGTGAACATGCTAGTCTGTTATTTTGATTGAAAAGGATAGTGGAGGGATAGAAGAGTGAAGGATTTCTTTTTTTAGGTCATAGCAGTAGGAGGAGGCTTTTGGATGAGTAAAAGGGTTTTTGGAGGGAGGAGTCAGAGGGAAGAGTTTAGAAAGGTTTGTTTTGGGGGATCGGTACAGTAAAGGAGGTGTCAGAAGATGCAAGGAGGGGTAGAGTAGGAGAGAGTCAAGAAAGGGTTATTTTGGGGAACATAGAAGTGGTATGGCGTTTGGGATAAATGAGAGAGTGGGTGTAGAGGATATAATGATAGATGTATAGGGTGAGATAGGGTAGTGAATTGGAAAGAGTAGTAGAAAGAAGTTTGAGATGAGTCAGAAAGTTGGGCTAGAAGATATATTGAGGGAAGTATAGGCTGAGAAATAGGGTAGTGCATTGGAAATGCTAAATTAGAAGAAAGTGATAAATATATAGATCCATAAGTACATTGAAAGTATATAGATACATAAAGGAGGTAAGTATATGCAGATTAAAGATATTGATAGAGGTAGCGGATGAGAAATAGGGTAGTGCATTGGATATGCTTTTTCAGGGGAAAAGTAACAGACACACAGATCCAAGTACATGGAGGTACATAGATGCCCAATGGAAGCAAGTACATGTAGACCAAAGAAGATTTTGTTTTTTCTTTTGTTTTTATAACAACATAATTATTGTACATGTTTATACAAAGCAATACACGAAGATAGGCACATATCTATAGTGAAAATCAATGCTTATGTACAGAGGGACAAATACATAGGGTGGGTATTAATGAATGGGAACATGGGCAGCATTCCTGGCCCTGGTCCTGACCAGTTTCGAACAGGCTCAAACAGGCACTCACCCTTGTCCTCTCCACCCTTAACAGGCTCAAACAGGCACTCACCCTTGTCCTCTCCACCCTTAACAGGCTCAAACAGGTACTCACCCTTGTCCTCTCCACCCTTAGCTGAGACGCCCTAAGCCTTGGCCGTTTATAGCCCTAGTAGTCAGGTGACCCCTTCAGCCAATGGGAACCCTAGCCCTAACAATATCCAATCACAGCACTAGCCCTAAAATCTAGAACCAATAGGAGACAAGGACCTTACAGCCAATCTTAGCCCTAGTCCAAGCACCCAATCAGTTTAAAAAACCCTTGATTTCTACGTCCAATAGAGGCCCTAGCCCTACCAGTAGTCTCAACCCTAGTCCAAGCAACCAATGGCACAGGAAGCCCTAGTCCCTACTTCCAATAGAAAGCCTAACCCTACTTAGTCCCACACCTAGTCCAGCAACCAATACCACCAGAAGCCCTAATCGCTACTTTCAATTAAAGGCCTAGCCCTAGTCCCACCCTAGTCCCAACAACCAATAACACAGGAAGCCCTAGTTCCTACTTCCAATAGAAATACTAACCCTAGCCCAACCCTACATTGATTGAATCACAGACCCAGAAACCAATCCGAACCCTCAAATACCCAACCATTGAGGACACTAACCCTAATCCAATAGAAACATCAGATACAACCACCAATCAGTGTACACATGTACCAAACAATATCAGACTATATAAGGTCCCAGCTACCTCAGACAAGGTTTGCTGGCCAGGGAGTTGGAAGCGGCTTCTCTATTCAGAAATCTCCTAGGAGACAGACCGGCTCCATCCACACTTTGGACTTCTGCAGGTAAGGCCCCAACAAACTTTGTCTCCTAACAACACTATTTGTATAAAACTTTACTCCCTCTCCTGGCCAAAAAACAAAGTGCACAGTCCCTATTAAACACAGTTTAAACAGCTTACAGCACATTACTGCTGTCTCAGGAGGGAAGGGGGGGCTGGTTTCACTGACTTGTTAACACAAGATGGTCGCTGGGGTGCACTGCTTAACATACAGATCTTAGCACAGAGCAAAGGAGACATTTGGAGGGAAAAAACTGATAGTCACAGGGAATGAGAGGGAAAAACTACAGAGTTTGGACTGCAAATCCCACAATTCAACAGGTTAAATGGAAGCAGTCACAGGCAGGAAAAAACACAAGTTTAAACACAAAAACATGGGATAAATTATGCAATCACTGGCAGGTTAAAACCACAATTTTAAACTGTAACAACCACAGGCAAAGACAGTTAAAGAAATTTAAAAAGAAAAAATAAGATGATGCAATCACAGGTAGGGAAAATCGTTTTTTAAACTTTTTTAGGAAAGAGACAGCACTAGTCTGCCTCCTTACCACTTCCTGGACTCTGCTCACTGCAATCTGGGGCACAGGTAGGCTGCAACTCACAAGATGGAGCAGAATGATTTGGGGTGCACCCAGCAAAGCCTTAAGGGGCCTGGGCAGGTGAGAGGAGGGCTCAGAGTTGCCTGGGAGCTGTATAGCCAATCCCCAGTCCTAGGTCTGCTGGCCTGGGGGTGGGGACTGGGGAGCTGCTCTATTCACAGATCTCCTAGGAGACAGACCGGCTCAATCCACACTTTGGTAAGGCCCCAACAAACTTGTCCTCTAACAACACTATTTGTATAAAACATTACTCCCTCTCCTGGCCAAAATATGTGAAAAGAGTGTTGTCACCAAGAATCTGCGATAGTGGTGAAAACATGACACCAGACGTTTGGTAAACATGGAACGCAGTGTCACTTGGAATGCTGCTGCCAAAAAGTTCCTACCAAGTTCAATAAAGATTGGAGTGATATTGTTTGTATTTGCAGTAATTCAGCTACATATATGAAAAAGTTGTATGATGACCTGTCAAAATCGATCGCTGAGCTGAAGTGCTTCCCTGTAAGAGATCCTTGTCACTTGCTAGAACGTATGCCGAAAGCATCTTTACAATCTTCAGAGTTAATGAAGAAAGTCATTGACTTTGTAGTCCATTCTGGTGCACTGTTTCGGTATGCCCGGGAACTAAAATGCAAATATTTCTCATTTTGTGCTTTGTGTGGCATCAAAGAAAGAGTCATCCTAACTGTGTCATTTAGCCGGTGGTTCTCGGTCCTAGAGGCTGTGAATGCTATATTATTCATGTGGCAACCATTTACAGAATTTTTGCTTAGTAATGATGCCAAAGGCAAGACGTGATGATCTTTGGTCACATATTGATAGTGATGTGAAAAAAGTACAGTCTACTGCATGCTTAGGTTTTTACAGGAATACATGGCTGAAGTAGTGGACATAATCAAAATACTAGTCTGAAAACACCCTTGTCTACCAAGTGTTCAGCGTAATTGGTGTAGATCTGAAACATCTCCTTGAGAGTAGGCTGGGCGAACTTTTAGTGACTTTGGCACTGCAACATGCTGCATGTTAGAATTCTTGCCACTTGGTAAGCAAAGAAATGTTGAGGAGCAATTCAGGAAATGTTATTTTACAGTCTATGGGAAATGGCTTGCAATGATACGTAGAAATGTCCCTTCACCAACCATGGCATTTGAAGTTAATGAAGCCTCACTGAGGTACTCTGCACAAGTTCTAGATCCCATCTGAATTTTCTCCAGACTTTGAAAAGTACTGCTTCATTTTTGACTGCTTCAATAACTGAGGGCATATGTGCCCAATTCAACGCATATGTTGCAGAACATGTCCTAGAGAATCACATTCTTCAGGTGCACCAGTACTGGCATGGAAAGCTATATCATTGGCCAGAGTTAGCAAATGGTGTACTGGCTGTTTTGGCGCTGCCCGTCTCAAGTGCCAATGTTGAGAGGGTCTTTTCACAGATAAACATTTACATAGGAAGGAAAGAGCGAGCGCGCATGACCACAGACTCACTAAAGAAGTATTGTATGGTGCACTACAATAAGTTTGATTTGTAAAAATGTTTTTGGACCTCATATACCCTGTACACACGCTGTCTATACACATGCACTATCAGTGCAGAAAGCAAGCAATAATTAAAAGCAAAACATTCCATAAACACCGGAAAAACACTGTTTCTATTGTTTTTAATGGTGCGAAAATGTGTAACCACTGATAACCACTGTTTTTTTAAGGTATTGAAAACACTGAAAAAACCCCACCAGAATTTACCAAAAATAGAAACTGATAACAGGAAAGCCTACTTGTATTCCACCAGACTTCTTCTCCAGAGGCATTTTCTTCTAAGTCTTCGATTGTCGCCTATGGAGGTTTCTGACGTCTCTTCACCCCCTATGCACATGGCTTCCCTGGTGTAGGTAACCATGTTCCCGGGGCATCCACGGGTGGGGTGGCTCTCCACCCTTCTGTCCTCTAAGGGAATTCTTCAGGATCCTCTGGGTAGGGTCCTTCTTCTGCAAAACTGCAACCGCAACTTCTCCATTGACTTCGATTGAGCATGCAGCTGTGTTCCCACTCTGCACACAGCCTCTGTGGGGTTCCTGGGTACTTACCTTGGGTGGTTCCTTGTGTACCCGGCTCCTCTGGGTCTTCTGGTCCAAGTCCCAATCTCCCTTGCAGTTCGCATTCCACTTTTTTAGTATATGGTTTGGTCTCCCCCTGGAGACCACTGTAATTTGTGCTACTTACCTGATTGTATTTGAAATATTCTTGTGTATTGTGTTGATATCTCAGGGTAGAGCTATACCAATGTGTTAGTGAGTGTTGTGTAGAACAGTAGTATTTTTATATATAAACTCTGTGTGGTTCTTTACATTTAACTGACACTGCAGATTAAACTGGTAAAACAAGCTGCTTAATACTCCTTCAAGATAAGCCTGAAGGCTGCTCTCCACAGCTACCACTTTGAGAGCTTTCTATGGTTATCGAAGGCCACCAAATTCACCATAAGGGTTGCCTGGATTAGTATAAGGTGCACCACTTGAATAAATGTGCAATATATACTAAGCCAGCCTCTTACATTGGTGCAAAGGCCATTAACCCATTCTGTGCAGAGGACTGAACGGTTTCTTCCTCCTCCACGGTGCTCGTGTGCCGAGGACAGAACCATTCTGTCCTCTGCACATGGCAACCAAATCCCTCTGCTGGTAACAGCAGAAGGATTTCCCTATTTGGTTTTAAGCCCCTGTAGCCAAAGAAGAGTTTACCCCACCCCCCCCCCCCCCCGAGGCATTTTTTCCCCTCAATGTAATGACGATTGCACGCATGGTGCACTGACTTCATTACAATGAAAGTGAAATGAGCTGATCGGCTCATTTCACTTAAACTGCTTCGGAGCTCGCGGGGCTTCCTCAGCCCTCAAGCACCGAAACACATGGGAGAGGTATTGTTGGAAAGGGGCAAATCTCCCCTTTCCAATGTTACCCTTCCCTAGTGGATCCCTGCTTGGGGATCGCCGCAAGAGTGCGAGCCCCAAGCAGGGATCCACCACTAGACACCACGGAGTGGGGAGAGGCCATTGGGCAAGTGCCTTTGCTCCCCCATATTTCAATAGGCATATTCAGTCTTATTACCCCCGATATGTCCCCTAGGGGAGCAAAAAGCCCACCAGGGATTGTTGTTTTTTTTTTTATTTTAAAAGAGGGATGGAGCTGCCCTCAATGGGCATGCCAGTGCCCCACCCTCAACACAAAAGGGACAGTCTTTCTGCCCCCCCTCGGCCACCCCCCCGGCTTGCATGGATCCCCCAGCGTTTTGTTACCCAGAATTCTCAGCAAACCTCAAATTTAGCTAAAAAGTCACATTTTCGTCACGTCTGTGTGGGAAAGTTTAAGGATCACCGCGCCGGCACAAGTTTCCTACCACCTAGCGTTCCCCTCGTTCTGATAAAAATGATACCTCGTTTGTGTGGATGCCCAAAGCAGTCACCCTAAAAATTTATTTTAAAATACTGCCCTTATGGACATGTTTTGGTTCGCCCTCAGTTTTTCATTTTATACGTTTTTGAGGCGAACTCTGCTTAGGGCACCCTCACAAGTGAGGTATCATTTTTATCGGAAGACAGAGGGGAATGCTAGGTGGTAGGACATTTGTGCCAGCACACTGATCCAACACAGAAATATAAGGAAAAGTAGATTTTATTTTAGCAAAATTCGAGGTTTGCAAGGGATTCTGGGTAGGAAAACGTTGGGGATCCACGCAAACCAAATCTCTCTGGACTCCCCCGGCTGTCTAGTTTTCAGAAAGGTCTGGGTTTGGTAGGCTTCCCTAGATGGCCTGCTGAGCACAGGACAAAAAACGCAGGTGACTCCCTCGCAAAACCAGGTCTTTTTGTGATCTATAATTATGAAGTCTCCACAGTACGTTTTGGGCTATTTCCTGCCACAGGCACTAGGCCTACCCACATAAGTGAGGTGCCATTTTCATCGGGAGACTTGGAGGGGGGGGGGAGAGGAGGAGGGGGGGGAGGAGAGGAGGAGGAGGGGGGGGAGGAGGAGGGGGGGGGGTTGGGAATGCTGAGTGGGTGGAAGTTTGTGGCTCCCCACAGATTCCAGAACTTTCCATCACGCAAATGTGAAGAATATTTTTTTTCTTCTTCAAACTTCGAGGTGTGCAAGGGATTTTGGGTAACAGAATTTGGTGAGAGCCACACAAGTCACCCTATCCTGGATTCCCATTGGTGTCTAGTTTGCAAAAATGTACAGGTTTGCTAGGTTTCCCTTGGTGCCGACTGAGCTAGGGTCCAAAATCCAAAGCTAGGCAAATTGCAAATAAAGGGTCGGCTTTGTGTGGAAAAATGTGATGTGTCCACGTTGCGTTTTGGGCCGATTCCTGTTGCGGGCACTAGGCCTACCCACACAAGTGAGGTACCATTTTTATCAGGAGACTTGCAGGAACACAGAATAGTAGAACAAATGTTATTACCAATTGACTTTCTATACATTTCTGCCTTACAAATGTAAGACGGTGTGTAAAAAAAGACGTCATTTTGAAAAACGCCCTCTAATTTACATGCTAGTATGGGTACCCACAAATTCAGAGATGTGCAAATAACCACTACTTCTAAACTACATATGTTGTTCCCATTTCAGAAATACATAGGTTTCCTTGACACCTATTTTTCACTCTTTATACTTTACCAAATGAATTGCTGTATACCCAGTACACAATAAAAAACCATTGCAAGGCGCAGCTGAGTTGTTGGCTCTGGGTACCTCTGGTTCTTGGTGAACCTACAAGTCCTATATATTCCCGCAACCAGAAGGGTCCAGCAGATGTAACAGTATATTGCTTTAAACAATCTGCCATACTTAGAAGAAGTTACAGGTGAAAACATAGGCACAAATTGCTGTTTTTTCAACTCAATTTCAATATTATTTTATTTCAACTGTTACTTTCTATAGGAAAACCTTGAAGGATCTACACAAATGACCTCTTGCTAAATTCAGAATTCTGTCTACTTTTCAGAAATGCATACGTTTGGGGATCCATTTTTGTTTTCATACCCATTTCTACCTCTAACTGGAAGGAGGTTGAAAGCACAGACAATTGGAAAAATAGGCTATCTCCCACTAAAATGCAAAAACTGTGTAGCAAATGTTGGTTTTCTGACAAAACTCTGCCTGTTCCTGAAAGCTGGGATAATAGTGATTTTAGCACTGCAAACCCTTCGTTGATGCCATTTGCAGGGGAAAAACCAGATGCTTTCTTCTGCAGCACATTTTTCCCAAATAAACCAAGATTTAGATGTATTTTGGCAAATTTCTCGGTCCCCTCCAGGGGAATCCACAAACCCTGGGTACCTATGATGCTGGAAGAAAAGGTCGCAAATTTGTTGTGGATGCCTTATGTGGACAAAACGTTACGGGGGCAAAAGCGCAGACTACGCCAAGGAGCTAAAAAATGCTTTGCATAGGGGGAGGGGAGGGTGATGAGGCCTAGCAGTGAAGGGGTTAAAAGCACCTACCGCCCGATGTTCTATATCCTCTTCCACTAGACAAGCCTCAACCGATTCAATATTCTCCTTGATTATTTTTGTGAAAGTTTTGGGCTGGCTCTTGAAGCCTCCATACCAATCTTAGATTGTCCGTGGATAGCTCAAGATTACTGGCTTCACATTCCACTCTATATTGCGGCCTTGGGAACTTTGAGAATACCACCTCAATAGGATTATGATCCCCAAAATTTGAAGTAATTACTTTCCCATACAACAATGGCTCCATCAAATTGGCCGATATGAAAAAATAATCAATTATAGAGGAGCACCCTCTTCCCCTATAAGTAGGTATGAATGGATCATTACAACCTGCCATGTCCATTACACTGTTCAGGTCGTGAGAAGTCAAGTATGACATCAGCTCTAAGCCTCTTGAGTCAGAGCTCACCGAGGGGTTTACTAGGATACTTGCAGGGGCTCCTATGATTGTACTCACTGGGTTAATCTGGGGAGTAAGCCTTACATTAAAATCCCCTGCCAGGCAAAGGGCAACCTAGTGCCCTTTATTTACACCATTGCTTGACAGTGAAGTGATATAGTCAAATAGGTTTGGGAATTTCGTGTTAGGAATATTGGTGAAATCGTTATTATAGAAATTCATTAAATTCAGAGTCAAACTGCTCTTATAGTTCACAACCTGAAAACTATTAGAAGTCTCGACTGACCTGGCGCAGGTCCAAGCAGATAATTTCATCCAGGTGACTAAGCCTCCTGATGCACGACCAGATCGAGAGGCATTTGCTGCAATACTTGGACACTGAAATCCATCAATTATCAGATTGAGTTGCTCGTTTCCTGAAACATAATAATGTCATACTGTCTTATAAAAGTTTGCCATTCTGGTAACACAGACCCTGGGCATTGGACGTAAATGGTAGAATGTCATCTGTGGGCGGTATGTCTATCAGTGTAGTCATTGTTTCTTCCCTGGTAACAAATCTGGATTCCTGTCAGTCTGTCTCAACAAGCTCGCTTAAGGCGGAAAACCTGTTCTGATGTAACAGGGAAAGCCCAGAATTATATCGAGCAGGTTGGCCATGTGGGAAGCTCATCTTTTTGGCTTATGAAATAAACCAGAAGGGAGTGAGCAAATTCTGGTGCCAATACAGTCTCTATCCTCATGTGACCTCAGTATGTTTTTTACACAGGCTGGTCTACAGACGTTCACCACTATACAGTCCCCCTCAAAGTCATTACTAGAGCAACTGCCCCATCCTACTCTTTGGACCATTTTAATTTCAGTCATCCTCCTTGGATTAAACGGTTTATGCTTAATAAGCCAATCACCAGTTTTATTGTGTAGCTCCTCCCATGATTCAGTTTGGCGGCACCTGAGAGGAGGAACTTCTGCCAACACTAAAACGTAGAGGCAGGCTGCGGGGGCATATTCAGTGTCTCTGTGTTATGGATAGAGCGAACCTCAGCTGGGTCTTAATTAGGTGATCCGTCTCCAGGTGGTCCAAGGTTCGGTAAGACTATCTTTACAGATCTGTATTTTACTTTTTTCTTACAGGGATCCTGGGTTACTCCAGAAGACTTAACTAGCTCAGTTGCGTTCTCTTCCACTTTATGACAGGCGATATCCTTTGTTTGCCATAATTGCGAACCCCTGTTTATACAGGCAGTTACTGCACTCAATGCGAACAAGACGCTCTGATTGGTTACAATTTCTCCTCTAAGATGGTAGTAAATTTGCTACATGGGGTATTGAGATTGAAAGGATCGAGAGTTACAGTCTGTCGTCTGTGTCGACAGTACTCGGTTCTGTGCTTGGAGCCAAGAGGAGAGTTGTCCCCGCTGCTGGGCATTATGTTTACTTGATGCCCTTGTGGTCCTTCCTGTGAGCTTTTTCCTCTTAACAACGGGCCCCAGCTGTAACAAAGTTAACAAAGAAGGCTATGGGTCATAACCTTCACTGCCTATCACTGCGACATGGATGCTATCTTCAGTTTCTGTCTGTACTGAGCTCCCAGAATCAGGAAACCTCAATACGCTGCCATTGGTTAGGGAACAATCACCAGGTTCAGTGGACGTCAGACAGTACTCCAATGATAGGTCTGCACTCAGCAAGCGTGATCTCATTTGTAATTATCCCCATAGCTCTTTCAAGCATACTATCAATTGTTACTGATGTACGTGGGATGGCAGGTGGCCCATAAGCTACCCCACAAGCTTTACGTTTGCCCATGTTTAATAAAGGAACGTTCACCTTCAGCAGTCGCTCTGTTGGTTGTTGCTCCTCCAAGGGCTATCTGGAAAATAGGCCAAACAGAGTGGGCCCAGCCTCTTCCGTCGGCAGCTCACCTATGTCCCGCACTGCGAGAGGCTGCGGCGCAATCTGCGTGCCAGGGATGATGGTCCCGCCCATCGGAATCAGGCACTGGGGTTTTCAGACACAAGGGACAAATTGCACTTCGAGGGTCGGTGACCTAGTAAAGGTCCCACTGTGCAGGGGGCTGGGAGTGCTTTGAGCGAGAAGGATGATGATGAAACTAGCGGAGTCTCCAGGGCATCTCACTGCTAACCAACCACCTGACAAGATCTTTGAATGCCAGGGCAGAATAACTCAGATGGCATTGCGTAGCAGATCATAAATGGCAGTTATACTCAGAGGTGGTACAGGGCATCTTCCAACAATGGGGAGAACACTGCCTCAATCTTTTTGCCAGCGTTGAGAATGCTGTGTCCAAGCTTATGTGCTTTGAAGTTCCCTTGGAGTATCTCCCTTGGAGATACAGGATTCCTGAGCTCTGCTCTAGGTGGAAAGTATTTTTCCTGCCCCTACCTGCCGAGCCCAAAATTCGGAGGGTCAAGAATGACCAGGTCCAAGAAATCTCAGTGGCACCAGATTGGGCCATGAGAGAGTGGTACCTGGAACTTCTGGCCATGGGCATTTGTCCCCTGATCAGTCTGCCACTTCTGGGGATCTTCTGTCACATCAGTAGGGCAGAGTCCTACAACCGGGCCTACACAACCTGCACCTCCATGGAGATTGAGCAGTGATAGTTGACTATTTTTGACCTCCCTCCTAATGTACTGAATGTGAACATGGCGGTCAGATATCCATCCACAAAAAAGACATGCTGGACATTGGGAAAAGCTTGCGCATTCGTGTAGCTCTCGGCTGATAGATCCGTTGCAAGCCTAATTGTTAGATGTGTTGCTATCTGTGCTACCATCGGCCTAGCAAGACAATCATTGCTGTTTAAATCCCCCGTCGTAATGCATTTTCTGAAAAGGTTACCCCACGTTTCATCACAAACATGGTAATGCCACAGTGAGATCTTACTTTTGTTTTCACAAACTTAAGTGTAACCCATTTGAGGCAATGCACAAATATTTTCTGCGTCTTTTGACTCTGAAAAGTCTTTCTCATGGCACTTGCAACTCACTCATGCAACGAGCTGATGTTATTGCTATCTGTCTAGCAATCCTATACCACCTTTTATTTTTTTTTAGGTCTCGCTGAGACCGCGCAAGCGCTCTCTCTTCAAAACATGCTCTATATAAACTGTGTGCTTTCAGCACGCCCATCGCTTTTCATACATTCCCTTTCGTATCTCTTAGAAAAGCTTGCTTCTATTTCACTAAACTGTTATTGGTCCCTCCGTTGTGTACTATTACTTGTATTCTTCCTCTTGTGTGTCTGTTCTGTGCGCGCACTATTTTTTGTTGTTGCTTTCTGACAGTGTTTTTGAAATGTCCAGTTTTGCCTTTGTAGTGGTAATCTTTCCTTTTGCTTGTTTTCTGTCGTAAAAACAAACACTCCCCTACAGTGTTTTTATTACAGTTTGTTGCTGTTTTGTTTTTATTCATTCTCCGTTGCCGTTTCTTTTTTGTTTTTTTAAGTCTCCGGCTCCGTTCGTTCTCCGTCTCTGCATCATTTTTATCTCCAAGCCTCTGGCTCCATTCCTTACAATGCAGAATCAGCAAAGTGATTGTATTTAAACTAAAACTTAACTGTAACAAATATCTTACTTCCAAACACGTGTGCTCGTTAATACTCCGTTGCTGTTTCCTTTTTCCCATAAGCGTTAAAAATATTTCTTTGGAAAATACACGAGGGCTCGTGTTTTTAATACACTTTGATGGTGTTTCGTTTTTAGGTCTCGCCTGCGTTGCAGCGCGCATGCGCTGCTTCGCCTTGGCAAGAACTATTGTCGCTTTTGTGTCCGGCTTCTCTGGAAGCGGGGTTGGTGTCCGCCCTGTCTCCATTAGGCCCCGCCCACCCTGACTGCATATTTTGCTCGCCACCCACCCTGACTGCATATTTTGCTCGCCTTGCTCGCGCTTTTCAGGGAGCATTCTTGGCGTTCGTAATATGCATTTTATGCTTCATTTTAGTGATGACCATCAGTTTGCTGTACAGCATTCTCGGCGCTCGCGCTTTTCAGGGAGCATTCTTGGCATGCGTAATATGCATTTTATGCTTCATTTTAGTGATGACCATCAGTTTGCTGTACAGCATCCTCGGCGTTTGTTGGTGTCCGCCCTGTTCATTAGGTCAAAAATATATGTAAATATTTTAAAAGAGTTTTATATAGCGCGAACTAGTCCCGAGGATATCAGGTATCATAGCGCTTTACATGAGCACCAGTTTCGTTACAGAAGGACCATTCATTTTGGTAGACACGGGGAGATTAAGTGATTTTCCCAGAAATACAGAATGTTGAGCGTCGTTGCCGAGACGCAAACCCTGTTCCCCAGCTTCGAGGTCGACCGCTGTTTTTTAATAAATAGTTATTGTTGTCCCGGCCAATTCTAGTGCTTCAAGCCGCCACTTGCCTCCTTCTTCAGGGTGTCACGGGATCTCAGCAAGACCCCAAGGAGGGGATATTTCCTGAGGAACAATAATTCTATCCTGCTTGGAACTACGGGGACGCTGTTTTACTAACACCGTCCTTTCGAAGTCCGAGGGTAAATATATGTGCCACATACAGTGTTGCACTCAGTAGTGAGCAAAGCTAGTTGCGCACACTTAATGTTATAAAACGAGTACCTCTCTGCGAGCCCAGTTAGGTTTTGAAACTGGTCGTCAATTTGGGTTTAGATGTCTTGTCGTTGAACCTCTAGAAACAGCTCTATCCATTACCAAATAGCTCTGTAAAGCAGTATTGTTAATTACATGTTTTGGATGTAGGGGTCTAATTAGGAGGCACTGTAAGGTTAAAGGCATCCGATCTCGGAAATGAAAACATTCGGGGCTGTGTGCCTGCTTGAAATAGCTGCTGCTTTGGGGCAGTACTTATTGAGTAACCGGGGTATCCATGAATAATAAAGGACAACATTTTGACCACGGTGTTTGAATGACATTTTTCAGAGTTAGTTTAATGCTGCACACAGGAACCCTTCCGCAGTTAATTGGTGACCTTGGTATTCTTACCTCATTAGTACCAGTTTAATGCCTGAAAGCAGAACTAGTTAATATCGGCAAAGGGTCTGCCACGGCTTTGCGTCACGTGTGGCTTGTTTATTTGACTAACTTTGAATCGGTGTGAGCTGGGAACTTTTTGTTGTTGTTAGAACTGGCAAATGACGCAGTAGATGATGGAATGTGAGGCAAGTGTCGTAGCGCTGAACATGAGGGAGGGAGTGCGGTGGCATTCAGCGCACGGTAGGTAAGATGCAGCAGTGTTTCATGAGAGTGGGGAAGAGGTGATTTGTGTATCAGCAGCACATTGGTTGGATGAATTGTTGATAAAAGAGGTGCTGTATAAACAAGCATTTGCAATGCAATAGGTCTCGCATTTACGCTAGTTTAAGCTATTGGCATTGGAAATGACAATGCCTTTTATTTACGTTTTAAAAACCAAAACATAAAATAAAAGGCATTGTCATTTACAATGCCAATAGATCAAACTCGTGTAAATGCGAGACCTATTGCATTGCAAATGCTTGTTATTCATATGCCGTTGCTGCATCGTTGTTTTTCACCAACCCGCCTCTGAAAGGCTGGATCGCGCTTTTGCTTTCAAGCATTGGCTCGGCCATGTTAAGCGTTAACACCTTTGTGTCCAATAAAATGAAGGGGGGTATCGTCCACTTGAACTGCAGCATCAGCCACCAGTACTTCTAAAACTGAGGGGCTGCACGTGAGGCCGTTTATTTGTGTACAGTTATATATATATATATATATATTGTAATTGCATTTATATAGCGCTTACTACCCCTGACGAGGCGTCGAAGCGCTTTTTCGGCGAGTAGCACGCTACTCCGGGACCCATAGAGGATTAGTGTTAAATTAGTATAGTGAAACATGCAAGTACATTTTAAGTGGTGGATAGGTTAGTCAGTTATTTGGAATGATAGCAGAAGGATAGAGGAGGAAAAAAGGTTTGTATTTATATAGCGCTTGTTACCCCTGATGAGGTGTTGAAGCACGCTACTCCGGAAGCTCATAAAGGATTAGTGGTGAATTAATATGGTGAAATATGAAAGTAGTTTCAGTGGTGGATATTAGTCAGTTATTTAGAGTGAGAAGGATAGCGGAGGGATAAAAAGGGAAGAAAGGTTTGCATTCATGTAGCACTTGTTACCCCTGACGGGTGTTGAAGCGCTTTTCTGGCGAGTACCACGCCACTCCGGAACCCATTAAGGATTAGTGTTGAAAATTAGTATAGTAAAATATGAAGTAATTTGAGTAGTGGATATGTTATTCAGTTATTTGGGTAGAGAAGGGTAGGTGGCGGGATAGAAGAGGGAAAGAGGTTTGTATTTATATAGCGCTTGCTACCCCTGATGGGGTTTTGAAGCGCAAGTAGCACGCTACTCTGGAACCCATAAGTATTAGTGTTGAATTTGTATGGTGAAACATGTAAGTAATTTTAGTGGTGGATATGTTAGTCAGTTATTTGGATTGAGAAGGGTTGGGGAAGGTAGAAAGGGAAAAGGTTTGCATTTATATAGCGCTTGTAACCCTGATGGGGTGTTGAGACGCTTTATTGGCGAGTAGCACGCTACTCTGGAACCCATAAAGGATTAGTGGTGAATTAGTATAGTTGAAAATGGAATTTGAGAATTGAACATGTTAGTCTGTTAATTTTGATTGAAAAGGATAGTGGAGGGATAAAAGAGTGAAGGATTTTTTTTTTTATAGGTCTTAGCAGTAGGAGGAGGCTTTTGGATGAGTAAAAGGGAGTTTTGGAGGGGAGGAGTCAGGGAAGAGTTTAGAAATGTTTGTTTTAGGGGATCGGTATAGTAAAAGAGGTGTCAGATGATGCAAGGAGGGGTAAAGTAGGAGAGAGTCTAGAAAGGGTTATTTTGGGGATCATAGTAGTGGTATGGGGTTTGGGATAAATGAGTGTGGATGTAGAGGATATATTGATAAATGTATAGGATGAGAGATAGGGTAGTGCATTGGAAAGAGTAGTAGAAAGAAGTTTGAGATGAGTCAGAAGGTTGGGCTAGAAGATATATTGAGATAAGTATAGGCTGAGAACTAGGGTAGTGCCTTGGAAATGCTAAATTAGAAGAAAGTGATAAATATATAGATCCATAAGTACATTGAAAGTATATAGATACATAAAGGAGGTAAGTTTATGTAGATTAAAGATATTGATAGAGGCACAGGATGAGAAATAGGGTAGTGCATTGGATATGCTTTTTCAGGAGAAAGTAACAGAGACACAGATCCAAGTACATGGAAGTACATAGATGCACAATGGAAGTAAGTACATGTAGACCAAAGATGATATTTATTTATTATTATTATTTTTTTTCTCTCAACAACATAATTATTCTACATGTTTATACAAAGCAATACACAAAGATAGGTACATGTCTATAGTGAAAACAACTGCTTATATACAGAGGGATATGCTGTAAATTTCTGTTTGCGTATGGTGCTTATGTGGGGAAGAGCCAATTCTTGAGTAGTTTTCTGAAGATAAGGTGGTTGTCGGTGGATCTTATGTTGGGGGGGTAAAGAGTTCCATAGTTTGGCTGCTTGAACAGAGAAGGATGTGCCACCCATGGTTTTTTTCTTGTATCTTGGGATTTTGAGGCGAGATGCTCCTTTAGAGCAGAGGTTCCTCTGTTGAATGTGTTTGGTGATTTTATTCCTGATGAAGAGCGGTCCCATTCCATGTATTGCTTTGTGGGTGATACAAAGCAGCTTGAACGTGGATCTTCTGGCAACTGGTAACCAATGCAGGGCTTTCAAGGCAGGGGAGATGTGGTCTCGCGGTTTGATATGCAAGAGTAGTCTGGCAGCCGAGTTCTGAATCCGTTGTAGTCTTTTCATGGTTGTTAAAGGTGATCCGTGGTAGAGGCTATTGGCGTAATCGAGTTTGGACAGAACAAGGGAGATGGTAGCTTGGACCTTGTGCGGATATCCCAAATGAGGGAAAATTCGTCGCAGCGTTTTTATAGTGACAAAGCTTGATCTTGCTAGTTTGTCCACTTAGGCATTCATCGACAGCTTGGAGTCCATGGTCATTCCGAGGTTTCTTACTTCCTTCGATACTTTAGGTGGTGATCCCAGTTCATTCGGCCATGCGGCAAGCGGGTTGTAATGTTTCCAATCGCCACACGTGAGTATTTCCGTTTTTGAAGTATTCGATTTGAGATGGCTCTAAGTCATCCACTGATCCACAGCTCTGAGACAGCTGAAAATTGGAGATTTTCCAATGTCTTTGGGGCATTCCAGTTGAAGGAGTATTTGCGTGTCATCTGCATAGTTATAGCACGTGAGGTGAAGTTTATTGATCAGTACTGGTAATGACTTCATGTAAATGTTGAAAAGCATGGGCGAGATGATAGAACCTTGAGGGACCCCTGCTTTTGTGGAGTATGGTTTGGACGAGAAAGGTGGGGTATGGATGACATTAGTTCTGTTTCGAAGGTAGGACGCGATCCAGTCTAGAGCAGTTCCCTCTATGCCGGCTTCATAGAGTCTTTGTTTCAGAGTGTCATGGTCAACCGTGTCAAAGGCAGCCGAGAGGTCCAAGAGGAGTAGCGCAGCAACTCTGTTGCGGTCAACTGTATTTTTCAGGTCATCCCAGATGGCAAGGAGGGCAGATTCAGTGCCTCTCCCCGGACGGAATCCTGTTTGGAAGTCTGAAAGTATGTCATTCTCTTCAATGAATTGTGACATCTGGGCGAACGCTGCTCTTTCTATCAGTTTGCCCAGGAAAGGTCCATTTGTAATGGGTCTGTAGTTGTCAGGGTTCAGCGGGTCCAAGTTTGCTTTCTTCAGTAAAGGGCGTATGTGTGATTTTTTGAGTTCTTCTGGAAATATTCCGGTAGTGAAGGAATCGTTGACGATTCTTCTTACTGGAGTGGCAGCAGAGGTTGTTAAAAGAATTGTCTTGAAAATTTGTGGTGGACAGGGGTCAGAAGGGCTGCCGGCAGGCCTGCTTGCTTGACCAGGTCCATAAATTCATTGTGTGAGATGTGTTGGAAGGAACGGAGAGGCTTGGTTAGAGTATTCTTGGATTGTTGTTTTGTACAAGGGTTAGTGCTGGTGCTTTGTTTCTGTTTTAAGTATGAGTCCAACGTGTCTGCTTTGTCCGTGTAATGATTTGCCAGTTTGTCTGTGAAATCTTGAGTAACAGGATGAGTTCCTTCTAGGCAATTTGGTTTGCGAAATTCATTGAGTATTTTATAGAATTCTTTATTTGCACATTTAGCGTTTTGAATTCTGTCTGAATAGTACCTTTTCTTAGCTTTTTAGATAGCCGACTTGTATAATCTGTTAATTTTTGTAAGTGAAGTTTGTCTTGTTTGGCGTTTGTTTTGAGCCAGGTACGTTGCAGCATTCTAATTTGTTGTTTTATGTCTTTTATTTCTATGTTTCTCCAAGGTGCTTTTTTTCTTTTGTTCTGTTGTGTGGTTTTGAGTGGTATCAGGATGTCAAAAGCTTCTTGTAGCCACTCATATAGTTTTTTAACAGAATTTATTGTTTCTAGATTTGTACTTGATGTTAGTTGTGTTCCAAATTGAGTTTGTTCCATGGCCGATAGGTGGATGGATGTAAGGTAGTTTTAGGTGAGTCGCTTAGTGTTGTTTTATGTTGGAAAGCAAGCAAGTGGTGGTCTGACCATGTGACTGGAGTTATAGTTTGAAAGGTAACTAGTTCAGTATTAGCAAAAATGACATCTAGGATATGTCCAGCGGTGTGTGTCGGTTTGTGGACAATCTGATGCAGGTTCAGTGCGTATAGGCCAGTGATTATTGTTTTTGGATGGGTCATATTGGGTTTGTCAAACCAAATGTTGAGGTCACCCAGAACGCATAGGTTGGAGTGTATTGTTATCAGGTTTGAAACTGTGTCTAGAAGTGCGTCTGGGAATGTCGCCTTGCTAGGTGGAGGTATGTAAAGGAGAAGGAAGTTACATGAGGAAGACGGTGTAGGATTGCATCTTGTTAGAAGAGCCTCACAATTCTTTATGGAGATGTCGTCAATTTTAGTGATATGTATTGTTTGCCTGAATACAACAGCTAGACCACCTCCTTTTTTGGCTATACGATTTTGGGTGATTGTTTGATAGCCTAGAGGAATGGCTTCATGCAGGACTGGAGCCATATCCTCTCCCAACCATGATTCGGTTATGAATAGTATGTCTGGTTTTGCATCTGTGAGAAAGTCGTAGATGTGATGCTTGTTTTTAGAGAGGGATCGAGCATTTATTAGTAGACAGTTTAGAGAGTGGCCTTTGGTGATAGTGAGACTTTGTTTTGTAGAAGAGTGGTCAGTATTGTGTGGGTTTGTAGCAGGTGTGTTTTTAGAGCTGGCATTAGCTGTATTAGGATAGCAATCGTGTAGCTGTTCTGTATCATGTTCCTCATCCAGTATGCTAAGAAGGCATTTTGATGGGTCTGCGTGTGTATGTGGTGGAGATGGTGTTTGAGAGTGAGTTGGAGTGCTGTGTTGTTTTCGTGGTGTAACATTGTTGTGAAGTAGACATGGGGAAGCGAAGTTGTGAGGTATGGCATGTTCCTTATATTGTTTGCGTGTGTTTAATGTGGAAGGTGTATGAGTCAGGGGTGGTGGTGCAGCATGTGGGTCATGTAGTAAGGTTCTAAATTGTCCAATGGATGAGAGGCGGTTAGAAGAGAGTTGCTGTGTTGCTGTATCTGTGTTAGGTGTGGTGGAAGAGAGAAAGCTTGGCATTGGAGTTGGTTCCTTTGTGTTGTTTGAAAGGTGGGTGTATGTTTGTATTTTGTGATGGTAAGTATTATGAGGTGTTGTGCTTTGAAGATCTTGTGCTGGTGTGTGTGATATGTTTTGTTTTTGAGGAGTAGTGAAAAGGGGTGCTGATGTATATGTTTCATGCAATGGATTTGGTTGTATAGTATTGTTTATGAGAGGAGGTTGTACGGTAGAGGGGTGGTGATGTGTTTATGAGTAGAGTGTATGATGTGTGTAGGTGGGAATGAAGTAGAGGTAAGAGTGTTGGTCTTAGACTGGTTTGTTGCAAGAGTTTAAAAGTTTGGTGTTCTGCAGTGTGTGTGTTGTATGTTAGTGTTATTATGGTAGAAGGGAGAGGAGGGTGTTTGTTGGACAAATGATGGAAGGATGATTATATGTTTGTTAGTGATAAAAGGTGGTATGTTAGGTGTAATTACAGCAGGGAGCGTGTGTCTGGATGGGATGTAGTTATGTATGGTGTCGATTGGCGTTGTGTTAGTGATGAGTGTATTGGTTAGTGGTATAGGATAGGGTTGTGTACTGTTTGTAGGTGATGGTGGATATGTGTGGTAGTTGGGATAGTAGGGTGTATAGATGTGGTTTGGTTGGTTTTGTAGTGTATGCTGGTACATTAATCTGTGCATAGTGTTGTGCGTGGTGTACATTTGGTGTGTGTGTGTTGCTCTGTTTGTGGATGGTGTGGGCTGGGTGTTGCTTAATGGGAAAATGGGTAGCATTTCTGGCCCTGGCCAGTCTCGAACAGGCTCAAACAGGCAACTGCCCTTGTCCTCTCTGCCCTTAACAGGCTCAAACAGGCAACTGCCCTTGTCCTCTCTGCCCTTAGCCTCGATGCCCTGGCTGAGACGCCCTAACCCTGGCCTTTTATAGCCCTAGTAATCAGGTGACCCCGTCAGCCACTGGGAACCCTAGCCCTAACACTATCCAATCACAACACTAGCCCTAAAAATCTAGAACCAATAGGAGACCAGGACCTTACAGCCAATCTTAGCCCTAGTCCAAGCACCCAATCAGTTTCAAAAACCCTGATCTCTACGTCCAATAGAGGCCCTAGCCCTACCAGTAGTCCCAACCCTAGTCCAAGCAACCAATGGGACAGGAAGCCCTAGTCCTTACTTCCAATAGAAAGCCTAGCCCTACTCTTAGTCCCACAGCCAGTCCAGCAACCAATAACACCAGAAGCCCTAATCGCTACTTCCAATTAAAGGCCTAACCCTAGCCCTAGTTCCACCTTAGTCCCAACAACCAAAAACACAGGAAGCCCTAGTCCCTACTTCCAATAGAAATCATAACCCTAGCCCTAGTCCCAACCCTACATTGATTGAATCACAGACCCAGAAACCAATCAGAACACTCAAAATACCCAACCAATGAGGACACTAACCCAATCCAATAGAAACATCAGATACAACCACCAATCAGTGTATACATGTACCAAACAATATCAGACTATATAAGGTCCCAGCAACCTCAGACAAGGTTTGCTGGCCAGGGAGTTGGAAGCTGCTTCTCCTGTTCAGAATCTCCTAGGAGACAGACAGGCTCAATCCACACTTTGGACTTCCTTCAGGTAAAGGCCTCACAAACTTGAAATCTAACAATACTGTTTGAATAAAACTTTACTCCCTCTCCTGGCCAAAAAACGAAGTGCACAGTCCCTATTAAACACAGTTTAAACAGCTCACAGAAGCACCCTCTGATGTAGAATATCCCTGTTGCTGGGGGAGGCAGGGGGGCTGGTTTCACTGGCTTGATAACACAAAATGGTGGCTGGGGGTGCACTGTTTAACATACAAGTCTTAGCACAGAGCAAAGGAGAAATTTGGAGGGAAAACTGAATAGTCACCAGGAATGAGAGGGAAAGACTACAGAGTTTGGACTGCAAATCCCACAATTCAACACGTTAAATGGAAGCAATCATGGGCAGGAAAACCACAAGTTTAAAACACAAAACAGGTGATAAAATATGCAATCACAGGCAGGTTAAAACTACAATTTTAAACTGTAACAACCACAGGCAAAGACAGTAATCACAGAAAGGAAAAATTGATTATTTTTTTTAAACTGGGGGGGGGGAGGGGGGAGAGAGACAGCACTAGTCTGCCTCCTTACCACTTCCTGGACTCTGCTCACTGCAATCTGGGGCACAGGTAGGCTGCAACTCACAAGATGGAGGAGAATGATTTGGGGTGCACCCAGCAAAGCCTTAAGGGGCCTGGGCAGGTGTGAGGGGAGGGCTCAGAGTTGCCTGGTTGCTGAATAGCCAATCCCCAGTCCTAGGCCTGCTGGCCTGGGGGTGGGGGCTGGGGAGCTGCTTCTCCTGTTCAGAATCTCCTAGGAGACAGACAGGCTCAATCCACACTTTGGACTTCCTTCAGGTAAAGGCCTCACAAACTTGAAATCTAACAATACTGTTTAAATAAAATATTCTATATCTTATATCTTATATATCTTGTTGGAATAGTGCTTATGCATGCTGGGGATGCTTCAAAGATGTCACACTGTAGATGGGGTGAGTAGCAGCGAAGGAGAAGAAATGGAAGAGTTTAGAGTTGCAAACAGACACTGCAATATTTGTAGGCTTCTGTGTTTTGGTGCTTGGAGGACGGAGAGATGACTCTGGAGGGAAAAGTCTACAATAGCTTTCAGAGCTACTTCACACCGTCTCTCCCTGTGTCCCTAGCACTGTCAACCTAACTGAAGCATCTCGCACCTTTGATCCTTGTTCTCCTAACGACTCCACACTATTGATCCATGCCCTCCAATGACCGTAATGCTATCTGTCCACGTGACCAAAACTTCCTGGGGCAACAAGCTCCACACATATTATCCTTCTACCCCAAGTCCAACTTTCTATCTGTCCATTTGTCACAAGTACTCACACTGACCATCAATATGGTCTTGAGCTACCCACTCTCTCACCACAGAGGCTCCAAACTCCTCATTCTGTTCTGTGTAACAAGCTCTGCAAACATCAGACTGCTTAATGGGCAATTGGGCAGTGCCCAAAAGGCTGGTCTAACAGGTCAGTGTGGGGGCCGTTTTTTTTTTTTGCTGTGTGTGGACCTGTTGTATAGTATGCTTTATACAGTTGACTAACCTAATATTAAAATCTGAAAGAAACATATAGTGATAGATTCCTTACCTTAGAATATCCCCAGGCGTCAGACTGGATCCGGAAAGTTTTCGTCAGCAGTACCCCTGCGCGTCGGTAGGGGCGTCGTGCGGCTCCGCGTCCGTCGTTGGCGTCGTGGTCGCCGAGATGACATTGCGGGCGCTATTTGGACGACGCCCACGCGCGCTGACGTCAGTTCTTTCTTTTTCCGCGCCAGCAAGCGCAGATCCGGAGAGAGCGGTACCCCTAGTCTTTTTTTACTACGTTTTTTGAGATCTTTTTCTCACCCTTTTCGAGTCGATACGACTCCTGGTGCAGTTAGGGATGCCCGGGTTTAAGTCCTGCGAGGACTGTCATCGGATGATGTCGGTGACGGACCCGCACCGCGCGTGTCTCTTCTGCCTGGGGCACGACCACGACCCCAAGTCGTGCCCCGACTGCCGGTCCATGGCGCCGAAGTCTTTGCGGGAGCAGTCCCGAAAGCTGCTTGAAGCCCGGCAGTCGGCTCTGCGCCGTGAGAGGTCCCGGTCCAGAGGGAGGTCGAGGGACTGTGCGCGGAGTCATCATCGACGATCGTTGGGATCGAAGTCTTCGCACTCGGGGTCAGGTAAGGCGAGCGCACAAGAAGTCGAAGAAACGTCATCGTTCTCCGACTTCCCCTCGCCGGTCGCGCAACACGGCTGAGGGTACGGGTGGTGCCACCCCCGCGGCTTCGGTGGAGTCCATGGAGTCGTCGCCCGACTACCCACCCTACCCAGGGTCATCGGCGACTCCGGCCCAGATACAGGACTTCCTGTCGGCCATGGCTCGCCTCTTTGGGCCGTCGGGTCCCGCCGGTGCACCTTCGGGCCCCGCGGTCCCGCATGGGTGTCCTCGCGTTTCCTCGCCGGCGGCTCCGGCGTTGCTGTCGGCTCCGGCCCCGCAGGACACCCTTGGATCCAGGCCTGGGTCCCGGTCGACGCCGGTTGACCTTGTTACGCCTCCACTGACGTCGACTCCACCGGCACCGTTCCTGACGCCGTCCGCTCCTCGGGACAACGTCGACCCCAGCTTCAGCCCCGAAGTGGACGCGGCGTCGGTCCGGCGTCGGCCGATGCCGTTCTCGACGCCGTTTGGGGATTTCTATCCCCATGTCCCTACTCCTTATTTTAGGCCTGTTGAACAGCCTGAGGAGCAAGGGGAGGACTGGGAGGGGTCGGACGACCCTCTCGCTGCAGCCTGCGAGTCTGAACAGGACTGGGCTGAGGAATTGGGGGACGCCAGTGGTCTGGATACCTCACCAGACCTTGGCATGCTGTCTCCTCCTAACATGGCTATGGAGGAGGGAGCCAGTTATGCAGTGGTGTTGCGTAGGGCGGCGGAGGCCCTACACCTCCAGCTCCCTACTGTGGCCGTCAGGACTAACCTCCTGACAGAGGTGCTTCAGCCAGCAGCTACTTCTGCGGAGCCGCTGCTGCCCTTTAATGAAGCCCTTTCGGACGTCCTTTTGGGCACTTGGTCCAGGCCCACCACAGGGGCTCCTGTGGATAGGAACGTGGTCCGACGCCATCGCCCGGCTCCGGGTGACCCCATTTTCCTCTCCCAACACCCCACTCCCGTGAGCTTGGTTGTCCAAGCCTCTGCTTCCCCAACCGCCTTCCCTTCCGCACCACCGGATAGGGAATCCAAGAAGCTGGATCAGTTTGGGAAGAAGATTTTCTCTTCCACCAGCTCTGCGGTCCGTGAACACCGCATGCCCCTTGGGCCGTTTTTCCCACTGTCTGTGGGATACGGTGGCGAACGTGCTGCCCCAGTGTCCGGAGGAGGCCCGGCCTGCTCTTGCCCAGGCTGTTGCAGAGGGGAGAGACGCAGCGAAGTTCATGATCCGTTGTGGTCTAGACACCGCCGACTCACTGGGCAGATCCATTGCAACGACGGTGGCAGTTCACCGTCACGCCTGGTTGAGAACCACTGGATTTTCAGAGGATGTCCAAAACACCCTTATGGACATGCCCTTTGAAGGCCGTCGCCTCTTCGGCGACAAAGCGGACAGCGCGTTGGAGAGGTTTAAGGACTCACGGGCTACGGCCAAGTCCTTGGGACTCTCAGCAGTCCGCCTTCCGCTTTTTGCTCCTTTCGTGGCACAGGAAGGGGTGCCCCGCAGCGTTCGCAACAGAGCCACAGGCCGGCGCAGCAGTCATCCCAGCATGGACGCGGGTTCCGCTGTGGTGGACAAAGGGGCCAGCGTGCGGGTCAGCCCACCACCACCCCGGCCACCACAGCCTCCAAACCTTTCTAGTCCGAACTTTCAGGCCCATCAAACGCCAGTGGGCGGCAGGCTCCGCCATCACCTCCCCCACTGGCGCACCATCACTTCGGACAGGTGGGTTTTAGAGATAGTCCGGAGGGGCTACTCCCTCCCCTTCGAGACTACCCCCTAGCCATGCCACCTCAATACCACCGCATGTCGGGGGATCACTTGGTGCTTCTTCAGCAGGAAGTTGTGGCCCTGTTGGCCAAGGGGGCCATCGAGCGCGTTCCGACGCACGAAGTAGGTCGTGGTTGTTATTCCCACTACTTTGTGGTGCCCAAGAAGGACAAAGGCCTGCGTCCTATCTTGGACCTCCGGAACGTCAATCGCTTCCTCCGCAAAGAGAAGTTCAAGATGCTCACTCTAGCTCAGGTCTTGTCTGCTCTCGACCCACAAGACTGGATGGTAGCGCTGGACTTGCAGGACGCTTATTTCCGCATCCCCGTCCTGCCAGCCCACCGGCGTTACCTGCGGTTCACGGTAGGCCACGAGCACTTTCAGTTTACCGTGCTCCCCTTTGGCCTTACCAGCGCCCCTCGGGTGTTCACTAAGGTGATGGCGGTGGTTGCAGCTCATCTGCGCAGATCAGGGGTCTCAGTCTTCCCCTATCTCGACGATTGGTTGGTGAAGGCGGGCTCGCCCCAGACAGTCGTCTCCCACCTCCAGACTACGGCCGACCTCCTGCACTTGCTGGGGTTCTCCATCAATGTGCCGAAGTCGCACCTGATTCCCTCCCAGAAGCTCCTCTTTATCGGAGTGGTTCTGGACACGGCGCAGTTTCGGGTTTATCCTCCCGAACGGCGAGTCCGGGATATTTGGGCTCTGATTCCCATCTTTCAGCCCTTGTCCTGGGTTTTGGTCAGAGTGACTCTGAGGCTGCTGGGCCTCATGGCCTCCTGCATCCTGCTGGTCAATCATGCCAGGTGGCATATGCTGGCTCTGCAGTGGGACCTGAAGTTCCAGTGGGCGCAGCATCAGGGAAACCTGTCCGATCACGTCCAGATCTCGGAGGGCACTGCACAACAATTGCAGTGGTGGCTCACGAACCAGTATTGGGTCGACGGCAGATCCCTCTCCCTTCCCCAACCGGAGTTCACAGTGGTGACAGATGCGTCCCTCCTGGGATGGGGCGGCCACATGGGAGAGGCGGAGATCAGAGGCCTCTGGTCTCCGGCGGAGTCACAGCTCCATATCAACCTTTTGGAGCTGCGGGCGATCAGGCTTGCACTGAAGGCATTCCTTCCCTCTGTCAAGGGGAGAGTAGTGCAGGTGTTCACAGACAACACCACCACCATGTGGTACTGCAACAAACAAGGCGGGGTGGGGTCGTGGACCCTCTGTCAGGAGGCTCTGCGCCTCTGGACATGGCTGCAACATCAGGGCATGTCCCTGGTGGTTCAACACCTGGCAGGTTCTCTGAACGTCATGGGGGGGGACGAACTCAGCCGCAGGTGCATGCTCGATCACGAATGGCGTCTTCACTCGGAGGTGGCGCAAGGTCTCTTTCAGCAGTGGGGAGAGCCTTGGTTAGATCGATTCGCCACCGAAGAGAACGCGCAATGTCATCAGTTTTGCGCGTTGGAATTTTCAAGGCGGCACTCGCTCGGCGACGCTTTTCGTCGCGAGTGGAGTTGCGGTCTGTTGTACGCCTTTCCGCCTAAACCACTTCTGCCCAGAGTGCTGAAGAAGATCAGGCGCGACCGGGCCCAAGTCATTCTTGTGGCTCTGGACTGGGCTCGAAGAGTATGGTATCCCGAGCTACTCAGTATGAGCATCGATCCCCCGATCCGACTGCCTCTTCAGGAGGATCTTCTGTCGCAGCAGCAGGGGACGGTCCTCCACCCGAACCTGTCCAGCCTCCACCTCTTTGCGTGGAGATTGAGCGGCGGCAGTTGATTCCCTTCGACTTGCCTCCTGAAGTTTGTGACGTTATTCTGGCAGCCAGGCGTCCCTCTACTAAGGTAGTATACGCCTGCAGGTGGAACAAATTTGTGGCATGGTGCACAGCAAAGGCTGTGGATCCCCTTTCTGCCCCTCTTTCTGAGGTTCTACTGTTCCTTCTTTCTTTGGCCCAGCAGGGCTCTGCTCTGGGCACTATCAAGGGCTACCTTTCTGCTATTTCGGCCTTTCTAAGGCTCCCTGATCAGCCCTCTCTTTTCAAGTCCCCTGTTGTAAATAGGTTTCTTAAAGGCATTACACACCTTTTTCCTCCTATTCCTTTCGTGATGCCTCAGTGGGACTTGAATCTGGTTCTGACGTACATGATGTGCGCTCCCTTTGAGCCCCTTCACAACTGTCCTCTTCGTCTTTTAACGTTAAAGACTGCCTTCCTGATGGCCATCACTTCCGCCAGGCGAGTGAGTGAGCTCCAGGCTCTTTCCTGTAAGCCTCCTTTCCTTTCAGTCCATCCGGACAAGGTTGTGCTCAGACCCCGTCCTTCCTTTTTGCCAAAAGTGGTTACGGCCTTTCACATTGGGCAGACTCTTACAGCAGTTCCGGGTGGATGACCAGCTTTTTGTTGGCTACGTTGGCACCAAGAAAGGTGGGGCGGTCCATAAGAGAACCATCTCCCGCTGGGTTGTCTTGTGTATCAAAGCCTGTTACTCTTTGGCTAAAAAAGAACCTCCGGTGGGGCTGCGTGCTCATTCCACCAGAGCTACTGCAGCCACTACTGCATTGGGACGTGGTGTCCCCCTGCAAGACATATGTCAGGCAGCCACGTGGGCCTCGCTGCACACGTTTACCAAGCATTACTGCCTGGACAGCCAAGTCCGGAGAGACGGCTTTTTTGGCCGTTCTGTTCTCCGTGACTTTCTGGTGTGATCTTAGTTCGCAGACCCACCACCGGGGTTGGTATTGCTGGGGTATCTATTCTAAGGTAAGGAATCTATCACTATGTGTTTCTTTCAGATGAACAAGTAACTTACCTTCGGTAACAATATATCTGTAAGAAACAGTAGTGATAGATTCCTTTCCGCCCCACCCATCCTCCCCGTTCTGCGAACTGATTTCTAGGGTTAAGGTCATCCCTTTCAGGGCCCTAGTTTCAATTCACCAGTGGTCAGTATCTTGCATGGCTCTGCGTTCCTGACGCGGAAAGTCGTGTACAGAACTGACGTCAGCGCGCGTGGGCGGCGTCCAAGACGTCATCTCAGTGACCACGACGCCAACGACGGACGCAGAGCCGCACAACGCCCCTTCCGACACGCAGGGGTACTGCTGATGAAAACTTTCCGGATCCAGTCTGACGCCTGGGGATATTCTAAGGTAAGGAATCTATCACTACTAATGTTTCATACAGATATATCGTTACCGAAGGTAAGTAACTTGTTCTTCAAACACTGCCCTCAGCAAGCTCAGATCCATGCACTCTCCCATACCTTCCAAAACTCTTACACAGCGTGTATTCAAAACTGCCCCAATTTGCAGACTTGGGGATTCTTTTACCTTTCTAATTTGCTAATGGGGGCCGCTTCAAAGTATTTAAAAAAAAAAAAGCATGGTGTCAATTTTAAAGAGTTGTCACAACTACTACACAAGGAGTGTGGCGAACCGCCCCTAAAAGTTTATGGTACTTGGAACGAACTCAAGCCACCCGGACTATAATCTATCATGGAATACATCACTGCTCCCAAGCTTTGATGCCATCACGGAAGCGATGTCTTGTTTATCACTGCTCCCCAGTTTTTTATTCTGTTTAAAAAAAAAAAAATTAAAAAAAATTAACAAACTGGTGCTTTGTACTAGGGCGGTATTCCTGCCCGAGGTTGTGATGCTGTTCCTTGTCAGGGAATCTGTCACTCGTCTGGCATTCTTTTCTTCACCGCATACCTCAACAGAGGAAGAAAGACTCCATCATTTGGATCCCAAAATAGTTTTTACGTCAATTGCACCAAGGACCATCTGGTGGACGATCAGCTCTTTGTGGGGTTCGCAGGAGCAAAGAAGGGTAAAGCAGTGCAGAAAAAAAACATTTCAAGGTGGATATTACTCTGCATCAAAATCTGCTATGCATTTGGTAAGAAGCAGCCCACCCTCTTTAAAGGGTATGAGGGCTCATTCCACCAGAGCCAAGGCTGCTACTATTTTGTTGGCTTGTGGAGTGCTTGTCTTCAATATCTGTCAGATTGCAACATGGGCAGCTGTTTACACATTCATAAAGCAGTACTGCCTCAATAGCCAGGTCTGTCAGGAAGGACATTGTGTTTATTTGCTCCTGCATGACTTTTTGATCAGAGCGAATCCACATACACATTACTTTGGGAATTGCTGCTCTGGTATCTATTCACAAGTTGATGAATCTGCGGTTAGAAGTATCCATCAGGGGGTGAGGCTTGGATGGAAGAGAGCATGGCTACTTAGTTCCGTCCCTCCTCACAGCGCGGAGCAAGCCTCATCGAATCCGAACCCATCGAGACCTGTTTGTAGAGCTACAATCACAAATCTTGACGGAGGAGGACATCCAGTAAAGAAAAAGACCTCCGTTTGCCAAAACAACCCCAAAAAGCCTTTAATCGGAGGACCGTAGATGACACTTATCACAACAACAAAATGGCGACCGCCATCCTAAAACCGGATCATAATACACGACAATAACGGATTCTATGATCTCTGAATGCCACTCTCCAGATCAAGAGCTGTCAGGTACCACAAATATATAATGCTCAGCGTTTATATAAAGTGCATATAACTCTCCCAACCGACAACTAGGAAACGCTGTCGGACTCCAATATGGCGACCAGGAGACAGTGCAACAGCATCTAACAGCACGCATCAAGATAGTGTCGCATACCTCATTCTACCGCTACTGAAGCAAACCCATGACTTTCTCTTGCTGAACCAAACTCTCGAAGAGGTCAATTAGCCACTTCAGGGCCCACAATCAAGTTTCCACATGGACTGCCGATTTTCAAAGGCACACAAAATGGCACCCGCAGCTCTCAATATCTCTTAAAGCGCTCGTTTGACCGTTTGAAGTAATCGTCAGCGATACCAAATCACAATCCGTCACCCCTACTCTGTTGCAGTAGTTACCACATTACCTGCCAACCTCAAAATGAATGTTCAATTCCTTCATACAGACTTACCTGAAGTCCCTATTCACTGACTTGCCTGACCTTAAAATGGCATTTAAGGACTACCATGTCTGTGTCTAAACATACATGCCCTGCTACAATCTGCTTCGAATGCAGGCCAAATAACCCAACTGACCAAACAGCCCTCCATGAACTTTCACTTTAACCTCATCTAATAATAATAAACAACTGATAATACCCACTGACTAATATCTCATAAACCCTCATCACATGGGCTACGATAAAGTTACATATGTAATGGACTGAGACCTTTATGAAAGCTGAATAAAACTCAGGGCATTACTAGGTATACTAGGTGTACCTCTCCAATCACCACTAAAAATCAACTCCGCCACACACCAGGATTCTCTGGGACAATACAACGGATGTTCAATCCAAAGTCTCGAACTCCTCAGGTCCTGCAACAAAGTGAATGTACACCAGACCCCCCCACCAAAAACTCATCAGCATCAACAGCACCATATCGGAATGAAATAGAGGTAACTTGGGAGGCAACCAAAAGCAACTAGTGTGATACAGTGACATACTAGTGGCATACAGATTGCTGCGCACACTCCACACCGCAATAAGTGCTCATTTGCGAACACAAGAAAATTTGATCACCAAATAAAATCAATTGGAGTGGCTATTGCAATCAACTAGCGGTAACTAGAGACAACCTGAACCATACAAAGTACTGCGCACCATCCATGCCAGAATAAGCTCTCATCAGTACTCGCAAGAACACTGTTCACCAAAAGCATCAAAATGGCAGAAAAGGAGCCCAAACCTCATTTCAAACGGTCAAAGGCTGAACTGACCTCTCCAGGTTTTCCCATCAAAAATAAAACTGACATAAACAGTACAATGGATATGATACTAAAAAAGATGGCAGAAGTGCATGATCTAGCAAAGTCTACGAAACAAAATACAGACTCAATGCAACTAGAAATGACTGCGATAAGGGCTGACATAAACACCATAAATAATAAAATAACAGATGCAGAGCAAAGAATGAGCGTAGTTGAAGACTCAACCTTCCAAACAACCAAGGAAATAAAAACGCTCCAACTCTCTACGAAACTCATGAAAAAAGAGATCGCCGAACTGGAAGATCGAAACAGAAGAGGGAACCTAAGAATCTTTGGTATTCCCCAGAGCTCTGAAGATTCATCAAATTCATGCATATCCTTCCTCGAGAGCCTGCTCCCACAAGTCACTGGCTTAAAGTTTCCGAAAGAATTTGAGCCAGAGAGAGCCCATAGGGTTCCAGCTTTCAAAACAGCATCTAAGAACACAACAAGACCAATAGTATGCAAACCTCTGAGATCTCAACATGTCGAAATTATACTGACATACATGCACAAAAACAATCACATCTCCTGGAATGGACATAAAATCCATATATCACAAGATTATTCCAGGACTACTGTTGAAGTCAGGAAAGGATTCCTAGCACTTCGAGCCAGATTAAAAGACATGAAACACCAGTTTTCCTTTAGAGCACCAACGAGATTCAAAGTGGCACTAAACGGTAAATTCCATATCTTTGATGACCCATCTCTCTTCTTAGATGAAACTGCTGAGCAAGAGATGGAACTCTCCATATCTACCTCTAATATAAGAAAAGCGTGATTGGACATGTTAGTGATCACTTTCTTGTTTACCTTCTCAATTGCTCCTACCCTTTAACGTGTAAACAATGAGATAAGTATATCTTGCATTAATTGCTACCAAACTAACCAAGCCCATAGTCTGATCACACCATTCCTAAATAACATTTCTGAAAGAAAGCTTAAACTAAAACCTATTCGATTCTGTGATAATGGTTTAACCGTACCTATTGATATCATTCCTAAATATTGATACCATACCTATTGGTACCATTCCTAAAAACTGGTACCATTCCTAAATAACCTTTCTGAAAAAAAGGCTGAAACGAAAACCTATTAGATTTTGAGATAATGGCTTAACCATACCTATTGGTACCTTTAGCAATCCATCTAGACCGTGGATATCAGTTATATACCCTAGCTATAGCAAACAACCAGAATGTGTTTATCTATAATGTTCCTACTCAAGTTATACAATGTTGAACAGGTGTCTTATGGTATACTAATTGCTCCAAGCTGGAGGACAGGCACTCTTCGTTGCCACCTCCTTTGTGTTCAATTGTTATGGGTGGGAGGGAGGGACAGTGGGGGGGGGGGGTTGTGGGTTTCGGTTTTGATACTTTACATTTCTTGCATTGCTTCTTGCATTTACGCTTTTGTCTTGTTTTCACTCCTTAATTTTTCTGTACCCCTAACATAATACTTCATAATACCACACAATGTCTCCATTTACAACACCATGTGCATAATCTCAACCCATGTTTGGGAAGAACTGATTTGCTCAACCTTATTGCTACCTTTCAATATTTAACTTCAAACGTTGTATACCCAGCGTCACAATCTCGATAAGGTATAACACAATCACCTACACTCACTGGCAAAGCTAAAGACTATTGTCTTCAACTCATACTGTAACACTTTTAAAATATATGTAGGCCTGCCCACTTCAATCTGGCAAACTGAACCATCATCACTCACACCATTGACATGACCACACCGACACTCCCAGACAATCTCAACATTGTCTCTCTAAACGTTGAAAGGACTAAATCATCCAGTAAAGAGGTGAAAAATAATGGACTACCTATATAAAACGAGATATTATTCTTCTCCAAGAAACAAAAATTACTGATAAAGAAGCTACCTCCTTCAATAATCACTGGATCTCAGGAGTTGACTGCTCTCCTGTAGTACAAAGGAAAACAGAGTTATTACTTTAATCTCCAAACATTCCAACATCATACTTGAAAAATTATCTATAGACGAAGAAGGTAGATGGATTACACTACCTTACGAAGAGGGGAATCCTTGTTCCACGCAACATATATATATATATATCTATATATATCTATCTATCTGCTACTCATCCAATAAGACCAGCACTCTCGGGGGTTAATTCCTCGTCTGGATTTTATTCGTACTGCTTGTTGCAACAACAAATGCGTTTCGGCAGATCGCCTTCGTCAGTGCCGGCGACCGCCGCTTCGCATGCCTCTTTTAGTCATTGACAACACAGCCGTTCTAAGTAGTGCTAGTGCAGTGCTAACATTTTGCCATCTTGTAGTGGAGTTTTACTTGAAACGCCAGTATAATTACTGGTCCTATTTCATTAACCATTTCACATAATATAAATGAAGACAGTATTAAAATTCACGCAATTGTCAAGATTTCAATTGTAAATAAAATCAAATTCTGCATAAATTTAGCAATTCATTAAGGCAGAAAAGAACAATGCACATCTTTCAACCATCTTACAATGGTAAAATTCTTTGTGTTTCATTCTATATATATATATGGTCTTAATAATGATGACACCACCTTTTGGAATTAGTATATCAGATAAAATTGGTCACATACCCTCCAACTAACTTATTATAGTTGGTAGTGATTTCTAGCTCCCTCTCGATACAACCCTAGATTGACAATCCACCTGGAGCTAGCACCCTTCTAAAACATAACATTTTACAGAACATATGCTCAAAATACATTCTTAAAGACACCTGGCGATTACAACATCCTGATTCCAGAGAATATACCTTTTACTCTGCACCACATAACTCACACACAAGAATGGACTATAATCCTTATTTCAGGATCATATACACACCTAATAGATCAAACAAACATTTCCCCTAGACTACTTTCGGATCACTATTGCATCAACATGCTACTAACGGGTACTAACCCTAAAACTCCCAATAAATATGGCGATTCAATAATGATGTTTTATATAACCCAGAAGACATTAAGATAATTGAAGGCAGTATCTCAAATTACTTAGCAGATAACACCTTACCGCACATTAAGATTCAAGCACTCTGGGGTGCTCTCAAGGCAACAGTAAGAGGAACTCTTATTGATATAAAAACAAAAATCAATAAAACAAATAACGCCGCATTATTAAAACTATAGGAAGAAATCAAACAGCTTCAGATAACCCATATCAAAAACTTAGATAAAAACACTCTCTTCCTACTTACACGTACAAATAGGAGTACAACAGGATCCTAAGAGATAAATCCTGAGTATGGATCAATAAATTTAAAGGTCTTAAGCTTTGCTAAGCCAAAAAAACAGGCAAAATGTTGGCCTCTTACCTTAAATACAAACAAGACCAAAAAAAGATATCGGTAATTGAAGGTAGTAAAAATGAAATCCATACTAATTCCCCCAAAATCCTGGACACCTTCAAAACATTTTATGAACTACTATAGTCGGAAGAATAACAAATTACACCGGAACAATGTAAGAACTACCTAAATACACTACAAATACCCTGCTTTTCAGAGGAAAATAAAATCTCCTTAGCCAAACCGATCTCTGTACTAGAAATTACTGAAGCAAGTACACTTAAAGAGAACAAAGCTCATGGCCCTACAGCTAAGTTGTATAAAACATTCACCCAACCACTTCAAATATCCATGCTAAAACTTTTTAACCACTTTGCAGAATCTGGAGCGATCACAGGTACTACAGCAGAAGCCAACATCATCATAATTCCGAAAGAAGGAAAGGACTTAACACTCCCTACAAATTACAAGCCGATCTCCTTGATAAACGTAGACTGTAAAATTTACTCAAAAATACTAGCTAAATGCCTAAACTTCTTCCTTCCAAAATTAATAACCACCACCCAAGTTGGATTCATAAATAAAAACACATGTCTAATGACAACACTGGGCTGCTATGCCATGTCCTCGCCAAAGCAAAATAATCTGCAGCAGCTTTGGTCGCAATAGCCCTTGACTATGAAAAAGTGTTTGACAGGGTATCATGGACCTTTCCTAGAACAAACCCTAAAAACATTCAACCTAGGGGGCGCATTTATAAAAATGGTTATGGCCTTATATAGTAACCCATTTACCCATATTTGCAATATTGGTTCACTATCCCATCAAACTAGAAAAAGGGACCAGACAAGGCTGTCTGCTCTACCCATCTCTCTTCCTGCTGGCCCTGGAACCTCTTCTACTTGGTATTGTTAACAACCCGGAGATAGCTGGTATCGATGTTGATTGGAAAATAGTAAAACTATCTGCCTATGCAGACGATATCTTAATAGCTACTGATAACCCTAGCGTATCCATTATCACTCCCATGGAAGCTATTCACCTATACTCATGAGTTTTCGGATACAAATTGAACAAGGACAAATGGGAAGTCAAATCCCTTAATCTCCACAGCACAAAAGACCTTCTTGGTAACTCGGGCCCAAAGTGGCACCCACACGATATTAAATATCTAGGTATTGAATTTGGATCAGACTTGATGGACACCATCAAACATAAAAAAATTACCCTACAAAAAAAGTACTAGAAAGTTGGTCACCCAAATGCATTACCTGGTGGGGTTGAATAGAAACTATAAAAATTATGATCACCTTGATAATCAATTACTTAATTAGCATGCTTCCCTAAATGCTCTTGGACAACTTCCACCATAAACTAGATAAGTTAATTACACATTTTATATGGCAAGGCAAAAAAGCAAGAATAACGATTAAAAAAACTACGTCTGCCCCACACATTAGGTGGCGTCAATCTCGCCAACTTTCGAAATAATCAGACAGCTTTCTTAGCCAAACAAGGTACTTACTGGTTCCAGACCCCTGATAACTATACCCACACATTGCTGGAGGTTGAAAGAGACATCTTTGGAAAATTAGACCCTGCAATCCTCCTCACAATCAACTGTAAACTCATAACCAACTATAATCAGATACTAAAAAACACCAGGAACACCCAGCTAAAAATTGATAAGAAACTGCCCTCATAGATGAAATACTCAAAGCTAGCCTCTCTCTGGCAAAACCCGAACATTACATATGCAAGTCGGACCCTCTATTGGCAATCATGGATCACCCGTGATATTTGTTATCCTCAACAACTGGGCTTGAGGAACTTACCCCTAACTTTCTTTAACATGCAATCAGAGACTCAAGAATTTTACAACTTCCTCAATTTGAAAACAGCCATCTTCACATCTAAACAACACTACGGCGATCCGTCCCTTCCTTCCCTCATTAATAAGCTTAATAGTCTCAGACACAAAGTATCTAATTTATAGAACCTGCTACAGCCCAAATTGTCCAAGGATAATACAAAAATAGAAGGATATTGGGACACTCATTCCTCACCTCCCACAACTAAGACTGAATGGGCTGCCATTTGGAAATCCATCACCTCACATCAAATCTCACCGGTACTCTCACAAAAAGAGACTAACTGAACTGCAGTGAAATATTAGGTGAGTGAGGTCTCTCTTTTCCTTATTGCAATTCCAGCAGACAGGTCTCTCTAGAATGCTCAGGGAGTGTAGGCTATGACTCTATTATTTACTCACCCGTCAATGTACCTACCCGTGGTATGTCTCAAACACTGTACGACATGTAAGTTCTCGCTCTGGTTCTAACAGTATAAAAACAAGCTACTTGTAGCGTAATCTGTTTCCTGCACGGATAAGGTAGGATGATTACTCCATACAGCAAGGCTATGGGCCTTATAGGCAGTTTACTTTACGGTGGAGCTGTATACACTACAATTTCAATGTAAGATCAATGATGAATATTCACATTGGTTGTTTTGCGGTGCTCAGTATTGCGGTAATGGCACTCTAAACCTGTCAGCCATTCAGCACACTAAATTGTGCACTTCAGGGGGTAATATCAACCTTCTGAAATATGTCTTGATCATAACTGCTTTATGTTTTAACCGTTGAACGACATGTACAATCCTACACCTAGTATTACAATGTGATTAGTTCATTTTAGCTGTTACTATTTCTGTTTCCTCCATGCGCCATTCCTGTTACATGCTGTTTTTCTTTTGCTATTTGCGATTACAAATGTCATTTCATTATAATCTAGCAGACTTGACTACGGCAACGCACTCTATGCCGGAATAAACAAGAACCTCACCCGCAAGCTACAGAACATCCAAAACGCCGCCGCACGACTGGTCCTCAACCTGCCAAGACACTGCCACATCTCCCAGCACCTGCGCACACTCCACTGGCTCCCCATCGAAGCTAGAGTCACCTTCAAGATGCTCACCCACGCTCACAAGGCCCTCCACGACACCGGACCAGCATACCTGAACAGCCGACTCAAATTCCACGCACCCCAAAGGACCCTACGATCAGCCCAGCTCTCCTGCGCCGTGGTCCCCCGCACCAGAAAGACCAGATCGGGATGCCGCTCCTTCTCCTTCCTCGCGGCCAGAGCCTGGAACGACCTTCCGCTCCACCTCAGACAGACAACATCGCTCCCCATCTTCGCAAGAAACCTCAAAACCTGGCTCTTCGTCAGACCCCTCCTCGATGGACTGGAACCTGCGAACCCCCCCCCCCGCGCCTTGAGACCCCTACGGGTGAGTAGTCACGCTTAACAAACACCTGATTGATTGGTTGAATCTAGGAACTGTTTTCTGCCTCATACAAGTGAGCACACAACACCTAAACAGTTTTGACGCAGTTCCACTTTTAGCACTACTAAGCATTGTTTGGTACACATTGTGTGTTTGCATATACAATTACACCACTATGACTACTCCTCAACTCGACCTGATAGTTAAGTCTCATAGTACACTTATTTTTAGCCTTCAAATCTACGAGCGACATTGCAATGACCGAGCTAAATCCATTAAGAACCCCCTGACCTGTGTCAATGGCAAACACTAGGCAGAACATAAAGACAGTATCCCTTAAAAGGATCAACAACCCAGTTAAAAAAAAAGAAAATCATTGACTACTTATACAAGGTACGGGGCGATATTATCCTGCTCTAGGACACAAAGGTTGATACCACACATATCTGATAGAGATCTAGCCACAGATCTCTTACCTTGAATTCCCCCAAGGTGCCAGACTGGATCCAGAACGTTTTTCAGAAGTACCTCTGCGCGTCAGTAAAAGGCGTCGAGAGACTCCTTAGTGACAACGCCCACCGGATGTGACGTCAACAGAGTCCATATGATCCGTTCCTCAGGCCTTTTTTTGGCCTGTGTCGACATATTTTTTGTTGAAGGAACAGTGTGCCACCCTCCCCCCCCCCCCTTTTTTTGTCATGTCCTCGGGGTTCAAACCTTGTGAGTCCTGTGGAAGGCAGATGTCGGCCACAGACCCTTGTACTATTTGTATGTGGTGCCTCAGGGATCACCACAACTCAGAGGAGTGCAGCTCCTGCCGTTACCTATGCCCTAAGGCATGGTGGGAACGGCGCATGAAGATCCTGGCAGTGCAACTGGCAGAGGCCCCGCATCATCGTCGGTCTCGTTCAAGGATAGAGACATCTAGCCACAGATTCCTTAACTTAGAATATCCTCCAGGCGCCAGACCGTATCCGGAGATTTTTCAGCAGTACCTCTGCGCGCTGGGGGACGCCCTGACGTCGTCCACGGATATGACGTCAGTGGAGCCATATAAGTCCCTCCTGTTGACATTGAAGGATAAGACGTTGAAGCGCAGCGGTCAAAGTCGCATCAAGACCTGACTTCACCCATAGGCCCTTCGTTTCCAACGCCCTCTCCCAGCCTCCGGATGAGCCCACCCTGCGTCTCCCTGATTTCCCTGGAGCCGGGGCGACTCTAACCCAAATGGGGGATTACTATGATTCCCTCCATGCCATCTTTGGGCCCCCATCTCCCTCTGGTATGCTTTGAAGCCGCAAAGAGGTGAGAAGTGGCCTACTGAATCCACTCTGGTGGGATCGCGCATGGCGTCAGTTAGGCCCTCTGGATTCTTAGTCGGATCTGTGCCGGCTCCGGTGCACAGCCCTTTGGGGTTCCCACCTGTGACGCCGGAGTTCAATCAGCTGACGCTGACAGCGAAGTCGGCAGCACTGATCAACGCTGAGCTGATCACCCTCTCGGACACCGAGACACCAATGCCCAATGGGGTCGGGTGCAGCTACAATGGTACAGTCCAGCTCGGACACCTTCCCTCCTTCTAAACAGGCCATTGCTGTTTTTTCTACAAGCTTTTGGAGATGAAGGAGAAAAGCTGTGGTTTGTGAACTCCATGGACCAGACTGTATAGCCTCCTCTAGAGGGTAGTTGGTTGACGGAGCTGGGTGAGGCTAGTGGCCTTCAGTCCTCAACAGCTTTGGACCTCCTTTCCCCTCCTAGCCTTGTTACAAAGGTGAGCTCCTCCTTTGCTGAGGAGCTGCAGAGGGCAGCTGTGGTCCTAGCCTTGCAGGGCCCCTCTGTGGGGGTGACCACTGACCCCTTGATAAAAGTGCTTCTACAGGGCCAAACAGAGGTGTAGCCTGTGCTCCCCCTACAGTGAAAAACGGTATGACCTTTTATTAGGGGACTAGGCTAAGCCTGCTAAAAGGGCCCCTGTGGACGTTCCATAGGCCATAGAGACTGTCTCGCCCCCCGGGGACCCGGCCTGTCTCATCCAGTACCCGACTCCAAGAAGTTTGTTGTGCAGGCCGCTTTGGCCTCCTCTGACCCCAGCATCCACCCTAACGTTCCTCTGTACAGGGAATCCAGAAGGCTGGAATCTTGTGGAAGGAACATCTTCTCCTCAGCCAGCTCAGCCTTGTGGTCAGTAAATGCTGCATGTGTTGTGGGATTTGGTGGCGCCTGCTGCCTTCGCTTCCGGAGGAGAACCGGATTGAACTCGCTCAGACACTCCAGAATGGGTGAGAGGCAGCTAAGTTTGCAATAAGATGTGGTATGGATACCGCAGACTCAGAAGGCCGAGCCATGGCTCAGTCGGGGGCACTTTGCCGTTGTGCAGGGCTGTGCCACTCTGGCTTTTTGGAGGCTGTCCGAGCCACTCTGGAGGACATGCCCTTCGATGGCGCCTGCCTGTTGTGGCTCACATGCCGATTCTGCACTGCAATGCTTTAGGGACAGTTGGGGTGAAACAGATTCTTAAATATATATATATATTCCTGTGCCGTCTGGCTTCCTAGTTCCTCACTTACCCAGGTAGTAAGGGGGGCACTCATCTTTGATTCTTCTTACAGATGGGCCCATACCAGATTGGAGTAATATACTTCAACACCCCTCCAGGGCCTACCCCTGTAGGTTCACCCCTCCCCCTTAATTGCTTCATAGAACCATCCCACCGTCTGGTGGCACACAGTGAGGTGTTCCTGCCTGTACAGGTATTATTATTTCTTCAGGCCTGTGAATGACAGATTTTAGCTCCCGCTATCTGAGAGGTATTTTCTTTGTGGCTCTAACTGGGTTTGACACCTGATGGAACTGGCTTATTTATTTTTCTCTGAAACTGGGCTTCATGCGCAAGAGATAGTTACCTGTATGGTATGCTACCTGCTGCATGTAGAGCATCTTTAATGTGCCTTATGGGTATTATTAGGTACATTTGTGGTACTTTTAAATATCCCTTATACAGTGTATATAATTGTAACTCCCTTGGAGACTCTGCACAAGAGCCTATTTATGGTGAATCTCTTGTCTCCTTTCTTCAATCTATGGAGCATTACATATGCTTCTCTTTCTGGGGTTATTCTACTTCTCCTGAGAGACTCTTAATTTCCCAGCAGAGCAGTGGGACAAGTGGTAAGGCCATTCCACATCAGTGCGTCTGTGCACCTCTTTAGTGAGCTGCTCTCCCTGTACCTCAGCAGGATGGGCTCTTGCTGCTGGTTTCTCAGGCACCGGTGGTACACGGGTTCCATTGCCGCCTTCCGCTCTCTATCGAATTAGATTTTTCCTTCATCCTTGTACCCTGCTGGTCTTCCTTGTTGTGGAACCTTGCCTACATTCGAAGTCTGTGGGGGTCATGTTCAAGGTACTCTTCTCTTGTACCGCAGGTCTTGTCATTACACTGGCTCTTCACCGCAAGGACATCTGTGATACTTACTTATCGCTTAGAGGCAAGGTCTTGAACCTTTGCTGCCACAGGCACCTTTTATACATGAGTTCACACACCACCCAGGGCATCAAGATGTCTAAATATTTATTCTTAAGGCGCCGCCATGTAGCCATCTTCTGTGATGATGGTTATCTTCCATCTTACGGTGGATACCTTGTTGTTTACGCATGTTCCTTCAACATTATGGTTCCATTTTTCTTGGGATTAGTTCGCAATGGGGATTTGTTGCTCTCTTCAGCCACAAGCTCCCTGGTCGGTTCCTTTCACTCTATTCTACCGGATGTCATCATATTTCTGGCCCTCCAGGGTCAGTTATAATACTTCTGCGTTATTGTTAGGGTTCCTTTCATCATAATACCCCTCTTGCTGTGTACCTCACTTCCTTCGGAAGATGCACATATACATTAGTATAATGAAGGTTGTAGGCGTGCTCAGCCTTATATCTTCCGGTGATTTTCACTTCTCCTGTTTCCTGTAGAGACATTATTTCCCATAGTACACAATTATTGCCTTTTTTATTAGGTTGCAACTCCTTCAGTTGATTCAGCTTTTAATAAATTGCTTTCATTTTTCGGACTTTCACTTTTGTGGGCGGTTTTGTCCCTAGAGGACCATGTATTTTTCCTTTCGTTCCATACTTCAGCCAGGTCCTGCTCTGTCTGATATAACTTACTGTTCGATGTTGATGCTGGATATCTGTTCTAGGCCTTCCGTTTGTTGGCCTCTATTTTACCTTGACCTTCTGGTAGGTCCAAGTTGTTGCCTTATTTTTTTTATACTTGCAATGGTTTTTCACACCTGCTATCTTCTTTCAAGATTACGATATCAGCGGCCTGATTGTGGGCTATTCAATCAGTTAGCATTGGTTTAAATGCTGCGGCAGCCATTACTTGACTGGGGTGTGGGATGTCTATAGCTGATATATATGTCTGCCGACGTGTTGCGAGAACGTGAGGCTCGGCAAAAAAGGTATTCACTGAAGCTCTGACGGGTAAAATAGGGGCTGCATCAAATTTAGACGGTAGCCCAAGCAGCCCTGATGTAAGAAATAGATTAAAGCTGCTAGAGAAGTTAAAGAGGTCAGAACAAACAAAATGGTGGGAGCACAAGTCCATAACCAAATATTTGGGAGTAGGTCGCATACCGAGGGGACTTCGGATTTTAATTGCATCAAGTTTTGAAAACCCGAACCCAGATATGAAGAGTGAGGTGAGAGCAATCTGGAAGCATCCAATAGGCTAATAAGAATACTTGTAAAGTAAGCGGACATTGATAGAAGAAAGTTGAGGCAATAAATTGATACATTAAACCTGGAGCTGGATAATGATCCTTAACAGGAGTTAGTTAAAAAATTCAAGGAAACGATGAATGTACGTTTGACAAAATATGAAGAAAACATAAAGGCATGGAAGGCTCAGAAGTTTTTAAGAGACAAAGAAGATTATATTCTGGGCCAAAGATTTACATTTGCTTACCTTTTTGACACCATCAAATGTCAAAAAACGGAAGGGAACAGGTCATTACAAGAGCAGAAAAATAAAACCGAAGTGAGCTCTGAACTTGAGACAGATATGGAGGATAGTGCCAGGAGTGGCCCTCCAGGAGCTGATGGCCCAATGAAAAAAGCAACTATTATGGAAGAGCTGGATTTTTTAGGGCAAGGCAGGCCAGACCTTAAGAATACGCAATCAGCGTCACAAATGCGGAAAAGGAGGAGGCAGAGGCATTGCAGCAGGTATGCAGGAAAACAAATCATCACAGAAATCATGGAGAAGGAAGTAATGAGGAAAAGTCATCCCCAATCTATCATAAATCTCTCTCATATAACACTCAGTGAAGCAGAGAAACAAATCCTGTCTTTAGGTGTGTCTTTTTGTCTGGAAAGTACATTGAATTACTGCCAAACGCAAATCGATGGTTTTAAATTTATAAGGAAATTAAAATTACTTGAATTCCATGCGAGTTCAAAAAGAAAACAGGCAAAAACGAAAGAAGTCAAGGAAACACATGATCAAGGGCTAAAGGTATCGGATATTGGACTATTGAAAGAACTGATGGTTCTCGAAAAAGAATGTTTGGAAAGAATGAAATCTGTCTCAGATCAGACTGTAATTGAGAAGCAAGAATTGGAAGTTTGGGGAGACATTGAATCTCCCTTTAAACCAGCATCTACTTTTGTACCAGTGACTCAACATGTTACAATTGAAGTTTTCCATGATGCATTGTTTCAAGGGATGAAAAGGATACACAAAGCAGCTAGTGAGAACCTCCAACTTTGAATAAACATCAAAGAAGATATCAAACAGTAATCAAAAGATTGCAAGAGAGTATTGTAATATGTAACTCTGATAAAGGATGGAACATTGTCTTATGGCCGGTGGAAATATATAAGAAGGAAGCAGAAAAGCAACTAAAAAATGAAAAGTGTTACGCCAAATGTAGCAAATCGGACCTTGAGGAAACAAAAATATGGTTGATGGAATGGAGAGACGAGTGGCTCATCAGTCAATATAGACCAACCAAGGATACCAATCATGTCCCTAATTTCAAAAGTACAGAAAGAGTCTAAGACACCGCCTGGCAGGTCCATTATATCAGCAATTGAAGGAATGTTTGGGAACATGTCGAATGATATTGTGTACTTTTACTTTGTAAAGAATCTGCTATCCTATGTAAAGGATACAGGAGATTTTTTGAAAATCATAAATGACCTGCCATGGGATGAAAAATATGTGTTGATGTCACAGCTCTGTATATGAGTATCCGGCATCAGGATGGTTTAAGGGCTGTTGAGCATTTCTTACAAAGCAGGCCAACGGAATTATGCAAACACATCCTGCTTGAAATGATTAGGTGGTGCCTAGAGCATAACTGTTTTCTCTTTGACAACCAACTGTTTCACCAACTCCGTGGCACGGTGATGGGCACCTGTTTAGCCCCCAGCTATGCGTGTTTACACATTGGCTGGTGGGAGGAACAGGTGCTCTGCGTCCGCCACAAGGAAGCATGGGATGCACAAGTGGTTGTTTGGATCTGTTTTATATGCAATTTATTTGTGGCATGGAGAGGGTCAACTCTGAGTGCAAATGAATTTGTGAATCAGATAAACAACAATGACCTGAATTTGCAGTATGAGCAAGATCAGCACATGTAAAGTTTATTTTTTAGATCTGGAGGTTTTCTGTGAGAACAATAAATTGGAGACGAAACTGTATAGGAAGCCTACTGCTAGAAACACACCTTTACATGCCTCTAGATTTCACCCCCACATCTTATAACCAGTATCCCATATGGAAAAATGTTCCGTGCAAGGCACAATTGCAGTACTAACAATGATACTTTAGCTTGCCAGAAACAAATGATTGAAAGATTTAGGTAGAGGGGATACAACCAAGATCTACTGAGTAAAACACAGAAGGTAGTGAACAGAAAGAGTTGAGAATCCATCTTATTTACCAGAAAAAAAGGAATGGAAGGATCAGAGACCAATAAGGCTTATTGTGCCATACAGCACACAGGATGGAGCATTAAGAGCATTAGTAAGAAGAAATTAGCATATTGTTCGAGCAGATCCGATTATAGGCTCCGTATTGCCCAGAAACCCCAGTATAACGTACTGCAGGGCCTTCTCCATGAGAGATGCTCTTGTCAAGGCCAGCCCGGAAATAATTAAATCACAGTCGTGGCTGAGGCCTAACAAAGGTTTTTTTAAGTGTGCTAGGGGCAGAGCTTTCACAATTGGAATTAACTGCACTAAGTTTCAAATGCCCTTTCATAGGCAACCCTGTAAAATTATGGGGCACATTCACCTGCAAGATCGATTTAGCTATCTATGTACTCACGTGTAATTACAACCTTCAATATGTAGGCAGTACTGTCTTACAAGTACACAAACATATATTGCAACACATGCAAGCAATATCTAACGGTGATCCAATATACCCAGTGGGGCAACATCATGCCGAATATCATGAGGGCAGCATGAAACACATGCATATTATGTCATAGACTTCATACTTCCAAAAAGATGGGGAGGTGATCGGGTCACAGCACTCAGGAGATTGGAAACCAGGTACATCCTGGACCTTGATTCGAAGCCCCCTAATAGGTTAAATACAGATGAGGAGCTGTACACATGGCTGTTAGAGGGTTACTCTGACAGTAGACATTGTGGTATGGTCTAGGAGGTTGTAAGTGCTCCTCACCAGTTTTTGTTTAGGCAATAGCTGCCCCACATATGTATGTTTGATAGTGATTTATATTTTATAGTTTCAATCATGGGCACAATGATGCAAATTTAGATTTTTTTTTATTAGTATGTATGTGCAATGAACTTAAATGGGTCTAGTATTGCGAATTCAGGGGATCCTGCAATTGAGTGCCCACTTGGGCTTCATTGTTATTTGATAAAATCAACTCTATCACAGAATATGCTGCCTTTCAAAGGATTGGATCCATTATGTATTATGGGGAAATGGAGTGGGTGATTTGTCACTATGACAATAGAATGCATATGTTGTACTAATTGAAGCCTGTAATACTTTGATGAATATAGAGTGATGCACACTTCATTAGGGCATGCCCACTTGGGCTCAATGTTTTAGTATGTTAATAAGGGATTGTGGGCAATTGAATTAGCGATCATTTTGTCACTATGACCGTAATAGGTGACCAATGCTTATTAATTTGTATTAATCCCTGAAAATTTTGATTGAACATGGTGTAATTTAATGTGGCAGGTTCCTTGGAAATATTGTTGCTTAATGTGTGTATTTACATGAACTTATTTGTACATCACTTACACTACTATATGGTCTGGGGTTGTAAGAGGTCTGTTTTTACTATTTATGATGACGTAATCTGTATGTTTTAAAAATATCCAAATGGTCACTCAACACGGTGTGATCAAGGCCGTCAGTGGCGGGTGAAAAACTTTACGGCCCGGTTAGATTGATACAGGCTCCGTTTTCGTGCTGGTAACACTTTATTTTTTAGCCATATGTGTGCAGGGAGGATGCCCTGAGGATTGTGAGTGTTGTCGTTACAAACGCAATTACTTTTCTTTTCCTCCTCTGTGTTATACATTATAGATAATCCCAGAGGTGTTAACATTATCCCTGGCACGTTTTTCTTTCAGGACAAGAGTAGTTTCTATACCAATAGTTGCTGTTGTTGCCTTTGACAAATCTCTATTAAAGCATTGATCAATGCTTTCTCCATCAAAGATGGGTTCTTGGGTCGCCCTTTTCTCTGTATTTTAACAGAGCAGGTTTGGCTAAACTAATGGCTTTCTACGGCAAAGAGCTATAGCTCTATGGCATTGCCTGTTGACTCTGGTCCCCCAAGTCCCGGCCGAATATGGATTCAGATCCCACCAGCAAGTAGTATTTATGTTTATATTGACTGCTGTCTTCGACACATTTTTGTTCCACTGTCATGGATAACGCTATTCCCATGCTTTTCAATGCCTTTATGACTTCACTTGCCTGTGGTCCTTACCACCATTCTTATGGTGTAGCTATTGCTTACCTAATTTACTAAAATCGTCTGGTCTCTTCTTTCTTGTTCTAAACTGGCTAGTTCTAGTCAGGGACTTTTAGTAAGATCAGTTCACAGACCCTCCTCCGGGGATGGTATTACTATGGTATATGATTCAAATGTACGGAATGTGCTGCTAGATGTCTCTATCAAATGACCAAGCCACTTACCTGCGGTAATGCCTTATCTGGTAGAGACAGGATCTAGCCGCAGATTCCTTACCGACCCTCCCATCCTCCCCATTCTGCGAACTGGTTTCTTTTTACCTAAAAGATCCCTTTCTTGGCATTGAGATACTTTCATCGGGGGTTCGTAATTACTCGACAGAAGGATGTCTCTTTTTTGGCACACAGTTTCCATAGGCAGTTTCTAGAAGTGTCTCTGCGTTTTTGGAGCAGAAAATAGTCACGGAAGAAACTGACATCAGCGCTTTGGAAGGGGATCATATGGACTCCGTCGACGTCACATCCGTTGGACGATGTCACTACGGACTCGCACAACGCCCGCTACTGGCACGCAGAGGTACTGCTGAAAAAATTCCAGATCCAGTCTGATGCCAGTGGAGAATTCAATGGTAAGGAATCTGCCACTAAATCCTCTCTCTACCAAAAAAAGGTGTTACCGAAGGTAAATAACTTGTTCATCTCATTTTTCAGAAATAACCAATTTATTGACGTAGCTTGCTCTCCAACAGTTGAAAAGGAAAACGGAGTTCCAACACTAATTTCAAAGAAGTCAAATACTGATATGGTTTCCAACTTATCTGATAATCAAGGAAGATGGATCATCTCGAAACTTAACAAAATCAATAATGACTTTTGTTTGCGGTTAAAGTCTACATGTCCACATCTGTCTTTCTGGAGAGACCGGTCTACCCCACTTAGTTTAGTCCCAGATACAGCCATGATCACATTTGCAGGTGATTTCAATCTCCCGCTAGACCCTGCACTGGACAGAAATTCCCAATATGTATACCGTCCCACAAAAGCCCCTAAGGCATTAAAGATCCTGTGTTTCAGACATAACCTTGGAGGACACAAAACCCAGATGAGAGGTTATATCTTCTATTTGACTCCCACACAATTCATACCCTTGTATAGGTTACTAACTAATATCGGAGCACTCAATTAGCAGAGTTGACTAAATGATGATTGAACCAAGAGTGATCTCTGATCACTCTTGCATCACTCTGTCAATAACTAATACGGTTCAGATACAAAAACAACCCAATGGACATTCAAATAGGAGATACTCAACCACTGACATAATGTCCAACTAATTGAGGAAACTGTACAAAACCTCTTGCTTGAAAATTATGAAAATGACTCCTCTGACCTCATCAGGTGGGAGGCACTTGAGGCTACTGTAAGAGGTGTGATTATTAAAATTAGATCAAAGAAGCTGATAAACTTGTGGAACCAGTGAAACAAATCATAGAGTTAGAAAAACAACACATTTCCTCTAAAGATAACCACATACTAAACGGGATTGTCAAGAAAAAGTACAAATACAACAAAATCCTAAGCACAAGAGCAGGCATTTGGGTCAATAAAAAGCATTAGGCTATGCAAAGCTAATAAAGCCGGCAAAACCCTAGCAGCATACTTAAAATGCAGATTACAAAGATACTCTGTAAACGCAATGAAGAACAATAAAGGTCTTGCCCACACTAACCTGAATGAAATTGCTGATATTTTCAGAGAGTTCTAGCAAGAATTATATGCTAACAATACATGAGTGGACCAAAAGAAGTGTGACGCAGATCATCATACGTCCAACGTACCCAAATTAACAGAAGACGAGATGAAACTGGTCAACAGCCCGATAGTGAAAAAGGAAATAGCTAATGCAATTAAAAAGCACAAAATTGGTAAAGCCCAAGGCCCTGACGGGATAGAGCACAATTGTTTTTAACCATTTTCCATAGAGCTTATCCCACCACTGCTAAAGCCTTTTACTCACTTTGCCTGTACTGGTTAAGCCACAGGTACGCCAGCAGAGGCCATCATAACTATACTCCGCAAAGAAGGGAAAGATGCAATGCTACCAAATAATTACAAATCAATCTCATTGCTTAACTGAGACCGCAAAATTTGTGCTATGATACTTTCCACCAGACTACAAAAATACATATTTCAAACTCATCCACCCATTACAAGTCGGAGATAATATAAGAATACTCAGTCACGTCACTGAGATAGCAAAAACACCCCTACAGTAGCAATCACACTAGACGCAGAAAAAGCGTTTGACAAAGTAGATTAGCACTACTTGGAATCTGTCCTTAGGAAATTTAATCTAGGTAACAATTGATCAAAATGATAATGCCATTTTATCACAACCTGGTTACCAGGTTTAGAGCCGGGGGCATGATTTCCAACCCCTTTTCTCTCGATCAAGGAACCATACAAGGATGCCCTCTCTCACCTCCCCTCTTCCTCCTGACAACCATTTTCCATAACCGAAGGGAAAATACAGATATAATCGGGGTATCATTTGGAAATACCACCATAAAAATAGCTGCTTATGCAGATGATATTTTAGTTACCACGGCCGATGCTTCTTCCTTTACTGCCATGATGACATCAACCAGTTAGGTAGGAATTTATCTGGTCAAACACCTTTTGGTCGGGACCTCTCCACTCCCCTTCTCCAATTTGCAAGAACGATACTTGTTTGAAAACCTCGACCTCTACACATTTCTAAGATGTAAGATTCAGTTAGCTAAACACTCAGTTCTAAATAAAGACGCATCACTACCTAACCTCATTGCTAGCTTATGTAAAGCTGGGTATGTGGTTCCCAAAGTATATAATCTCCTTTTGTCAAAATCAACTAAACTTCATTCGCGGAATGAACGAAAATGGGAAGCAGAACCACGAAAAACCAACATAAAATTTGATTGGAAGAATTTTTACAAATCCCCTTTCACAAATAAGGACAACTTGATTCACAAAAAACAGCAGGTAAGTTTCTTCTGGAAACTGGCCATTACTCCCTTTCATGAATTCTCCTATATACTACTTGGACCACTTGATTCACAACAAAAAGAAGCACATACGTTTTTTCTAGACTTAATGCAGACGCTAGCTTGTAAACTGATTTTCTCCAATTGAAAGAACTCTAGTATTGTATCCTTTCATATGTGGCGAGAGTGGCTTGCGTTTCTTGGAGGAGCAGTCAATTCCTTGTTGCAGCTTACTCCCTGGTGTCTGCCCAGCAGACCTATGTGGGGTTCATTCAACGCTGCTACAGTACCACCATGGATCGAAGCTGCATGAGGCATTGTGTTCTCCACCTTATCTGTTCTTAACCACCAATAATGCAACCCATAGAGAATAAATAATCAGCTCACTCATATTCACTCACTAAGTTAATCAACTGTTCACTGTATGTTCTACTGTGCGTATATACAAATGGCACTAACAAAATGTAACTACTGCACAGTCTTACCCTCTTCCTCTTATCTTGTTTTGTTACTATACCTGTTCCACTTGTGCTTGTTAATATATTATGATACTGCGGATGATATGGATTTTATGGCAAGGCACAATCGGTTTCTTTTTTACTTGTTTTACTATACTGTCTTTATGTTTGGTTTTACAAATAACCAATAAAGACTATTTGAACTCAAAAAAGAAGTATCCATCAGAAGAACAAGTTAATTACTTTTGCTAACGCTCTTTGTGGTGGGTACTCTAATTGTAGATTCCTCACCGACCCTCCCACCTTCCCGTTCTGTGGAATGGGCACTTTTTTTTACCATCCAAAAAAGGTCCCAATTTAGAAATCTGAACACTTTCAAACCTGATCAGCCTATAGCTTTGCGTCCAACAGGGTGAACAAAGTTAAGAAAGAAACTGACGTCAGCACACAAGAGTCGTGGTTATATGTGGCTCCGGCAACATCTGCAGGGTGGGACGGAGGCACACAACACCACCTACTGGTACACAAAGGAATTACTGGAAAAAATTATCCAGATCCTTCTGATGCATGGGGGTATTCACAAGAATATAGCATGTTACATCGCATGCTATAAGTAGGTCCAAGTGCAAGAAAGCAAAGGTGTGAGGGGGTAGTCAAGATTTAAACCACATCATCAAGGTCACAGGCCACAAGACTGATTTCTTAGTTGGTCCCGAATCGCCCCGAGTTCCCTGGGCAGTCATCCCCTGAATCAGATCATGGCCTTCAAAGAGGCCACCTGTAAATCATCAGTGTGCCTCTGGCACCCATGGAATCACAGGGGCCTCCAGACGGGTTTCCACCTGTCTGTCCTTCCCCGGCTTCGTCTGTCCCCTTTCACCCATTACCGGGTCCATATCAACTCTGGTACAGACTTCCACTCCGGCCCAAGACCACATTGATACTAACACGATCTGAACCAACGTTGCCTGGAGCATGACCAGTGTCGCAGTACGGAATTACAAAAGCACAACTATTTATCATGCCACCTGACTAAATCAGTGTCTCTACTGCATCGCAACTATTAGCAGTGCCTCCATTTTGTTTTTGATTCTGACAGACCCTGTACTATAGTTGGGTGCACCTCAGGAGATTAATAACGGTGAGTGGGATGGTTTGCTCTCCCGTTATACTGATGATGCCTTCTATCATGATTTACAAAATGCCAGTGAGCTTGGTCCCTCCTCTGAGACAGCGATTGACTCACCACTTTGGCCACCAACAGAAGAAAGTGACTCATTTGCAGTGGTTTTTTGGAGGGCAGCTAAAGTACATGAATTACAGCTGCCTTCCCTTGAGACTAAAATGAATGTTTTGAGAGAAATTCTGCAACCTGGGACAAGAACATCTCAACCCTTGCTCCCATTTAATGATGCCCTCACTGATACACTATGATGGCTGGTCGAAATCATGCTCTTTCCCACCTGTTAGCTGGCAGATAGCGAGGCAACATAGGGGGCGAGCGGAAACCCCAATTTCCTTACAAGGGACCCTCCTCTGTAGATTTTCATTGTACAGGTCTTGACCAGTAAGTTGAATACCAACTCATTTCCAACCACCCTCCCGGATAGAGTATCCAAAAGTATTGATGGCTTTGGCAAACTAATTTTTTCTTCAGCCATCCTGGCACTGAGCTCTGTAAACTCAGCCAGTCTTTTGGGGAGCTATGTGGTCGCTATACACATGCTCTTTGGGACCAGGTCAGTAAGATCTTGCTGGCAGTCACGGATGGCTTTTTGGCTCAGGCAATCTATGACGTGCATAACGCCGCCAGGTTCATCATCCGTACAGGCTTGGATACCACAGACTGCATTGGCATGGCAGTCAGTACCAATGTTGTTCTTCACAGACATGCCTTGATGAGATCAACCAGATTCTCCGGCGATGTCCAGGTATCACTAATAGATATGCCCTTTGCTGGGTCTCGACTCTTTGGAGAGAAGACACAGTATGCTTTGTAATGCTTTAAAGATATGAGGGTACCAGCATGTTACTTGTGATACGTTTTGTAGGTTTTTCTAGAAACTGAGAGGTCGGTTTTCTACACCCCTGGCACTAAGGACTTAGCCAATGTGCCAACCCGAATCAGAAAACTAGGTGTACTGCAATCATTACACAACCCATTGAGTAATATCTAAGCAAGATGTGTACTAGGTAATGATCAATCACTTGCGATACTACAGGGACAATCAGAACTCCAAACCTTATTTTATTTGTAAGAGTAATAACACACTCAATAAATACTAGAATACAAAGGATACATTTTAAATATTTATCTTGAAACTAAAATCCTAGTCTAGTGCACATAATATGAATTGTGACCACATTTAAGACAGATAATATGGCAATAGTTACCAAAAGTGTGATTATAGATACCAAGCTGTAGGAAACTGGCTCTGTATATACTATCCCAAAGTGAGGTATAATGTGCACAGAGTCCAGTGGAACCCCAAAGGTAGGCAGAGGTAAAGTTAGATAGCACCTCATTCTCTATTTGTGGTAGTGTGGTCGAGCAGTAAGGCAGTATCAGAGGACAGTGTTAAGCATTTGCTGTACACACTCAGTCAGCAAATGAATTCACACACTCAGACTGAACTCAGAATTGTTTTTGTATCAAAAATATTCTTTTAGGTATTTTATTTCCTAGAACCAAGCAAGCCTGGCACAGGTAAGTGATAAGTAGTTTGTAGTAAATATACAGATTGTATCACAGTTTGGATTGCAATTGTAAATGTACTTTGATTTGATTACAGTAGTGTTACTGATAATGCAATTCTTTTCAGAATACAGTACATATACTTTGAATGGGACTTTCAGTAGGATTACAGGTAAGTTACTTTTGGATTACTTTTCTTACTCAGAGTAGTATACCTGGATACTACTCTGGGACATTTCCTGTGAACAGGTAAGTAAAATCGTTTTTGTTAAACAGTACAATTTTAAAGAATTTCTTCAGGTTTTCAAACTCCACACTTAAAAACTTTTCACAGAAAAACAGTTAATGTTATCCTATGGAGGAAAATAGTGTTATCGGTTTTGAGGTAAGTATTTGGTAGTGGGAGTTGAGGTTCTGGGGGTAGACTCAGGGGCCCCCAGGGTCAAGGATGCATTCTAGGTAAACCCTCAGCGGCACTAGGGCGGCCGGGTGCAGAGTGCTGAGGCCCAATGTTATCCACTGGGGGATAGGGGGCCTCCGGTTGGTGGCTGCTGGCAAGCAGGCCACTTGGTTGTGGGAGCAAAGCTCCTGGACTTTAGCTCAGGGCAAATGGGGAAACAAAGTAGCACCAAAGGTGCACCCTCAGCGGCACTAGGGCTGCCGGGTGCAGGGTGCTGTTTCGACGTCGGGCGCCCTGTTGTTTTCAATGGGGAACCTCCGGTTTGCAAAGGCACTGCAGGCTTGGGGACGAAGGTCTTCTGGGTGCGACCACCACTTTGAGAGGTAAGTTGGGAAGTTAGGGGTTGGTTAGGCACCATCGGTTTGGGCACCCAAGGCCGTGGAGCGTCGGGTGCAGGGGTGCCTTTTGGGGTTGGATCTTCTTACCAGCTCTTGGATGTGGTTGGGGGGACCTTCTGGATTTAGGCTGCAGGTGTCGGCTGGAGGCTTGAAGCAGGTCAGGGGTCGCCGGATCTCGGGTCAGGATCGCCGGGTTGACCTCCTCATGGTGTTTGCCCACTCGAGCTCGGGCCGTGGACGGCGGGTGCAGAGTGGGGCGGATTCGAGGTGTTCGTCCGGAGTCAGAGGTTGCAGATTAACAAATCCGGTGTTCAAGGGAGACAAAGTCTTTGTGCTTGAAGGCAGGCAGGTCCTCAGGGGTTTTCGAGGTTGCTGGCTGCAGGACACACTGGGATTTTGCAGGAGCAGGTTCGAGGGGGAGACAGGCCGGTAGGGCTGGGGCCAAGTCAGTGGGCGTCTTCCTCTTGTTAGCTGCTGCACGGCTGTTCGGTCCTTCTTCTTGTAATTTCTTCTTGTCTGAGGAAGCAAGGTTCAGGGGTGCCCCTAAATACTAGAATTAGGGGTGTTACAGGTAGGTAAAAGGCAGGGACCAATGGGTCCCTTACCTGGGGTGGGTACACCCCCTATTATGCCACGCTCCAGTGGGAGGGGGGCATGAGCCTGTCCCTGGTTGGCTGAGTCCCCCCATCTGCAAGATAGTGGGGAGTGGGAGATGTGCTTCACCTCGCTTCCCCCACCTGAGGGGTGGAGTTGGCAGAGGTGGGCACACCTCTCTTCCTCACTTGTTGTTCCCGCCAGTCCTCCCGCCCAAAGTGGGGGTCAGAACCAGTGGGGACCAGTTGCTGAAAGCAGCAAGTGGCCTGGGGAAGCTCACAAAGGCGGCAAGCCTTTGAAGCTTCCCTTCGTGAACTCTGCCCATCCTGGGGGAGGAGGCTTGGCACCTCGTCCCAGGATGTGCATTGTTTCCGGCCCCAGAGAACAGCAGGCTCTCGACCCAGAGGTCCAGAAACATGTCTGGTGGTGGCAGCTGAAAGCAGCCACTCAGCCTGGACACTAGTGGTGGGTTAGTTTTCAGGGGGCATCTCTAAGATGCCCTCTGTGTGCATTTTTCATTAAATCCCACACTGGCATCAGTGTGGGTTTAATGTGCTGAGAAGTTTGATACCAAACTTCTCAGTTTTCAGTGTAGCCATTATGGTGCTGTGGAGTTCGTAATGACAAACTCCCATCACCATATACTCTTAATGGAGGCACTGCACTTACAATGTCTAAGAATGGACTTAAGACACTGTAGGGGTACAGGGCTCATGCACCTGTACCCTCACCACTGGTATAGTGCACCCAGCTAGAGGGGTGACTGATCTATGCCAGGGCAGTGGGTTGTAGGCATGGCACACAGAGATGTGTGCCATGTCGACTCTTCACTTTGTTCTGCACCAAAACATGCAGCCTGCAAAGGCAGTGTGTGTGTGTAAGGGTACAGGACCTCTAAGGGTGGCACAATAAGTGCTGCAGCCCTTAGAGGCCTTCTCTGGTCACAGTGCCCTGGGTACCTGTGTTACCATTTACCAGGGGCTGACCTGTGGCCAGAGATGCCAATTGGGTTTAGGCTTCAATGCAGTTTTAGGGAAAGAACATAGCAGGAGCCCATGGCACACTCAGTCAAAGCACATCAGCAATTCAGCAAAAAGTGGGGGCAACCATGCAGAAAGAGGGCACTTTCTCACACAAGCCAACATGATTGGGGTCATTAATACATAGCAATCCTACCCTCGTTCTACAATTTATAAGCACTAGCCTAATTTCAGACTTCTATAAAGCAGATAAAACCTATTACAAGTTTCAAAGTTCTAGCTAGAAACTACAGTAAAAACGAAGCAGTCAGCATTTAGATAAAACATTACAAATATATTCACGTAGGCTTATTATCCCACTGCAGAATATAACAATACAAACGAAACATGCATCATATCAATCGTGTGCTCTGCATTTTGATTAATTGTTTAGCACATGTAACTCAAGCAGGGGAATGGCCCGAATAGAAAAGAGACAATATTCATGACACTTGGGTCTGTTGACATTTGCAAAGCACTTTCTTCACGAGCTCTGAAAATTCAGGGGCTATTCCAGAGATTGGCAGAAAAAGTGATACCAGCTGTTGATGCAGCAGACACCCCAGTCCTTTCAGGGCCACGGACGGGGAACAAACAGACAGCGCGCATGACAGCAGGGGCACCATTCCTTAAACTCCTCTTCCCCTGCTATAACGGCCAACACGCTGCTTTAGTTTACCCTCATGGCCCATGCCCAACCATTGGGGAGCTGGATCCAATACTTCCTCCCGGGCTGACTATACATCACATCCAATGGGTCTTGCAAATTTTTCAAAAAAAGCTACGCCCTATCCTTTCTCTGCTCCCATCAAATGCCTTCCATACCAGAACAAATTTTGGAAGAACATTTGCCCATCCGGTTACAGTGCCATAGAAAGGGTGCTGAATTCTGGGAATGGTGGGGGCTGTTTTTTTCTGCTACTTACTTGCCCCAAAAAAGGACAGGAACCTATTCCCTTCTTGGACACCTTCCTGTAGGACAAATTCAAAATGCTCATATTATCACAGATGCTTTCTGCTCCGGACACAGGAAACCGGATGGTGTCCTTGGACTCGCACAATGCATATTTCTTATACCTTTCCTGCAGTCAGTATCTGCAGTTCAAGGTTGGCCAGGAGCATTTTTAACCAGTACTCCTTGGTTGTTTGCTGGGTGGTTGCCGACCTGTCTTTAGAGGTCGAGAGTTCCTGTATTCCCGTACCTCGACAACTGCTGAAGGCGGTTCACAGCACTGAGTGCTCAACTACCTACATATGATGGCGGTACTCCTAAAATCATTAAGACTTACCATGAATGAGCTGAAGTCACACCTTATTCCATCACAGAAGCTTCCATTCATTGGTGCAGTCCTGACCCAGTTGGAGTCCAAGACATTTGGGCTATGATCCTATTGTTTCAGACTCGATCCTGGTGAGGGTGGTTCTGAGGCTTCTGAGCCTCGTGCATCCTCCTTGTCAACTGTCAGGTGACACGTACTCGTCCTCAGTGGGACCTGAAGTCCCTGTGACCCAGCATCAAACCTTTCTGATACTGTTGAGGCCTCGGAGTAAATGGTCCATGATCTGCAGTGGTGGCTGACCACTCATAATCTATCTTGCGGCAGGCCACTCTTTCTTCCCCACGCAGAACTGACAGGGATGATGGATGCATTTCTATTTGGTTGGGAGGGTCACTTGTGGGTGGAGAGAAGAGGCTTCTGGTCTCCAATGGGGGCTGGCTCCACATCAGCCTTTTGGAGCTACAAACCATTCATCTGAGTTGGAAGGGTTTCCTACTGTCCATCAGTGGTATTCTAGTGCAGGTTCTCACAGACAGCACCACTGCTATGTCATACTGCAAGAAGGACAGTCTTGGGTCCTGTGCTAAGAGGCTTTGTATCTCTGGAAGTGGCTGGAGCACTAGGACATCTTCCTGGTCACGAATCTCCTGGCGGGGTCCCTGAATGCCACAGCAGGTGAACCGAGCAGACATCTGGCAGATCACGATTGGTGCCAACATTCCGAGGACCAGAGCGTCTTTGACCAGTGGGAGAGCCCTGGCTAGATCTCTTCACCACTGTTGAGCATGTACTATCGAGGCCCGGGCGGTGAACTCCGCTCCGCTCGCGGAGTTTGTGGAGTTTTCGGAACTCTGCGTTACGCAAAGCTCGCGGAGATCTGAAAAACTCCGCCCCGCGTAGCGGAGGTTTTTTCCTTGCTCGCGTTTGTCAACGTCAAGTTGGCGAGCGAGGAAAATCCACCTCCCGGCGAGATTTTTCCTCGTTCGCGATCGTCAACATCATGTTGGCGAGCGCGAGCGTGGAAAATAAACCTCTCGGCGAGATTTCTCAACGCGAAGGGGTCAGGTTTCTCATTGCGAGTGGTCGCGTATGCTCGCGACCGCTCACGTTGAGAAACTGCCCGTTCGCGTTGAGAAAGCTGCCGCTCGAGTAAAAATTTACTCGAGCGGCAGAAAGGAAAGCAGCGCCTGCTTGCGCTGTGCATGGTGCCGTTTGCGATGATTGCACAGTGCGGACAAGCATCCGGCACTGAAAATCACCGCAAACGGCATTTTTCTATCGCACTCCACCGCTTGCGGAGCTCTGCGTAGCGTGGCGGAGTTTTTTTTCCACTTTGCGGAACTCCGCCCAAGGTTAGTACTACTACTATCAACAATTCTGCATGTTACAGTTTCCGTAATTGTATTCATTAGGAGATGCATTCTGACTGAAATGGAGTAAGGGACTTGTGTACACCGTCCCTCCATGATCTCTCCAACCCAAAGATCTGAAAAAGATAAAGAACAACCAGGCCCAAGTCATCTTGTGGCATCGGATTGGGTCAGGAGTATGTGCTACCCAGAACACTCCTGAGCATGAGCATCTGCCATCCGATGTGGCAACCATTTCGGGAGGAACGTCTCACTTAGCAGAGGGGTAGGGTCCTCCACCTGAATCTCAGCAACTTACACCAGGCATGTACATTGAGCGGCAGCAGTTGGCTGCTTTTGATTTGCCGCCTGAAATGGTGAATGTCTTACTTGCTGCCAGATGCCTCTCAGTGAAATCCATCTATTCTGGTTACTGGGACAAGTTTAGAATCTGTTGAGTTACCTGGGACACTGAATCTCTACAGGTGAAGTTGTTGGTTTTGTCTTGAGCCAAGAAACAAGGCCTTGCAGTGACACTGTAAACAATTGTCTCCCTTTCGGCCTTTGTACGTTTCCCTGACCAACTGCCCCTGTTTAAATCCCCAGTTGTGATTCATTTTATTAAAGGTTTGACAAATATGTTCCCACCCAACCTGTTTGTGATGCCACAGCGGAACCATAACTTTATATTTTCCTCATGTGTTTTAGCCTTTGAATAGTTGCTTGCTCTGTCTCCTGACCTTGATGATTGTCTTCCACTATGCAATTACATGAGCTTGTCGCATGAGTGAACTGCAGGCAATTTAGTGCAACCAGCCCACATTACCACATTCCCAGACAAATTGGTGCTAAGGACTTGGGTGGACTTCTTACCAAATGTTCTAATTCTTTAATGTTGGGCAGTTGATCACTCTACCTCTTTCTTTGCTCCCCCTGGACAGATGAGGAGAGGGGACCCTCAGAGTGTTTTAAGCTTTTACGTTGATCTTATCAAGGACCGCTCAGTGGACTATCAACTTTTTTTGTTTTTTTCCAGAGCAAAGAAAGGGAAGGCTGTGCAGAAGAGGGGCCTATCAAGGTGACTAACCCTCTGCATTACAATCTGCTACGAGTTGACCAAGAAGCAACCCCTGGAAGGTCTGCCAGTCTGTGATGTAGGCTTCATTACATGCATTCATGAAGCACTGCTGCTTTGACAGCCAGTTCTACTGGGGAGGGCACTTTCCACACTCTCTTCTGCAGCACTCTTTAGTCTAAGCCCACTCCACAGAGGCACCACCTTGGGGAGGTACTGATTTAATATCTATTCCAAGGTGACAAAAGTCCAGTTAAAAGTATCCATCAGAACAAGTTACTTGCCTTTGTGGTGGATTCCTCACTCGCCTCCCACTTCCCTGTTTTGTAGAGTAGCCCCTTTTTATCTGATGGAGACTTCTAGCTGTAGACTCCTTACCTTAGACTTATCCCTGGTCATCAGAATGGGTCCAATTTTTTGTGAGCAGAACACCTGCGAGGCAGTAGGTGGTGTAGTTCTGCTTCAGGTGGCATGATCTGCGCCGGAAGTGACATGCGCAGTGTCTATATATGCGCCACCTAAGCGCGCTGACGTCAGTTATTTTCTTTCCACGCCAGTCAGTGGAGATCTGGAGCAAGCTACCTCCAGTGATTTTTTGAATTACCCTTTTCGACTTTTTGTCAAAGTTTTTTTTATATCTTTCTCCTTGTGTGGCAGGGATATCCACTAGAAAAGATCGCTTCAAGTCCTGCAGCGCCTGTCACCGACAGATGTCGGTGACGGACCAGCATCTTGTTTGTTTCTGGAGTCTCAAGCGCAACCAGCACTCGAAGACCTGTCTCACCTGCCGCGCCATGCACCACAAGGCCTTGAGGAAATGGTCCCTCAAGCTCTTTGCCACTGGACGGTCTTGACCTTCGTCGAGAGGAAAGTCCTGGGATCAGTTGCGGAGCCATCAATCTTCGTCGCAGTCGAAGTTGTACGGGCATTTGGGTAAGTCCCAAAAAGAAAAAGAGTAAGACGTCAAAGTAATCCGATGAGGGAGCATCATCATTCGAGGTCTGGCTCTGCGGTTGAGCCTTCCCAAGTTTCTGGGAGCCAGAGTAACCCCCACCCAACTCCACAAATTTCATGAGGCCATGCACCTCATATTTGGGTGGCCCATTCCCGCTCGTACACCTTTGGGACACGCATGATCAGGTGGGGCCCCTACTGGTTCTGTTTTGAACCCCAATGTACCCCATATATAGGCCAAGGTAGTTGCACGACCTTTTACCTACATTTGTCCTACCATTGCTCTACATAATGGTTCTGGTGCTGGCCCTTTACCTAGTTAGGTGCCGCATAAATGTAGTGTGGTTTTCTCCGAAAACTAGCCTAATTTATTATGCATGAGGATTCTCAGTATCACAGCAGGATTACCATCTTCTGCATAATAACTCTGTATAAGGGTCACCACTATCGTCATCCTTGGCCGACATGCCCACAGTACCATGACACATCTAGGTAGAACCAATGAGGGTACCTTTTTGGTATATAAGTACCACATCTTCGCTGGGCAAACCAGAGGAGAAAGAAACTTCCACGCTGACACGAGACGCTGAGGTCTCTGCACACAGACACTCCAGCACGAAGTGGTCTGACATCCCTTGCGGGGTGTCCTACTCGAGACCAAAGACGGGGTCCTTCGCTCTCTCACATCAGGTAATGAGGTTGGCTCTTTCCTAGGGGGATTCTTGGCTATACACCTACACACATGCTAGGTACACTTAAGTACATCTTGTTAGGGTTGCATCGTAGTAGTACGCATTACTACTGTCATGTATTTATATGCCTGCATATATTCACTGTTTTAGCACTATGGTAGAATTCTACCTTTTATTTACTCTGTTGGTGCTAGTAATTGTATATATCTGTTTCTGTCTCATGGTTGGTGCAGCACACATATGTTACACTAGAATGACGCTGGTTCAAAAAATGCCTATTGAAAACGTCCCCACCATTTATTCTGTGTATCTCTCTGAGACAAAGTGAGCACTAGTGACTGAGCAATAAATACTGTACTGTTTCCACGATCCCGAGGGGTCAGGGTTGTCATGTTCGATAGTTGCCAGAAACTATTCGCTCCTTGGTAAGGTTATGGGGCTTATAGTGGCACTGAGCTAGCTGGTCTACAAACTGACATATCCTTTGGGAGTGTCTGGAATCAGTCTGGACACCAATCCCTTAGTTTATGTTGTCTAAACGCACAGATCCTATATAGATTTGTAGGAACTACATGACATAGCGCCGCCAACGTTGGTTTGCTTCTTATTTAACAGTAAAATTTGAGTAGTTCAGTCGTGCTTTCTCAGAGACCCCTACTGACATTTATCCAGAACCGTCTGGAGTGGGAATGGAAAAATCCGCCACAGCTGAGTAGGCATACCCTATGTATAGGCTGTAGGTATATTCAAGCTTGAAGGATTACAGTTCCCTACATTGTGCATAAAACCTTATCTCATTTTCCTTGAAACTATTTTTACAATGTCTGTCAAAGATAACGCTGCGTCAGCATTACGTTTAAATGCAGCGGAGGACGGAGAGCAGGAAGGTGCTATAAACATTTCAGAAAATGTCAGAAATACACTTACTTTAAAATTAGCAGATTTTGGGGTCCTGGCATTAGGTAGGACTGTTACCTTCGTGGTTGAGGCACACGAGGCATATAGAACAGAGGTGTTCTATTCTTGGGTCAAATTCCTGCCTGCGACGCACGCACACATACATTTCATTCTTACATTGCGGATGGAATTCCAGATGAATACTGTCCATACGAGGACATCGAAGTTCCGCTCACTTACCAAGAGCATATAAATTGGTTTAAAGGCGCCCTCCCACATACTAAAGATAAAGTGAGACTCAGTCCGCTTAGCAGAGAAGGAGCGACTTGGCCGGTCCTAGCTGCTTACACACCGCATCCAGACATTGACACATTACCAGTAGCAGACTTATGTCCACTTCACAAAGAAATAATAAAACTCTACAAAAATCTTATACAATTCGTGATGAGAACACTCACACTTCAACCTACAAGGGTCACTCCAGCAGGCCAACTACAAGGGACTACAACTAAAATAACACCACAAACACTGAACGCAGTTATGGGAAGAATGCCCACTAAACGTGAGCAAATGCCATTCTGGATAGCACAGAAAATAGCACAGCTAGAGGCAGTGTTTCCACACACAGGCCCACAAGAAAAAAGCAGAATACTGACAATTTGCTTGCCAATAGGGGTAGCTTCCCCGATAGAGGATTGTACCACTTGGGGTACAGTTTTCGCTGCCATCTATACCAGGACTCATGGCACCCCTTCAATAGCAGTGATACCGGAGGTATTAAGACAAATACAGAATGAGTACGGGGCAGAACCTGCCCTGAACCTAGGGATGAAATTAATAGGCAATTTTGCCCAGGTATCAACAATTATGTTAGCAAACATAAAAGGGGAGGCAGCAGCGGTGGCTCTACGCCAACGCCTGAGGGAATGCACTCCTGCACTACAGGAGCAAGAATTACCTAAAATTATTGAAGATACCTACACTTCATTGGGTAGAGATAATTTGAAGCTAGACCTTTGAAACCACAATTGATGGGTAATCCTGAAAAGGATAACCCCAAGCAAGCACCCGATTCTTCCAAAAAGAAATGGGATAATAAACAACAAACAATAGGCAGAATGCATCACAATCACGGGGTGGATCTCCTCAACAGGAGCCCTCAGACAGGAGGTACACCCTTAGGAACCGTGATAACATTAAAAAACCTGACAGGTATCAGGATGCTGATACACGTTCCTCTTGTTCCTTTTAGGGTTCATCAAAACACTCCAAGAGGGAAGGACGGTCAGAACACAGATCAGAAGAGCGAGCAAAGTCAAGAGATACCCATCGCACTTCAGACTATTATATCAAAAAAGAAGATAAACCAAAATCGAAAACCTCAATTTAAAAAGAAGAAGGTAGCTGGCCTTAAAATAAGAAATGCCCAGGCTACTGAGGACTCAACTTCTGAACGGGGAATGGGCTCTGACGATGCTAGACAGTGCAGCAGAAGTAACAATAGCTCGCCAGAACCTGATGGAATTTCTGGTAACAGCGGCATTGAATGAACATATCACGGTGGAGACACCTGATATTAGGGTAAGTGTCCCACACCAGTTAAATGAAATAACACTCCATATGGAAGGGGACTTACCCAGGAAAGTGAAAGGTCTCTTTTGGGAGAACCTGACATATGGATATGATATCCTTTTGGCTGAAAAATATTGGCCACCTGAGTTCATTATGGACTGCCCAAAAGGAGAAACAGTAATTTTACTGGCTTTCTCCGACCTCATTCCAGAATCACTAAAACATTCATACGCGCAGGAGTGGGCGGTAGCACTTGCTCCTGCATTATACCGCAATCATGTAGGTTGGGATGCTGAGTCACCTCACCATGTTATCCCAGTAAAAACTACTCCAACTCCACAGAGGCAGTACCTAATAAAACATGATGCGAAAAAAAAAGTCTGGGAAATCTTAGATCAACTTGAATACCAGGGTGTAATAGAGAACTGCCCCTCCTCCATGAATAATCCTTTGTTTCCCGTAATGAAACCCGACAATTCATACCGTCTAGTTGTAGACTACAGGCATTTGACCACTTGCATGAAAACATTTGCAGTACAGAATGCACACAGTGCTGCACTAATGAATAACATTGTATGGAAAAAATACAAAACACCACTAGATATCTCAAATGGATTCTTTTGCCAAAATATAGCACCTGTGAGCAGATACTTGACAGCATTTTCGGCCCTCGGCTATCAACGTCAACTCTGTAGATTGCCCCAAGGGTATAAGAATAGCCCCAGGTTATTCTCAGCAAGAGTATCAGAGTTACTTCAAAATTTGGATGAGGAGGCATTGTCTTATGTAGATGATATTTATCTGATGGATGATGAACTATTGAATCATTTGACCAGGGTGAACAGCTTAATTTTGGGGTTCACCTCAGAGGGCTACAAATTTTACTTTAAAAAAATCTAAAATTGCCCACCTCAATGTCCTATTTTCAGGATTGGGCTCTCAAGTGAAGGGAAATGCCTTGCAGCAAATTTTTTAGAAAAATGTGCGCTGCTCCAACCTCCAAAGACTCTGAAAAATCTACAGTACATTTTGGGTTTGCTAAATTTTGGCAGAACATACATTTTAGATTATGCAGAAAAAGTAAAACCTTTCTATGACTTAATTAGACATGATTTCTCAGCTGGACATTGGACACAGGAACATAAAGAAATACTTAGTTCCCTACAAGCTGACATGATAGCTTCCAAACACTTACATACACTCGTAAACACAACGAATTTGGTGATCCGTGTAGTGGCGGGTCAATCCGGGTACACTTACCACACCTTCAATGAAGGTGAAACTGTACCCATTGCATACAAATCTCACTTGTACACAAATGCTGAGATGCGCTTTGCATCCACTGAAAACATTTTGACAGCTGTACAGACTGCTATAGTGAGAGAAAGAGCACTGGCTCAGGGGAAACAAATAATTGTCGTGACTCCGGTACCAACCTTAGAGGCTGTTACAAAAGCAAGCATTCCTAACGCAAAGGCACTGCATCCAAGATGGATACAATGGGCTAATTCTCTCACTGCAACAGATGTAGACTACAAATTTGATTCTACATTAAAAACACAAGCATTTCTGCAGTACGAACAAGAATATCCTTTTCCAAATTAAATAATGCCTCTAGATCAGTATGAATACATAATTTACACTGACGGATCTGCCCAGCCAGCCATAGGAAGTAAATAGCAATACAGGACCGCATGCGCTATTGTAAAGGGACGTATGCAGGATGGTAAGTTCCGTCCTAGCAATACGCAGACGCAGTCTCTAGGAGATTGCATGGCACAGCTGGCAGAACTAAAAGTCCTGATACTGGCACTAAAAAATACGGATCAAGAATTCCCCACACTAATTGTGTGCGATTAATTTTATTGTGTCCAGTCTTACAATGAATATCTTCACTACTGGGGCCCGAATGGGTTTAGAGATTCAAAAGGTTGCACAATAAAGCACAAGTTGCTTTGGGAACAAGTGGCAGAACTGAAAAAGGGCTTGCCGCTGGCTCATGTGATTCATATGCTGAGTCATCAGCGTGTTGGCGTGCACATTGAAGGGAATTCATTGTCTGATGTAGCCGCCAAGGCGACAGTGCGAATTGCTGCTGTAGCTGCAATCACTCGTTCTAGCACGAGGATAGATGGACAGATAATGGTAGCTGTCATCGCTTCGCAAGAAAACAGCTCAGCCTTGCCAAAAGGTTTTCCACTCAAGTAGTCCTACAAGTTAGATGCACAAAATATTCCGTATGCTCAAATTCCAGGAGTGGGGGATAGAGTAATACCAAACGTGGATCGCAGATTAGGTTTAATTCTAGCTGCACACGAGGGTCTGGGTTCAGCACATGCAGGTATTACTGCAACGGTTTCACTACTGAAACAACGTTATTGGTGGCCTGGTCTTACCAAGCAGACCAAGGGCTTTGTCCTTAAGTGTGACATTTGTCAGCAGATAAAGGGTTCCAACATAGCACGTCCGCCACAAACACCACTACTGATATCAGACAAACCTCTCTCATGTGTCTATTTGGACCACTGCGGCACCCTACAATCTGATGGGGCTTACAAGTACATCTTGGTGGCAGTGGATTCATGCTCTAGATTCCTGTGGGTTTGGCCTCAGCGCTCAGCTGACGCCCGAACTGTTATAAAGGATTTACGAGTCTTCATAGGGACATACGCAATTGGCACATTACATTCTGACCGTGGCCCCGCGTTCAGCACTCGTGCTTACGAGGAAGCCATGGAATGTTTGGGTGTTGCATTGCTGTACTCCTCTCCATACCATCCCGATGGAAATTCGATGGTGGAGAGGAAAAAACGGGACTTAAAGCAATCCTTCAAAGCAACGGTATTAGGCTCGGTGGCAGTTGGGTCAATCACCTATACGGGGTCCCGAGGGCACTAAATAACATGCCAGGAAGTTCCCTAGGAGGCCGTACTCCATATGAGGTCCTGTTTGGGACGAGAATGAGGGTACCGGACCTTGATTGTGGCAGCATAGCGGCGGATGAAAAAGCATTTGACATCAATGATTGTTTGGCTGTTTTACAGGAACTCAATGAATTCCGGGCACTGCAAAGCAATGTCCATGTAAAACGCACCGCCACTGTGGAAGTGAAAGTTGTCTCGGCAAGACCTGCCTGGGTCCCGAAGATCGGGGACCTGGTCAGAGAAAATATTGCGGACAAGGAAGAATTTGGCCCATCTTACAGAGCGCCTGTACCTGTCCTGGCTGTTGAAGGAACAAGAACAGTACTTCTTCCGCCTCTTGCTGGCAAAAAAGAAAAGAGATTTGTCTCCATTGATCTGATCAAACAACATTATGTGGCCGATACTGAATAGCAGGCTGCACGGGCTCCTGGATAGTCGTCGATTTCCAGAAAGACTAATAACGTTTGAAGTTTCTACTCTACAAAGTAACGGCATTGCCAACAATGGAATGGAACTCGTACCTGTTGAAATTGAACAGCTACAAAACACAAGTGAAACACCGATCTCAATTCGACCTAATACTGACATCTATGGGAATATGTCTTGCAACGAGTCATTTGCGAGTTCAACAAAACCTGCTGAGCTACCACAGATAGATCGAACAGCGTTTGGCTACTTCATTGATTTTGACACCTTTTCTCTGGATCCTAGAGAACCTAAGTCACCACCAGCTTCTGTTCCCTTTAAAGAAAAAATATTTAAACTCTACCTTTGGCTGAAAAAGACTTACTTTGTGTCTCCCTACTGCTTTGGATGGCAATTGGTCCACTTTTCCTAGTCCTTTGGATAGCTACAGTGACTGTCTTTTTTCTGCTCCTGAATGGACATTAACTCCCAGAACGCTCCGCAGTACATGTGAACTTGGTCTTGAAACCACATACATCATCTCATCATGAACAAAGAGACCTGTCCTTTGTGAACATTACAGCAGTTCCTATTCCTGAAGGAATAGTTTGGGATATGGTTTCATATGATGTATTTGGTCCCACTGAACTTCTGAAAATATCACATGTATTTAAAATGTCTTCGAATTATATCATCACCTCCAGTACATTCTCTGATCATTGGGACTTTGAAACTGTGAATAGTATGCTGTCTGATTTAGAACAATCTGCTGCATTCTCTAAAGATGAACTGTATGATGATACATCTGATTTTAATACCGTGTATTGTTACCAACATTATGGTCATAATTTCTTGTACAAAGCAAGTACCCGACGTAATGTTTTTACTTACTATCAATGAGAACAATGCCCAACACCACCGAAGGGTAGTTCACAAACGTTTTCACAAAAGTTTGCTTATTTTTCTGGGTTTAACACTTCAGACCCAACCTCATAATAATATAAGGTTGCACCTACACCTGCAAAGAAAAATATGCTCACTAAAAAGAAACAGATATACTCTGCTTCGTTTATTTCCCAGCTGTCTTTACAAGGTTTCGACTTTTAGACGGACTCCATAGATACAATATCTGCCTGGGGGACTAAAGATTAGCAAATTCAGGGAACTGATGCATTGTCTCATACAACAGCAGATTATCTTTCAGAACAACAGAGTGCAACAGACTCCGACAGAATGACACGCTGATGTATCTAGTAGCACATATATTACTTGTCACACCACTTGCATATGATGTAAAGACTTTCATAATCTGGTATATGTTGTACTCAAGCGAGTGATAGATGTCCACTTCTGTCATTGACAATTGTTGTAATCCACGTAAAAACCTAATAAAAGAAATTTAAAAAAACCACATGGATTAGCCAAGATCAAGGACTTTGAGGGATGGCAAAACTATACACAACATAGTGAGGATACGCTAGATGACATTATACACAAGGGTTCATACAATTCTTCAGACCCCAATTGGAATGGATGGTTGGTTTGGCCTATCGAGACAAATGGCTGTCAATCAAGATTCAAGGGTACCACCGAAGGGTTTAGTGTCCATAGACCAGTCCAACGCTATGTACAACCAGAACATCTGGGGGTGGTGACATCCTACAGTGTTGGGAAGTTATGCATAGAGTGGCTAAGAACCTCAACACTGACCCAGGTGAAACAACATTTGTCCTTACTTTCAGATGATATGGATCTAAGGGTTATTTTTTTACTAGGCCCCCGGAAAGCATGTCTTAAACCCTTCTTATACGCAATTTACAACGAAGTATGGAAAATCTCTCAACAGGAAGCTGCGGAGAGATTGCGTAAAATTGATAGGGTTAACCTAGAAAAGGCTTTGGCAGTGGTCGACAATGGCATGACCACACTATCGTCCAGGATTCATTCACTGGGCAACATTGTGTTTTCTGCAAGAGATATAATGGAACAGGATCTGTCCATTCTTCAACATGGGCAATTGTAGTTACGATCCATTCTATTATTAAGCTGGAAGCTACAATCCTTGCGCTCTGATCACGTGCCCTGGCGATATATCAACAGTAGGTCTCTGCTTGAATTCTAAATGAAAGGCAGACAACAATGGCACAAAGAGATGCAAAATATATAATGCTGCACATTGATAAAGTGGACCAATTACCTTTCACTGTGGCTGAGTCATCTTCCACAGAATGGTTAATCCATGGCCAAATACCATTGCCAGTGACAACATTCCAATTTCAATATTGTCTACAATACCACCAAGTAGGCAGATATGAAGTGTTGGGTAGAGAATCTTGGGAATTACCATACAGATTTAGATGCAGGGGACATGTAAGAAAGTGGCTCTGTATATACTGCACCAAAGTAAGGTTCAGTGTGCACAGAGTCCACAGTCCCCAGAGGTTTGGCAGAGGCTAAAGTTAGATATAACCTTACTCTCTAAAGTGGTAGCTTGGTCGAGCAGTAAGGCAGTATCAGAGGACAGTGTAAAGCATTTGTTGTACACACTCAGTCAGCAAATGGTCTCACACACTCAAGAACTGAACTCTAGGCCAATGGTTTTGTATCAAAATATATAGTTGTTTTATTTTAGAACCAACAATAGGTATCAAAATATACTTTCTCAGAATGAGTTACTTTAGTTAAATACTTTTCAAATAGGCAATAGACTTTTGAATACAATAGTTACAGTTGTTGCAATAGGCAACACAATTTCAAACACAATAATACATTGAGCTCAATGGGAATTTCTAGTTAAATGCAATAGATTACTTTTTGGATTACTTTTCTTACCACAGGACTGGATCCTAGATTCAGTCCTGGGACATATCCTGTAAACAGTTGAGTAAAAACGTTTTGGTTACAGTTGTGATTTTTAAGGAATATTATTGTATTTTAAAAGTTGACTCTTAGAAACTTTTTCACATAGAATCACCAATGTTATCCTATGGGAGGAAATTCACTTAGCAAGTAAGTGGGGTTATTGTTACTTTTTCTAACTCAGTGTTGGATCCTGGATCCAGCACTGGTGCATCTCCTGTAAACAGTTGAAAGAATGTGTTTTTGTTATACAGGCGATTTTTAACGAATATTTGTAAGTTTGCAAAATCGACACTTAGAAACTTTTTCAGCAAAAACCAGGCAATGTTATCCTATGGAAGGAAATTCAAGTTACCGGTAAGTACAGTTATGATTACTTTTCAGGGTCAGTGCTGGGCACCAAGACTCAGCACTGGGATCTCTCCTGATAACAGGTGAGTAAATTCGTTTTCGTAATTCGGCTGATTTTAGATGAATATTTTAAAGTTTAGAAACTCCACACTTGGAAGAATTTCCAAGTGAAACCAGTCAATGTTACCCTATGGAAGAAGAGTGAGTTATCAGCTTTCGGGTAAGTACTCGACTGGCAGAGTTACGGTTCTGGGCATAGACTCAGGGGTCCCCCAGGGTCAGGTAGGTACAGCTGGTACACCCTCAGCGGCACAGGGGCGGCCGGGTGCAGAGTGAGTTAGGCCCAATGTTAGTCTATGGCGGACAGGGGGCCTTCGGTTGGTGGCTGCTGGCAAGCAGGCCACACGGCTGTGGGAGCTGGGCTCCTGGTCACTTACCCAGGGCAAGTGGGGAAGTAGAGTAGGATAGTTGTTGCACTCCCAGGGGCACTCAGGCGGCTGGGTGCAGGGTGCTTTTGAGCCGTCGGGCGCTCAATGGATTTCAATGGAGAAGCTGGAAACTGAACAAAGGCTGAAAGCTCGGGCACGGAGATTCTTCAGGTGCGACCACCACTTCGAGGGGTAAGTTGGGTAGTTGGAGGATAGGTAGGCACCCCGGAGTTGGGCACAGGAGGCCGCAGGGCGCCGGGTGCAGGGGTGTCTTTTCGCGTCGGGAAATCTTACCCTCTGCTGGTTGCGGTTGGAGGGGGCCCAGGTTCTGAGGCTGCAGGCGTGGTCAGGGTCGTTGAGGAGGGTCCTGAGGTGCTGGATTCTGGGTCACAGCCGCCGGGGGGACGTCCTCGAGGTCTTTGTTCACTCCAGCACAGGCCAGGCTTGGCGGGTGCAGAGTGTGCAGGGTTCGCGGTTCCTGGCTGATGCCAGGGGCTTGTTACTTGCTTTGAGCAGTACCACTGCTCGTGGGAGTCTCAGGTAGTTAGAGTCACAAGGCAGTCAGGTCCTCCGGGGTTTTGAGGTTGCTGACCACTGGAGACGCCGGGGTTTAGCAGGAGCAGGTTCGAGGGTCGACAGGCCGGTAGGGCTGGGGCCAAATCAGTTGGTGTCTTCCTCTTGTTAGCAGCTGCACGATAGGTCTTCTTGTTTCTTGTTCTTCTTTCTTGTTTCGGAATCTGGATCTAAGGAAGGAAGGTTCAGGGTGCCCCTAAATACTAGATTTAGGGGCGTTACAGGTAGGTAAAGGGCAGGGACCAATGGGTCCCTTCCCTGGGGTGGGTACACCCCTATCCTGCCACTCTCCAGTGGGAGGGGGGCAGGAGCCTAGTCCTGATTGGGTAGGGCTCCCCATCTTCAAGATGGCGAGAGCCCAGAGATGTGCTTCACCTCGCCTCCCCCACCTGAGGGGTGGGGTTGGCAGAGGGTGGCACACCCCCTTTCCTCCTTTGGTGTTTCCCGCCAGTCTTCCCACCAGAGTGGGGGCTAGAACCAGTGGGGACCAGTTGCTGAGTACAGCAAGTGGTCTGGGGAAGCTCACAAAGGCGGAATGCCTTTGAAGCTTCCCCCTGCCCATCCTGGGGGAGGAGGCCTAGCACCTCGCCCAGGACGTGCATTGTTGCAGGCCCGGGAGAGCGGATGGCTCTCTACCCAGCAACATGTCTGCTGGGTGGCAGCCTAGGCAGCCTCTCAGACAGGACGTGGATTGTAGGTTAGGTTCAGGGGGCAACTCTAAGTTGCCCTCTGTTGTGCATCTGACATTAAATCCCACACTGGCATCAGTGTGGGTTTAATGTGCTGAGAAGTTTGATACCAAACTTCTCAGTCTTCAGTGAAGCCATCATGGTGCTGTGGAGTTCGTGATGACGACCTCCCAGCACCATATACTCTTAATGGCATCACTGCACTTACAGTGCCCAGGAATGTCCCTGGGTACTGTAGGGGCACAGGGCTCATGCACCTGTGCCACTGGCATAGTGCACCCAGCTAGAGGGGTGACTGAGGTATGCCAGGGCAGTGTGTTTGTGGGCATGGCACACAGGGATGTGTGCCATGTTGACTCTCTGTTTAGTTCTGCACCAAGACACTCAGCCTGCAAAGGCAGGGTGTGTGTGTCAGGGTACAGGGCCTCTAAGGGTGGCACAATAAGTGCTGCAGCCCTTAGAGGCCTTCTCTGGTCACAATGCCCTGGGTACCTAGGGTACCATTTACCAGGGGCTGACATGTGGCCAGAGGTGCCAATTGGGTTTAGGCTGTAATGCAGTTTTAGGGAAGGAACACAGGCCCTGGGCACCTGATTGGCAGGAGCCCAGGGCACACTCAGTCAAAGTACATCAGCAATTCAGCAAAAAGTGGGGGCATACCATGCAAGAAAGATGGCACTTTCTCACACAACCCCCCCCCCAAACGGAAGGTGATGAGACTAACCTTGCCCTATGGAGTCTTCATTGTCTAAGTGGAAGAACCTGGAAAGTCCATCTGCATTGGCATGGGCAGTCCCAGGTCTGTGTTCCACTTCAAAGTCCATTCCCTGTAGGGAGATGGACCACCTCAAAAGTTTTGGATTTTCCCCTTTCATTTGCATTAGCCATCTGAGAGGTCTGTGGTCAGGTTGAACTAGGAAGTGAGTACCAAACAGGTATGGTCTCAACTTCTTCAGGGACCAAACCACAGCAAAGGCCTCCCTCTCAATGGCACTCCAACGCTGCTCTCTGGGGAGAAGCCTCCTGCTTATAAAAGCAACAGGTTGGTCTTGGCCTTCATCATTGGTCTGGGATAGGACCGCTCCTATCCCTAGCTCAGAGGCATCAGTCTGCACTATGAACTGCTTGGCATAATCTGGAGCTTTTAGAATTGGTGCTGAGCACATTGCTTCTTTCAGGGTGTCAAAAGCCTTTTGGCAACCAACTGTCCAGTTAACCTTCTTGGGCATTTTCTTGGAGGTAAGTTCTGTGAGGGGAGTCACAATGGACCCATACCCCTTCACAAACCTCCTGTAGTACCCAGTCAAGCCAAGGAATGCCCTGACTTGAGTCTGGGTTGTGGGAGCTTCCCAGTCCAGGATGGCCTGGATCTTGGGTTGTAAGGGTTGTACCTGGCTTCCACCAACAAGGTGGCCCAAGTACACCACAGTGCCCTGCCCTATCTGGCATTTGGATGCCTTGATAGTTAGGCCTGCAGTTTGCAGGGCCTTCAAAACCTTCCCAAGGTGGATCAGGTGATCCTGCCAGGTGGAGCTAAAGACAGCAATATCATCAAGATAAGCTGCACTAAAGGACTCCAATCCAGCAAGGACTTGATTCACCAACCTCTGGAAGGTGGCAGGGGCATTCTTTAACCCAAAAGGCATCACAGTGAACTGATAGTGCCCATCAGGTGTGGAGAATGCTGTCTTTTCTTTTGCTCCTGGGGCCATGCCAATCTGCCAGTACCCTGCAGTTAAGTCAAAGGTACTGAGGAAAGTGGCTGCCCCTAGTTTGTCTATCAACTCATCTGCCCTTGGAATGGGGTGAGCATCTGTCTTGGTGACAGAGTTGAGCCCTCTATAGTCCACACAGAACCTCATTTCTCTCTTTCCACCCTGTGGATGAGGTTTGGGGACCAGAACCACTGGGCTGGCCCAGGGGCTCTCAGAGGGTTCAATAACCCCTAACTCCAGCATCTTGCTGACCTCCGCTTTGATGCTTTCCTTGACTTGGTCTGACTGTCGATAGATCTTGTTCTTGACAGGTGCACTGTCACCAGTGTCCACATCATGGGTACACCAGTTTGTCAGACCAGGGGTCAGGGAAAAGAGGCTAGCATACTGCTGCAAGACTTGCTTGCAGTCAGCCTGCTGTTGGGCAGAGAGGGTGTCTGAAAAGACTACTCAATCTACTGACCCATCTTTTGGGCTGCAGGAGAGGAGATCAGGGAGAGGTTCACTCTCTGCTTCCTGTTCCTCATCAGTCACCATCAGCATGGTGATGTCAGCCCTGTCATTGTAGAGCTTAAGGCGGTTCACATGGATAACCCTTTTGGGTGTCCTGCTAGTGCCCAGGTCAACTAAGTAAGTGACCTCACTCTTTTTCTCCAGGATAGGGTAAGGGCCACTCCATCTGTCCTGGAGTGCCCTTGGTGCCACTGGCTCCAAAACCCACACCTGTTGCCCAGGTTGAAATTCAACCAGTGCAGCTTTTTGGTCATACCAGTGCTTCTGAAGCTCCTGGCTGGCCTCAAGATTCTTGGATGCCTTTTCCATGTACTCAGCCATTCTGGACCTTAGGCCAAGTACATAGTCCACAATGTCTTGCTTGGGTTCCTGGAGAGGCCTCTCCCAACCCTCTTTCACAAGACAGAGTGGTCCCCTCACAGGGTGACCAAACAGAAGTTCAAAGGGGAAAACCCTACTCCCTTCTGTGGCACCTCTCTGTAAGTGAAAAGCAGGCATGGCAACAGGACATCCCATCTCCTTTTGAGTTTTTCAGGGAGTCCCATGATCATGCCCTTCAATGTCTTGTTGAACCTCTCAACAAGGCCATTGGTTTGTGGATGGTATGGTGAAGTAAACTTGTACTGCACTCCACACTCCTTCCACATGTGCTTCAGGTAAGCAGACATGAAGTTGGAACCTCTGTCTGAAACCACCTCCTTAGGAAACCCTACCCTGGTGAAGACACCCAGGAGGGCCTTGGCTACTGCAGGAGCTGTAGTAGTCCTAAGTGGAATTGCTTCAGGGTACCTAGTAGCATGATCCACTACTACTAGAATGAACCTGTTCCCTGAAGCTGTGGGTGGTTCAAGTGGACCCACAATGTCCACACCTACCCTTTCAAAGGGCACCCCCACCACAGGCAGTGGTATGAGGGGGGCCTTTGGGTGGCCACCTGTCTTGCCACTGGCCTGACAGGTGACACAGGAGCTGACAAAGTCCTTCACCTTTTGGTGCATCTGGGGCCAGTAAAAGTGACTAACTAGCCTTTCTCAAGTTTTGGTTTGCACCAGATGTCCAGCAAGGGGGATGTCATGAGCCAAAGTTAGGAGGAACTCCCTGTACTTCTGTGGCACTACCACCCTCCTGGTGGCTCCAGGAGTGGGGTTTCTTGCCTCAGTGTGCAGTAATCCCTCTTCCCAATAGGCTCTGTGGGTACCACCGACATCTCCCTTTGCTTCTGAAACAGTTTGCTGCCTCAGGCTTTCAAGAGTGGGACAGTCTTGCTGACCCTGGCACAGCTCTTACCTAGAGGGCCCCCTGGGCCTAAGAGTTCAACCTGGTAAGGGTCAAGCTCCATGGGCTCAGTTCCCTCTGGGGTGTCCAAGTCCTCTCCCTGAGGAGAGGGGTCCTGAGTGGTTTGCTGTACAGAAGCTGGTCCCCCAGTCTTCTTACCTTTTCTCTTGGTTGGTTGGGCCATACTTTCAGGCTCCAAACCTACTTTTTCACCCTTCCTCTTGCTCTGTGCTCTAGTTTGCACACACACCAATTCAGGGATACCCAGCATGGCTGCATGGGTCTTTAGCTCAACCTCAGCCCAGGCTGAGGTGTCCAGGTCATTTCCTAGCAGACATGCAGCTGGTAACTTTTGAGAGACCACTACCTGTTTCAGGCCAGTAACCCCTCCCCAGCCTAATGTCACCATAGCCATTGGATGATTAGTGGTAACACTGTCAGCATTGGTGACTGGGTAGGTTTTCCCAATCAAGTATTGCTCAGGGGAAACCAGTGTGTCTCTCACCATAGTGACACTGGCACCTGTATCCCTCAGAGCTTCTATCCTAGTTCCATTAACCCAGGGGTATTGTAAATACTTCTTTAAGTTGGGTGGCCACACAGCTACAGTGGCAAACTCAACTTCCCCTTCTGAAACTAGAACTGCTTCAGTGTGCATCCTGATTTGCTCTGGGCACACTGTTGATCCCATCTGTAGACTTGCCACTCCAGGTGTAGCTGTACTGGTTGCCTTAGGGGCCTGGTTGTGGGGGCAAGATTTATCTACAGTTAAGTGTCCCAACTTCTTACAGTTGTTACACCAGGCCTTTGTGGGATCAAAGTTCTTCCCCCTATAAGGCTGAGGCACATAGGGAGTAGTTTGGGACCCACCCCCTGAACAGGTTTTTGGGGCCCTTTAGAAGAATCAGACTTTTTATCTTGGGGATTCTCACCACCTTTCCCCTGGGGAGGTTTTGTAACCACCTTCTTCTGGTCACCCCCAGTGGTTGTCCTTGTCACCCAAGTCTTGACCCAGTGGTCTGCCTTCTTTCCCAATTCTTGGGGAGAAATTAGACCTAGGTCTACCAAATGCTGATGCAACTTTTCATTTGTGCAATTACTTAGTATATGTTCCTTCATAAACAAATTGTAAAGTCCAGAAAAATCATGCACATTATGTCCAGCTAACCAACCATCCAGTGTCTTTACTGAGTAGTCTACGAAGTCAATCCAGGACTGGGTCTGGGTTTTGTGAGCCCCCCTGAATCTAATTCTATACTCCTCAGTGGTGAGCTCAAATCCCTCAATCAGAGTCTTCTTCATGAGGTCATAGGACCCTGCATCTGGCCCAGAGAGGGTCAGAAGCCTGTCTCTGCAGTTACCAGAGAACAGTTCCCACAGGAGTGCCCCCCAGAGAGGTTTCTTTACTTTTCTCATTTCACAAGCCCTCTCAAAGGCTGTGAAACATTTGGTGATGTCATCACCTTCCTCAAATTTAGGGACAATCCCTTTGGGGATTTTAGGATCAGAAGTTTTCTCCCTATCCTTATTTTTAGTATTGCTGCCACCGTTGATGGGTGCTAAACCCATCTCCTGTCTTTCCTTCTCTAGAGCCAGGAGTCTGGTCTCTAGGTCCAGTCTTTTGGCCAACCTTTCTAAAAGGCTGTCCTCCTCACTGAGGCTGTCCTCAATGTCCTCTCTGGGACCTGAACCACCTGTCTGGCCTCTAGGTCCCCAGAGGTTAACTCTAGGAAATGAGGGTGCAGTGACCCTGTCTTCCCTAGGAAGTGGTGGAGGTGGGTTACCATCTCCATCCTCCTCACTCCCTTCCTCCTCTGGTTGGTCATCACCATGCTCAGAGGGGTGGGCCTTGGCATACTCAGCCAGGAGCTCCTGGAGCCCTTGTTTGGTTGGATGCTGGCCCATTGGTATTTTTTAAGTTTGCATAAGGACCTTATCTCTTTGAAAGACAAATGAAGATAAGGGGTGAGGTCGAGCTCCTCAACCATGTCCTGTATGTCATTATTATTTTCACTAATAGCTGGGTTCTTTTCTTGAGACATTCTAACAAAAAGTTCTAACCCCTCTACCCTTGACTATAGTGACTTTTTAATTTCTAAAATTCTAAAGGGACTTAAGCAAGGCCCTATCAAGACTTTTAGTAGTTTGGTAAAAAATGCCAATTTTGAAAAAATCAGAATTCTAAAGGCAATTTAAGAGTTCTGTCGTGTGATCAGATGGTAACCAAGTAGTCCAACAAATGCAAGTTTGTATCCCACCGCTGCCACCAATGTAAGAAAGTGGCTCTGTATATACTGCACCAAAGTAAGGTTCAGTGTGCACAGAGTCCACAGTCCCCAGAGGTTTGGCAGAGGCTAAAGTTAGATATAACCTTACTCTCTAAAGTGGTAGCTTGGTCGAGCAGTAAGGCAGTATCAGAGGACAGTGTAAAGCATTTGTTGTACACACTCAGTCAGCAAATGGTCTCACACACTCAAGAACTGAACTCTAGGCCAATGGTTTTGTATCAAAATATATAGTTGTTTTATTTTAGAACCAACAATAGGTATCAAAATATACTTTCTCAGAATGAGTTACTTTAGTTAAATACTTTTCAAATAGGCAATAGACTTTTGAATACAATAGTTACAGTTGTTGCAATAGGCAACACAATTTCAAACACAATAATACATTGAGCTCAATGAGAATTTCTAGTTAAATGCAATAGATTACTTTTTGGATTACTTTTCTTACCACAGGACTGGATCCTAGATTCAGTCCTGGGACATATCCTGTAAACAGTTGAGTAAAAACGTTTTGGTTACAGTTGTGATTTTTAAGGAATATTATTGTATTTTAAAAGTTGACACTTAGAAACTTTTTCACATAGAATCACCAATGTTATCCTATGGGAGGAAATTCACTTAGCAGGTAAGTGGGGTTATTGTTACTTTTTCTAACTCAGTGTTGGATCCTGGATCCAGCACTGGTGCATCTCCTGTAAACAGTTGAAAGAATGTGTTTTTGTTATACAGGCGATTTTTAACGAATATTTGTAAGTTTGCAAAATCGACACTTAGAAACTTTTTCAGCAAAAACCAGGCAATGTTATCCTATGGAAGGAAATTCAAGTTACCGGTAAGTACAGTTATGATTACTTTTCAGGGTCAGTGCTGGGCACCAAGATCCAGCACTGGGATCTCTCCTGATAACAGGTGAGTAAATTCGTTTTCATAATTCGGCTGATTTTAGATGAATATTTTAAAGTTTAGAAACTCCACACTTGGAAGAATTTCCAAGTGAAACCAGTCAATGTTACCCTATGGAAGAAGAGTGAGTTATCAGCTTTCGGGTAAGTACTCGACTGGCAGAGTTAAGGTTCTGGGCATAGACTCAGGGGTCCCCCAGGGTCAGGTAGGTACAGCTGGTACACCCTCAGCGGCACTGGGGCGGCCGGGTGCAGAGTGAGTTAGGCCCAATGTTAGTATATGGCGGACAGGGGGCCTTCGGTTGGTGGCTGCTGGCAAGAAGGCCACACGGCTGTGGGAGCTGGGCTCCTGGTCACTTACCCAGGGCAAGTGGGGAAGTAGAGTAGGATAGTTGTTGCACTCCCAGGGGTGCAGGGTGCTTTTGAGCTGTCGGGCGCTCAATGGATTTCAATGGAGTAGCTGGAAACTGAACAAAGGCTGCAAGCTCGGGCACGGAGATTCTTCAGGTGCGACCACCACTTCGAGGGGTAAGTTGGGTAGTTGGAGGATAGGTAGGCACCCCGGAGTTGGGCACAGGAGGCCGCAGGGCGCCGGGTGCAGGGGTGTCTTTTCGCGTCGGGAAATCTTACCCTCTGCTGGTCGCGGTTGGAGGGGCCCAGGTTCTGAGGCTGCAGGCGTCGTCAGGGTCGTCGAGGAGGGTCCTGAGGTGCTGGATTCTGGGTCACAGTCGCCGGGGGACGTCCTCGAGGTCTTTGTTCACTCCAGCACAGGCCAGGCTTGGCGGGTGCAGAGTGTGCAGGGTTCGCGGTTCCTGGCTGATGCCAGGGGCTTGTTACTTGCTTTGAGCAGTACCACTGCTCGTGGGAGTCCCAGGTAGTTAGAGTCACAAGGCAGTCAGGTCCTCCGGGGTTTTTGAGGTTGCTGACCACTGGAGATGCCGGGCTTTAGCAGGAGCAGGTTCGAGGGTCGACAGGCAGGTAGGGCTGGGGCCAAATCAGTTGGTGTCTTCCTCTTGTTAGCAGCTGCACGGCAGGTCTTCTTGTTTCTTGTTCTTCTTTCTTGTTTCGGAATCTGGATCTAAGGAAGGAAGGTTCAGGGTGCCCCTAAATACTAGATTTAGGGGCGTTACAGGTAGGTAAAGGGCAGGGACCAATGGGTCCCTTCCCTGGGGTGGGTACACCCCTATCCTGCCACTCTCCAGTGGGAGGGGGCAGGAGCCTAGTCCTGATTGGGTAGGGCTCCCCATCTTCAAGATGGCGAGAGCCCAGAGATGTGCTTCACCTCGCCTCCCCCACCTGAGGGGTGGGGTTGGCAGAGGCTGGCACACCCCCTTTCCTCCTTTGGTGTTTCCCACCAGTCTTCCCACCAGAGTGGGGGCTAGAACCAGTGGGGACCAGTTGCTGAGTACAGCAAGTGGTCTGGGGAAGCTCACAAAGGCGGAATGCCTTTGAAGCTTCCCCCTGCCCATCCTGGGGGAGGAGGCCTAGCACCTCGCCCAGGACGTGCATTGTTGCAGGCCCGGGAGAGCGGATGGCTCTCTACCCAGGGGTCCAGCAACATGTCTGCTGGGTGGCAGCCTAGGCAGCCTCTCAGACAGGACGTGGATTGTAGGTTAGGTTCAGGGGGCAACTCTAAGTTGCCCTCTGTTGTGCATCTGACATTAAATCCCACACTGGCATCAGTGTGGGTTTAATGTGCTGAGAAGTTTGATACCAAACTTCTCAGTCTTCAGTGAAGCCATCATGGTGCTGTGGAGTTCGTGATGACGACCTCCCAGCACCATATACTCTTAATGGCATCACTGCACTTACAGTGCCCAGGAATGTCCCTGGGTACTGTAGGGGCACAGGGCTCATGCACCTGTGCCACTGGCATAGTGCACCCAGCTAGAGGGGTGACTGAGGTATGCCAGGGCAGTGTGTTTGTGGGCATGGCACACAGGGATGTGTGCCATGTCGACTCTCTGTTTAGTTCTGCACCAAGACACTCAGCCTGCAAAGGCAGGGTGTGTGTGTCAGGGTACAGGGCCTCTAAGGGTGGCACAATAAGTGCTGCAGCCCTTAGAGGCCTTCTCTGGTCACAATGCCCTGGGTACCTAGGGTACCATTTACCAGGGGCTGACATGTGGCCAGAGGTGCCAATTGGGTTTAGGCTGTAATGCAGTTTTAGGGAAGGAACACAGGCCCTGGGCACCTGATTGGCAGGAGCCCAGGGCACACTCAGTCAAAGTACATCAGCAATTCAGCAAAAAGTGGGGGGCATACCATGCAAGAAAGATGGCACTTTCTCACACAACCCCCCCCCCCCCAAACGAAAGGTGATGAGACTAACCTTGCCCTATGGAGTCTTCATTGTCTAAGTGGAAGAACCTGGAAAGTCCATCTGCATTGGCATGGGCAGTCCCAGGTCTGTGTTCCACTTCAAAGTCCATTCCCTGTAGGGAGATGGACCACCTCAAAAGTTTTGGATTTTCCCCTTTCATTTGCATTAGCCATCTGAGAGGTCTGTGGTCAGTTTGAACTAGGAAGTGAGTACCAAACAGGTATGGTCTCAACTTCTTCAGGGACCAAACCACAGCAAAGGCCTCCCTCTCAATGGCACTCCAACGCTGCTCTCTGGGGAGAAGCCTCCTGCTTATAAAAGCAACAGGTTGGTCTTGGCCTTCATCATTGGTCTGGGATAGGACCGCTCCTATCCCTAGCTCAGAGGCATCAGTCTGCACTATGAACTGCTTGGCATAATCTGGAGCTTTTAGAATTGGTGCTGAGCACATTGCTTCTTTCAGGGTGTCAAAAGCCTTTTGGCAACCAACTGTCCAGTTAACCTTCTTGGGCATTTTCTTGGAGGTAAGTTCTGTGAGGGGAGTCACAATGGACCCATACCCCTTCACAAACCTCCTGTAGTACCCAGTCAAGCCAAGGAGTGCCCTGACTTGAGTCTGGGTTGTGGGAGCTTCCCAGTCCAGGATGGCCTGGATCTTGGGTTGTAAGGGTTGTACCTGGCCTCCACCAACAAGGTGGCCCAAGTACACCACAGTGCCCTGCCCTATCTGGCATTTGGATGCCTTGATAGTTAGGCCTGCAGTTTGCAGGGCCTTCAAAACCTTCCCAAGGTGGATCAGGTGATCCTGCCAGGTGGAGCTAAAGACAGCAATATCATCAAGATAAGCTGCACTAAAGGACTCCAATCCAGCAAGGACTTGATTCACCAACCTCTGGAAGGTGGCAGGGGCATTCTTTAACCCAAAAGGCATCACAGTGAACTGATAGTGCCCATCAGGTGTGGAGAATGCTGTCTTTTCTTTTGCTCCTGGGGCCATGCCAATCTGCCAGTACCCTGCAGTTAAGTCAAAGGTACTGAGAAAAGTGGCTGCCCCTAGTTTGTCTATCAACTCATCTGCCCTTGGAATGGGGTGAGCATCTGTCTTGGTGACAGAGTTGAGCCCTCTATAGTCCACACAGAACCTCATTTCTCTCTTTCCACCCTGTGGATGAGGTTTGGGGACCAGAACCACTGCGCTGGCCCAGGGGCTCTCAGAGGGTTCAATAACCCCTAACTCCAGCATCTTGCTGACCTCAGCTTTGATGCTTTCCTTGACTTGGTCTGACTGTCGATAGATCTTGTTCTTGACAGGTGCACTGTCACCAGTGTCCACATCATGGGTACACCAGTTTGTCAGACCAGGGGTCAGGGAAAAGAGGCTAGCATACTGCTGCAAGACTTGCTTGCAGTCAGCCTGCTGTTGGGCAGAGAGGGTGTCTGAAAAGACTACTCCATCTACTGACCCATCTTTTGGGCTGCAGGAGAGGAGATCAGGGAGAGGTTCACTCTCTGCTTCCTGTTCCTCATCAGTCACCATCAGCATGGTGATGTCAGCCCTGTCATTGTAGATCTTAAGGCGGTTCACATGGATAACCCTTTTGGGTGTCCTGCTAGTGCCCAGGTCAACTAAGTAAGTGACCTCACTCTTTTTCTCCAGGAATAGGGTAAGGGCCACTCAATCTATCCTGGAGTGCCCTTGGTGCCACTGGCTCCAAAACCCACACCTGTTGCCCAGGTTGAAATTCAACCAGTGCAGCTTTTTGGTCATACCAGTGCTTCTGAAGCTCCTGGCTGGCCTCAAGATTCTTGGATGCCTTTTCCATGTACTCAGCCATTCTGGACCTTAGGCCAAGTACATAGTCCACAATGTCTTGCTTGGGTTCCTGGAGAGGCCTCTCCCAACCCTCTTTCACAAGACAGAGTGGTCCCCTCACAGGGTGACCAAACAGAAGTTCAAAGGGGGAAAACCCTACTCCCTTCTGTGGCACCTCTCTGTAAGCGAAAAGCAGGCATGGCAACAGGACATCCCATCTCCTTTTGAGTTTTTCAGGGAGTCCCATGATCATGCCCTTCAATGTCTTGTTGAACCTCTCAACAAGGCCATTGGTTTGTGGATGGTATGGTGAAGTAAACTTGTACTGCACTCCACACTCCTTCCACATGTGCTTCAGGTAAGCAGACATGAAGTTGGAACCTCTGTCTGAAACCACCTCCTTAGGAAACCCTACCCTGGTGAAGACACCCAGGAGGGCCTTGGCTACTGCAGGAGCTGTAGTAGTCCTAAGTGGAATTGCTTCAGGGTACCTAGTAGCATGATCCACTACTACTAGAATGAACCTGTTCCCTGAGGCTGTGGGAGGTTCAAGTGGACCCACAATGTCCACACCTACCCTTTCAAAGGGCACCCCCACCACAGGCAGTGGTATGAGGGGGGCCTTTGGGTGGCCACCTGTCTTGCCACTGGCCTGACAGGTGACACAGGAGCTGACAAACTCCTTCACCTTTTGGTGCATCTGGGGCCAGTAAAAGTGACTAACTAGCCTTTCTCAAGTTTTGGTTTGCCCCAGATGTCCAGCAAGGGGGATGTCATGAGCCAAAGTTAGGAGGAACTCCCTGTACTTCTGTGGCACTACCACCCTCCTGGTGGCTCCAGGAGTGGGGTTTCTTGCCTCAGTGTGCAGTAATCCCTCTTCCCAATAGGCTCTGTGGGTACCACTGACATCTCCCTTTGCTTCTGAAACAGTTTGCTGCCTCAGGCTTTCAAGAGTGGGACAGTCTTGCTGACCCTGGCACAGCTCTTCCCTAGAGGGCCCCCCTGGGCCTAAGAGTTCAACCTGGTAAGGGTCAAGCTCCATGGGCTCAGTTCCCTCTGGGGTGTCCAAGTCCTCTCCCTGAGGAGAGGGGTCCTGAGTGGTTTGCTGTACAGAAGCTGGTCCCCCAGTCTTCTTACCTTTTCTCTTGGTTGGTTGGGCCATACTTTCAGGCTCCAAACCTACTTTTTCACCCTTCCTCTTGCTCTGTGCTCTAGTTTGCACACACACCAATTCAGGGATACCCAGCATGGCTGCATGGGTCTTTAGCTCAACCTCAGCCCAGGCTGAGGTGTCCAGGTCATTTCCTAGCAGACATGCAGCTGGTAACTTTTGAGAGACCACTACCTGTTTCAGGCCAGTAACCCCTCCCCAGCCTAATGTCACCATAGCCATTGGATGATTAGTGGTAACACTGTCAGCATTGGTGACTGGGTAGGTTTTCCCAATCAAGTATTGCTCAGGGGAAACCAGTGTGTCTCTCACCATAGTGACACTGGCACCTGTATCCCTCAGAGCTTCTATCCTAGTTCCATTAACCCAGGGGTATTGTAAATACTTCTTTAAGTTGGGTGGCCACACAGCTACAGTGGCAAACTCAACTTCCCCTTCTGAAACTAGAACTGCTTCAGTGTGCATCCTGATTTGCTCTGGGCACACTGTTGATCCCATCTGTAGACTTGCCACTCCAGGTGTAGCTGTACTGGTTGCCTTAGGGGCCTGGTTGTGGGGGCAAGATTTATCTACAGTTAAGTGTCCCAACTTCTTACAGTTGTTACACCAGGCCTTTGTGGGATCAAAGTTCTTCCCCCTATAAGGCTGAGGCACATAGGGAGTAGTTTGGGACCCACCCCCCTGAACAGGTTTTTGGGGCCCTTTAGAAGACTCAGACTTTTTATCTTGGGGATTCTCACCACCTTTCCCCTGGGGAGGTTTTGTAACCACCTTCTTCTGGTCACCCCCAGTGGTTGTCCTTGTCACCCAAGTCTTGACCCAGTGGTCTGCCTTCTTTCCCAATTCTTGGGGAGAAATTAGACCTAGGTCTACCAAATGCTGATGCAACTTTTCATTTGTGCAATTACTTAGTATATGTTCCTTCATAAACAAATTGTAAAGTCCAGTAAAATCATGCACATTATGTCCAGCTAACCAACCATCCAGTGTCTTTACTGAGTAGTCTACGAAGTCAATCCAGGACTGGGTCTGGGTTTTGTGAGCCCCCTGAATCTAATTCTATACTCCTCAGTGGTGAGCTCAAATCCCTCAATCAGAGTCTTCTTCATGAGGTCATAGGACCCTGCATCTGGCCCAGAGAGGGTCAGAAGCCTGTCTCTGCAGTTACCAGAGAACAGTTCCCACAGGAGTGCCCCCCAGAGAGGTTTCTTTACTTTTCTCATTTCACAAGCCCTCTCAAAGGCTGTGAAACATTTGGTGATGTCATCACCTTCCTCAAATTTAGGGACAATCCCTTTGGGGATTTTAGGATCAGAAGTTTCCTCCCTATCCTTATTTTTAGTATTGCTGCCACCGTTGATGGGTGCTAAACCCATCTCCTGTCTTTCCTTCTCTAGAGCCAGGAGTCTGGTCTCTAGGTCCAGTCTTTTGGCCAACCTTTCTAAAAGGCTGTCCTCCTCACTGAGGCTGTCCTCAATGTCCTCTCTGGGACCTGAACCACCTGTGTGGCCTCTAGGTCCCCAGAGGTTAACTCTAGGAAATGAGGGTGCAGTGACCCTGTCTTCCCTAGGAAGTGGTGGAGGTGGGTTACCATCTCCATCCTCCTCACTCCCTTCCTCCTCTGGTTGGTCATCACCATGCTCAGAGGGGTGGGCCTTGGCATACTCAGCCAGGAGCTCCTGGAGCCCTTGTTTGGTTGGATGCTGGCCCATTGGTATTTTTTTAAGTTTGCATAAGGACCTTATCTCTTTGAAAGACAAATGAAGATAAGGGGTGAGGTTGAGCTCCTCAACCATGTCCTGTATGTCATTATTATTTTCACTAATAGCTGGGTTCTTTTCTTGAGACATTCTAACAAAATGTTCTAACCCCTCTACCCTTGACTATAGTGACTTTTTATTTTCTAAAATTCTAAAGGGACTTAAGCAAGGCCCTAACAAGACTTTTAGTAGTTTGGTAAAAAATGCCAATTTTGAAAAAATCAGAATTCTAAAGGCAATTTAAGAGTTCTGTCGTGTGATCAGATGGTAACCAAGTAGTCCAACAAATGCAAGTTTGTATCCCACCGCTGCCACCAATGTAAGAAAGTGGCTCTGTATATACTGCACCAAAGTAAGGTTCAGTGTGCACAGAGTCCACAGTCCCCAGAGGTTTGGCAGAGGCTAAAGTTAGATATAACCTTACTCTCTAAAGTGGTAGCTTGGTCGAGCAGTAAGGCAGTATCAGAGGACAGTGTAAAGCATTTGTTGTACACACTCAGTCAGCAAATGGTCTCACACACTCAAGAACTGAACTCTAGGCCAATGGTTTTGTATCAAAATATATAGTTGTTTTATTTTAGAACCAACAATAGGTATCAAAATATACTTTCTCAGAATGAGTTACTTTAGTTAAATACTTTTCAAATAGGCAATAGACTTTTGAATACAATAGTTACAGTTGTTGCAATAGGCAACACAATTTCAAACACAATAATACATTGAGCTCAATGGGAATTTCTAGTTAAATGCAATAGATTACTTTTTGGATTACTTTTCTTACCACAGGACTGGATCCTAGATTCAGTCCTGGGACATATCCTGTAAACAGTTGAGTAAAAACGTTTTGGTTACAGTTGTGATTTTTAAGGAATATTATTGTATTTTAAAAGTTGACACTTAGAAACTTTTTCACATAGAATCACCAATGTTATCCTATGGGAGGAAATTCACTTAGCAGGTAAGTGGGGTTATTGTTACTTTTTCTAACTCAGTGTTGGATCCTGGATCCAGCACTGGTGCATCTCCTGTAAACAGTTGAAAGAATGTGTTTTTGTTATACAGGCGATTTTTAACGAATATTTGTAAGTTTGCAAAATCGACACTTAGAAACTTTTTCAGCAAAAACCAGGCAATGTTATCCTATGGAAGGAAATTCAAGTTACCGGTAAGTACAGTTATGATTACTTTTCAGGGTCAGTGCTGGGCACCAAGATCCAGCACTGGGATCTCTCCTGATAACAGGTGAGTAAATTCGTTTTCGTAATTCGGCTGATTTTAGATGAATATTTTAAAGTTTAGAAACTCCACACTTGGAAGAATTTCCAAGTGAAACCAGTCAATGTTACCCTATGGAAGAAGAGTGAGTTATCAGCTTTCGGGTAAGTACTCGACTGGCAGAGTTAAGGTTCTGGGCATAGACTCAGGGGTCCCCCAGGGTCAGGTAGGTACAGCTGATACACCCTCAGCGGCACAGGGGCGGCCGGGTGCAGAGTGAGTTAGGCCCAATGTTAGTCTATGGCGGACAGGGGGCCTTCGGTTGGTGGCTGCTGGCAAGCAGGCCACACGGCTGTGGGAGCTGGGCTCCTGGTCACTTACCCAGGGCAAGTGGGGAAGTAGAGTAGGATAGTTGTTGCACTCCCAGGGGCACTCGGGCGGCTGGGTGCAGGGTGCTTTTGAGCCGTCGGGCGCTCAATGGATTTCAATGGAGAAGCTGGAAACTGAACAAAGGCTGCAAGCTCGGGCACGGAGATTCTTCAGGTGCGACCACCACTTCGAGGGGTAAGTTGGGTAGTTGGAGGATAGGTAGGCACCCCGGAGTTGGACACAGGAGGCCGCAGGGCGCCGGGTGCAGGGGTGTCTTTTCGCGTCGGGAAATCTTACCCTCTGCTGGTCGCGGTTGGAGGGGGCCCAGGTTCTGAGGCTGCAGGCGTCGTCAGGGTCGTCGAGGAGGGTCCTGAGGTGCTGGATTCTGGGTCACAGTCGCCGGGGGACGTCCTCGAGGTCTTTGTTCACTCCAGCACAGGCCAGGCTTGGCGGGTGCAGAGTGTGCAGGGTTCGCGGTTCCTGGCTGATGCCAGGGGCTTGTTACTTGCTTTGAGCAGTACCACTGCTCGTGGGAGTCCCAGGTAGTTAGAGTCACAAGGCAGTCGGGTCCTCCGGGGTTTTTGAGGTTGCTGACCACTGGAGACGCCGGGCTTTAGCAGGAGCAGGTTCGAGGGTCGACAGGCCGGTAGGGCTGGGGCCAAATCAGTTGGTGTCTTCCTCTTGTTAGCAGCTGCACAGCAGGTCTTCTTGTTTCTTGTTCTTCTTTCTTGTTTCGGAATCTGGATCTAAGGAAGGAAGGTTCAGGGTGCCCCTAAATACTAGATTTAGGGGCGTTACAGGTAGGTAAAGGGCAGGGACCAATGGGTCCCTTCCCTGGGGTGGGTACACCCCTATCCTGCCACTCTCCAGTGGGAGGGGGGCAGGAGCCTAGTCCTGATTGGGTAGGGCTCCCCATCTTCAAGATGGCGAGAGCCCGGAGATGTGCTTCACCTCGCCTCCCCCACCTGAGGGGTTGGGTTGGCAGAGGCTGGCACACCCCCTTTCCTCCTTTGGTGTTTCCCGCCAGTCTTCCCACCAGAGTGGGGGCTAGAACCAGTGGGGACCAGTTGCTGAGTACAGCAAGTGGTCTGGGGAAGCTCACAAAGGCGGAATGCCTTTGAAGCTTCCCCCCGCCCATCCTGGGGGAGGAGGCCTAGCACCTCGCCCAGGACGTGCATTGTTGCAGGCCCGGGAGAGCGGATGGCTCTCTACCCAGGGGTCCAGCAACATGTCTGCTGGGTGGCAGCCTAGGCAGCCTCTCAGACAGGACGTGGATTGTAGGTTAGGTTCAGGGGGCAACTCTAAGTTGCCCTCTGTTGTGCATCTGACATTAAATCCCACACTGGCATCAGTGTGGGTTTAATGTGCTGAGAAGTTTGATACCAAACTTCTCAGTCTTCAGTGAAGCCATCATGGTGCTGTGGAGTTCGTGATGACGACCTCCCAGCACCATATACTCTTAATGGCATCACTGCACTTACAGTGCCCAGGAATGTCCCTGGGTACTGTAGGGGCACAGGGCTCATGCACCTGTGCCACTGGCATAGTGCACCCAGCTAGAGGGGTGACTGAGGTATGCCAGGGCAGTGTGTTTGTGGGCATGGCACACAGGGATGTGTGCCATGTCGACTCTCTGTTTAGTTCTGCACCAAGACACTCAGCCTGCAAAGGCAGGGTGTGTGTGTCAGGGTACAGGGCCTCTAAGGGTGGCACAATAAGTGCTGCAGCCCTTAGAGGCCTTCTCTGGTCACAATGCCCTGGGTACCTAGGGTACCATTTACCAGGGGCTGACATGTGGCCAGAGGTGCCAATTGGGTTTAGGCTGTAATGCAGTTTTAGGGAAGGAACACAGGCCCTGGGCACCTGATTGGCAGGAGCCCAGGGCACACTCAGTCAAAGTACATCAGCAATTCAGCAAAAAGTGGGGGGCATACCATGCAAGAAAGATGGCACTTTCTCACACAACCCCCCCCCCAAACGAAAGGTGATGAGACTAACCTTGCCCTATGGAGTCTTCATTGTCTAAGTGGAAGAACCTGGAAAGTCCATCTGCATTGGCATGGGCAGTCCCAGGTCTGTGTTCCACTTCAAAGTCCATTCCCTGTAGGGAGATGGACCACCTCAAAAGTTTTGGATTTTCCCCTTTCATTTGCATTAGCCATCTGAGAGGTCTGTGGTCAGTTTGAACTAGGAAGTGAGTACCAAACAGGTATGGTCTCAACTTCTTCAGGGACCAAACCACAGCAAAGGCCTCCCTCTCAATGGCACTCCAACGCTGCTCTCTGGGGAGAAGCCTCCTGCTTATAAAAGCAACAGGTTGGTCTTGGCCTTCATCATTGGTCTGGGATAGGACCGCTCCTATCCCTAGCTCAGAGGCATCAGTCTGCACTATGAACTGCTTGGCATAATCTGGAGCTTTTAGAATTGGTGCTGAGCACATTGCTTCTTTCAGGGTGTCAAAAGCCTTTTGGCAACCAACTGTCCAGTTAACCTTCTTGGGCATTTTCTTGGAGGTAAGTTCTGTGAGGGGAGTCACAATGGACCCATACCCCTTCACAAACCTCCTGTAGTACCCAGTCAAGCCAAGGAATGCCCTGACTTGAGTCTGGGTTGTGGGAGCTTCCCAGTCCAGGATGGCCTGGATCTTGGGTTGTAAGGGTTGTACCTGGCCTCCACCAACAAGGTGGCCCAAGTACACCACAGTGCCCTGCCCTATCTGGCATTTGGATGCCTTGATAGTTAGGCCTGCAGTTTGCAGGGCCTTCAAAACCTTCCCAAGGTGGATCAGGTGATCCTGCCAGGTGGAGCTAAAGACAGCAATATCATCAAGATAAGCTGCACTAAAGGACTCCAATCCAGCAAGGACTTGATTCACCAACCTCTGGAAGGTGGCAGGGGCATTCTTTAACCCAAAAGGCATCACAGTGAACTGATAGTGCCCATCAGGTGTGGAGAATGCTGTCTTTTCTTTTGCTCCTGGGGCCATGCCAATCTGCCAGTACCCTGCAGTTAAGTCAAAGGTACTGAGAAAAGTGGCTGCCCCTAGTTTGTCTATCAACTCATCTGCCCTTGGAATGGGGTGAGCATCTGTCTCGGTGACAGAGTTGAGCCCTCTATAGTCCACACAGAACCTCATTTCTCTCTTTCCACCCTGTGGATGAGGTTTGGGGACCAGAACCACTGCGCTGGCCCAGGGGCTCTCAGAGGGTTCAATAACCCCTAACTCCAGCATCTTGCTGACCTCAGCTTTGATGCTTTCCTTGACTTGGTCTGACTGTCGATAGATCTTGTTCTTGACAGGTGCACTGTCACCAGTGTCCACATCATGGGTACACCAGTTTGTCAGACCAGGGGTCAGGGAAAAGAGGCTAGCATACTGCTGCAAGACTTGCTTGCAGTCAGCCTGCTGTTGGGCAGAGAGGGTGTCTGAAAAGACTACTCCATCTACTGACCCATCTTTTGGGCTGCAGGAGAGGAGATCAGGGAGAGGTTCACTCTCTGCTTCCTGTTCCTCATCAGTCACCATCAGCATGGTGATGTCAGCCCTGTCATTGTAGAGCTTAAGGCGGTTCACATGGATAACCCTTTTGGGTGTCCTGCTAGTGCCCAGGTCAACTAAGTAAGTGACCTCACTCTTTTTCTCCAGGAATAGGGTAAGGGCCACTCCATCTGTCCTGGAGTGCCCTTGGTGCCACTGGCTCCAAAACCCACACCTGTTGCCCAGGTTGAAATTCAACCAGTGCAGCTTTTTGGTCATACCAGTGCTTCTGAAGCTCCTGGCTGGCCTCAAGATTCTTGGATGCCTTTTCCATGTACTCAGCCATTCTGGACCTTAGGCCAAGTACATAGTCCACAATGTCTTGCTTGGGTTCCTGGAGAGGCCTCTCCCAACCCTCTTTCACAAGACAGAGTGGTCCCCTCACAGGGTGACCAAACAGAAGTTCAAAGGGGGAAAACCCTACTCCCTTCTGTGGCACCTCTCTGTAAGCGAAAAGCAGGCATGGCAACAGGACATCCCATCTCCTTTTGAGTTTTTCAGGGAGTCCCATGATCATGCCCTTCAATGTCTTGTTGAACCTCTCAACAAGGCCATTGGTTTGTGGATGGTATGGTGAAGTAAACTTGTACTGCACTCCACACTCCTTCCACATGTGCTTCAGGTAAGCAGACATGAAGTTGGAACCTCTGTCTGAAACCACCTCCTTAGGAAACCCTACCCTGGTGAAGACACCCAGGAGGGCCTTGGCTACTGCAGGAGCTGTAGTAGTCCTAAGTGGAATTGCTTCAGGGTACCTAGTAGCATGATCCACTACTACTAGAATGAACCTGTTCCCTGAGGCTGTGGGAGGTTCAAGTGGACCCACAATGTCCACACCTACCCTTTCAAAGGGCACCCCCACCACAGGCAGTGGTATGAGGGGGGCCTTTGGGTGGCCACCTGTCTTGCCACTGGCCTGACAGGTGACACAGGAGCTGACAAACTCCTTCACCTTTTGGTGCATCTGGGGCCAGTAAAAGTGACTAACTAGCCTTTCTCAAGTTTTGGTTTGCCCCAGATGTCCAGCAAGGGGGATGTCATGAGCCAAAGTTAGGAGGAACTCCCTGTACTTCTGTGGCACTACCACCCTCCTGGTGGCTCCAGGAGTGGGGTTTCTTGCCTCAGTGTGCAGTAATCCCTCTTCCCAATAGGCTCTGTGGGTACCACTGACATCTCCCTTTGCTTCTGAAACAGTTTGCTGCCTCAGGCTTTCAAGAGTGGGACAGTCTTGCTGACCCTGGCACAGCTCTTCCCTAGAGGGCCCCCCTGGGCCTAAGAGTTCAACCTGGTAAGGGTCAAGCTCCATGGGCTCAGTTCCCTCTGGGGTGTCCAAGTCCTCTCCCTGAGGAGAGGGGTCCTGAGTGGTTTGCTGTACAGAAGCTGGTCCCCCAGTCTTCTTACCTTTTCTCTTGGTTGGTTGGGCCATACTTTCAGGCTCCAAACCTACTTTTTCACCCTTCCTCTTGCTCTGTGCTCTGGTTTGCACACACACCAATTCAGGGATACCCAGCATGGCTGCATGGGTCTTTAGCTCAACCTCAGCCCAGGCTGAGGTGTCCAGGTCATTTCCTAGCAGACATGCAGCTGGTAACTTTTGAGAGACCACTACCTGTTTCAGGCCAGTAACCCCTCCCCAGCCTAATGTCACCATAGCCATTGGATGATTAGTGGTAACACTGTCAGCATTGGTGACTGGGTAGGTTTTCCCAATCAAGTATTGCTCAGGGGAAACCAGTGTGTCTCTCACCATAGTGACACTGGCACCTGTATCCCTCAGAGCTTCTATCCTAGTTCCATTAACCCAGGGGTATTGTAAATACTTCTTTAAGTTGGGTGGCCACACAGCTACAGTGGCAAACTCAACTTCCCCTTCTGAAACTAGAACTGCTTCAGTGTGCATCCTGATTTGCTCTGGGCACACTGTTGATCCCATCTGTAGACTTGCCACTCCAGGTGTAGCTGTACTGGTTGCCTTAGGGGCCTGGTTGTGGGGGCAAGATTTATCTACAGTTAAGTGTCCCAACTTCTTACAGTTGTTACACCAGGCCTTTGTGGGATCAAAGTTCTTCCCCCTATAAGGCTGAGGCACATAGGGAGTAGTTTGGGACCCACCCCCCTGAACAGGTTTTTGGGGCCCTTTAGAAGACTCAGACTTTTTATCTTGGGGATTCTCACCACCTTTCCCCTGGGGAGGTTTTGTAACCACCTTCTTCTGGTCACCCCCAGTGGTTGTCCTTGTCACCCAAGTCTTGACCCAGTGGTCTGCCTTCTTTCCCAATTCTTGGGGAGAAATTAGACCTAGGTCTACCAAATGCTGATGCAACTTTTCATTTGTGCAATTACTTAGTATATGTTCCTTCATAAACAAATTGTAAAGTCCAGTAAAATCATGCACATTATGTCCAGCTAACCAACCATCCAGTGTCTTTACTGAGTAGTCTACGAAGTCAATCCAGGACTGGGTCTGGGTTTTGTGAGCCCCCCTGAATCTAATTCTATACTCCTCAGTGGTGAGCTCAAATCCCTCAATCAGAGTCTTCTTCATGAGGTCATAGGACCCTGCATCTGGCCCAGAGAGGGTCAGAAGCCTGTCTCTGCAGTTACCAGAGAACAGTTCCCACAGGAGTGCCCCCCAGAGAGGTTTCTTTACTTTTCTCATTTCACAAGCCCTCTCAAAGGCTGTGAAACATTTGGTGATGTCATCACCTTCCTCAAATTTAGGGACAATCCCTTTGGGGATTTTAGGATCAGAAGTTTCCTCCCTATCCTTATTTTTAGTATTGCTGCCACCGTTGATGGGTGCTAAACCCATCTCCTGTCTTTCCTTCTCTAGAGCCAGGAGTCTGGTCTCTAGGTCCAGTCTTTTGGCCAACCTTTCTAAAAGGCTGTCCTCCTCACTGAGGCTGTCCTCAATGTCCTCTCTGGGACCTGAACCACCTGTGTGGCCTCTAGGTCCCCAGAGGTTAACTCTAGGAAATGAGGGTGCAGTGACCCTGTCTTCCCTAGGAAGGTGTGGAGGTGGGTTACCATCTCCATCCTCCTTAATCCCTTCCTCCTCTGGTTGGTCATCACCATGCTCAGAGGGGTGGGCCTTGGCATACTCAGCCAGGAGCTCCTGGAGCCCTTGTTTGGTTGGATGCTGGCCCATTGGTATTTTTTTAAGTTTGCATAAGGACCTTATCTCTTTGAAAGACAAATGAAGATAAGGGGTGAGGTCGAGCTCCTCAACCATGTCCTGTATGTCATTATTATTTTCACTAATAGCTGGGTTCTTTTCTTGAGACATTCTAACAAAATGTTCTAACCCCTCTACCCTTGACTATAGTGACTTTTTATTTTCTAAAATTCTAAAGGGACTTAAGCAAGGCCCTAACAAGACTTTTAGTAGTTTGGTAAAAAATGCCAATTTTGAAAAAATCAGAATTCTAAAGGCAATTTAAGAGTTCTGTCGTGTGATCAGATGGTAACCAAGTAGTCCAACAAATGCAAGTTTGTATCCCACCGCTGCCACCAATGTAAGAAAGTGGCTCTGTATATACTGCACCAAAGTAAGGTTCAGTGTGCACAGAGTCCACAGTCCCCAGAGGTTTGGCAGAGGCTAAAGTTAGATATAACCTTACTCTCTAAAGTGGTAGCTTGGTCGAGCAGTAAGGCAGTATCAGAGGACAGTGTAAAGCATTTGTTGTACACACTCAGTCAGCAAATGGTCTCACACACTCAAGAACTGAACTCTAGGCCAATGGTTTTGTATCAAAATATATAGTTGTTTTATTTTAGAACCAACAATAGGTATCAAAATATACTTTCTCAGAATGAGTTACTTTAGTTAAATACTTTTCAAATAGGCAATAGACTTTTGAATGCAATAGTTACAGTTGTTGCAATAGGCAACACAATTTCAAACACAATAATACATTGAGCTCAATGGGAATTTCTAGTTAAATGCAATAGATTACTTTTTGGATTACTTTTCTTACCACAGGACTGGATCCTAGATTCAGTCCTGGGACATATCCTGTAAACAGTTGAGTAAAAACGTTTTGGTTACAGTTGTGATTTTTAAGGAATATTATTGTATTTTAAAAGTTGACACTTAGAAACTTTTTCACATAGAATCACCAATGTTATCCTATGGGAGGAAATTCACTTAGCAGGTAAGTGGGGTTATTGTTACTTTTTCTAACTCAGTGTTGGATCCTGGATCCAGCACTGGTGCATCTCCTGTAAACAGTTGAAAGAATGTGTTTTTGTTATACAGGCGATTTTTAACGAATATTTGTAAGTTTGCAAAATCGACACTTAGAAACTTTTTCAGCAAAAACCAGGCAATGTTATCCTATGGAAGGAAATTCAAGTTACCGGTAAGTACAGTTATGATTACTTTTCAGGGTCAGTGCTGGGCACCAAGATCCAGCACTGGGATCTCTCCTGATAACAGGTGAGTAAATTCGTTTTCGTAATTCGGCTGATTTTAGATGAATATTTTAAAGTTTAGAAACTCCACACTTGGAAGAATTTCCAAGTGAAACCAGTCAATGTTACCCTATGGAAGAAGAGTGAGTTATCAGCTTTCGGGTAAGTACTCGACTGGCAGAGTTAAGGTTCTGGGCATAGACTCAGGGGTCCCCCAGGGTCAGGTAGGTACAGCTGATACACCCTCAGCGGCACAGGGGCGGCCGGGTGCAGAGTGAGTTAGGCCCAATGTTAGTCTATGGCGGACAGGGGGCCTTCGGTTGGTGGCTGCTGGCAAGCAGGCCACACGGCTGTGGGAGCTGGGCTCCTGGTCACTTACCCAGGGCAAGTGGGGAAGTAGAGTAGGATAGTTGTTGCACTCCCAGGGGCACTCGGGCGGCTGGGTGCAGGGTGCTTTTGAGCCGTCGGGCGCTCAATGGATTTCAATGGAGAAGCTGGAAACTGAACAAAGGCTGCAAGCTTGGGCACGGAGATTCTTCAGGTGCGACCACCACTTCGAGGGGTAAGTTGGGTAGTTGGAGGATAGGTAGGCACCCCGGAGTTGGGCACAGGAGGCCGCATGGCGCCGGGTGCAGGGGTGTCTTTTCGCGTCGGGAAATCTTACCCTCTGCTGGTCGCGGTTGGAGGGGGCCCAGGTTCTGAGGCTGCAGGCGTCGTCAGGGTCGTCGAGGAGGGTCCTGAGGTGCTGGATTCTGGGTCACATTCGCCGGGGGGACGTCCTCGAGGTCTTTGTTCACTCCAGCACAGGCCAGGCTTGGCGGGTGCAGAGTGTGCAGGGTTCGCGGTTCCTGGCTGATGCCAGGGGCTTGTTACTTGCTTTGAGCAGTACCACTGCTCGTGGGAGTCCCAGGTAGTTAGAGTCACAAGGCAGTCGGGTCCTCCGGGGTTTTTGAGGTTGCTGACCACTGGAGACGCCGGGCTTTAGCAGGAGCAGGTTCGAGGGTCGACAGGCCGGTAGGGCTGGGGCCAAATCAGTTGGTGTCTTCCTCTTGTTAGCAGCTGCACAGCAGGTCTTCTTGTTTCTTGTTCTTCTTTCTTGTTTCGGAATCTGGATCTAAGGAAGGAAGGTTCAGGGTGCCCCTAAATACTAGATTTAGGGGCGTTACAGGTAGGTAAAGGGCAGGGACCAATGGGTCCCTTCCCTGGGGTGGGTACACTCCCTATCCTGCCACTCTCCAGTGGGAGGGGGGCAGGAGCCTAGTCCTGATTGGGTAGGGCTCCCCATCTTCAAGATGGCGAGAGCCCGGAGATGTGCTTCACCTCGCCTCCCCCACCTGAGGGGTGGGGTTGGCAGAGGCTGGCACACACCCTTTCCTCCTTTGGTGTTTCCCGCCAGTCTTCCCACCAGAGTGGGGGCTAGAACCAGTGGGGACCAGTTGCTGAGTACAGCAAGTGGTCTGGGGAAGCTCACAAAGGCGGAATGCCTTTGAAGCTTCCCCCTGCCCATCCTGGGGGAGGAGGCCTAGCACCTCGCCCAGGACGTGCATTGTTGCAGGCCCGGGAGAGCGGATGGCTCTCTACCCAGGGGTCCAGCAACATGTCTGCTGGGTGGCAGCCTAGGCAGCCTCTCAGACAGGACGTGGATTGTAGGTTAGGTTCAGGGGGCAACTCTAAGTTGCCCTCTGTTGTGCATCTGACATTAAATCCCACACTGGCATCAGTGTGGGTTTAATGTGCTGAGAAGTTTGATACCAAACTTCTCAGTCTTCAGTGAAGCCATCATGGTGCTGTGGAGTTCGTGATGACGACCTCCCAGCACCATATACTCTTAATGGCATCACTGCACTTACAGTGCCCAGGAATGTCCCTGGGTACTGTAGGGGCACAGGGCTCATGCACCTGTGCCACTGGCATAGTGCACCCAGCTAGAGGGGTGACTGAGGTATGCCAGGGCAGTGTGTTTGTGGGCATGGCACACAGGGATGTGTGCCATGTCGACTCTCTGTTTAGTTCTGCACCAAGACACTCAGCCTGCAAAGGCAGGGTGTGTGTGTCAGGGTACAGGGCCTCTAAGGGTGGCACAATAAGTGCTGCAGCCCTTAGAGGCCTTCTCTGGTCACAATGCCCTGGGTACCTAGGGTACCATTTACCAGGGGCTGACATGTGGCCAGAGGTGCCAATTGGGTTTAGGCTGTAATGCAGTTTTAGGGAAGGAACACAGGCCCTGGGCACCTGATTGGCAGGAGCCCAGGGCACACTCAGTCAAAGTACATCAGCAATTCAGCAAAAAGTGGGGGGCATACCATGCAAGAAAGATGGCACTTTCTCACACAACCCCCCCCCAAACGAAAGGTGATGAGACTAACCTTGCCCTATGGAGTCTTCATTGTCTAAGTGGAAGAACCTGGAAAGTCCATCTGCATTGGCATGGGCAGTCCCAGGTCTGTGTTCCACTTCAAAGTCCATTCCCTGTAGGGAGATGGACCACCTCAAAAGTTTTGGATTTTCCCCTTTCATTTGCATTAGCCATCTGAGAGGTCTGTGGTCAGTTTGAACTAGGAAGTGAGTACCAAACAGGTATGGTCTCAACTTCTTCAGGGACCAAACCACAGCAAAGGCCTCCCTCTCAATGGCACTCCAACGCTGCTCTCTGGGGAGAAGCCTCCTGCTTATAAAAGCAACAGGTTGGTCTTGGCCTTCATCATTGGTCTGGGATAGGACCGCTCCTATCCCTAGCTCAGAGGCATCAGTCTGCACTATGAACTGCTTGGCATAATCTGGAGCTTTTAGAATTGGTGCTGAGCACATTGCTTCTTTCAGGGTGTCAAAAGCCTTTTGGCAACCAACTGTCCAGTTAACCTTCTTGGGCATTTTCTTGGAGGTAAGTTCTGTGAGGGGAGTCACAATGGACCCATACCCCTTCACAAACCTCCTGTAGTACCCAGTCAAGCCAAGGAATGCCCTGACTTGAGTCTGGGTTGTGGGAGCTTCCCAGTCCAGGATGGCCTGGATCTTGGGTTGTAAGGGTTGTACCTGGCCTCCACCAACAAGGTGGCCCAAGTACACCACAGTGCCCTGCCCTATCTGGCATTTGGATGCCTTGATAGTTAGGCCTGCAGTTTGCAGGGCCTTCAAAACCTTCCCAAGGTGGATCAGGTGATCCTGCCAGGTGGAGCTAAAGACAGCAATATCATCAAGATAAGCTGCACTAAAGGACTCCAATCCAGCAAGGACTTGATTCACCAACCTCTGGAAGGTGGCAGGGGCATTCTTTAACCCAAAAGGCATCACAGTGAACTGATAGTGCCCATCAGGTGTGGAGAATGCTGTCTTTTCTTTTGCTCCTGGGGCCATGCCAATCTGCCAGTACCCTGCAGTTAAGTCAAAGGTACTGAGAAAAGTGGCTGCCCCTAGTTTGTCTATCAACTCATCTGCCCTTGGAATGGGGTGAGCATCTGTCTCGGTGACAGAGTTGAGCCCTCTATAGTCCACACAGAACCTCATTTCTCTCTTTCCACCCTGTGGATGAGGTTTGGGGACCAGAACCACTGCGCTGGCCCAGGGGCTCTCAGAGGGTTCAATAACCCCTAACTCCAGCATCTTGCTGACCTCAGCTTTGATGCTTTCCTTGACTTGGTCTGACTGTCGATAGATCTTGTTCTTGACAGGTGCACTGTCACCAGTGTCCACATCATGGGTACACCAGTTTGTCAGACCAGGGGTCAGGGAAAAGAGGCTAGCATACTGCTGCAAGACTTGCTTGCAGTCAGCCTGCTGTTGGGCAGAGAGGGTGTCTGAAAAGACTACTCCATCTACTGACCCATCTTTTGGGCTGCAGGAGAGGAGATCAGGGAGAGGTTCACTCTCTGCTTCCTGTTCCTCATCAGTCACCATCAGCATGGTGATGTCAGCCCTGTCATTGTAGAGCTTAAGGCGGTTCACATGGATAACCCTTTTGGGTGTCCTGCTAGTGCCCAGGTCAACTAAGTAAGTGACCTCACTCTTTTCTCCAGGAATAGGGTAAGGGCCACTCCATCTGTCCTGGAGTGCCCTTGGTGCCACTGGCTCCAAAACCCACACCTGTTGCCCAGGTTGAAATTCAACCAGTGCAGCTTTTTGGTCATACCAGTGCTTCTGAAGCTCCTGGCTGGCCTCAAGATTCTTGGATGCCTTTTCCATGTACTCAGCCATTCTGGACCTTAGGCCAAGTACATAGTCCACAATGTCTTGCTTGGGTTCCTGGAGAGGCCTCTCCCAACCCTCTTTCACAAGACAGAGTGGTCCCCTCACAGGGTGACCAAACAGAAGTTCAAAGGGGGAAAACCCTACTCCCTTCTGTGGCACCTCTCTGTAAGCGAAAAGCAGGCATGGCAACAGGACATCCCATCTCCTTTTGAGTTTTTCAGGGAGTCCCATGATCATGCCCTTCAATGTCTTGTTGAACCTCTCAACAAGGCCATTGGTTTGTGGATGGTATGGTGAAGTAAACTTGTACTGCACTCCACACTCCTTCCACATGTGCTTCAGGTAAGCAGACATGAAGTTGGAACCTCTGTCTGAAACCACCTCCTTAGGAAACCCTACCCTGGTGAAGACACCCAGGAGGGCCTTGGCTACTGCAGGAGCTGTAGTAGTCCTAAGTGGAATTGCTTCAGGGTACCTAGTAGCATGATCCACTACTACTAGAATGAACCTGTTCCCTGAGGCTGTGGGAGGTTCAAGTGGACCCACAATGTCCACACCTACCCTTTCAAAGGGCACCCCCACCACAGGCAGTGGTATGAGGGGGGCCTTTGGGTGGCCACCTGTCTTGCCACTGGCCTGACAGGTGACACAGGAGCTGACAAACTCCTTCACCTTTTGGTGCATCTGGGGCCAGTAAAAGTGACTAACTAGCCTTTCTCAAGTTTTGGTTTGCCCCAGATGTCCAGCAAGGGGGATGTCATGAGCCAAAGTTAGGAGGAACTCCCTGTACTTCTGTGGCACTACCACCCTCCTGGTGGCTCCAGGAGTGGGGTTTCTTGCCTCAGTGTGCAGTAATCCCTCTTCCCAATAGGCTCTGTGGGTACCACTGACATCTCCCTTTGCTTCTGAAACAGTTTGCTGCCTCAGGCTTTCAAGAGTGGGACAGTCTTGCTGACCCTGGCACAGCTCTTCCCTAGAGGGCCCCCTGGGCCTAAGAGTTCAACCTGGTAAGGGTCAAGCTCCATGGGCTCAGTTCCCTCTGGGGTGTCCAAGTCCTCTCCCTGAGGAGAGGGGTCCTGAGTGGTTTGCTGTACAGAAGCTGGTCCCCCAGTCTTCTTACCTTTTCTCTTGGTTGGTTGGGCCATACTTTCAGGCTCCAAACCTACTTTTTCACCCTTCCTCTTGCTCTGTGCTCTGGTTTGCACACACACCAATTCAGGGATACCCAGCATGGCTGCATGGGTCTTTAGCTCAACCTCAGCCCAGGCTGAGGTGTCCAGGTCATTTCCTAGCAGACATGCAGCTGGTAACTTTTGAGAGACCACTACCTGTTTCAGGCCAGTAACCCCTCCCCAGCCTAATGTCACCATAGCCATTGGATGATTAGTGGTAACACTGTCAGCATTGGTGACTGGGTAGGTTTTCCCAATCAAGTATTGCTCAGGGGAAACCAGTGTGTCTCTCACCATAGTGACACTGGCACCTGTATCCCTCAGAGCTTCTATCCTAGTTCCATTAACCCAGGGGTATTGTAAATACTTCTTTAAGTTGGGTGGCCACACAGCTACAGTGGCAAACTCAACTTCCCCTTCTGAAACTAGAACTGCTTCAGTGTGCATCCTGATTTGCTCTGGGCACACTGTTGATCCCATCTGTAGACTTGCCACTCCAGGTGTAGCTGTACTGGTTGCCTTAGGGGCCTGGTTGTGGGGGCAAGATTTATCTACAGTTAAGTGTCCCAACTTCTTACAGTTGTTACACCAGGCCTTTGTGGGATCAAAGTTCTTCCCCCTATAAGGCTGAGGCACATAGGGAGTAGTTTGGGACCCACCCCCTGAACAGGTTTTTGGGGCCCTTTAGAAGACTCAGACTTTTTATCTTGGGGATTCTCACCACCTTTCCCCTGGGGAGGTTTTGTAACCACCTTCTTCTGGTCACCCCCAGTGGTTGTCCTTGTCACCCAAGTCTTGACCCAGTGGTCTGCCTTCTTTCCCAATTCTTGGGGAGAAATTAGACCTAGGTCTACCAAATGCTGATGCAACTTTTCATTTGTGCAATTACTTAGTATATGTTCCTTCATAAACAAATTGTAAAGTCCAGTAAAATCATGCACATTATGTCCAGCTAACCAACCATCCAGTGTCTTTACTGAGTAGTCTACGAAGTCAATCCAGGACTGGGTCTGGGTTTTGTGAGCCCCCCTGAATCTAATTCTATACTCCTCAGTGGTGAGCTCAAATCCCTCAATCAGAGTCTTCTTCATGAGGTCATAGGACCCTGCATCTGGCCCAGAGAGGGTCAGAAGCCTGTCTCTGCAGTTACCAGAGAACAGTTCCCACAGGAGTGCCCCCCAGAGAGGTTTCTTTACTTTTCTCATTTCACAAGCCCTCTCAAAGGCTGTGAAACATTTGGTGATGTCATCACCTTCCTCAAATTTAGGGACAATCCCTTTGGGGATTTTAGGATCAGAAGTTTCCTCCCTATCCTTATTTTTAGTATTGCTGCCACCGTTGATGGGTGCTAAACCCATCTCCTGTCTTTCCTTCTCTAGAGCCAGGAGTCTGGTCTCTAGGTCCAGTCTTTTGGCCAACCTTTCTAAAAGGCTGTCCTCCTCACTGAGGCTGTCCTCAATGTCCTCTCTGGGACCTGAACCACCTGTGTGGCCTCTAGGTCCCCAGAGGTTAACTCTAGGAAATGAGGGTGCAGTGACCCTGTCTTCCCTAGGAAGTGGTGGAGGTGGGTTACCATCTCCATCCTCCTCACTCCCTTCCTCCTCTGGTTGGTCATCACCATGCTCAGAGGGGTGGGCCTTGGCATACTCAGCCAGGAGCTCCTGGAGCCCTTGTTTGGTTGGATGCTGGCCCATTGGTATTTTTTTAAGTTTGCATAAGGACCTTATCTCTTTGAAAGACAAATGAAGATAAGGGGTGAGGTCGAGCTCCTCAACCATGTCCTGTATGTCATTATTATTTTCACTAATAGCTGGGTTATTTTCTTGAGACATTCTAACAAAATGTTCTAACCCCTCTACCCTTGACTATAGTGGCTTTTTATTTTCTAAAATTCTAAAGGGACTTAAGCAAGGCCCTAACAAGACTTTTAGTAGTTTGGTAAAAAATGCCAATTTTGAAAAAATCAGAATTCTAAAGGCAATTTAAGAGTTCTGTCGTGTGATCAGATGGTAACCAAGTAGTCCAACAAATGCAAGTTTGTATCCCACCGCTGCCACCAATGTAAGAAAGTGGCTCTGTATATACTGCACCAAAGTAAGGTTCAGTGTGCACAGAGTCCACAGTCCCCAGAGGTTTGGCAGAGGCTAAAGTTAGATATAACCTTACTCTCTAAAGTGGTAGCTTGGTCGAGCAGTAAGGCAGTATCAGAGGACAGTGTAAAGCATTTGTTGTACACACTCAGTCAGCAAATGGTCTCACACACTCAAGAACTGAACTCTAGGCCAATGGTTTTGTATCAAAATATATAGTTGTTTTATTTTAGAACCAACAATAGGTATCAAAATATACTTTCTCAGAATGAGTTACTTTAGTTAAATACTTTTCAAATAGGCAATAGACTTTTGAATACAATAGTTACAGTTGTTGCAATAGGCAACACAATTTCAAACACAATAATACATTGAGCTCAATGGGAATTTCTAGTTAAATGCAATAGATTACTTTTTGGATTACTTTTCTTACCACAGGACTGGATCCTAGATTCAGTCCTGGGACATATCCTGTAAACAGTTGAGTAAAAACGTTTTGGTTACAGTTGTGATTTTTAAGGAATATTATTGTATTTTAAAAGTTGACACTTAGAAACTTTTTCACATAGAATCACCAATGTTATCCTATGGGAGGAAATTCACTTAGCAGGTAAGTGGGGTTATTGTTACTTTTTCTAACTCAGTGTTGGATCCTGGATCCAGCACTGGTGCATCTCCTGTAAACAGTTGAAAGAATGTGTTTTTGTTATACAGGCGATTTTTAACGAATATTTGTAAGTTTGCAAAATCGACACTTAGAAACTTTTTCAGCAAAAACCAGGCAATGTTATCCTATGGAAGGAAATTCAAGTTACCGGTAAGTACAGTTATGATTACTTTTCAGGGTCAGTGCTGGGCACCAAGATCCAGCACTGGGATCTCTCCTGATAACAGGTGAGTAAATTCGTTTTCGTAATTCGGCTGATTTTAGATGAATATTTTAAAGTTTAGAAACTCCACACTTGGAAGAATTTCCAAGTGAAACCAGTCAATGTTACCCTATGGAAGAAGAGTGAGTTATCAGCTTTCGGGTAAGTACTCGACTGGCAGAGTTAAGGTTCTGGGCATAGACTCAGGGGTCCCCCAGGGTCAGGTAGGTACAGCTGATACACCCTCAGCGGCACAGGGGCGGCCGGGTGCAGAGTGAGTTAGGCCCAATGTTAGTCTATGGCGGACAGGGGGCCTTCGGTTGGTGGCTGCTGGCAAGCAGGCCACACGGCTGTGGGAGCTGGGCTCCTGGTCACTTACCCAGGGCAAGTGGGGAAGTAGAGTAGGATAGTTGTTGCACTCCCAGGGGCACTCGGGCGGCTGGGTGCAGGGTGCTTTTGAGCCGTCGGGCGCTCAATGGATTTCAATGGAGAAGCTGGAAACTGAACAAAGGCTGCAAGCTCGGGCACGGAGATTCTTCAGGTGCGACCACCACTTCGAGGGGTAAGTTGGGTAGTTGGAGGATAGGTAGGCACCCCGGAGTTGGGCACAGGAGGCCGCAGGGCGCCGGGTGCAGGGGTGTCTTTTCGCGTCGGGAAATCTTACCCTCTGCTGGTCGCGGTTGGAGGGGGCCCAGGTTCTGAGGCTGCAGGCGTCGTCAGGGTCGTCGAGGAGGGTCCTGAGGTGCTGGATTCTGGGTCACAGTCGCCGGGGGACGTCCTCGAGGTCTTTGTTCACTCCAGCACAGGCCAGGCTTGGCGGGTGCAGAGTGTGCAGGGTTCGCGGTTCCTGGCTGATGCCAGGGGCTTGTTACTTGCTTTGAGCAGTACCACTGCTCGTGGGAGTCCCAGGTAGTTAGAGTCACAAGGCAGTCAGGTCCTCCGGGGTTTTGAGGTTGCTGACCACTGGAGACGCCGGGCTTTAGCAGGAGCAGGTTCGAGGGTCGACAGGCCGGTAGGGCTGGGGCCAAATCAGTTGGTGTCTTCCTCTTGTTAGCAGCTGCACAGCAGGTCTTCTTGTTTCTTGTTCTTCTTTCTTGTTTCGGAATCTGGATCTAAGGAAGGAAGGTTCAGGGTGCCCCTAAATACTAGATTTAGGGGCGTTACAGGTAGGTAAAGGGCAGGGACCAATGGGTCCCTTCCCTGGGGTGGGTACACCCCCTATCCTGCCACTCTCCAGTGGGAGGGGGGCAGGAGCCTAGTCCTGATTGGGTAGGGCTCCCCATCTTCAAGATGGCGAGAGCCCGGAGATGTGCTTCACCTCGCCTCCCCCACCTGAGGGGTGGGGTTGGCAGAGGCTGGCACACCCCCTTTCCTCCCTTGGTGTTTCCCGCCAGTCTTCCCACCAGAGTGGGGGCTAGAACCAGTGGGGACCAGTTGCTGAGTACAGCAAGTGGTCTGGGGAAGCTCACAAAGGCGGAATGCCTTTGAAGCTTCCCCCTGCCCATCCTGGGGGAGGAGGCCTAGCACCTCGCCCAGGACGTGCATTGTTGCAGGCCCGGGAGAGCGGATGGCTCTCTACCCAGGGGTCCAGCAACATGTCTGCTGGGTGGCAGCCTAGGCAGCCTCTCAGACAGGACGTGGATTGTAGGTTAGGTTCAGGGGGCAACTCTAAGTTGCCCTCTGTTGTGCATCTGACATTAAATCCCACACTGGCATCAGTGTGGGTTTAATGTGCTGAGAAGTTTGATACCAAACTTCTCAGTCTTCAGTGAAGCCATCATGGTGCTGTGGAGTTCGTGATGACGACCTCCCAGCACCATATACTCTTAATGGCATCACTGCACTTACAGTGCCCAGGAATGTCCCTGGGTACTGTAGGGGCACAGGGCTCATGCACCTGTGCCACTGGCATAGTGCACCCAGCTAGAGGGGTGACTGAGGTATGCCAGGGCAGTGTGTTTGTGGGCATGGCACACAGGGATGTGTGCCATGTCGACTCTCTGTTTAGTTCTGCACCAAGACACTCAGCCTGCAAAGGCAGGGTGTGTGTGTCAGGGTACAGGGCCTCTAAGGGTGGCACAATAAGTGCTGCAGCCCTTAGAGGCCTTCTCTGGTCACAATGCCCTGGGTACCTAGGGTACCATTTACCAGGGGCTGACATGTGGCCAGAGGTGCCAATTGGGTTTAGGCTGTAATGCAGTTTTAGGGAAGGAACACAGGCCCTGGGCACCTGATTGGCAGGAGCCCAGGGCACACTCAGTCAAAGTACATCAGCAATTCAGCAAAAAGTGGGGGGCATACCATGCAAGAAAGATGGCACTTTCTCACACAACCCCCCCCCAAACGAAAGGTGATGAGACTAACCTTGCCCTATGGAGTCTTCATTGTCTAAGTGGAAGAACCTGGAAAGTCCATCTGCATTGGCATGGGCAGTCCCAGGTCTGTGTTCCACTTCAAAGTCCATTCCCTGTAGGGAGATGGACCACCTCAAAAGTTTTGGATTTTCCCCTTTCATTTGCATTAGCCATCTGAGAGGTCTGTGGTCAGTTTGAACTAGGAAGTGAGTACCAAACAGGTATGGTCTCAACTTCTTCAGGGACCAAACCACAGCAAAGGCCTCCCTCTCAATGGCACTCCAACGCTGCTCTCTGGGGAGAAGCCTCCTGCTTATAAAAGCAACAGGTTGGTCTTGGCCTTCATCATTGGTCTGGGATAGGACCGCTCCTATCCCTAGCTCAGAGGCATCAGTCTGCACTATGAACTGCTTGGCATAATCTGGAGCTTTTAGAATTGGTGCTGAGCACATTGCTTCTTTCAGGGTGTCAAAAGCCTTTTGGCAACCAACTGTCCAGTTAACCTTCTTGGGCATTTTCTTGGAGGTAAGTTCTGTGAGGGGAGTCACAATGGACCCATAGCCCTTCACAAACCTCCTGTAGTACCCAGTCAAGCCAAGGAATGCCCTGACTTGAGTCTGGGTTGTGGGAGCTTCCCAGTCCAGGATGGCCTGTATCTTGGGTTGTAAGGGTTGTACCTGGCCTCCACCAACAAGGTGGCCCAAGTACACCACAGTGCCCTGCCCTATCTGGCATTTGGATGCCTTGATAGTTAGGCCTGCAGTTTGCAGGGCCTTCAAAACCTTCCCAAGGTGGATCAGGTGATCCTGCCAGGTGGAGCTAAAGACAGCAATATCATCAAGATAAGCTGCACTAAAGGACTCCAATCCAGCATGGACTTGATTCACCAACCTCTGGAAGGTGGCAGGGGCATTCTTTAACCCAAAAGGCATCACAGTGAACTGATAGTGCCCATCAGGTGTGGAGAATGCTGTCTTTTCTTTTGCTCCTGGGGCCATGCCAATATGCCAGTACCCTGCAGTTAAGTCAAAGGTACTGAGAAAAGTGGCTGCCCCTAGTTTGTCTATCAACTCATCTGCCCTTGGAATGGGGTGAGCATCTGTCTTGGTGACAGAGTTGAGCCCTCTATAGTCCACACAGAACCTCATTTCTCTCTTTCCACCCTGTGGATGAGGTTTGGGGACCAGAACCACTGCGCTGGCCCAGGGGCTCTCAGAGGGTTCAATAACCCCTAACTCCAGCATCTTGCTGACCTCAGCTTTGATGCTTTCCTTGACTTGGTCTGACTGTCGATAGATCTTGTTCTTGACAGGTGCACTGTCACCAGTGTCCACATCATGGGTACACCAGTTTGTCAGACCAGGGGTCAGGGAAAAGAGGCTAGCATACTGCTGCAAGACTTGCTTGCAGTCAGCCTGCTGTTGGGCAGAGAGGGTGTCTGAAAAGACTACTCCATCTACTGACCCATCTTTTGGGCTGCAGGAGAGGAGATCAGGGAGAGGTTCACTCTCTGCTTCCTGTTCCTCATCAGTCACCATCAGCATGGTGATGTCAGCCCTGTCATTGTAGAGCTTAAGGCGGTTCACATGGATAACCCTTTTGGGTGTCCTGCTAGTGCCCAGGTCAACTAAGTAAGTGACCTCACTCTTTTTCTCCAGGAATAGGGTAAGGGCCACTCCATCTGTCCTGGAGTGCCCTTGGTGCCACTGGCTCCAAAACCCACACCTGTTGCCCAGGTTGAAATTCAACCAGTGCAGCTTTTTGGTCATACCAGTGCTTCTGAAGCTCCTGGCTGGCCTCAAGATTCTTGGATGCCTTTTCCATGTACTCAGCCATTCTGGACCTTAGGCCAAGTACATAGTCCACAATGTCTTGCTTGGGTTCCTGGAGAGGCCTCTCCCAACCCTCTTTCACAAGACAGAGTGGTCCCCTCACAGGGTGACCAAACAGAAGTTCAAAGGGGGAAAACCCTACTCCCTTCTGTGGCACCTCTCTGTAAGCGAAAAGCAGGCATGGCAACAGGACATCCCATCTCCTTTTGAGTTTTTCAGGGAGTCCCATGATCATGCCCTTCAATGTCTTGTTGAACCTCTCAACAAGGCCATTGGTTTGTGGATGGTATGGTGAAGTAAACTTGTACTGCACTCCACACTCCTTCCACATGTGCTTCAGGTAAGCAGACATGAAGTTGGAACCTCTGTCTGAAACCACCTCCTTAGGAAACCCTACCCTGGTGAAGACACCCAGGAGGGCCTTGGCTACTGCAGGAGCTGTAGTAGTCCTAAGTGGAATTGCTTCAGGGTACCTAGTAGCATGATCCACTACTACTAGAATTAACCTGTTCCCTGAGGCTGTGGGAGGTTCAAGTGGACCCACAATGTCCACACCTACCCTTTCAAAGGGCACCCCCACCACAGGCAGTGGTATGAGGGGGGCCTTTGGGTGGCCACCTGTCTTGCCACTGGCCTGACACGTGACACAGGAGCTGACAAACTCCTTCAACTTTTGGTGCATCTGGGGCCAGTAAAAGTGACTAACTAGCCTTTCTCAAGTTTTGGTTTGCCCCAGATGTCCAGCAAGGGGGATGTCATGAGCCAAAGTTAGGAGGAACTCCCTGTACTTCTGTGGCACTACCACCCTCCTGGTGGCTCCAGGAGTGGGGTTTCTTGCCTCAGTGTGCAGTAATCCCTCTTCCCAATAGGCTCTGTGGGTACCACTGACATCTCCCTTTGCTTCTGAAACAGTTTGCTGCCTCAGGCTTTCAAGAGTGGGACAGTCTTGCTGACCCTGGCACAGCTCTTCCCTAGAAGGCCCCCCTGGGCCTAAGAGTTCAACCTGGTAAGGGTCAAGCTCCATGGGCTCAGTTCCCTCTGGGGTGTCCAAGTCTTCTCCCTGAGGAGAGGGGTCCTGAGTGGTTTGCTGTACAGAAGCTGGTCTCCCAGTCTTCTTACCTTTTCTCTTGGTTGGTTGGGCCATACTTTCATGCTCCAAACCTACTTTTTCACCCTTCCTCTTGCTCTGTGCTCTAGTTTGCACACACACCAATTCAGGGATACCCAGCATGGCTGCATGGGTCTTTAGCTCAACCTCAGCCCAGGCTGAGGTGTCCAGGTCATTTCCTAGCAGACATGCAGCTGGTAACTTTTGAGAGACCACTACCTGTTTCAGGCCAGTAACCCCTCCCCAGCCTAATGTCACCATAGCCATTGGATGATTAGTGGTAACACTGTCAGCATTGGTGACTGGGTAGGTTTTCCCAATCAAGTATTGCTCAGGGGAAACCAGTGTGTCTCTCACCATAGTGACACTGGCACCTGTATCCCTCAGAGCTTCTATCCTAGTTCCATTAACCCAGGGGTATTGTAAATACTTCTTTAAGTTGGGTGGCCACACAGCTACAGTGGCAAACTCAACTTCCCCTTCTGAAACTAGAACTGCTTCAGTGTGCATCCTGATTTGCTCTGGGCACACTGTTGATCCCATCTGTAGACTTGCCACTCCAGGAGTAGCTGTACTGGTTGCCTTAGGGGCCTGGTTGTGGGGGCAAGATTTATCTACAGTTAAGTGTCCCAACTTCTTACAGTTGTTACACCAGGCCTTTGTGGGCTCAAAGTTCTTCCCCCTATAAGGCTGAGGCACATAGGGAGTAGTTTGGGACCCACCCCACTGAACAGGTTTTTGGGGCCCTTTAGAAGACTCAGACTTTTTATCTTGGGGATTCTCACCACCTTTCCCCTGGGGAGGTTTTGTAACCACATTCTGCTGGTCACCCCCAGTGGTTGTCCTTGTCACCCAAGTCTTGACCCAGTGGTCTGCCTTCTTTCCCAATTCTTGGGGAGAAATTAGACCTAGGTCTACCAAATGCTGATGCAACTTTTCATTTGTGCAATTACTTAGTATATGTTCCTTCATAAACAAATTGTAAAGTCCAGTAAAATCATGCACATTATGTCCAGCTAACCAACCATCCAGTGTCTTTACTGAGTAGTCTACGAAGTCAATCCAGGACTGGGTCTGGGTTTTGTGAGCCCCCCTGAATCTAATTCTATACTCCACAGTGGTGAGCTCAAATCCCTCAATCAGAGCCTTCTTTATGAGGTCATAGATCCCTGCATCTGGGCCAGAGAGGGTCAGAAGCCTGTCTCTGCAGTTACCAGAGAACAGTTCCCACAGGAGAGCCCCCCAGAGAGGTTTCTTTACTTTTCTCATTTCACAAGCCCTCTCAAAGGCTGTGAACCATTTGGTGATGTCATCACCTTCCTCAAATTTAGGGACAATCCCTTTGGGGATTTTAGGATCAGAAGTTTCCTCCCTATCCTTATTTTTAGTATTGCTGCCACCGTTGATGGGTGCTAAACCCATCTCCTGTCTTTCCTTTTCTAGAGCCAGGAGTCTGGTCTCTAGGTCCAGTCTTTTGGCCAACCTTTCTAAAAGGCAGTCCTCCTCACTGAGGCTGTCCTCAATGTCCTCTCTGGGACCTGAACCACCTGTGTGGCCTCTAGGTCCCCAGAGGTTAACTCTAGGAAATGAGGGTGCAGTGACCCTGTCTTCCCTAGGAAGTGGTGGAGGTGGGTTACCATCTCCATCCTCCTCACTCCCTTCCTCCTCTGGTTGGTCATCACCATGCTCAGAGGGGTGGGCCTTGGCATACTCAGCCAGGAGCTCCTGGAGCCCTTGTTTGGTTGGATGCTGGCCCATTGGTATTTTTTAAGTTTGCATAAGGACCTTATCTCTTTGAAAGACAAATGAAGATAAGGGGTGAGGTCGAGCTCCTCAACCATGTCCTGTATGTCATTATTATTTTCACTAATAGCTGGGTTCTTTTCTTGAGACATTCTAACAAAAAGTTCTAACCCCTCTACCCTTGACTATAGTGACTTTTTATTTTCTAAAATTCTAAAGGGACTTAAGCAAGGCCCTAACAAGACTTTTAGTAGTTTGGTAAAAAATGCCAATTTTGAAAAAATCAGAATACTAAAGGCAATTTAAGAGTTCTGTCGTGTGATCAGATGGTAACCAAGTAGTCCAACAAATGCAAGTTTGTATCCCACCGCTGCCACCAATGTAAGAAAGTGGCTCTGTATATACTGCACCAAAGTAAGGTTCAGTGTGCACAGAGTCCACAGTCCCCAGAGGTTTGGCAGAGGCTAAAGTTAGATATAACCTTACTCTCTAAAGTGGTAGCTTGGTCGAGCAGTAAGGCAGTATCAGAGGACAGTGTAAAGCATTTGTTGTACACACTCAGTCAGCAAATGGTCTCACACACTCAAGAACTGAACTCTAGGCCAATGGTTTTGTATCAAAATATATAGTTGTTTTATTTTAGAACCAACAATAGGTATCAAAATATACTTTCTCAGAATGAGTTACTTTAGTTAAATACTTTTCAAATAGGCAATAGACTTTTGAATACAATAGTTACAGTTGTTGCAATAGGCAACACAATTTCAAACACAATAATACATTGAGCTCAATGGGAATTTCTAGTTAAATGCAATAGATTACTTTTTGGATTACTTTTCTTACCACAGGACTGGATCCTAGATTCAGTCCTGGGACATATCCTGTAAACAGTTGAGTAAAAACGTTTTGGTTACAGTTGTGATTTTTAAGGAATATTATTATATTTTAAAAGTTGACAGAAACTTTTTCATATAGAATCACCAATGTTATCCTATGGGAGGAAATTCACTTAGCAGGTAAGTGGGCTTATTGTTACTTTTTCTAACTCAGTGTTGGATCCTGGATTCAGCACTGTTGCATCTCCTGTAAACAGTTGAAAGAATGTGTTTTTGTTATACAGGCGATTTTTAACGAATATTTGTAAGTTTGCAAAATCGACACTTAGAAACTTTTTCAGCAAAAACCAGGCAATGTTATCCTATGGAAGGAAATTCAAGTTACCGGTAAGTACAGTTATGATTACTTTTCAGGGTCAGTGCTGGGCACCAAGATCCAGCACTGGGATCTCTCCTGATAACAGGTGAGTAAATTCGTTTTCGTAATTCGGCTGATTTTAGATGAATATTTTAAAGTTTAGAAACTCCACACTTGGAAGAATTTCTAAGTGAAACCAGTCAATGTTACCCTAAGGAAGAAGAGTGAGTTATCAGCTTTCGGGTAAGTACTCGACTGGCAGAGTTAAGGTTCTGGGCATAGACTCAGGGGTCCCCCAGGGTCAGGTAGGTACAGCTGATACACCCTCAGCGGCACAGGGGCGGCCGGGTGCAGATTGAGTTAGGCCCAATGTTAGTCTATGGCGGACAGGGGGCCTTCGGTTGGTGGCTGCTGGCAAGCAGGCCACACGGCTGTGGGAGCTGGGCTCCTGGTCACTTACCCAGGGCAAGTGGGGAAGTAGAGTACAATAGTTGTTGCACTCCCAGGGGCACTCGGGCGGCTGGGTGCAGGGTGCTTTTGAGCCGTCGGGCGCTCAATGGATTTCAATGGAGAAGCTGGAAACTGAACAAAGGCTGCAAGCTCGGGCACGGAGATTCTTCAGGTGCGACCACCACTTCGAGGGGTAAGTTGGGTAGTTGGAGGATAGGTAGGCAACCCGGAGTTGGGCACAGGAGGCCGCAGGGCGCCGGGTGCAGGGGTGTCTTTTCGCGTCGGGAAATCTTACCCTCTGCTGGTCGCGGTTGGAGGGGGCCCAGGTTCTGAGGCTGCAGGCGTCGTCAGGGTCGTCGAGGAGGGTCCTGGGGTGCTGGATTCTGGGTCACAGTCGCCGGGGGGACGTCCTCGAGGTCTTTGTTCACTCCAGCACAGGCCAGGCTTGGCGGGTGCAGAGTGTGCAGGGTTCGCGGTTCCTGGCTGATGCCAGGGGCTTGTTACTTGCTTTGAGCAGTACCACTGCTCGTGGGAGTCCCAGGTAGTTAGAGTCACAAGGCAGTCAGGTCGTCCGGGGTTTTTGAGGTTGCTGACCACTGGAGACGCCGGGGTTTAGCAGGAGCAGGTTCGAGGGTCGACAGGCCGGTAGGGCTGGGGCCAAATCAGTTGGTGTCTTCCTCTTGTTAGCAGCTGCACGGCAGGTCTTCTTGTTTCTTGTTCTTCTTTCTTGTTTCGGAATCTGGATCTAAGGAAGGAAGGTTCAGGGTGCCCCTAAATACTAGATTTAGGGGCGTTACAGGTAGGTAAAGGGCAGGGACCAATGGGTCCCTTCCCTGGGGTGGGTACACCCCCTATCCTGCCGCTCTCCAGTGGGGAGGGGGCAGGAGCCTAGTCCTGATTGGGTAGGGCTCCCCATCTTCAAGATGGCGAGAGCCCGGAGATGTGCTTCACCTCGCCTCCCCCACCTGAGGGGTGGGGTTGGCAGAGGCTGGCACACCCCCTTTCCTCCCTTGGTGTTTCCCGCCAGTCTTCCCGCCAGAGTGGGGGCTAGAACCAGTGGGGACCAGTTGCTGAGTACAGCAAGTGGTCTGGGGAAGCTCACAAAGGCGGAATGCCTTTGAAGCTTCCCCTGCCCATCCTGGGGGAGGAGGCCTAGCACCTTGCCCAGGACGTGCATTGTTGCCGGCCCGGGAGAGCGGATGGCTCTCTACCCAGGGGTCCAGCAACATGTCTGCTGGGTGGCAGCCTAGGCAGCCTCTCAGCAGGACGTGGATTGTAGGTTAGGTTCAGGGGCAACTCTAAGTTGCCCTCTGTTGTGCATCTGACATTAAATCCCACACTGGCATCAGTGTGGGTTTAATGTGCTGAGAAGTTTGATACCAAACTTCTCAGTCTTCAGTGTAGCCATCATGGTGCTGTGGAGTTCGTGATGACGACCTACCAGCACCATATACTCTTAATGGCATCACTGCACTTACAGTGCCCAGGAATGGCCCTGGGTACTGTAGGGGCACAGGGCTCATGCACCTGTGCCCACACCACTGGCATAGTGCACCCAGCTAGAGGGGTGACTGAGGTATGCCAGGGCAGTGGGTTTGTGGGCATGGCACACAGGGATGTGTGCCATGTCGACTCTCTGTTTAGTTCTGCACCAAGACACTCAGCCTGCAAAGGCAGGGTGTGCGTGTCAGGGTACAGGGCCTCTAAGGGTGCCACAATAAGTGCTGCAGCCCTTAGAGGCCTTCTCTGGTCACAATGCCCTGGGTACCTAGGGTACCATTTACCAGGGGCTGACATGTGGCCAGAGGTGCCAATTGGGTTTAGGCTGTAATGCAGTTTTAGGGAAGGAACACAGGCCCTGGCCACCTGATTGGCAGGAGCCCAGGGCACACTCAGTCAAAGTACATCAGCAATTCAGGAAAAAGTGGGGGGCATACCATGCAAGAAAGATGGCACTTTCTCACAGGACACTGAAGTATTTCTCAGCGGTACAGACTGCGAGAGTTCGTTAAGTGGGTCTCTAATTTGTCATTATATTATGCTTCACGGAGCTTGTAATGCTTCAGTTGCAAACCTATTGTGCCACTTGAAAGGATCCCCAGCTGCCGTGATTTATCCGGTATTCAAACTGCTCTCGAATGGGAGTTATTTGATGTTGAATGATCAAGGTTGTTGTGGGATGCTACCAGGCATCGCCTATCTGATCACAGTAAGTTCCAGGGTTACTTGTATGCAAGTATTGTTTCCACCGACCCACACAGTCAGGGAGGTGCCGCTATGGCCTTTATTGAATGATTCCCTTATACGGTTTGATTCTCTGAGCAGACTGAAAGCCATACTTTTACAGAAGGAGGTGGCCTTAACCTCAGCTCGAGAGACTTTTAATATCCAGGTTGCCAGGTCAACAGCTGAGATACAGGCACTAGTCCAAACTAACTTCCCGCTCCACTTCGGGGAAATGGTACATCGTATCTTTAACATGTCTGATACGAGTGGGATAGTACACCTATTTAAGAACATAGGTTCTGGGCTATTAAGCACCTTTCAGACGGTCTTCCGAGTTATTCCATCATTAATACACTCTGTGTTAGTAAGCATTTTTGGAGGGCTTCAGCTGGTCCTACTACTTGTAGTGGGTACCCTGGTTTTAATTTTCCTGCTACGCAATAGACGTCCCAAATTCCAAAGAGATGGAAAAAGCGCTCTTGGAGCAACGTTGCCGTGAGCACATGGTACTCCATCTGGGCACACCTCGGCTTCGGGAGCTAAGCGAGCATTGGTTTCTGTCATTCAGATCAGTCTGGGTTGACTCTGTCTTGCCTGTACTCCGTTGCTTGTTCTGCGGACACGAATGGGTGTTAGACACCTGTCTAACAATTCCATAGGTTGCGCCTCTGGACGTGGATGTACTGCAGGACCCATTAAAGGCCCATGTAGTGCAGTGTCCTCAGCGAATTCCAATCCTGATTTTGGCATTCTTAGAGCCACCATGGGCAGCTTCCGCTCCTGTTGAAATGGACACCGGCTCTGTACCAGGCTTACAGGCATCAAGTGCTTCCTCAGCAACGGCTGTGGGAACCATAGAAGATCACCTTTGCTCCATTGACCTGATCCAAGAGGTGTTACAGGGACCGTCGTCTGCGAAGGCAAGCAGCAGTGATGTTGCGTCTCCCACACAGATACATAAACATTTGGCTCTCCGTGTGCTGGGAACAATTCGGCCTTTTTTCGAAAACAACCTAAATTGGAATTCGAAAACATATTTTTTTTAATATTTTTCCTCTTTTGCTCTCATTGAGCACTATGGCTTTCAGCGTGCTCAGTTGGTCTAACAGTATAGTGACTATTTAGAGGACTTATATAGCTTTTTTAACTTTTACATAATTTTTTTTAACACATACCGTGTTTCTAGATGTTTTTATACTCATATTTTAGCAGTGTCTTTTTATGCTTTAAAACAGGCATATTTTAGCATTTGTTACTTTATCGTCCAGTCGGATGAGGAGTTGGTGTTATGAACCCCAATGTACCCCAATATAGGCCTAGGTAGATGCACAACCTTTTACCTACATTTCTTCTACCATTGTTCTACATAACGGTTCTGGCGCTGACCTTTTACCTAGTTAGGTGCCGCATAAATGTTGTGTGGTTTTCTCTGAAAACCAGCCTCATTTATTAAGCATGAGGATTCTCAGTATCACAGCAGGATTAGCATCTTCTGTATAATAACTCTGTAAAAGGGTCACCACTAACGTCATCCTTGCCGAAATGCCCACGGTACCATGACACATTTAGGTAGAACCCCTGAGAGTGCCTTTCGGGTATATAAGCACCACATCTTCCCTAGGCAAACCAGAGGAGAAAGAAACTTCCACGCTGACACGAAACGCTGAAGTCCCTGCACGCAGACACTCCAGCACGCAGTGGTCTGACATTCCTCGCGCGGTGTCCAACTCAAGACCAAGACGGGGTCCTTCGCTCTCTCACATCAGGTAATGGGGTTGGCTCTTTCCTAGGGGGATTCTTGGCTATACACCTACATACATGCTAGGTACACTTAGGTAACATATCCTTTGCAGGTGTCTGGAATCAGTCTGGACACCAATCCCTTAGTTTATGTTGTGCAAACGTGCAGATCCTATATAGATTTGCAGGAATTACACAACAGTTCTCCGAGGTGGATCCGCTCCCGGCACCAGTCTGATCCCTTGGCTTCATGGATGGATCCGGACTAATGCTGGTCATACCACCTCCACGCCTGTCCCGATGTGGACACTCCTGGCACCATCCCCATTCCTGACACGGAGCTAGAGAGGCATTGTCCGATGCCGACTGGAGCCTTGCCCTCCAGACCAGAGACTGAGCCCTATTCCTGTGGGCTAGGACTTGGAGAAGATTAGGAAGGGCTCTCGACCCTGCAGAACACCAGCCCCTTGACCCCAACATGGACTGGTGTGAGGAATTGGCAGACGCCAGTGGACTGGACTCCTCCCCAGATACTCGCATGGTCTCTACCTCCCCAGATACTGTCATGGTCTTCGCATGGTCTCTACCTCCCCAGATACTGTCATGGTCTCTCCTCCTACCACGGATATGCAGGAGGGAGCCTCTTTTGGTATGGTGGTGAGAAGGGAGGCAGAGATCCTGGACCTAAGCCTACCTTCAGTTTCAGTCAAGACTAACGTCTTGACAGAGGTGCTTCAGCCAGGAGTGACCCCCTCACAACTGCCACTTCAATTTAATGAAGCCCTTACAGTGCTTGGAACCTGGTCCAAACACTGCACGGGGGCTCCTGTGAACAGCACAATTGCCCACAGCTATCACCTCAGGCAATCCCACTTTCCTCACACAATACCCTACCCCAGAGAGCTTGGTGGTCCAAGCCTCCACTTCCCATGTACATCCTGGTGAATTCCCTCCCATCCCACTGGGTAATCCAAGAGGCTGGACACCTTAGGCAAAAAAAAGTTTTCTTCCAACAGGCTGGCACTGCGGTCTGCGAACTCTGTGTGCTTTTTGGGCCGTTACTCCCATGCACTGTGAGATTCAGTTGTGCAGGTGCTGCCCATGGTCCCAGAGGAAGCCCGGGCCATACTCCCCGAGCTATGGCAGGTGGGAGAGACGCAGCCAAGTTCACGGTCCGATGTGGACTGGACACGACCAACTCGCTAGGCAGAGCGGTTTCTTCTTTGGACGGCACCACGTCTGGCTGAGGATGACTGGCTTTTCAAGGGATGTCCAAGCATCGCTTATGGACATGCCCTTTGATGGTGCCCTTCTGTTCAGAGACAAGGCAGACTCTGCGCTGGAGCACTTTAAGGATATCAGAGCTATGCCCAGGTCCTTGGGCCTTTCCATGGTTGCTGCCAACCCCAGTCTGCCTTTCGCACCTTTCATGGCCATGGAAGGGGCTTCCAGCTGCGTCTTAATCTGCTCAGCCACCACAGTATGCAAGTTCCCCAGCCTCTGCGTGGCCAAGGACACAGTACACCCAAACCCCATGGTCAGGCCAGTCCACCACCACCCCTGGCACCCACAGCCTCCAAACCTCTTTAGTTCGCCCTCCAGCCATCATGGACAACTAGTGGGAAGTAGGATATGCCATCACCTGCACCGCTAGAGGTCAAGAACAGACTGCTGGGTTCTACAAATTGTCCGAATGGACTACTCCCTCCCCTTCATGACTAGCCCTCCACCCATGCCACCTCCTTGGAAAAGGCTGACGGAGGACCATCTCTCCTTACTCTGCTAGGAAGTGGTGGCTCTCTTGGCCAAGGGAGCCATAGAGAAGGTGCCACTGCCAGAAGTAGCTTGTGGTTGTTATTCCCGCTACTTTCTGCTGCTAAAAAAGGATGGAAGCCTTTGTCCTATCCTAGACCTGCATCATCTCAATTCTTCCTGAAAAGAGAAATTCAAACTGCTCACACTTATGTCTGTTCTGTCTGCCCTCGACCCGGGAGACTGGTTGGTAGTATTGGACTTCCAGGACGCATATTTCCACATTCCCGTCTTCCCTGAATATAGGCTTTACCTGCAGTTCATGGTAGGCCAAAAGCACTTTCAATCCACCATACTCCCTTTTGGCCTTACCAGAGCCCCTCGGGTGTTCACCAAGGTGACAGCGGTGGTTGCAACTCATCTGCAGAAATCAGGGGTCCAGTCTTCCCTTATCAGGATGACTGACGTTTGAAGGTAGGCTTGCCCCAGGCAGTCGTCTCCCACCTCCAGACTAAGGTGGACCTCTTGCACTCACTGCGGTTCACTATCAAAGTGCGAAGTCACACCTGACTCCCTCTCAGATGCTCCCTTTCATCTGAGCTGTTGTGGATATGGTACAGTTTCTGGCGTATCCTCCCGAATGGGGAGTCCAGGGTATTCAGGCTATGATACCGATGTTTCAGCCTTTATCCTCGGTGAGATTGGCTCTGAGGCTACTGGGCCTCATGGTCTCCTGCATCCTGCTTGTGACACATGCCCGCTGGCATATGCGGGCTCCGCAGCGGGACCTGAAGTTCGAGTGGGCGCAGCATCAGGGGAATCTCTCTAACATGGTCCAGATCTTGGTGGGAACTGCAGGAAGATCTGCCGTGGTACTTTACGAACTGCAATTGGGTCAGTGGTAGACCCCTCTCCCTTCCCCAACCAGATCTGATAGTAGTGACAGATGTGTCACTCCTGGGAAGGGGCGGCCATCTGGGAGAGGTGGAGATCACAGGTCTCTGGCGGAATCTGGACTCCAAATCACCCTACTGAAGCTTCAGGCAATCCGGCTGGCATTGAAAGCCTTTCAACCCTCCATCAAGGGAATGGCTAGTGCAGGTGTTCACAGACAACACCACCGCCATGTTGTACTGCAACAAACAGGGCGGGGTAGGGTTGTGGACCCTTTGTCAATAAGCCGCAGATGCCTAGCAGATCACGAATGGCATGTCCACCAGAGGGTGGTGCGAGGTGTCTTTCGGCTGTGGGGAGAGCCTTGGTTAGTCTGTTTGCCACCGCCTAGAACAAGCAATGTCAACACTTCTGCACGCTGGAGTTTCCAATGGCTCTCACTCGGAGACGCTTTTTGTCTCGAGTGTAGCTCAGGCATCCCGTACGCCTTTCCACCCATACCACTCCGGCCCAGAGTTCTCAAGAAGATCAGGAACGACCGGGCCCAAGTCATCCTTGTGGCTCTGGACTGGGCTCAGAGAGTTTGGTATCCAGAGCTATTGAGCATGGCCATTGGTACTCTGATCAGACTGCCTCTTCTGGTGGATCTTCCGTCTCAGCAGCAGGAGAGGGTTCTCCATCCGAACCTGCCAACAGGCCGCCATCATGCGTGGAGATTGAACGGTAACAGTTGACAGCTTTTGACCTTCTGCCGAAGTCTGATATGCTATCTTGACAGCCAGGTGCCCCTCCACAAACGACTATATACGCCTGCTGCTGGAGCAATTTTGTGGCCCTGGTGACCCTCTTCCTGCTCCCTTTCTCAGGTCCTTCTATTTCTTTTTACACTTGCCCAGCAGGGCCTTGCTTTGGGCACCTTAAAGGGCTACATTTCTGCCATCTTAGCCTTTCTGTGGTTGCAAGATCAGCCATCCCCTTTGTAGGAAACCCACGTTTCTATATAGTGCACCACAATGGGGTACACTGTGCAGAGAGGCCGAAGAGACCCTTATTGGCTTACAGAGGTAGAAGTAGATAATACTAATGCTCTATTTTGTGGTAGTGTGGGCAAGCAGTTAGGCTTATCAGAGGGTACTGCTAAGCAGCTGTCAAACTCACAGAGGCAATAAAGAATACACACGTTCAATGAATGAAGTTGAGACCGAAATAGAAAAATAAAACCTCTTTTTATATAAATATTTAGACCATGAACTTTGGGTACAAGGTAAATACTTTTCACAATGTGAGAAAATCACAATAAATGCTATATTCACAGTTATGTGTGTTAGACTTGGCATCTTTTGGCGTGTTTCCCCTGACTTTTTGCTTTCTGACCTCCCGGTTTTGACTCTGTTTTTGCTGGTGTAATGATTCTGCGCACTTTCCTCACTGCTGTCCAGTGGGAAAGTGCAAGTGCTCCTGTATAAAATGTGTTATGGATTGGTGTTTCCATGATTGGCCTATTTGGTTTATGTGTCAGTCCCTTGTAAAGTGAACTGCGAGTGCCAGGGCCTATAGACCAAATGCTGTTGGTGGGCTGCAGCACTGGATTGTGCCACCCACGCAAACAGCCCGTAAAATGTAACTCGGGCCTGCCATTGCAGAGCCTGTGCGCAGCCTGGGGCTGGCATGTCGACTTGGCAAGTGCGCACACTTGCAAGTCCCTAAACCTTCCCTTTTTACATGTTAGTCACCCTAAGGTAGGCCCAAGGTACCCCTGTGGGCAGGGTGCGTTGTATGCGAAAGGTAGGACATGCCCTGGTGTGTGTGGCATGTCCTGATAGTGAATTACAGCCTAGTTCGTTTTTCACTATTGCAAGGCTACCTGTTCCCCATAGGCCAGAACGGGCAGTTTTGATTATTACAGCTTATAATCCTAACTGACCCCGGGAACATGGTAGAAATTCGAGTTTAGTATGCCTGGACTCAGAATGATAAAACGCATCTTTTAGTGAAGTTGGTTTTAACATTCTGTGTTTGAAAATACCACTTTTAGAAAGTGGGTATTTTCTTGTCTAACCATCCAAGCCTGCCTCTGCGAGGTTGTGTATTCCTTGTCTGGAGTGTGAGTGATAGGGGCTGGGGGATGCCAGGAGACAGGGTGAGTCAGCACAGGGCTGAATAGCAAGATCTACATGTAGATGGGTGGGAGGAGTTGCACCTGGGCCCTGAATAGGACGGTGCCTTCCCTCCACAATGCTGGCTCCACCTCCTGTGGTGCGTCTGATGTCCCTGGCCTACTCTCTGAAAGAAGGTACGGAGACTTGTCAACAAAGTGCTCCAGAACTGGTTTGGACTAGGCAAAGGCCTCTCTGCCTTCAGAGAACAAAGGAATTTGGGATATAAATATTGGGGCCCTGACCCCATGAATTTAGATCTCGCTGGAATCAAGGAACCTGCCAAGACGAAGAGCTGGAAGAGCTGCCAGGAGGAGTACTGCCCCTTTGCTGTGTTGTTGCTTTGTTGGGTTGGCCTGCAGCTGCTGCTTCTGCCTTGGGCAGTGAAAGGACTGAACTTTCTACAAACTTGTGCTGAGTTTCTCCAAGGGCCTGGAACCGAGCTGGCCTCCTGTTAAGAAGTCTCAGGGACTACAAAGACTTCACAAGCCTCTGGCTACCGCTTCTGGAACGCTGTTTCAGTTGCCACAGAGGAAGGGAACTGCAACCGACTCCGTCAACCGAATCCATCCCTGACCGGTGACCTGTTTGCACCGCAGACCGCATCGCCCCGCTTCGCATCGCAACCCTGGTCTCACCGTAGGCGACGTCCGACGCCGTCAACATCGAGCCGCTGCTTGCACCGTGACCTGTGGGCACCGCAGTTCGCATCGCATCGCATCGCTTCACTGAACCAGCCGGACCCGACCGAAGCGGTCGCAGCAACTGGCTCAACAGTCGTGACCGCATCGCATTTGGGGCACCGCTCGCACGTTTGCGACGCACCGCTCCGACTCGCACCGCTGTCTGACGCCAGCTCCCGCACTCCGGCTTGGTCGCCTGCATCGCAACCTGTCAGCACCGCATCGACTCACCCTGCATCGCACGCCTTGGACTCACCGACTCCGTCTGCACGACGCTCATCGAGCCGCTGCCTGCACCGCATCGAGGGACACCGCACCTTGCATCGCTCCGTCTTGCACCGCAACCGCGACGAACGCCGACCGGCTCGTACACTCCGTACCAGCCACAACGAGAAAGGTACTGTGACCGAGTCTGTTCACGACTCTGCTGGCCCGTAGCGACGCGGTCGGCTGGAACTGTTGGACTCTGTGTAATTCAGCATCGCGGTAGACCCGGACGGGGCTACCGACTCGTACGAACTTTGCTTTTGTGTTATTCCTGCAAAGAAGAAGTTACCTTATCAAGCATTCATTTTTAAAGTATAGTATTGTGGATTTTTGTCGTAATTGGTCTTGTCTTGAGTATATAAAAATTGGTTATTTTTCTAAACTGGTGTGGTGTCCGTTTGTAGTGCCTACACTGTATTACTGTTGGTTATGTGCAAATGCTTTACACACTGCCTCTGAATTAAGCCTGACTGCTCGTGCCAAGCTACCACGAGGGTGAGCAGGGGTTACTTCACGAGTGTAACACCCTTACCCTGACTAGGAAGAAGGGTCCCTACTTGGACAAAGGTGCAAGCCCTTGCCAACTAGAGATCCCATTTCTAACATTGGTTGTCAGCGGTGAGGATAGGACTTGTGTTTGCACTTGACTTACAGTGATTGGTGTGCACTACTACCATATCGCAGACCATTACGTACCACATACTGGTTCTTTTTCTGTCCTCCAGCTCCTCTGGGGACAGACTGCTGCTGCCTGACCTGGCGGGTTCCCCCCCACCCAAAAGCACATCCACCCTGGAAATAGGCTCCTCCACCTCCTCACTGAGATTACCAGGCTGCCCACTGGCATGTCTGGCTGCTACCCAGGCCCTCAGCGCCTTCTGTAGCTCCTCCTTTCTTGTGAGGCCTTTAATTTGGACTTTCAGGTTTTTACAAATCGCTCGTAGCTCCTTTACGGCGTAGGATTCCAACCTATCCTCCTCAAAGATAACTTCCAGGGATGCAACGGATGATGCAATTGATTCAGGCATGACAAAAGTAGTGAGTTGAAAACTGGCAAGATCAAAAATAGGCCAAAAGAAAAAGAACCAGTATGTGGTACGTAATGGTCTGCGATATGGTAGTAGTGCACACCAATCACTGTTGGTTATGTGCAAATGCTTTACACACTGCCTCTGAATTAAGCCTGACTGCTCGTGCCAAGCTACCACGAGGGTGAGCAGGGGTTACTTCACGAGTGTAACACCCTTACCCTGACTAGGAAGAAGGGTCCCTACTTGGACAAAGGTGCAAGCCCTTGCCAACTAGAGATCCCATTTCTAACATTGGCAGTTTGAGCTGCAGAAGCTCAGGCTGGAGAGTGAGCGGGAGGAGAAGAGATTGGCCATGGAGGAGAAGAAGATGCTCTTAGAGCATGAGAGAGAACTGAAGGAGCTAGATCTTAGGAGTAAGTCAGGCTCAGATGGTGGCAGCAATTCGTCCAGAAAGGCAGACAGGATTGTGCACATTCCCAAGAATGTAGGCAAGGAGTTCAAGAAGGGGGATGACATACAAAGGTGGTTTCAGGGTTATGAGGCAGCCATACACATGAATGGGGTCCCTGAGGAGAATTGGGGAGCAGGATTGTGGCCACTTTTCCCTGAAGAAGCAAGGGATGCTCTGATAGCTTTGGGTAAGGGGTATCACCTCACCTATGCTGACATGAAGGATGCCCTTCTCACTAAGTATGGTCTTACTCCTGAAAAGTACAGGGATCAGTTCAGGTCCAGTAAGAAGTCTGATGCCAACACTTGGTTGGAATGTGTGGATGTGTTCTGCAGGTCTCTGGATGGTTGGGTGAAGGGCAGTAGTGTAACAGATTTTCAGGGGCTCTACAACTTGATTGCATGGGAGCACTTGTCTAGTCTATGTTTTGCAGATCTGCGCCAGCACCTAGTGGATAGTAAGCTAACTGACCCCAGGAAGCTTGCTATGGAAGCGGACCGCTGGGTGAGTACCAGGGTCCACAAGAAAGCGTTTGGGGGAGACTCAGCCAAAGGTGGGCAGGGTCCCCAGCAGAAAGGTGGGGGGGACAAGGGTAAAGCACAGGAGTTCTCTAAAGGGCCCCAAACTAGTACCCAGGGTGATAAGAAGAAAGGGGTCTCCACAGGGAAGCCTGTTGAGACCGGCCCCCGCAAGTGTTATGCATGTGACCAGGTAGGTCACTTTAAGGGGGACCCCAAGTGCCCAAAGGGGACACAGCCACCCACCGGTGGACAGTCCAAAGTGTTGGCTAGTGTAGCGCTTGGGGAGGAGGGGTGCCCACAGGAGGGTGGGGATCCCGCAGAAATGACCCTTGTCTCACTAGGGGACAGTGTGATGGTCCCAGGAAACCAGGTGCCCCCTAACACAAAGAAATATAGCACCTTGGTGACCATCAATGGGAATAGGGTAGAGGCTCTCAGAGACACTGGAGCCAGTGTGACCTCAGTCCGGTGTCACCTGGTGTCTGAGAAGCAAGTAGTCCCAGGAGCATTCCACCAAGTAGTTGCTGTAGACAACTCGGAGCGCCAGTGTATGGTGGCGCAGGTTCCCTTTGAATGGGGGGGGGTCTCAGGTCCCTTGAGGGTGGTTGTGAGCCCTACCATGCCTGTAGATTGTCTGCTAGGTAACGACCTGGAGCAGTCCTTATGGAAGGAGGTTGAGCTCAGGTCTCACTTGGAGATGCTTGGGTTGCCAGAGTGGGCATGCGTGTCTACTCGGTCAATGGCAGCCAGAAAGGGTGATCAAGAGGACTTGGAGCCTGAAACAGTGGTCCAAGTCCCTGCCAAGAGAAAGGGCCGGGGGCGCGGGAAACCGGCCCCTGATGTTCCCACGGACCGGGAGGAGGCGGACCTCGAGGGGGACGCCCGGTGCCTACAGGGGAGCAGGTAGCCGAACTGGGAGACATCTCTGAGCTGACCCATTGGCAGCAAGAAGGGGGTCCCACCAGGGAGGAGTTCTGCAGGGAGCAGAACGAGTGCCCTACTCTGGAGGGTCTGCGGCGGCAGGCTGCAGACCAGGCAGCTGGTAATCAGTCCGGGTCACATCTGATCTACTGGGAGAGTGGTCTCCTATACAGTGAGCCTAAGGTTGCTGAGCCTGGGTCAGCCCGTGTGCTGGTGGTACCCCAGCGCTTCAGGACCTTCCTACTGGGTCTGGCTCATGACGTGCCTTTGGCAGGACATTTGGGGCAGGACAAGACCTTTGACAGGCTTGTCACCCACTTCTTTGGCCCCAAATGCGAAGGCAGTCAGATGCACACTGTAGGTCTTGCCAAACTTGCCAGGCAAGTGGTAAGAGTGGGAGGAAGGTCAAAGCTCCTCTCCAACCTTTTCCTGTTGTTGGAACACCCTTTGAAAGGGTAGGGATGGATATTGTGGGGCCACTGGATCCCAAGACAGCCATGGGCAACAGGTACATCCTGGTCTTGGTGGACCATGCCACCCGGTACCCGGAGGCAATCCCTCTCAGGACAACGACGGCGCCAGTGGTGGGCCGGGCGTTAATGGGGATCTTTTCCCGTGTGGGATTCCCCAGAGAGGTGGTTTCTGATAGGGGGACCAATATCATATCCAAGTATATGACATCCCTGTGGAAGGAGTGTGGTGTAACCTACAAGTTCACCACTCCTTACCACCCACAAGGAAACGGTCTGGTGGAGAGATTCAGCCAGACCTTGAAAGGCATGATCAAGGGTCTAACAGAACCCATGAGGCGTAAGTGGGACGTCCTCTTGCCATGCCTACTCTTTGCATACAGGGAGGTGCCTCAGAAGTCTTTTGGGTACAGCCCCTTTGAGCTCCTGTATGGCCACCCTGTCAGAGGACCTCTGAGTTTGGTAAAAGAAGGCTGGGAGGCGGCTCCCAGGAAAACTCCCCAGGATGTATTTAGCTACATGCTGGCCTTTAGAAACCAAACTGCCCGCTTCAGGAAACTCGCTCAGGCGAACCTAGAAGCAAGCCAGGAAGAAATGAAGAGATGGTATGACTAGAATGCCACTCTGGTCGAATTTCAACCTGGGCAAAAGTGTGGGTCATGGCCCCAGTGGCACCTTGTGCCTTGCAGGACAAGTGGACTGGGCCATATGAGGTAAAGGAGCGCAAAAGTGATGTCACCTACCTGGTGGATTTGCAGGCTCCAAGGAACCCTTTGAGGGTCCTTCACGTGAACCGCCTCAAGCCCCACTTCGAGAGGTCCGAAGTGAGTATGCTCTTGGCGACAGATGATGGGGTGGAAGAGGAGAGTGAGCCTCTCCTGACCTCCTGTCTACCAAGGAGCATGATGGGTCAGTAGAAGGTGTGATCCTCTCCCTACTCTGACTCAGGAGCAGCAGGGGGACTGTCACCAGTTGTTGGGACAGTTCGCCCCACTGTTCTCTCTGACCCCCGGTGTTACTCACTGGTGTACCCATGACGTGGACACTGGTGACAGCCCTCCTGTGAAGCACAAGATTTACAGGTTGACTGACCGGGTCAGAGCCAGCATCAAGGAGGAGGTCTCTAAGATGTTGGCGTTAGGGGTGATTGAGCCCTCCCACAGTCCTTGGGCCAGCCCAGTGGTCTTGGTCCCAAAGGCTGCTGCGCCCGGTGCCACACCAGAACTCCGGTTTTGTGTGGACTACCGTGGGCTCAATGCCGTCACCAGGACTGACGCGCACCCCATCCCCAGAGCTGATGAGCTCATTGATCGGTTGGGAGCTGCCCGGTTCCTCAGCACGTTTGATTTGACGTCTGGGTACTGGCAGATTGCCTTAACCGATGGGGCCAAGGAGAGATCAGCATTCTCAACCCCAGAAGGTCATTACCAATTCCGGGTGATGCCCTTTGGGTTGAAGAATGCCCCTGCCACCTTTCAGAGGTTGGTCAATCAGGTGTTGGCTGGGCTGGAGGATTTCAGTGCCGCCTACCTGGATGACATTGCTGTGTTCAGTTCCAGCTGGGAAGAACATTTACAGCACCTTGAGAAAGTGTTGAGGGCTCTGCAAGGTGCAGGCCTCACGATCAAGGCCAGTAAGTGCCAGATCGGGCAGGGTTCTGTGGTGTACTTGGGACACCAGGTAGGAGCGGCCAGGTGGCGCCCCTACAACCCAAGATTGACACCATTCTGGCTTGGGAGCCCCCAAGACCCAGACGGAGGTGAGAGCCTTCTTAGGTCTCACCGGCTACTATAGGAGATTTGTTAAGGGCTATGGCACCATCGTTGCCCCCTTAACAGAGCTGACTTCTAAGAAGCAGCCCAGGAAAGTGATCTGGACTGGGTCCTGCCAGAAAGCTTTTGATGCCCTGAAGGCAGCCATGTGCACGGCGCCCGTGCTCAAGGCACCTGACTTCTCCAAGGAATTCGTCGTGCAGACTGACGCTTCAGAGCATGGTGTGGGAGCGGTGCACTCACAACTGAACGAAGAGGGCCTGGATCAGCCTGTAGTCTTCCTTAGCAGGAGACTACTTCCCAGGGAACAGAGGTGGAGTGCCATAGAGAGGGAAGCTTTTGCTGTGGTCTGGGCGCTGAAGAAGTTGAGACCATACCTGTTTGGGACTCACTTCCGGGTTCAGACAGACCACAGGCCCCTCAGATGGTTGATGCAAATGAGGGGTGAGAATCCAAAACTGCTGAGGTGGTCCATCTCCCTACAAGGAATGGACTTTACGGTGGAACACCGTCCTGGTACAGAACACGCCAACGCAGATGGTCTGTCCAGGTTCTTCCGCCTTAGTGAAGAGAACTCCAATGGGGTTGGGTAGTTCTCCCTACTTTCAGCTGGAGGGGACATGTGTTACACTTGGCATCTTTTGGCGTGTTTCCCCTGACTTTTGCTTTCTGACCTCCCGGTTTTGACTCTGTTTTTGCTGGTGTAATGATTCTGCGCACTTTCCTCACTGCTGTCCAGTGGGAAAGTGCAAGTACTCCTGTATAAAATGTGTTATGGATTGGTGTTTCCATGATTGGCCTATTTGGTTTATGTGTCAGTCCCTTGTAAAGTGCACTGCGAGTGCCAGGGCCTATAGACCAAATGCTGTTGGTGGGCTGCAGCACTGGATTGTGCCACCCACGCAAACAGCCCGTAAAATGTAACTCGGGCCTGCCATTGCAGAGCCTGTGCGCAGCCTGGGGCTGCCATGTCGACTTGGCAAGTGCGCACACTTGCAAGTCCCTAAACCTTCCCTTTTTTACATGTTAGTCACCCCTAAGGTAGGCCCAAGGTACCCTGTGGGCAGGGTGCGTTGTATGCGAAAGGTAGGACATGCCCTGGTGTGTGTGGCATGTCCTGATAGTGAATTACAGCCTAGTTCGTTTTTCACTATTGCAAGGCTACCTGTTCCCCATAGGCCAGAACGGGCAGTTTTGATTATTACAGCTTATAATCCTAACTGACCCCGGGAACATGGTAGAAATTCGAGTTTAGTATGCCTGGACTCAGAATGATAAAACGCATCTTTTAGTGAAATTGGTTTTAACATTCTGTGTTTGAAAATACCACTTTTAGAAAGTGGGTATTTTCTTGTCTAACCATCCAAGCCTGCCTCTGCGAGGTTGTGTATTCCTTGTCTGGAGTGTGAGTGATAGGGGCTGGGGGATGCCAGGAGACAGGGTGAGTCAGCACAGGGCTGAATAGCAAGATCTACATGTAGATGGGTGGGAGGAGTTGCACCTGGGCCCTGAATAGGACGGTGCCTTCCCTCCACAATGCTGGCTCCACCTCTTGTGGTGCGTCTGATGTCCCTGGCCTACTCTCTGAAAGAAGGTACGGAGACTTGTCAACAAAGTGCTCCAGAACTGGTTTGGACTAGGCAAAGGCCTCTCTGCCTTCAGAGAACAAAGGAATTTGGGATATAAATATTGGGGCCCTGACCCCATGAATTTAGATCTCGCTGGAATCAAGGAACCTGCCAAGACGAAGAGCTGGAAGAGCTGCCAGGAGGAGTACTGCCCCTTTGCTGTGTTGTTGCTTTGTTGGGTTGGCCTGCAGCTGCTGCTTCTGCCTTGGGCAGTGAAAGGACTGAACTTTCTACAAACTTGTGCTGAGTATCTCCAAGGGCCTGGAACCGAGCTGGCCTCCTGTTAAGAAGTCTCAGGGACTACAAAGACTTCACAAGCCTCTGGGTACCGCTTCTGGAACGCTGTTTCAGTTGCCACAGAGGAAGGGAACTGCAACCGACTCCGTCAACCGAATCCATCCCTGACCGGTGACCTGTTTGCACCGCAGACCGCATCGCCCCGCTTCACATCGCAACCCTGGTCTCACCGTAGGCGACGTCCGACGCCGTCAACATCGAGCCGCTGCTTGCACCGTGACCTGTGGGCACCGCAGTTCGCATCGCATCGCTTCACTGAACCAGCCGGACCCGACCGACGCGGTCGCTGCAACTGGCTCAACAGTCGTGACCGCATCGCATTTGGGGCACCGCTCGCACGCTTGCGACGCACCGCTCCGACTTCGCACCGCTGTCCGACGCCAGCTCCCGCACTCCGTCTTGGTCGCCTGCATCGCAACCTGTCAGCACCGCATCGAGCATCGTCTCACCCTGCATCGCACGCCTTGGACTCACCGACTCCGTCTGCACGACGCTCATCGAGCCGCTGCCTGCACCGCATCGAGGGACACCGCACCTTGCATCGCTCCGTCTTGCACCGCAACCGCGACGAACGCCGACCGGCTCGTGCACTCCGTACCAGCCACAACGAGAAAGGTACTGTGACCGAGTCTGTTCACGACTCTGCTGGCCCGTAGCGACGCGGTCGGCTGGAACTGTTGGACTCTGTGTAATTCAGCATCGCGGTAGACCCGGACGGGGCTACCGACTCGCATCTGAACTTTGCTTTTGTGTTATTCCTGCAAAGAAGAAGTTACCTTATCAAGCATTCATTTTTAAAGTATAGTATTGTGGATTTTTGTCGTAATTGGTCTTGTCTTGAGTATATAAAAATTGGTTATTTTTCTAAACTGGTGTGGTGTCCGTTTGTAGTGCCTACGCTGTATTACTGTTGGTTATGTGCAAATGCTTTACACACTGCCTCTGAATTAAGCCTGACTGCTCGTGCCAAGCTACCACGAGGGTGAGCAGGGGTTACTTCACGAGTGTAACACCCTTACCCTGACTAGGAAGAAGGGTCCCTACTTGGACAAAGGTGCAAGCCCTTGCCAACTAGAGATCCCATTTCTAACAGTGTGCAATTACTCTTGATACATTTCCTATGGAAGGAAAAAAGGCAATTGGAAAATCAATGCAATGCAATTACTGTAGTGGTTCACCTTTTAGAATTGGAAGGTTGGAGGGCCAAGGTCCAAAGTCTCAAGGTCAAGTTCTCAGGAGCTTCCCGTATTTCACCGGGAGCAAAGAAATAGGAGACTTTGTAGCTGGTGCGCTACGAAGACAGGGGGACACGTGAAAAAGCAAAAGGGGGCTGGCAGGCAAGTCCGAGGGCTCTCAAAGGAGAGTAGAGGTCACAAGGGATCTGGGGCTGCATGGGCACAGCTGGCTTGAAGATGCCCTGGGGAGGCTAGATGCAGTGAAGATGTGCAGCTGGGCAATGGTGCGCAAAGAAGCCCCTCGCAGTCAGTGGCTGGCACCTTGGAGCGACGATTCTGGAGCTGCTGGGCCATTGCTGAGGTGGGTCTGTGGAGTCCTGTTGTCCCTCGTCAGGTGCTGGCTCTCTGTAGAGTTAGAGCCCGCCTGGACTTGGTTTTGTAGGTTTTTTTAACAAGGGGTCCGGTACCCTGGGTATTGGTGCCTTTCAGCTCTGGTGGGTCCTGGGGCCTCGAGACAATGTGCAGAGGCCGAGCTGACCCTGCAGAGCAAGTGTACCTTCACCTGGCACTCGGAGACGTCGGTCGGGCTGGGGAGCTGGACGATGCTGGACCGGACTTTGCTGTTTTGGAGGCCTGCGGCTGCAGGGAGATAGTAACTCTATCTCAAAGGAGTTTCTCTAGTGATTTGCAAAATGTTGAACACTCTCCGGGGTTTGTGGAGGTCACACAGCTATGAGACGAACTGGAGGATGATGATTGTCGAGTTATGTGGTGGTTGGCAGGAGTTTATGTCCAAAGTTTACCACAAGGTCTGCACTTCTTGGCCCAACAGCATTTCTTCGTTTGTCTTCTTCTTATGTCTGTGAATACTACAGTTCAGGGTCTGGGGATGCAACCTAAATACAAAATTTAGGGGCGTTTACAAGGGAGTGACAGGTAGTGGCCAATGGGGCCCTTACCTGGGGTGTCCACACATTCTATTATGCCACTTCCTGTGGGACGGGGGACATAACCCTAGCCCTGATTGGAGAAGTCCCACCATCTTGAAGATGGTGGGCACTGAAACATGTGCTTCACCTCGCCTCCAGCACCTGAGGGGTGGAATTAGCAGAAGTGGGCACACCTCCTATTCTTTCTTTGTTTTCCCGCCTGTCTCTGTGTCAAAAAGGTGGTGAGGACAGGAAGGGGGTCCTGCTCCTTCTATCAGGAGAGGCTGGGGTCGCATTTCAAAGGCGGGAAGGCCTTTCAAGCTTTTCGCGCTGATGGCTCTTCCTGACCGGGGGGGGGAAGGTGTGAACACCTCCGCCCAGGACAGGCTTTGTTCTCAACCTCTGAGAGCAATGGCGCTCCCCCCATGAGATCAGAACTCTGTCTAGTGATGACAGGCTGGCTTAGGCCAGTCGGTGACCACACTAAGGGTTGGCAGGTTTCAGGGGACCCCTCTAAAGAGTCTTCTGTGTGCAGTTATTATTAAATTTGACACTGGAATCAGTGCAGGTTTATTAAGACGAGATGTTTGGAACCAAAAATCCCATAATACAGTGAAGCCATCATGGAGCTGGGGAACTGGTATTGACGAGTGTCCAGCCCATGTACTCCTTATGGTTTCCCTGTTCACTTACAATATCCAAGAATCAACATGGCTATTGCAGGGGCATATCTACTCAGGCAGATATGGCCTCAGAGGAGATATAGTGCACTCTGCCTTAGGGCTACAAGGCCTGCCAGAGGGGTGTCCTACCTATATCCCATGCAGTGTCTGCGGGCATGGCACACAGGGAAGTGTGCCATGTCTTTGGTTTTGTCTGCACTAAGACACGCTGTCTGCGATGGCAGTATGCATGGCCTTGGTGAGGAGATTCATGCTGCTACCCGTGCAAATGCCCTAGGTACCAGGGGTACCATTTACTAGGTATTTATAAGGGGCACTGAAGTTGTGCCAATCATGGTACAGTTTTTATGGATCAATTATTTGTATTTAAGCCTCAGTAAAGAATCAATGGCATTGCAGATCGCCTACAACCACTAAGATCCGGCAGAGTGCAATAAGTAGACCAACAGATGTGCACAGCTTTCCGCCTACAACCCGGAGGCTGGCAGCAGTACTGCGGCATATTAACTATCAAAATACAAAACAAAACTCTCAATAAACCCCCACCCCCATTCCTTCATATAACTAAGTTATGTAGTTAGTCTGAAGAATCAGTCATGTTTAAAGTTTGCATTATATAGAGCCGGCAGCCGGGGAGGATAAAGTAGGGGAGGCCTCAGCGAACGGTGCAGTAGGAGGTAATAACCAAAGTATTTTCAGATAGGTCAGGCACGTCAGTTCTTTGAATTCTGAAGAGAGGATGCGTAGGAAGGGGCCCAGTCCGTGGCGTAAGCATCAGTACTCTGGTCGACTGATAAGGATAACTTCTCCATTCCCAACATGAACCAGAGTTTATGCAACCAATTGATATATTGAGGGCTCTTGTCAGTGCCCCAAAGAGTGAGGATCACTTGGGGCCAGATGTACGACCCTATTTTGCATGCGTAAACGGGTTTGTGACCCGTTTGCACATGCAAAATGGCCCAGGGCCATGTACAATTCCTAAATAGCGAGTCGCAATTTATTTACGACTCGCTATTTAGGAATTGCGAGTCGCTATTAAGAAGGGGCATTCCCTTCCTAATAGCGACCGCAACCCCATATATGAATGTTTTGCAACCGCAATTGTGGTCGCAAAACACTCGCAAATTACCACCCTCTTCAAGAGGGTGGTAATGCAGTCGCCCCCTTCCACTTTGTGACTGTCTCTAAAAATATTTTCTAAGGGCAGGCAGTGGTCCCAGGGACCACTACCTGCCCTTAAAAAATGAAACGAAAATGTTTAATTTTTTTTCTTTTTAAATGCATCCTGTTTTCTTTTAAGGAAACCGGGATGCATTTTAAAAAAAACCTGCTTGATTTAAAAGGAGTCCCAGACATGGTGGTCTGCTGAGCCCAGCAGGCCATCATACCTGGGAGGGCCTGTCATTACCAATGGGCTCGCAAATTGTGAGAGGCTGATTAATATTAATGAGCCTCGCAATTTGCGACCCGATTGGGAATCGCAAACAATGTTAAACACACTGTTGTACATGGCAAATTGCGACTCGCAAATGAGTCGCAATTTGCGAGGCGCAATTTTGCTGGTCGTACATCTGGTCCTTGGTGTGGTGCGCCTAGTGCAAGTACCATGTGTTTTTCTCTGTGGGATCGGAGTGGGAACGTCTGGGGATTGGGCATACCGAGTAATGTGTATGCCGGAAATTGAGGTATCAAATGCATGATCAATGTCATCAAGGACTTGAGCCCAAAAGCGAGTATGCTTCGGGCAGTGCCATAGGAGGTGGATCAATGACCCAGTGCCCCCACAGCCCTTCCACCATTCTTTAGAACGCTCAGACTTCCAGGAGCTGAGTCGTTCTGGAGTCAAGTAACATTAAGATACAATTTTGTGCTGTTTCAGTACTAGACAAGTTGTGTGCAGTATGGTAAGCTCTATGAAAGATGTCAGATCATTTGTTGTCAGTAAGCATCTTACCAAGTTTGTCCTCCCACCTTCTCTGTCCGACAAAGTTGGCAGAGACATCCCAGTGACCTAAGAAAGTGTGTAGTTCAGTTATGAGGCGCTTGTCATTTCTCTTGAGTAGTAACCATTTTTCAAAAGGTGTCAGGGGTCTTTCTGCGTATGGCTTGACCAAGGGCTGCAACACCCAGTGTCGAACTTGGAGGTAGTGAATGCGATCTGCCTCTTCCAGGCCATAGTCAGTTTTCAGTTGTTCAAAGGAGATAATCCCTTGTGGATCAAATAGAGAACCGATCCGCTTGCATCCACCCTCTTGCCAGTGTCTGAACCTTTCTAGCTACAGTTCTGGGGTGAAATCTGGATTAGCTAAAATTGGTGTCCTTGGGGAGGGGAAAGACGTTAGACCTCTTTTGGTTGCCCCTGCATCGCAGACACAGAATACAAAGCCCGTGATCAGAGAAGATTAGAGTCCTCAAGCCCTATGTTTACGATGGAGCCAAGGTTCCCTCCATATATGGGAGCCTGCCACCTCCTGGTCCATGAAGCACCAATGCTATTGCGAGACCTATTGCATTGTAAATGCTTGTGTTTCTTTTGCACTTCTGCTTATACTTTTTTGAGTGAAATGGAATTAAATATTAGCTAAAATGTTATTTCAACATCTCCCTTTGTTTTTCTAAACAATACATAGGTTGTCAATCCTAAATCCTGAAAACACGCTGCTGTGATCTTGATGTGATATAGGGAACAATAGGGACCCATTTCATTGTTGGTTTTCAATTACTTCCGGGTCGAAGATCCGCAGGGACCCTGCCCACTTAAAGCTGTGATTAAAGCCATAGTACTTACCGAAGGGAACAATGTTTCACTTGATGCGCAAAGATGCTTTAAGCAGGTCGACTGTTTAATGGTGAGAGGGACATATGTGTGCTTGGGGGAGCGTACAAAACCACAATCTCCAAAAAGACACACAAGATCAATAGTTTGATGGCCAAATACTGTCTGCAGGACGTTTAGGGAGCATGAGGTTTGTTTGAAGCCCTGGACATAGATCCTTTTGAGCATAAATGAAGGTTATAAGCAGCGCGTTCTGCAGGCATGTTGGTTGGGAGCAAGGTGGTAAAGGCCCTGCCTTGTGCACAAAGCCTGCTGAGAAATGCAGTGGGTTCTGGGGTATGAGACTGGGCAGAAGGCATAGCCAAAGGGCACACCTTGCAGCCAGCAGTCTATTGCTTTGGCAAGGGACCAATTAATGCCACTAGCAGAAGCAGCATTTGGTAAGTTTAGGTAGATTTGTCTTATTGGCACATAAATGTAGCAGTTTTTAGGTCGAGCGTAAGCGTACGACCTCTTGTATACTTTAGTATACTTCTCTTGTGGACATAAAGCCATCCCCATGCTTTTGATTTGTTTGTTTCAGTGTCCTTTAAAAATCCTTGCTTGCTAGTGGTCAGTCCTGTCTCTTTGTTCCTCCTTTTCTCTTTAGTTCCTCCCAGCAGCAGGGACTAACTACGGTATTCTTATGCTTTGGCGCGTTTATCTGTTCTTTCAGGACTTTTTATTCTTGATTTCCTGCTCTAGTTTGGCAAAGCATCCCTTTTAGTTTGCAGAGCATTCTTGCCCTGAGCTTATCTTTGCTGTAGAGCTGTGTCTGTAAACAGGGCTGTAAATCATGCTATGTTGGTCACATTTTCAACGCCCTTGCCACCTTTGTTGTTTTTAGTTCGAGCATTGGAGACCTCCTGTATACTTTAGTACTTCCATTTCAGCATGATTGAAAACAGGCCTGTAAATCTTCTCATGGCGCTGTTTTCATGTTTCACCATCGCGCGACAACAAAGCTGGCATCTGCACCGAGAGGAAGCTGCTAGGAGCAATAAGGTCACTTAAAGCCAGATTTGCATTGCCCGGGCTAAAGCTACTCATGGGAGCCTTTTGTCACAGTGCTTAAGTGCAAACATTCACTCAAAAAAAAATACATTCTTCCTTCATCAATTTGTATCCCTGTTAATTATGGAAATATGTTGTTCAGGGTTCTGTGGTTTAGCAGCAGACAAATCTTTATTGATTTGCAAGTGGACAGCAGAGTGAATGAATCCTTGTCTAAAAATAGATATCCGCTTGTGAAAATGTGACAGAAGTTAATTGAGTGCACCGTCTATATCAATATTAGACGACATTCATGATGCTTTTTTTACACTTCAGAATCACTTCAAGGTGCATTTGAAAAATGGGAGCAATTTATACTCCAGAAGCCCATGGCAAAGGGGTCGACTTTAACTTTCCGTTTACTGCTTAAATGGCAAATCCGTCTTTTCATCACAATGGACTTCTCTGTCGGGACTTCGTAAAGGGGACAAGGAGACACTGCACCTCCTCCCCACAACACACCACGTTCCTCACCCTTAAAACATCCCTCATTTTTTGCAAGTTTACCACATGTGCCGCACACCCCCAAATTACCAATACATATCAAACCCCAGACCCAAGTAGTCAGTGCTCTTACCACACACCCCCCTCATCAGATGCCCCCGGAATTTGTTAAATGTGAGCTCAGACAGATTTCCTCAAGCACACCACCGCTATTCCTAAACTCGAATATGGAGTAAATGTAGTACTTTCTTCGACAACACGCCATGGAATGCTCTTATCTATTCGACAAAGAACCTGTCTCCACAACAGCATACGCCATTTTAACATTATTGACATGTCAATGTTTGTTATTTATTCACATGAGGCTGTCTTTTGGTGCACAGCGGTAACGCAGCTCTACTGGGGGCACTGGAGCAGGCACACATCAAAGAGCAACTCTGACAGACGCCTTGCCAACCTGCCTCCCAAGCAGGCACTAACAGATTCCCTCTGCGTCCTTCGAAGTGCCAAGGTAGCTAACTTTTAATAAGTTAGTTTATGTGTCTGTTTCTTACATTAAAGCACCAAACGCAGATCTGCTATGGACTTCTTAGGGCTACACAGAGACAAACAAGATGCTCACAGGTTAACACAGGCAGAAATGTGAGAACACCTTACTCACTGCGGTAAAGAAAGAACTTCTTGTGGTTTAAACGTGCGTCATTGTATTAAGGCACCCACCAGCTATGCAGCACGGCAAAAATTCTCAAAGGAGGTTTCAAAGGGCTATACGAAGATGTGTGCAGAATACAGCATGCATACAATAATATTAACTCCACACAGCACAAACTGAAGTGTCATTTAATAATAGGTGGCATCATTACCCATACTCCTTTTATCTAAAATTCAAGGATGAAAGGCTGAGTCGACCCCTAAACCTGCATGGAGCACCCAGACCTACTTTAGGACCTCTGTCTGTGTTATACCGTCCTGTCAGACACTATAGTTGACTATTCTCAACAATGGCGCTCTAGCAAGCTATTTCAGTAAATGCGCTATAGAAAGCTGTCCCCTTCAGTGGAGCTTCACATGAGGAGTTGTTCCTGTGATCTGTGTTGTACTAAACTACCCCTTTGAAAATTTTTATACAGGACTGCCCATGTGAAGGGCATTTTGCAGAGGCTCCGTGGCCATATACTCAGTTTTCCTCTTAAATGGGGGGTGGGCTGGGTGGGATTACAATGGGCACATTGGCCTTAGAGAGACATGTAAGTATGTTTGCACTATGAACTAAAGGCAATGCATACAAATACAGATGAGATGGGAAACGCAGACTCATAGCAGCTTGAAGCGAAGTGAAAAAAGATATGGTCTAAGATGGTAGGAATATTTGGAAGGAGCGAGCTTTGAATTTCCTCAAAGAAGGAGCAAGCATGGCGTGCGAAAGGAGGTCGCTCAAGCATCTCTGCCCATATACAGAGAAAGTCTGAAGCCGTGACCTGTCCAAGAGTTGTTTGCATGTTGTGGTGCTACATCAGTATGACCATGCGCAAGTACCAGACAGTCCACAGCTTTACTGGTATTCAATCTTTAATACGTGGGTAGAAAAGAGGATATAAGTGCCCAGCCTCGCTGGAGGTATTCTTAAGACGTGAGAACGGAGGAGAACAGCTGTTTTCTGTACATGCAGCTATATGACCGATTTATTTATTTATTGTTTTACATAGTGCCAACCAACTTCACCACACCGGGGTTCAGAGCGCTGTATCTAAGGAGGGCGCGAAAAGACCAGCGATCTGTTCTGCTATTCCCATGTCGTTTTGTACTCATTTACTGCTCACCTCTGCATCGCTTCTCCTGGAAGGCTGACACCTGCATTCCCCATCCTTCTGTGAAGGAAGGGGGCTTAATGTTACTCCTATGCCCCCATTCCTGAGTGCTCTCCTTTTATTGCCCCTCCTGCTAGCAGCCCTCTTCGCCTGAGGCAAGCACCTCTTTAGAAGTGTGACTGTCCCTCCCCTTTACCAGTGCCCAGGCCAGGAAACAACCTGAACTTTGCAAATCAGTATATTAAATAAAATATAAAGTGTATACCCTGTTGATGTATTCCATGCATCCTTGGCAATGTTTGCCTGACTCATCATGCCAATACACTGTGTTGTATAGCACGGTACAGATGTTCTGGTTCGGCTTCTGTTTGGGAGGCGGAGGGAGGGGGGAATCAGGCCCAAACTTTTCGGTACTGGTTAAAAAGGTTTACCCCAGCTTTACACAAAGTTTGCACACATTGCATTCGTTATTCAACAATATTTCTCATTTAATCTGTGAGAGATGTAATTCTGTCATTTTGACCATTTATGTCCTGTTTTGCACACGTCCTTGTTTTTCTGCTTCCCCCATTGGGCCACATATGCCAGCTGAGGTATCTGCAGCCTGAGTAATCGTTCGGTAAAATGTACTGTATTTTTTTTTATAGAAAAGTATGTTTGTTTTTCCAAAGTTGGATTACTGCATTGTACATGGATTGGTCGAAGTAAAGAACACATTCATGTTTGCTCGGTAGTTGTTAAAAACAAGTTTTTCACTATTGTTAAATGCATGATGGCAAACTGTAGCATCCCTGTTCCAACCTGTCCTTTGCAATTACTCGAATATCTCTAATAAATACAGATTTGCACAGCATCACCTAAGCACCACCTCAGTATCACTCAGCACCCCCTCAGCACCAGTGCAGCACTACCTCAGCACCAGCACAGATCAGCACACCACCACCTCAGCATCAGCGCAGCACCCCCTCAGCATCATTGCACCACCACCACCACCACCACCACCAGTGAAGCAACAACTCCGCATCAGCACAGCACCACCTCAGCATGACACAGCACCACTCATCATCAGTGCAGCACCAAATCAGTATCAGCACAGCACCACCTCAGCACCAGAGCAGCACTATCTCAGCATCAGTATACCACCACCAGTGCAGCCCCACCTTAGCACCTGTGCAGCACCACCACAGCATCACTCAGCTCCATCTCGGCATCAACACAGAACCACCTCCTCACCAGTGCAGTACCAACTCAGCATCAGTGCAGCACCATCTCCGCATTAGCACAGGGCCACCTGAACACCACCACTGCATCACCTGAGCATCAGAGCAGCACCATCTCAGCATTAGCACTGCACTACCAACTCAGCATCAGCGCAGCACCACCTCAACACCAGCTCAGCATGAGCACAGCACAATCTCTGCATCAGTGCACCACCACCAGCACAGCCTCACCTCATCAGCAATTCAGCATCCATGCAGCACCACTTCAGCATCAGCGCAGCACCACCTCAACACAGCACCACCTCAGCACCACCTCAGCACCAGTGCAGCACCACCACCTCAGCATGAATCAGCACCACCTTAGCATCACTCAGCACCACCTCCTCATCAGTGCACCACCAACTCAGCATTAGTGCAGCACCACCTCAGCACCAGCGCTGCACCGCCTCTGTATTAGCACAGAACCATCTCCACATCAGTGCACCTCAGCACAGCACCAAATTAACATCACTCAGCACCACCTGAGCACCAGCTCAGCACCACTTGACCACAAGTGCAGCACCACCACCTCAGCATGACCTAGCCACACCTCAGCATGACTCCGCACCACTTCAGCCTGTTCTCAGCACCACCTCAGCAGCAGTGCAGCACCACCTCCGCATTAGCACAGCACCATCTTTGCATCAGTGCACCACTACCAGCGTAGCTCTACCTCAGCACTAGTGCGGCCCCACCTCAGCAGCAACTCAACACCAAAATGCAGCACCACTTCAACATCAACGCAGCACCACCCAAACATCACTGCATCACCTCAACACAGCACCAACTCAGCATGACTCAGCACCAGCTCAGCACCACCTGAGCACCAGTGCAGCACCACCACCTTAGCATGACTCAGCACCACAGCATGACTCAGCACCACCGCAGCATCACCTCAGCATCAGTACAGCACCACCTCAGCACCAGCGCAGCACCACATAAACACCAGCACAGCACCATCTTCACATCAGTGCACCACCACCAGCACCGCCCCACCTCAGCATCAGCATCACCTCAACACATCACCAACTCATCATCACTTAGCACCACCTGTGCACCTGGCCAGCACCACCACCTCAGAATCACTCAGCACCACTTCAGCATCACTCAGGACCACCTCAGCATCACTCAGCACCACCTCAGTAACACTCAGTATCACCTGCACACCAGCACACCCCCACCTCATCATCACTCAGCAACACCTGAATATCATTCAGCATCACTTGAGCATCACCTGTGCACCAAGCACACCTCCACCTCAGCACCACTTCAGCATTACTCAGCACAACCCCAGTCTGCCCTTGGAATCTGGCATCTGTTGCTTCTCCCCTAGTGTCCACGTGTGTTGTAATTTAGGTACAATTCCTCAACCTCCACTCTCCCGTTGTTTATGTCCCCCCTTCATAACAAAAGAAAAGCTATAACAAACAAGCATTAGAACAGGATGAAGAAGTTGCCAGCATTGCAAGGACAAAACAACTAGAAGACATTTTTTATGTTATTTTTTTTTTTGTAGGGTTATTCAGTTGTACATAATGTTTTCTTTAAACTCCACTACATAACATTCCACAGCACAAAATATAATTCCACATAATCACACACACTCCATTATACACAGTCCCACTCCACATAATTCCAATTAACTCAAAAACACATAATTAACTATCCACATAATGCAACTGCACACCATACCACATAATTCCAATGCACAATATCCACACCACACCACACCACAGTTTCACGCCACACAATACCACAGCTAACAATTCCAATCGGATCCACATAATTCCACTACACACCACATACATCCACTCCATACCATAAGACATAGGTAAGAGACATTTACAACGCCAATAGCTCTAACTCTTTCCCTTTTTATAAACACCCAACCACACAGATCTGGAGCTTAGCTTCTACCTATTTGTACTTTTTCATCACCAAAAATGCAAAGCTATCCACACAGTTCCATGCCGCACAATTCAACTCCACACATTTCCAATCCACACCACTTAATTCCACATCAATCAATCAATCAATCAATCAGGGTTTTATAAAGCCCGCTATTCACCCGTGAGGGTCTCAAGGCGCTGGGGAGGGGGTGCAGCATGCTGCAAAATTCAACAGCACAACACATAATTAAACTGCACTACATACCACTCCACAACACAAAATACCATTCCACATAATTACACTCCATAACACAATCCCACTCGACATAATTCCACTACACTGAATACCAATTAATTACTAACCATATATTTCCACAGCACACCATGCCACATAAATCCACTCCACACCACACAATTCCACCCCACACAATTACACATAACTAATTAATCCAACCCACATAATTCCACTACACATATCATACTCACACTCCGTAAACATAGGTAAAAGACATTGCCATGTACAAGGTCAATAGCTCTAATTCAAACAAATGCGAGACCGATTGCATTTCCAATGCTTGTTTAGTGCAGCCAACTGTCAGGAACTACTTCACAGCCCACTGGATGGAGAAAGGAAACTTGACTGGAGATAATATTTCATTGGCCTTGACGGCAGAATGGTAACGAAGTCACATGATTGTGAGAAACGCCAAGCTAGGCAGGCAAACAACCATCGGTGCTTGGGTTTGTAAATGTTCTTTTTTTTTTTTTTTTTTTACAGAGTTTTATATAGCGCGAACTTGACCCGAATCGGGTATCAGAGCGCTTTACATAGCACCAGTTGCATTACATGAGGACACATTCATTTTTTTTCGTTAGGCACGGGGAGATTAAGTGATTTGCCCAGAATCACAGGATGTTCAGCGTCATTGCCGAGACTCGAACCCAGTCCCCCAGATTCGAGATCGACCGCCCTAGCCGTTAGGCCAACTCCTCTCTTCCTAAGTGATTAAATAATAATTCCCTGCACTCGAGGGACGGACAGCTGCTAATGAGAGAACTCTGGAGTCAAATTAACGTCTGCCATATTACTGTATATTTTTGTCAGTACAACATTTATTACAATTTATAATAAGAGAGTGTGGTGTTATCACTAAGAAAACAATGTCACATTTAAATAGTTTTCAACAAAGGGACGGCACTGCCAATTGCCCCATTTTTTCAAATGCAGCAGTCAAGGCTGAACGTGCATCGGCTGATTTCACACTTAATTTTGCATTGGTAACACCATGTAAATCGAGCATGGTTTAAATAGTGATTACTGTAACGCTTTACATTAAAGATGATGGGGACACCTTTTATAAACTTCCTTTCTACTATGCCCCCAATTCGTCTCTCGCCTTCTTTTTTTCTCCACGACTGATAAACTCTGTTCCAAGTAAAATGCCAGCACAAGTAATTTAGCTTTCCACCTACTATGCAAACCCTACTCTAAGTGTACCTCTAAGTGTACCTAGAGTGTGTGTTGGTGTAGAGCTAAGAATCCCCCTAAGGGACGATCCAACCTCATTACCTGATGGGATAGAGTGAAGGACCCCGTCTTGGTCACGAACTGGACATCCCTCACGAGATGTCAGACCGCTGCGTGGTGATTTCTCAGCATGCAAGGACCCTTGGTGTCAGCAGAAATACCTCCTCTGCTAATCTATAAGGATGCTCATCTTTTATAACAGAAAGCAGCCTTGCGATGTACGCATAGATTTTGTGGATATGTCGATAGCCCTGTCGCCCCGTGGTTGAAGATAGTGATGACATTTGTACGTAGTAAGGAACGAAACCTTGTACATGATGTTCAGGGTGTTGGGATAATGTTGTGTGAAGCTAGATGTAAAATAAATTTAGTTTTGGAGAAACTAATCCAACATTGTCATGCGTGCAAATGTATGCAAAAGGTCACAGGTTGAAAATTTTATTGGTGAGGACAATGTAAGAAATAAGCTTCTTCGCTACATGGGCCTAACCCTGGAATATAACACCCACTCCTCATACTAAGGGCGGATATCTAAAAAGCTATCTAAAAGACAGCAGTTTTAAAAACGTTAAAAAACTACTCTTTAAAATCATCTAAAAGCGGGCTTCCCAATAAAATATGTAAAAAGTTTTATAAGTATTATTTGAGATCCCAAACACTCAGAAAGCTGTGGTGCCTAGAAAAAGAAAAAGCTGTTTTGGTACATTTTGTTTAAAAAGAGACCGAGTTGTTCCCACGCAGAAAAATGGCAATTGTTTATGTGTTCCAAGTGGTAGACGCAACATTGTTGTTGCCCACATCCGCAGACGTTCCCAGAGGTGCACCTCGTGGAATGTTTATGGAGCAAAGGTGATTCCATCCAGTTCCCACAGCAGCAGCTGAGGCGAGGCTTCGTATCACACAAGTTATCAGCAGAGCCGTTGATCACATCACTAGGAGCTGAAGCATCCCAGGGTGGCTCTAAGAATGCGTTCATCATCAATGGAATACACTGGGGACAGCAATACGCATGGGCCTTTAAGGGGTCCATCAGTATTTCAATGTCCAGTGGTGCAACCAATTCTGATCCAAGACATATATCCAGGACGCATTCTTGGCTGCAAAGCAGGCAGCGGACGACAGGCTGAATGCAGTCAAGCCAGACCGGCCTGAACGACAAGAACCAGTGCTCATTTCGTTCTTGAAGCCGAGGTGTGCCGAAGTAGTGTATCATGCGCTCACGGCAACGCAGCACTAACAGTGCGGTCTCCATTCCGAGTCGAACTGGGACATCCATTGTGGAGCAGATAGAATAAAATCAGTACTCGCGCCACAAGTAGCAGGACAAGCGGGAGCCCTCCAAAAATGCTTCCCAACACGGAGTGTATGAAAGATGGTATAGAAGAAGAAAATGCTTTATTTGTTGATTACTAAAAATCATTACAAACAAAATTAAATACACTTTGGGTTGTGACAGGAACTTGGGTTATATCAATTAGAACTGACTGTAATCACATCATTTTTCAACAAAACACTTATACTACTTGGTATTAATAAATAATATTAAGGTACATTATAAAGTGCACTTGTGCGGTGGTTTACATCTAAGATCAATAATGAAAGAGCGCAAATGTAATCGATCTGCTATCGCATCTTTAAAAACAAAAACTCATAAAATGGATTTTGTTTCCAATAATATCAGAGAACATTTTAAAATGGATTCATATTTCGCGCCACTCACAAAAATCCTGACTCCGAAGAAATGGTAAAAACTTTCTCAAAGAAACTACCTACCTGACCCCCTAATTTAAAATAAACATATATCAAAGTACCAGGATTAAAGTGCAATAGATACAATGTACCTGTGCAAAATCTTGCAACTTCCAGCAGTAATTGAGAAGCACTTGAACTAGACTGACATTTAGCAGCAATGGTTAAAGTGAGGTCGTGCGGCGTCTAACATTGAACAGCAATCTAAGCAATAGATTAAAAAGGATAATTTGTCCTTTTCAGAACAGGCCCTCACCAACGAAACATTGATTTGGTATTGGGTTTATTTCCAGATGCTACAGGCAGGAAAATCTTTTTAAAACTACGGTTTAAGGGTCATTCACATGACTTCTAGAACAATTTTATGGGATTAATATATATATATATTTTTTTAGACTAAAAACGTTATCCTGTAAAACCGGTCGCCAATATTTTAGGCATGCAACAGAAATTAGGTGTCGTGCTCGGAGAGTAGATGTTTTTCTGCAATTAGGACAAACTTTACGAATCGTAGGGTCAGGCTAGGCTTATTCCCAGAGAGACAAGTTATTATAGCCTGTGGACATGTTCTCACCCCTAATTGGTATAGGTGGATTTTAATAGAGCTTATCTTTCTTTTAACAACCGAGGGCAAGTGGTTACAATATGCATGAAAGATTCTTTATAAAAACCACATAACCTACAGTTGTTTGTAGGCCAAGTTCGTTCCCATGAAGGGATTCCATCCTTTGTGGGGTATCTCCCAAAACATAACATGATAAATCTATCCCTTAAAAATGGTTTTAAGTGGGTTGTGAGATACGCTTGTGGTTCTAATTTAGTAAATGAATTAAAAACTGTCCAGGAGTGGCTCTTTTTGGCGAGCTCCTCCTTGTCAAGGAGAATCGATAGGAAGTTGGCAGATCGATTTATTATCTTTTTAAACACCACTTTGCTCCTTGCTGCATCCTCAAGGGGCGGAGACTTGAAGATGTTTAGGCTCTCCATTAAATATACTCTCCAGCCCTTGGCATGCTCATACCTCGTTATCTCCTGCAAACATTGGTTCGCAAGGGTGCCCTGGTCTGAACAAGAAAAAGAATGTAATGATTTGAAATAGACGGATTGTCTTATCAGGGATTGTCTTTTCAGACCAAATTCTAATCTGACGTTGGCATGCCCAATAAACCTTGGAACCATAAAGAAAATTTAAAAACTCCGAATATCGTCTGAAAGATGCTAACCAACCCAGAACTGATACATTTTAAAAAGTGCTTTGTTCCTTTCGTATCAGACATGTTAAAAATACAATGGACCAGCTCCCCAAAATACATAGGGAAGTTAGTGTGTAGTGTCTATATCTCAGACGAGGACCTTGCAACCTGGAGATCAAACGTCTCTTTGGCTGAAGTTAAGGCCACATCCTACTCTAAAAGCATAACCTTCAGTTTGCTCAGGGAGTCAAATTTTATGTTGGAAACATTTATCGAAGGCCATAGCGCTACCTCCCTAACTGTGCGGGCAGGTGGAAACAGTACTTGTGTACAACAAGTGACTATGGAATTAACAGTCACTAGATAAGCGATGCCCGGTTCCATTCCACAGCAACCTTGATCATTCAGCATCAAATAGCTCCCATTCGAGAGCAGCCTGAATACAGGATGAATCACGGAGCTGGGGAACCCTTCAGAAAACAAGACTAGTTCACCATTGAAGCATTGCATGCTCCAAGAAGAGAAATGTCCTTGCAAACCAAGGAGCCGGTTAAGGCGTCTTCACAGTCGGAGCCACTAAGAAAAACTTCTGTGTCCCCATTCCTGCATCTAAACCTGAACGGTAATTCCCAATACTTGTGCACATATCCTTCCCCTAGCGCTTAATATCTGCCTACCTGTTGGTATTGGAGACAATATTGGAATTGGAAAGTCGTGATAGGTAGGGTGATGTAACCATGGATTATCCAATCAGTGGATGGTGTCTCAGCCATGGTGAAAGGTAATTGGTATAATTTTTCAATGTGCAACATGGTATATTTTGCATCTCTATGCGCCATTGTCATCTGTCTTTCTGTTAGATCGTATGCTGAAAACAGATTTGTACTGTTGATGTAACGCCATGGCACGTGGCCAGAATGTAATGTCTGTAACGTCCAGCTCACTATTACTATTGACAGTAATTGCGACTGTCCATGCTGTAATATAGACATGTCTTGCTGTATTATGTCAATTGCGGAAGACACTATGTTGCCCAGTGAATACATTCTGGATGATAAAATGGTCATACCATTGTCAACCACAGCCAAAGCCTTCTCTAAATTACCCCTATCAATCTCGTGCAATCTCTAGTCAGCTTCCTGCTGAGAAATCTTCCACAGCTGGTTGTATATTCTGTACAAAAAGCACTTTTGACTTGGGTTCCGGGGACCTAGTAAAAAATCCCCGAGATCCATGTCATCAGAAAGAAGGGACAAGTGTTGTTTCATCTGGGAGAGTTTTGAGGTTTTTAGCCAATCTAGGCATAACTTCCCAACACTATATGACATCACCACCCGAGTGTTCTGTTTGTACATATCTTTGATCAGGCCTATTGATCCTAAACTCTTCGGTGTTACCCAGGAATCTAGATTGACACCCGTTTGTGTCCACAGGACAAACCAACCAAACCTTCCAATTGGGGTCTGATGAATTGAAAGAACCATTATATATCATGGTGTCCATTGTATGCTCACTAAAGTGTGGAAAATGCTGTCAATTCTCGAAATGTGAGAATGAGGGAATACGTGGTATGTTCAATTATTTTGCTATATCTAGACATGGAGTTTGTTGCACTGTTTTGTTCAGGAAAATCATTTGGTGTGGTATGAGGCATGCTCTAAATAAGGCCTCCGTCCTCTGAACCTGCCAATCTTTTGTCCCCTAGATAGATTTTGTGTCTATCCAAAAGTCGAAATCCTGTATGGATAGTTGGGAAATAAAGGTAGCAGAGTAGATCAGCTTGGTGTTTTTTCGCATATTTTTCTTTGCAGGTGTCGGTGCAAGCCTATAGTAATATGGGGCTGGGTCTGATGGTTCAAAACCTGAAAAATAAGCAAGCTTTTGTGCAAAAATCTTTGAACTACCTTTTGACGGTGTTGGGGAGTGTTCCCATTGTGTGTAATTGTAAACAGCACGTGGGATACTAGCTTTATGCAAAAAATGGTGACCATAATGCTGGTAACAGAACATGTCTCCAAAATTACTTGTATCATCATACAGTTCATCATTTGAAAATGCAGCTGATTGCTCTAAATCTGAAAGCAAGTTATGCAGTTTCAATGTCCTAATCATCAGAGAAAGTACTAGAGGTAATAATGTCATTTAAAGAAATTTTGAACAAATAAGGAATTTTCAAAAGTTCAGGAGGACCATATACATCATACGATACCCTGTCCCATACAATTCCTCCAGGAACTGGAACAGCTGTAATGTTCACCAGGGACAAGTCTCTTAGTTCATGGTGTGATGATGCATGTGGTTTAAGAACAAAGTTCACTAGTTGTACTGCAGAGCATTCTGGGAGAAAGTGTCCATTCAGAAGTAGGAAAAAGACAGTGACTATACCATTCCAATGTACCAGGAAAAGTGAGCCAATTGTAATCCATAGATGTATCCAGGGAACAACAAAGTAAGTCTTTTTCAGCCAAAGATAGAAAGCATAATCTCGAAGCTTAAAAGGGAGAGGCGGTGTCAGCAGCTCAGGTTCACTTAGATCCAATGAGAAATCGTCATAATGCAGTAAGTAGCCAGATGCCATCCGGTCTACTGTTGGCAGCTCAGCAGGTGTTGGGTGATCACTCGATCTGTGGCATATTGACAGAGGTCATAGATTTTTCGGATTGAAATTTCTGTACTCGCTGACTCTACAGTTGTAGTTGTTTCAATGGGGAGAAGCATCATCTCATTTTCATCGACAGCTTCTCTTTGAAAAGTGGAGTCTTCAGTCATCATTAAAAGATTTCATCTGAACTTCCCGCACATAGCGAGAAGAGGGCGGCGGCTACCCAGGAACCCATGTGGCCTACTGTTGAGAATCGGCCACATAGTGTGGTTTGATCAGATCAATTGAGACAAACCTTTTGTCTCAATGGCCAGCAAGAGGCGGAAGAAGGACAGCTCTCGTTCCTTCGACATCTAGGACAGGTACAGGCGCTCTGTAAGCTGGCCCAAATACTTTTTTATCCATAATTTTCTCTCTGACCAGGTCCCCAGTCTCCGGGACCCAGGCAGGTCTTGGTGTTACCGCTTTCCCTTCCCCAGTGGCGATGCGTTTTACTTGGATGTTGCTTTGTAAAGATCAGTATTCCTTAAGGTCCTGTAAACATCCAAACAATCATTGAGATCAAATGGTGTTTCAGCCGCCACTGTGCTGGCCCTATCGAGGTTGGGTACCCACATCCTCATCCCAAACAGGAGCTCATAAGGTGCGCGACCCCCCAGGGATTTTCTTGGCACGTAGTTAAGTGCCCTCTCGACCCCATATAGGTGATTGACCCAACTGCCGCCCAAGCCTAATACCGTTGCTGTTAAGGACTACTTTAAGTCACAGTTTTCCTCTCAACTACCGAATTTCCCTCAGGATGATAGGGAGAGGAGTACTGCAAGGCCACACCCAAACTTCCCCTGGCTTCTTTGTAAGCGCTGAGAGCTAAACGCCAGGCCCAGGTCGGAATGTAGTGTGCCAATTGTGTATGACCCGATAAAGACTCGAAAATCCTTTATAACAGTTTGAGCGTCAGCCGAACGCTGGGGCCAAATCCACAGGAATCTACAGCATGAATCCACTGCCACCAAGATGTACTTGTAAGCCTAGTCAGAGTGTAAAGGGCCACACTGATCCAAATAGACGCAAGAGGTTTGTCTGAGATCAATAAAGGTGCTTGTGGTGGACGTGTAACGGTGGAGCCCTTCATCTGCTGGCAGATGTCACATTTGAGGAGAAAGTCATTGGTCTGTTTAGTCAGACCCGGCCACCAATAGCGCTGCTTTAGTAATGAAACTGTAGCAGTGATTCCTGCATGTGCTGAACCTAGACCCTCGTGTGCAGCTAGTATTAATCCTAATCTGCGATCAGTGTTTGGTATTACTCTATCTCCCATTCCTGGAATTTGAGCATACAGTATGTTTTGCGCATCTAAGTTGTAGGAGTAATTGAGTGGAAAGCCTTTCGGCAGTGCTGGGCTGTTGGGTGTGGCGTTAACAGCTATCATAGTTGCCCTGTCTATTTTCGTATAAGAGCGAGTTATTGCAACAACAGCAGCAGTACATACTGTAGCCTTGGCGGCTTCATCTGCCATTGAATTCCCTTCAACGTGAACGCCAACACTTTGATGACTCAATGTATGAATAACATGAGCCCGTGGCAGGCCTTCTTTCAGCTTTGCCACCTGTTCCCATAGCATCTTGTGCTTTACTGTGCAACCTTTGGCATCCCTAAATTCATTCTGCCCCCAATAATGTAAATATTCGTTATAGGACGGGACACAGTAAAATGAATCACACACTATGAGTGTGGGGAATTCGTGAACTGTATTTTGTAGCACCAGTATTAGGGCTTTTAGTTCCGCCAGCTGCGCCGTACAGTCTCCTAGAGACTTCGTGTGTGTTTTCCCAGGAAGAAACTTTCCTTCCTGCATGCGCCCTTTTACAATTGCGCATGCCGCAGAATTTTTCTGTTTCATTCCTACGGCCGGCTGGACAGATCCATCGGTATAAATAATACATTCAAATCAATCTAGAGGCATTATTTCATTCGGCAGAGGGTATTCTTGTTAGTTTTGCAGGAATGCTTGTGTTTGTAATGTAGAATCAAATATGTAATCTACATCTGCTGCACTGAGCGAGTTAGCCCATTGAATCCATCGTGGATGCAGTGCTTTAGCATGCGAAATGCTTGCTTTTGTAACGGCTTACAAGGTCGGTACTGGGGTTACGACAATTATGCGTTTCCCCTGTGCGAACGCTCTCTCTCTCTTACCACAGCAGTCTGTATTGTTGTAAGTATTTTTTCAGTTGTTGCAAAACGCATTTCAGCATTTGTGTACAAATGTGGTTTGTATGCAATAGGTACTGTATCGCCTTCATTGAAAGTGATGTAGGTGTACCCGGTAGGTCCAGCGACTATGCGGATCACCAGGTTAGTCGTATTGATATGTGTGTTTGTAAATATTTGGAAGCTATCATGTCAGCTTGCACGGAATGTAGGATATCATTATGTTCTTGTGTCCAATTATACACTGAAAAATCCGGTCTAATTAAGTCATAGAAAGGTTTCACTCTTTCTGCGGAATCCAAAATGTATGTCCTGACAAAATGAAAAAATCCTAAAATGGATTGTAGTCTTTTCAGAGTCGTTGGAGGTTAGAGCAGTGCACATTTTTCTAAAAATTGTGCCACCAGGCCTTCCCTTGACAACTCGTACCCTAAAAATAGGACACTGTGGTGGTCAATTTTTGATTGTTTGAAACTGAATTTGTAACCCAGGTGAGCAAACCCACGTATTATGTTGTTCACTCTAGACCATTAATTCATCATCTATCAGATAGATATCGCCCACATAGGACAATGCATCCTCATCAAAATGTTGAAGTTAACTCTGTTACCCTTGTTGAAAACAACCCAGGGCTGTTCTTATACCCCTGGGGTAATTGACAAAATTGGCATGGAGAGCCTAGCGCAGAGAGTGCTGTCAAATATCTGCTTCCAGGCTCTATATTTGGACAGAAAAATCCATTTGAGATGTCTAGTGTTGTTTTGTATTTTTTCCGCACAATGTTATTCATCAGTGTGGCACTGTGTGCATTCTGTACTGCAAATGTGCGTGTGGATGCATTTAAATGTCTATAACTAAGACTAGACGATATGAATTATCGGGTTTCATTACGGGAAAGAAGGGATTATTCATAAGCGATGTGCAATTCTCTATCACACCCTGGTATTCAAGTTGATCTAAGATCTCCCTGACTTGTTTCTTTGCCGCATGTTTGATCGGATATTGTCTCTGAGGTTGATGAATTGATTTTAATGGGATTTTATGATGAGGTGACTCATAATCTCACCCAACATGACTGCGGTAAAGTGCAGGGGCTAACGCCCACTCCTGCGCGTATTATTTTTTAACTGATTCTGGTACGAGGTCGGAAAAAGCAGGTAAAATAACTTCTTCTCCCATTGGGGAATCCATTATGAACTCAGGTGGCCAATCCTTTTCGGCCAAAAGAACGTCGTAACCATAGGTCAGGTTCTCCCAAAAGAGACCCTTCACTTTCCTGGATATGTCTAAGGCTGTGCGTAGTGCGCGGAGTCACATTACGCGGAATTCTGCGGAGTTGCCGAAACACTATGTGATTCCGCGGAGTGAGCTCCGCGTGTGGGCGAAGTGAGCCGACCCCCGCCCAGTCATGTCCCGATTGATTTCTTGCGGCCAATGCATACGAGGCAGGAAGGATGATTAACCTTTATTTATCTTCACTCTTCACTGCAGCAATGAGAAACAAAGGTGCGCAGGAAGGAGGCCACTCGCAGCTCAGTGATATCTCCTATTAATATTATAGTAGCGCAGTGATGTCAACAAAGTACAACAAAGTAACTGCCATGCATTGCTATAGTCCTTGCTGCTAATCCACATGACTGTCTCGTGCTCAGGTGCACTAGCTGTTTGTTTTTCAAAAAATTGCCCCACATCTAAATTTGCACATCTTACAGGAGAAAGGGAGGGATGTGTTTTATTGCCCCTCCTTGAGGAACAATGGCCCCATCGCACCCACTTCCCCCGGCCGTCCCAGCTTTCCTCTTACCTGCATGCGCCCCTGGAGTCCGTCAAAGCGCTCCCATGCCAGCACCATCAGCTACTTTTTTTCCCGAACTGCAGGTGACCGTCGGAGGCCAGAAGGAATGCTTCCTGGGCTGGCTGCGAGCAGTTCTGTGGTTTCCTTCATGGCGCACTACAGGGCCATGGTGCAGGCGCAACTGCACAATCCCAGAATCCTCCCGCCGAGAATTCTGGGATTTTCTTTTGCTTCATTAACTAATTGACTCACTTTAAGTGTTTATTAAATGAATTTGTACCACCAAAAAGGTAAATATTGACATCAATGTTTTCTTACGCCGCCTCTCGCTGGTTTCACTTATCACTTTGCGCCGTTCACCTCTTTCACAAGCACAATTGTGCACAAGTTGTACAGGTTACATGTACATTTAATGTAATATAGTGCTTTTTTCCTAATCCATTTTTAGGTCAAGCCTAGCGCAGCGCGCATGCGCTGCTCTATGGGAGGCTTCTTGTAAGTACTCTAAACTTCTCCGTGTGGGTCTGACTCCTCCCACACATCGAATTGGCTTTTGCGTGCGTCTTTCACTAATGAAAGCACGCAAATGACTAAAGGCGGGTGCATGTCCCACCTTCTTTTTTAAAGTTCACTCCCACAGCGTTTTGCTCTCGGGAGCGAGCAGCAGGGTGGCAGCTGCATTCCTCATCGGATCAGGTTACTAATTAAACTCAACGCGCCGTGCTTTTATCTCGTCGCATTTGCTGTGCAGGCAAAGACAACGATCAAATGTCAGACGCTTTCCGAAGGCGCCTGTTCGTGTCCCAACCCCCTCCCCATGCTGTTTGTCGTCAGTTGGCTACACCCACGTTCCTTCCGCCTTACCATGCCTTCACTCTCTCCTAATTAAAGATGCGCTCTTTTTATTCCTCAATCAGTGTGGTTAATTCTTGAGATGGCTTGGATGTGTTTCCGGGTTAGAACATTAGTGAGGTTAAAGAACCTTTGGGAAATGACACCACAGGTCTATTGTTGTCGACGTCTACACGGAGGCCCTTTTCAATTTCAGATGCACGGATACAGTCGCCATCTGTGTAGCTGCAGGACTAGAGAGCCAAGAAAACCAGGTGTGTCAGTGTGTTTATAAGACTTTATCTTGCTTCTTAGGCCACACCTTAAAACGTATTTTTTTTACACCGCAGTACTTGTACCACAAAATCTTTTTTTTTTTTTTTTTTAAAGTGATTCAATGCAGGGGAGGTTGCAGGACTGTCGTTAGTGAAATGTTTATCCACTGGGCCTTGATGTGCAGAGTGAAGGGCAAACAGGGGTCACCCGCTATCGGTAAAATGTTTTTCATGTGTGTGTATAGGGGATTAGTGGGTGCTTCAAATATTATTTATTCTATTTTTGTAAAAAATTGCTTCAGCGGTGTCCGCCCTCGAGTTGGTGGGTAGAAGCCAGAGTAAATATCGATCAGCACCCCTGAACAGAAGACAGTGGCGTTTAGGATTCTCAGGTGCCTTGTGGACTTCAGGGAACGCGTACAAATCCGTTTATTTGCAGCCATCAGCTCTAAAAGGCCCACCCACCCTTGAACCACACGCTGTGTTTTTGTTATCCTGCGCGCGCCCCACCCAAAACTGCTTGTTTTTATAGCTCTTTGGCAGCGGGGGGGCGTTAAAGCGCAGATGTCTGGTGACCAACATTAGGGAAATATTGATATTGACGTGTGGCTGACAGCAAGGGGCTAGGGATGGGCAGGCAGCAACAGGGTGGACGGTGAGGAGGATTCTGGGAACTCGCTTTGGCCTTTTGGCACAGAGGCCTTTTGTTTTAAGGAAACATCTGATTTCGGGTTGTGATTCAAAATTAGACACGCCACTTGCACAAGGGCTTCCGCATGTTCCTGCGCCTATAGAGGGCTAGCGCTTGGATATTGGGCCTGTTAGCAAGCACTACCTACAATTGATCAACAGGATTGTTAATGATATGCCTACAGAACGGTCAATGCCCTCATCACGTCCTCTCCTCGACCCTCTGTTATTTAAAACCACAACACAAGACATCAGTCTGCTAAAGATAATCTGTTGCGCCGTGAGGACATCCAGTTGTGCGGAAAAATTCATAATAATAAAAAAAAGTATATGCTAATAAAGAAGTGCCGTGGGTTTACGCACCAAGTTCATACTTATGTGAACTGCAGTTTACGGGCCCACCCTGCCGAGATGCCTCAGTGGGTTAATGCGCTTGCTGTAGAGATGTTGGTCTATAACCTCCAGTCTGCAGGTTTTAAACCATGCAATGAAGTCTCCGCATTTGACAAGTCGGAAGCAGATAAAATGTATAACATTCATGTATAACATTCAGCAAGGTAACAGCCTGCCTTGCCGCCATAGTCGAAGACCCATGCTACAGTGCACTGCTCTGTCCGTAAGTGACCTGACACAGCACCGTCAGCCCGGTCTGGGTGTGCCTGTCTCGATACAGCCACGGCAGGCCTCCTGTGAGTGACTTAATAACTATTCAGTACAGTACGCTGTTCTACCACATACTTTAAAAACATTGCCAAAGCCAATAGCTCTGGCTAAGCACTTATGAGGTCCCAAAGGCGAGACCTATTGGTTATGCCAATGCTTGTTCAATGCAAACTGCTCTTAGCAATCATTGCAAAAATCATCAATGCCTCAGTTTTCCTTCCTTTTTGCAACTGTTGTGCATGTTTTTTAAATAATTGCCTTTAAGTATTAACTGTTGAGACATTGTTATTTGTTGTATAACCAACGTTGGTGGCGCCATGTTGTGTAGATCCTACCAATCCGTAGGACCTGTGCATTGTTGGGACTACATAAACTAAGGGCTTGGTGTCAAGACTGATTCCAGACACCCCCGCAGGATATGTTGGCCTATAGACCAGCAAGCTCACAGTGCCTCCTATTAAGAAGGTGAACAACCATCGTCCTCCTGCACCTTGGTTCACTGAGAACTTAAAATTGGAAAAATCAAAATGCAAAGCTTTGGAAAGACGCTGGAGGAGGAACTATGCGTCTGATACCAAACTTGCATACAAAAAGGCTAAAAAGGACTACCATACTCTCTGTAAATCGGCTTGTGCCGAATATGTCACTTCAACTATTTCTAGTGCGCTGAATTGTTCCAAGACACTATTTAAAATGGTCAAAGAGCTCTCGGGCTCTGAAACCCAAGCCATGCCTCCTGCCCTAAATGGTCGGCAATGTGAAGATTTAGCTAAATTTTTTCTCCATAAAGTAGAGAAAATATATTCTGAAATGAAGGACAGAAAACCATATAACCTCCTTCGGCAAACATCTTTATTTTCTCCTGCAGCCAGAGTCACCTCTTACCAAGATAAAGAGACACCCGTATCTAGGGTCACACTTGACCCCCACTAGATATGAACTCCTTCAAACAGATTTTAGATAGTATTAAATCTGGTTCACCCTGTGATCCCCTTCCAATCTCGGTGCTTCAACAGCTTGAGACGCCTTCACTCTTGATAATCATGGAACTTCTGAATGCCTCCTTACAGGAAGCAACAGTTCCTCCAGAGTGGAAGCACACAATGGTGCTTCCTCTTCTGAAGAAGGCCAATGCTGATCCGGACCAGCCTTCTAACTACCGGCCTATTTCATTGCTTCCGGCTTTCTCAAAAATTCTCGAAAGGCACAAACTCTCAACTAGCCCAGTTTGTCGAATCACAAAAATTTCTACATCCATCACAGTCAGGTTTTAGAGCCGGTTTTTCGACCGAAACGATACTCCTTGGAGTCACGGAAAGGCTGCGACACCATCTAGATTCAGGAGCCACGGTGGCCCTCATACTACTTGACTTAAGGGCAGCGTTTGACACGGTGTCTCACACCGTGTTAGTGGAGGCTTTACGATCCTTGGGCATTACTGGACCAGCACTTAACTGGCTTATTTCTTTTCTCGCTGATCGCACGTTCCAGGTCTTTTCTATAGCTGCCTGTTCCAATAAGCATGTCTCCCCCTATGGGGTACCTCAGGGCTCCATTTTAAGCCCTTTTTTGTTCAATGTGTATGTCAGACTTTTAGCCAACATTGCAGAAGAGGCTGGGTTGTCCTTGTTCTCCTATGCGGATGACACCCAGATTATCTTCTCCATCTCTGCTGAGAGAGCATCTGTGACATCTGCCCTACAGCTAGGTCTGCGTAATATTGCATCTTGGATGCAGGCTAATTTTCTTAAACTCAATGGGGAGAAAACTGAGGTTTTGATCCTGGGAAAGAATAAAGACCTTTGGGGCCCCCCCAACACTGGCCTATTGAAATGGGTGCTTTTCCTCAGTCTTCTCACCACATTCACAATCTAGGCTTTATCATAGATGACTTATCTTTGAAAAACCAAGCAGTGAAGGTGGCTGCAACTTGCTTTACCATACTGAAATGGTTAAAAATGAATATCTGGATGTTGCCCAGCTCTACCCAGAGAACCGTGGTCCAAGCTCTTGTTACCTCTAGACTGAACTACGGTAACATCCTCTATCTGGGGGCACACAAGGAGGTGACGCGTAAGCTACAGGTAGTCCAGAACTCTGCCACCAGACTGATCTGTCATGTTCCCAGAACTGCCACAATCTCAGGCTTTCTGCGTGACCTTCTTTGGCTCAGGGTGGAGAGCCGAATTAAGTTCAAAGCCCTGAGCTATATGTTTAAAATCATATCTGGAGTGGCCCCTCAATACCTGCAGGCTCTGGTTCACCCCTACTTGCCCTCACGTGCGCTCCGCTCTGCCACTCAGGCGAAGTTCTCTGTACCCAGAATTAGACTGGCACGTATGGGCGGTCGATCCTTTGCCTACTTAGGCCCCACTTTGTGGAACTCTCTCCCTGCGCCGCTTCGCAATGAAACTGTATATGTGAATTTCCGTAAAAGTCTAAAAACTTGGCTGTTTAATCAGTAATTGTTCCCTTCCTTCTGATCTTTTTTAGTTGGCGCCGGGAAACCCTTTTGGGTAGCTGTTGTGCCTTACAAATTAAAATGAACATAACATTAACATAACATAAGTCCCCCTAGCCTACCAGGCAGCAAATGGTTTCTGGCAAACACTGAACATGACAACCCTCATTAGTCAGAAATCGTGGAAACAGTACAGAACATTTTGCTCAGTCACTCGTGCTCACTTATTCTCAGAGAAATATACAGAGAATACACAGTGGGACGTTTTCAATAATATTTATTGAACCAATGTTATTCTTGCATAAAATACATGTGCTGCAATGATTAGTAGACAGAAGCAGATAAACGTAATTACAAGCACCAATAGTGTAAAGAGTAGATATGGCTCTACCATTGTGCTGAACAATTGTATATATGCAGACATATAAACAAGGCAGTAATTTAGCGTACCCATACAATGCGAACCCTACTCTAAGTGTACCTAGAGTGTGTGTAGGTGTAGAGCCAAGAATCCTCCCAAGGGACGATCCACCCCCATTACCTGATGGGATAGAGTGAAGGACCCCGTCTTGGTCACGAACTGGACACCCCTCACGAGATGTCAGACCAACACGTGGCGATTTCTCAGCAAGCAAGGACCCTCGATGTCAGCGGAAGTACCTCCTCTGCTAATCTATGAGGATGCTCATCTTTTATAATAGAAAGCAGCCTTGCGATGTACGCATAGATGTTGTGGATATGTCGATAGCCCTGTCGCCTCGTGGATGAAGATAGTGATGATATTTGTACGTAGTAAGGAACACGACCCTGTACATTATGTTCAGGGCGTTGTGATAATGTTGTGCGAAGCGAGATGTAAAACAAGTTTAGTTTTGGAGAAACGAATCCAACATTGTCATGCGTGCAAATGCATGCAAAGGTCATAGCTGGGAAATGTTATTAGTGAGGACAATGGAAGAAATAAGCTGCTTCGCTACATGGGATATATATGAACAAGGGAGGGGATCCTGCCGAAACGCGTCACAGCCCGTAAATAAACAATAAACTTACCTGAAGACTGGAGCTGCGGTGTCGGTATCTGGCTGAGTGAATATGGGTGCCGGAGTTGGTCGTGGATATATATATCTCCAGGGGCTTCAGAGCGCGGCGGTCCAAGTCGATCTCCAGAAGCGCAAATGTGAAACCGTACCAAATCCCCGATTAAAGGATTACTCAGACTCTCCTGGATCATAAATGAATGCAGGGCGTTTATTTAGGACAAGTCCTAAATAAATACCGTGCATTTATAATCCAGGAGAGTCGAGTAATCCTTTCATCAGGGATTTGTTACTGTGTATAAATATTTCACTGAAAGTTGGGAAGATGATGATCCTAGTACAGCAAACGTTTATTTGATGCCATTTTTAGAAAAAACAAATACACTTTCCTGCACAGCACTTTTTCTGCATTTGTCCACTGAAAAAAAAGGGTAGTTATATTTTGGCTGGTTTCTTGGTTCCTTCCAGGGGAATCTACAAACACTAGGGACCTGTAGAATTTCCAGGAAGTCGAAAAAAAGAATGCAAACGATGCATGGATACCTTTTGTGGGGAAAACTTATTTAAGTTTAAGCACGAGCTACCCCAAGTACCGACATAAAAAGGCTTAGCAGCAAACACTAGGAGGAGAAAACCCTAGCCATCCAAGAAGGGACTGGTTGGTTCCTGTGACAGGAAGGTAGTGCATAACGGTAAACTAGCTCGGTCTTGTCCGTCTTTTACGTCAGTTTGCTAAAAGAGACGACTGCCAGTATTCCGATAATACGACGGCCATCTTGAACTACCGGATTTTGAGAGAAGCTTCAACATGAAAAAGGAAAAAATGTTAATGTTCCTTTAATAAAATTATATAATATAGAAAAAAATAGTAAATTGATGATTATCTTTTAACGATATGGTGCCAAGGATAAGATCGACTGCCTGTTCACATTGTATTTCCATGCTTATAAAAACAACAAATATAGAAAATTGACCGAGAAAGAAATCATAACTATATTTATAAGAAATATGGCACGCGCTTCGCTTGCTTGGATATACCGATGCATGGATGGAAGTGGGAGAAAGTCCTTTCAAGATGGCCGGTGCGGTAGAGGACTCGGGGTGTCTGGGTCCCGGAGGTGAGAGAAGTGCGCACGGCGTCAGCTCGGTCGGGGTTCATGTTGGTTGACACAGCGGCCTGGTCACACTGCTCCTTCCGGAGGTTCGTGTCAACAGAGCCCGGCCATGGAGAGGCCGCGGGATAAGCTGTCACGCTCGCCTCATGGTCACCGTGGCTCCCGGCCCCGCTCTCAGCACGGCCACCGCTCAGTTAACGGCTCACGGCCCCGCTCCCTGTCCCCCGATGCGCCCCGTAGTTTCCGGCTTCGCTCCCCTTCTGCGGCTCACCGCTCGCGGCCCCGCTCCCCTTATGGTTCACGGTCTCGATCCCCTCATAGTCACTATGGTTCCCGGCCCCGCTCCCCACATGATTTCCGTCGCTCGCCGCCTCGTTCCCATGTCTCCCGGCCCCACTCCCCCGATGGTCCACCTGGCTCCCGGCGTCGCTACTCCCATGACCGCCGGTCTCGTTCCCCTTACGTCCCCCAAGGCCACAGGCCCAGGTCTCGTAGCCCCAGGTCTCGCTCCTCCCGTGCCCTCAGGTCCCGCTCACCTCAAGGTTACCGTGACTTGCGCTCAAGCTCCCTCTCCCCCCTTCCGCTGCGCCCTTACATGCCCCACGGTTCCCGGGAGCTCTCGCCCCTTAGTCTACGGCTGCGCTCCCCCTTTGGTGACCGACCCCGTTCTCCCAGTAGCCTGTATCCCTATCTCCCCCACAGCCCAGGGCCCCTCTCTCCTCTTCGTTCCCGCTCCCCTTATCGCCATCTCCCAGGGAGCCCCGGGCACCGTTCCCCTCATGACTACGTGTCTTCACCCTCAAGGGGGCTGCCCGAACTAGACTCCTCTCGGTGGCCTCTCACCTGCGGAGCGCGACCACGTGACCCCGAGGACCTTCGGTACCGCCTGACCCGGCCCAGGCTGAGCTGCGACGGAGAGGTAGGGCTCATGTCAACAGGTGAAATTCGTATTAGAAGCATAGAGGTTATAACTGGCAGCCTCAGTTCACTTTTATATAGTCAACCTCAAGATCTGGATGTTCAACCAATAGGGACAGGCGGCATGGTCGTTCCCACAGTGCCTGGAGACCATCACGAGTCAAACAGTTTCGCTTTACAAATCCTGATTGATTGATTAATTGTATATAGGCGATGCTGCCTTGTTCATGCAAGTATGTTTTGCAGAGGCAACATTTGTCTCTCTCTAGTTATGGTTGACAAGACGCTACATTGGAAAACTCATTTTTCATTTTGATTTCTTTAAACCCTCCGGTATTCAATCAATCAATCGGGGTATTGTAGAGCGCACTACTCACCCGTTAGGGTCTCAAGGTACAATGGCGAGGGTGTGGGCAGCTCCGTTGGGGTCATTCGAAGAGCCAGGTCTTTAGGTCTTTCCTGAATTGGTGCAGTGTCTGGCTTTGCTGGAAGTGGAGAGGGAGATCGTTCCAGGTCTTGGCTGCGAGGTAGGAGAAGGACCTACCACCCGATCTGGTCCTGTAGAAGCGTGGGCCGTGGCTAGGGAGAGGTCGGCTGAGCTGAGGTTTCTCTTGGGGGCGTGCAAGGAGAGGTGGTCGTTGAGGTATTGAGGTCCGATGTTGTTGAGGGCCTTCTAGGCGTGTGTGAGCAGCTTAAAAGTTATTCTTCTTTCGATGGGGAGCCAGTGGAGATCACGGAGGTGTTGGGTGATATGGTTGTACCGTGGGATATCAAGGATTAGTCTGGCTGCGGCGTTCTGGACGGTCTGGAGCTTGCGGAGGAGTTTTTTGTGGATTCTGGCGTAGAGGGTGTTGTTGTAGTCCAGTCTGCTGGTGATGAGGACGTGAGTGACGGTTTATTTGCATTGGAAGGGATCCACTTGAATGTTTTTCGTAGTATGCGGAGGGTGTTGAAGCATGCAGAGGAGAGGGCATTAATCTGGCGATCGGGTATTGAACAGTAATTCTCTCCAAGCATTAGAAAAACAGAAGAAATACTGAGTTTTGACCAACATTTGCAAGTGGGGGTCGTAAGAGTCTCAATTTTAACAATAATAGTTTCCATAGGCAACTGTAGCTAATAAAAAAGAACTGACTGACCAAGTTTGGCAGACACTTTTTAGGTCTCGCCTGAGCCAGCGCGCATGCGTTGCACTGGCGAGACTTTTAGTAAGCAGGTTTTGGAAGTGCAAACAGTGGCTTTTGCTGCGGACTAGCCTGCGTTCACGCGCGATCAGGCGCCATATGGCTTCCCTCGCCATCTGGACGCTCGCGTGAACGCAAGCTGGTCGCCAGCAAAAGCCACTGTTTGCACTTCCACCCGCTTCCTCACGAATGCTTGTTTTCCTTCACTGCGCGCTTGTTTGATCTTGTTTAAATGTGTGTTTATTTTTCCATTCGGCCGCGAAGCAAGGGACATCTGGTGGCTTAGAGGTCAGACTTGTAATCAAAGTGCTGAGATCCATGACGTAGCATTATGTGTTCACCCGACAGGAACAAAGGCTGAAATAATATCCAGTGTAATTCAATATCTGTCCGCTGTTACTGATCTTATGTGCTTGCAACTGCATCATTCTGCGTACACTTTCCAGAAAAATAAGTTGCCACAGTACACTTTGCACTAGAGCTGTGATTAGAGGATCCAAAAATAATTTTAACCCAATCTCTGATCACCCACTGTTAAAACTCTTAGCCCCCACCCCCCCAGCTCCTAGTCTTGCTGCTCCCACCTCAAGACTTTCCGCAGCCCGCATTCTGTGATTTCCGTGCACTGCCAGCACCACAGCACAGCTGAGCCGGGCGGATTCCGCCTCTCTCCGTGAACGCACCTCACTGTGGGAAATGCGCACATTAAACCATGCTGCGGCGTCTAGTCCTCGCTGCTGCAGCTGCTGAATCTCTGATGACCCACTGTTAAAAATATTAGCCCCCCCCAAGCTCCTAGTCTTGCTGCTCCCACCTCAAGACTTTTCACAGCCCGCACTCTGATTTCCGTGCACTGCCAGCACCACAGCACAGCTGAGCCGGGCGGATTCCGCCTCTCTCCGTGAACGCACCTCACTGTGGGAAATGCGCACATTAAACCATGCTGCGGCGTCTAGTCCTCGCTGCTGCAGCTGCTGAATCTCTGATGACCCACTGTTAAAAATCTTAGCCCCCCCCCAGCTCCTAGTCTTGCTGCTCCCACCTCAAGACTTTTCACAGCCCGCACTCTGATTTCTGTGCTGCCAGCACCACAGCACAGCTGAGCCGGGCGGATTCCGCCTCTCTCCGTGCACGCACCTCACTGTGGGAAATGCGCACATTAAACCATGCTGCGGCGTCTAGTCCTCGCTGCTGCAGCTGCTGTGTTTTTTTTGTGCAAATGTGAGATTTAGTTCAGAAATAAGAAGCTGGAAAAAAAAGATCCCAGAGTCACCTTTTCAAAATGTTACCTCATTAGGCTGACAGCTTTTAAATCGCCATTTCTAAGCCCAGCTCTGTGTCTACAGAGCTGCTGACAGGCACCGGCGAATGGTCGTTTGTGGACGTATTTAAGCTCTTTTGACAGAATTAAGGTGGTTCCCTCTGACAGACGAAAAAGTGGTGTTGCTCATTTTTAGGTCTCGGCCTGCACCAGCGCTTGCGCTGGTCTGGCCGAGAGTTTTAGTAAGTGGGTTTTGGAAGTGCAAACACTGGCTTTCGGCTGGCGACCAGCTTGCGTTCACGATGGCGTGCACGCCGCGCAGCTGCCATCTGGGGTTTCCTATCTCTTCCTCATTTCCTCGTCATGGCTCATTAACTCTCTGGACTCTGATGTTTCAATCACAGCAGCAGCTCACATTACCAACTGACGGCCCTGGACTACAGTCACATGAAAAACAACAGCGATTAGCATTGAAATGCAAGCTTTTTTTTGTCTACTTAGAAATATTGCTTCGGTGGGTTGATTTCACCTTATATCGCTATTTGTTTTATATTGGGAGTCACAGCCTAATTACCAGTATTTTTGTCTCACTCTTTTTTTTTTTTAATATTTATTCGCGCAATGCACAAAGCTATATTTAAGGTTACCTTTTCCGCGTCACTTCTTCACTCTATTTAAACTCCACACCCCCACTCTTATTGTCTCTCTCCTTCTCTCTCTCCCCTCTCTAATTCTCTCTCTACTTAATTAACTCTCCCCTCTCTATCTTTTTTAGCCTTTCATTCTCTCACCCCTTTATCTGTTTCTCTTTCAAACTTCTTCATTCACACTCTCTCCCCTTCTTTCTCTCTCTCTATCCCGCTCCACTCTTTATTCTATGTACACCCTTTCTCTCTCTTTCTCTCTCACCACCCTCTCTAATTGGGCATTATATCTTCACTCTATCTCTCACTCGGCAACACCACAGCATCACTCAGCGCAACCACAGCATCAATCAGAGCAAGCACAGCATCAATCAGAGCCAGCACAGCATCAATCAGAGCCAGCACAGCATCAATCAGAGCCAGCACAGCATCACTCTTCACCAACACATCACTCAGCACCAACACATCACTCAGCACCAACACATCACTCAACGCCATCACAGCATCACTCAACGCCATCACAGCATCACTCAACGCCATCACAGCATCACTCAACGCCATCACAGCATCACTCAACGCCATCACAGCATCACTCAACGCCATCACAGCATCACTCAGCGCCACCACAGCATCACTCAGCGCCACCACAGCATCACTCAGCGCCACCACAGCATCACTCAGCGCCACCACAGCATCACTCAGCGCCACCACAGCATCACTCAGCGCCACCACAGCATCACTCAGCGCCACCACAGCATCACTCAGCGCCACCACAGCATCACTCAGCGCCACCACAGCATCACTCAGCGCCACCACAGCATCACTCAGCGCCACCACAGCATCACTCAGCGCCACCACAGCATCACTCAGCGCCACCACAGCATCACTCAGCGCCACCACAGCATCACTCAGCGCCACCACAGCATCACTCAGCGCCACCACAGCATCACTCAGCGCCACCACAGCATCACTCAGCGCCACCACAGGATGACTCAGCACCACCACAGGATGACTCAGCACCACCACAGGATGACTCAGCACCACCACAGGATGACTCAGCACCACCACAGCATCACTCAGCATCACAGCAGTATCACTCAGCAACACCTGAGTATCATTCAGCATCACCTCAGCATCGTCTCCGCAACAGTCACCACCACCACCACTACCACCTCAGCATCACTCAGCACCACCTCAGCCTGCTCTCGGAATCTGGCATCTGTTGATTCTCCCCTAGCGTCTGGCCGCTGCTAGTGTTATAATACAGGTACTAGTTCCCAACCTTCACCCTCCGATTGTTTATGCCCCCTCAAAAAAAAAAGCTTTAACAAACAACCATTGCAATAGGCAGAAACAAGTTGCCAGCATTGCAAGAACAAAAGAAAACTGAGGAAATTTTTTATTGTAAATACTTTTTTTAATATGGTCGTTCAGTTTTACATAATGCCTTCTTGGTCATATATAAAGTAACAAAAATGCTTCTGACACTTTTTTATTATAACTTTTCAGCATGCTGCACAGCAGCCACACTTCTCTACAGCACAGCTTGAAGACATTGGCAAAGTCAATAGCTCTGGCTAAACACTTATAAGGCCCCAAAGGCGAGACCTATTGGCTATGCCAATGCTTGTTATATAGGTGTCGGGTTGTAGCAACAATCAGGAAATCTGCAAAATTGATTTTTATTTTCACTGTAAGTTGAGCAGTGGTTGAATCGTTCCAATGGGGAAGAAGTGTTTTATGATCTATAACTTTATATATACATATATATATATCTATTACAGGAAGGGTAAACAACTTTTAAAGATTAACCATTTATTGCCCTAGAGCCTGAAATTCTAATTAATTACACGTTTTTAATGTTCCTTTTGACGCTTCACCCATTAATTAAGGAGTGCCGATTAGCAGGAAAGGGAGAATCCTGAACTTTAACGGTAATTTAAAACTATAAAGAAAACCTGCACACAAAGGCTTTCTAGTTCTCCATATTAGTAGATTTATTGAAATAAGAGCATCATTAAAGAATGGAAAAGTTAATTATTAAAGGGAATTAGCATAAACCAAAAACAATAATAAATGCAATGTGCCTTTAAGAAGTGATACAAGACAGACACATTAGTAATAGTAAATAATAAATACCAAAAGGACCACAAGTATCTAGCTCTTACTACATTAAGTAAAAGCAGCACCGAAATGATACTTTTGCAGTGAACCTGTCAGCTATTAATGTAAAGACGACTCTATTGTGTACATTATTTTCATGGCCTAGCAGCAGTGCATATAATTTGCTGCACAGAAGAAATCATACATTATATTGATACAAAATACAAGAAAAACAGTTAACTTATTTTTCAGATAAATAACATCGACATGTTAATGATGGCACAGCTAAGCGGCCTTGCAGTGTTCTAACATCGTTGCATCCTTTCCCGGGGAAACTAGTGAAATGTTATTTTGTTAGATGCAAATTTAGAATAAGATTTGTAGGTGAATCAAAAATGATTTTCTTAAAGCAAAATGAAACCTGTATGTGCATAACTCTTTCACAGCAAAATGAACGCGCATTCTTTTATATTGTAGCCTAGTGAGCGCTACTTATGTTAACTAAAGCAAACCTAAATTAGGCACTATTATTTTAATACAAAAGTAGACTCTCACAATGCACCCTCTGTAATGACTAATTATCAGAATCACCCCCACTATTAAAATTCTGTCATAATTCATTGAAGGATTTTCCCTCTGAAACGCTCTCATATCAATGTAGATGTTCTTGGTTTGTTCCTCGAGCAATGTTTTATTGTGATTTGTCTTTGTCAGCTTCTTGTTACTGCAATCACATCTAAACACCTAACTAAACTATTTCACAAAACTTGAACAGTAGGGCAGCACTCCTTACTACTATTACTATTAATAGCATTGAAACAATAATATTTCTTAGTATATCATTACTTATTCCATTAATCAATGAACCTATATTTTCTGAGATTCCAGGTACTCCTAATGGGTGAACGGAACTTCAGTCTCAATGTTAGTAAGGTTATCAATATATGTGTCAATACTCCAACTATTATCTGGGATATAAGTGCAGTACAGAGTTTTCACAACATGACAGACACCGCAATCTTTAACATGTTCTGTTTTGTCATCCATCTAATCACAAACATCTTAATTTTAACTAAAGCTCCTGCTTTGCTAAACGGGCAATTAAAGTGTACAATTTTCTAATCTTCGCATCATTTAAGTTAAAAAGTTTTCAGTATTTTCTCTACACCATGCAACACTACTAGAGGGTGGCAACTCAGGCTGCACCATGTTTGGGGTAACCCAGAGTTGAGCACTTCCATTGGGAAACCTTCCATCTCCAGGCTCCAATCCAGATGCCTCTTGCTACACTATAGACATTTCAGAGTCCTCCTTTAAAAGGGTCGTTTTCTCTGCACTTATAGCAGCTTCATCATCAGATCATTCCTCTCGGACAGAAAATTCACTGCCAGAATCTTGGACCTCCTCCTCTACCTCAGATACAGAGTCAGTCACAGAACCTTGTCAGAGGAAGATTCAAAAGCAAACAACCAACCTGCTGAGCTGTCAGCTTGCAGTTAACCATAAACCCTACTAATAAAAATAACACAACAAATAAGCCAACAATAACCGACACTGTATAAAATAAGTGATAAACAAAGTGTGGCTTTATCAAACAGACAGTAAATCTACTGGCGTATAGTAATCTGGAAGGAAAAGTCAATCAATACAAAGCACATCATGACCTGTATACTCAAAAATGATACCACTCACTTGCTAGAGACAGCTAGACTCTGCACAGACACAGCAAGCACCAACAATATCCCAGTAGAAAGGAAAAACAAAAGAAAATTGCACACAAGACAACACAATACACATCTTGCACAGTCAGAGGAGGATTTGACGCACAATAAAACAGAAGCTAAATATGCCGCTATTATTGCATCATTAAAAACTCATTCATGCAGAGCAGTGCTACTCATTTGAAGTAAACAGTACAAAAAATGTTTTCTTACCAAGCACATGCAACTACACAAACTGAAAGCAGGAGTAGACACCTAGGAAATTAAAAGCTTTGCACTAGTATAAAAAGGAGAAATAAAACATTACGCTCACAAATGCAAATAATGACAAGAAATAAAACAGTTAACATAAAACACTATAAAGTCTGACCTTGGGGGCAGATCAGCATCTCAAACATCCAATCTGCTACCAATGGGGTCTCAAAAAACAAAGACAAGAAATTGCCACACTGTAGGGGAGTCACCCTTACCTCAGCCAAACACCACTTAACACACTCCACCATCCAAATGCCAACCACACACCACACACCAGCCAGAAGCCAGCTAAATCCCCAGTCCAAACACACTATCAACAAACGCCAGTCCACACACACCGCCAGCCAAATGCCAGTATGCACACAGCCAGCCAAACGCCGGTACACACAGATTCAGTCAAACTCCAGTTCTCACATACACAGAAACGTTCCCTGGTGTCTAGTGGTTTCAAAAATATGGCTCATCTCCCCCAAGGGAAGGGGGGTGGGGCAGAAAACGTCCAACATATTCTCCCCATAATAGGGAACGACCCTTGCCCAAGGGGCCGCTCCCTAACATATAAATAAGAAAATCCCTGCTGTCTAGTGGCTTTCTGAGATGGGCCTGAAAATATGGCCAGCGGCCATACTATTGCCCCCATAATAGAGGATGACCCTCGCCCAAGCCACTGCTCCCCAACATATAAAAAAATAAAAACTATGTTGCCTAAAAGCAAGGCCGGTCTGTCCTCTGGTAGGGGGCATAAAACGGGCAAAACAATGCCCAAATTATTTGGAAGTGACCCTTGCATTGGGGCCACTCCTCTACACCAAATATACGCTTATAAAAATACCTGGTGCTAGTGGCTACATTCCTGCTGTGTGATCGCGGCTCCCTTCCGCGATTGCACTGCTGGAATGCACTGCAAAGAGAGACCGGTGGAAAGGGAAAAACTCCTTCCCTGTGCATCTTTGCTGTCCCTATCCCTCCCAGGAGGGGAAACTCGGTTTTCTCGGACATGCTGAGCAAATGGCTTCCATCACGTCCCCGGCCACGCCATCAGGTTACCAGGGGAGGGGTTGGGGATGGCAATGGAAGCGCTTCAGCTGCTATCCCTGCGGGGAGCATGTTGAGAGGCGGCCCACGGGGGGAGCGCTAGGGCATCCCCCGTGTGTGGGTGCTTGGACGGCTTGGAGCTGTCCTCAGCAGATGCCCACCATTGCTGAGGATGGTTCCAAGCCGTCCTTAGCACACAAAGCAGGCCTCTCAAAATCTACTCGCCAACTCGCAGTTGCGATTAAACTTTTTTCAGGTCGAGCTATTTTTAGCACCTACTAGTCTCATCAAGTAAACTTAGGCTGGAAAGAACAGGTGTTCTGTTCATTCACAAAGTGAATGAGCAATAAAGATGCCATTAAATCTTGTTTTTATCTTGACACATTTGCTGTCTGTTCAATGAAAGCGGTTAAATGTCATTTTGTCTTTTAACTAATTGCTGCTTGGAAAAAGAGGTTTATTTTTCTTTCTCTTACTAGAGTTAGAGAAAAATAACTGACATCTTCAGACAGCTCACTTGACAAAAACCTCTAACACGTAACATTTAAATAGCCTGTAAATTAATATTACAAATATTTCAAAATTTTTCAGGAATTACAAAAGCCCATTTTTTTGTAATTAAAAAGTGTGATGCAAACAGAGTTAAATAGGAGCAAAACAAACCAGAACACTTTACTTGGTGATGTGCAAATTACACATATTTAAAGAAACTCTATTTCTCAACATTATTGTTTGACCACTATATAGTTTTATCAGTAAAGCCGTATGTCATTGGGAAAGTTTGTGGCCATTTCAATGTAAAATCTGCTGATTACAAATGAGTGTGCTACCACTTCATGCTATAGTTATGTATTTATTAAAAGTGATGGTTTTTAGACATGATTTGAGAAACATTCCTGCCCCCACTCTGATGATAATGCTGTTAATGAACTAAGAGGCAAGTCAGGGGTCATGTGTAGACCATATGTGGCTAGATTTGTATTATATATGGAAAAAAGTTTAGTCTATGAACTCAAACAAAATAGTTTTTTGTACAGCAGACATGCAAACTTGCACATTTGAAGGTGCTCTCTTATGTGATAATGAAGAAAATGGCAGCTCAATGAATTAAATTATTTGCCCACGATCACATAATTCGAAACCAGTTTATGGGTAAAGAGCATTACAAATAGGTCAAGTAGATTATTTAAGTCTCTAGGCCTGCAGGTCTAGTAACATTTTCATGATTTTTCAAGGCCTGAAAAGGGTTATTGATGGTTGTTTACACTGCTTTGAAAACTTTATTGTAACAAAGTGCCCCATTGATGCAGATAATAAGCAATTTGTCTGTCCTTTATATAGGTTATCATGTGAGCCTTGCTTAAACCTGAATAGGAACTATTCTTATTACTGTTCTATTTGTTGCCTTGTGTTTGAAATTGTCTTTCAGTAATTTCCTCATTGTGTTGTTCTTTCTGGTGCCTTATTGTAAATGTAGGGGCAAACAACTTTACAATGCTTTCACTGTCTGCATAACTTTGAGTGCTCAGAGGCTCCATTTTCTTGAAGTTAGCAGGATAACTCGTATCTTAGAAGATCACATTTTTTAAAATTCAATTTTATTGCATTCTTTTCATTCACTTACAACAATGGATGTAGAAAATACAATAAAGAAAAAACAAACCGTGCAGTTCATTACAGTACACATCTCAGATAATAGCATAATTATCCATACAGCAGAGAATGCTGCCCACAGACTCCCCTCCAATTCAATGCGTTATAAACCCCATACAGCTTTACTGGACAGTCTGCCTTACTACATCAATTGTGCCAGATCAGGGTGTTCTAATAGATCTGCTGTCACTGGTGCCCAAGTATCCTTGGATCTAGATGCAACTGGTAGTTCTTCCGCATAGATATCTAACTGGTCTCTGCAATAGACTATGTCTTTCAGCCAATGATCCACCTTAGGAACTGTTTTCCCTCCCTAGTGTTTCGCTACCAGTCTCTTGGCTAGCAACGTGGTGATTGCCACCAATTTACAGTTGCATGGCTGTAGCGATGTGACCAGACCCAGTAGACATAACTGCGGAGTACACTCCACCCTCTCATTACCATTTTTGACAAAATGTGTCACCTGGGTCCAGAATTTATAAACAAGACTGTAACTCTAGGCCAGGTGTCTAAAGTCAGTGTCTGCCCCTCCGCATCTCCCAAACCGGGAGCTGTGTCTGAGCCCATAACTGTGCAGTTGTAGAGGAGTATAATATATTTGTTGTAGATACTTGAAGTGGATTATCCTAAGGTTACAGTTAGCTGTGAGGCACCCTGTAAGTGCACATCATGTCCCCTAGTTCTCCTGAGTTACTGTCGTATCCAGTATTGCATTCCATCTATCTAGCGTCATTGTTTTGATTCTGGGTTTTCCCTTAGGGATGTGTTGTACAATCGAGTTATCAGGCCCTTGCGTGAGCTACATGTTAACAGCACCTGCAGCGCTTTCAGCATATCTGGTTCTTCCGGAAACATGGGGTATAATGACCATACAGCCGCTCGGAGTCTGGTGTATATGAACATTAGTAGCGCAGTAAAAGGCTGCGTAGCGGTGAGTGTCTAACGTCAAGAACTGTCCATCAGTGTATAGGTCTCCTAATGTGGTCACCTCTGCTGTCTTCAATATTTCCATTGCCCTGGATTCGTGTGTGACAGAGATATTTGGGTGAGCAGCCAGGGGTATAGCTGGTGCATAGATAGAGGGTCTACATGCTCTAGCACTCAACTCATGCCAGGCCTTTGAGGTACTACGAATAGTTTTGATCTCTGGCAGTGTGATCTCAGACCGTGTATGTAGTAAAATGGCTGTGAGGGGAATGGGGTGTGTATCATCAGTCTCCATCGCTAGGTGCGGCAACTAGTGCTTTGGGAAGTACCAGTAATGTGGAAACTGTGCTTGTGCACAAAGGTAATATAACTGCATATCCGGGACGCCAAACCCTCCCCTCTCATATGGTTGCATCAGTGTATCCCAACTGCAGCTAGGCTGCTTGCCAGCCCATGCCAGTGTTATCATGCATGTTTTGAGGGTCTTAAAAATCGCTCTGGTCAATACCATAGATATATTCACAAACCTATATAAAAACTTGGGCAAGACGGACATTGTCATTATCGCTATATGGTCAGCCAATGACAGCGGTAGCCGTATCCACCTAGCGACTTGGTCTGTCAGTTTCACAAGTGCACGTCCGTATTTAATGCGGACCACTACCTTCGGGTCCCTGTGTATCCATATGCCCAGATATTTGATGGGTTCAGTATCCCACGCAAGGGGGAATTCCAGGTCATGTAGGGCAGTACTTTGCGTAAGGGGTAATATGCTGGACTTATCCCAGTTTATGCTGAGGCCTGAATATATTTCAAATCGCACATACTCCTCTATAAGTGGCGCCACATATGTCTTGGGGTCGTGTACATATAGCAGCATTTCATCCGCATACAAAGAGATGGCCAGTGGGCGTTGTCTGAAACTCAGTTCAGTCGACGCATGTCTCTGCCGAATTACACACACCACTGGCTCCAAAGCGGGAGAGAATAGCATTGGAGATAATGGGCAGCCTTGCCTATTGCCCCTACAAATCCGGACTGGATCAGAGATGAACTTATTGATACGTATCTTTGCTACTGGGTCAGTAAACAATAATCGTATCCACCTCAGAAATGCCTGCGGCATTCCCATGCGATGCAATACCGAACATATATGCCCACTGGATGGAGTCGAAAGCTTTGGCGACCTCTAGCAACACCGCCGCAGCCCTCATCTCTGGGTCTAGTTGATGCAATACTGCAAACAGTGTTCGCAGGTTATGCAATGTTGACCGCTCTGATACAAACCTCGATTGATCCTGCAGGACCATTTTGGGTGCGAAAGGCTGCAATCTAGTAGCAATTATTTGCGCCAGGATTTTGGTATCTATATTCATAAGTGATAGTGGTCTGTATGATTCACACCTGTCTGTTTCCTTATCTGGCTTCAAAACTCTGATTATAAGGGCTTTGGGGAGGGAGGGGGGTAGTAAGTTCCTCTCGTATGCCTTTGCGCACATGGCAAGTAAATGTAGGGCCATGCGATCTGCATAGGTTTTTGTAAAATTCACTGGGGAGCCCATCCCACCACCCCGACGCCTTTCCATTTGGCAAGGCACATATGGCCTCTTTCACATCTTCTAGTGTTATTGGTTGTGTCATAAATTCTCTCTGGGTCTGAGATAGCCAGCCCAAGGCCACATCATCCAAGTATTGAGCTATTTCAGTTTCGGAAGCAGTGTGTCGCGGCCCATATATGCCAGTGTAGAAGTCCATAAATGCTGATAGAATACTCGTTGTAGTGTAACATTTAACAAGGTTCTGGTCTACAATCTCTACAATGTGTGCTTGTGTTTTAGGTTCTGCAATTTTAGAGGCTACAGTGCACCCTGATCTACCGCTTTCCCCATACGATCTCGCTTTCCATCTTCTGGACATATGCCGCACTTCCTGCTCTGCTATATCAGTGTATTCTGTAACCAAATCTCTTATTTGAGCTAGTGTGGTCCTGATGGGGCACAGTTCGTAGCTTCTCTCTAGTGTTTGTCGGGTTCCCTCTATTTCTCGTAGTTTATTATGGATCGCTTTCAGGATCCCTGCTTGTACTCCTATGCACTCACCCCGTATGGTGGCCTTGAAAGCCTCCCGCAGCGTCCCCACCCCTTCTGCGGACCCCTCATTCTCCTGAAAGAAGTGTGTAACTGCAGTACCTATGCTTTCTTTAAACACCAGGTCTAATAATGAAGTAGGCTGAAGCCTCCATTGATACGGTATGCGAACATGTGTAGGTATAGCATGTTCCAGCAAGACAGGGGCATGATCAGATAACGTCTCAGCCAAATGTCACTCCCACTGTCCATGTACTAATTTCTCTCGAGACTAGCAAATAATCCAGTCTAGACCGAGATCTCCACACAACCCTATGAACCTATGGCTTCCATAATTTCGCTAACTGTCCGGGACGCTTGCTTCCCATGCCATTCTGTTTGTAGCAGAACGATCTAGTAGGGGGGTCAAGGTATATGTTAAGATCTCCACCCCCTATCACTGCTGAGGGTGGCTGGGCTTCTAGGCATCCCCATATCTTGCTGCAGAATGCTGGGTTCTCAACATTAGGGCCATAAGTGTTATTGATCCCAAACCACCCTGTAGGAACCTCCCTTGTTCGTCGGTTTCTCAGTGGAGGAGATTGAATGGCTTCCCCTTCTTTACTAGTAACAGCCCACCCCTAGAATAGGAGGAGGACGAGGCCACCCTTACCACTACCCATCTAGCCCCTATGTTGTGTTCTGTCGATCTCGTGTGGTGTGTTTCTTGCAACCGTGCTATTTGCACGCCATAGCGGTCAAGGTACGCCAGTACCTGTCTCGTTTTTTGGGGGATTATTAAGACCTTTCACATTCCATGTTAGCATTTTACCTAGGCCCGCGGGGTGCGCCGCTTCCGGTGTGTATTCCTACATGTCCAGCGGAGTGGTGGGGAAATACCAGTGAGCAGCAATGTACTCTGCACTCATAATATGCACTGTGTCTGCAACATCGAACAAACATAAGTACCCACCCCTCCCACTTCAGCACCCCCAACTTGCTAAAGCCATCCCAGTCAGGGAGTTAGGGGTATACCCTTTGGGTGTCGGTTGATGCTTGTAGCCCCTCCTGATGGTTGGGGTGGCCAAATTTCACCTTTTAGATTGCATTAGTATAGTGTGGTTAATATGGGGGCATTCCATTACCATACATATCAGGATCACAGAATCTTAGGAACTATGAAATTCACTCTGAGCAAATCAGTGGATACCCATCATTCACAAAGAGCACCTGCAACACACCAGCTCTCAGGCAGCCATGCAGTCCAAGTTCCAGCCACCTGGTGTGTCTCAGAGCGGGGACATCACAGTCATTGCCACAAAGAGTTTGCCGCCACATGGCAGCTACCTGCTACTGCTTGTTGCTCCGTATAGGCTCACTGGCCTAGTACTCATTGGTCGTGTCGTCAGCCATCATTTCAGGTTGTTCTCTCCGGTTCTTCAACAATGTTTTAACATAGTCCATGGCTATTTTTGATAAGGAGAAGATCTTATTTTTGCCCCAGCCTCTATGCGCAGCCGGGTTGGGCACATCATGGCGTACTGAATATGTTCAGACTGAAGTTTCTTTTTCACTTGAAGCAATTCTTTACGTGCTGCTTGAACTGTTGCAGTTAAATCAGCATAAAAACCAATGTTGTTTCCCTGGTAGATTATGGTCCGTTTCACAGCATTCCGATCCCTGTAATTGAATAGCTTGGCAATAATTGGACGCGGAGGAGCTCTCTGCACAGGCCACGCTGCTAGCAAGCTATGCGCTCTCTCCACTATCAAGACTGCGGACAAATATCTCTCTCAGCATATTTTCAACGTACAGCTCCAATCTCCCGGTATTGGTAGATATAGGTAGTCCGGTAATCTGAAGATTATTGCGGCGGGAGCGCACCTCTAAATCCTAATTTTTAGCTTGGATTACAGCTGGCACCTTCTCCATGTTTAAACATTTTGTGGTGACAGTCTGTAGGCCATCTTCCGCAGTGGAGATACGCTGCTCAGCCTTACATAGCCTGGCGCCCTGTTTATCTAATTTAGTTGCCTTGTGATCCATGCGCATATTGAACGCATCTATTTTGCCGTCTATTGATTGCAGACTTTGCTGCATGGCTAGGAGAGTAGTTTCCAATGCTTTGGCTCTCTGTGACATAGGCTCCTGCTCAGAGTCTGAGAGTGCATGTTGTTGGGGTTTAGTAGATTTCTGTGTTTCAAACATTGGGTGTGCCTGCTACCTATCTGTTTTCCCCATAGTGGCAAGGTTTTAGATCTCACAGGCGGTTAACCTCAGTACTCATGTCCCCACAGTCTTAGCGTGGTTCCCACCTGGTCCGCAGGGTTCTCACAATTATGTGTGTCCTCTACCAACTCGATTCTGCCCTGTGTATTGGCGCCCCTATCAAGTTCCTTGTGTGCACTGATTGTTCAGTAAATGTAGGGGCCTCAACCATACAGCCCACCCGGATCCGATAGCATGTGTTGGGCCCAGTCTCCCTGTCTAGCATCCTCCTGGATGCCACAGCACTCCCAGGGCCAGGTGCCTAAATAAGACCGCTATGCCTGAGCTGCTCAATAGTGTCTATTCCAGGGCAGGTGCTTAATATGCCTCACCGGGTACTGATATGCGCCCCCTTTCTCTCGGGGGGCTGTCTCCTATAGTGGTCGTGCAATGTGCCGCAACCAGCAGGGCACCACGCCCGGACCAGGGCAGCTGGCCGCGGTGATCCAGCATCGGCGGTCCCTACTGATCTCCCATCCTCCTCCGCTGCACCACGGCGGTTGCGTTGTGCTTTTCCCCACCTCACAGCTCCGGGGGCCTCGCTTCCACTGTGGGCACACCTTGCCTCACTACTTTGTCCCGAGTGGTGTCTCCAGGAGCGGCCCACTGTTTAACGCCCGGGCCGCCGGCCGAGAACACAGCGCCCCAGCCCACTGCCTGGCGCAGCACACCCATCCCAGCAGGCTCGCCTTCCACCACTTAATCCCAGCACCGCAGGGCGCTGTGGGTGCTGCCAGCTGACGTAGCCCTATGGAGTTGATACAGCCCCGGACCCAGCAGCTTCCGAGTAGTTGTCTCGTCTCAGCACTGTCAATCGCAGGTCACACTCATCGCAGTGGCCCATTTCTCCTGGGATTTCTCAGGGCAGCTGCCATTTTCCCCTTTCACACGCTGCTTCTGTGGCCTTATCAGGCCGGGGAAATCGTCGACCAGTGTGGTCTCCCAGGCAGCACGGCAGGCAGATTCTAGTCTTTCCCCCTTCTGCCGCAGTGTTTCCCCACTTTCAGGCACGGATGGCAGTCATATCGCAGGATATTGGATGGATTGGGCTCTCTAGCGCCCCCAGGAAGACCAAATTTAAATAGCATAATTAGAAATTTCTGAAATTCAGATTGTATCATGCTTCTGCGAGTATTATGGCTATTCTGTCTGTTAAAGATGTTCATTTAACTAAACATCTGTGGTTTATATGTCGACATAAAAGACCACAATAAAATCTTCCTGCATGTCTACCCCCTCGCCTCCTGGGATATTTTTTATAGTCTTGGGATAATCTTGTAACTCCATATTGAGTACCTCCTAATCTGAATGATACTAAGTAATACAATTTAAAAGCTACATTTTGATTGGGTAAAGAATCCGTTCTCTTTGTCAATTGTGGTTTTGTATTTTTTTGTGGGCAAGATGCAGCCAATACTTTGTGCATTTTGTACAGCATATGCTATACTAATTGTATACAATACTACTCATCAACATTTATCTCGGTTTCATATCTGGAAAATTGGGGTTTTCATGGTAGATGTGCATTGAGTGATTATTCCCTGGTAAGCAATTCATCCAGTGCGCATTTTAGGTCCAACTTTGCTTCTGTTTACATTGGACACTGTTTTTGAACCTGTAGTTCATCTATCAAGGGGATCGCATGGAGAAATTCATTTTTATCCCAGCCCGCTTGATTCTTCTATAGCACTATTGCCATTTATAGCACTACTTTCTGGCATTCAAGTGGCTAGGGCACTATTGAAGAGAAGGCTTCCATTATAACTTCTTCCCCAGTTGGAGTGTCTATTATAACTTGTGCGGACAAATATTCCTCTGGAAGTAATTTAACACCGGCATCTGTTAACGGTGTCTAAAAACCATAAAGATTGTCTTCTCAATATCCCCTTCAATTTGGATCTGCTTTTTGTAAACCAAACTCTGTTTATTTAAAAGCCCCTCAGTTGTTTGCACCTGAATATAACCATTAGCCTTCGTGATCAGGAGTAGTTTGAGCTTCAGGTGCCCCTTCCTTGTTGTTACTTACCTCCTCCCGTCCAGCTCCTTCCCATTGCGTGCCCCCCTCCTGTCCTGTTGCTTGCCTCTTCACACCCGTCTTGTGTTGTTGCTTGCATCATACTGCTACGTTGCTTGCTCCCTCCCGCCACATCTTCTGTTGTTACTGCCCCCACACACCATCCATTGTTGATGCTTGTCCACCCCCACACTCCCGCCTGCCAGAAAAAAACAAGCATTGTCAAAACCAGCAGATTTCATCTACTCAACCTATTGGCTTTGTCAATGTTTTTAGCCATATTGCAAAGCAGCGCGGTTGCTCTGCAGCACGGTTGAAAGTTAGGGAAAAAAAGCGCTATGACGCAGCCAGTATTGGCTGCGTCATAGTGATTTTTAGGTCTCGCCTGAGCCAGCGCATGCGCTACTCTGGCGAGACTTTTAGTAAGTGGGTTTCAAAAAGCCGACCACAGCTTTTTGTGTGGCCTAGAGCGTGCGGTTACGCGCACAGTAACGCGCACAGGCGCCATCTGGCTTTCCTCTCAGGGCCTTTAGCCGTCTCTCTTCCAGGCGCGCGTGCGCGCACCACTCGCAGGCTCACCTCCTGCTCCCCCTCCTTTAGCCGTCACTCTTCCAGGCGCGCGCGCGCACCACTCGCAGGCTCACCTCCTGCTCCCCCTCTCAGTTAATAGTTAACTTTCGCGGCCACTGGGCCGCGCTTGTGTTATTTATTAATGGCGCTCGTGTGCTTCAAAATTGTTTCTTGCCTTTCGTCCAAGGCAGTCCCCTCCCACCTCCGACACAGTATGGTTGAGCGCCTTCATTTATTTAATAACAGCGCCGCTTGCAGACCCCTCCCACCTCCCGACACAGCATGGCAGTGAACCTTTATTTATGTATAAACGGCGCCCATGTACTTCGAAATTATTTCTTGCCTTTCCTTCAAAGCAGACCCCTCCCACCTCAAAAACAGAATCGCCGAGCCTTTATTTATTTAATAACAGTGCCGCTTTCACTTTGGGGTCGTCTGCTTGGAGTGCTGTTTATTGGATTGCCTCAAAAGCACGCCCCTCCCACCTCCCAATGCAGCACGCGCCTCTATTTATTTATCAACAGCCCGACTTTTACTTTACATTTAAGGAATAGAGCTTAGAGCTGAGAGCTGCGCTTCAAAACACAGCTTTATTTCTCCACAGCGACATGCAACTCCTCTCTTGGTTGCTTCCCCTGTAGCTCTCACTACAGAGGGGCAGTGGCTGCTGAGTTCCATCTGCGCCTTAATTGTTCTTGTTGATACATTCTTAAGATTCAATGGGTGGCGTAACGTCCCCCCGCCAGCATCCCGTGCAAACAAGCTGCAGCCTGGGGCTCTGCCTACTGCTGCTCTGCGCACAGCACATAGGGACTGGAGCAGGGCTGCTGCTGCATTCCACAGCTACCAGTAAGTGCAGGACATCCTAACTTCCACGTACTCCGTAGCCCCAGTCTACCACCCCACCTCTGTGTGCATAAAGTGTGCATCCCGGCAGTGCTGTCTCAGACTGCTTACCCCATCAGCCCCTGTGTGGTGCCCTCAGTATTAACACAGGCATCCTCGCACATCCAACACTATAAAAAAATTGCCATTCAGGGTGGCGTCAATAGCTCTAAATCTCATTGTTATTCAACTAGACCCCATCCATGATGCTTTCGCAGAAAACATACAAACACAGCGGCAATCTGTCTATGCCTCCTGCTTCCTGATTTTAAGCCGTTTCCTCTGTTTTCGTTAAATTTTCAAACTAATATAATTTTGTGTGTCTACGCCATAGCTTTCGTCCCCGGGCTCAGTCATTATCATACCGGTCTCCTTTTAAACCGCTTTTTAGTCCCCCGAAGGATGCTTATCTCACATGCAAATACTTAAGCTTTGCCTGAGGGAGACACATTACAAGCTCAAAAACACTGTGTTAAAAAGATCTCAACTGCAGGACCGAGGCATGCTCTCAGTGAGGCTTTCAATTCAGTTCCAAAGTCAGCTGCTTTACCTGTTACATTACTGCACTGCAATAAAAACAAGCATTTGCAATGCAATAGGTCTCGCATTTACGCAAGTTTAAGCTATTGGCATTGTAAATGACAATGCATTTTATTTATGTTTCAAAAACCAAAACATAAATAAAAGGCATTGTCATTTACAATGCCAATAGCTCAAACTAATGTAAATGCGAGACCTGTTGCATTGCAAATTAATTGTTTGGTTTGTGTGCCTCCGTAAATTCCTTACTTTTCATTGGTAAATCATGGCCATTTGTCCCTCCCTTTTGGTGTGTGTTCCATCCCATGGCGACTGACCATGTCACAGGTTTTTTTTTTTTGCTTCTCGCCTTTTAGGATAACTGGCCAACAATTTTTTCCGATTGCCTGGGCTTGTGTGTTTGGAATGTTGTTTGTTTGCTTTCGGAGGCAAACGCGTGCAGCTGATGTTTTCAACCACACATGTTTTTTTAACTTCAGAAACACACTTGTTACTTGACTTCGCCTTTGGGACCTTATAAGTGTTTAACCATGCAACAGTTAATGTTGTTGCACCAAGGATATTGTGCTGCATAACTAAATACTTATAAGGTCCCAAAAGCGAGACCTATTGGCTATGCCAATGCTTGTTTTAATAATGCTTGCAGCAGGGAAGGGTGGGAGAAATCTCCACAGTCCATGTTGTGTGCCCTCCCTCCCTCCGAGATGCCTCTCGCCAGCTATTTATATATTATTTTTAAGTTCTATGACGCCAGTATTTTCAGCTGTGCTGCTGTGGAACATGGCTAAAAATATTGGCAAGACCTATTGTTTTTTAGGTCTTGCCTAGGCAGTGCGCATGCGCTGCTCTAGGAGATGACCTTTAGAAATTGGTCAGGTCTTTTTCAGCACTCGTGCTGGCATCCACCTTGCAGGAGCGAGCAGCGGCGCGCGCGCTAATTGAAAACATATAGTCCGCGCGCCGCTGCTCGCTCTCGCAAGGGGCATGCTAGCACAAGCACGAGTGTTTAGCACGAGTGCTTAAAACTCGCCTTTTCAATTTGTTTTTTTCCCCCCACTCTCGAGTGTTTAGCACGAGTGCTTAAAAATCGCTTTTTCTATTTGTTTTTTATCCATGGCTTTAATAGAAACCCCCCTCAGAAGGTTTATAGCACCTCGTTGCAGCACGAACTCACGATGTGGCCTCCTTGGCCGAGGGCGCCAAAAATGTCAGTCTCCAACTGATATAGCGCTTTTCATTGGGGGTTATCGTACTTCTAAGCGCCTTCAGTGTTTGTTAAATTGGGAAACGGCAGTCCAGGATGATGCAGTGCCCAGGGTTACACAGTGATGTTTAAGCGGAGAAGCCTGCATTGGAACACACTTATTGTGCTACCGAAACCTACAACGTTCTCACATTTCTTTCTAACGCAAAAGCCTACGGCCACTAGCGTTAGGGTGGATAATGCCTACAGATGCTGTCCACCCTTATTTAGCCCCCCCTTGCATACACCACTTGTGAGCACCACCCAAGCTGCACACCAGAGCCCCCACGGATGAGAGCCCCCTCCCCCCCTGCGGGCAGTCCCTAATGCATTCATCGCAGGTTCATCAAATAATTAACCTTCACTTCAGGCTCCTAATGAGACGCGCACATCCAAAATAAAATTCATTATGAATTAAAAATGAATTTCTCACGTCACGTTGTCTGCTCATTATACTGTCATTCTGTGCAAAACACTTATTCTTCCTGTGTGTTGTAAAAGTGAATGTGTTCTTGTGTTTTGGCTGCTGTTGCCTTTTTTTTCACTCTTCCCAACTGCTTGTGTTGCCGTCGCTTTCTTGTGTGCTCTTTTTAATTTTTCACTTTGTTTGTCTAGCACTCGCTTTCCCTTTTGAACGTTTTTTTTAAATTTAAAAATAATTGTCACTATGGCTTGCTTTTAATTATTATGGCTGCACGCCTGTCCTTGTTTAACGGTGTACGGATCTTAGCGCCCAGTCCCGCGAGATACGAAGAGCGCTTCACTTCTGAAGTTTTTATTTATTTTATGGGGGCATGTTAGCGCAAACCCTGGCTGTGTTTTTTTGTTGGATTATTTTACATTACTGTAAATTGTGAGGGATTATACATGGAGCGTACTGACGTCCTTCAAAACACTACCATATCCAGTCATGCACAGTTCTGTAAACTGTATAACACGCTGCTCCTTTATGTGCCCCCAGACCCTATCTTTCCACACTAACACGTGATGCATTGCATCATTGTGGCGCACTGCACATAACATTAGGGGTACATAATCCCTCTCTGCAACCGAACCGTACAAAAACAGAGCATAGGCCCATAACAAAAAAAATAAGGGTGTGGTGTAATGAACTGATCTGTTGAGTGGGAAGCTGGTGAACCATGTTCCAGTCACGGCGTCTGCTCACTATACTGTTATTTTGTGCAAAACAGTTATTCTCCCTATGAAGCATGAAAGTTAGTCAGCTTTGCTTTGTTTTAACCCTGTAGCTGCTGCACGCGCACATATTTCTGGGGTTAACTGTTTATAATTAGCGTTTCCGCACACGCTTACTTATATTTCCTAAATGTTTATGCACTATCTTGTTTTATCCCTCCTTAGCATATGTTTGCCTTTTAATGTGTATATTTTGATTGGGGACTGTTTGGTGAAGAAGGCAAAGCGAGAATAAAAGCTATTTAATTGCAACTGGCTTAGGGACTCTCTCACGAACTAACTAACTCTCTCATTAACTCTATAACTAACTCACTCTCTCACTAAATTACTAACTATCTCACTAACTAACTCTCTCACTAACTTTTATACAGTTACTATTTCACAACCTTCACCCTCCTGTTATTTATGCCCCCCATAACAAAAAAAACCATAACAAGCAACCATTCGGACAGGCATATAAAAGTTGCAGGCATTAAAAGAACAAAAAAAAATCAACACATTTATTGTAAATACTTTTTTAATATAAACTTTCAGTTGTTCATAATGCTTTCTTAATCATATATAAAGTAACAAAAATGCTTCTAATACTTCTTTATTATAACTTTTCAGCATGCTGCACACTTCTATACAGCACAAATTAAACACATAGGCAAAGTCAATATCTCTGGCTAAACACTTATAAGGTCCCAAAGGCGAGACCTATTGGCTATGCCAATGCTTGTTTTTTTTTCCCTTCACAGCCAGTTCCATCCACTGGATGATGTCCTCTGGTCACAAATAAAATACACCTGTCTTTAAGCTGAAGGAAACGGATGCAAGTAACTGCCAAATACATTAAAGGAATTAATGGTACTATCATTCCCCTGACTCCCAACTTTCCATTGATCGGAACGGAGATGTAATTTGGCATGAATCACAAAGTTTGATCAAGTGGTATAAACTGGGAATGGAACTCTTGTCAGCACTTGCACCACACTACAACATAGCCACTATGCTAGTATACTGGTTGTCATAAAAAGAACCTACTCCATAAGTTCAGCCATGCTCAAAGCCTGACGAAACAATACTTGTTTTGAAAGAAACACCAGAAGTGAACGTTTTTGCAACATAGGATACTGGACGAATTAAAGAGTACTTACCATTTCATGCACAAAAATGAACGAATACAGAAAACAGTACGCCAAATGTAGGCCAGCACATGCATTTCGTGTCTGCACAATGCACCACTGTGTTTGTATACACTGTAACGGGTCAACGAAACATCGGAGTAAGCGTAGGCTTACATTCTAGCTAGATGTGTGGAGTGAGTGCCAGTACAGATTTCTACAAGAAGCAGTGCTGAACACTCGTGCATCATCAGTGAGAGCAGCGACTGGGCTGGCGAGTTAAGGAGCATTTATCAAGATGAAACATTTGTACAATCGTTTGGTACCAACAATGCAGCAGATGCAGTGGCGCCAGGGCCTACTGCTCGCCAAGTAGAACTGTCTTTTACTACGCAACGGGGTTGCTTGTTTCCTTGCTTGTTTTCGATGCTTGGTACCTTTTCTACTCTGCTGCGTTAATGGGATTGTAGCGCCTTGATGCCGGTGACATCTTCCATGCCCACTGTGCCCTCTCTGAAGCAGAAAGAGGGTAAAACTAGCTGTGGAATTAAGCTGCAAAGCTGGGTGCAGATCGCTGCATATAGCCCCACCCGACCCCAAGGGTGTATGTGAATGTTTACAGTAGCGGGTTCGGCTGTTGATTTCCACGAAAGGCTGCAGGGGAGGGGCTTCTGAAGAAGAATCATTTCAAATTCAGCAAAGATTTTAGAACAGAAAACAACACATCCTACTCCTCGACCTGGTGCGGACTTGTACCTGGAAACCAGATAAAAGATTGCATCTGTGACCTGTACCCTCCCTTGTTAATAAATGCCCTTTGCTTTTGTCAGTAGGAGAGACTCTTTTCTAACTGTGAAACCATTGCCAAGCCAACAATGGCAAGTTTCTCTGATCTATTAGATGGACAGGTCTGCTCTGACAAGACTCGGGCTGCCCATTTCTTTCAAGGCGATACAGTGACTGTTGCAACACCGCCAAGGACGAGTGGTAATCGCCACCCTCTGATGACCTTTCCAGAAGTGAAAGTGGCATCGAACTGGCTCCAGGGCTTTCTTCCTCCCGGTGGAGAGGAGCTGTGGGGATGTCTCTATAGATGGATATCCCATTCTTGAGACATAGAAAGCACCATGATATGTCAGACATCTGCCATGTCAGCACCGGCCCCAGATAAAGGAGCTATGCAGTTTTGCCTAACCATACACCCTGTCATCAGTATAACATGGGGGTACATAGCTTACCCCGGAAGCCCGCCTGACCCCCTAAACCTTCAATATTTCCAGACCGTAGAGCACTTTGCTTTAAGGACACAGTCCTAAACATCTCCCAAGACCTGGTTACTGGGCAGTAAACACTGACATTCCTGTGTTGACCCATAAATAGCTGTATTGTCTACATCTAGGATGTGCAACGTAGGTCCAGGAGGCCTGAATGATTCCAGGCTCTCAGGATAGTTACCCCAGATAAATATACATGCAATGGTTTATATAGTGCTCATTTACATAGGCAGTGGTTATAGTGAAATGCTCTAAATTACATCCGTGTTCATCTCTCACTCTTGCATATCTCATTATCTCCTATCTATTTCTTATTTCACCCTTCCATCTCGGTTTCTCACCTCGTCCTCTCGGTATCGCGCCTGCCTGCCTCTCTCTATTGCATCTCTCCATCGTGCTTTCTCTCTCCGCTTGCCCTGTACCTCGCCACTTCCATATCTTTCCATTTGTGCTTCTCACCTCTCCATATCTTGCTACCTCCGGTTGTCACAATTGCTGGAGCTCACCTTGACATTTCTCGAGCTCATCCTCTGTATCACCTCTTTCCACATTTCTTGATCTGATCTCTGTAGATAGCTCTCCCAGTTCCAATGTCAACATACACAAAATGCCTTGTATACCCCCACCTGTTTTCTATGCCCACAAATTTCTAGATTGCATCATTGTTTCATGGGACACTCAGAAATACCAAATTAACTGTAATGGTGAACAGTTCTTTCAACCTCCTAACCCACAATCTCAGAATGTAATATGCACTTGCTGACCATGTGTTGCCCTGCATTGGGTAGTTCCGAACATTGGTCTTTCGATTCACTCTTGCAGATGAGATTTCACTGAATATTGTGAGTTCTAGAATCAGAACCTTAATTTTAAGACCCACATCCTTTGCACCAATGAGATCAGACCCTCTTACCTTAATAAACACGCAATCCTTTTTTCTAGAAGAGTTTTAAAAGAACATTTGCCACACATCGATGCTGCTGGATTTCAGAATTGAACATAAGCGGACAATTCTTCCCCATGTCATCACAGTGAATGGAATAGCTGGGTTCATATTGGTCTCCTATACATATGAATGCCCCATTTGCTGCACTACATTGCATTCCCTGCATTCATATGACTGGATGTGCAGGTCTTGCGATCCAGACCGCTTTTAGCTGTGTGTAGGTAAAAACCTCTTGTGGACAGCCGCGGTTCGTGCAGGTAAGTGGTGGGGCTGTGTAAGGGGGGACTTCAAGGGACGATGCTGAGGGAAAATTAATTAGTTATTTAATTTTCCCTCGACATCGTCCCTCAAAATCCCCCCTTACCCGGCCCCACTGCTGTTACCTGCACGGACTGCGGCTGCTTGTGGACCATACCAGAATGTTACACTGGGCAGAGAGCTCCCCCATTGCTTTCCATGGGTTGGTTTATTGTCAATCTTATTAGCTTTGAACAGTCGGGAGAGGCTGGGGGGGGGGGTGGAGGGTGATTAGGGCACTAACACGTAGGTCTTCTTGGATCACTCTTCAGAAGCTTTGTCTTCTGGGCACCCCACATCCACTGGGATGTTCTACAATTCTCACCTTCCTGGTCAGTCTCTCCTCCTGCAGGGCAGGCTGGCTACCTCTCCCTCTCCCCCTCCCCATTCCCCTCCCTCCCCAGTGCTTCAGGACAGGTACACTGAAAATAGCTAATAAAAATGGTTCAGTGCGACTCTTTAAGTATATAGTCAAAACGACTCTGCCTCGTTTTTACTAATCACTGATGAATTTTATTCTGCAACAATAGATACGAATCAACAAATACAATAAATCAAAAATGTGCAGACGGCGCAGTGCTCAAGTGTGTGATATTTTACATTATATACAGTATATATAGAGTGCCTCTATCTCTTCTGACACCAACAACTCAATCCATTTGGGTGCCTTGTTCTCAGGACGCGGTCCTCCTAATCAGGCGCTCCTATATGCCTTAGTTGTGTATATACAAGATCAAGAAACTCGATAACCTTGGCACTATTAAGTGTGGATCCAGGTGCCCAGGCATTTGAACAGATGGACAGCTAGGAGGTCCAATGTCGCACAGCATTGTTGTCCTGAGGACAGCATAATATCACACGCTTGAACAATATGCCATCTGCTCATTTTCTGATTTATTGTAATTGTTGATTGGTACCTATTGTTAGAGAATACATTTTTTTTTTAAACAGATTTTATTTGTCAAATAGCACATATAGGGCAGAGCTCTGTACCCCAGAAACTTCTGCATACGAAACGTATATCATCCTGACTTTGACTGTTTACATGAACATAGCAAGGAAAAACGGAGAGCAATACAAATGAAAAACCAACAAAGTAACCATACCCCCACAAACCCACCCCCCCCATCGCACTAACGTCCACTCCAGAGCTACACATTAAAAGCAAAGGCATCGTCTGCGGAAAACATGGTCTGTCATCGCACAAGAGACTATGTCCTGTAGCAACAAAGTAGAAAGTTAAGCCGGGTCGAGGGGCCCCGCCAACGAAACAGGCTCCAACTCCAAGCCTCGGTAGTCCGCCCATCGCCTCCAGATTTTAAAATGTTTAAGCGGGCACCCTCTTGCTGTGAAGATGGGAATCTCCAAGCCCAAGCAGAAGTCCAGACCGTTCTTCCATGCGGACACTGAGGGCGCCACCAGTGCCTTTCAAGCCCTGGCAATATCTTTTTTAGCCAGAGTAAATCCCAACAGCATAAGATGGCGTTTGTATATGTTGCCCTCAACCCCGTCCATAACATGTAGGAGTACCAGCTTCGGCGAGCAGGGAAGGTCCCAACCCAACACTTCAGAGAGGCAGGCCTTCACTCCCCTCCAAAAACGGGCCAATGCAGAGCAGTGCCGGACTGTATGCAGCAGAGTACCCTCCTCCCGCTCACATCTGAGAGACACAGGGGAAGCCACCAGACCTGCCCTCCACAACCTAACCCTGGTGAAGTATACCCGATGAGAGAGAATACATTTTGATCAGTGATTGGTATAAAGAGGCAGAGTCGTTTTGACTATTTACTAAAGGAGTCCCTCTGAACTATTTTTATATATTTTCAGTGTATACCCAGGTTCCGAGCTCTGGCAGAAGGGTTAGGTTCTGTGTTCGCAGTATATCCGGACGGGTACACAGTTTCTCCAGCAGGCGATTATGACTACAGCTGATGTCCCCTCACCTCTGGTAGACTGGCTGTCAGGCAGACACCAGCCCTGACTTCACAGCAGTGCTTTTAATAGACTGTGAAGCACTCCCTTCCTTGGCCTTGGAGGATTTAGAACTGGAAACAACAAAGTGGGGTAGCAGGTTTCCCTTTTATGGACAACTGGCAGACAGGGGATGATCCATTGTCTGAAAATGTAGAATCTGGTTAGGGTGTTTTTTCTTTCATGTGTCCTTCACCCTGCCGGGTGATTTCCCTTCACAGTCTTTGTGTAGAGTTATACTCCTCTCAGTCGGGTCATTTCCATCCTGGAGCTTCCACAACAGTGTAACAGAGATGTGATGTTTCTGCACCTGTCTGTCAGTAGACCAACTGAAGGACTAATCGGGGGAAGACAAAGGGGCAGGCTTCACCTAAAGGTTGCTCCACCTTTCAAAATAGCGTGTGCATTCCCACTCGTCACCCTTCTCAATAACAGAATGGCATTTTTCTGAAAGACTAATCGGCAACTCCTTGATAATAAAATGCCTCGTAAACCGCTCAGGTCCCTGCCCCGGTCTCCTTCCGCCAGCTACAGACGTTTGAGCACTAAACTTCCTCTTTCTATGATCTCAGTCCTCGCGTCCATCTTTTATAAGGCCAGGCCAGAAGTATTCAAAATGGATCCCACTGGCCTCCATTACTCTGTTTCACTCAGACATACAAAATGCATGCTTGCAGGCTACACACTAACACGCTTAACATGCAATAGAAGCTGAACGTCACACTAGTGACTCAGATAACAAGCATTGGCATAGCCAATAGGTCTCGCTTTTGGGACCTTATAAGTATTTAGCCAGAGCTATTGGCTTTTCCAATGGCTTTAAGCTATGTTGTAGAGCAGCATGGATGCTGTGCAGCATGTTGAAAAGTTATAATAAAAAAGTGTTATAAGCATTTTTGTTACCATTAATATAACCAATAAGACATTAGTGTCTAAGCGTGACCTAAAAAATGAGGTACTGATTTTTTCCAACGCCCGCAAATAGATCAAAATGTACTAAAAATGCAGCAACATGTGCTGCTGCACAGTGATGGCCCTTCCCAAAGGTTAACTGGTCACCTTTCAATAGTTTATTGCTGTATTTGAATGTTAAAAAGGTACTTACAGGGTGAAACCTTTGGTATAACAGTATCAACATGGGTGAAAATACAACAGAATGTAGTAAAACTGTTGCAAAATAAGCCACATAATTTGCCTTTTCTTGATGTATAATTTTGTTAACTCTGCCACATAATTAGGTCCTCTCCTGCCAGAGAATTCCAGTTGACCGGGGTATAACCAAATGGCACTGTAATTATGAGAGTATGCTACTGCAGTGTTTTCCACTGTAATAATGGATTAACCACACTTGCCACATAGCACCTGCCTTATCATTTGCAGTGCTCAGCAAAACACATTCAATTCCTAAGCGAAAGGGATCAAAAGTAACTACAAACAAGAGGTGCATGGCACAGTGGTGCAGCCACCCTGACCTTTCTCAGTACCTATCAGCACATGTGATGCAGGGGTACTTGTGAGTGGGGTGACATTGCCTTTGTCTGACAGCAGCCCTCGTGCATGCATCTCTTCCCAGGGGCATCCAAGCTGACTCCAGATGAACCACTGTAATGTTACATGAACTGTAACTGCAGTGTGTGGGGTCTTCCAGGCACTACTAGCAGCCTGCTTGGATTACAAGAATCTGGGCGACTTTATTTTGTACATTTAGTACGTACAGAAGGAAGGGGTCCTTCGATGTTCAGGCGTCCTTGCAGCAGTCGGTTGCAAAGTTGGACACGCCCTCTTTGAACAATTACCTCTTATCGCATCTTGCACAAATACTATATGGGGTAAAGTGCAAATGTATACCCATGGCCAGCAAACGGGTTATTTTATTCGCCAGACCCCTGTATACCTCAACCAGGGCAGGCGTGTCCATCTTTTAAAGATGTGGGCACTGTGGACCTGTGACACTACCAGCCGCTTGAATGAATGAGTGGATGAATGGATCTTTCAGTGAATAGACGAGCGAATGAACAAATGAATGAATGCATGAATGGCTAGATGGTGAAAGAATTGATGGACGACTGGAACGTGAACAGTCGGATGAGCAAATGAAAGGATGGTTTGGACGATGCAAACCATCCTTCCAGAATAGATTAATACCATATTATGTTGCACATTATTTATACCGCGCGCCATTCATCATTTGCTTCGACTCCTGGTGTTTTGGGTTTGCAGTCAGAAGTCTGGGGTTTTGAGTGTTATAGAATGAATTGCTAGATGAGGAAATTCGCTTGGATGCGTAAATCGATGTGGTTCGACCGTGGATGCGCGATACGATCTGCATGGATCAATGAACATATGAAGAGACATGGCCTAGCTGTGAGACGGTAGTTTTCAAGGCACTATCGTATTCAGGGTGTAGACAAATGGAGTGTTCATAAAACATACTTTTATTTTTTCTGGTCACCCCTGGCGCAGCTGGAGTGCTTGCAGCGCACTTGCTTTTGACCTGCAGTGATCCCTGTGCAATATTTTAGGGCTAACATGCGGAGTCATTTCTCGCTTATGCCATAAAGTAGCGGAGCGCCGGTGGCATTGTTTCCTGGACTCCCTGTATCTTATTCACTCCTCGGCGAAGCACAAGAAGGCTGGTTCACTTGTGTAAAATGTCACCATGGAAGGAAGATCAGACAGGCCATTCCAGGGGTGCAGGAGTCAGGCTGGCGCGGGACTCGGCGCTCGGGACCCTTCGCTGTGCGCTACCTGCCGTGGAGCAGGTACAATGCTGAGCAGACCACGGAAGAACATCAAACTTCGGCTGCCGAGCGCGCGCGCCTCCTTGTCACGCTGCAGAACAGTCATGTCTGGATGTAAAGAGAAAGCAGGCGACTCACAGCGCAGAAAATAAAATATACTCTCTGACAGTGGACATACGGGCTGGGTTCGAATGAAAGACTTCCTTTGACTCTGAGCTCCTTGAGCTGTAGCTCCGTAGCCCCCATGCAAGCTTTCCCATATCATGGACTAACGAGCGCGGCAGCCTGCAGAGCTGACCAGACGCTCGTGCGTCGTGGCTGGCCTTTGGATGGGTACGCGCGGCAGACATGTGTTTACAATTATCGCGCCCGCGTCTGGGCACGATAATTGGAAACACATGTTTGCCGCGCGTACCCATCCCAAAAAGGCCAGCCACGACGCACGAGCGTTTTTGGGACTGGTTTTCAAACTCTCTTACTAAAAGTCTTCGCCTCTAAGCAGCGCTTGCGCGCTACTCGAGGCTCGACCTAAAAAGGCCTAGTCACTATTGATTCTCAAAACCTGGTATGCTGCCACCACCACACTAAATGCTAAGCCAACAACAGGGCAGTATTCCACTGAGTGAGGGCATCATTGGTGCGCCCTCTAGGTAGCAGGGCAAGTCCAGGACATGCTCCTATTCAGGGACAGACCTAGGCCTCTGTACACTCGCTAGATTAATGTGACACCAGAGGCAAAAATCAAACGTCAGGGCGCCAGAATCACAGTCTGGCACACTGTTCTTGGGGATACTCCAGTTTACCATGCAGGAGACTCTCATCTCAACAGTATCCCACAACAATTACATTTATGTTGCAATCATTTTTATTTCAGTTTCCTAAAAATACAGCTTATGGCGGGAATACCCAGCTAACAAAACCCCACCTTAACACCCCTCTTTCACCTTAATAAATGACCTTGAGCTGCCCTCTGCAATTTCCTTTGCTGTATCTTCTAAAATCTTTCAGGCTACACGTGTTTTAAGCTGTTTCACTTACGTGCCAGTGTTTTATGGGTATGTTTGTCCCTTTCTTTGAGGCCTCTGTTATCTTGATTTGAGTAAGCTTGGACCAGATTCCATAATTTGTTGAATGTATGTGTCATGTCCTTTAGGTCATGCTAGTGTCTCATGCCTGAGTAGTGTCCACTGCCTCTGGATCCAAAAGGCAAGCATTGGGGGCAGGGAGATTTCTGCCTCCAGAGTGAAAATATTGTTTCCTTTATTGCTCACAACAAGTGTAATATAATTTTTGTCTACTCAACTGATGTGGGCCGATCCCTTATGCTGGTTTTGTGATGACTATAATTCCTGGGCTATTGCCTATGTTCCTTCCCCCTTGGTGGATATTTCAGTTATTAACTCCTCCAGAATTGTCTGATTTTCAGGCAGGACAAAAATATATGTACAGTTGTTTCCTGTTCCCCACGTTGTCTTCAACAGAGTTTGGGTTTGAACTTGCCTATTTTATAAATCCTCTCTGGGGTATAGTGCCACCTGTATAGGATCCTATATAGTGCTTTCATTCAGCGTGTTGTGCAAAGTTACTTGTTCTGGTGTATATTTCATCCTACTTTTGAGGTTGAGAAATGTGAAGATCTCTTTTCCTTTGTCTTTCTTATTAATATTAGTGTTTGTGTCAAGGCTATTATGTGTTTAAGATCCTATGTATTTTGGACACTAGGTGTTTGATGGAGATAAGAGCCGGACAAAATTGTTTGAAAGCACTAAAGGGTCTAAATATCCTTCTCTTGACCAAAGTTTGTATTACCCAGTGTCAGAGTTGGATATCATGGAAGTGTATTCTCCCCCATTGAGGTCATATTTTGCTGCAATGCCTTTGAAAGAGATGATTGCTCCGGTTTCATAGAGGTCTCATAGTTTAAAGCACCCTCAGTCTTTTTAGACCTGCATTTGAATAGTTGAGGGGAACGTGGCCAATCCTTCCTTTTTGACTATTCCAATGTAAAGCGGTTTAATGCAGATCATTATTTAGTATTTGGGCACCCAAAGTGCTTCTCCAATTGGAAGTCATCATGATCATTTGTCAATCTCATCCCAAAGCCATTCTACTGTGTAATACATTTGTTAGGTTGTTTTGAACATAATTTTGCACAGAAGCAGGTGTCCCTCCAACCAAATTCTGTGTTTTGCAGATCCCTTGCAGGCAAGTTATCTTGTAGTTTGTGAGCAAGAGGGCCTCAAATACATTTAGTATTTTCAGTAACAGTCCTCTTGAGTACCACTATCTTACCTACCCATTATCGTGCATAATTTCACCATGAAGAGAGAGTGGACTTTGCGCCTCCCAGTAATTTCTTAAAGCTATCCCCTGTGGTGTATTGATTGGTGTTAATTTGTTGACAGCAGAATGGCCAGGATTCAGACGTCCTCCAGCTACCATCTAAAAGAGGTTGTTACCTTGCAAGTGCTTGGCCACCCACTAAGGACTACGGCTTTAGTGAGTTTATTTGGATTCTCGCTATGTCTCGGAACACTTCCATTATTGTGAGAGACTACCATTAAGGAAGCTGGATATTATCAATTGGCCATCACCATAGTGACAAATCTGGGTGCCAGTCCTATCTCCAACATCACCGCTCAAAAAAATGATCGGTCCAGCCGGTCGAAAAATTTCTGCATCAAGTGTCAGCAGAATAATCTGTATTTTCTTCATGTGTATCTTTTCAACCATACAAATCGCCTTTCGTAGATTGTTTTGTATCAGACACCTCCTCCACCCCAGCCCATCCCCACAAACCTGCTTTGGTCAGGGTAGATTAGTTCTGGAAGAATCTTCTCTAGTCTCTTCACAGACTAGTCAGTCTAGCAGTTAGTCTTTTAGCATATAATTTATAAAAAAGTTCCAAAGAACCCATCTAGGGCCAGTGCTTTGTTGGGATTAAGACATGTCATTGCTTTTCCTACTTCCTCTTCTCCCACTGGTGATCCCGGTTCGTGCCTTTTGAGGGCTGTAATTTTAAGTAATCTGACGTTTGATACATTTGAAGCCATGCTGGATCCTTGAGTACGTAAGTTGTATTTGTGAATAGTTTGAGTAATCCTCTGTGTCGATGTTCAGTTCCCTCCAGATGTCCCTCAGCCCTAGCTCCGTTAGGCCATTCTGTAAGCTCTTGGAGAATGCCTCCGTTTTCCTCATGCCTTTCTTGGACCTGTCTCTCTGGGTTCCACATTGTGTTAAAGTATCCTGCTATGATAATGTCTCCTCCAGCAAATACAGCTATCTTATCTAGAACATTCTTCAGAAATGCATCCTGCATCAAGTTTAATGCATATAGCATGGCCATAGCGATTCCTTGACCTAGAGTGTACCCCTAAGTCTAAGAAATCTGCCTTCTTTGTTAACCTTATCTTCCAATAGGAATGCCATATATCTCTTGATAAATTCCACCATCCCATTATGCTTTGACTCTGCAGAGGAATACTGAACATTGGGATAGTCTGTTTCATTCTTTGTTGGTCTGTTTTCATCCGAAGAGTGTCTTGAAAACAAATACCATCTGGTAGGGAATAATTTAAGTGTTTCCAAACCACTGCTCTGCTTTTGAATTTCGGCATTCAGCACTTTTACATTAAGTGATATTACAGTCACTGGTATTCAGATGTCACTGGTGGCTCTAGTTTATGTGCAAGGGGGTTGCGGGTCCACCTCAGGTTTGTGATCTCTACCATTGCTCCTTTCTCCACTTCTTGCCTGGAAATGTATTTTCTTTGATCCCTTTCTTGCCTGTAATCCTCCTTGAGCCCTACACTTTTTACCATCTACGTAGCCCCCTTAGCCCAATTAGTTAAGTCCTTTGGGTTTGAGACATTTTCTTACGCATATGATAATCAGTTAGTCATCTCATTTGGGCTGCACAATGAGAATGTCAAACAGTGATTTATCATCTGCAATTGAGAGAGTACCATTTGGATGTCCCTCAACTGTCTTCAACTTAATGGGGGCAATACAGAAATCTTTTTGTTTGGCAAAGCTCAGCTCTAATGGATTGAGGATTGGTGGTCCGAACTTGGTCCTACAGCATTGCCCAGTAGAACTGCTAGGAATCTGGGCATACTTAGACAACTAACCATCGATGCGGTACCAGATCACCTCCATATGTGGAATCTATTTTGGTACTATGCGTCGTCTCAAGAAATCCTTTAGGCTACTTCCGCTGAGCTCCCGTAAAACACTCATCCAAGCTTTACTCATCAGACGCTTGGATTACGGCAGTGCCCTAATCCTTGCCTCTAACGAATCCCTTTTATCGAAATTGCAAATTGTCCAAAACACTTCTGCTCTTATGGTAAACAACCTGCCTACAAGGACCCCGTCAGCCCCCACACTCAGAGCCCTACATTGGCTCCCCATCCGTAACAGAGCACTGTTTTAAACTGCTCTGCCTGACCCATAATTCCGTGTCAGGCTCTGGCCCAAAATACCTTCTGAACAGACTTACTCCTTACCTTACGAGCAAGAAGTTTCAGTCGAGCAATCAATTTCTGTTATGTCCCCGGTGTATCCGCACTGCTAAACATGGGGCCGAGCCGCTTCTTATTTTGGCCCGTTCCACTGGAACAAACTTCCCCTGTTCGTCCGTGCGTGCTCAAGTCTATCTGAATTAAAAAAACACCTTAAAACCTGGTTGATTTATTGCTGCCTCTACTCGCCGATCGAGTGCCGAGATGTCCCTACGGGGATGAGTTGTGCACCATATCAAATAAAATAATATAATACTGTTTGTGGTGCTGACCGTTCTCCTGGACCACCCCCACTTACACTTTTTCATTAGAATCCTCTCTGTACCATTACCCCTAGAGCACAAGTCTGTGAGCCTTACCTTCTGCGTTCTTCCGATGGTTCTAATGGCTCAGAAGTTCTCCGTGACCATATTTCCCTGTGGTGTATGTGTCTACACCATGAGTTTGTCTGCTTTTCACGTCCTCCAGGTCATCCATTGATTTGTGTTGGTGTGGATGGTTCCCCAGCTACCTCTTTCAACTGAAATCTCAATATGCAAGCCGCCTCTTTTCTGTCCATAACCTGGTGCACCTTGCTTTCGAATTCAAATGCCAGGTCAAAGGGATATGTCCAATGGTATTTGATGCTCCCTTTCTGTAATGGGATGGAAGGCTCTACGTCATTACAGTGTAGATCGGGGAAATATCTTGGAAAATCAGACATGACTTGTCTTAAGTTTACTTATTGACCAGGAGAAGTTACATGTATTTCAGTGTTTTTATTCCATATGCTTTGTCGAGCTCCTCCCCTAGACTAAGAAGGGATACGTTTGCGGCACCAGATGAATACCTGCTGCAAAGACCGGAACACCTCTGTCCAAAACGTTGCTCTATGAGTTACTCCACAGCACCTGTCCATGTGAAAAAAGTTTCTCACCTCTGCGAGACATCTAATGTAATTTAGAGACTGACTTCTGAGCATCCTCCACAGCCTTTCTGGTGTGTAATATACTCTAGGTTCTTAAAATGACAAAGGATGGCTCAAATTGCTGTTGTTTTGACGACGTTTTTCTATTTTCTCTGTTTATTCTCTATCAAGACCCCGGATCACCTTTCTATTGCTCCTACAGATTGGCAAATTAATCTAGGGCATTAATGATAGTTTCCTTCACTTGTGATACCTCTCTGACTTCGTTTGTCTATGGTATGATTTGCTTCCAGTGGAATAAATTTGAGTTAGACCAGTAGGGTTGCTTGATATATTTTAAGCTCAGGGGTGTGGAATTTAATGAAATATCTACTTGTCCATGGGACAGGTTGCTTCATAAATCTACTTGCCCTGTAACAAAATCCAGTTGTTCATTTGGTGCCAGGTAGTATGGCTGCAAAGTATAGTAGCAATCTTATTATATAAGAGCTCTGATAATAGCCTCTCTGATTATGCTATAGCTCATATCGTAGTAGGATTTGAATACTAGCAAATCCCTTATTTTGCCACCTTTCCGCCGATCTACAATCTGGGGCTGGAGGTAGCAGTAAGCAATAGTTCCCCATGGTTGGAATGCCCTTTTGAGTCTGTGCAAATCTTCTAGCATGTTTTATGGGTTTTCATCCGCTCGTCTCTAATATTTTACCATACAGAGAAAGGCTGGAAATTTGCTCCTGACAAATGTAGAAGTAAAACTTCTTCCAGAGTTGGGGGCAAAAAGTGGTTGGTGGGAAAGTGAACTTGTTACTGCTCAACAGAATTTCGCATGGACAAATCTACACATGCATGCTTGCTCGTGCTCAAATGCAGTTCCCAAATATTTTCTAGGAGTAAGATTTCCTGATCTACGCAAAGTGGATTTGTTCAGTGCCCGAAACTACTGTGGCAAGGTGTGGTTTTTGAGACCAAAAATATTGTTGCTTTTGCCAATGTCGGTTATAATGATGAGGGCCCGGCAACTCCCACAACAATACAGTTGTACAAAAATCATGTCAAAGCAAGACACGCATTGACAAAACCAAAAGCTGACTATCAACGTCGTACCTATGGCCTTCGCCAATGCTTGTTTATTTTCATGTTTCCTATAATTTTGTTGAAACTGTTTACACTGATTTTCCATTATAAAATTTTTGGGGGAAATATTAGCATGCATCAACACGTTTTACCAAATGATGCTTCAAAGAAATGGTACCTAAAATTTCACAGTAGTTTAGCAAAACGTTTTGCTTCTAGTTGCATTTTTTTTAATGAAGATTTTATTTTGAAAGCAAAGAATCATCAATCTTGCTTTCAAGCTTTTGCATATATTTGAATCTAATCAGAGAGCATCCTAGAAGCATTATACGTAGGCTCATATTGTCAAACTTTGCAAAGGTGTGTGCACAATTTTATACTGGAACCACGGTCAGTACTGCAGTCTGAACTCACAACATTTCCTTAGAGCGCTCACCCTAACAATAAAGGCTTTCTATTGATGAATCATAAATAATAGGTTCGAACAGCATTAACAGATGGACACAAATATTATCTTAACTACAGACAATATGCTTCTCTGGTCCATAATGTGGTACTGTAATCTGGCAGCCAAAGGGTTTGTGCTTCAGGGGATTGGGTCTACTTGTCCCAGGACGATAAAAACATGAAAACTGGTTGTCCTTGACCACAAACAAGGTGTACTGGGCGTCGGGCTATAGGAATTCCACACCACTGGATCCCCAATTTAGAATTGCCAATCAAGTCCTACACACGGAAGACCGTTATTGTCGAAATTTTGCATGTCCATGTTCAGCACCACGGGGTAGTTTCTTGGGTTCACCTACCTCCTCATCCGATCCATCTCAAGCTTTAAGTCTGTAATTTTTCATTATTTTGGTATTGAGAGGGGGAATTACAGGGACAGTCATCCATCATAAAGCCCGTTTGGATGATTGCTTTATTCAGTTAATGGCTGTCCAAGCCTAATTGCTGAGTCATCTCACTGCCCAGGCTGTTGGACCGCTGAGTAGTATGACTTGATATCACCAATCTCCATCTCCCTGTAATAATCAGATGGTTAAGATTTATCAAGCACTACTCTAGACATTTTGCTCATTCACAAGAGTCCGTGGCCTTGGAGACGAATTGGTCTGGAATGTCGTTTGGGAATTTCTGCAACTTGTGTAGTATCTTGGGGAAACTACCCCATATTGATTAGGGTATCTATGCCCTGAATGGAGATTTGGAAGTTGCGAGTTCCATCCATGCAAGTCCTTATGCAGCGCCTCAAGCAGAGGTTAGCTGTCAGTCCAGTTTTCCGTTGAGTCACACCCTTACCCAGATGCTTAAAAGTAACCAGTAGTGTATTTACAAGTTCATAGCCAACTGCTCCCCTCCCCCCCCCCCCCTGCACGGGGAGAACTGATTTTCTAAATCAACCCTTAGGCTGAAAATCCTACCAAAGATGTTGAGTACCTCTATTAGTTGCTGCTTTTTAGGTCTCGCTTAGCGTCGCAGCGCATGCGCTGCTCGCTCTGCGAGATCTATTGTCGTCGGGTTGCTTTCGGAAGTGGGGTAGAAGCTTTTGGTGACCGCCCTGTCTCCTTTAGGCCCCGCCCACCCGGACTGGATCTTTTCCTCGTCTGTTGCTAGTCATGCGCGCTGCGTCTCTTCACTTCTCCCTTCTCACGAGGCGGTGGGCGGGTCGGCACTTGTTCCACTTAAAACCCTTTCGCCAGGCAGCCCGTGTTCACGGGGCGACACAGCTTGGCTAGTGCCACCCAACGACAACCGATTTGCTAGATCTGTTTTCCGAGATGAGTATTCAACGACCGGAAAAACTTTGCAGGTAGATATCGCCAGATTGCTGAAGTAGTATTATCATTTTGAAAAGAGCAATTCTGACAAAGGGAGGGTCTTCCAAAAGGATGCCTGGCTTCGGAAGGCTGTAACTGCACCGTTATGTTGCCATCGAGCAAGTTGTGGTCTTCATGGCAATGTGTATGAAAGGTGCGCTGTTGCCATTGTATTGCTCCACCTCCCGTCACATGTCTAATACCGTCTACGGGGCTGCCGGGTGAATGGAGAAAATCTACCCTTCATGCCAGAAACTTTGTGAAAATGCCTCGAGTCTCTGCGAAGCCCGCGTGACTGAATGTGACACCTTTTAAGAACAAAAGCAAGTCATCCAAACAACCGGAAACTGCATACATTCTGCCACTCAAGGAGATAGACCACGTTTCCCCCCTCCATGCAGACGGATAGAAATGGTTTTCATGGCAAGTGTGAAATGCAGAGGGGAGAGCAAGCAGCCCTCATACCCTACCCAACATGTTTGGGTCCGAGATCTGACGCCTGACCCGACGGGCGCTTAGAGGGTAATTGAATATGCTTAATTGTATGCGCACCCAACCGTCGCAGCAGCGCCAGTCGCGGGCGGCCCATGCAGGTAAGAGCGGTGACCCGAGTGGGGGTTGGATACGTTCCTCTACTTTGCCAGGTACATTAACTCCTTTACGTCCTCTTGTTTTAAGTGTAATTGCACAGAATAGATCAAGTGCCCATTACTTGAATGCACATGCCTCTGGAGACAGATATGCACCAAGAACGTGAGATTATGTGTCAGATTACCATTCTGAGAAATATCGTCTGAAATAAATATTGTTTTCCAATTATCGTTTGTAGCTGTACTCTTGTTACCTCCAGTACAGTGATATTTTAGTAAACGGTTTTTAGGACACTATATTCATGTCAGTTGATATTCTGAGAAGGTATTCTAGTGTCTAGTCATTAACTCTTAGGCGCATGCTTGGTTATGTGCTCTGTTTATGCCGGAATCTTGCTGTTGTGCAGTTGCGCCCTGAACCTCAAACTTGTATGCCATTTCCAGAGGCCGATGACTGGAGCAGCCAAGGAGACCAGCTGCTGTGGTATAAATTGAGGGCAGGGGCCTAGATATTTATACCCAGAGGCAGCGCTTGTGGTAGACCCAGAAACCCATTAACATGCATAAAGCCAGGTGGTTAGAAGGTCACTGGGGACTGAGATAATAGGACGCGCACCAATTGCTTTGATATGAAAAGTTTTATCTACTCTTAGGCCAGCCCAGTTCAGCGCTTTGTTCCTTTCCCGCAGACTGTTGTAAGGAAGAGATCTCTTTCAAGCGGCTGCCTGCTATCATTTGCTTTGTAGATGTTTGTTTACTGGCCTGCCCTAGAGTCACTGATTATACTGCAGCCCCATATGGTATCAGTAATGACGAAGTGAAGCCTTGCAGAGAGATGATTGCTCATAGGATGGGTCAGAGAGGCGCCCAAAATTGCTATCCGATGCCGAGCAGTCCCCTCTGTTTTTATTTGTTAATTATATACGTTTTACATATTGTGCTAATGGTTGTTAGGGCGCTTTACAGAGAACAGTTCAAGAGCAATGGAGTTACTCTTAAATAGGAGAGGAGATTAACGGACAAAGAAGCGTAAACCGGGCAGCGTCATAGAAAAACAAGCATTTGCAATGCAATAGGTCTCGCATTTGCGGAGTTTGAGCTATTGGCTTTGCAATTGACAATGCATTTTATTTGTGCGTTTGAAAACCTGCGAGGCGCACTTTGTACTTGTAGTCCTTGCTTACAAGATGCAAGGCTGGCAATAACTGCGCCTCTTTTACTGCCAGCCTTGTTTCTCGTAAGCAAGGACTAGAAGTACAAAGTGCGTGTTTACGCACCGCTTGCAGCTTTTCAATACACATAAATAAAAGGCATTGTCATTTACAATGCCAATAGCTCAAACTCTCGCAAATGCGAGACCTATTGCATTGCAAATGCTTGTTACGTCTAGGGTAGCACAACAAAAAGAGAATTCTATTTGCTGCTTAGAGTGCCATGTTTTCTTTTGCGACTCACCCTAGGCTGTACTGGGTGCATCCATTTTGATATTTTGTTCTAGTAAGTCCTTCAGGACAGGGTGCTTGGCCAGACAAAACGTCTTCCACCCAGAATATTATAGATCTGCACATCCAGGCATGAAGCCTCTTTAGTTTGGGTGTGTTTGAAATATCTAATTACCTTAGATTTTTATTTTTGTTTACTCTTTATTTACTGTGATTTCAAATATATGACCATTTCCATCCATTACTCATACGCATCCATTTTGAATGTACATACTTGTAGGAAGCTAGCTCTATATAGTGCACTAAAAAGAAGTGCACTGTGTAGAGAGACCAGTGGGTTCTCAATTGGCTTACATTGGCTAAAGAAGGTAATACTAACGCTCTCTTTTGAGGTAGTGTGGGCGAGTAGTTAGGCTTATCAGAGGGTAGTGCTAAGCATTGGTTATACTCACATTGGCAATAAATGACACACGCTCAAAGAATAAATCGGAGATCAAATTAGAAAAATAACACTTCTTTTTGTAGAACCAAGAACTTCGTTCAAAAGTAAGTACTGATCTTGTTAGCAATTTTTTATAGGCAAGTAATTCTTTCAAACCTGTGCACCTTTACGCACAATGCAATCCTATGAGAGGAAAAGTCATGAATGCATAAAGGTAAGTACAGTCGGTTTCAGGGGTTCACCTTCTGGGTTTCGAGTTATAGGGGCCAAGGTCCAAAGTACTACCAGCAGTTCTTCGGGAACTGCCAGAGTTTCACCGGTTTTCTTAGGTAATGGTACTCTACGATTAAGACTGTATTGAAAAGATAAACCTCTCCTGATAACAAAATATTGGGACCAAATTACATTGCCTAGTTAATGACTTCATCCTAGTGCGCCAGGCATAAAGCAAATATCTTTTTAATGCAAACACTAACCATTTTGTTTTGTCTGATCTTAACACTCGCAAAGCTTCAGCTGGACGCATAAATAAGATTTACAAACCAGTATTATCCACTTTTTTCTGATTTGTGCATAGAAGGGACAAAAAAACATGAAATGGTCTACTGATTCAGGGCTAAGGCTGCATACAAGGCACAGTGGGGTTATAGTAGCCTGCTTCCATTTACTTTTACTGAAATTCAGGGGCAAAGTTCTGTACCTAAATTGTAAATAAGGTGCACATGCATGAGGAGGTTCAATCTTATCCATAACTGCTTCAAATAGAAACATACATTTAAAAGAACCTTGCGGTTAAGGTGACCAGTGCTGTATCATTAAAACAGGAACTCTGGATATGGTCTCAAAACTTTGCCTTAAAAGAAGTACTGCTTCTTTTCTCAGGGATTTGGGATCCTCCCACAAATCCCTCAGCCCCAATCTCTACAACCATTGCCTAACCTCTCTGAACCACTTCACTCGTCCGGCTGCTTTGTCTAGAGTTTCTGCTTCAGCTACGGCTACTTTAACTGGGATCTGTGTTTTGCTAGTCCATAGTCTAACCCAGAACACTAAAGCCTTCAGTTGCGCAATATGCTTGATGCTCTTTAACCCAAGATCTAACCGTGCCGGTAATAGTGGGGTATTAATTGGAAGATTTAGTAGAGATCTTATAAATTTATTTTCTACCCGCTCTAGGCACTTTGTCTGTTTCATACCCCACTATTCGGCACCATAAAGAGCAACACCCAAACCTCTAGCTCGATGTATTTTAATAGCTGGGAAGATATGGCAATAAACAGTGATTGTTTTTTTCTTTCAACTGCAGTGTCGACATGTTGGAGTGCAAGACTACTCTTTTGGATTTGGTCGGTCCATCTCAAGTTACTATTCAATCTAACCCTGAGGTAATCAAAAACCTTGACTTGTTCAAGTGTATTTGAACCCAGCCTCAACTTCCCTTTAAAGAAACGGTGGGGGTTAAAGGCCATAAATGTAGCCTTTGTGCAGTTAATTTCAAGACCAAAATCTATACAAGCTGTTGCAAACCTATTTAATAGATTCTGCATGCCCATTGGTATTTTTGCGATCAACAACATATCGTCCGCAAACAGGAGTGAGGGAATTTGTTTGCCCACAAGTTTGGGAGGCTCCCCTCCCCACAATCAAATAATGCATTAATTAGCCCGTGCAATAAAAAAAAGAACACCTGGTCCAAAGTGCTTGTAGATGTGACAGCATGTTATTTTCCTCAATCCAAATGTGTAAGTGTGTCAGAATCAGTTTGCAAAAGATTTTCTGTGCAGTATCTATAAGACTAATTGGCCTATAATTGGATGGGTCCCCTTTATCCCCTTTCTTAAATATCAGGATCATTTTGTTGCCCTTCAAGAGAGACTGTAGGTGATTTTCGAAGTGCTGGCAGGCTACCCAATGCTTTGGTAGTTCTCAAACTTGCTTGACAAGTCACTCTGTTGCGATTGTGGATAGAGGTGCGAGCAGGCAGGTTTTCGCGCCAAAAGTTCTCCACTCTTCTGCAGTCCTCACCAAGCAGTGACTCTTCTTCGTCCTTCTCTTGATCCGTCAAATCTGAGTTCTTGTGTTCAGGCGTGCCATCTAAATACTCAATTTAGGGGCGTTAAAGGGGACTGACAGGTAGTAGCCAACGGGCTACCTAACTCTAGGGTGTCTACACGCTCTATATGACCAATTCCTGTGGGAAGTGGGCATAACCCTGACCCTAGAAGGCTAACTCCGTCCAAAACAAGATGGAGAAATTTGAAAAGGTGGGGTCCATGTCAGATAGTCTACCTTAGGGGGTGGTGCTGGCTGGATGTGGACACACCTCCTAATCTTAACTAATTTTCCCACCTGTCTTGCCGCAAAAACGTGGGGTTAGGACATGGGGTTGGCATTTCCGCTATCTAGAGAGGACTGGGTCACATAACAATGGCGGCAGGGCCTTTGAACCTTCCTGCCCAGGAATGCAGTTCCTGCGTGGAGGAGGTGTAAACACCTCTGCCCAGAGCAGGCTTTGTTCCCGACTTCTGTGAACGATGGCTCTCACCTCAGGAGGTCCGAAACCTGTTTAGGGTGGCTGGCTGGTCGAGACCAGTCAGTGAACACGCTAGTGGTCGGTAGGTTTTCAGGGGGTACCTCTAAGGTGTCCTCTGTGTGCATTTCCTAATGAATCCAACACTGACATCAGTGTGGGTTTATTAAGATGAGATGTTTGGTACCAAACATCTGGGGGTACAGTGAAGCCATTGTGTAGCTGGGGAACTCGTAATCATGAGTGTCCAGCCCATGTTCTAAGTATTGTTTCCCTGTGCACTTGTGGTATCTAAGGGCGAACTTGGATATCACAGGGGCACATCCACTCACCAGATATGCCCACACATGCGTATTGTGCATCTTGCCAACCCCACTCTCATGTGGTACCAGCGACTCTTGGCTACCAGTTCAGCTCTATTCCTATACCTTTTGCGCTATGTCTACTCAATACACCAATGCGGCTATCCCCTCGTACATTATTTATCTGTCGTGGAAGACTGGTCGTCCTCTGACGTTTCCATTGCACCAGCCAGGCGGTGCAGCATGTCCGATCAAATGACCTTAGTTAATATGTTGATGAGAGCTTTGGTCTTAAGTTTGACTGCTACACTAATAAGGGAGATCGGGCAGTAAGAGGCTCAGCGATTTGGATGGGAACCTGTCTATGGTATTATTGTGATTGTGCCTGAATGTAGATCTTGAGAGAGGGTCCCCAATTGGAATGATTCATGAAACATGTTCTAAAGGATTTGAAGAGTGACATTAGCAACGTTTTCAGTTTTATTTCAATTATTTTGAGTCTTTATGTCTGTCATGGCATAGGCCAGTTCCTTGGACATCAACCGTAGCCCAGAGCCTCGCTTTGTACCTCACTAACATGATGCTTCAGGAATTCCATCATAAACTTTTAAAGGTCTTCAACGCTTGTCGGGGTCACTGAGTGCTGTTCCGCGTTCCCCTGTGTATGCAGGCCAGGTTCAGAGGCACATTCCTTTGAACTGCAAGGGTGCTGGAGTCTTCTGAGGAGATCTGCAGTGTGTGTGCAGAGTGTGGTCTGTGCTTGGTGTGGGGAGAGGAGTTGGCCTAACGGCTAGGGTGGTCGACCTCGAAACTGGGTAACCGGGTTCGAGTCTCGGCAATAACGCTGAACATCCTGTGATTCTGGGCAAATCACTTAATCTCCCCGTGCCTAACAAAAAAAATGAATGTGTGCTCATGTAACGCAACTGGTGCTATGTAAAACGCTCTGATACCCAATACCTTCGGGTCAAGTTCGCGCTATATAAAAGTCCGTAAAAAAAAAAAAAAAAGGCTTCATGGCAGTGAAGCTTGCATTAGGCAAAGGACACAATTGGAAACAAAACAAACTACAATTCCCAAAGCGCCTGAGCACTGTTTCCAGATTGACAATGGTCATGGACATTTTAGCTGCGTTTGTGATGGCTTGTTGTTAGGAAATCATTATACTTAATTACTACACTAAGTGGGAGAGGTGTGGTGCAGCGGCCAGGGCAGCTGACTTCGTAGCACAGGGCTCACGGTTCGATCCCCGGCTCCAGCGGCAGCTCAGCTCAGCACCTTGTGACTCTGGGCAATAGCTCACTTAATTTCCACGACGGCCCCCAGCGCCTTGAGTCCCGTAAGGGTGAGTAGTTCGCGCTTTACAAATACGGATTTACATTTTTTTTATATCTTTTTTACAGCTGAAACTTTGTTCCTAGGAATTTGAATCTCATCAAGCTTTCATCTCAGAAGTATTCTGGATGAACATTAGAGACCAATGATTTTGATTTTGATTTGCCCTTAGTATTGGAGTCATCCTGCCTAGGATTAGAAACTATAATAGTAGTCATATTTTCTAGGATTGCAAACTTCACTGTTCATTTTTTGTTTATCACATGAATCATGTTTATTATTAAAGTATTGCCTGTGGTGGGGAAGTGAATACATATTGCAGAGAGTGAAAGCCTAATATTAATGAGTATTTGTTATGATACAGATGATGAACTATGTGTGTTAAGAAATATTAAAATCATTCTTTACTTCTAACTTGCTGAGGGTAGTTATAAATATGACAATATATATTATAGTTCAGGCTTCTCTGTGCATTCTTTATAAATGTTATCTAGTTCAGCTCTAGGAAATCATACAGTTGTCAGCAAACACAAAGAGTGGCTAATACAGAGATCTATCAAATAACCTAGCATAAATAGTGAACTGTAACATCATTGACCAAAATCTACAAGAACTATTTCCACATCTCTGCTGTGCAGGTTGAGTCCAGCAGTAAGAACATGCGAGGTGAAGATATTCAGTATGTGTTTCTCTTACTTTTAGTTTCATTCCACTTTGTCCCGATCTCCTTCTCACCGACCTAAATATTGTTTGCATGGTCATGAGTGGATTCAGGAAAGTGAGCTAACTAGTATTGCTACTGATCAGGATTACCAGGTTAAGGCAACCTTAACACAGTGCAGCATAAAGCTCCTTATAATTATTTGCTATTTCCACTGTCCTGGAGACTACCTACCTCTTACGTCACTGATGACTACAACCAACTAGCTTGCTTCATTTAGTGCAGTGACCCAGTATATGAACTGATTTTCTCCTGATTCATGCAGTCACCATTGCTCCACCATCCAGTTCAGTTAAGCCATATCAGTGCCTGCCTCCTTCTTCTTTTTTTTTTTTTTTTTTTAATAAAAGCTTGTATTGGTTTTTAACAGCCACAAGGTGGCTAACAAAATAGGCACATGTGGAATTGTTAGCATCACATAAAGTACAACCAGCGAATCAGAGCATCTACATAGATGAGCGGGTCGGTAGATCAAAGGTGCAGCCACTTCCCCCACACACGGCCATGCTTGCGGGGACAGCCCCTTGCCTCAAACACTACTCTCTCTTGCTGGGCATTCCAGTCTACTCCGCAGCGCCACTTTGCGACAGTCGGGGGAATGGGATTCATCCACCGTGCTGCGATGTTGCGCTTGGCGGCAAGGTATGCCGTACCTAGGAAAGCTTTCTCAGCTCTGGTGCCCCCCACACCCTCTATTCTACCCAAAAGGATCAGGTTGGGAGAGAGGAGTATTGTCCACCCCAGTACCTCCGACAGCTCGCTTGTTATAGCGGCCCAGTATGTTTGCATTGAGGCACAGAACAAAACCATGTGGAAGAAATCTGCCGGTGTAGCAGCGCATCTTGGGCAGGAGGCGTCAGGGCGCAGGCCGGCTCTGTGCAGACCTGCAGGGGTTAGATATGCCACATGAAGATAGTAGGTTTGTATTAGCCTCAGCTTGGAGGCGATAGTGAGCTCACGGGGCCATCAGGGCGTTGCGCCAGTCCGCTTCGTCTAGGGGGCCCACTCAGCCCTCCCACCAGGTTTGTAGATGGTGAAGGGAATCAGCTGAATTAATAACGAGGGTTCGATAGATTTGTGAAACGCCGCCGCGTCCCAGGTTACCCATTAGGATTTTGGCTTCAGGGGGGGTTAAACTTGAGGAGAGGTTCTGTGTCGCGCATGTGGGCCTGGAGATATTTGTAAAACTGGGAATGGGCGAGGGCGTGGGATTCTTGGAGATTGGCAAAGGAGCGTATGTTTGTTCCTGACAACACGTCCCCAAGTTGAGATCCCAGTGATGTCCCATGCTCTGGAGCCTGTAAGCGTCGTCACCTCCTTCAGCCAGGTGCCGCGCCATAGTGGGGTTTGCTGTGTGAGCTTACCGTCCCAATGCACATGGCGTAGGGCAGCGCGCCAGGCTAGGGGTACCAATCGTGTGACCGTGGGTAAGTGGGAGGGGATTAGGGCACCATATAGCATTCCCTGTAGAGCAGGGAAACTGAGCCGTGCAAGTTCAAGCTTGTAGGCCAGGTTCGACCACCCCCTGTTATACCAATCATGTGGGACAAGGAGCTGGGAGGCGAGATGATAGAGGTACAGGTTAGACATGCCCAGTCCGCCATTGTATGAGCCCCGCTGGAAGTGGGCTAGCGCGAGACGTGGCCTGGTGCCCCGCCATAGGAAGGTCCGTGCGTTACTCTCCAGCCTGCGGAACCAGGACCTCGGAAGGGGGATGTTAAGAAGTACATAAAGAAAGCGGGGTAAGATCATCATTTTGTATAAGGCATTCTGGCCCATCACATTAAGAGGGAGGGAGGCTCTGCCATTTAGTCAGATCCGCTCTTGTCTTCTGGGTCAGTGGCTGTATGTTCAGGGCCCAGGTGAGTTCCGGGTGCAGCGCCACCCATATGCGAAATTATTTAAAACTTAACCTACGGAGGGGAGTGTTCGACTGCCAGTAGAAACAGTCCCTTGATTGGGCTAGGGGGACCAGCACTGATATGGCTAGGTTGACCTTTGACCCAGAGGCCCGTCCGTAAGCCCCAAGGAGGTGCAGGCAGCGGGGGCCGCTCTGCATCTGCCAAGTACAAGAGAACTTCATCTGCGTAGAGGGCAATGCGGTCCTCGTGATTGGCAACCCACTTCCACCCCTTACAGTTTGGGTGATTGCGAATGAGCCACGCCAGGGGCTCCATCGCTAACACGAAGAGAATGGGTACAGGGGGCAGCGCTGCCTTGTGCCGCGTCTAATAGGGAAGGGGTCTGAGAGGACCCCGTTTACGCATACTCGAGCCAAGGGATGGGAGTAGAGCACATCAACTATACCCCGGAAGCGCAGGCCGAGACCGGTACCAGCCAGCACCTTGCGTAGGTATTCCCTGTCCACCGTATCAAACACTTTCTCAAAGTTGTCCAGGAGTAAGGCTAGGTCGTGTGGCAAGGAGTGACGGTGGGATAGGGCCACATGGAGCTGTTGGATACAGTGTTGTGTGCTTCTTTCTGGCATGAAGCCGCATTGGTCCGGGGACGAGCGCAGGCAGCATCTTTCTCAGCCTGTTTACACGACGGTGGCAAAGACTTTGACTTCGCAGTTTAATGAGGAGATGGGGAGGTAATGTGTGCATGAGGTTGAGGGGGGGCTGTGTTTTGGGGATCACCACTATAGTGGCGGAGTCCAGTTCCTCTGGGAAGGACCTGATGTGGCACGCCTCTTCAAAAAGGGTGAGGAGGTGGGGGAGCAGTAAGTCTCGATTTTTCAGGAGGTACTCCATGGGGAATCTGTCCGGGCCTGGGGTCTTCCCTGGGTGTAGCCCTCGAGAGGGCCTCTCCGACCTCCTCTATCGTGATTTAGTCATTCAGGAGTTAGGCTTCCTCCCAGGGGAGGGTTGATTGGTCAACCATGCCCAAAAGGCGGTCAGTGGCCTCTTGGTCTCTGCCGCTTGGCACCGAGTACAGTTCTTTATAGTAACGAGCAACGGTCCGTGCAATGTCTGGCAGAGCCTTGCGCACCCGGTCCGTTTCGTCCCTGATCTATGGGACTATTCTAGCGGCCAGCTGATGAGAGGCCAACCAGTACAGCATTTTCCATTATTATCACCCCATCCATAGACATTGGCCGTTGTAGCGCGCCAGAGTAGTTTGGCTGCTTCTAGAGAGTGCAGACATATGTCCTCCCAGTCAAGGCGCAGCTGGCGGTAAGTAGCTTCCCCCGGGCCAGAGAGAAGGCACCGCTCCAGGTTGGTGGCTTGAGCTTCCAATTGTGTAATAAGGGAGAGACGCTCACGCTCCTTAATCCGGACCAAGTGTTTCGCAAATCCACGAATGGTAGCCTTACTGGCGGACTAGAGGGTGCTCACACGGGCCACTGATCCAGAGTTGTGGAGGACTTAGGATTGAAGTTCGGTTCGTAGCCCTTGGAAAAAGGTTGGGTCTTGGAAATACCAGGCGTTTATGCGCCACATGGGTCGCAGTGTTGTGGGACAGTGCCGCGGTTTCAGGAGCACAGGGGAGTGGTCCGAGACCCCTCTGGGCAGTATTTTGACATTACTCAGGGATTAGCAGTCAGGGGCTGGCAGTAGGACTAGGTCGATACGTGAGTGAGTGTGTGAGTGTGTGTGTATACACACTGCCTAAGTGTCGGGTGCCATGTTGGTGCTCCGACTGAGCAGCAAGTCAAGGGGTCGATTGTGTCCCGGTGGGCGCCGGAGGCCCGCGGGGCTCATGTCGGGCATCAAGCTCCTGGTCCGAGGTCGATCTAAGTATTGGACTGCGCGACAAGTCCGAATATGGCTGCAGGACTGAGGAGGTTTTCAGGGAGGAAGGCAGGAGGTACATGTCGCCTTCGCGGTTGTTCTGGTCGCCTGTCAACTTATCTGTAGGTGGAGATCTTTCAGTTCGGTGTGCTGGTGGAGGGGAGTCCGGTGGAGAGGCCGAGCTAGTTCCAGCACGCAGCCTCCGAGAGCGGTGGTGTCGTGCTCTGGATTGGGTCTGGGAACGAGCGACAAGGCCCGATGCAAGCCTGTGGGTGCCAGTGGGGAAGGTGGGGCGCTCCCGCAGCGGCCTTTCTTCTGTTAGCCACTGCCAGGCTGCGTCGGGTGTGTCGAAGAAAATGGACTTGTTTTGGAAGATGACCCAGAGTCTGGCTGGGAAAAGGAGGTGATATTGCAGACCCATGTTCCGTAGCTTCGGCTTGACGTCTTGGAAGGATCGCCTGCGTTGCTGGACCTCCCTCACACTCCACCCTCTCCAAATTACCCATCCACCCCCCAGCCTGCCACCAGCTCATTTGTTAGGTGTAGACAACTGTTCCTCTTCAGAATGTCTGCAATATATTCCAGTCTGTTGTTACTATGTATGCGAACAACATCCCCGCTGCACATGGCCAAAGGTGTGCTCAGCAAAGAGGGGTGGCTGCCCTCCTGGCATTGGGCGCTGCGCCTGGCTACAGGCCAAACCCTGCGGCCAATCCCCACTGCGCATGGTCAAAGCCCATGCACAGCAGCAGTGGCTGAATATGATCACAACCCCCACACATTTACTGAAGTAACCAAAGGTTAAAGTGATGTTATAGCTGAGTATGTTAAAAAGATCCTAACTTATAGTACAAAAACAAAACTGATATTCACTAAAAAAACAAGGGTTTAAGTTACGTTCTAGTTAGGTGTTAGATTGATATAAAAACAAATGTTTAAAAAACAAAAAACTGACATTTACAAGTTCATTTACTGAACTAACATTAGGTTTCTTTCTCAAATGCAGATTTTTCTTCTGAGCTTTCTTTCACTAAAGATTTTCAGTTCTAAAATCAGTTCTGAAATCAAATTCTGCTGGTGAATAATTGTGCAGTTCTTTGTAAATAATTCATGCTGTTTAGTATATGCTATGGGTTTCCAATGGAAAGCCATTTGAGAAAGGCAAGAACTAAGGTGATCCGATTAAGTTTTTGGTTCTGAGATAAGTTTGGCTATCTAATGTAGAACAACCCTGAACGTGCATTTCTGCAGGCTAGTTAAGGAGCATTTATGTAAACTGTAGTGCAGATTACAGTGGCCTAAGTTGCTAGTTTAAGGTTGGCTTTCGGAATCAATGGTCTATGTTTCATAATAGACCTAGTTGATATCTGGCATCGTGGCCTTCTTGCAAGTCAAGATGGATCACAGTGTCCATTGAATCCAAATTATTTAAGTATTGTCAACGTTTTTGGGGGGAAATCTGTGTTTTTAACTGATCTGACTAATCGTAAGGGAGCTCAGGCTTCTGATTTGGGAGAGGAGGAGAAGCTCAGTCTCATGTTTTAAGTTTTAGTTTCCTCTTCATTCCCCTAAGAATGAATCTTTGTGAGGTATGTAATCAGGATATTGACTGTTTTATGAACAACAATCAAATGCAACTGCATATGATCATACTGATGAAAAGAGATTTCACGCATATGTAGTAGATTGCTGTGAGTTTTAGTATATATGTTGGAGAGGTGGGAGAGGGTGGTGAGGGGAACTTTGAGGGACCTGAGATCGGATTTACCGGCCTTCACTTACTGAGGTCTGCATTCAAGGCACGATTTAAAGCATTTCAGGACAGTACCATTTATTTGTATTCTTCTTTTAGCATGTGCAGGGATGAGTCCTTGGCCGCATGCACTACTTGACCGCTATGCTATGATCGATATGGTCCAGGGTGAACACTCTCTTCTGACAGGTAGTTTTCAGAAACTTCTTTCACTCCCAATCCATGCAGACAATCATTTGCTGGCATTGTTCCAAGTATAAGAAATGTGAAGAGATTGACTCGAGAGCAACAAAATGTGACTCCTCATCACAATGATCAATCCTTGGTGCCCTGCGCTGTGGGTCAGTGGAAATTAGGAGACATGAAGCAGCTACAAGGGAAACACACGAGTGGAGGTTAAGAGGCGTGGATTTTGAAAGTGGTGGTTCGAAATGGTTCAACCCAAGTGTAACACACTAGCTAATGCAGCAAGCATAGCTGAGTTGAAAGAGGGGGGGCGACAGAAGGTCTTTCACCTGGGTGCAAATTGTGTATTTTGCCAAATACATTTCGAGGAAACTTGCTGTACATTTTTGCAAAAAAAGGGTGAAAATGGTACCCTTCTGCAATCATTGTGCTGCACACAAAGACCCACGACTTCCCCTCCACTCACACACCAACACTGCTGTACCTGCACTCGAGCTGTTTATTTGATTTATCAGTTTTATATAGCACAAACGCATTCCAAGGGCATTGGAGCACTTTTCAAGAGCACCAGATTACATTAAACAAGGTCCTATTCATTTATGTGTTCCTTTTTAGGCAAGGGGAGATGACGTGATGTGCCCAGAATCGCAGGATGTTGAACCAACGCCAGGTCGCGAATCTGACTCCCCAGTTCCAAAATCGGCAGCTCTAGTCGTTAAGCCACATCTTCCCCAAAGAAGGCGTACATTGTCACACAGACACCACTCAACCTGCTCTCTCACAGTAATACTGCTCTACCTGCATTAACAGAGGCACACTGCTCACTCTGCTCTACCACAGACAACACTTTTACCCTGCCCTCACTGGTACACTGCACAAGCTGAATTCATATTGATAAATTGCTCACCTTGGACTCGCACATGGACACTGCAGTCACCCAGGTACACCGCACGCTGCACTCACAAATGCACTACTGACCCTGCCCTCACAGACATATTGTTCTCTCTGCATGCACACTTGCACAGATCAGGCTGTAGCAGCACTCCTAAAGAGGGGAGAGGCCAGTCCAGTCAGGGACCGAGAGGGAAGACGCTTTCCTGCTACTATGTGTAACAGAATCCTTGGTAGTGGGTGTTGGGGGGGGGGGTGCATTAATCAGGCTAATTAGAGGAAGGGGTAATCTGCAGCAGTTGGGCAGACCACACTGATGGTGATCCAATCATCACCCACCGGAGAGTCCAGTTGGGGGCAGTGCAGGCACTTTCTGCCTCTGGCTCCTGCAGTATCAGAGGTGGAAGGGGGGTTGTAAAGGCAAGCCTTTGGCCATTCACCAGGATTGGCCTACCTCACCCAAGTCCAGGAGGGAGACCTAATGGCTGCATTAATGAAAGAGTAAAAGTGTTGCAGAGTGGAGGAGCCCTGTGGGATCGAGGAGAGTAAGGAAGGCAAGCAGCAAAAGGGCAGGCTGCAGCAGCTAAGGAGACTGCACTGCTGGTGACACCACTCTCAGCTCCTCTACAGAGTGCAGTTCAGTTGGGGGCAGGGCATGCATATTGTCCTTTGGCTCTTGTGGTGTTGGAGAGGGAAGTGGCAGGCAGACTGGAAAGGTACGGCCTCAGCTGATCACCTGTACTGGCCTGCCACCATACTCCAGTCCCTGGGCTGGAAATGTGAAGCGCTGCTTCTGAATGTCACTGACCCAAGACACCTCTATTCCCACGGGTCAAGTCAGCATATTCGAGTCAGGTGTCTACTCTCTAGACGGGTAAATGACTCCTACAGGAGGGTAGACACTGGCTGTGGGTACCTCTCACACTACCGTGAAGGATGGGCTGCTGAATCGATCTTTGGAAAGCAGTATTAATCCTTTACCGCTATATGCCTACAAACTTTGCAGAATTTTAGGTGGCTAGTGTTGAATGTTGGAAGGACTAGCCTAAGATGTATTTAAACTGAATGGATGGATACACTGTTAGAACTGGGGGTCTCTAGTTGGCAATGGTATGCACCTTTGTCCAAATAGGGACCCTTGCTTCTAGTCAGGGTAAGGGGGCTACACTCCTGAAATAACCCCTGCTCACCCCCTTGGTAGCTTGGCACGAGCAGGCAGGCTTATCTCAGAGGCAGTGTGTAAAGCATTTGTGAACACATACAGCAATACAGTGAAAACACTACAGAGGGACACCACACAGGTTTTATCAAAAATAAGTATTCTTTATATAGACTTAAGACAAGACCCAAACGACAAAAATCCACAATACTGTAATCAAAAATAGACTTAAAGATGGTAGAAATAGCTTAGTTCAAGTTGATGGTAAATGCGACACGTTTCTCACAAAAGTACCTTGAATGCGTAACGTAAAACAAACAAAAGGGTCGCAGGAAGGGTGATGCGTTGGTTCCTTGCTTCGGGGGAGGCGATGCTTCTGTTCCTCAGTTCTTGCGCAAAGTAGGCGATGCGTCTGTTCCTTACCGGAGAGGAGGTGATGCGTCGATCCCTTACGGTGTTCCGGTTATGATGCGACAAGATGGCGCTTCGATGCGTTGCGACGGTGCGATGCGAGAAGATGGCGCCCATGATGCGATGCGACGACGTGAAGGCGATGCGTGCACGCCCAACGGCCGTGCGGCGAACTCTGTAACTTCTGAGCTGCGACAGGCTCTGCGACACGCTTCTCCGATGATGCGACGGCAACAGCTGCGACGGCGTCACGCTTCTTCTCGTTGAGTCGCACTTCCAGCTCCCAACGATACGCAGGCTTCTGCAGACAGAATTCCCAGCAAGGAAATTCAGGGGGGGAGCTGGTAGTGAAGTCTTGTGTCCCTGAGACTTCAGCAGGAGGCAAGCACAGTTCAAGCCCTTGGAGATTCTTCTTCAAGATGATGAAAGTTCAATAAAAGTTCTTTCCCCTTTCCTTGGCAATAAAGTAACCACTGCAGGCCCAACCCAGAAAATAGCACACTGGCACAGGGGCAGTCAAATCCTTCAGCTTCCTTGGTTTCTTCTTCTTGGCAAAGGACCGTCTTGATTCCCAGAAGTGATCTAAAGTCTTGGGGTCTGGGCCCCAATATTTATACTAGTAAATCCTTTGTCCTCTGAAGGCAGAGGGTGCCTGTACCTAGCCAAAACCAGTTCTGTGCAGCTTCCTGGCAGGAGGTGGAGACAGCATTGTTGAAAGCAGACCTGGCCCCGGTAGCTGAAAGGGAATCTCCTCCCCCTACTCTCTTTTCTATGAGGGCTCAGGGGAGTGAAAGGAAATCTCCGCCCCCTACTCTCTATTCAGCCAAGGTCCTATTCAGCCCAGCCCTGACTCATCAGACTGCTGTAGCCCAAGCCCTCCTGTCACTCACAAACCAGACATGCAATACACAACCTAGCAGAGGCAGGCTGGATGGTTAGGCAAGAAAACACCTACTTTCTAAAAGTGGTATTTTCAAACACAATGTTAAAACCAACTTCACTAAAAGATGTATTTAATCATTCTGAGTTCAGGCATACTAAATTCGTTTTTAGGTCGAGCCTCGAGTAGCGCGCAAGCGTTGCTCTGCGAGACTTTATGTAAGGGGCTTTTGAAAGCTGACCACACGCTCGTGCACAATGGCCTTTTCCGTGCGGTTACCCGCAAGCAAAAGGCCATGGTGCACGAGCGTGTGGTCACGCCTGCTGCTCGCAAGCGCGCACACCACTCGGGTGCTTGTTTTTTAAATCCGATCACCCTAAAACTAACACAAAACTCGTCAGCGAAGAAAAAGGCACTATCCTTTTAAAAAATCCAAATCTATTGGCTTTGCCACGGGACGTTACTCTGACACAGGGAAGGTCGAGTTCGGTTACAGACAGTACGCTGTCCTGTCGAGCAAAATTACATTGGTAAACATTTTGTAGTGAACGCATGCAGCCATCTTGGATCTGAACACTTACTGATCCTGGAGGGGCGTGGCCTTCCTGGCTCGGGAAGATCAGCTGTGCTGCTGCTGTCAGTAAACACCCGTCTGTATCGCAGCAATCATGGTTTCGTTGTGCCCGATCGTTGTTTTTTTCTGCTTTGCCTGGCGCTCTACTCCGTCTGGTCCCACCGCTTCCATGGTGGGAGGCTATAGTAGTGCGAACACCAACGACACCAAGGTGCTGAAGATGGCAACCTTCGCCACTGCCGAGTTAAACAAGCGTAGCAACAACCTTTTCACGTACGGACTGATGGAAGTGCTTGAAGCACAAAAACAGGTGAGAGGGACAAGTTGAAGAAACTGGGATGTGGCATAGTAGAGGGGCGAGCAGTAACACAAGAGAGACACAGGAGAAAGGAAAAGGGCATAGCAGAGAGTATATAGTTCAAGCCAGGATAACGACCGGGTAGAGAAGAGCAGACGAAGGAGCAGTCCTGAACAAGCATTGGCATAGCCAATAGGTCTCGCCTTTGGGACCTTATAAGTATTTAGTTATGCAGCACAATATCCTTACTGCAACAACATTAACTGTTGCATGGCTAAACACTTATAAGGTCCCAAAGGCGAGACCTATTGGCTATGCCAATGCTTGTTCTACCATGTTCCCTGGGTCAGTTAGGATTATAAGATGTTATAATCAAACTGCCCATTCTGGCCTATGGGGACAGGTAGCCTTGCAATAGTGAAAAACGAAATTGGCTGTAATTCACCATCAGGACATGCCACACACATCAGGGCATGTCCTACCTCTTACTTACAATGCACCCTGCCCGCAGGCCTACCTTAGGGGTGTCTGATATGTAGAAAAGGGAAGGTTTAGGGACTGGTAAGTGGGTGCACCTACCAGGTCAACATGGCAGTACTAGACTGCACACAGGCTCTGCAATAGCAGGCCTGAGACGCACTTTACAAGCTGCTTCTGTGGGTGGCACAACCAGTGCTGCAAGCCCACCAGCAGCACTTGATTTACAGGCCCTGGGCACACATGGTGCACTATACTAGGGTCTGACAAGTAAATCAAACGAGCCAATCAGGGAGTCACTAATCCATTACAATACTTTACAATAGGGAGCACTTGCACTGTGGCACTGGATAGCAGTGGCACAGTGCCCAAAGCGTCTAAAACCAGCAAAACATATCAAAAACAGAGGAGACAACAGCAAAAAATGGGAGGGAGACTCACGCCAATGTTGCCAGGTCTAACACGTGTCCCCTCCAGCTGAAATGTGGGGAGAACTACCCACCCTCCTGGGAGTTCTCTTCACTAAGGCGGAAAAATCTGGACAGACCATCACCATTGGCGTGTTCTGTACCAGGGCGGTGTTCCACCGTGAAGTCCATCCCCTGTAGGGAAATGGACCACCTCAGCAACTTTGGATTCTCACCCCTCATCTGCATCAACCATCTGAGGGGCCTGTGGTCGGTCTGAACCAGGAAGTGAGTCCCAAACAAGTATGGTCTCAACTTCTTCAGTGCCCAGACCACAGCAAATGCCTCGCGCTCAATTGAACTCCACCTCTGTTCCCGTGGAAGTAACCTTCTACTGATGAAGGATACAGGTTGGTCTAGGCCCTCCTCATTAATCTGTGAAAGAACAGCCCCCACACCATGCTCTGAAGCGTCTGTCTGAGCAATGAATGGTTTTGAGAAGTTGGGCGCCTGAAGCACGGATGCTGTGCACATGGCAGTCTTCAGGGCATCAAAAGCTCTCCGACAGGTGTCAGTCCAGTTCACTTTCTTGGGCTGCTTCTTGGAAGTCAGCTCAGTCAAGGGTGCAACGATGTTGCCATACCCCTTGACAAACCTCCTGTAGTACCCTGTGAGTCCTAAAAAGGCTCTCACCTGTGTCTGGGTTTTGGGGGGTTCCCATGCCAGGATGGTATCAATCTTGAGTTGTAGGGGCGCCACTTGGCCGCTTCCTACCTGGTGCCCCAAGTACACCACAGAACCCTGCCCGATCTGGCACTTACTCGCCTTGACCGTGAGGCCTGCTCTCCGCAGCGCCATACACACTTCCCAGAGGTGGCGCAGATGTTCAGAGGTGGAACTAAACACTGCGATGTCATCCAGGTAGGCGGCACTGAAATCCTCCAGTCCAACCAACACCTGGTTGACCAACCTCTGAAAGGTGGCAGGGCATTCTTCATGCCAAAGGGCATAACCCGGAATTGGTAGTGCCCATCTGGTGTGGAGAATGCTGACCTCTCTTTGGCCCCATCAGTTAAGGCGATCTGCCAGTACTCAGACGTCAGATCAAACGTACTGAGGTACCGTGCAGCCCCTAGCCGATCAATGAGCTCATCAGCTCTGGGGATGGGGTGCGCGTCAGTCTTGTTGACTGAATTGAGTCCTAGGTAGTGCACACAGAACCGGAGTTCGGGTGTGGCACCAGGCGCGGCAGCCTTTGGGACCAAGACCACTGGGCTGGCCCAAGGGCTGTGAGAGGACTCAATCACCCCTAAGGCAAACATCTTGGAGACCTCCTCCTTGATGTAAGCTCTGACCCTGTCAGTCACTCTGTAAGCTTTGTGCTTAACAGGGGGACTGTCCCCAGTATCCACATCATGGACGCACCACTCAGTGACACCAGGAACCAGGGAGAACAGATCAGAGAATTGCCCCAGCAGTTGGCGACAGTCATTCTGCTGCTCAGGGGTCAGGGTGGTAGAGAGGTTCACACCATCCACTGACCCATCTTGCTCTGTTGCAGACAGGAGGTCAGGAAGAGGCTCAGTCTCCTCCTCCATTCCAGCATCTGTCCCTAGGAGCATGCCCACTTCGGACCTCTCTAAGTGGGGCTTCAAGCGGTTAACATGCAGGACCCGCAAAGGGTTCCTGGGAGACCGCAAGTCCACCAAGTAGGTGACATCACTCTTGCGCTCCACCACCTCAAATGGTCCGGTACACTTATCCTGGAGCGCACAGGGCTCCACTGGGGCCATGACCCAAACTTTCTGTCCAGGCTGAAACTCGATCAGAGTGGCATTCTGATCATACCACCGTTTCATCTCTTCCTGGCTGGCTTCCAGATTCGCCTGAGCGAGTTGCCTGAATCGCCTAGTCTGGTTCCTGAAGGCCAGCATGTAACTATATACATCCTGAGTAGGTTTCCTGGGTGCTTTCTCCCAGCCTTCCTTAACCAGACTCAGAGGTCCTCTTACCGGATGACCATACAGCAGTTCAAAGGGACTGAACCCTAAGGACTTTTGTGGCACCTCACGGTAAGCAAACAGAAGGCATGGCAAGAGGACGTCCCACTTACGCCTCATAGGTTCCTCAAGACCCATAATCTTTCCCTTGAGGGTCTGGTTGAATCTCTCAATCAGCCCATTACCTTGGGGGTGGTAAGGAGTGGTGAACTTGTACGTTACACCGCACTCCTGCCACAGGGACTTCATATACTTAGATATGAAGTTTGTACCACGGTCTGACACCACCTCTCTGGGGAACCCCACACAGGAGAAAATCCCCATCAGTGCACATCCCACCACGGGGGCCATCACTGTCCTGAGCGGGATGGCTTCCGGGTACCGGGTAGCATGGTCCACCAAGACCAGGATAAACCTGTTGCCCATGGCTGCCTTGGGGTCCAGAGGCCCCACAATGTCAATACCCACCCGTTCAAAGGGGGTGCTGACTACAGGGAAAGGTTGGAGAGGAGCCTTGTGCTTCCTTCCACTTTTACCACTTGCCTTGCAAGTCTGGCAGGTCCTGCAATGAGTATCTGAACTCTTGCGCATTTGAGGCCAATGAAAGTGGGTGACAAGCCTTTCAAAGGTCTTGTTCTGCCCCAAATGCCCTGCCAAAGGCACATCATGAGCCAAACCCAGCAGAAAGGCTCTGAAGCGCTGGGGTACCATCAGCACACTGGCTGACCCAGGCTCAGCAACCTTAGGCTCGCTATACAGGAGACCATTCTCCCAGTAGATCCAATGTGATCCAGACTGATCATCTGCTGCCTGGTTTGTGGCCTTTTGCTGCAAACCTTCAAGAGAAGGGCACTTGCGCTGCTCCTCACAGAACTCTTCCCTGGAGGGTCCTCCTTCTTGCTGCCAATGGGTCAGCTCAGGCAGGTCCCCCAGTTCAGCCACTTGCTCCCCTGTAGGTTCCAGGGCATCCCCCTCAAGGTCTGCCTCCTCCTGGACCGTGGGAACTATGGGGGCCGGTTTCCCGCGCCCCCTACCTCTTCTCTTTAAGGCAGGTACCTGGGCCATACTTTCAGGCTCCGGGTCCTCTTGAACACCCTTACTGGCTGCCATAGACCGAGTGGTCACACACGCCCACTCAGGCAGACCCAACATCTCCAAATGAGACCTTCTCTCCACCTTAGCCCAATGGGAGCTCTCCAAATCATTGCCTAGCAGACAGTCAACAGGCATGGCTGGCCTCACAGCTACTTGAAGGGTACCTGAGACCCCCCCACCCCCACTGAAGGGAACTTGAGCCACCTCACACTGGCTCTCTGAGTTGTCCGCGGCAACTACAGGGAAGAATGCATGGGGGACCACCTGCTCTTTAGACACCAGCCGACAACTGACAGCTGTCACACTGGCCCCGGTGCCTCTCAGAGCTTCCACCCTATGGCCATTGATGGTCACCCACTGCCTGTATTTCTTAGTGTTATCAGGCAGCTGGGTCCTAGGGACCGTCTCACGTTCTCCTAAAGAGACAAGGGACATTTCTGCGGGACCCCACCCACCTTGGGCACCCATCTCCTCCCCCTCCCCCCCCCCCCCCCCCCCAGGGCTACACTTGCCATCTGATGGGGTGGTGCACTAGGTGGTGCATTGGGATCCCTCTTGGGACACTTGACCCTTGTGGACCCGGGTACTGACCCAGCGGTCTGCCTCCTCAGCAAGCTTCCTAGGGTTAGTTAGCTTGCTATCAATAAGGTGCTGGCGTAGCTCTGGAAAACAATTACCAGACAAGTGCTCCCATGCAAACAAATCATAGAGCTCCTCAAAAGTATTCACTTTGCTACCCTTCACCCAACCATCCATAGCTCTGCAAAAGAAAGATACATATTCCACCCAGGTAGTTGCCTCCAGCTTCTTACAATTCCTGAACCTCTGTCTATAGAGTTCTGGGGTCAACCCATACCTGGTCATCAGGGCTTCCTTCATGTGGGCATAAGACATCCTATTCTCACTGGGCAGGTCTAACACAGTATCCCTCCCATCACTAACAAAGCGGCCCCACAACCCCGCTCCCCAATCCTTCTCAGGGACCCGGTGGGCCAACATTGCTACTTCATAGGCTGCAAACCACTGCCCAATATCTTCATGCTTATGAAAATCATTTCACATCCTTGGGGATATATACCCTGCCTTCTGCAGGCACAGATGGTGCGCTGCCACCAGAGGGATTAATTTCTAAGTTTTTAGCTTTGATCTCCAACTCCCTCAACATTCTCTCATGCTCCAATTTCATTCTCTCTCTTTCCAATGCTAACTTGTTATTTTCAAACTCCAGCTTCTTATTCTCTAGGTCCTTTTGACCCTCCATCTTGAGCTTGGCTAGCTCCATTTTATGCATTCTATTTCTCTCCCTGTCCTCCAGCTCTCCTGGGGACAGGCCTTTGGAAGAAACACTGCTGCCGGGCGGGGAAGGTACTTTCACCCTGGCTGGGCCCAATGGCCCATCTAGCTTCCCTTCTATATCTTCCGCCTCCTCCACAGGCTCTTCCACATGCTCTTCCACATGCTCAGAGGCATTTCTAGTTTCCAACCAGGCCCTCAGCGCCTTTTGGAACTCATCCTTCTTGGTGAGGCCTTGAGTAGCAACTTTAAATTTTCTACAGAAGAATTTCAGCATTTTCACAGTGTAGGTATCCACCCTATCTTCCTCAAAATCTAGATCCTTAGAATCGTTGGATGCTGGGTTGCTCATGGCAATAAGAATTGGTAGTCTTTAGCAAAAAAAAATAACAGTTCCAAGGAAAACAAATTCTACGAAAATGTATGTGGTTGTGTTTGGTCTGCACTCACTAGTAGTGTGCACCAATCACTGTATATGAGTCACAAATGCAAGTCCAGAATCCCCACTGCTGACCACCAGTGTTAGAACTGGGGTCTCTAGTTGGCAATGGTATGCACCTTTGTCCAAATAGGGACCCTTGCTTCTAGTCAGGGTAAGGGGGCTACACTCCTAAAATAACCCCTGCTCACCCCCTTGGTAGCTTGGCACGAGCAGGCAGGCTTATCTCAGAGGCAGTGTGTAAAGCATTTGTGAACACATACAGTAATACAGTGAAAACACTACAGAGGGACACCACACAGGTTTTATCAAAAATAAGTATTCTTTATATAGACTTAAGACAAGACCCAAACGACAAAAATCCACAATACTGTAATCAAAAATAGACTTAAAGATGGTAGAAATAGCTTAGTTCAAGTTGATGGTAAATGCGACACGTTTCTCACAAAAGTACCTTGAATGCGTAACGCAAAACAAACAAAGGGTCGCAGGAAGGGTGATGCGTCGGTTCCTTGCTTCGGGGGAGGCGATGCTTCTGTTCCTCAGTGCTTGCGCAAAGTAGGCGATGCGTCTGTTCCTTACCGGAGAGGAGGTGATGCGTCGATCCCTTACGGCGTTCCGGTTACGATGCGACAAGATGGCGCTTCGATGCGTTGCGACGGTCCGGTGCGATGCGAGGAGATGGCGCCCTTGATGCGATGACGTGAAGGCGATGCGTGCACGACCGACGGCTGTGCGGCGAACTCTGTAACTTCTGAGCCGCGACAGGCCCTGCGACACGCTTCTCCGGTGATGCGACGACGACCCTTGCGGTGGCGACATGCTTCTCCGGTGATGCGACGACAAACAGCTGCGACGGAGACACGCTTCTTCGGTGATGCGACGGCAACGCTTGCAGTGGCGACACGCTTCTCCGGTGATGCGACGGCAACAGCTGCGACGGCGTCACGCTTCTTCTCGTTGAGTCGCGCTTCCAGCTCCCAACGATACGCAGGCTTCTGCAGACAGAATTCCCAGCAAGGAAATTCAGGGGGGTAGCTGGTAGTGAAGTCTTGTGTCCCTGAGACTTCAGCAGGAGGCAAGCACAGTTCAAGCCCTTGGAGATTCTTCTTCAAGATGATGAAAGTTCAATAAAAGTTCTTTCCCCTTTCCTTGGCAATAAAGTAACCACTGCAGGACCACCCCAGAAAATAGCACACTGGCACAGGGGCAGTCAAATCCTTCAGCTTCCTTGGTTTCTTCTTCTTGGCAAAGGTCCGTCTTGATTCCCAGAAGTGATCTAAAGTCTTTGGGTCTGGCCCCCAATATTTATACTAGTAAATCCTTTGTTCTCTGAAGGCAAGAGGGTGCCTGTACCTAGCCAAAACCAGTTCTGTGCAGCTTCCTTGCAGGAGGTGGAGACAGCATTGTTGAAAGCAGACCTGGCCCCGGTAGCTGAAAGGAAATCTCCTCCCCCCTACTCTCTATTCTATGAGGGCTCAGGGGAGTGAAAGGAAATCTCCGCCCCCTACTCTCTATGCAGCCAAGGTCCTATTCAGCCCAGCCCTGACTCCTCAGACTGCTGGAGCCCAAGCCCTCCTGTCACTCACAAACCAGACATGCAATACACAACCTAGCAGAGGCAGGCTGGATGGTTAGGCAAGAAAATACCTACTTTCTAAAAGTGGTATTTTCAAACACAGAATGTTAAAACCAACTTCACTAAAAGATGTATTTTATCATTCTGAGTTCAGGCATACTAAATTCGTTTTTCTACCATGTTCCCTGGGTCAGTTAGGATTATAAGATGTTATAATCAAACTGCCCATTCTGGCCTATGGGGACAGGTAGCCTTGCAATAGTGAAAAACGAAATTGGCTGTAATTCGCTATCAGGACATGCCACACACATCAGGGCATGTCCTACCTCTTACTTACAATGCACCCTGCCCGTAGGCCTACCTTAGGGGTGTCTGATATGTAGAAAAGGGAAGGTTTAGGGACTGGTAAGTGGGTGCACCTAGCAGGTCAACATGGAAGTACTAGACTGCACACAGGCTCTGCAATGGCAGGCCTGAGACACACTTTACAAGCTGCTTCTGTGGGTGGCACAACCAGTGCTGCAAGCCCACCAGCAGCACTTGATTTACAGGCCCTGGGCACACATGGTGCACTATACTAGGGTCTGACAAGTAAATCAAAGAAGCCAATCAGGGAGTCGCTAATCCATTACAATACTTTACAATAGGGAGCACTTGCACTGTGGCACTGGATAGCAGTGGCACAGTGCCCAAAGCATCTAAAACCAGCAAAACATATCAAAAACCGAGGAGACAACAGCAAAAAATGGGAGGGAGACTCACGCCAATGGTACCAGGTCTAACATACACTAAGACTTTTTCCATATGGATCAGTATAGTAGTACCATACACTGAAGGTCTTGAGCAGGTACTAGTTAAATACAGGCCCGAAAGCAGTAATCACACACAATCAACAAGAGCAGCAAGTAGCATCCACAAGAGAACCACAAATAAGAATTGTTGTACTCTGCCATTTATTGTTGGTCTTAGCCCAAGTCCTGCTACAGTTAGAATGCACCCTAGCCTGCCAGGAGTCAGTCTACTTAATCTGAAAGAAACAGTTAGTTATAGATTCCTTACCTTAGAATTACCCCCAGGCGTCAGACTGGATCTGGAAAGTTTTTCGTCAGCAGTTCCCCTGCGCGTCGGAAGGTGGCGTCGGTCGACTCCGCGTACGACGTCGTGGTCGCTGGGATGACGTCGCGGTAGCTACATAGACGCTGCCCGCGCTGACGTCAGTTCTGTTCTTTCTTTTTCCGCGCCAGCAAGCGCAGATCCGTAGAGAGCGGTACCTCCAGTCACTTTTTGACTGACTTTTTCTCGACTTTTGTCGACTTTGTTTTTTGGGTCCATCGACTCCTGGTGCACGACGAATGCCCGGCTTCAAGGCCTGCGGTTCCTGTAACCGACTGATGTCGGTGACGGATCCGCACCGCGTGTGCCTCTACTGCCTGGAGTGCGACCACGACCCCAAGTCGTGCTCCGACTGCCCTACCATGGCCCGAAGTCTTTGCGGGAGCGGTCCCGTAAGCTACTCGAGGCCCAGCAGTCGGCTCCGTGTCGCTCGAGGTCCCGGTCGCGTAGGAGGTCGAGGGACCGGTCGCATAGCCAACACCATTCTTCATCTAAGTCTTCGCACTTGGGGTCAGGTAAGACGAAGCACAAGAAGAAGTCGAAGTAGCATTGTCGCTCTTCGACTTCTCCCCGTCCGTCGGCCGGCGCGACGAGGGATGCGGGTGGTGCCCCTCCTGCGGCTCCGCGTGCCCAGCCTGTAGGGTCGGCTCCGAGTTTCCCCCCCCTTCCCGGGAGCGACCCCTGCCCTGCTTCGTCAGTTTTACGAAGTGATGCACACCATCTTTGGGCAGCCTGACTCCGCCGGCGCGCCTTCGGACCCCGCGGACTCTGCTGGGGGCCCTGGTCCTTCGGCGCCGGCGGCTTCGGCCTCGCGCCGCAGGGTCCCATTGGATCCAGGCCTGGATCCGGATCGGCGCCGGTCGACCTTGTTACACCTTCCCCGGCGCCGATTCCACTGGCACCACGTCCGCAACTGGCGTCGGCTGAAGCCCAAGCCGACGTCGATCCCGGCCTCCACCTCGAGGTAGACACTGAGTCGGACCGGCGTCGACCGACGCCGGATCCGGCGCCCATGGGTACTTTTGTGCCCCTGTTCTACCCTGGCTCTTTGATACCAGATTGGCAGCCAGAGGAGGACTGGGAGGGGTCTGGGGACCCTTTAACCGACCAGTTGGTTTATGAACAGGACTGGAGAGAGGAACTGGGGGAAGCCAGTGGTCTGGATACCTCACCAGACCATGGCATGTTGTCTCCTCCTACCGTGGCTACGGAGGAGGGAGCGTTATATGCAGTGGTGTTGCGTAGGGCGGCCGAGGCTCTCCACCTCGGGCTACCTGTGGTGGCAGTCAGGACTAACCTCCTGACAGAGGTCCTTCAACCGGCAGCGAGCTCTTCGGAGCCCCTGCTGCCGTTTAATGAAGCCCTCACAGACATCCTTTTGGGCACCTGGTCCAGGCCCAACACAGGGGCTCCTGTGGACAGGATGATTGCCCGATGCCACCGCCCGGCCCCGGGCGACCCCACTTTCCTCTCCCAACACCCCACCCCTGAGAGCTTGGTGGTCCAAGCCTCCACCTCCAAAGGCGCATTCCCTAACTCCCCACCCAATAGGGAATCCAAAAAGCTGGACCACCTTGGGAAGAAAATGTTTTCTTCCTCCAGCTTGGGACTGTGGTCGGTAAACACTGCATGTCTGTTGGGCCGTTACACCCACTCTGTGTGGGATATGGTAGCGCAGGTGCTGCCCCAGTGCCCAGGGGAGGCCCGGGCCGTGCTCTCCCGTGCAGTTGCCGAGGGGAGAGACGCAGCGAAGTTTACCATCCTCTGTGGGCTGGATACCGCCGACGTGCTAGGCAGGACGATTTCCACGTCAGTAGCCCTTCGACGCTACACCTGGTTGTGGTCGACTGGTTTTTCCGGGGATGTCCAATCCACTCTTTTGGACATGCCCTTTGATGGCCGTCGCCTTTTCGGCGACACGGCAGACAACGCGCTTGAGCGCTTTAAGGACTCTCGGGCTACGGCCAGGTCCTTGGGCCTCTTTACCACCCGCCCTGCGCAGTCTGCCTTTTGCCCCCTTCGTGGCTACGGAAGGGGTGCCCCGCCACGTCCCGCCCAGAGCCACAGGCCGGCGCAAGCTGTTCAGCGTCAGCGCGGCCGGGGACGTGGGAACCAGCGCCGTGGTTCTGGGGGCCAGCGGGCGGGCCAGTCCACCACAGCCCCCTCTGCAGCAGCCTCCAAACCCTCCTAGTCCAACCTTTCAGGGCCACCAAACGCCAGTGGGAGGCAGGATTCGCCATCACCTCCCCCACTGGCGCACCATCACGTCGGACAGGTGGGTTTTGCAAATAGTCCGAATGAGCTACTCCCTCCCCTTCGAGACTACCCCTCCATCCATGCCACCTCAGTACCATCGCATGTCGGAGGATCATCTGGCCCTTCTCCAACAGGAAGTTTCAGCACTCTTGGCCAAGGGAGCCATCCAGCGCGTTCCTGCCCTAGAAGTAGGTGGTGGTTGCTATTCCCACTACTTTCTGGTGCTCAAGAAGGACAAAGGCCTGCGTCCTATCTTGGATCTCAAGAACGTCAACCGCTTCCTCCGGAAGGAGAAGTTCAAAATGTTGACGCTCGCTCAGGTCTTGTCTGCCCTCGACCCTGGAGACTGGATGGTAGCGTTGGACTTGCAGGACGCTTACTTCCACATCCCCGTCCTGCCGGCCCACCGGCGTTACCTGCGGTTCACAGTAGGCCATGAGCACTTTCAGTTTACCGTGCTCCCCTTTGGCCTTACCAGTGCCCCTCGGTTGTTCACGAAAGTGATGGCGGTGGTCGCAGCTCATCTGCGCAGTTCAGTGGTTCCAGTCTTCTATTCTGACGACTGGCTGTTGAAGGCGGGCTCGCCCCAGGCTGTCGTCTCCCACCTCCAGACTACGGCCGACCTCCTGCATTTGCAGGGGTTCTCCATCAACGTGCCGAAGTCACACCTGACCCCCTCTCAGAAGCTCCTCTTCATCGGAGCGGTTCTGGACACGACGCAGTTTAGAGTTTATCCTCCCGATCAGCGAGTCTGGGATATTTGGGCTATGATTTCGATCTTTCAGCCTCTATGCCGGGTTTCGGTCAGAATGACCCTCGGGCTGCTCGGTCTGATGGCCTCCTGCATCCTGCTGGTGGACCATGCCAGATGGCATATGCGGGCTCTGCAGTGGGACCTGAAGTTCCAGTGGGCACAACATCGGGGGAATCTGTCCGATTGCGTCCAGATCTTGGAGGGCACTGCACACCAATTGCAGTGGTGGCTCACGAACCAGGATTGGGTCGGCAGCTGATCCCTCTCCCTTCCCCAACCAGAGTTCACAGTGGTGACCGATGCATCACTTCTGGGATGGGGCGGCCACATGGGGGAGGCGGAGATCAAAGGCCTCTGGTCTCCGGCGGAGTCCGGGCTCCACATCAACCTTCTGGAGCTTCGGGCGATTCGTCTTGCACTCAAAGCATTCCTTCCCTCTGTCTGGGGAAGAGTGGGCAGGTGTTAATGGATAACACCACCGCCATGTGGTACTGCAACAAACAAGGCGGGGTGGGGCGTGGACCCTATGTCAGGAGGCCCTCCGCCTCTGGACATGGCTGGAACATCAGGGCATATCCCTGGTGGTTCAACACCTGGCAGGTTCCCTGAACGCCAGGGCGGACAAACTCAGCCGCAGGTGCATGATGGATCACAAATGGCGTCTTCACTCGGAGATGGTGCAAGGTCTCTTTCAGCAGTGGGGAGAGCCTTGAATAGATCTATTCGCCACCGAAGAGAACGCGCAATGTCAGCAGTTCTGCGCGTAGGTCTTCTATACGCCTTTCTGCCTATACCACTTCTGTCCAGAGTGCTGAAGAAGATCAAGCGCGACCAGGCCCAAGTCATTCTTGTGGCTCCGGATTGGGCACGAAGAGTCTTGTATCCCGAGCTGCTCAATATGGCTATCGATCCTCCAATCAGACTGCCTCTTCGGGAGGATCTTCTGTCGCAGCAGCAGGGGACGGTCCTCCACCCGAGCCTGTCCAGCCTCCACCTCCTTGCGTGGAGATTGAACGGCGGTAGTTGACGTCGTTTGACCTGCCTCCCGAAGTCTTTGATGTTATCTTGGCAGCCAGGCATCCCTCTACTAAGACGGTATAGGCCTGCAGATGGAACAAATTTGTGGCATGGTGCACAGCAAAGGCTGTGGATCCCCTTTCCGCCCCTCTTTCTGAGGTTCTCTTGTTCCTCCTTTCTTTGGTCCAGCAGGGCTCTGCTCTGGGCACTCTAAAGGGCTACCTCTCGGCCATTTCAGCCTTCCTTAGGCTTCCTGATCAGCCTTCTCTTTTCAAGTCCCCTGTTGTAAATAGATTCCTTAAGGGCATTACTCATCTTTTTCCTCCTGTTCCCTTCGTAATGCCTCAGTGGGACTTGAACTTGGTTCTTACCTACCTCATGTGCGCTCCCTTTGAGCCGCTACATAACTGTCCTCTCAGACTTCTCACTTTGAAAACTGCCTTTCTGGTGGGCATCAGCTCTGCACGCAGGGTGAGTGAGCTACAAGCTCTTTCTTCCAAGCCTCCCTTTCTGGCTGTCCATCTGGACAAGGTCGTCCTTCGAACTAGACCTTCATTTCTTCCCAAGGTGGTTACTTCTTTCCACATTGGCCAAACCATCACTTTGCCCACCTTCTTTCCGCATCCTTCAAAAGAGGAAGAGAAGCTCCACCGTCTGGGTCCAAAACGTGCGCTTTCCTTGTACTTGGATCGCACCAAATAATTCCGGGTGGACGACCAGCTCTTTGTTGGTTACGTGGGCGCTAAGAAAGGTCGGGCCGTGCACAAACGGACCATCTCCAGGTGGGTTGTTCTGTGCATTAAGGCTTGCTATTCCTTGGCAAAGCAGGGGTACTGCTGACGAAAATACTTTCTGGATCCAGTCTGACGCCTGGGGGATATTCTAAGGTAAGGAATCTATAACTAACCTATGTTTCTTACAGATATATCGTTACCGAAGGTAAGTAACTTGTGCTACAGGTTCACAAGTACAGAATTGTTATGAGAACAGATCCACAGTTCTTACACAAGATAGTTTCACACTTCCACACAAATCAAACAATACAAATGCCAAGTTTTTCTAAAGCCCAAAAGATAAAGCAGAGAAAGCATAAAATACACTAGATGCAAGACGCGCCATAATGTACTACATTTAAAAGATAAAGACAAGTAGGAAGACAAAGCAACTAATTATCTCTTTTTGCAGACAACAATATTGGAAAACCTGTAACTAAGGGAACAGTTGCCAGATGAATCCTATAAACTATTCAGCTATGCCACACAAGTGCAGTGGAGAAACTACACACAACCCCAAATGCACACCCAACATGGAAAAAAGGAGCAATCATTTCCTTTCCAGCAAAAACTCCCTTACAAGATTTATGTATGACAGGAACATGGTCATCTCTATACAGGTTCACAAAATACGACTGCATAGACATTCAAATGTACAAGGAAGCTCAAGTGGGACACAAGGTGTTAAAACATCTGTTTACAAATTTAAGTCCATCTTCAACCCAACCACTGCAAAACGAACACAACCGCTACGAAATCGATGCACATCATCTGAATCCTGAAAAGAATCACGCTGCAAAACGAATAGTTTATTTCCTGTAGGTGTAGTTTCTGAATGCATAAGCGACCCACCCACCTCCATCAAGAAGATGGAAGGAGAGAACAGACAAAACAGCGAAATAAATATGAAGATGATGGCTACCAAAGGTGGGAGCTTCCGGGGGAGAGCATACAACATCAAAGGAAGCATAAATGGTGGATCCGTCAGTGCCCAACAGCAAAAAATAGAAGGACTACAAAAAGTAGGGAACTCCAGACCTAACTACTAGATGGTGGAATAATGCACAGCATGTGAATCCAGAAAATTCTTCAAGCTGCAAAACTACACCTACAGGTAAGAAACCATTCGATACTGCCTACTGTGACCTGGGATGTGGCCCTGCGGTACTGCAACCAGGAGTTGTGCATTATTTTAAAAAAAATTATTTATCATGCAAGTCATGATGTGCCTCGTACAGAGGTGCAGCAGAGGCATAATAGCAAGGATGTCACCCTACTCACACATGCATACACTTAAACATGCTCTTGCGCACTCAACCATCAAACCTTGCCTGGGACAGTCGTCTTAGATAGCCCGCGATTCCTGACTCCCCCATCGCCTACCTCTTGCGATCAGTGCTCCGCACCCAGGTCCATGTGCTTCTACCCTATCAGAAGCTGGGATAGAGTTGAAGGTGGACCCTTTTTAGGTCGAAGCCTACCAGACTTTCTATTTGCTGGTTTTATGTGTTTTAGGCTGTCCAACTTCAGTTAATCTCTCCAGTTGCCCAAACCACGTTTACTGTATTCTTGCACAAACTCACTTTCTGTAAACAGGCCTTTAAATGTTATCTTGTCTCATTTGCTGTGCATTCAAAGACAGATGTCGAATGACAAGCTTTCTCTGAGAGAGCTTAATGTTTACTTTTCTTTCTCTGACTTCAAGGTGAGGGAATTTGTGACAATCCTGCTGAGTATCCATGTAAGAGTAGAGGGTGTAGGATTTTTTTCTAGCACACAAAAAAATTAACTGTGCTGATATTTCAGAATATATCGGAACTAGTGCAAATGAAGCGCATTTTTTTTGCAATTCTGAAATGTGGTGGAAACAAATATTTGAATACGATCGAAACACAGTAATACTATAGGTGATGACATTTGCACACATTATTGTTTGTGTTCAGTTAAACCGTATTTTGATGCAAATGTAATGGTCATTTAAATTGAAAATGTGTTGTCTGTGATGGCAGTGCGCTACCACACCATGCATACTCCACACTACGCCACTCCACTTTATGCCCTTCACTCTGCCATGCCACTCCATTCTACGACACTCCATGCCATTCTAATCTACCCCACTCACTCCAAGACACAACACTCCACTCCACTCTATCACCGTCACACCACTTAAACCACTTCACTCTACTCCACCCCACTCCACTACAATCAATCCCACTCCACTCCAGTGTACCCAAATCTACCCCGCCCGCCCCACTTTGCTACAGTCTACTCCACTCCAATCTACCCCATGCCATCCACCCGAACTAACCCACTCTAACCCAATCTACCCCACTCCAATATACCGCACTTCACTCTACTCCATTCTACCCCAGTCTACCCCACTCCACTCTAGTCTACCCCAATCCACTCCAATCTAACCCGGTCAACCCCGCACTACTCCAGTCTACACCACTCTGCTCCAATCTACCACAATTCACCCCACCCCAGTGTACTCCTATCCAACCCACAACACTCCAATCTACCTGACTCCACTGTACCCCACTCTTCCCTACCCCACTCCACCTCAGTCCAATTGTCCCCACTCCACCCCTGTCCAATTGACCCCACTCCACCCCCTCCACTACCTCACTCCACCACAGTCTACCCCAGTCTACTCCACTCCATTCTACCACAGTCTTCCCCACTCCATTTTACCACAATCTATCCTACTTCACTCCAATCTACCACACTCCAATTCTACCTCACTCCACTGTACCCAAATCTACCCCACTCCAATCTACCCTACCCTCTCCACCACACTCCACTCAAATCTACCCCGATCCACCCCACTCCAATCTATCCCACCCCAATCTACCCTACTCCAATCTGCACCTCCCTAATCTACCTTCCCCCAATCTACCCATAACAGCTTTACCCCACCCTGCTGTACCCCCCAACGAGGCAATCCCCCCTCGAAGCAATCCCCTCGAAGCAATCCCCCTCGAAGCAATCCCCCTCGAAGCAATCCCCTCGAGCAATCCCCCCTCGAAGCAATCCCCCCCCTCGAAGCAATCCCCCCCCGAAGCAATCCCCCCCCTCGAAGCAATCCCCCCCCTTGAAGCAATCCCCCCCCTCGAAGCTATCCCTCTCGAAGCTATCCCCTCTCGAAGCTATCCCCTCTCGAAGCTATCCCCCTCTCGAAGCTATCCCCCTCGAAGCTATCCCCCTCGAAGCTATCCCCCCCTCGAAGCAATCCCCCTCCAACTTCCCTACACTAATCCACCCAATCTACCCCACTCCACCCTAATCTACCCCACTACTCTACTCCAATATACCCCACTCCACCCCAGTTTATCTCTCTTCTCCAATCTCAACTCCACTCCAGTCTATCCAACTCCACTCCACCCCAATCTACATCACTCCACTATATCCCAATCTGCCCTGCTCCACTCTATCCCAATCTGCCCCTCTCCACTCTACCCCAGTCTATCATAATCCATTCACTCTACCCCACTCAATTTCACTCCAATCTACCACATGCCACCCAAATCTACCCCACTCAAGTCCAATCTAACCCACTCCACCCTACTCTACCCCACTCTACTCATATCTGCTCCTCTCCAATCTAAACCTACTCCACCCCATTCCAATCTACTCCACCCCATTCCACCCCAATATACCCTACTCCAATCTGCCCCTCCCTAATCTACCCTACCCCATCCTATCCCGCTGTCTACTCCACCCCACTACAATCTACCCCACTCTAAACTATCCCACTCCAATTTACCCTACTCTAATACACCCAATCAACTCCACTACACTTCAATGTACCCCCACTCCACCCCAGTCTATCTCACTCCACTCTCGACTCCTCTCCAGTCTATCCAACTCTACTCTATCCCAATATACCCCACTCCAATCCACCCAATCTACCCCATTCCACTATATCCCAATCTACCCCATCCCAATCTACCCCACCCCAAGCTACCTCACCCCAAGCTACCTCACCCCATCTCAATCTACACCACAACACACTATTCAGCTTCGCTCCAATCTACTCCAATCCACCCCACTCCACTCCTATCTACTCCTCTCCACTCCAATCTACCCCACTCCAATATACCCCACTCCACCCTGCCCCAATCTACCCCACTCCAATCTACCCCAGTATATCCCACTCTACTCCACCCCATTCCAATCTACCCCACTCTAATCTAAACTACCCCAATCTACTCCAATCTACCCCATTCCAGTCAACCCCACTCCACCCTCCCCTACGCTATCCAAATCTACCCCACTCCACACAGTCTACCCCACTCCCCCAATTTACCCCACCCCAATCTACCCCACTCTAAACTACTCCATCTTCCACACTCCATTCCTTTCTACCCTACTGTAATCCACCCAATTTACTCCACTCCTGTCTACCCCATTCAACTTCATTCTGCCCCACTCCAGTCTGCCCCAGTCTGTCCCACTCCACTCTTCCCCAATCTGCCCCACTCCAATCTACCTCCATATACCCTGATCAACCATACTCCTGTCTACCCCACTCCAATCTACTCCACTCCAATCTACCATACACCACCCCAATTCAATCTACCCTACTTTAATGTACCACACTAATCTCCCTAACTCCCCCGCTCCAATCTGCCCAACTCCAATTTACTCCAATCTACCCTAATCCACCCCACTCCATTCTACCCCACTCTGCTCCCACTCCACTCCAATGTACCTCATTCCACTTTACCCCCAATCTACCCCACTCCACGCTATTAACTTTTTTCCATGCTGAACAGCAGCCACACTGGTGTATATAATTGCTAAAACACATTGCCAATAGCTTTTGCATAGGCGAGACCTATTGGCTTTGCCAGTGCTTGTTCTGTATTCGACTTCTGATATAGCGAAAGGGTGCATGGCTGACAAGCCCTGAAGATCCATTTTCTGATATGCTGCACTGCCTGAAGTTAGTGCAACATGTCATACATGTATTGTTACTGGGAGGGTGGGCTCGGACAGTCCACCCCCGACACATGCGCAATACAGCCACTGGAGCCCTCTACTGCTGCCAATGTGACAATACAGCTTTTACATACAAACAAACGAATCCATGAGATTTGTTTTCATGTAAGTTAACTGGTCAATCAATTAGTGGCAAAGCGAGGTGGTTGGTTGTCGCCCTGGCACCCTTTTATGGACGAGCCACCACTGCCTGTACATCTGGTTTGCCCATTTTCTTCGACAGTCCATATGCTGGCTGTGCACCCCCACATTGAATGTAGGCATCCTCTGGGCCTAGAACACAGATTTTTCACAACCGGTGAACTATCTTCATTTGTTCACCTGCAAATGTGAGCTGTGTAAGAAAATAGTGAAAGGCAAAGGGAAGCCTGTGTCATCTTGTATTGATATATTTTTTGGGGGTTTTGCATTTTGGTGCTTTACTTCAGTCTTGTTTTGTGAATTGAATTCAGTGTTATGCCTTGCTTCTTTCGCCGTTTACAATGTCTGTATTCTTTGCAGAGATGGTCACCTCTCAGTGATCGTGCAGCGGTGGAAGAGAGCTTGCGGATAACAGTGGGAAATGACTTTTACAACCGTAGTTCACCTGATCGGACGAGGCTATCGGGCTCTCTGGATGATGTGAGCGGCACCAGCAGGTAGGGGGAGACCCATGGCTGCTGACTGATGTGCCGCAGCAATGTACAATGCTTGCATAATTGACACTGTAGTAAGTGTAAATATCTTCAGAGCTCTTTTAACCTGCTGTTGCACAGAACTGTAATCCATGAAATATAATATTCTAGAAGGTGGCAGGGTACTGCTTTAAGTTTGCAATTGACAGTATGGCACGTTTTCGACATGAAATTGTAAAATAATTATTATAAGTATGATTGCACTACTGTGAATTTTGCCCGGTTTATTATACGGATCAGGTAATAAAACTGCTGCAGGGAAATGTTGTCCCTGAGGTTCCATTACAGCACACATCTGTTTTTAGGTCGCAGCGCTGATTGGTTTGTTAAAGACATCTTAGGGACATTCAGAAAGTTGACCTAGAAATGCATTCCGCCCGTTGCTTGCCATTGGGTTTGTAATTATTTTTTTCTGGCTTTCTATTTGATGGCTTTATTTGCTTTAGGCTGTCCCTCCTGTTGCCCAAACCTTATTTACAGTATTCTGCCACAAACTCGCTTTCTGTAAACAGGCCTTTAAATCTTCCTCTTATCTTGTCACATTTGCTGTGCATTCAAATGCAGAGGTCAAATGTCAGGCTGTGTCTTCCAGGGAGCATGGTTTTATTTTCCTTCGTATGACTTCAAAGTGGGAGCATTTATGTGATAATTAAGCTGATTAGTGGGGGTCTGCTTGAGGAAGGGTCTGCAAATTGGTTTTTTTTTTCTAGCACGCAGCAAAATTTAAATGTCTGTATATGAACTGTGCTGACGATCAGATCAATACTTTGGATGGTGACATTTCCACACATTGTTTGTGCGCTGTATACTTTTATCAGTAAAACTGTATGTGAGTGCAAATGTAATGGTCATTTCAATTGAAGATGTGTTGTCTGTAATGGCACTACGCTACCATGCATGCTCCATGTTACCCCACGCTACTCTGCACCACTCCGCGTCACTGCACTCTTCTCTGCACCACTCCACTCCTCTCTACACTACTCCGCTCTATGCCAATGCACTCGACCCCACTTTACTCAAAACCAATGCACTCTATGCCAGTCTGTTGTGCACCAAATCACTCTACGCCATTGCACTCTACCCCACTTTGTTCTACTGTGCGTCACTGCACTCTATGCCACTTCATTCTACTCTGCGCCCCTGCACTTTGCGCCGCTGCACTCTATGCCAATGATATCATGCCACTCTACTATACACCACTGCACTCTGCCAGTATACTCTGCAACACTGCACTCTCTACCATTCTACGCCACTGAACTTTACACCACTGTACTCTACGCCACTCACATCTACGCTGCTCCACTGCACTGTACGACACTCCACTCTGTACCACTACACTCTACGCCACTTCACTCTACTTGGAAACAATCTACTGTGCCACTGAAGTGTACGCCACTCTATTGCACTCTGCACCACTACACTCTATGCCAATGCACTGTACACCAATTTACTTAAAACCAATACACTACGCCACTGCATTGTATGCCAATCTACTCTGCACCACTGCACTGCACGCCACTATACTCTATGCCACTGCACTCTACGCTATTCTACACCATTGCAGTCGATATCACTTTACTCTGCACCATTGTACGCCACTGCACTCTACGCCACTCTACTCTGCAGCCCTGCACTCTGCTCTACTCCACTCTACTTGGCGCCATTTTACTCTATGCCACACCACTCTACTCTGCACCACTCTTCTGCAGTCTACGCCACGCCGCTCTCCTGCACTCTACGCCACTTAAATCTACTGTGCACCACTGCACTCTACGCCACTTCACTCTACACCTCTCTACTCTGCACTACTCTACGCTAGTGCACTCTAGCCCATTCTACTATGCACCACTGCACTTTGCCATTGCAGTCTACACCACTCTGCAATGCTGCACCATACGCCACTGCTCTATACCACTCATCTCTATCCTGCGCCACTTCACTCTACTCTGAAACAATCTACTCCACACCACTGCACTTTATGCCACTCTACTCCACTCTGCGCCGCTCCATGCCACTGCGGTCAACGATGCGCCACTATAATCGACGCCACTCTAGGCCACTGTGCTCTGTCACTACTCTGTGCCACTGCACTCTACCCTGCACCACTATACTCTACCCTACACCACCCCACTTACTCTGCTCTGAAATAATCTATTCCATGCTACTGCACTCTGTGCCACTGCACTCTACTCTGCGCTACTCTACGCCCACTGAACTCTATGCTGCTCTACTATACTCAATCCCTGTCTCTTTCTGCATATGCCGTGTCAGACGGTTCACTCCTCCCCTTGGTTTGTTGTTCTATCGATAAAACACAATTGTATAATTCCAATGAAATGTCTGAGTCAGGGAAGGCCATCAGTGTGGCTAAATTTAACCTGATGCATCTATGTAGTATCACATTGTAGGCGGACAACAATATTAGCTCATATTCAGTCAGACAAGTATTTGTGAGATGTTGGCTCTTAGCCTGACTTAAGAGTGTATCTACCGAACGGGGTAAATATACATGTAGGGTATTTCCCAGCACTAAACTATCACATTGATCCATTGATACAGCTGCTGCTTGTAGGCACTACGGCTTCTGGATCTAATACTGGTGAGAGGTATGGACAGAGTCTATGATGTCCTCAATGATTCTGTGTTAACACTGCTAATGCACATCCCTCTCTTTCGTGTTTAAACGGTGAGAAATCCTTGTTATAATCTGGGAGACCCAGAGCTGAGGTGGTACACAAAGCCTGTATAAATGTCTGAAAGCACTGCTTGTGATTTTGGTGACCGTGGGATGGGGTCTGAAATATCCTTGTGGGTCAGTTCCTGCAGGGGACTGAAGATAAGAGAAAAATTTGGTATCCAATGTCTACAATACCCAGCCATCCTCAAGAAAACCGAACTTCGGTCTGTGTCGTAAGTTTGGGATGGTCAAGAATAGCTTGTGTTCTCCCTGGTGACAGTCTTCTCTCCCCTTCAGAAATCAGGTGGCCTAAATAGGACACCTGCTTCTGCAAAATTATAATTTCTTAGGTGAAGCTTTATAAACGTGGGATGCAGGTAAGTTTAATACATTTATTGTAGCCTGTAGGAGACTGGCTTAGTATATGTTGCACACTTAAAGAGGTGCTCCACCTTGCACTAATCCAGGCAACCCTTATGGTGATTTTGGTGGTCTTTGTTAACCTTCGACAGTGTAGATTAGATGAAAAAGAACCGCACAGTGTTTATAAAAAATAAGTCTATATTACACAACACAATCACTAACCCATTGGTATATCTCCTACCCGGATATATCAATAATACACATGAAAATACTCAAAAGAAATCAGGTAAGTAGACGTCACTATAGCCATATAAGTCCCCTCTGGCGCTCGGATCTCTGTTTCTTTTCCACGTTGTAACGCGGATCCCGAGAAGCGGTTACTTGGGTTGATTTTTTACTTGCTTTGACACTTGGTGTCAGTGGAACAGTGTGCCTTGGTCTACGACGCCAAGGATTATGGCTCCTGCCAGAAACTAAAGCCGAAGTCGTTAAAGGAGCAGAGTTTGAAGTTGATGGCGGCGCGTTAGTCTCGATCGTCGGAGGCTTCCCGGCCTCGGTCTTCATAGTCTTGGGAAGAGCATTTGCGGGGATCAGTCTAGGAGCCAAAGCCGTTCTGGAAGACATCGTTCTCCGGTGAAGCCAAAAGGTAAGCAGGTGAAGTTGCTGCAGTCTCGGACTTCACCGCGAGGAGACTCCGTCTCCCATGGCTCCTCCCGTTTGACGGTTGAGGAGGCCGTACGCGACTCTGCACCATGTCTTCACAAGTTTCCGGCCGCTGGGGCGTAGATGGCTCGGATGAGGGAATATTATAATTCCTTGCACCTTTGGTACCCCATCTCGCTCTGGAGCGCCTTTAGGCCCCAAGGAGGTGAGTGGGGCGCCGTCGGAGTGTTTGCCCTCGGTGACGGTTGAACCGTTGGAGTCGAGGGGTAGGCGCTGGTCGATGTTGGCTGGTGCCGATTTGGCGCAGGTCCACAGTCCTTCGGGATCTATTACCCCAGACTTCGATCAGCCGACTCCAACACGGACGTCAGCGGCGTCAGTCGAGGTTGCTTCTCCTCCTCCATGTAGGCGTCGTACGATGTCGACTATTCAGACTGAGGGGAATATGCAGGTTGTGATTCCTTCTCAGGAAGAGGTTGTGGAAAGACAGCCTGTGTCGATTGATGCAGGGCCCTTTCAGCCCATATCTGACATTGTTTCTCAGATGGAGGAGAGCTGGTTGTCTTCTCTAGGAGAGGCTAGTGGCATGGATTCATTACCAGCTTCAGTGTTGCTTTCTCCCCCTGGCCTGGCTACGGAGGCAAGTTCCTCCTTTGCAGACATGCTAAGAAAAGTGGCTACAATTTTAAACTTGTCACTTCCTACGGTGCAAAGGTCGTCGGACCCTTTGAGGTCCTTTTTCAGGGGCAGACAGTGGAAGAACCTGTTCTTCCGTTTGGGGAGGCCCTTTTTGATATTTTATTAGGTACTTGGGCCAAGCCTGAGTCGGGGGGCCTCAGTGAACCGAGATATTGCTCGTAGACACTTGCCTGCACCTGGGGACCCAGTGTGTCTTCAAAGGCACCCTTCCACCTATAGCTTGGTGACTCAGGTTGCGACTTCTTCACTGGATGTAGATTTTGTTCCTAAAACTCCAGTGGGTAAGGAATCTAGGAGTCTTGATGCATGTGGTAAACACATCTTTGCTTCGGCAAGCTCAGCCTTGAGATCCATAAATACATCTTTTGTGCTGGGGCGATATTCCCATGCTTTATGGGTTTCACTATAGAATGTGTTACCATCTATTCCGGATAATCTCTGCTTGGAGATTGGTGATTGGATTAAAGATGGTCAGCAGGCTGCTAGGCTTACAATAAGGCGTGATATGGACACTACGGACTCTGTAGGTCGCGCTTTGGCATCGGCAGTGGCATTAAGGCATCAGGCTTGGTTGGCAACTTTGTGTTTCTCGGAGGCTGTCCAGTCAACTTTGGTCGACATGCCATTTGATGGTGCCCATCTTATTGGGAGTCAAGCTAATGTAGCGTTAAGATGCTTCCGTGAAAGAGGTCTTCAGTGTCATTGCTTTTCGTTTTTTTTTTTTTACTGGTGTAACTTGTCTTTATACTTGAGATACAGGCTATTTCTTTATAAGTGAGTAAGCTTTGTTAGGGCATTTTACATATCCGTTGTTGGTTTGACCATTTAGTGTCCTGCGAGAGCAGATGTTTTATTTTCAGTACAATTTTTCCATTTTTTAGGCTGGTATTAATTTAGATGACCGAGGGAGGTTTCCCTTTGTCCCTTAGCCTCTGAGGATGAGCTTTGTGCTCGAGAGCTTATCAAGAGACGTGTCTCCTTGTATGGAAGATTTTCTGATGCAAGCTTCTTTGAAGCAGCTCAGTATGCTAAAATGTGCATGGTTTCGAACTTTCGTTGTCTCTCATAGGGACATGTTGGTATGCCAGTGGTAAGTCTTGTATATCGGTACGCTCTGGTCTTTACTCGTTAGAGTAATCAGTGTAGTATGTCCTCACTACTTTTGTGGTGTACATATTTATTATGGCGCTGATGGATTCAGGGTCTACGTTTTGTATTCTTTTGAATACATGTTCTTGTGGTTCATCCTTGATTAATGTCCTCTTGGACTATGTGTTTTAGGGGGCAGGTTGTTTGCTCTTTCTGAGCGGACTGCATATCTACATTTTTATTCTATGTGCGTCACTTTTTCGAGAATTGTGAAAGTAAACTCGGAGTTTATGGTGTATTTTTTTTAAAGACTCGAGTTAGTTGCCTTCTCTGTGGAGGGGATAGGTGATTTATTTGTTCATTCCTGGAACATAATGGGGTGAACTGTTTCTTACGCTGTGTGACAGGTAGTGTCGGAAACAATCTGATGGAGACTTCTAGCTGCAGTTTCCTTACCTGTTTTCGGTCATACAATTTATGGTTGGAGTTTTTAGGCTTTATAGGAAGCTCTTCTTGTTATTCTCCCACAATGCAGATGACACGCAATTGGTGTTTTCTTTAGAAGGGAACCAGGCAATCACCCTGGATATATTTCAGGAGTGTATGCAGAATACCGCAAACTGGCTCAGGAATAACTCCCTACAATATAACGGAGGAAAAACGGAGATCGTATACTGCTCCACATCCAGGATTGCCCGGCCTTTTCCCATAGAGCTCCAAATAACACCAACAGACAAACCTGTAGTGCCAGCTAAAACGGCGCGTAACTTGGGAGTTCTGCTGGATGATAATCTCCAGCTAGAATCACAAGTTACCAAAGTAGTTGGTACATGTTTCTCTCTGCTTGGAGCTCTGAGAAGAATTTTGCCGCTATTACCAACTGCCATCAGACCCCAAATTGTGAGGTGTATAATCCTGAGCAGATTAGACTACTGCAACTCACTATATTTGGGGGCTCAAAGTCACTACTTCAAAAGCTACAAAGGATTCAGTCAATTGCAGCTAAGCTGGCTCTAAACAGGCAGCGTAGTTCCTCACTTTCTTTGGCCTTGAAAGATCTCCACTGGCTGCCGATCTGCCAGAGGATACAATTCAAATCCCTGTGCACCGTGTTCAGAGCATTGCACGGAATGGGCCCTAAACCCTTGCAGAGGAAATTTTTATGGTATGTTCCTGCGAGAGACCTTTGGTCAGCAAATGCACACTTAGCGAACATCCCAAGAATTAAGAAAATGAAGTCGGGGGGTGGGTAGAGCATTCGGTGTAACAGCCGCCGGCTGTGGAATGAACTCCCTTAGATATTAGGCAAATTCAATCTCTGCCCCTATTTAGAAAGCAGCTAAAAACCTGGCAGTTTCCCAGGTAGGGTATGGCTCCCAATAATGTTTTCCTGGGTAAGATGCTCACAGGCTCCAATGTTGATTTTGTCAGTCACAGCGCCAGGATACCCGTAGGGTGACAGTATGCGCTATATAAGAATTATTTACATTACATTACAATGCTTTTTGCATCTGTCTGGCGGATATATATTACCTGTCTTTTTGGGTTTGTATCTATTTTCTCTTTGTTTTACAAGACCTTGGGAAATCATTGCTGTTACTTCTTGAGGCGGACTTGTGATCAGATTGTGTTTCGTATCACAAGTGTTGGCGCATGTGCTTGTTGCTAACAAGGATATATTTTATGTATGATCTTCCTTTTAATGTTTCCATATGTTATATTTTGGTATCAACTAATAGGTGCGTTCCCTTTTCCAATGTACATATTTGGGCTGCTTTAAAAAAAAAACAAAAAAAAACAGAAAGTGGTTTTAATGTGAGATGTGGTTGCTTCTCTTTTCTTGCTTGCCTTGGTACTTTGTGCGTGCCCACAACTCTGATTCCTAGTCAGACTAGCGAACCATGACACTGAAGGTCATGCGGGGGCAAGCTTTGTAAATACTTGCGGTACGGCAGTAAATATTGGCCAGCAAAATTCTGTGAGTTGTTGGGCCACTCAGTCTATTGTGACACAATTTTATATTTATTATGTATATGTCCATTTAATACATTTGTGTTGCAAAATTATATACAACTGGCATAATTGATGAATATCTATGTTAGAGTTAAATCTATTTGGTGTCATTTTAGTTTCTTTACAGTGCATTATGCCACCTTCCAGTGCTCATTTTGTCCAAACAAAATTCTGCAGGTATAATTGTTCATCTTTCTTTTGGTGTTCATTCATTTTGGTATAATGGAATGAGTTCTGAGAGTCCCTCTTTGGCTTTTATCAGGACAGTTCTTTCGCTGACATCTCTTTATTGTTGTGAAGAACGCGGTTTACATGACTTTTGTCTTGCACTCAGCCGTTTTGGTCAACAAGTTCTCTTTCCCCTTGGAGGATAGAGGAGAATGTCTGATAACTGACAAATGGTTCTTTTGGGGTTTTTCCCCTTTTTTCTTCAAGGGCAGATTCCTTCAGGCCTGTAGGGTTGTTTATCATTTATATGTCTCGTGACAGTGATCATGGATTCTGTTAAGAGCCAAGCTCTTGTTCTGCTATTCCTTCGTACATTCGGTCTGTTGTTCGTTATGACCGGCTGGTTGTCTTTTGAGAACGTTTGTAGGATTAGTTCGCAGACCCTCCTACAGGGGGATATGGCTATGGTATTTAATTCAAACGTTAAGAAATCTGCGACTAGATGTAAAAGTTACTTATAATAATAATAATTCCATTTGTGGAGCGCCTGGTTACACCAAACAGTGTGTCCCCGTTCTAGGATCCAGACTCCCCAGAAGGGGAGCAGAGATAGCACCTAAGGGGGGAGGAGGAGTACAGGAAGGCATAAGGAGAATCTCGGATTAGGGGTAAAATAACCAGGTTTTTAGATCTTTACGAAAGATGCTCCCAGTGGGTTCAGCTCTCCGGGTCAGCGGTAAGGTGTTCCACTTTTTAGCTGCCAGATAGCCAAAGGATTGCGCTCCCATCCTGGCCCTTTGGAATTTGGGCACTTTGACCATGTAGGCTCCCGTCGGCCTACGATTACGTACAGGAATATAGGGGGTTAACATGGGGTGGAGATTACTTACCTTCGGTAATGTAGTATTTGGTAGAGACACAGTCTAGCCGCAGATTCATTAACTCCCTGCCCATCCTCCCCACTCTGCGAACGACCTATGAGGTAAGGGTTATACCTTTTTCAGTACTGGTTTTATATACCGGTGATCACTATCTCAACTTATGTTGGAACTTGGCATGGCCACAAAGGTTTTGCTTAGATGTTGCCATACCATCCATTTCCAAATGTGTGTGGTCGGTTTTGCTTAGATGTTGCCATACCATCCATTTCCAAATGTGTGTGGTCGGTAGAGTGGGGGGTGTTTTCTCTTTCACACTGGATTAGACACTAGTGGGATGTATTGATTTATTTGTTCTTTCTTTGAAAGTCTTTGTTTGGTGTCATCATACCTTGTATTGGTACTATCAATATGTTACGTAAAGGCGTGATTCAACAAACAGCTTGGTGTTGTTTTTTATAGGTTTTGTTTTGCTATTACCATGCCATTCATTACCATTGATGAATGGTCTATAGAATGTAAGGTTTTCTTCCCTTACATGAAGGTTCTTCACCAGGGTGCAGGGTTTCACGTATCCCTGTGCTTCGTTGATTATTTTGGGGTTTTCTATAAAATCCATGTCTGGTATTAACATACCATTTGATGTTTGGCTTTATTAATGATCTTTTTGGCACACAGTTTCCTCAACCAGTTTCTATAGTGGCTCCGCGTTCTGGCGTGGAAGGTTTCACAGAAGAAACTGACGTCCGTGCACCAGAGGTGACTTTTATGGCTCCACTGACGTCATGACTGGAGTCGACGTCCTTATGGAGCCGAACGACGCTCCCCTGGCGTGCAGAGGTACTGCTGAAAAATGTCCGGATCCAGACTGGCGCCTGGGAAGAATTATAAAGTTAATGAATCTGCAGCTAGACTGTGTCTCTACCAGATAGTATGTTACCGAAGGTAAGTAACTTTTACAATGGGACGTGGACCAGAAGACTCAGAGGAGCTGGGAGAACCAGGAACCATCCATGGTAAGTACCCAGGAAACACAGCCACTGTACCAAATAGAAGTCACTGGAGAAGTCGCGGTTGCAGTTTTAAAGAAGGACCCTTCCCAGAGGACCCCGAAGAAACGCTTTGAAGGACGGAAGGTTTCAGAGCCACCCCACCCGTGGATGCCCCAGGAACCACGTTATTTGCACTAGGGAAGCCGGGTGCATAGGGGTGAAGTTATGTCGGAACCTCCCATAGACCACAATGGAAGGCTTTGGGGAAAAGGCCTCTGGAGAAGTTCGCAAAGTTTTTCAAACCACAAATGGAAGGAGGCTCAGGCATATGTCTCTCACCCTCATTCTAGTAGCTCCCACTTGGGCTCGCCAACCATGGTTCACTACACTGCTTGAACTCTGAGTAGTTCCCCCATCAGAAGCTTCCCCTCAACCAGGACCTTCCCACTCAGAACCATGGAGAAATCACTCACCCAAATCCAAAGGAGCTCAATCTTGTGAGTTGGCTCCTGAAATCATGGAATTTGGATACCTTAATCTTCCCCCTGAATGTTTGACCATTCTTAAAGAAGCATGTAAACCTACAATTAGATCGTGTTACGCAGCAAAGTGGAAGAGATTTGTTTTCTACTGTCCCAGTAAACAAATGAATCTGTTTGCAACTGTACAAAACATGGTTTGTTACCTTCTGCATTTACCAACCTCAGGCCACGCTTACACTTCCATACGTTTACATCTAGCAGCAGTTGCTGCCTATCAACAAAACAGACAACATTTGTCCTTGTTTAAAGTACCAATTATTAATGCGCTCATGGAAGTCCTTAAACGAGTAATTCCACCTAGAGTTCCACCTGCACCAGCATGGAATCTCCATATAGTGCTCGCCAGACTTAGGGGCCCACCATTTGAACCACTACACAACTGCTTCCTACAATTCTTGTCTTGGAAAGTTGATTTTTTAGTAGTCATTACCTCACTTGGACGTTTCAGTGAGCTCCAGTCATTAACTTTAGAAGAGCCTTTTTTCCAGCTACATAGAGATAGGGTGGTCCATAGAACCAACCCAAAATTCCTTCCAAAAGTTCGTTCACATTTTCACCTCAATCAGTTGAGTTACCCGTTTTCTTTCACAACCTGATTTAGTTGTGGAGAGAGAACTCCATTCACTAGATGTCAAAAGAGCTCTAATGCATTATATTGACAGAATTAAGAGTTCTGTAAATCTACACAACTCTTTGTTGCTTTTTCATCCCCTCACACTCAAAAGCCCATTTCTAGATGGATAGTTCAATGCATACAAACATGTTATGTCAAAGCTAAAAAGACTTTGCCTATACCCCCTAGAGCACACTCTACTCATAAGATAGGGGCTTCCATCGGCAATATCCCAATAGCTGATATTTGTAAGGCAGCTACATGATCTACACCACACACTTTCACTAAACATTATTGTGTGGATGTTTTAGCACGCCAACAAGCCAATGTAGGGCAGGCAGTGCTACGTACTCTCGTTCAAACAACTGCAACACCCACAGGATAGCCACTGATTTTTGGAGAGGGATTGCTTTACAATCTGTGCAGAGCATGTGTATCTACAGCCACACTTGCCTCGAATAGAGTATGTTACTTAGCCAGTAAGCATCTGTTTGTGGGATTCAGTGCTGCAGATTCATATACTTCCACCCTCCTCCCGGGATACCTCAGGGCTCGAAAAATCATAAAAATGTTACTAGACCTACAGGTCTAGTAACTTGAAAAATCTACTCAACCTAACTGTAATATACTTGACCTCTGTCTCTGAAAGCCGAGCAAATGTGACAAGATAACAAGTTTTAAAGACATCTTTATTGCTCATTCACTTTGTGAGCAATAAAGATGCACTTAAATCTTGTGATCTTGTCACATTTGCTCCGCTTTCAGAGACTGAGGTCAAAAAGTCAGTTGGTCTTCCTACTCCCCAGAAAGCACGAGTAGGCACTAAAAATAGCTCGGCCTGAATAAATCTGGCTCGTCACAGCAAGCGGGCAAGTGGATTTTTCGAGGCCTGTACCTGGCGAGTGGATTTTTCGAGCCCTGTACCTGTGGGCGTTGCAGTTCCTTCGCAGTATTTCATTTGCATGGGCATCTCTTTACTGATGCTTACTTTCACTCGTTCTCAATCGAACAATGGAGTCGATGCCCATCTGCATTATAACCAAGAGGAGGAGTCACTTTGTCCCGTCACACTAAAGACTTCTTCAAAGAAAAGCAACTTTCACACATCCGGACCCAATACTAGATGGCGGAAGTATGCGGAGCATGTGAATCTATAGCACTACATGCCACAAACAGTTGCTTACAGGGTAAGTAACATACTCCATTAAGTTGTAAAGAAGGTTAAATTCTGGGTTAAAAATACTTTTTATCAGATTTGTAGTCTGCAACAAGAGTCAAAATAAACTTCTTAAATCTACTATTAAATTTTGCTTAAGATCACTGATTATATGGAACTCTGTTTTACTTTGGTGGTCAGTGATTTTTATTGACCCATTTTAAATTGTGTATGATTCATTTTAAACTATTCTTTTCAAGGGATGGGTCGATATTCAGTATATTAATCTTTGCCCTTGTGATTAAATCTCCCTTTAGACCTCTGTTCATTTGATTTTTTTTGTACATTTTACAGATCTCCTAGAAGGAGATATTAGGGTCCCCTCTTTACATTCTATAAATTTACTGACCAGCCGTCCTCTTTAAACAGTTGTTGAACTGCCCGTTATCTTATTTTTTTGTGGGTTGGTTTCTATGTGCTACATATAACATGCTGATGTAATTAATCATCTTAAAGTCATTGTTGTAGATATCCTTATGATATCGGATGAATTGTTATTGATTTTGTTTGCTACTTTTATGGTTGTTTTTGTTTTATACATATGTTTATTAGTTTTATACATAACATAGTATAACAGTACACAACAGTATAATAGTAGCATGAGAAATCTGGAGTCATCACCACATAGACACAGAAACGTCCAGCATTACGATAAGTAGAGCTTTCCTGAAGAGCAACCCCACTAATCTGCATTAATTGCATCTATACACCCGAATCACCATAGTGCCCTGTTTTTTTTCTTCTTTTTTTCTTCAAAACATATTTTTATTAAGCCAGCAGTCAAGGCCATTTCAAATCTTGTAACATAGGTACAGAGTAATACAGCCAAGCGTGTAGCAGCGTGTATGGTGACTTCCATTACATTATAACAATATTTACAATAACACAACTAAAACAGCTCAAGCCTGAGAACATAAGCTTGAAACCATAAAACATTCAGTGCCATGAACATACTTATAATCAAACCTTCGCCATTATCGAGTCTATTTATATATGATATAGTCCACATTACCATCTTTATTATATAATCCTCACTATCACAATGTTTCTGCACCTATAGTTAGTGGTGGTGGAGGGGTCCAGGATTAGGCCTCTATAGTCTGCCCATCGTTTCCAATTTTTTTTATGTTTATGTGGGCAGCCCCTTGCCTTAAATATGGGTTGTTCTTGGCCCATACACCAATCCAGGCCCGCCTTCCAGGCACCCAGCTGGGGCGGAGCCTGGGTCTTCCAAGCCTTCGCTATGTCCCTCTTGGCCAGGGTAAGACCCAAGAGTAGTAGGTGTCTTTTATATCGATTTCCTCCTATGTCTTCCGTAATATGGAGTATGGCCAGCTTAGGCGAGAGGAGTATATCCCAGCCCAATACTTCGGATAAGCATGTCGTGACTCACCGCCAGAATTTAGTGAGTGCTGTGCATTGCCACACTGTATGTATGAAGGTGCCGTCGGTTTCAGCGCAACTGAGACATGTAGGGGAAGCTATCAATCCCGCCCTCCAGAGTCTGTGCCTGGTGAAGTAGCCGCGATGTAAATATTTAAGTTGGATAAGTCGTAGGCGAGAGGCTATTCCGCGCCCCGTGGGGATTCTAGCGCTTCTGTCCAATCGTCATTGTCGAGGGGGCCAAGCTCTGTCTGCCAATTCTCTCTGAGGGAATCTAGTGTAGTGGAAAGATTGGTCACCAAGCTTTGATACATTTTTGTTATCTTGTGGTCTCCTAGATCCCCCATGAATAACTTTGCCTCAATTGGGTTAAACTCCGGCAGGGAGTCCAGGTGCAGAATATGTGGGGATATAGCATGGCGAAATTGTAAGTATTTATAAAACTGGGTATGTAGCATGCTGAATTCCTCCCGAAGCTCCTGAAACGATTTAAGGGTAGTAGTGCCTCTCATAACAGCACCTATTGTAGATAAGCCAGTGGCATCCCAGCCTCGAAAGCCCAATAGGGTTGACAGTTGAGGTAGCAGCCCATTCTGCCATAGGGGCGTGTCTCTCGTTAATCGGCCCCACCATCCCATTCTGCACAGCGAGCCCTTCCAGACCTCGATAACCGCTTGGGTAGTTGGCGGAGGCCTCGAAGCAGCCCTCCGGGAAACCAACAAATCGGAGGTTATTCCTTCGAGCTCTACCCTCAGCATCCTCCACCCTGGACGCCAGGCCCTTGGTAATGGTTTCAATCGATGATATTCTCTGTTGGAGGGATGTGACTGTGTCTTCCGCTGTTGAGATCCTGGTTTCTGCCTCTGTTATCCGATCTACCGCGTTGCGTAGATCCTGGCGGATTAGCATGACGTCAGAACCCACTGCCCCTATTTTGGCCTCCAGCGCTTCTCAGGATTGGGTTATTGCAGCCAGAAGCGTTGTGTTGTCTGGTGCGGTAGAGGCCTGACTCGCCGTGTCAGTCGCCTGGGCCCCAGCGCCTGCATATCTATCCATTGTGCTCTGTTTAGTACTGTGGGGCTTGTCCCATTTCATCTTCGGCCGGGATATGGGGGCCATGTACGCCCGTCTCTTCCACTGGATTCAAGCTAGCCTGGCTGATGAAGGGTGTTACCCAGAAACCGGTCCCAGGATGCTTGTTTCCGGTTCAGGGAAGACCTGGCTTGGCAGTTCGGGCTGGACTGTTCCCATGAGGCACAGGGTCAAGACTGATTTGCATATAGCTGGGTCTGAACTGAGGTGGCGAAGTGAGCTAAAGAATGATGATGGATTCAACCCAGATCTGTGACTGGGGGTGAGTGTCTGAAAAGCTTCAGCGCTCCGTCCATCATCTCTTTCTGTTTGCCTATTTTGGCCTCCAGCGCTTCTCGGGATTGGGTTATTGCAGCCAGAAGCGTTGTGTTGTCTGGTGCGGTAGAGGCCTGACTCGCCGTGTCAGTCGCCTGGGCCCCAGCGCCTGCATATCTATCCATTGTGCTCTGTTTAGTACTGTGGGGCTTGTCCCGAGTCATCTTCGGCGGGGATATTGGGGCCGTGTATGCCCGTCTCTTCCAGACTTAAATATCCAATTAGAACGGGTCTGGTCTGGTCCGAATCGGTTGTCACAGTGTTGTCGTCCGATGGAGGATGGGTCTCTCCAATTATCGAGCCCGGCGCCGACCACCGTCCTTAGTAAGGCAGATAAGGGGGCAGGCGGGGAAGCAGTATGCACACAGACCGCACAAAAGCCTAGCCTGGCCGCATCCGTGAACCCACGCCTCCCCGCCCCCCCTAGTGGGTGCCCCCGAATTGTCTCGGGTCGCAATGCACGTGGGCTGTACTTGGGGTGTTGCCCCGCCGGGGGGAGAGATATGCTTTAGCAAGGGTCCCTACCAGAACCTCGGTGACCCCACTCCAGAGATTTTCGGCTCCCCCGGGGTCCCACTGCTTCAGACTAATGGCCTCTGTTTACTCCCGGCCAGGTTCGTGGGGGGGGTGCACTGTTCAGGCTTTGCGTCCAGATCTGTATTCAGAGAGGGAAGGGCCCGGCGCCCTGATGCAATGTGCGCGTTTGGCCCCTTACACTACGGTCCCTGGGGCCCCTTCGCCGGACCCCCACCACACCGCGAGTCAAGCGGCCTCACCTCTGTGTCCGGAGCTGCCGCCGTTCGTTTCCGTCACTCGGCGTCGTCGCCCAAACCGCAGGTCCACCTGAGCCGCAGCAGAGAGACACAGGCCCTGACTCAGGGCCACGGCCAACACCACTCCTCCGTGAATGACTGCGCGGACTACGCGGCGCTCTGCGTCAAGCCCGGAAGCGCACTGGGCACGCCACAGCGTCCGCCCAGCGCGGTCCCCGCAGTTCTCTTATCACCTCGTCTCTCCGCAGGCTCCGAGACCCCCACCGGCAGCAGGTCGGAGCTCGCCGTGCGGCCGGGGCCTATCCCCCGCGGCGCAGACCCAGGCCCTAGTGCGACAATGGGAATGCCGCACTGCATCTCCGGCTGACTCGGCGCAATCAGGCAGGGCACAGAGTCTCAGGCTATCGTTGGTGTGCACGCCACCTAGGAGAGTGCTTAGGGGAAAATATGTGGCTGATGGGGCAGGATTATGTGCAGGATATTAATCGGGCCTCCGAAGCCCGTCTACAGCGCTCACTCCATGTTGGACTGCTTGGCCACGCCCCCCCCCCCATAGTACCCTGATTTTTTTATGCTTATTAGTGTCCCCCTCCATTTGTACTTTGCCCTCTCTGCTCCTGCGCAATAATCCATGCCCTCAAACCAGAGCTTTAGGAGAGGAGCCACGACTCCTTTCCAGAACAGTACTGTGTCCATTTTGATTATTTGGAATCCTTTGCCCGGCCAAGAATCTCGGTTTCCTTGAGTCCCCCTCACCCCTTCATTATCCCCAGCATAATAACATTTGGGTGTAGAGCACTGGGCGTATGCAGGACGTCTGCTATGAAGCCATGCAGATTTTATGCCTGCTTTTGAACTGAGTAAAGATTATTGATTGAAGTACTGTTAGAATATGAATGTTCCCCTGACCAAAACCGTTTATACCTGCCTATTTCACCAGACATGTCCTTCTGTTCCTACATCTGGCCATTGTCTGTGCTTGGGAGCGGTCATTTCCATGTGAGTTGATATTGGTAGGTTTTGAGAGAGCTTTTCATTCTATGTATTTGGCATATTTGTTGTAAGTTCTAGAGAGAATCAACCTTGTCCCATGTTTTTTGTGATTAGTTGAAACTCCTGCAGTAACTTTTGATGGTGAGAGTACATGTTAATTTGAAAGTTTTCGGACACATTAGCCATAGAGAGGGAAACTTGAATGGGTTGGCCATTCTGCTAGCTGCTCTTGGATCCTTTAAGTTGGGTCTCTGGCTTGACTGTTGAATGAGACGATTTGATAATTTACGTAGGACTGGCTGACGGACAAGCGCCACCTTGTTGCAACAGAGAGAAAGGCGGAGTCAGAGCGAGCTCTGAGGAGGCTGTTGTGGCGTTCTCTGGAGAATTGCTGGTTTCTACTGCTGATGACCCCAGACAGCGCCCCCCTAATCGTCAACGGCCCTCTCTATCGGGTCGCCAAGGGGAGCCGCGGCCGGGGAGAGCACTGGCCGGGGCAGAGTCTGACTGTACGGTAATCGACTCTGCAGGCCGGCGCCGAGATGCAGGAGGTATGGAGGCGACGCCGAAAGTGCAGGAGCGGGACGACCAAGCGGCGACAAGGTGAGTCAGCGGGCGTGAGTGACCATACATCGCCCACACCTCACCAGACCCCGTTGTCCCCTGTGGGCTACCTTGCGGTCTCCTGCTACCGCACCCAGCCCCTGCCCACCCATGCCTGCCCATCTGTCAGTGACAAAAAATGAGCACCAGCAGGAAGTCAAACCCCGAGTGCGGCTGCCATTAGTCGAAGGCCGCTAAGAGAGGCGCTGGGTGCGCTGCGGAGGCCCGGTTAGTTTCAGGTGCGGCCTGCGGCCCCCCACAGAGGCCCCACTCGCACTGTCAGTACAGTGCCCATCCCGCTAGTCACCATTCTACCTCAGCCTGGCAAAACACCATCGGCTCAGCCGCTCTACCCCAGGAGCTCTGGAGCATTTCAACATCCCATTCTCTAGCAATAAGGAACTTGCCCCCTGCCATCTCGCCACCTCACCATCCTCCTTTCCAGCTTTTTTCTTCAGTACCTGTCAGCTCTCATCAGGTAGAGCAAGAGTTGAAGCTCAGCAGACCGGAGGCGCGGAGTAACGGAGGGGCAGTGGCAGGGTTATATACCTGTGAGTCCAGGCACCTTACAGCGACAAGGATAGCGACAGGGACAGTAGTTCAATAGATAAGTAAACACAGACAGCTCAGATAATCAACACAGGCCCAAGGCCCCACATTCCGCCCGGCCCTTATGCCAAAGGTAGGGGATAGTGAGAAAAAACATCTTAAGACCAAGAAGAACAAGGGCCACCACCACAGACTCTGCAGAACCGAACCACTGAAAGAACCAGAACCAGTCTGTCCCAGAAGCAGATTCGGATGTAGACGTAAACCAGGGGAATCAATCGGTCCTCGCGATTCCTTGCTCCAAGGGAGGTCCTTTAATCTCCCAAGGTGATCCAATAGAAGCTCCCCAAATTATGCATAGACCAAGGATCACTTACTTTTTCCATTGCTCAACAACTCAAGCCCTAGCTGTGAGCTCAAAGGTCGCAACTTTGAATCCTGTGGAAGACCTCGCCTTAGCTACTACACCTACCACATCGACCTTGGCGTCACCACGGGCCCGGCCACCGACACCCAGTATAACCTCAGCCAGTATAATCTCAGCACTAGCTCTCGACCTATTTGACCTCACGGTGGGGGTCTCAGAGCCTGCTTGCAGCAGTCTACACTCTTAACCATCTGAGCAGGACTTGCACCTAGTAGCCGACACCAGACAATCTGCATCTACATCATCCATGCAGCCGGTGATTTCAATTACACTGAGCAGCGACGAGGACTGGCCACCACTAAGCAGGCTCCCAGGAATCACAGGACTTACGGGCACACCACCAGCGGCACTTATGGCTCCTTCAGCAGACTCGCACAGAAGCCACACACCAGACATCTCTGCATTAACTGGTCACACAGCTCCGTCAGGCCGCTCACTCAGCGCTAACTGAGGCCTGGAATTCTTGCACTACAGCTTCAGTCCAAACGCGACAAACTCATTGTGCCGACACAAACTGGCCCAGAAGTCTGAGGTCATGGGGAAGTTAGACCCCCCCAGTGTGCGAGAAAATTGATCCGAGCCTCATAGGTGCCTCACAGGTGGTCAAACTAATGCTAAAGCTAACCTGACCTCACCACGGAAATGAGTGAGAGCAAATGAGGGGAAAAAGGTGAATAGCTCGCGTATATACACAGGAGCCTCCAGTTCAATCGACCATCCACACCTACCAGGCTCCCCCTTCTCTGCATCAAGCCCCCTTGAACAAGCTGAGCTTACAATAAGTTCTGGTCTTCAAGACCACCTAACCTTGAGAACCAATGCCTCTTCAATGAGGACAAACACTGATACTAAAGACTACTGCCCCACAGCATTGAATAGATCGCAAAATAGAATATCACCACCACAAGCAACCGACGTATGGACCTCACTGCTGAGCACTATTCACGCCATGTCAATAGCACTATCCTACCATTCAGATAAGCTGGATGCCCAAGTGGACATTCTTGGCTCCCTTGCAACACTTATAACGGGCATAGACAGCAAACTTGACGCCCTGAACAAGCTGATAAAGAGAGCACAAAAGGCAGCAGTAGCGGAAGCAGAAGCGCCCCCTGCCCCCTGACCACAATGGGAGGTGGCTGCTTGTGCTCCTCAATCATAAATAAGCTAGCTTTCTTACCACAAGGCATGGGAACCTTACTGAAAGAGCTTAACCTGCAACTTCCAGCCATCAATGGCGCAGAGAAGGTCCTCGTCCCACAGTCCCGTAGCAAGGAACTGGAGCAAGGAGCTCTAATACCGTCACCAACCCCTCAAAAGGAACCAACGACAGCGAACCATGCCCAAGACCTAAGCAGGGAGCACGACTGCAGCAACCTTGCCAGTCTATTGATTTGCCTTCCCCACCAAACCGTACACAGCCATCCAGAATAAGCAAACGCTTACGCAAACGTTTGAGGAAGCAAAGGAACAAAACTCAAAAAGCACCCCTACAAGCAAAGCAGGAACGGCTAAATTCTATCTTTACGAAAACAAAACCAGACAAAGGACCTCAATGTCTGGATGAAAAATCAAACAAATTCATCCTCGAAATCACTGGACCAGTCTTTCTTTCTTTCTTTCTTTCTTTAATCACTTTATTCAGAAGCATAAGAGACATCCATAAAAGCATTTGCACAACACATACATAAATATTCAATTCATACCGTTAGAAGAAGGTATAAGCATAGGCAGGGATACTTTATCCGCACAGGCTAAAATTATTAAACAAATGTTACAATTTTCAGTCAAAGTTAAAAATGCATTAAAAAAAGTGTTAGTTATTAAAGTGCACTAGTGCTATGATACTGTATATTACGCATTGTGTGCCACATTCTCTTATTCACATAGATCATTCTACTAAGACACATTAGGTTTAAATGCCTTTTGCCCCCTTTTAGACTCTATCTGATAACATTTTCTTCCTTGCATAAAAAACGGCCCATAAAGAGGATGACATTCCACAGCAAATCCCCAACGTAGGTAATGATTGCAGAAATAGGTATGCAGGGCGGCACTGTGTAAAACCTAATGGTCTAATAATCGGTAATACATATCGTTTCCTAAGTTGACTAAAATTTACAGAACAAAACCACATGCATGGTATTCTGGGGCATTGTTGCATCACATGGGCAGTTTGTCAACTTTATTGACCAATCATTCATATTTGGGAAACTAGTTGGCCGATGAAATATATAACCAATCTTAAACGAGTCAAAACAAACCTGTTCCATGAATTTAAAACAGTTCTAAGATAAGGTTGCATATTAAAAGTAGTTAAGATCAGTTGATTTTTTAAAACACTGGATTTGGGGGTTCAATCATCAATCTAAGACTTTCCAGATGTCATTCCTTCCTTTTTAAAGTGTTTCTACTAATACTCTAGTTTTTCAGGGTTCTCAAAGTATTCAGGGTGGCCCATGTCACAAACGAAACGCTGTATGTAGGCTAATCAAGGGATACTTAAAAATATAATCTTGATTTGAGACAGTCCCCTATTATTGCTTGATTAAAGCATGTATGTTCTGATATCCAAATTTTTTGCCACAGTAAGATCGGTTGTAACTTGATTAAATCAGTGAGGAACGGAGCACCCAATTTGGCGTGGCATACATACACTGATGTACTTTTGGGGGTTGATAAAAGATATCTAAAAAATTAATTTTCTATCAGTTGCATATCTGCACATTTCTTATATCCCCATACGCCTGCCCCGTAAAGTGCCATACTACGGCATTTAGCTTTATAGATCGTCATCATTATCTCAAGTGGGTTGGAGCCCAATCGTCTCGCGAAGCTTTTGAGGGCCATACAAGCCTTGCTAAACTGTAGCTTACTATTAGCAATAGCCTTATTCCATGAACCATCCCTATCAAATAAAATCCCCAAGTAGGAGAAGGTGTCAGTAAAACCAACATTTGTATCATTTATTTTTATATCTATACATGTTCTACTGTTCTTCCTGCACTTCATAATAAAAGATTTTGTTTCGTTGACTTAGAGGCCAAGTTCCTTCATATAATCAATGAAATTAGTAAGCAGGGACTGTAGGGCCAGAGTGGTACGAGCCATGAGAACGGCATCGTCTGCGTAGAGGAAGGCTGGGACGGGGCGCATTCCTACCTGTGGGAGGTCTTTTGAAGTTGCCACAACTTCCACACCCACACTATTTATATATAATGAGAACAGAAAAGGTGCCAAGACGCACCCCTGTCTCACCCCTCTCTCCACACCGAATGCTTCAGTACGTTCTCCTCTAGCCCCATATCTGATCCTTGCTCTACAACCAAAGTATAAGTCCCTCAAAAAGCTAATAATCGGTATCTCCACCCCCATTTCCTTTATTTTTGTCCCCAATTTAGCGGGTATAACGCAATCAAAAGCCGATGAAAGATCGAACGCTAAATACATCTTCCCCTTTTTAATGTTTACATATTTCCCAAGTAGCATGTTCAAGTTGAGGCTCTACTCTATTGTCCCAATACCAGAATGGAAGCCGTATTGTAGATCTGACATTATACCATGCTCTTCCGCCCAGTCTTGCAGTCTGTTTAAAATTATACGGCCTGCTATCTTTACTGAGGAATCAAGCAGGGAGATCGGCCTGCAACATGTTGGATTTAGACGATCTACCTTTTTATAAATCGGAACAATAATGGAGTCACTCCATGATGGCAGAAAACCTGCTATACAGCTGGCCCTCAATACTACAGTCAGTAAGGGCCCCCATAAATCAATATCTTTATATAAGTCTACTGGGATTGCATCTGGTCCTGGGGCTTTACAGCTTTTGCTTGCCTGTATTGCTTCGTTAATTTCCTCCAGGGTGAAGGGAATAATGGAGGCGGTTTGGGAAGGAATTGTGATATCGTTTTTACTATGTCCTGTTCTGATGCTGGTACTCTGGCGGGGAAGGAATATATACTGGCAAAATGCTTTATCTTTTCTTCCTTCAGTATTGCAACCTCAATCCTAGGGGCCTCGTCTGTACTCAATGGTGAGGGATTTATTACCCACCAGAAAGCTCTATTGTCATTGCTAGTACTTGCCACCTGTAGGGACTCCCAGGCCGTCTCTCTAAGATGTAATTTCCGTTGCTTCATAGCCTGTTTATATTCTGCTTTACAGAGGTGAACTTCACTAGTGCTCCTTGGGAATTTATGTAATGCCTCCTTTAAGCGTTTGTGGGCCTTAGTACATAACATGTCGAACCACCCCTTTCCCTCTTGCTTTCTCTCTCTCAACAAAAAGGCTCTTCTTTATTCCCTGTGTAATAGTCAGGAAGGCCAAAATAATTTCATTTGTAGGCGTAGTGTCTTATAGGCATACCTCAAAGGTGTCTCTGTTTTCTCCTAACAGTTGTTTAAGGAACCCTTCCGGGGTAATCTGTGACCAGCGCAAAGTGTAACCATTACGTCTTGCTAATTCAATCCTTTCCACTTGTGGGATAGTTTTGTCATGCCCCTGTTTGTAAAAAGGTACTGATGATAATTGCAAACTCACAGGAAAGTGGTCACTTAACGAAATCGAATGTGTAAGGAAGTTAAAGACAATACCAGCACAACAGTTGGACAATAAGATATGGTCAATAATACTAATGTTGTTTCTCCCATTAAAGGTATTTTTGTGTGTCACATAAAGTGATGATATTTTATTCACGAATGTCAAATCAAATTTAAATAGCAATTAATTGATCTTGTCACCATATGTACTGTGTTTGAAATGGGACCCTCTATATTTGCCATACCACATATTTTACCCAACTGTGCGTTACATTGTCGCATATTAAAATCACCCCCACATAAAATAGTCATGTTTTTTTCTATTGCAGTATACTCCAGGTCATCATTTAGTTTCTGCAAGATGTCTGTTATTTCTCGCGTGTTAGCATTATTATAAAAGTTAATTATTACTAATCTAACAGAACCTTTCGAATCGCATACTATTAATTGCTAATATGGGTTACAAGTGGCCATGGCGATGTTACTAAATTGGAAACAATTGGAAACATAGGTGCATAGTCCCCCCTTTGCCCTGCCGTGTCTTGATGGAATGGCCGAAGTGAAACATGTTATATACCCATTTATATGAGTAGGCTCCGTGAGCCATGTCTCCTGAAGACAGATAATTTGAAAATCAGCTATAAAGACTAGCCATTCAGGAATTTGTCTTTTGCTCCGCAGACCTGCCACATTCCAAAACAAACACCCGAGAAGTTCTGAGCTATCTTTCATTAAATTTTGTATGTTATCATCTGTCAAGGGAGCTGGGGTGTTACTACTGGCTGATTGAGGTGCTCTTTCTTGAGTCAACAAGATTTCCCTATGCATTGTCTGAGATGAGTTGCCATCATCAAGATATTCTATATGGGGGTTGCTTGTAACATTATCCTCGCTATCTATGCAGGCCCCTCCTTTAAGTCAATCCAGCCCATCCAACTATGACAGACAGTGGAATCGGTTGTAAGTTGGAACTAGATAGTTTGGATATCTGTACCAGTCTGTGCAGAACCCACAAGCTGAGGAGCGACGTCAAGTAGAGGCGGCAGCTCAGAGAAACAAGCAGTCAACAATACCAAATTACCAGCAATTCAAGACCCAAAATTAATCTATTGGCCAAGCAGACCTCTCCCCTCTAGTGGTGCCTAAGACAATCACTATAAGCTTAAAGGGCTGCAACAGCTGCCCGACGCCAACGCAACTGGCTTTAATAGTGGGAAGCACCCAAGAACAATTTCCCATCATCTTAACGGGGCACGTGGGAGGAAATCACAAAAGGACTCCGTAAAATCCACTCACTCACAGATCCAATTGCACGACACAAACAGTGGACCGGACAGTGGAAACCCCAGTCAACAATGCGAACTACCAATGCAAACCCTTGATAGAGAGTAACACGGGGACCCAAACAAAACTGAGTACTCCCAGTCACAAAGCAGTGGGTTTGAATGCAAAGCCACCACTAGGACAGCCAACCTAGGATTGACCAAACTCGTCTTCACCCCTCAGTACCTAACAAGGGGCGCTCATGACATCTTGAACAGGGGCAATCTGATCCTCCAGTTTCATTCAATTCCGAACCTAAAGGACATGACATCACCAGATATCCTGGCAGTTAAATTCCTGGAATCACGACGAGCCCAAGATCCAGAGGCCACCCAGGTATCCTTCCGTTCGCCCTTATGGGCAGAAAAAATCATGGCCAATCAGCCAGTATTTGACAGCAGGGGTATAAAACTTGAGCGAGTAGGGACAAAGGGCTATCCTACACCTTTCCTGCACCTGCTCCCCCAGCCCAACTATTCAATATTAAAAGTGCCCAAGGCTCTCTAAGCCCGAAACTTCCCATCGCCTTTACCCTCACTGTTCAGCAAGGGCCCTACCATCAAGGTTGGAAACCTGGCCCAGAGGACCCGATCATAGCAGAACTAAGTCACTCCATGCCAACTGGGATTGGCTCTCATCTGCCCTAAACACCAGAATGGACATCTCACAAACCGCTACAACTGCAGATCAGCCACGTCCATGTAAGGCAACCCTCACTTTATGCTCCTGAAACATCCATGGGCTTCAACAAAAAATCAACAGTGAGTATCCTCCGATATTTTGGAGACATCTGGACCTGCTACTACTACAAGAAACCTGGGCCCAATCAACTGTCCCTTTAACGGGCTTCGAAGAGTTCTAAAAACTGGCAATAAAAACTAGCAGGTATGGCCATCCTATGGGTGGCCTTTCCATTTACATTTCAACATCTCTACAATATACAGCAGAAGAAATAGAACTTAAAGCTCCCTGAGCCCAAGCTCTCTGCCTAAACATTTTCGACCACCATAAAACCATGCAGCTTCTGATCATTGTTTACATCAACCCCTGTAAATCAAGGAAGAAGGAGATACTGAAAGACCTTGCACTATTGCTAACAGACCTCAAACTAGGGCATCTATCGGCAAACATCATACTATCTGGTGACTTCAATACAAATCTTTTGGGGGGGGCGATCGGCTGCAAATTTAACATCTTGGACACGGAGTATGATCTCCCTATGCAAACCCTCACCCCAAAGCTTCGGCGGAACTCCAGCGCAGAAAGCTTCTTAAACGAATGCTGCGCCTTGGGCCTGCGGCTTATCAACATACTGGAGGTATCCAATTCTCCATCTCTTTGTATCTGGCCTACTCGCAATAACTTACCTAATGGCTGGACTGAACTGTGCAATCCAGTACTTGTCTGCAACTGATCATCAATAGCTGTACAATAGCCGTACTATGGACTAAGTATAATATCATAGTAGGCCTAGTATTTTTAACATCGACCTGTCTTCGAAAGATTTTAACATTTCATTTTAAACATTTCTTTTTTGTAAAGCTTTTTATTAACTGTACAATAAAACATGACTAGGACTATAATTTACATATTGCAAGGGTGACTGTGCAACGAATTGGTTGAAAGTTTCAAATACCTCTGGATGCATATCAATGTATATGAATTACTTGGCTGGCACCTTAACATAGCCCCTCCTACTCTCTGCAGTGCATAGGGATTTTTTTTAACTTACTTTACTGCAAACGTTTTCATGTTTAACAGACGAGCAAGTACATCACAATATATTTGCTTGTCACCATTTTGATTAATATCATATGCAGAGAAATAAAATTGTACATTTGTTCAATAATAACTAAGGCTCCAATAAAAAGGCAAATTGCACATGTAATGGAACTCTGATATACCTGACAGTTGGGCCCAACAGTCTCTAAAGAGATACTAATGATGGAACTGGTGGTGGGGTGGATGGGTGGATGGGTTAATCAGCGGGGAGGGAAAGCTGCGTCCTTGGCTGTATTTCCAATTTACAGTCCCCATTTCTTATAATGGTAAGCTGTCCGTCTTATCTGTAAAAGCCTCTAATGGAGTTTCCCATGTCTCCAATACGTTGTTCCTTACCTCTAGTGGAGAATGTATGCAGAAAGCAATATATGCCTTCACCTAATTGACTACTCTGCTAGGCTCTCAATGGGTTTTCCACACTCTAGCAATTCTCCTTTTTGCTAATAAAAGAACCAGTTCCGCAAATCCACTTTTGTATTTCAAATTTTGTACTTTTTTTTGCCTGAATTTAGGAATGCACCTAACTGACATGTCTCTAAAGTTACTGTTGGGGAACCACATATTGCACTGTGCTGCAGTATTGCATGCCGAACATTCTCATACCATGTGACTATAACCTGTGGTTGTGTAATGGCATCTAGGGAAATCACCAGATCTGCTGTTAAAATATTCGCCTTAACCGGGCCAGTGTAAGGTGTATCTGGGGGAGGTGATTAAATCTGCATCAGTTTGAACCTACTGTTCGTAGCCACTTTTGCTACATATGGTGTGATATTGTCCCAGTCTTCATCTGCTGTTTCTTTTCCTCATTTGTATTTCAGCTGTGATAGCGGTTTACTGGTGCTTTTAATAGGTTTAGGCATAAGATTTTTTCAGATGTCTTCCCCTGTGGTTAAAAGTATGTGTAGCACTGTCACATTTTGGTTCAGTATCTCCTACCCTCTGAATCCATCTAATGGTAATTGTCAAGCATCCATATGCCAGTAATTGGCCTAGGGATACCATATTCTCTGCGCAGTTCTTTGAACGTGCTACTTTATGCTCTGAGGCAAAATTATTTCTTACTTAAACCTGTACTGCATGTATTCCTGTAGTTCAGCCTAAAATCCTTTTGAAGAAGGAAACTTTTTTGTTCGAGGCATATGAGCTGCAGATCGTACACTGTGCATGAGATCGCCATCTGGTGTTGGGCTCGGATGCTTGCACTTTGTTGTTGTCTTGGAAGAGTCTTTTGTAGTCACGAGATAGGTGACTCCTCCTTTGGACGATAGTGCGCATGGGCATCGACTCCATGGTTAGATTGTTTTTTTCCGCCATCGGGTTCGGATGTACCTTGCTGCGCTCCGGATCCACATCGATCGGTTCCCCTCTCGACGCGCAGAAAAACCTCCTACCGTTCGACGGTATTGTTTTCGATCGCGATCCCCTCATCGCGTCTCCACTCCAACACTGTTTCGAGTCCGGTCGCCGACGTTGGTCCGTTGGGCGTGTCGGCGCCATCATCCAGCATATGGAAAGGACTCCATTTAAAAAATGCAGGTGTGGGGCTAACTCCCACACACAGATCTCCACGAGATCTGTAATCTTTGCCTCTCTCCAGAACACGAGAGCCAACACTGCCAAGCCTGTGACTCCTTTCGGTCCAAAAGACCATCCGTGATCGCCGGGCCCGACGACACGAAATGTCCAGGTCAGCCGCTCCCGCACCGGACGACATCTTTGACACAGGCTCCGACAACCCGGACACCGGAGATTTACAAATCGACACCTCCGGAGCCGAAGACTCAGGGTCCGACGACCAACTCATCACACCACACCAACGTACTGTGAGTACTGACGTCGATGCCCCTGCCCCCAAGAAACAAAAGGCTTCGGTCACACCTTCGCCTTCGGGCCTAGGTCTGCACCATCACAAAGCTTCAGGAGCCCCGCCTTCCGGCTCGACTCCCAAGCACCTAAAGCCTTCTGGCAGCTCGGGACCGAGCCAGCCACGTCCCGGAGCCGAAAAACACTCATCGGCGCCGAAACACAAGACTAAGGTCTCGGCACCAACAGACCCTTCGGCGCCAAAGTCCAAGGTCCCAGACACCTCGACACCGAAGCATACCAAACCTTCGGAGTCGACAAAAAACCCTCGGTGTCGAAAACTTCACCAAAGGACACCAAACAACCTCGCAAGCCCAAACAACACTCGGAGCCGAAATCTTCGATGCCGACCAAACACGCCAGCTCAGAAGAACTCTTGGTTCCCATCGACCCAAAGCAGAAAACTCTGCACATTGACCCTATTACCGGACAGGTACAATCAGTAATACCTCACAAGAGGAAGATACAGGAACCAACCACACCTGAGCCACCTCATAAGAAGAAAGACTCTTCCACATCACCTATAAGGTCTTTCTCTCCACCTCCACAACACCTCAGCCCTCTACACTCCCCGCCTCACTCTCCTCCACCTTGTTTTTCACCACAAGGGGATACAGACAGGGAGGATCATGATGATGACATGCAGTCACCTCACAACACCGACACTGATGACGACCTTCACAGTATCCCACCACAAGACCCCTGGGACAATTATTACCTCCCAGATATACCTGTCCCTGAACCATACCCATCAAAAGCCTCACCTCCAGATGATGCTATAGGGTTTTCACAGGTGATAAACAGGGCAGCACAATACCATGGTGTCAAATTACACTCAGACCCCCTGGAAGAAGACTTTTTACTAGAAACTTTTAGCCAGCCTCAAAAGTCTACCCATACTCTACCTATGCTTAAAGGCATTATTAAACATGCCCCTGAGGTCTTCAAAGACCCAGTTAGGGCTAGGGTTCTTAACCCAAGGATCGAGAAAAAATATAAACCTGCCCCTTCTGACCCAGCTTATATTAAAGGCCAACTCCCTCTAGACTCATTAGTAGTTGCTAATGCACGGAAAAGGGCAAACTCCCAGACTACTGGTGAGACACCACCACCAGACAAGGAGTCCAAATTACTCGACGCATCGGGAAAAAGAGTTGCGTCTCAAGCAGCAAACATGTGGCGCATCGCCAATTCCCAAGCCTTACTGGCGAGATATGACAGAGCCCATTACGACGAGCTTGAAAAGCTCATTGAGCACCTTCCAGATCAGTATAAGACCAAGGCCAATGATCTAATACAAGAAGGCAAGCTTGTCACAAACACCTCAATAAAGTGCGCCCTTGACGCAGCAGATACAGCAGCACGCACAATAAACTCAAGCGTTTTGCTGCGCAGACACGCATGGCTACGAATATCTGGCTTCAAGCAGGAGGTACAATCTACCATCCTCAATCAACCCTTAGACCAGGAACACCTGTTTGGGCCTAATGTGGACACTTCTCTAGAAAAAATGAAGAAGGACACAGACACAGCCAAAGCTATGGGAGCTCTACAAGCCACACCTAGCAGAGGTTCCTTTCGTCGCTCCTTATATAGAGGCGGCTCCAAAACTACAGCCACAGACACCACCTCTGCTAACTACAAAAACACCACTCAAACCTCCTCTAATAGAGGTTACTCCAGAGGTAATTACAGAGGTAATAACAACAGGGGTAGAGGACGCAGGTTTAACACACGCACCTCCCCTACCACCAAACAGTGACTTCCCTCCGTTTCCCCCGATCATTCCACTCCCGTCGGGGGAAGACTGTCAAAGTTCCTACCTGCGTGGAATTCCATCACCACCGACAGGTGGGTAATACAAATTATCCAGTATGGTTACTGCCTCGAACTCACTTCTACTCCCCCAACATACCACCCAGACAGCGTCCCATGTCCACGGAACATCTAACGCTCCTCAAACAAGAGGTTCTCTCTATGCTCCAAAAGCACGCAATAGAACCAGTCCCTCTACAACATCAGGGCACAGGGGTTTACTCACTATACTTTCTAATCCCCAAAAGGACGGTTCCCTCAGGCCCATACTGGACCTCAGACCCCTCAACTATTACATTCACTCAGATCATTTTCACATGATCACTCTTCAACAAATACTTCCACTACTCCAACAAGGCGACTTCCTTGCCACACTAGATCTCAAGGACGCCTATTTCCATATTCCCATTCACCCTGCGCACAGGAAATACCTAAGGTTCATAGTGGACGGACAACATTATCAGTTCAAAGTCCTCCCATTCGGGGTGGCAACAGCACCAAGGGTTTTCACCAAGTGCCTAGCAGTAGTAGCTGCGCACTTACGAAGACAACACATTCACGTGTTTCCGTATCTAGACGACTGGCTAATAAAAGCCAAGTCACACAACCAATGTGTACAGCACACACTCCAAACAGTTCGGCTACTACACAATTTGGGGTTCACAATAAACCATACCAAATCGCATCTCCATCCCTCCTACATACATCAGTACCTAGGAGCCACAATCGATACCTCCAGGGCCCTTGCATACCCCAATCCTTCCAGGATAACAAGTATGCAAGCCCTCATCAACAAATTCCTACCTCAACACTACCTTCCAGCTCGAGTGTTTATGCAACTCGTAGGAATGATGGCCTCGTGCATCTTTATTGTCCCTCACGCACGACTTCAAATGCGGCCCCTGCAAGAATGCTTAGCACGTCAGTGGAACCAAGCTCAGGGCCAGCTTACAGATCTGGTGTTGGTAGACAGCCGCACTCATCGCTCTCTGCAATGGTGGAACATACAAAACATTTCCAAAGGGCGGCCGTTCCTAGAGCCAGTTCCACAAATAGTGCTCACAACAGACGCATCTCTCACCGGGTGGGGAGCTCACCTCCTTACCCACACAACGCAGGGCAGCTGGACCAAGTCACAAAAACTGCTCCACATCAACCACCTAGAATTATTAGCAATATTTCTAGCGCTAAAGTCATTCCAACCGCATCTTACTCACAAGACTGTCTTAGTCAAAACAGACAACATGACAGCAATGTACTATGTACAAAAACAGGGGGGACACACTCTCTGCAGCTGTCTCGCCTGGCGCAAGCCATATGGAGATGGGCCATTCCTCAAAACATTTACCTCCTTGCAGAACACCTTCCAGGAGTTCACAATCACATTGCGGATCTGTTAAGTCGACAGACACAACAGATTCACGAATGGGAACTGCATCCGCAAGTTCTACAACCTTTTTCCAAATGTGGGGCCATCCACAAATAGACCTGTTCGCCACACAAGAAAACACAAAATGCCCAACCTTCGCCGCCAGGTTCCCACACCCGTCGTCCAAGGGCAATGCAATATGGATGAACTGGTCAGGCAGATTTGCATACGCTTTTCCGCCTCTCCCACTCATTCCCCTAGTAGTACGCAAACTCAGACAACAGTCTCTAACAATGATCCTAGTTGCTCCCACATGGGCAACACAACCATGGTTCACAACACTTCTCGAACTCTCAGTAGTTCCACACCACAAACTGCACCTCTCTCCACACCTCTTAACTCAGAACCATGGAGAGATCAGACACCCCGATCCAGGTCAACTGAATCTGGCAATATGGCTCCTGAAGTCCTAGAGTTCGGTTACCTTAACCTTCCACCTGAGTGTATGCAGGTCATTAAAGAAGCCAGACGTCCCACTACCAGGGCTTGTTATGCAGCAAAATGGAAAAGGTTTGCTATTTATTGCAATAACAACAATATCAACCCACTAGATGCCTCCATACAAAACATTATCTGTTACTTGCTGCATCTGCAAACATGTAACCTAGCATACTCATCCATAAGATTACATCTTGCCGCTCTAGCCGCATACTTACAAAACAGACAGCATTTGTCACTGTTTCGAGTACCTGCAATTAAAGCCTTTATGGAAGGCCTTAAAAGAATCATTCCCCTAGATTGCCACCCTCTCCAGCATGGAATCTAAATATTGTCCTCACCAGGCTCATGGGTCCCCCATTTGAACCTCTGCACAAATGTGAGTTACAATTTCTTACATGGAAAGTAGCCTTCCTAATTGCAATAACCTCTCTCAGAAGAGTGAGTGAGATTCAGGCTTTAACCATACAAGAACCTTTTTACAAATCCATCGTAATAAAGTAGTTCTCAGACCAAACCCCAAATTCCTACCTAAAGTAATTTCTGCTTTTCACCTTAACCAATCAATAGAGTTACCCGTCTTTTCCAAGACCCAGACTCTGTAGCAGAAAGAGCTCTACACACACTAGATGTCAGAAGAGCCCTACTTTACTACATTGACAGGACCAAACCTTTCAGAAAGACAAAACAATTATTTGTAGCTTTCTCCCCACCACATAAAGGTAATCCCATCTCAAAGGCTGGCATTGCTAGATGGATAGTCAAATGCATTCAAATTTGCTACCAAAAGGCTAAACGCACCTTAATAATTCCCCCTAGGGCACATTCCACACGTAAACTAGGGGCTTCTATGGCATTTTTAGGGAACATCCCCCTAAATGACATATGTAAGGCAGCAACATGGTCTACGCCACATACCTTTACCAAACACTACTGTGTTGATGTACACGCAAAGCAGCAAGCTGCTGTGGGCCAAGCTGTTCTTAAAACACTTTTTCAGACTACTGCAACTGATACAGGTGACCACCGCTAGGGGAGACACTGCTATACAGTCTATGCACAGTGTACGATCTGCAGCTCATATGCCTCGAACGGTAAATGCTACTTACCAGTATGCATCTGTTCTTGGCATGTAGAGCTGCAGAGTCGTACACGCCCACCCACCTCCCCGGAACCTGTATCTGTTCCAGTATAATCTTAATTAGATATATTCACATGGACATCTTTTTCTTCTTACTGACTCCATCTTTTCCCATCATGGCGAAAAACAATCTAACCATGGAGTCGATGCCCATGCGCACTATCGTCCAAAGGAGGAGTCACCTATCTCGTGACTACAAAAGACTCTTCCAAGACAACAACAAAGTGCAAGCATCCGAGCCCAACACCAGATGGCGATCTCATGCACAGTGTACGACTCTGCAGCTCTACATGCCAAGAACAGATGCATACTGGTAAGTAGCATTTACCTTTTATATCAGCTTCTGATATATGTTGGGTCAGGTGCTGGTTTTTGCTTAGACTACTTTTGGAAAATTTGTGGTTTGGAAATCCTGGCTTTACTAAACATTTTGGCCACACTAGCCCAGTCCTCACCTATGTTGTCTGTGCTTGCCTTAGAAAGACACAAGTATGTTTCCCATGAAACCTCTATCTAATTAAGAAGACTGATTTAAACTTTCAGTAAGTTAGTCACCTGGGCAGTAAAAATACTCCTATAAGTAGAAACTGGATTAAAAAAAAGAAAAATCATATTGTTGCAGTTCTCTAGGAACGCTGTTTTGTGATGCCTCTCCTTCTGAATATCCCAGGTGCCAGTCTGGAGCCAGAAACTCTTGAATAGCTCTCCCCCCCTGTTAGCAGCATTGGTTCCAAGTTAGTGCCGTATGTAACGTCTCTATGGTGTCACTAGAGCCATAAAAAGCCCCAGACCATGTACTGCTGTAAGTTCCTTTTTTTTGTATGCCATTGACATGATTTGGAGCTCTCAATCTTTTTAAGAGTTGTCAATATAGTCGACGATTTCAACAATACTTTCTCCTTAAGTGTAGTTTCTCAAAATGTCTTTGCCCAAGCAGTCCAGTTTCGAACCCTCTAGAGACTATGATGGCCAGATGTCCATCACAGACCCACACAAGTTCTGCCTTTGATGCTTGGGATCCAATCACGACGGAAAGGTGTGCAAGTCATATCAGAGGATACATCCGAAGGCAGTACAAGAAAGGGAGGCCAGTTTATGGCCAGAGCACAGGACAAATGCAGAGGTTTGTTAAAGTCCAGGCCGAGGTCACCGGATTTGCTGCTTTCATCAAAGTAGTAAAAAAATTTAAAAAGCACAAGAAGAGGTGGCATGGATCCGGATGTCACGGTTTGTCAAAAGCTACGTTGCCAATACTCACTGCTTCACCTCAGCCATCGTCTGACCAAGAACTGAGGGAGGGCCCCGTGGAGGATCTGGTGTCTGCAGCTCCATCTGACCTGGCACAGTTCTGGAAACGCGAACGCCTGTGGCGCCAACTTCAAGGCCCCTGACCTGCCGGCTTTACCTGAAAATTCCCACACCTGCAGTGGATCCCTCGATGTTCCTGACCACAACACTCACCATCTGCAGCAGATCCGTGATTCCCTCTGGAGCACAGATTAACTCTGTGGCTTTTTGAGTGATAACCGAATTCAGGACTACATTATAGTTTGGAGTGCTTCCCCTTATCGTGCGTTTATGATTACTGATCATTGAGGAGGTTATTCGACAGGTGAACCTCAAGGTTTTAGTCAATATTTATAATTTGTTATATCAAGCTGCTGACCAGATCAGTCAGCGTCAGAACTGTGATGCAAGAAATTGGTTTTTGATCAGACACTCAGATCTTCCAGAATACCCCGGAGCTGATGACGGCCAATCTACAGAGGACTAAAGCTTTGCTGGCCTCAAAGATGCCAGTGGGTTTGATACCTCACTGGAGTGGGAGCTTTTATCCCGACTGGGCTTCCTCCATCTGATGTTACCACCTATCCATTTGTTATCATAAGGGCAGCAGAGATGTTGGGCCCCCAGCTACCATTTACTGAGGGAAAAAAATCCATCATCCTTACTGAGGTCCTACATAAAATGGCCCATAAAATGACCCATGCCTCGGAACCCTTGCTGCCATATACTGGGGCCCTAAAATAGCCTGGTTAAAACTGACAACTTCCAGTTCAGTCTCCAGATCCATAGCAAGGTGCTGCAAACCAACACCAGGAGGTCAAGCTTTCTTCTCCTCCCATCCATCACCGGAAAGCCTGGTAGTGCAAGCCTCTTGTTCCTTCCTTGAAACTGGTCCCTGTGGGGGCGGGGCGTGGTCTGGCCACGATCGATCGAAGATGGCTTCTAGACGCCAGAGCTCCGCACAGACGGGCCACGGATGGCGGCAATGGCGCTCTCAGCATGGCACCCTAGCTTGCCTCCCCGTTCCGCCTGCTAAGTACAGCGCCCAATACCGGCACCCAGACGACCGCAGAAGGCAACGCAGCGTTGTTGGACCCTCTCCTCCAGAACCACATCCGCGGAGGCGGGTTTGGTCTGCGACACGAGGGAAAGCTGCGGCCCTCATTGGGGAGAAGCGCCCTGCCAGGTCTGCCTGCGGTGGAGTGCCCCACTCCTGCGAGTACCCTCACTCTAATTTTTACGCCTACAGACCAGCGGGGACTTTGTGAACTGCCCCCCGCTACGCCCAATACACACTGCATGCGGCCCCAACACCTGTCCCGCCACCAGCAACCCTCTGGCTGCGAAGACGTCTGCGACATTGGGCGCACCCCAGGCCAGAGGCCCAAAAAGACATGGCTGCCTGCTCCTGGGTGGCACGCCGGGCCCACGCCGACCGCGCTGGAGCTCTCCTTCCTGACCGGACATTGGAAGCACACTGACCGCGTCCACTCGGGGCACTGATCGCAGCCTGCTCACCCACGTGGCGGGCTGCTCCTTGGCCTCCAGACCCTGACTGCATCGAGCTAGTTCGCGGCCTCTTTTGCTCATACGGAACGAATGACGGTGAGTGACCTTTGGGCATGGAGTCGTAGAAGGCTTACAGAAACCTGCTACAACTACGTGCCGGAACACCCCCTCCTGCGGGGGCCTGCAGCCTCACCAAACACCGGTGCCACGACTGGGGCCTGGATGTGGCGCGCAAGCCCGTGATCCTGTCATTCCTGCTCTACGGCGACCACGCCGGAGTGGGCCTCTTAGGCCACAGCAGCCTGACCACAGTGAGCCGAGCGGCGAGTCCCCAGCCTTCCCCATACCAATGTGCCATACCACGCACAGTCACACGAATCGTGCCTGCCACTGTCTGGTCAGCATAGACCCTCCCTACACAGCAAAGAGCACTGTCTCATACTCCGGGGCCTCCTGCGTGACGTCCGGTCTGTGGAGACGAGCGACCATCCAAGCTACATGTTGCCAAGACCAGATTGGGTCACCTTGCCTCTTTCTCTTCGGCTGATTCATCATTGCCATTGGGGTTACCGCTGGACTTCCACATGAGCCCCTCGCAGCTACCACCAAGCCTCATTAAAAGCCGAGGGACCACGCACGTATGCCCCCTCTCGCCTAAAGCTCTCGAGGCCTTCTACATCGCCGTCACCCTGGCCTGCCACAGAGTGGCCATCCCGCAATACGGAGGGCTGCATCCCACACTACGGACGGCTGGGGCCCTTTCTCCTCTCACAAGGGCCTTGTGCAACGACGGGGGTCTCCTGGTAAGACTACAGGTAAACCCGCACAGCAGCTTCTCTTCACTGAAACCCTCAACCAACCTCGCTCCATGGCCATTCTACAGCCTCATGCCATCGCGGTCAGCGCTCCAGATGCCACCATGGAGCACATACTCCAGGAAAGAACTGCCATAGGCTGTCGACTGCAGGGCATGGACACGACTATCTCCGCGCTGGCAGCTGAGACCAAGTCCATCCGCTCGGACATCGCAGGCTTCCAGACCCGCGTGGATGGCCTGACTCAACGAGTCTCCGTGCTGGAAGACCACCTCAACATCTTACTGGAGCGGGACCAGGAGCTCTTATTTTTACGCAGCAAGGTCATCGACCTGGAGGACCGAATTCGGCAGGACAATGTCTGCTTTGGTGGCTTCCCAGAGAACGTGGAGGGGCTGGACGCGGAAATCCTTCCTTAGGGAAGCTCTCCCAAAGCTCACTGGCCTGGACTTTGATCCTCCCTTGGAGATGCAACAAGCTTATCGAATAGGCCCGGCGGGGCGCGTCCGCACTCCCGCGATCCCTCATAGCCTGCTTTCTGCACCATGAACAGGCCCAGCAACTGATATACGTGGCCCGCACCCACAGGCTGTACGCCTTTGAAGGGCACGAGACCCGGATGGCTGCGGACTTCTCCAAGGAGACCAACGCAAGCCGCAAAGCCTTTCTTTCTCTCCGTCCCCCTACTCCGTAAACTGGACATCAAATACTCCTTTTTGAACCCGCACACTTACAGATCACCAAGGATGGCACCTCCAAAAGAATTTCGCGATCCGGAAGACCTGCGCCGCTTCCTAGAAGGGCTCTCCACGCAGTACATAGATACTGCCTCCTCTGTGGCCATGGAGGGTCGCGGCCTACTATCATTCTCCACCCCAGCCCCCTCTAGCAGTCTCTGGTGGAACTCCGGAGGCTCCCGACACCGGTGCAAGGACCCCGACAGGGCGGCTCGCTCCCAGGGCGACCGGAACTTAGCTCTTCAGGCGGTAGCTGTTCTTACACAAGAGCAGGACAGGGACAAGTCCTGCTCTCCCCTGAAACCCACCTCCGCTGCGGAGTGTGCAACTTCAGGACTGCCAAGCTGCATGGATCCCGGCGCAGCAGAGGTGCTGCAACTGGAGTGCCGAGTCCATAGGAAGGCGGATGGCTGAGTATTGACATGCCTCTTTTGTTCACTGTTTCTTTGTTTCTCTCACTGTTTGATTTTCCTATTGTTTACTTACCATATGTATGGTCATTGTGTGCTATGTGAGTTGCGGGCCGACCTAACCCGGAACCCCCCAGCGGACTAATGGTCAGACCAACATGAGCACCGTCACGCTGGCCCCAAGGCTGGGGACAGCTTTACGTCACCCCTCGCATCTTCCCCTACACTTTTGCCTCCCGCCTTTCCGCGCATCCCACTGCTTTGAAGCTGTTGGAACCCTGAACGGCACTGTTGCCCGGTTCCCCGAGATGTGGCGAGCTGGCCTGCCGCTCCTGTACCTTGCTGGGGTGTGGGTTTATCCCACCCAGCCCCTCCCCCACAGCCTGGCACAGCCCTCTCACCCCCGGCACGCTCGCTCCCTCGTCCCGCTCTTATCGGGCGGCCCTCCGACCGTCCTGGCGGAGGCCACACACTGCCACGCCACAGCCGAGGTCCTGCTCCCTGCTGACCCTTGGCTCACCTTGCCTGCTACTTTGCCTTAGGCACCATGTCCCCTGGTGGGGATGGCGAGTCTTCGCCCCACACGGGGTCAGCAGCCTCTCGGACGCCTGACCGCTTAGCCCCCTCCCCCGATATGTTACTGTGTGCGCTCCTTCTCTCCCCACTCCTACAACGGACCCCAGTTATTGCTCCTTGCCCCCGCGGGATCACTCTCCCATATCTATGCGCCCCTCAGACTGCCCTGCCTCCCCGAAGGGGCTCTCCCTGCACGCCACATCCACATGACTAGACCTGCAGCACACAGTTCAGTGCCCTTCGCGCTGCGCTTCTCCCATGCAGCCCACTACTCCTATCCTCCTCCTTTGCTCCCCTCACCCCCCTGATTTGTCTCTTGGTGCTCCCTGGTGACTAGCGCCCCGAGCCGGCTGTTGTTCGTTGGAAGGCACTCTCCCTGCGTGTCTGGTTCCCTTGCCCGCCTGTCCTCCCTCCCCCCCCCCCTCGATTCCTACCCTCTTCGCCCTCCCTTACCCACCCCTGTTCTCCCCTTCCCCCGTGCCCTCTCCCGATTCCCTGTTCAATCCTGCTCCCCCCTCCCAAAGACCTCTGACTGCTCTCGACATCCAGCCGCCTGAATAGCTTTTGTGTCCCGGAGCGTCCTCCTTTCTCGCCCCTTCCCTCCCCCCCCCCACCCCCCCTCTCCCTTTGCGGTCCACAGGACCCCACATGTCCACACCCTCCAACCTCTGAGTGTTTTCTCTTGGAAATTCCACGGCCTCACGCACTACATCAAACGGGGGAAAAAAAGTGCTCTCCTACCTTCAGGCTAAAAGAGCAGCTGTGGCTGTCCTGCAGGAGACACCTGACGACCTAGCATCCGATAAGGTGCACCGCGACTGGATGGGCAGAATGATGCACAGTAGTGCCTCGATGCCAACCGCCGCCGAGAGCGGTCTGCCACGAAAGTGCAAGGTGGCGATACTCCTCCGCAAATCACTACCAGTCACTGTTGTGTAAACCTGGTCTGACCAGGACGGCAGATACCTGTTCGCCAAACTGCGGGTGGGAGACAGATCCCTTTGTGTGGGCTTGATATATGCACCAAGGGGGGCCAAACGCCCTCTCTTCCTTTAGCTAAACCACCTCCTTGTGGAGATCGGTGCGTCTCAGTACATCATTGGAGGCGACTGGAACCGTGCCTGGGACGCGGTACTGGACAGGACAGGACAGGCCCCCTGGGCAAGGGGAGCGACGCAGACAGGGCCCTGCTGGGAGATGTAACCTCGTACCACAGTCTCGTAGACCATTGGCGTCTCTGCCACCCGACGGATAAGGAGTACACATTCCTGTCCTCGGTTCATCGCACCCAATCCAGGCTGGATTACTTCCTCATCTCCCATTCAGCAGTGGCACTTGTCGGGGACTCTCGCATCCTGGAGGCCGCCTTGTCCGATCACTCTCTGGTTCTACTATCCCTCGACGTGAGCCTGGCCTCGACCGGCCGCAAGCCATGGCGCCTGAATGTGTGGAGATATCGTTCCTCCCAGGGCGAGTCCCAACTGAAGGCCCATGTTTCTGCATACCTGGCGGACAATAAAAACTCTGTGGATTCTCATATGGTGCTCTGGGCAGCCCCGAAAGCAACCGTACGGAGCTTATTAGGCGTCCCTCCACCGGACTGACCTGGAGGCACAGATCGCTTCCCTCACCCGCCTCTAATCTTCCCGCCCCACTGTACCCAACCGCCGCCTTTTAGAACAGGCCCGTATGGCTCTTAACGGCCTCTTTACCTCCAAAGCTGAGTATGCTCTCCAATGCCTGAAGGGGAGGCACTATGAACAGGGGCCGGTGGCAGGCCGCCTGCTGTTGGCCCAACTGCGACAGCGGGAGCCTACGATGACCATCCCTGCTATTCAGTAGGCGGGCGGGGAAGATCCTCACCAGACCACAGGCCATAGTCAATGAGTTTGCGTCGTTCTACAAGACGCTTTACACCCCGGAAGCACCGGCCAGCGCGGAACGGGTGGCTGTAGGAAGCTAGCTTTGTATATACTATACCAAAGTAAGGTATAGTGTGCACAGAGTCCAGGGAGTCCCCAAAGGTATAGCAGAGGCTAAATTAGGTAAGTACTAACACCTCTCTTTGCGGTAATGTGGGCAAGCAGTTCTGCTTATCCAGAGGGTGTTTTAAGTATTTTCTGTATTCACTCACTCAAGGTCTGATTACACACACTCTGAGACCGAATCCAGACCAATTGGGTAAGTATTAAAAAAAAAAAAGGTATACTTATGTTTTATTTCTAGAACCAAGTAGGACTTGGCACAGGCAGGTAAAATATACTTTCACTTGTAAACCTTTACACAGAAATGCAATTGTGCATGGATTTGCAAAGCTCTTGGGGTTAAGGTCGGCACTGCAGGGGCCAAGGATCAGCACAGGAGCTCCACACCAGCGGCACAGAAGCGGCCGGGTGCAGGGTGCCAAGAAGGCATCGGGGACCCTGTGGTATCCAGTGGAGACCTTCGACTCAGGAAAAGTTGCTGCAGGCTCGGGCAGGGAGACTTCCTGAAGGTGACCACCAGCTGGAGAGGTAATTTGGGTTCTTTGGGGATGCCTGGACACCGTCGGTTGGCTACCCAAGGCTGTGGGGCGTCTGGTGAAGGTGTGTCTTTTGGCATCAGGTTTCTTTACCAGCTCTGGTCGCGGTCGGGGGGACCCTTCAGTTTGAGGCTGCAGACGTCCCCTTGAGGCTGCAGGAGGGTCTAGGATCACCAGATCCCAAGTTAGGATCGCTGGGGAAACCTCCTCGCGGTGTTGGTCCACTCGAACTTGGGCAGTGGGCGTTTGGTGGAGAATTGCGGGGCCGTCTGGATCCGGATTCCGTGGGTGACTCTTTGCTTGAGCAGGTCCAGTGCTCACAGGAGACAGTCTGCAAGATGGTTGAAGGGCTGGTCCTCCGGGCTCTGGGGTGCTGCTGGCTGCTGAACACGCCGGTTTCTTCGCTGTAGCAAGGTCAGAGGCGAGCCAGGCTGGTAGGGTTGGGGCCAAGCAGTAGTTGTCCTCTTCTTCCTGGGTCAGCATGGGTCTTCGGTCCTCCTTTCTTCCTCGAATCTGAGGAGGCAAGGTTCAGGGTTACCCCTAAATACTAAATTTAGGGGCGTTAAAGACGTGTGTAGGTTGGGCCAATGGGTCCCTTCCTTGGGGTGGGTTCCCATTGGGAGGGGGCATGAGCTTCTCCCTAATTGGCTGGGTCCCCTCATCTTCAAGATTGAGGGGACTGAGATGTGTGCTTCACTTTGCCTCCCCCACCTGTGGGGTGGGGTTGGCATAAATGGCACACCTCTACTCCTAGCTTGGTTTTCCCACCGATTCTCCCACCCAAAGTGGGGGGCAGAACAGGTGGGAGATACTTGCTAGGGGCATCAAAAGGCAGGGAAAGCGTCCAAAGGTGGCAAGCCTTTGAAGCTTCCCCTTCATGGACCCTGCCCGTCCTGGGGGATGAGGCATGACACCTTTGCCCAGGATGGGCTTTGTCTCTGGACCCAGAGAGCGGAGGCTCTCTACTCAGGGTCCAGAAACCTGCCTGGTGGTGGCAAATGGCAGGCAGCCATTCAGGAACCCCACCAGGGCTGGTTGTTTTTCAGGGGGCATCTCAAAGATGCCCTCTGTGTGCATTTTACATGAAATCCCACTCCAAACTTCCCAGGTTCTAGTAAAGCCATTATGGAGCTGTGTAGTTCATAATGACCAACTCCTAGACCATATACTCTTTTATGTCTAAGAATGGACTTAGATACTGTAGGGGTACAGTGCTCATGCTACTGTACCCTCACCTGAGGGCTAGTGCACCCTGCTAGAGGGGTGGCTTACCTAGGCCTCAGGCAGTGGGTTGCAGGCATGTTGTCTCTTCACTTTTCTCTGCACCAAAACACGCAGCCTGCAATGGCAGTGTGTGGGTGTTTAGGTACAGGGCCTCTAAGGGTGGCACAATAGGTGCTGCAGCCCTTAGAGGCCTTCCCTGGTCACAATGCCCTTCGTACCCATGGTATCTTTTCAAGGGGCCTACCTGTTGCAAGAGATGTGCCAATTGTGGGTACAAAGATACAGTTTTGGGAAAGAACACAGGCCCTGGGAACCTGATTGACAAAGACCCAGGGCACATCAAGTCAGGTTGCATCAGATGTCAGGCAAAAAGTGGGGGGTATCCAGGCAAAAAGGGGCACTCTCATACAGTGGCCACTTTCCTGGAGGGGGTCGACCTCCCATGCTTAACGGACAAGGGCAGGGAGCTCTTAGCAGTGGAAATCAGGAAGGAGGAGATATCAGCCGCCATCTTCAAGTTACCCTTTCACAAAGCCCCGGGGGAGGTTGGCTTTCTCGCGGAATTCTACAGGTGGTCTGGGGAGGAGGTAATCGATGTCTCCGCTTCTTGGAAGGCAGCATGGAAGGTGACGGCTTCCCTTGGATCACTCTCCAACAAGGCAGTGATCGCGGTCCTATCCAAACCCGGGAGGGACTCTTTACTGTGCCGCAGTTACCGACCGATATCCCTCTTGAATGCAGCATAATAGCAGCATGATTGCGCATGGTCATCCCCTCCCTCATTCACCACCTGCAGGTTGGCTTTGCCCTGGTACGATCCTCCAGGAACCATCTCCGCACACTGGCCCACACCCTCTGGGCTGCTAAGGACCTCCCAGAGGATGCAGTGGCCCTCTATCCCTGGACGCCGAAAAGGCATCCGACCGCATTGAATGGGGATACCTTTAAGCTACCATGAAAAGGTTCGACCTAGGAGACCAATTCATCTCCAAAGTGCGGCCGCTGAATGACTGCCCGACGGCTGAGGCCAAGAGTGGAGGGTTCCTCTCAGATCCGAGGGGCAACTGCAGGGCTGCCTGCTCCCCCCCCCTCCCCCCCTCCTCCTATTCCTCCTGGCTATGGAACCTCTGGCCTCGGTCATCCGCCACTCGCCGCATATAGTGGACATACCCATTGCGGGAGGCCTTTCCGAAGTATACCTCTATGCCGACGACGTCCTGCTCATCCTTGCGGATCTCCACCGCTCCCTGCAAGCATTACTGCACGTCATTGACGACTTTGCGGCCCTGTCCGGCTATAAGGTGAACTGGGACAAGAGTGAGGCCCTCCCCCTCTCGATCGGTACCATGAAGGTGGCAGTCCATGTATACCCTTTTCGCTGGAAATCCTTGCGGCTCAAATACCTGGGAATACTGATCAATAGACGTCTAGCCGGGATGGTAATGGACAACCTGACGCCCCTGATAACTCAGATGAAGATAGACCTTGAAAAATGGTCCTTTCTGGGGTTTTCTGTGTGGGGCAGGGTGCAGGTGGTAAGGATGGTCACGCTGCTGTGCTTTACTTATGCGTTAGGCATGCTACCTGTCATGGTGCCCCTAGCCACCTTGCACCTCATCGACTCCCAGAAGCGGACCTACGTGTGGGGCTCCACCCGACGCAGTTTGGCCGCGTCCAAACTTATGGCACGTCGTTCCTGCAGAGGCCTCAGCCTTCCGTCTGTGGAGCACTACGCGATAGCCCTTCATCTTTCCCAACTCGCCTATCTGCTCCCCGGCACCCCGGACCTTCCGCAGTGGGTCCACATGGAACGATCACTCCTTTCGTCCAGTGATGGTCTTGTCCTCCTTTATGGGGACCACGCCCCTCCCCGCACCCTGTGCTGCAGTCCACGCACAAAGCCTGGCACCGCGCTCATCGCCTACTTGGAGTGGACCACCGATTACACATTAAGGCACCGCTGTGGGGTAAAGATAGTATTCGCATCGACTGCCAGATCCTCCGCTGGTTGCGATGGATGGATGGAGGCAGGCATACAAACCTTGGACCAGGTGTTGCTAGACGGCGACCTGAAACCTTTCGACTGTCTAATAGAAGAGTACGGCCTTCACCCACTGCAGGCCTGGCTGTGCTTACAACTACAGCACTGTCTGAGGCGCTGTCTTGGCCCTCGCCTGTGATCTCTGCAACTCTCGCCGGTGGTGGAATATTCACCCGTGTGGCGCCGGCATAGGGGCGTGATGTCGGGGTTCTACAGCACGCTCACGAGCTACCTTTTCTCCCAACCCCTTTCGCGCAGCCTCCGTGGCAGGACCGCCTGCAGATCACCATTGAGGAAGAGGATTGGGCTGATGTCCTAGAAGCCCTGGACAGAGACGCCCGGGGAGCCCAGTTAAAATCCTGCCTATTTAAGACGCTCCACGAGTGGTATTGGACCTCGATAAGCTGCATAGGGCTGGCCTCCTACCCCACTCGAATTGCTGGAGATGCCCTGATACCCATTGCGATCTCACTTATATTCTTTGTGACTGTCCCTCAATCCGGCCCTTCTGGTCCCATGTTAGAGATAACTTGGGAGCGTCCATGCCTCTTCGCCCCCTCTGCCATCCTCCTGCAGGATACTGGAGACTCCCCAACCTCTCTCGCTCGCAACACCCCCTCCTCCACACGGCACTGGCCACGCCCAAACTCTGCACCCTCCGCTAGTGGCGGTCGCCCATACCTCCTTCGCAGGAGGACTAGACAGTGGCAAGGATTCAGGCAGCGTTACACGAGAGCGTTATCTACGGGTATGCAGGATCAAGCGGAGCGGTTTGCACAGGCATGGACCCCCTTCCTGCGTAATTCCCCTTGAAGTATCCCATATTACTGCCGCCTCCTGCTATCCATACAGAATGTCGCGACTAACATGCCGGGGAGTTGGGCTGATGGCCTCTAGCACTTCCTTCAGCGGCCTGGCAACGGCACCCATGTGATGTAATGGCCCTCCACCTCCCCAGAAAACACCCCGGCCCTCCCCACCCCACCCCTGACTCCCTCTCTTTGCCCCCATCTCCCATCCCACCCCCTTCTCTCCATCTCTCCCCTACACCCCCCTCCTTCCCATCTCTCCCCTACCCCCCCCCCTCCTTCCCATGCTTTCGCCATCCCTCTATAGTGGTGTAAGAGACTGTGAAACTACCATTAACGGACCACTTCCTAATCTTGTTCCCGACCAATAGCAGACGGGCCAAGGCCTTAGCCCCACCAGCCCAGAGAAGAAACTGGTCCAAAATCACACCTCAGAAATTTAAAAAAGCCCTGGAAAAAACCAAACCTAATATTGAACGGGAAGATTAGATGACAGCTGCCACATTAAAATACGAGACATGGCTAATTGAAACTATAGACACCCTGGCGCCTCTAGCTTTGAATTCAAAAAAGGGGGGGGGGCCAAGTGCACACCTATTTCTTCCACTTATTTCGTTCTACAAAGTTTGTTCCTTTTTAATCCTTTTGCGTGCAGCTCGGTAACGTGGTCTGCCCAGGTACCGCGTGCATGAAAACACTTCAGAAACGGGAGCGAGGTAACACTCCAACCGAACGCACAGCACTCCGTCTTTAGTACCAAAAATGCTTTGCAATTTATCCACGTTTAATCAAATATTTTTATTCCATATCCTCCAGCATATCATCTTCTTCAAAAAATTTATCCTGTCACATGTGAGGCACTTTATGTATTCGAAAGTTTCTACTGCAACAGATATGCCAATCCAGGCCTTTCTCTGGAGCATGACACCTACATAAAACATCCTCGGTAGTGGATCTCTTTTACCCAATGCATTTCGGGCTTTCGATAGCCCTTCTTCAGGGGTTCACTACAAGTATTAAACAATGAATGCATAAAGTGCCTCACATGTGACAGGATACATTTTTTGAAGAAGATGATATGCTGGAGGATATGGAATAAAATTTTTTGATTAAACGTGGATAAATTGCAAAGCATTTTTGGTACTAAAGACTGAGTGCTGTGCGTTCGGTTGGAGTGTTACCTCGCTCCCGTTTCTGAAGCCTCTAGCTTTGAGACAGAATGCGAGAGAATCACCCTCAGCGCCTTGGTATAATGAACAACTGGCCGCATTAAACAAACAATGCAAACGCCTTGAGCGCGAATGGCGGAAGGACTACAGCTCCACCGCCCGCACTCGCCTCAAAGAAGCCCTAAAAACTTACCATAAACACATAAGACAGGAACAAAAGGACTATTATGCCCAGATGATTGATTCAGCACTTAATCCAACTGAAGAACTATTCTCCCTGCTCAAATCTCTAACTTAAGGTGGAACGTATCTCTGCCAATCTCTCAACATCACGCAAACTGTGCAACAACATTGCAACTTTTTTCTCCAACAAAGTGGCTAAAATATGAGAACTTTCCAAACTCTTAGTATGGAAGGCACAGATAGGTGTAGAGCACAACCTGGTGACTTAATGGATCTCCCTACTCCTTCGGTAGCTGAAGTTAGTAATATCTTTGCATCCATCAAATCAGGTTCTCCACTCAGAATCTTGCAATTGGGGATCTCAGTGATAGCCCCCTTACTACAAGAGCTTCTGAGGCTATATCCATAAGTTCTGGCACAGTACCCAAACACTGGAAACATGCTATAGTGATTCCTATCAGGAAAAACCTTTCAATGGACCCTTCCATATTAGATAATATGAGACCTATTTTCCGTCTTCCATTTGGGGCAAAAATACTAGAGAAGCATGTTAATAACTGCCTGACTAGATACCTAGAATCTAATGAGTTGTTAGACCCTACTCAATCGGGTTTTAGAGCTACATATTCCACCGAGTCTGCCCTCCTCCTATCTGAAGAAATATTGAGACAGAATGCCGACAGGGGTCAGACTTCGGCTTTGATACTACTGGACCTGAGTGCAGCCTTTGATACGGTGTCACATGACATACTGATCCATAGGCTTCAGGATGCCAGAATTAGAGGCAATGCCTTAAAGTGGTTCAGCTCTTTTCTACAAGACCGATCCTTTCGAATTACACCTAAACCTTGTGTTTCGGATCTGTTCCACTCTACGAAAGGGGTCCCTCAGCGCTCTGTTCTAAGTCCTACCCTATTTAATGTATATATCATTAAAAGCCATAAGGTTCAGGTCGTGTCGTATGCCAACGACACCCAATTAATAGTAAATCTGTCGGACCCCACCGCCATCACGGCCGACCGGTTTATGGCCTGCTTATCTGAGGTTGCAGTCCGGATGACCGACAACTGTTTAAAACTAAACGCTAACAAAACTGAGATCTTACTAGTCGGAAAAACTCCCTCTATTTGCACATCAGCCTGGTGGCCAGTGTCTCTGGGGAACTCCCAGCTCCCAAGCTCAAGAACCTGGGTGTAATCTTCGACTCAAAATTAACTTTTGAAGACCAAATCAGGAAAACGGCAGGGAAATGTTTTGGAACCCTTAATATTCTAAGAAAAATCCTTGATCTAATTCCTACCAGATCCAGGAAAACCATAGTCCACGCACTTATCACCTCCCAGCTGGACTATGGGAATGTACTTTACTTAGGGGCTTCCAAAGGGAGTCTCGGACTGTTGCAACAAGTTTAGAATGCAGCAGCTAGACTGATTTTAAATCTCCCAGAAAGATAGTCCGCTTCCAGCGCCTTAAACTTGTTACACTGGCTTCCAGTTACGGAAATAATTTGCTTTAAAGCTCTATGTATAGGCCACCGCATCTTAAAGATAAGGGCCCCATCTACCTTCACCCTCTAGGCCAAAAATATGCTCCTACCCGCAACCTCAGATCCTCTAACGCCAATTTGGCAACTGTGCCTAGATCAGGAGGGCGAGATTGGGAGCTAAATCTTTTGCCCACATAGTGCCCAAATTATGGAACTCCCTTCCCAAGGTCCTCAGAGACTCCATCGGAAACTGATTTTAGGAAGAAACTGGAAATGACCTTCAATTCTAGTCTACTACCGTCTACTGTATTCCTCTAATATCTAGAATCCCCACTTTTCTTCTCCTATGAGAATTTTAGGGTTCAGTGCAGAGACACACCGTCGTGGTGTATTCATGCGCTTTATAAATGTTTTTATTATTATTATCCCCATCCACTACTTCTTGTAGTGCTCCCCTCCCCCCCACCCAGGCCATAGCCCTCTTTCTTCCTCCCTTTATCCGCCAACTCCCCGCTCCCCCTCCTTCCCACCGGACACACAAGCGTGCGGACCCCCCCCCCTGCCTGGCCAGCCACTACCACACACCCACGACCCCACACACAACACCCCCTCAATCCCCGGGGACTTCACTCATCCCGCTCATGGCCCTCCCCGGCATGACCTGCAGAACCCCCTTGCACCACCGACGTGTCCCGCTTCCCCACTATGTCATTACTATTGAGGAAAGGGAATCGCAGCCTCCTCCACGGCCTCCTCTTTTCCCCCCTCTTTTCCCGCTCTCTCCCCCCCCCCCCTCCTGCAAGGAGGCCCTACCCCTGCTACTGCTAGGGGGACTGCTTGGTGTTCAGTAAACAGTCCCCATTGTCCAGTGCCCAGCGTGCAGTGCCAGGATGATTTGCTAGTTATAATGACTCTACAGACCATATGTATCCCTCCACTGATACTCCCGCTCCCCCACTTCACCTCCTCCCCAGTACTGTATCGCATAATGTTGCCTATTCCATTCTATGCTACATTGTTTCCATGTTGTAAAATTTTGTCTCAATGAAACATTATGACACAATGCCACCGGAGAGGCAATCAAAAAAATGAGCAATTTATGAAGGTGTTTCTGAAGGGGAGCATGGCTTTCAGATCTCTGAACGCCACCTGTCTCCTCTGCCGATACGTGCAAACACCTTTTGACACAGTGCAAGTAGCAATTCCCAATCTGCTGGATGTTCTTCTGGGCCACTTTACAGAACTAGCGGGAGACGGTCAGGCTGCATCCAAACCGGTTATACAATCTGGCCTGGACACAGCAGACTCAGTTGCCAGGGACATCAGTCTACTTGCGTTGCCATGCATCGCTTTGTGGTTCTGGGATTTTCCAGCATGTTCAAACAACATTAATGGACCTCCCCTTCGAAGGCTTCCGCCTCTTCAAAGGAAAATGCTGACTTATCACTGGAAAGCAAAGCTGCTTTAGGGTCACTTGGCCTTCAGACCCAAACACAGGATTATCAGCAGATTAGGAAGTTTTCAAGGCTTCTCAAGAGGCTTTTCCTTCCTGAATCTTCAACAATAGGCTCATCAGCAGCAACAAGCACGCAGTAATATAGAGGTCGGAAAAAAGGAAAAACACATGCTTTCTACATACTCCCTCCCTCGCTCCCTCCTCCTCTTTTCAGCCAGCACAGGGAAGCATTACTAGTTCCCCCTTGTCCGAAAAACACACAGCCCGCTGAAGGATGGGTGTCCTGCTCTCCACAAGTCTGGAGGGCCATCACTTCAGACCTTTGGGTCTTGCAGATTGTGGAAAGGGGTTATACTCTACCCTACCAACAGAACCTCTCCTCTTTGACCAATTTCTCCCCAGTCACATGCACTCCCACCAGTCTACCTATGTGCCCTACAGCAAGTAGTGCAGACCTTACTCCTAAAGGGTGCAGTGAAGTTGGTTTCTTAACAGGCACAGGGATGCTACTCAAGGTACATCCTAGTCCGCAAAAAGGAGGACAGTGTCCGTCAGTTCCTAGACCTCAGGGTTCTGAACTAGTTCCCCAAAAAGGAAGATTTCAAAATGCTTTCCTTAGCTCAGGTTCTGCTAGCGCTGGAAGCGGAAAACTGGATGGTGTCTGTCAACCTGCATGATGCCTACTTCTATACACTTCGGTAACACTCTTTATGATGGACACTCATATCTTTCTTAACGACAGAGCCTCCTCCCTGTTGCATGGCTATTAATTTCATATGTCCTCATAATGTGGTCTCATCATATTACAAAATACTGTACCTGTCTTCGAGATGTTAGACTCATCTGTATGACTAGAAGGAGTGTAAAAAATATATCCAAACTGACTTCAGCATGCCGACGAGGGCACATTTAGCTCCAGTGACATTATATGCACTCCACGTATGGAGCCGAAATGGAGCCAGGGCACCCTTACGGGGTAGGCGAGCTATTGAAGAGTTTCCGGATCCAGCCTGACGCCTGGGATATTCAGAAGGTGAGGAATTTGCAGGTAGCTAGAATATCCACCAGAAAGAGCATGACCGAAGACAAGTAATTTTTCTTTAGTATAGTTCTTCTCTGACTTTTTCTCCCATATTCTTCAGAATTGTCAGATCTTCTACATAATCTGTTTTACTTGGTCTGTGGAAAAAAATGAAAAACTATTTTATTTAGCCAGCTGTTGAAATTGCAAGTTAATTTCATAGTACAGCAGTTCTTAATCTTTTGGCTTTCAGGGACGCCCCCTTAATCATTACTGGAATCTGAGGACTTTCACTAAATCTTTATTGGAATCTTGGGACCCTCATTGAGTCATTACTAGAAGCCAGGAAAACAAGTCTAAGCATTTTCTGCCAAAAAAGAATATACAAAAAATACTGAAGCTAGCGTTCATCAAACAAAGACACAAATGATTAAATATTCCATTTAATTGACAAATGAATATGAAAAAAACATTTTAATTTAAATGGAAAGGATGGAGCTTTTCTAAATTCAATTAACCACACTTATCATCCATACTATATTCAATTTGATGCACTTTCACTGCTCCCACGATAAGTCTGCGGGAGGGTACTAATTGAATTTTTAACCTCCAATTTCAAATTCCTTCAAATTTACCAAAGGTTATAAAATTTTGAATCTTACATTTAGCTTCTTTAATTATGTAGAATTTATTATTCTATTCATATTATTTAATTTTCTAAACCGTTGCTGACCCCCTGAGTAGGCTTTGCGTACCCCCTTAGGGGTCCCTGGACCACAGGTTAAGAAACACGATCATAGTGTTTACTCTTTTAGAAGTGTACTTTCTGTAACTTATATACTTTTACTTGAGGTATTTGTTTCTGAATGATACTAGGCTATGCTTGCAATTCTTGCGTGCACTGCATTATACCTTGATTAAAAAAAATACCTTTTGTTTTTGCAGAGATGAATTGATTGAGGAATGTATTTTGACAAGAGAGCATCTCCTTAACTGCCAACGAAGTACTTCAGAAGTGGAACAGTGCCTCAGTCCATTAACTGTACGGAACGATACAGACTATCGTCGAAGGAATGCTACCCACCGGCCCACTTCACTAAGCCCTCTCAATAATCGATGTAGTCTTGATGATTACCGCATTCGTCATCCAGAAGACCTTGAAATCAAGCCCATGAAGTCCATTATAAAGAATCAAAATGAACAAGAGCCTTGCCTTCCTTTTCAGGTCTGAACATTTTTATTTCTCTACTTGACTTCTTTCTTGATTGTTTCTCTCTGAATTGAGCACTCTTAGTGTGCTTTATTATTATCATAATAAGATTAAAGCTTTGTTACAGTTCTCGAGTTATCTGCTTATAATACAGCAGTTGCCCAGTGATTGAGAGTGGTTATCCATTTGACGTCAGGAACACATGTGGCCCAGTTCTGATTTCTAGGAATGTAACTTGTGCTTAGGGTCCTGATGCTTCATTGTACTGTAGTTTCCAAGTCTCTGTCTTGGTTTACCAGACTGTAGCTCAACAGATCTTCTTGCCAGGGCAAAGGTTTAAAGGATTTTATAGAATAACGATTTCATGGAATACCAATACTGAGTAACTATTTAATCTAAACTGTCTAAAAGAAATATGCAGGATGAATATCATTTACCATTTCATAGGAATCAATCAATAGAATCTTTTATTTTTTTTTAAATTGGCTTTTGCACACCTATTTTTTAAGGCGTAAATGCAATGGTTACAGATCTTACTTTTCGAAACATTTTTGTCAGATGTATTTATTTAATTGCTTTACTTCAGGGAACATTACTTTGGATTTATATCTTTTGTGCTGTCAAACAGTTACTTCGGATCCTTTTAATTCGTGGATCCCTCACCACCTCTAAACACCATTGATCTCTACCCCCTCTCAGCGTTAAAAGCACCAGCCATCCCTTCCCCCTAAAAACTCATCACCATGCCTAAACTTTTTCCATCCCTGACCGCAAGACTCCTCCATCCCTGAACCCCAAAAGTACTTTCCACCCCTACACACCACCAAGACCTGAGCCCTAAAAACTCTTCCCCCACGCCTATTCTATACCCATCCCTGACCACTAAACTCCACTCATCGCTGAACCCTAGCATTCCTTTCTATCCCTAAACTCCACCCATCACCCCTCCCTCCCATAACCTCCACGCATTCCTGACCCCTAAAAATCCCTTTCTATGTCTAAACCTCTCTCATCCCTGAACCCTTAACACACCTCACACCTCCACCCTAAACTTCACCCAGTCCTGAATCCTTAAACACCACCCATCGCTGATGCACTAAAATCCCATCACTACCCCTAAACAACACCCATACCAGATCCCTAAAATTCCTACCACACCTAAACACTTCCATGCCTAAAAGCCCTTCCTACACCTAAAGTCCACTTACTCCAGTATTGGAACTTTCATAGATTCACATGCTTGAATCATTCCCCGTCGTCGAGATGGGAGTCCCCGGTACATTTAAAAAGTAATGTCTCAATAGACATAGGACTTTAAGGCCTCATTATTTAGTAACATATCCAGGGCTAAACTTGAAAAACAACCAATCAGATGACACCACCCTATAGAACCTTACTGAGAGATATATTAATATATATATTATACAGATCTCTGTATCTGTTTTTGGGTGAAGTTAACTGACGCTTCCATGTCCGAAACACCTAAAAAAAAAAAAAAAGGCCTCCTAAGGCCCTGTGGCACCAGGAAGAAGAGACTACATATCGAAGATCCCCATAAGGACTGCCTTTATTGTCTCCACCCAGACCACAGACCCAAGGATTGTAAGGTATGCCAGGCGAAGCTACCGTCGACAATCTCACCCATCATCCTGTCGACCGCTTAGTCAACGATGGCTATATCGCCGACGGCGATACTAACGTCCACGCCAGCCCCATTGTCCTCGTCGACGCAGCTTACCCTCATCGACGGCTCATCGTTGACGACAGTCACTACCAGAATCCAGTCAGATACACCAGCGACGACAACTGCGTCGACGACCTCGTCGACAAGCCCAACATCAAAAGCAGAAAAATTGATTTTTCACCAAAAATGAAAACAAAAAACACTTACTCCTTCTTTGACATCACCAACACATCTGTTGGATGATGATGATCATTCTGACGATGACAGTTGCTAGCCTCTTTGGGGCAGCACAAAGCCCATCCGAGCTTAACGTGAAGTACCACGAAGACTCAGATGAACAAGAGTATTATGCCCAGCATATTATTACACTGACCAACGCCACTGACAACAACTTCAACAAGATATGGTATGCCTCCCCTCTACTCTTGTTACAGACTTACAATCCATGTTAGCGGATTAGATTTCTGCCAACATTACCGTCTCCTTCACAAGCACCTCTTCCACCACCGGTGGTGCAAAATCAACCTCCACCTTCTCCTCTGAGGAAGAAGAGGAAGAGCATGAGTGTAGGAGGCTGGCTTAGTATATGGTGCACACTTATTTAAGTGAAGCAACCTGCACCTATCCAGGCAACCCTTATGGTGATTATTAGTGGTCTTAGACAACCATAGAAAGCTCTCTAAGTGGTAGCTGTGGAGAGCAGCCTTCAGGCTTAGTCCAGAAGGAGTGTAAAGCAGCTTGTTTTACCAGTTACTAATCATATGGTATACGTTAAGTGAAAAAGAACCACACAGTGTAGTTATAAAAATACGTATTTATTTTAAACACTCACTAACACATTGAGATATCTCCTACCCCGAGATATAATCACAATACACACGATATTTCAACAATAGAACAGGTAAGTATCACCAATACACAGTGGTCTCCATGGAGAGACCAAATCATATACTAGCAAAGTGGAATGCAAACCACGACCAAAGTCAAGACTGGACCTAGCAGACTTAGAAGAGCTGGGGAACCACCCAAGGTAAGTACCCCGGAACCCCACGGAGGCAGTGTGCAGAGTGGGAACACGACCGCATGCTCAATACAAGTCGGTGGGAAAGTCGTGGTTGTAGTTTTCAAGAAGGACCCTTCCCAGATGACCCTGAAGAAACCCTATGGAAGGCTGGAGAGTCACCCCAGCCGTGGATAACCCATGAACCACAGGATACCTTTACCAGGGAAGTCTAGTGCATAGGTGTCAAGTGACGTTGGAAAACCGCCATAGACCATGATGGAGGACTTCAGTGAAGATGCCGCTGGCGAAGAAGGTTAAAGAGTACAGTGGAATCCAAGGGTTGATTCTTTAAGAGGAGTACCTGCAAGCAGAGGGGACAGAGTCTATGCCACTTGGAAGTGACCAAGAGGCACGGAAGACCAATGACCACTGATGAACAAAGATGTAGGAGAGCCGACGGTGACCTTGTCGCTGCAGCAGTGAGGACTAGGCAATGCTGTGGAAGACCAGGCGCCTTTCACGAGCTGTTCCACGTCGGAAGTCGAGAGCCAGGGGGTCGGTGTCCGGCGGGAGCACAAGCAAGCCTTGGCAGCAGCAACAGACGAAGAAAGCTAAGAAGGTGCAGTGTCGGGACCAACAGGGTCCAAGGGACTCACCAAGTGCAGGCCCTGAGCAAGCAGGGGAGCCCACTGGAGCCTAAGAAGACTCTCAAGAGGACCCACAGGCCGAATGAACAGGAGTTGCAAGAGGACCTCCAGCAGCTCACCAAGAATGCAGGCCCACGGTGCAGAGGATGCGGTGAGGACGAAGATCTTGGTAGCAGGAGATGCTGGAGCTTCTTGGAGCCCGAAGATCTCTGGGGAAGTAAGTCAACAAGCTTTGGCAACGGCAAGTCGGCGCGCTGCACATGGGTACTGCTCCAGCGGTTCAGACGAGAAATACTGACTTCAAACTTGCTGTGAAGACAGGGCAGGCCTCGAGGAAGTTACAGAACCACCACCAGTGTTGCCAAGCCTTTTCTGAGTCCGTGGGAGGTCAGGAGCAGCAGACTGGTCAGCTTAGTAGCGGTGCCTGAAGATGCAGGGGAGTGACTTCTTCACTCCAAGGGAGATTACTTTGGGTGTCTTGGATGCCCACAGGCCTGGAGAACAACCTGTTTGGAGCACAGGCTCAGATGATGCAGAAGACTGGCTGGACAACGAGACCAGGAGCAGCATCAGTCTTCCAATTGCAGTCTCTGTTCCCAAAGCGAAGTCCAACAAAGTCCAACGTGCCCAGACGGTTGAAGATGAAGTGGTTTCGGATCTGAATCATGTCCCACGACGAATCTGAATAGCCACCCAAGGGTAAGCCCTTAAGTACCTAGGGTAAGGGTTGGAACGATTCAGGGGTCCCTCGCCGACGAAGGGCTGGACAGAGGAGAGGACTCCCATGTTCTTTGTCCAGTTTCGCGCCAGAGTGGGGGCCAGTGGCTCCCTGAACTGGTTCCAACTGGAGTATTGTAACCACAAAATGAGGGAAAGGAGTGAGAGATTGGTGGCCAAAGGTATCACCTGTCTCTTTTAAACACTTCAAGAAAACATGAGGTTTGTTAAAAAACTGCCCTCACCCGCTAGGTAGTGGCATGCTTCATCATAGGGCTGCTTCAACATCCCTGCACAGACCAATGCCTGGGATGGAGCAAAGGGAGGGGAGGACATAGCAAACATAAATGTGTCTGTGCAGTTAACAAAAGGACAGTGAAAGGAAAAGTCTAAAACTAACTCAGAGATACCCTACATCAAATTTTTGTTCCTGGGTTTCCTGGATAGGATTAAAAGATTTTTAAAAAACGGAGATGGTCTAGGGGAGATTAGGGCCCACTTCCTCTCCTGTACTGCTTCTTTGTCAACATTTTTCGGCCAGTACCATCGCCCATAAAGGGTAGTTTTGGCCTTCCTCAGGACTAGCGATCCCATTTTTTTTTTATTTCAAATCATTTTTTATTGGGTTTTAATAAGAAAATACAAAAGGAAAAAACACACAGTAACGTAGTGCGTTCATCAGTACAGGTAGAGGGATGATACGTGGAAGTCAGGTATTACAAATTATATACATTGATAGAACAGGAGTGATTTAACCTTACATTGTTTCTCTCAAGATCCTTGTTAACATATAAAATAGTTATGTGAAATAATCCTGATAGACCAAGCATTATTGATACTTCGGATTCTGTCATACAAATTACAATTGTTTATATCAAATAACTTCTACCTTTGTAGTATTATACAAAAGAATAGTAGGTTAAGCATGAAAAGAATAATGAGAGGAAAGAAAACTAAAGAATAAAGTCAAGGGGGTACTAGTAGTGCTAATAGGTGAACCAAATCAATATTTCGGGGATATGACTTGATTTTTTGAGGAATATGATAATCTTAAAAAGATTGCTTGTTTGAGGGGCTTACGAATCCCAATTGAGTGGTGTTAAAGGGTCTGTTTTTCAGGGGAGCTTAAACGCTGATGAAGCGAAGTCTAGCGATTTCCAAATTTTCCTATTTCTAGATTGCCAAGGGGAGGATTGAAGGGTTATATTATCTGCACCCCTAAGAAAGGTTAGCCATTCTTGCCATATCTTGAAGGATATTTTGTCGAACTGCTTCCAGTTACTCAAAATTATTTTACATGCCAGTGTCAGCATTAAATCAAGCAGGAAATAATCACTATCTTTTTTTAATTCTGGGTCGTGAAATCCTATTAGAATATTAGAATATATGATCGTTCATTGGTTGGGGTGATATGTAGTGTCTGGGTGATACACCCAAGATCCTGTCCCTAAAATGTTCTAACATCGGACAGAACATAAGCATGTGTGGTAGGTCCCCTATCAGTGAATTACAATTCCAGCAATATGGGGAGTGGATAAGCTTAATCTTGTATGGTCTGGCTGGAGTCCAATAGTTCCTATTTATAATCATGTACTTTGTCTGGGATAGTGTGGGGGATATTTTATTTTTGAAAGGCATTAGATGAATTTGCTCCCAGTCAAATCTTAATGCCTTACTATCTGGCTCAGATTTCCATTTCTTTTCAGCAATCATGTAGGCTTTACCTGGTTCAGGAAGTAAAGCCTTATAAATTTGTGATACCATATGCCCGGCATTTGACAGGTGTGTCAGCCTGATAGGGAGCGATGGGGGGGTAAGCTTCTGAGGTAATTTAGAGACCTGTACTTTAAGTTTCAAGAAATTATAAAAGTCTATATCGTTTAGTCCTCTTTCCCTTTTAATAACCGAGAATGGTATGGGAATGCCATCTTTATACATATCTTTGATCAGGTTAATTCCTTTATGTGACCACTCTCGCCAATATATTGGTTGCTTGTCTATTTTTATTTTGGGCTTGAACCAAATCGACATCAGGTTTGATGCACTCATTTATGTGATGGAGTAAATGTCTAGACAGGCCAAAGCTTTTTTAGTGTTTTGAATGATGTATTTTGAGTGCGGTAGAGAGGAGATGCGCATTGTCATAATAGTTGGAAGTGGGATGCCTTTTATCAAATTAATTTCTACTTCTTGCCACTGGGGTTTGTATTCAAACTTATCCTGAAACCATGTAGCACCTGGTTTACATAGGTAGGCTTTTTGATAATTTTGAGGAGTAGCGATCCCGGATCTGTGTCACTCCCTTTCCTGGTAAATAACCAAATCTTCAAGGGAATGTGTGTGTTTTGAGGTGATAAGTGTTACTACATATAATTACCTGGCTTGTCAATTTCTGTGTAGACACTCATGTGTTACTGAAATGACGAACACACCACATAAATATAAATACAAACTAATACAAAACAATACAGGACCCCACGTTTTCAAATGTCATTTAAAAACATATATGTGTATGTATATGCACATATCTCTTGATTTAAGGTTTATAGGGAAGACCACCTCTATATGTTATACCTTAATCCCATGCATTCATAGGCGTAATCAAGGAAACCCCCTGACTACCACCAGCCACAGTTATAGTCACTCATCACTCAAACTTCCCTCCCATTCATGAGTGGGAAAACAATGGTTTTTAAGTTAATTAATCAAAGCAAGAGTAAGGTCAGATGGTTTCTTACCAAGTTTCATCTATATAATTGCTCGAAATGGTGTGCAAGCGGGAGCATCCCCCTGTAGTCACACTCTGTATAAATAACCAAAAAACAATTCATCAAGCATATCCTCCCTCTAATGGTAGAGATAGAGAAAGGTGTGTACTCTCCCTGTATGAATGCACCATTCAGTCACCAAATTTATTTTGTATGTTTGTCGATCGCGCTGTTTAACAGCAAAAAATGCAGTTGTACACCACATCAACCTCGTTAAGATAAGGCGATTGACGATCGTGCTGTCAAGCAAAAAGGATCACCTGCTTACTTCCTCAAGGGATTGGATGCCACTCAATCTGTGCCTCTCGCCACTCCGTGCACTTGCATCGGTGCAGACTTCATTGCTTTTTAGGTACGTTACGGTTCAACAAATGAAACTCTCCCGGGTTCCATCGAGGCATTTCCGTCTCCCGGGCTCGGGCGTAAACTAGATCGTCAACTTAACATTGTTTTACTCACAGAGCTCATTTCCTTCGCAAGTATTACTATACTCAGTCAATTGTGCAGCGTTCCCTTTTACGGATAAACTAAGTACTCGCTTCCATGTATATGATCACATAGTCTATAATTTATGTCCATCCTAGGTACTTTTTTTTGTTGGATTGCACCCTCTCCTTTTATACTTCTGTTAGCAAGAGGTGTTGAGGGCTGTTTTATAGATAGGCAGGTGGTCAGATGGTCATATTTGTGTATATGGGTTGTCTCAAGTAGAGAATAGGTCCTACAAGTACTGCAAGACAATGTTCCACTATTACATCCCAATCATGGGCAAAAGTAAGGGTGATATCCCTATTACCTCAACATAGTTCAGAGATTCCACAGCTGATGCCAGGGAATCTCATTATTGAGGCCGTTTTTGTCACTCCGGATCCTATAGACCCATTTCTGCTCCCTTAAAGGGAGTATTGCCTTGATGTCTCTAGCATTTTGGGGAATAAATGGTTTGTCCAGTTCAGTCCAATGAATGTCTCTACTCTGTGGTTTGTTTCTACGAAGTGTGTTGTTAGTTTTGTCGTAGTTCTTTTGCACTTGATGTTGCTCTTGTGCTCTGTTATTCGTATTTTTACCCTACGGGTCGTCATCCCTACATATAGAAGCCTGCAAGGACACCAAATAAGGTAAATGACATTCTCAGAATTGTAATTGGTATGTTTTGTCTGGACCCAGGGGTACTTGAGTCCTACATCTACTGTTTTTGAGCTACATGTAAGGGAACACACTCCGCAGGGGGTGTGACCTGCCACTGGTGGAAGGTTCCATAACCTCGGTTGCTGTATTCTTTTTTTAAATTGGGGTCTCGTTTGTACCATCATGTCCCTAATACTTGCACTTTTCTTGAAAGAGAACATTGGTGTAGTGACATGTAACCCGATGGAGTTGAAAATCCACCAGTTCTTTGTGGTTATTTTTTAGGTCGAGCCTGGGCAGCGCATGCGCTGCGAGCCATGCTGTATTGGAGTATGGAATAGAAGCCCCGCCCACTCTCCGCCCATATTTGTCATTGGCTCTTGTCATTGTCTCTCATAAATGCTGGCTTCTGAATCGTTGTTAGTACCGCGTTGTCTTCATTTGTAACCTCCCATGAGGACTGGCCCTTTTACTTTGGCTGTTACACGGTATGTCTTATTTAGTCTGTGTGCACTATTTGTTAACTAGTGCAGCCCACCTTGCTGCCGCGCGGCTGTCTTTGTTGGGCTCGCCCGTATTCAACTTAACAAAGTACTTTACTATAACAGCGGCTGCGCTCCTTTATTTATAGCAGCTTGCCGTATTTACATTAACTGAATATTTTTTTTTAAAGCGCACCTGTGCCGCGCTTTTCCTTTTAATGGCGGCCGCACACCATTATTAATAGCGGCTCACCATATTTACACTAGCCATTTGTTTTTAAAAGTACACCCATTCAGCGCTTGCTCTTTCACTTTAATATCGGACATTAATGGCGGCTGCACCCCCATAGAACGCCTTGTTGAAATGATTGAGACTGAAAGGAAGTGGCATGCTGATACGCATGCGCGCAATGGGGCACATGAGCACTATTGAAGACGGGCATCAGCGGCTGCAGTGGGAGATGGAGCATCCTGCCCCAGAGGCAGCACAGCCACACTCCCTAAGCGTAGCAGAGCCCGTTAGCGAGGCCTGGTTACTACACAGATACTTCATCAGCAGTCCCTCCCACTGCTTTTAACTGCATCAGCACTGCAGGCAGGGCTTTAAGTGGGCCGGGTCTCACCGAGTCTGAGCACTGGCAGTTTTTAGGTCGAGCCTAGAGTAGCGCGCATGCGCTGCTCTGCGAGACTTTATGTAGGTGGTTTTCAAAGCTGACCACACGCTCGTGCACAATGGCCTTTTCCGTGCGGTTACCCGCGGGCGCGATGCACGAGCGTGTGGTCAGCTGTCCAGCGCGTCACTCGCGATGCACGAGCGTGTGGTCAGCTGTCCAGCGCGTCACTTGTTTTTGTCTAGCTTTTGCCGGTTCATGCCTCAGCTGCATTCCAGGCAGCGCGCGCGCACGCACGCACCACTCCTGGGCTTGTTTTATTCCTCTTCCCTTCACCTCGTTGGGCAGCACGTGGGCTTTGTTTATTCTATTTTTTTTTTTAACCAGGGAGTGAGTATCCTTTAGAATCTGTGGCACCTGTGAGATCAGAAATGCGCGGGCCACCAGTTACGTTTGTAGTGCTGATTCCTCGTGGATTGTGGTGCCTCTTCTCTGTGGGACTTCATTGCGCCCTCGGGCATGAGTCTCTTCTGAGATGTTAGGGTGTGTCAGGCCGCTTACCATTGGACAAGGTCGGTGTTTTAATGACCTCTGTCCGCAGAGACCCCGAAGGGCAGTTGAGCTGAAAGTATCACCCCTCTGCTGGTACCCCGTGACAGCCCCTTCTCCAGGGAGCAGTCAGTGTCGCGGCCTGCTGCTTTGTGTTTCTGCGTGTGGGCGGAAAGAGGCATGTGGGAGAGCGGAGGGCCTGCTTCTGACACTGCCCCAGCCCAGTAAACATGAGGCTCCGAGAAAGGAGTGGCGATCAGACTGTATTCGTCGATACCATTGGCGTTGGAATTGGTGGTGTTAACCATCGAAGACTTTATCCCCCAGGTGGTTGCGTCCGCCTCCCTTGGGCCGTAAGCACTTCAGGCTGGCCTTTGCTGCAACCACAGGTTACTGACATGTTACTTTACGTCATGACAGGGCACCTCGCGGAAAGGCATAGGTGTCTTTAATTTTTACTGTTTCTTTTGTTCATCTTGTGTTCAGAGGCCAGAACTTAGCACTATGTAGAGTAATCTTACCGAGCATCAAACTGCCCGTAGCAAGAAGAAATTTAGGCGGACTTAAGACCTCACCACGAGGCCTAGCTTTTTGTTTCAAAATGCCTACCTGCCAGAGTTTGTGAACGGAACACAGGGCGCCATTCATCGCCTGCCCTCCCGGACACGTGCTTGTGCTCTGAAATTCGCGCCAGACTCACTCTCTTCTTTTTACGAAAAGAAATGTACAATTGGAATTAGCGTGTGCAGGAAAGGCAATGTGCTGGCTATTGAGCACATTGCTTATAGAAAGCACAACCCAGCAAGCAGCCGGCGGGTTGATTCCAATCCGCAGCACTGGTAACAAGAGCCCCATTTTCTGTTTGCGGGAGTACCAGACCCTCCTTCTCCATCGGCCGGCTGTTTGCCTGCATGTTTGCAGCAACGTTTTCACTGTGTGTCTTTGTCTGTCTTGCCAAGGGGGAAGCAGAGAGTGAATCCGAAAGGCACCTCCATGGCGCCGTAAAGCTGCCCCCCCCTCCCCCAGTGGCATATTGCATTGGAATCCCATGGCCAAGCCAACAAGCATTGGCATAGCCAATAGGTCTCGCCTTTGGGACCTTATAAGTGTTTAGCCATGCAACAGTTGATGTTGTTGCACCAAGGATATTGTGCTGCATAACTAAATACTTATAAGGTCCCAAAAGCGAGACCTATTGGCTATGCCAATGCTTGTTTAAAGGGGGCCTCGAAACTGGTCTCTTACGGGCTCTGTTTTGTGCCTGCTCTCACTGCAGTCCGTTTTTTTCTGGACTGCGGTGACAGCAGGCACATCGATGTGCGCGTGCTCACACTGCTCTCTTCTCACTAGTGGAGAAGTTACGGCATGACGTCAAGCCAAGTGACCGTTGTAGGGAAAGGGAAATCCTTTAAAGAGAGTCATTTTCTCTCTGGATTTCCTTCTCTTTTGAAACTCGGGAGCAGCAACACTGTCCTGGTGTCACCAGGGCTCTAAGTGGAAGCTTTTTCAATATTATATATAACAAGCCCGATGCTTTAAATAGGCCGGTACTCACCGGTACTGAGTACCCGCACTTCTTATTTTTATCCTTTCGAGTACCGGTACTATTGTCTGATAAATTGTGAATTTCTAATTCTGCGGAGGCAGGGTGGCGCCTGCCTCTATGATACTCTGACAGCTAAAGTGCCCCTGTAGCCCTGTGCTGAGCCCCTGTGGAACCGGAACCCTTAAACAGCAGCTCAGTTGCATTATGTCTTTGACGTGTAGGTGTCTAGAATTTCACTTTCACGCTGAGCTTGACAGAGCAGTATCCATATCATTCAGACACTGCTCTGTCAATCACATTTACACTATGGTGTGCATTGTGCACACCCTGGAATCCAGGCGACCCACTGAGAGCGGCTGTTAGAAATGGGATCTCTGGTTGGCTAAGGCTTGCGCCAAAGCCAGGCAGAGACCACCACTCTAGTCAGGGCGAGGGAGTTACACGCCGAAGATAACCCCTGCTCACCCCCTTGTTAGCTTGGCACGAGCAGTCAGGCTTATCCCGGAGGCAATGTGTAAAGCGTTTGCGCAACACACACACAGCAACAACATACTAGGCACACTACAAAAAGGAACTCCACACAAGGTTATATATAAAAATAGCCTTTGTATTATCAGAAAACACATTAGAATAGTACTCACATAATATACATTGTGCCACCTGGCACTAGGTCATATTTACAGGGGATTATATACACATGACAGGGCCACATGGACCACTGTCAGAATCATCACTTAGTAAAAATAGTAAATGTAAGACACATCATAAACGTAGAACACAACCAGTAATTACTGACAAACACTGTACTCCGCATCCTCCTGTAACATAAACCACATTATGCACAGTATCACATAGGCGCCAAATCTATTGTACGCCAACCTCATCAGTCTAACCTCTTAGACCCTAACCTCCTAAGTATAACTCACATTAGGGGCATAACTCACAGTAGAGAATAACTCACAACCTAAACGCATTAGGTAATAATAGAATCACAAGCATAAACACATTATGCAAAACCTCATAATCATGAGAGTACATTAGAGGCATAAAACAGGGTGCGTAAATCATGGTAAATGCATCACATTTCCTAGCACCACATATTAAGACACAAATCACATTAGCACATAACCTCACAGTAGAAACCCTAGCAGAGGCATAAATCACATTAGGGCCTGGCGCCCTACAAACCTAACAGTCCCCCTGGCCAACTGGCCATCTCAAAAGGGGCTCAAAATGCCCTATGTCCAAAAGTCAGGGCGCGCTGCCTAGCAGCTGAATCAAAGTGCGCCATTGCGCAAACCTAAACGTAGCAGCTGGCACTAAGTGCTGCGCAGCTGTGAAAGTACTGGGGCAGAGGAGTGCATCTCACTCCTATCTCATAAGGCATGCCCCCAAAGAAAGAATGGCCTAAACGGCGCAGCTGGCACTAATTGCTGCGCAGCTGTGGAAACCAAATGGCGGCCTAAACGATGCAGCTGCCCACTACTTGCTGGGCAGCTGTGAATATTAACCCGTTGCGTGCGTCCGTCGGCCAACGGCCGTCGCGAGCACTACCTCTGTAGTGCTGCGAACGTCCGTTGGCCGACGCGGCCCCGCCCACTCCGCTAAACCGCCACACCGCGGCAGAATTGCCGCCGCGGTTAAAATAAGGCCTGGACACTCCTGGTGTCCTTCGAACAAACGTGCGAAAGTGTTGCAGCTGCCCGCGCTGGTGCGGCGCAGCTGATAATACAGTAAAGGGGCCCTGGCACATCTGTGCCTTCGGGTCCTCACTGGGGCTTTGTGGAAATAATGTTGCCCCTTAAACGTTGCAGTTGCCCACTGTCAAGTGGGGCAGCTGTAAAAACATATGGCCACTATTGGAACGAACACGGGCCCCTCTGGCCCTTAAAACAAATATGCCCCATTCGTTGGAGCCACACGGGGCTCTGAAAATAAACGTGCCCAACGTTGGAGCCACACGGGGCTCTGAAAATAAACTTGCCCAGCGTTGGAGAAGACACGGGGCCCTCGGGACCCCCACGGGGGCCCTAACACAAAATATGGCCCACGTCGTTGGAGCGACCCCCTATCAGGCGGGGGCCGCTCAAGGAAACAGACACGGTGCCCTCAATGGCACCACACCGCCCATCTCGAGTCCCCACTCACCGGGACTCACTGGCAGCTTCACGCTGTCTCCTCTTGCGGCGGGACCGGCAGCACTTCTCGACGGCGCGGGGCTCCCTACAGGTCACGGGAGCCCCTCTCACCACGCCGCACTCCTCTTCACCCGGGCCCCCTCCTGGGACCCGGGACTTCACCATGGAGCCTGCGAGGCTCCGGGACTTCTCTTGGGCACCGGTCCAGCGCGGGGTGGGCTCCCGCCTGGATTCTCTCACTCTATCCTTCACAAGCGGCGTGCGCGGGACTTCCCTCGAGAAACCGGAAGTCCCGCCCGCCGTCAGGCACTACGTTGCCTGACTTCCGGTTTGGGGCTGCGGCGGTGATTTTCATCGCAACAAGAACGCGGGGTGGGCTCCCGCCAACACCGCGGCACTGCGGGGTGGGCACCCGCTTCCCAAGTATCCAAGCAAGCGGGGTGGGCTCCCGCAACTAGACAAAAGCACAAGCGGGGTGGGCACCCGCAATCGGCATGAAGGGGGAATCCCTAGGATGGGGATTCCCTCAAAAGGGGCTGCAGCAAAGCGCTGCGTAGCGCACACGCTCTTCTGGCACAAATACAAAATAAAGCGCTCACGGGGCGCAAGGTGCAGCCAAAGTCCTGGGGGATGGAGAAGAAGCAAAAGGGGGGCAAAAAAAGTCCTTTCAGGCATCAAGGGGCAATGCAGGGCCCAGGGAGGCAAGCCCTCATGGCAGCCCCCCCTGGGCCCCAGCAGCAGCACGCCCCAGCAGGAACAGCACCAGAACTGAACATTTTCAAGGGTCACAGCCCCTTCTTTTATACACATATTTCCCTTTGTGTCACAGCACAGGGCTTGGGGATACCAGTCAGAACTGGTATAGGGGGGATTTGGAGCACTTTGTTTTGCTCAGCTCCTCTCCCCTTTCAGAGTGTAGGCTAGGGACATCAGACGCACCACAGGAGGTGGAGCCAGCATTGTGGAGGGAAGGCACAGCCCTATTCAGGTCCCAGGTGCAACTCCTCCCACCCATCTACATGGAGATCTCTCCATTCAGCCCTGCGCTGACTCACCCTGCCCCTCCTGGAGCCACACACACCTCCCAGCACCTGTCACTCACAAGCCAGACATGCAATTCACATCAGGCAGGCAGACACAGAGCACACAGAAATGCCAACTTCTAGAAGTGGCATTTCTCTACCAGTCACCATAAATTTGCGCACACCATTGCGCAGCATTTATTCTCACGAATTCATACATACTAGACTTGACCATGCTGCACCTCTCATAACAGGAATTACCACTGACACACTCATCCTCAATGCATTCCTATGGGAGGGCAGGCCAGTCTCACCACACACGCACACAGCGCGCACGCACTTTACACTGGACCACAGTGCTAAAGTGCCCAGAGACTTAAAACTACTAACACCAAGTTACATATAAGGCAAAAAGTTCAGGGGTGAACCTGCCAAAAAGGGCCAAGTCCAACAGCGGCAATTAAGGAAGACACGGGAGGTAAGGAGGTAAAAATGTCCTTTACCCTGCGTGAGCCTTTGTGTGCGTTTATGTGTAAGTGAAAGAGGAAAATATAGAATCTGGATAGTCTAAGAAGGTGTTTTAAAGAAAGTGTGCGGACTGCTTTGTATGTGCATGTATGCTCGGGCCTGTGTGAGTGTGTCCTCACACGAGAATTTGAGTATTAAGCCCAATGCAAATAAATAATAATCCGAGCCACTGTAATTATGTGTCAGGGTTGATTAAATTATGCAGCAAGAAAAGGCAACTTATGCTGCGTAATGCAGAATAGTTCCTGATTGTATTACTTCATTATTTTGTAATTTGTATACTTGTTAACACTGTCTGGGCATAGGTTGCACTTCAGTTTAAACATAGCAATAAGCAACAGGAAGGTGAGAAGTCAACCTTTGGAAAGGGCCTTCCACTGCGCAGCAGCACTTGTTGATACGATTTTACTAACTTTTGAACTGTTTGAGGTAGAATTTTTTTTTTTTTTTTTTTTTTAAATCTGAAGATTATTCATCAGATGATGTGGCAAATGCGACAGATCAATAATTTGTGAAAAGGAATTGCATAATTCCACTTCCCTGACAATAACAGTGTGGCATCAAGAAGCTGCTCTAGATAAACAAGCATTGGCAAAGCCATTAGGTGTGGTCTTGGTAACGCTAGTGCAATTGTTAATTCAAAAAAGATTATTGCACTAATATGCCACAAAAAAAGAAAACATGGTGAGCTTAAGCATCCAAAAATTAATTTAAATAAAAAAGGATTTACCATTGCATATAATTTAACAGTATCAGTGCGCCCTATCAGGCATGTGACTTAGAATTGTTTTTTGGTTGGGGTGGGGGAGTTTTATACAGCGCAAACTAGACTCCAAGGTATTAGAGCACTTTACATGAGCACCAGTTGCGTTACAGATGGACACATTAATTTTGTTGCGAGGCACAGGGAGATTCATTGATTTGCCCAGAATCACAGGATGTTGAGCATCCCTGTCGAGACTCGAACCCGATTCTCCAGCTTCAAGGTCAACTGCTCTAGTTGTTCGGCAACATCCTCTCCTCAACTGGGTTTAGAACCCCTTTTTAGTTTTAATACACATCACATAGAAGTATGATTCTTATTGGTGCAAGGAAAAGCTACATTGGCCCTTAATTACTGTAACCTGGAGACCTATTTTGAACAAACACAATGACTAAAAAATAAATAAAAACTGGAAAGAAAAAAAGAATTGCCAAAGTAAAGTACTGGCCCACCAGACTGACAGTGAAGTGCACTTTTTAAGGCAAATTTGCCCATGTGATTAGGAAAAATGTCGTCACTCACAGTGTAAGGTGGTTAGTTGCCTTCATGGGCTGCCGCTTTACCCCATGCTATTTGTTGTGGTGAGTGGAAGCAGAATGTGAATGATAGCTGAACAGACCCAGGGATGAAGACGGTTGAGTAAAATTCCCCTCTACATGTGTATTTTTAGGTCTCGCCTGGCGTTGCAGCGCACATGCGCTGCTCTCTCTGCGAGGGCTTCTTGGAGTCGATACAATTTCAGAAGGGAACTTGAAGCCCCGCCCCTCTTTTCCATTGGCTTGCGTCATCGTTTATGTTAAACGATGGCGCGTGATTGGAAATCGGGCTTTTTGGTTACTGCCCTGTCCAATTTTAGGACGGCCCATCTGGACAGGCCGACGCCATCTTTGTTTCCCGTGACGTAGGAGGGTGTGCTCCTAGCTTGTTATTAGTATAACGGAAGCTCTGCTTCCCACTGGATGCGTCGTACAGTCTGCAGTTCCTTTGGGTAGTGTAATTGGGAACTTCCAGCCAGAGGCAGCCCCGGTGGTGGCGGCTGCAGGGGTCACCTCCACCCTTGCTCGTCCTTCCTTTGATGCCTGCGTGCCCTGTTCCCATGCCCTCCCCGCCACCCCTCAAAACTCAGACAGAAAAAAGTGAGATTCGGAGAGTTGGTGACACACCGTCTGACACTTCACTGCTGAGTATGTGATTTCATGATTCATGTGTCTAAACGTATCCACGAAACAATGCGAGCGCAGCAAGCAGTGCGAACCCAGCGAGGGGAAACCCGGATCATTGGAGAGCGTGAATGAAGCGCGACTGAAGGATTCCTCCCAGACAGCGCGCTCTCGCTCTAATAATGGAAAACAGAAATCACTTCCTAGAAGTGACTCCCCTACATTGGCGAGTGGTCATAGCTTCCAGTTCCGGCGGATCCGCTCAGACTTTCATCCTCCCGGTGTCCTTGTTAGTGGAGATTAATAATGCACATTCATAAGGCGCACACAACAGAATGAATTATGTATAGGCGCAGGTAAAGTGCTAATATCACTGAGCTCGATGCTCAGTTAATGACATCAGAACCGGCATATATCTGCAAGCCAGCCTGCCTGCCTATCATGGCTCTATGACGACAGGAGTTTACTTAATGACACTGAAGAGCACTCATGCGCGTCTCACAATGCTTATTTCATGTGTGCTGGGCCTCACCGTTCCCTTGAATACATCCTCACACATAGCCCTCGTTCAAGTAAGCGCCTCGAGGCCAGCGCTACTTGTAAGTAATGCATTCAGGCTGCTGCCTACTTCAACGCTCCTTTCCCAACAGGACCCCGCTAGCACGGGTTAAATGGCGCTGACTTCCTGGGTAGCAGCTGTACCACAAATGCGTCCGCTGCTTATTACTACAGCACGTCTTCATATAGCACCCCTCTGGGATTAGGTAAGAGCCCTTCGTTTGTTTGGCTGCTTCACAGTTGCAGGCATTGTTAAGTGGAAATTTGATAGCGCTAAAATAGAAATACAAAGGCATCCTGGCGTGTACACGGACGCCACTGCTTCCTGCTGCACAATCCGATCATAGAGGAGTACTGAAACATTGATGCGTGTAGAAACGTTGGCTGATGTCCTGCTTCAGATTCTGTGTCCCCGTGACAAGGCGGACGACGAAGTTAAATATGTTGCATTCGTGGTAATGATTTTAAGTTGATACATGGCCTGTCTGTGTTTGTAAATAAACTGACGGACTTTAAGTGGGATGAAAAAACTGGGGTGTCTAGAATCAGAGAGCATGTGCTGCTCTGCGAGGCATGCTATATTCTCTGTGAGGTTTGAACATGCCAACTTAGCTAACAAACATTGGCAAAACCAATAGCTCTAGCTAAACACTTATAAAGCCCCAAAGGCGAGACCTATTGGCTATGCTAAAGCTTGTTTATTTATGGAAATTAATTTCATAAGGCTGATGAGACAGCTAAAGCTGTCTCTGACCAAACCTTAAAATGAAAAGGGGGTTAGCTGGGCTTCATTTTCCTGCAGGATCTGAAGAAGGACAGATCTGTGATGTTCTTTTGCTGCATTTATTGTTTCTATTGTCCCGAGTTAAGATGAGAGAGGACTGAGGGGGGCAGGGGAGGAGAGGGGAGGGGGGGGTGTGTGTGCGTGTGCGTGCGTGCGTGCGTGCGTGCGTGCGTGCGTGTGTGTGTGTGTGTGTGTGTGTGTGTGTGACGGCAATTAATAGAATCTGGCATGGCTGCATAAAATGCATTAAAAGGTTTCAGTAGGTTGTAAGACGAGGATCATCTGCTCTATATTATCATTGTACCAATCTTTAAGATGGGGAATGGATGAATTGGGTATAATTCCAAGACATTTCCAGAAAGCAGAGAGACTTGCAGAATCCGTCCGTTGTACTTAGTGAGTTCTTTTAGGCTGTCCTTTCACTGTGGGCAAAACACACCCCTGTTAAATCACCAATCTGAAAAGGAAATGTGGGTTGTGAGCTGAGATTACTTCTGTGCCAGAAGACACCACAAGTCAGTCAGTCTTGAATATTTGAGGCCTCAAACATATTTCCATGTGTTACGTAGGATAGGTAGAACCAGGACCCTAGAAGTTCCTAGATGGTCGGTGGCTTCAAGCAGAGGGTGGCAGATGCGAAGTATTCTAAAGTGTGGTGGCAGTAATGCATGAATAGTAATACTGTTTCAAAGAATGTAATATCATCTTTAGGGATAACTGAGCTAAAATAATGAGATGTGCATCGTGTTACAAAGAATCTACCCTAGAATATTTATCTACTCACCTTCTGACACCAACTAACAACGATGTAAGAAGACCAGGTGTGAGGGAGACACGATTACACATCTGCCTTCATACTTGGCTGTGCCACGCCTGGGCTGGGGTATTCATGACTCATAAAGAGGGATAGTTGAGATGTTTGACATCCCCCTTCCAGACGCTAAAAATGTTTGTCATTGATTTGTTTCCATAGTGCTTAAAAATCATGAACTAACACAGGTCCCACCAATCACTGCCTCTACTCTGCTCCGCATACCCGCTGCAGACCCAGTATGACAGTGCCCAAATTAACATACTAAATTACCAACGCCCAGTACCCCACAGTGCTGAGATCTCATTGCATATAAGAGGAAATGAGGATGAGCCCTTTAAATAAGGATCTCTTGAAAACTATGGTGTTAAAGGAGGGACGATGCCCAGGACTGTACAAATACGGTTTGGTGTTACCTGGTTTAAAAGAAATAAATGGTAAAGCAGTAGTCTAGGAGTGTGCATGTTGAAACTGCTGTGCCAGGGTTTTCCCCTGCAATCTCCTTTCATGTAGTAAAGATAGGTGGAAGGACCATGTCCACTTACATTACAGACCCCCAATGTATACATGCTAACATTTTGGGAATACCTAAGAGTTATTAGAGAGATACATTTCAATTGTATTTTCTGTTAACTTTCTTGAGAATGAAGGAAAAAGGATGAGAAAGTTAAAATATAATTTAAAGCTAAAAGTCTCCCTTCTGTTTCACAAGTTTTTGCATGCGTGCCATCATGAACTAAGTGCTATTCTTTGTGTGCTCATCCTGATCTTTCCGTGGTCTGTGTTCTCTGTAAGAAACCAGGTACCGAGCAAAGATCTGAAATTCCAGAGGCAATGTCTGATAGGGCTGAACCAGGACCCCACAAGATAGTACATTGGTGGCTCAACATCACTCAGTGCTGGCCTAAATACAGCAACGGCTCATGATCAGACAAGGAAGGTTTAAAAATCACACAGTGTTGAGCAGTGTGAAAACATTTCTGGCCAAAGACCACACAGAATATGTCAAGATCACTTTAAGTGCAATGGGCTGCATACATATTTTAGTGGGTCATAACAGCAAAATGGCTATTAATTAATTACTAAGCATGTGTTATGTCACATGTGCAGAGGGAATCTGCGCATATGGGGAATTTGAGATTACTAACAAGGACAATGCAAGTACAAAATGAATACACATCAGATGGAAGAAGTGCCATTGTATCATATCCCACCCCTAGCCCCGCCCACTAGCCACACCCCTAACTCAATTTGATGAGTACCTGCACTTATTCTTTTCCATTTAAAGCACTGAACAAGCCATAGTTTCTGCTTATTTATCTAATGCAACTAACAACCATTGACAAAGCCAATAGTCCTGACTTGTTGTAGGTATGATGTTACTTGTATCATATATCTAGATGCAATGACAGAAACAGCAAAATACAAGTCGGGGGCACACTATGCTAAGCACAGGTTTTTTTAGTTTGTGTTTTTAAGCCACGCCCTTAATTACATTGGCCACGCCCCTTTGAGAGACCCTCCAGTTTTTTCATCCCACTTAAAGCCCTGACTGCAGGCATAGCACAAGCTGCCAGCCACTCAAAATCCACTAAGGTGCCGCTCAGCAATCCAGATGCAGGGTCCAGCGCGAAGAAGCCTGGACATCGAGGCGGACACAAAGTAGTGTCCGGGAGCGAGGGTGCTTTATCTCAGAAAGTAGCTCTAAGCATGCTGGGACTTGCAGTTTTACTTCTGTCACAAGTGTGGACTTACTCGTCCCAGCATGCCTCGTGCAGCTGACTGCCCAACACTGGCCTACACCCCCCTTTATGGAACAAGATGGAGACGGTGCGCACGAGCCTCTGGCCTACTGGTTCATATGATATTTAAAGCACTGAACAACAGCATAACCACCTCCAATCATAGGCGCAACTAGAGCAAAATTCAATAGGCAGAGTGGAGATGCAGGGGCTCTAAGAAGTAGTGAAAAAACAACAAAGCCTCATTTACAAGCAAATGGTCTTTTAAAGGCCTGTGAAGTACTCGGGCGCGGCTGTGTGTGTGCCCGGGAAGCTGTCTCAGCCCGGGCTGCCACACACGACCGGGGGGGGGGGGGAAGGGCTGAAGCCCTTTGAGCCCAATAGGCGTTGCACGCCTGACTCCAATAAACACTGCACGGTGGCCCATAGCTCAGCAGCTTAATGCCCCTGCTACAGAGTATGTGCCGGTATCAGAACCGTCTTCTGAACAGCCTGCAGCGAGTACCCTTTTTACCTTTTTAGGTCTCGCTGAGCCGGCGCATGCGCTGCTCTGCGAGAAATTTAGTGAGTGGCTTTTGAAAGTGCTACCACAGGCTTTTCCTGGCCTCAAGCTTGCGTTCACGCAAGCACGCGCGCAGCCGCCATGTGGGTTTCTGTCAAGGCTCATTCAGCCTTGCGTGCCTCTCTCCGCCTTGCTTGCGCTTCAATTCCCACCCCCTCCCCCACCACAGATCGCGTCACTCTGCTGGCCTCCACTCCCCCCCCCCGCCTCTCTATACTGCAGCATGCCACTCTCTCCTTTTCCCTGTTAAACTTTTTGATTTTTTTATTCCTCTTTCTATCTTTATTTCTGTTATTTCTTTCATACACTTTCTCTCATACAGCTTTTCCTTCTCTCTAATGACTCACGTTCTTTCTCTTCCACAAATCGATAAACCAGTCAAATAGATACTGGTTTTCAAATTCATAAACATGATATTCATATCCGGTTCCATTAAACAACGCGGGGGGAAATTCTAATTTCATATTTTTTGAGATGTAAGCTTAAGAGCAAACGTGTTTAACTCACGTGCAGGAAAATTATACAGTTTCATCGATTTTTCACTCCAAATACATTTCCCGTTTTTTGCCACTGACTCGAGTCCGTACTCCTTCCCACTACTCTCACCCATTTGTAGCAGCGTCGAAAGGCACTTTAGGAGCTGGAAGCTGCGCCAGGGGCTTGCAGCCAGAACATGATTCACAGCGCCTTCCAATACGACGCTGCTTTCCCAGCAGTGACACTGACCTTGTCCCAAAACGCTGGAGACATTTCAATCTCTCTGTTCACTGAGTCGACACGCTGCGCATTGTGTTTAATGATGCACAGCATTTAATGCACTGGAGGGAAGGCTGCTTGGCGACGGCTTGAGAGCCACCGAGCTCAACAAACTCACTTTTTTTTTTTATTCAATATTTACATTTCATATAATTTGAAGTGTGTGCTGTGTGCACCTTTATTAAACACTGTAGGTAAAATAATTGCACATTTTCATAAAAGAGCGACGAGTGATTCGATAGAAACTTGCCTCCACGCCCCTCACGTTATGATTTCCTAAAGTGACAGCTGAGACATTAGTCATCTTTCAAATCCTTGAATCTGACAGAATAGTCACATCTGAGAAGGGGACAGGCTTCTGTCCCGGGCATTTGATGGCTTCAGATTACTGTTCAGAGGCTCGGAATATGCTTCATGCTAAGACTCTTATTTCCATAGAGAATGCCACGGTATCAACATTAAGCGATGCTGTTTCAAGATAGGCTTGTCACTTTAATTGATCTTGAGTCACTGCTTCCACTGTGAGAGCTGTCTGTCTACTTACCCATAATCCTCATCACTTTGATTGACTCTCTGAATCAGGGGGCTGGCCTGGCTTCGCCTTCCCGAAGTCGTACTGGGAAATTGGAAGGGACACGTTCAGTGGCTCTAATCTTCATGGGAGATCGAAGCCTCGGGCCAAGGGGCTTGGTTTCTTGAGAGCTAAACTGTGACCGTCCACCAGGATGCTGGTCCTGCACAATACTTTCTATAGTGAAGAATATGTTGTATTGATTTATCCAATTATTCGCCCCACACCCGACTGTTGGTGGTGCACGGTGCCCTTAGACGATTTCAAACTACCTGTCTCTTAAGGTTACCTTTTATCCTCTGAGTACGCTTTTGACTCATGGTGCCTTATGCAAGTGTTGCTTTACTCTGTCGTCATACACATCTTGTGTGCTTATACGCTGGTTATTTGTAAACGCCCATTGGGCTCAAAGGGCTTCAGGCCCCCCCTCCCCCCCTCCCCGTCGTGTGGCAGCCCGGGCTGAGTCAGCTTCCCGGGCACACACACAGCCGCACCCGAGTACTTTAAGACCATTTGCCTGTTAATGAGGCTTTGTTGTGTTTTTCACGCCTTCCTAGAGCCCCTCCATCCCCATTCGGCCTATTGCTGGGAGAATTAGCCCCCCCCCGACATTTTTTCTTAGCTGCATTCTTTCCTTGGATCATGTTACTAATGACAGCGCAGTCGCTTGGCTTTCACTTTTGCGGTCGCGTTTTTTTGTTTGTTTTTGTTTCTAAGTTTTAAGTTGCATTCCTAGTGGGCTATTTCAAGTTGCATATAACAGCGCCACCTACCGGCCGCATGTCTCTGGTCGCTCCTAGCCGATTCACTCACTCAAGGGCAACTTTCAGGAAACAACAGTGAATATAGTTGGAAAAAAGTGTCAGTTTTCAAGACTGTAATACACCTTTCGAGTCAACATTCCTTTAGAATATACCTGCCAAGGACTCCTTTCACAAGTTGGAAAGAGAAACTGACGGACAAAATCTACAACGAGGTGGAAGCTCAAATTCCTTCTCCAGCTGGTAACAAGCACTTTAAGTTCTCTATTTTTATTTATTTGCGATGCAGCCTCTTGGTTTTTGTCGGCATTTTCAGATGGATTTACACAGCGCAATTAAAATACTAGGAAATCTAGTTGTTTCGTATCTGTAACCACCTGTTTGTGCGCGCGCTTTGTATGCGCTCGTATATGGCAATTGTTAACACGTAGTTGAAAATACCACCATTAGGACACTCTCATTGTTTGCTGGCTAAGCCTTCTTTCCTCATCGAACTCCTTACAAAACAAGCATTTGCAATGCAATAGGTCTCACATTTACGCAAGTTTGACCTATTGACATTGCAAATAACAATGCCTTTTATTTTTGTTTTTAAAACATTTGGGACCTTATAAGTGTTTAGTTAACCAGCACAATATCCTTGGTGCAACAACATCAACTGTTGCATGGCTAAACACTTATAAGGTCCCAAAGGCGAGACCTATTGGCTATGCCAATGCTTGTCTAATTTATAGATTGTACCCCGCTCAAGGCAACTGCGGGAACTCTTCGAGGCTGTGGGGGTTAACTCCGCCTGCAGCAAATGGAATAAAAATAATCATTAGGCGGCAACTGTTCACCTCCTCCTGTGGCTTAGTAGCGACGCACTAATTGATTCTGTTCCCCCCCCCCCAAACTAAATGGTACTCTTGTTATCGACCTAGAAAGATTAAAGGTGCATCTATGTGCGAACCAGTGAAAACCCCCACATCTCGGTTGCTAGTGCATTAGCTATCAAAGCTGCCACAGCCCACAATGACCGGCAGCAGCTGTGGCCACAGATAGGTGGCCGGGCCCTGAATACTTTTTTTGTTACCGTATTTCTGGCAGGTGTCTTTTTTCGGGGCAAAACCAAATCAGTCTGACCCTGTGCCTCATGGGAACAGTCCATGGATTAAACCCAGATCAGTTGACTGGGGGTGAGTGCTTGCAATGTTCAACACTCCGTCCATCATCCCCTTTGGTTTTGCTATGTTTGCCCTAAGTTGGCAGGGTATGCCCAGACGTGGGTCCCTTGCTCACTTTGCCACTGGATTCAAGATAGCCTGGCTGATGACGGCTGTAAGCCAGAAACCGGTCCCAGGATGCTGGTTTCTGGTCCAGGGAAGACATGGCTTGGCAGTTCGGGCTGGACTGTTCCCATGAGGCACAGGGTCAGACTGATTTGCATATGGCCATGTATGAACTGGGGTGGCGGAGTGAGCTAAAGAATGATGATGGATTAAACCCAGATCAGTTGACTGGGGGTGAGTGCTTGCAATGTTCAACACTCCGTCCATCATCCCCTTTGGTTTTGCTATGTTCGCCCTAAATTGGCAGGGTATGCCCAGACGTGGGTCCCTTGCTCACTTTGCCACTGGATTCAAGATAGCCTGGCTGATGACGGCTGTAAGCCAGAAACCGGTCCCAGGATGCTTGTTTCTGGTCCAGGGAAGACATGGCTTGGCAGTTCGGGCTGGACTGTTCCCATGAGGCACAGGGTCAGACTGATTTGCATATGGCCATGTCTGAACTGGGGTGGCGGAGTGAGCTAAAGAGTGATGATGGATTAAACCCAGATCAGTTGACTGGGGGTGAGTGCTTGCAATGTTCAACACTCCGTCCATCATCCCCTTTGGTTTTGCTAGGTGTCTTTTTTCCCCAAACGAAAGAGCTGCGTTTGAGCATGCTTAAGTAGCATGTCTGAACTAACATTTGTTTTTCATTTGGCTCGGCATTTCTTTGTTAAAAAGACAACAGCAGCTGATGACTTTATTTTCTTAAAGGAAGAGTACAGTGAATCTGAAAGAGACACGTTAGTGATAGATTCCTTACCTTAGAATATCCCCAGGCGTCAGGCTGGATCCGGAAAGTTTTGCGTAGCAGTACCCTTGCGCGTCGGTAGGCGGCGTCGTGCGGCTCCGCGTCCGTCGTCGGCGTCGTGATCGCCGGGATGACGTCGCGGGCAGTACTTAGGCGCCGCCCCTGCGCGCTGACGTCAGTTCTTCTTTTCCGCGCCAGTAAGCGCAGATCCGGGAAGAGCAGTGCCCTGGTCAATTTTTGACCATACTTTTTGGTGATTTTTCACTGTTTTTTTTCCAGCCTTCAGGTGTCGTAGGGATGCCCGGCTTCAAGCGATGCGGCGCCTGTGCGCGGATGATGTCCGTCACCGACCCGCATTGGGAGTGTCTCTTCTGCCTCGGCCGAGGCCACGACACCGAGTCTTGTCCCGAATGCCAGGCCCTCAACCCGAAGGCTTTGCGAGAGCGGTCTCGAAAGCTCCTCGAGGCCCGGCATTCGGCTCCGCGGAAGCCCCGGTCGCGTGAGAGGTCCAGGGGTCGCTCGCGGAGTGCACACCGGTCGTCGGCGTCGAAGTCTTCTTCGTCCGGTAAGTCTCGACACAAGAAGTCCAAGAAGCATCGTCGCTCTCGGACTTCGCCTCGCCGGTCTCGCGACTCGGCTGAGGCCCCTCCCGGCACCGTCCCCGCCCCGCGGCCCCGGACTTGCCTGTGGAGTCGCCCCCGTCATACCCGCCCTTCCCGGGTTCGGGGGCGGATCCGGCCAAGGTACAGGAGTTCCTGTCGGCCATGGCCCGCCTCTTCGGGCCTTCAGGCCCCTCCGGTGCGCCTTCGGGCCCCGCGGGCCCTGATGGGGTTGATCCGGCGTCGCCGGCGGCTCCGGCCCCGGCGTCGCCCGAGCCTCCAGCCTCGATCCCGGCTCCGGCCCCGGCCTCGATCCCGGCTCCACAACCCCCATCGACGCCGGTCGACCTCACGACACCTCCGCCGGCGCCGATGTCTCCGGTGCCGTTCTCGACGCCGCCCTGGGCTCCGGGCGGCGTCGTCCCCCAGTTCCTTCCGGCTCCGGACTTGGACCCGGAGCGACGTCGCTCGACGCCGGCTCCGGCGCCGATGGGACCTTGGGTCCCAAATGTCCCTCCTCCTCCTTATTTTGAACCAGAGGAGGACCAGGAGGACTGGGAGGGGTCTGATGACCCTCTGACACGCAACTGTCAGTATGATGAGGACTGGACAGAGAGTCTAGGGGAGGCCAGTGGTCTGGATACTTCTCCTGACACTGGCATGCTGTCTCCTCCCGTGGCTACGGAGGAGGGGGCCAATTTTGGTACGGTGTTGCGTAGGGCTGCTGGGGCCTTACGTCTCCAGCTCCCTACTTTGACGGTCAAGCCTAACATCTTGACAGAGGTGCTTCAGCCGGCAGCCTCCTCTGCGGAGACTGTGCTGCCGTTTAACGACGCCCTCACGGACGTTCTTTTGGGCGCCTGGTCCAAGCCCAACACAGGGGCTCCTGTGGATCGGAACGTGTCACGACGCCATCGCCCCGCTCCGGGCGACCCCCTGTTTCTTTCTGTCCACCCCACTCCTGAGAGCTTGGTTGTCCAAGCCTCCGCTTCCCAAACCGCCTTCCCTACCGCTCCTCCGGATAGGGAATCCAAACGCCTGGATCAGTTTGGGAAGAAAGGTTTTTCTTCCTCCAGTGCTGGCTTGCGGTCCGTTAACACCGCTTGTCTTTTGGGCCGATATACCCACTCTCTGTGGGATTCGGTGGCGGATGTTTTGCCCCAGTGCCCTGAGGAGGTCCAGGCACTGCTTTCCCGCGCCATTGCGGAAGGAAGGGATGCGGCCAAATACACTATCCGTTGTGGCCTTGACACCGCCGACTCGCTGGGCAGGTCGATTGCAACGACGGTGGCGCTCCGACGCCACGCCTGGCTAAGAACCACTGGTTTTTCAGGGGATGTCCAGAATACTCTCATGGACATGCCCTTTGATGGAGTCGGTCTTTTTGGGTCCAAAGCAGACCATGCGTTGGAGCGCTTTAAGGACTCACGGGCTACTGCCAAGTCCCTGGGCCTTTCTGCTACACGCCCTCCGCTGCCTTCTGCTTTTCGCCCCTATCGTGGCCACGGTAGGGGCGCCCTTCACGTCAGCAGCCCAGCCACCGGCCCGCGCAGCAGGCGTCTTCGCGTGGCCGAGGACGTGGATTCCGCCGTGGCGGATCGGGCAACCAGCGTGCGGGTCAGGCCACCACCTCCAACCCGTCCGCGGCCTCCAAGCCCTCCTAGTCCCTCCTTTCAGGTGCACGGCACGCCAGTAGGGGCAGGGTCCGCCATCACCTTCCCCACTGGCGCACCATCACCTCGGACAGGTGGGTCTTGGACATTGTCCGAAGGGGCTACTCCCTCCCCTTCGAGACCACCCCCCAGCCATGCCACCTCAATTCCACCGCATGTCAGGGGATCACTTGGTGCTTCTACAGAAGGAAGTCACGGCCCTCTTGACCAAGAGGGCCATCGAGCATGTTCCGACCCCAGAAGTAGGGCGTGGTTGCTACTCCCACTACTTTCTGGTGCCCAAAAGGACAAGGAGGACATGCGTCCTATCTTGGACCTCCGGAACGTCAATCGCTTCCTCCGGAAGGAGAAGTTCAAGATGCTCACCCTAGCTCAGGTCTTGACTGCCCTCGACCCTGGAGACTGGTTGGTAGCGTTGGACTTGCAGGACGCGTATTTCCACATTCCCGTCCTGCCGGCCCACCGGCGTTACCTTCGGTTCACGGTAGGCCCCGAGCATTTTCAGTTCACCGTGCTCCCCTTTGGCCTTACCAGTGCCCCTCGGGTGTTCACGAAAGTGATGGCGGTGGTCGCAGCTCATCTGCGCCGGGCAGGGGTTTCAGTCTTCCCCTACCTCGACGACTGGCTGCTGAAGGCGGGCTCGTCCCAGGCAGTCGTCTCCCACCTCCAGACTACGGCCGAACTCCTGCACTCGCTGGGGTTCTCCATCAATGTGCCGAAGTCGCATCTGATTCCTTCTCCACAGCTCCTTTTCATCGGAGCAGTTCTGGACACGACGCGGTTTCGGGCCTATCCTCCCGAACGGCGAGTCCGGGATATTCAGGCTATGATTCCGATCTTTCGGCCTTTATCCTGGGTTTCGGTAAGGATGACCCTGAGGCTGCTGGGCCTCATGGCCTCCTGCATCCTGCTGGTCAATCATGCCAGATGGCATATGCGGGCTCTGCAGTGGGACCTGAAGTTCCAGTGGGCGCAGCACCAGGGCAACCTGTCCGATCACGTCCAGATCTCGGAGGGGACTGCAAAACAGTTGCAGTGGTGGCTCTCGAACCGGCAATGGGTCATGGGCAGATCCCTCTCCCTTCCCCAGCCAGAGCATACAGTTGTGACGGACGCGTCCCTTCTGGGATGGGGCGGTCACATGGGAGAGGCGGAGATCAGAGGCCTCTGGTCTCCGGCGGAGTCCCGGCTCCATATCAACCTTCTGGAGCTCCGGGCGATCCGGCTTGCACTCAAGGCATTCCTTCCCTCTGTCAAAGGGAAGGTAGTGCAGGTGTTCACAGACAACACCACCGCCATGTGGTACTGCAACAAACAGGGCGGGGTGGGGTCTTGGACCCTTTGTCAGGAGGCTCTGCGCCTCTGGACATGGCTGGAACATCAGGGCATGTTCCTGATGGTTCAACACCTGGCAGGTTCTCTGAACGCCAGGGCGGACGAACTCCAGCCGCAGGTGCATGATGGATCACGAATGGCGTCTTCACTCGGAAGTGGCGCAAGGACTCTTTCTACAGTGGGGAGAGCCTTGGTTAGATCTATTCGCCACCGAAGAGAACGCGCAATGTCATCAGTTCTGCGCGTTGGAATTTCCAAGGCGGCACTCGCTCGGCGACGCTTTTCGTCGCGAGTGGAGTTGCGGTCTGTTGTACGCCTTTCCGCCTATACCACTTCTACCCAGAGTGTTGAAGAAGATTCGGCACGACCGGGCCCAAGTCATTCTTGTGGCTCCGGACTGGGCTCGAAGAGTTTGGTATCCCGAGCTACTCAATATGAGCATAGATCCCCCGATCCGTCTGCCTCTTCGGGAGGATCTTCTGTCGCAGCAGCAGGGGACGGTCCTCCACCCGAACCTGTCCAGTCTACACCTGCTTGCGTGGAGATTGAGCGGCGGCAGTTGATTCCTTTCGACTTGCCTCCCGAAGTTTGTGATGTGATTCTGGCAGCCAGGCGTCCCTCCACTAAGGTGGTATACGCCTGCAGGTGGAACAAATTTGTGGCATGGTGCACAGCAAAGGCTGTGGATCCCCTTTCTGCCCCTCTTTCTGAGGTCCTTCTGTTCCTTCTCTCTCTGGCCCAACAGGGTTCTGCCCTGGGTACCATCAAGGGTTATCTTTGTGCTATCTCGGCCTTCCTCAGGCTCCCTGATCAGCCCTCCCTTTTCAAGTCCCCTGTTGTTAACAGGTTCTTAAAAGGCATTACTCACCTCTTCCCTCCTGTTCCGTTTGTAATGCCTCAGTGGGACTTGAACTTGGTTCTTACCTTTTTAATGTGCGCTCCCTTTGAGCCTCTGCATAACTGTCCTCTTCGTCTTCTGACTCTAAAGGCAGCCTTTCTGGTGGCCATCACCTCCGCTCGGCGGGTGAGTGAGCTCCAGGCTCTTTCTTGCAAACCTCCCTTTCTGTCTGTTCATCCAGACAAGGTTGTTCTTCGGACGCGTCCGTCCTTCTTGCCAAAGGTGGTTACTGCTTTCCACATTGGGCAGACCATCACTTTGCCCACCTTCTTTCCGCCTCCGCATCCTTCCAGAGAGGAAGAGAGGCTCCACCGTCTGGACCCAAAACGTGCGCTCTCCTTCTATATCGACCGCACGAAACACTTCCGGGTGGATGACCAGCTCTTTGTTGGCTACGTGGGCGCCAAAAAGGTCGGGCGGTGCACAAGAGGACCATCTCCCGCTGGGTTACCTTGTGCATCAAGACCTGCTATTCTTTGGCTAAGAAGGAGCCTCCTGTTGGGCTGCGTGCCCATTCCACCAGGGCAACGGCTGCTACCACGGCCTTGGGCCGCGGTGTTCCGCTGCCGGTTATCTGTCAGGCAGCTACGTGGGCCTCGCTGCACACGTTTACTAAGCATTACTGCCTTGACAGTCAGGTCCGGAGGGACGGCTTCTTTGGCCGTTCTGTCCTCCAGGACTTCCTTGTCTGATCTTTGTTCGCAGACCCACCACCGGGGTTGGTATTGCTGGGGTATCTATTCTAAGGTAAGGAATCTATCACTAACGTGTCTCTTTCAGATGCACAAGTTACTAACTTGTGTAACGATATATCTGTAAGAGACAGTAGTTAGTGATAGATTCCTTACCGCCCCACCCATCCTCCCCGTTCTGCGAACTGATTTCTAGGGTTAAGGACATCCCTTTCAGGGCCCTAGTATTTTTCAGACACCTGTGTCAGCTTCTTGCATGGCTCTGCGTTCCTGGCGCGGAAAGTCGTGTACAGAACTGACGTCAGCGCGCAGGGGCGGCGCCTAAGTACTGCCCGCGACGTCATCCCGGCGATCACGACGCCGACGACGGACGCGGAGCCGCACGACGCCGCCTACCGACGCGCAAGGGTACTGCTACGCAAAACTTTCCGGATCCAGCCTGACGCCTGGGGATATTCTAAGGTAAGGAATCTATCACTAACTACTGTCTCTTACAGATATATCGTTACACAAGTTAGTAACTTGTGCGTTGGGCACAACGTTACCAGCTTAGCAAAATAGGTAACATTATCTCTAGGCCAGAAGTTAAATAAAGCTTTTAACAGTTCAGCCAACCTACATCACCTACAGTTCATATTAAAGTCACTATTTGTAAGGCGTTATCTTTAAACCAGATACTCAGGGCTTTATGCCGCAAACATGCAACTTTCACTAAATTACCCTTCACTACATTTGTCAAACTCTTCAGCTTTTCTGCACTCTTGCCACACTATCCTTGTGCATCTCACATTTACTCCTTTCTGTATTCTTCACTCCAGACTTTGTGACTCATTGTATCCTTTGGGATCCAGATTTTTGCCCTGGCTGACTGTTGTTTTCTTGTGATCCTTCATCTTCAACTTCACTCCAGACTCTTGTACACTACTTCTCTCTCCATCAGACACTCCCACTGCCTCCTGTCATTTCTTTCTCTCATCCGTTTTCTACTCATTCTTCCTGCGATAACGTTAACACTCCGTCTTCCCTTTTTCACAAATCTTCTTTCAGTCTCTCTTTTTTGGACACGCACTAGCTCTCAGTGTAAAAGTCGCTCTGTATATACTGTTCCCAAATAGGTACAGTGTGCACAGAGTCCACAGTCCCCAGAGGTTTGGCAGAGGCTAAAGTTAGATATAACCTTACTCTCTAAAGTGGTAGCTTGGTCGAGCAGTAAGGCAGTATCAGAGGACAGTGTAAAGCATTTGTTGTACACACTCAGTCAGCAAATGGTCTCACACACTCAAGAACTGAACTCTAGGCCAATGGTTTTGTATCAAAATATATAGTTGTTTTATTTTAGAACCAACAATAGGTATCAAAATATACTTTCTCAGAATGAGTTACTTTAGTTAAATACTTTTCAAATAGGCAATAGACTTTTGAATACAATAGTTACAGTTGTTGCAATAGGCAACACAATTTCAAACACAATAATACATTGAGCTCAATGGGAATTTCTAGTTAAATGCAATAGATTACTTTTTGGATTACTTTTCTTACCACAGGACTGGATCCTAGATTCAGTCCTGGGACATCTCCTGTAAACAGTTGAGTAAAAACGTTTTGGTTACAGTTGTGATTTTTAAGGAATATTATTGTATTTTAAAAGTTGATACATAGAATCACCAATGTTATCCTATGGTGATTCTTCCTTTTCTTGTTGTTGCTGGATCTCCAGGAGGAAGGTTCAGGGTGCCCCTAAATACTAAAATCTGAAAGAGACACGTTAGTGATAGATTCCTTACCTTAGAATATCCCCAGGCGTCAGGCTGGATCCGGAAAGTTTTGCGTAGCAGTACCCTTGCGCGTCGGTAGGCGGCGTCGTGCGGCTCCGCGTCCGTCGTCGGCGTCGTGATCGCCGGGATGACGTCGCGGGCAGTACTTAGGCGCCGCCCCTGCGCGCTGACGTCAGTTCTTCTTTTTCCGCGCCAGTAAGCGCAGATCCGGGAAGAGCAGTGCCCTGGTCAATTTTTGACCATACTTTTTGGTGATTTTTCACTGTTTTTTTTCCAGCCTTCAGGTGTCGTAGGGATGCCCGGCTTCAAGCGATGCGGCGCCTGTGCGCGGATGATGTCCGTCACCGACCCGCATTGGGAGTGTCTCTTCTGCCTCGGCCGAGGCCACGACACCGAGTCTTGTCCCGAATGCCAGGCCCTCAACCCGAAGGCTTTGCGAGAGCGGTCTCGAAAGCTCCTCGAGGCCCGGCATTCGGCTCCGCGGAAGCCCCGGTCGCGTGAGAGGTCCAGGGGTCGCTCGCGGAGTGCACACCGGTCGTCGGCGTCGAAGTCTTCTTCGTCCGGTAAGTCTCGACACAAGAAGTCCAAGAAGCATCGTCGCTCTCGGACTTCGCCTCGCCGGTCTCGCGACTCGGCTGAGGCCCCTCCCGGCACCGTCCCCGCCCCGCGGCCCCGGACTTGCCTGTGGAGTCGCCCCCGTCATACCCGCCCTTCCCGGGTTCGGGGCGGATCCGGCCAAGGTACAGGAGTTCCTGTCGGCCATGGCCCGCCTCTTCGGGCCTTCAGGCCCCTCCGGTGCGCCTTCGGGCCCCGCGGGCCCTGATGGGGTTGATCCGGTGTCGCCGGCGGCTCCGGCCCCGGCGTCGCCCGAGCCTCCAGCCTCGATCCCGGCTCCGGCTCCGGCCCCGGCCTCGATCCCGGCTCCACAACCCCCATCGACGCCGGTCGACCTCACGACACCTCCGCCGGCGCCGATGTCTCCGGTGCCATTCTCGACGCCGCCCTGGGCTCCGGGCGGCGTCGTCCCCAGTTCCTTCCGGCTCCGGACTTGGACCCGGAGCGACGTCGCTCGACGCCGGCTCCGGCGCCGATGGGACCTTGGGTCCCAACTGTCCCTCCTCCTCCTTATTTTGAACCAGAGGAGGACCAGGAGGACTGGGAGGGGTCTGATGACCCTCTGACACGCAACTGTCAGTATGATGAGGACTGGACAGAGAGTCTAGGGGAGGCCAGTGGTCTGGATACTTCTCCTGACACTGGCATGCTGTCTCCTCCCGTGGCTACGGAGGAGGGGGCCAATTTTGGTACGGTGTTGCGTAGGGCTGCTGGGGCCTTACGTCTCCAGCTCCCTACTTTGACGGTCAAGCCTAACATCTTGACAGAGGTGCTTCAGCCGGCAGCCTCCTCTGCGGAGACTGTGCTGCCGTTTAACGACGCCCTCACGGACGTTCTTTGGGCGCCTGGTCCAAGCCCAACACAGGGGCTCCTGTGGATCGGAACGTGTCACGACGCCATCGCCCCGCTCCGGGCGACCCCCTGTTTCTTTCTGTCCACCCCACTCCTGAGAGCTTGGTTGTCCAAGCCTCCGCTTCCCAAACCGCCTTCCCTACCGCTCCTCCGGATAGGGAATCCAAACGCCTGGATCAGTTTGGGAAGAAAGGTTTTTCTTCCTCCAGTGCTGGCTTGCGGTCCGTTAACACCGCTTGTCTTTTGGGCCGATATACCCACTCTCTGTGGGATTCGGTGGCGGATGTTTTGCCCCAGTGCCCTGAGGAGGTCCAGGCACTGCTTTCCCGCGCCATTGCGGAAGGAAGGGATGCGGCCAAATACACTATCCGTTGTGGCCTTGACACCGCCGACTCGCTGGGCAGGTCGATTGCAACGACGGTGGCGCTCCGACGCCACGCCTGGCTCAGAACCACTGGTTTTTCAGGGGATGTCCAGAATACTCTCATGGACATGCCCTTTGATGGAGTCGGTCTTTTGGGTCCAAAGCAGACCATGCGTTGGAGCGCTTTAAGGACTCACGGGCTACTGCAAAGTCCCTGGGCCTTTCTGCTACACGCCCTCCGCTACCTTCTGCTTTTCGCCCCTATCGTGGCCACGGTAGGGCGCCCCTTCACGTCAGCAGCCCAGCCACCGGCCCGCGCAGCAGGCGTCTTCGCGTGGCCGAGGACGTGGATTCCGCCGTGGCGGATCGGGCAACCAGCGTGCGGGTCAGGCCACCACCTCCAACCCGTCCGCGGCCTCCAAGCCCTCCTAGTCCCTCCTTTCAGGTGCACGGCACGCCAGTAGGGGGCAGGGTCCGCCATCACCTTCCCCACTGGCGCACCATCACCTCGGACAGGTGGGTCTTGGACATTGTCCGAAGGGGCTACTCCCTCCCCTTCGAGACCACCCCCAGCCATGCCACCTCAATTCCACCGCATGTCAGGGGATCACTTGGTGCTTCTACAGAAGGAAGTCACGGCCCTCTTGACCAAGAGGGCCATCGAGCATGTTCCGACCCCAGAAGTAGGGCGTGGTTGCTACTCCCACTACTTTCTGGTGCCCAAAAGGACAAGGAGGACATGCGTCCTATCTTGGACCTCCGGAACGTCAATCGCTTCCTCCGGAAGGAGAAGTTCAAGATGCTCACCCTAGCTCAGGTCTTGACTGCCCTCGACCCTGGAGACTGGTTGGTAGCGTTGGACTTGCAGGACGCGTATTTCCACATCCCCGTCCTACCGGCCCACCGGCGTTACCTTCGGTTCACGGTAGGCCCCGAGCATTTTCAGTTCACCGTGCTCCCCTTTGGCCTTACCAGTGCCCCTCGGGTGTTCACGAAAGTGATGGCGGTGGTCGCAGCTCATCTGCGCCGGGCAGGGGTTTCAGTCTTCCCCTACCTCGACGACTGGCTGCTGAAGGCGGGCTCGTCCCAGGCAGTCGTCTCCCACCTCCAGACTACGGCCGAACTCCTGCACTCGCTGGGGTTCTCCATCAATGTGCCGAAGTCGCATCTGATTCCTTCTCCACAGCTCCTTTTCATCGGAGCAGTTCTGGACACGACGCGGTTTCGGGCCTATCCTCCCGAACGGCGAGTCCGGGATATTCAGGCTATGATTCCGATCTTTCGGCCTTTATCCTGGGTTTCGGTAAGGATGACCCTGAGGCTGCTGGGCCTCATGGCCTCCTGCATCCTGCTGGTCAATCATGCCAGATGGCATATGCGGGCTCTGCAGTGGGACCTGAAGTTCCAGTGGGCGCAGCACCAGGGCAACCTGTCCGATCACGTCCAGATCTCGGAGGGGACTGCAAAACAGTTGCAGTGGTGGCTCTCGAACCGGCAATGGGTCATGGGCAGATCCCTCTCCCTTCCCCAGCCAGAGCATACAGTTGTGACGGACGCGTCCCTTCTGGGATGGGGCGGTCACATGGGAGAGGCGGAGATCAGAGGCCTCTGGTCTCCGGCGGAGTCCCGGCTCCATATCAACCTTCTGGAGCTCCGGGCGATCCGGCTTGCACTCAAGGCATTCCTTCCCTCTGTCAAAGGGAAGGTAGTGCAGGTGTTCACAGACAACACCACCGCCATGTGGTACTGCAACAAACAGGGCGGGGTGGGGTCTTGGACCCTTTGTCAGGAGGCTCTGCGCCTCTGGACATGGCTGGAACATCAGGGCATGTTCCTGATGGTTCAACACCTGGCAGGTTCTCTGAACGCCAGGGCGGACGAACTCAGCCGCAGGTGCATGATGGATCACGAATGGCGTCTTCACTCGGAAGTGGCGCAAGGACTCTTTCTACAGTGGGGAGAGCCTTGGTTAGATCTATTCGCCTCCGAAGAGAACGCGCAATGTCATCAGTTCTGCGCGTTGGAATTTCCAAGGCGGCACTCGCTCGGCGACGCTTTTCGTCGCGAGTGGAGTTGCGGTCTGTTATACGCCTTTCCGCCTATACCACTTCTACCCAGAGTGTTGAAGAAGATTCGGCACGACCGGGCCCAAGTCATTCTTGTGGCTCCGGACTGGGCTCGAAGAGTTTGGTATCCCGAGCTACTCAATATGAGCATAGATCCCCCGATCCGTCTGCCTCTTCGGGAGGATCTTCTGTCGCAGCAGCAGGGGACGGTCCTCCACCCGAACCTGTCCAGTCTACACCTGCTTGCGTGGAGATTGAGCGGCGGCAGTTGATTCCTTTCGACTTGCCTCCCGAAGTTTGTGATGTGATTCTGGCAGCCAGGCGTCCCTCCACTAAGGTGGTATACGCCTGCAGGTGGAACAAATTTGTGGCATGGTGCACAGCAAAGGCTGTGAATCCCCTTTCTGCCCCTCTTTCTGAGGTCCTTCTGTTCCTTCTTTCTCTGGCCCAACAGGGTTCTGCCCTGGGTACCATCAAGGGTTATCTTTGTGCTATCTCGGCCTTCCTCAGGCTCCCTGATCAGCCCTCCCTTTTCAAGTCCCCTGTTGTTAACAGGTTCTTAAAAGGCATTACTCACCTCTTCCCTCCTGTTCCGTTTGTAATGCCTCAGTGGGACTTGAACTTGGTTCTTACCTTTTTAATGTGCGCTCCCTTTGAGCCTCTGCATAACTGTCCTCTTCGTCTTCTGACTCTAAAGGCAGCCTTTCTGGTGGCCATCACCTCCGCTCGGCGGGTGAGTGAGCTCCAGGCTCTTTCTTGCAAACCTCCCTTTCTGTCTGTTCATCCAGACAAGGTTGTTCTTCGGACGCGTCCGTCCTTCTTGCCAAAGGTGGTTACTGCTTTCCACATTGGGCAGACCATCACTTTGCCCACCTTCTTTCCGCCTCCGCATCCTTCCAGAGAGGAAGAGAGGCTCCACCGTCTGGACCCAAAACGTGCGCTCTCCTTCTATATCGACCGCACGAAACACTTCCGGGTGGATGACCAGCTCTTTGTTGGCTACGTGGGCGCCAAAAAGGTCGGGCGGTGCACAAGAGGACCATCTCCCGCTGGGTTACCTTGTGCATCAAGACCTGCTATTCTTTGGCTAAGAAGGAGCCTCCTGTTGGGCTGCGTGCCCATTCCACCAGGGCAACGGCTGCTACCACGGCCTTGGGCCGCGGTGTTCCGCTGCCGGTTATCTGTCAGGCAGCTACGTGGGCCTCGCTGCACACGTTTACTAAGCATTACTGCCTTGACAGTCAGGTCCGGAGGGACGGCTTCTTTGGCCGTTCTGTCCTCCAGGACTTCCTTGTCTGATCTTTGTTCGCAGACCCACCACCGGGGTTGGTATTGCTGGGGTATCTATTCTAAGGTAAGGAATCTATCACTAACGTGTCTCTTTCAGATGCACAAGTTACTAACTTGTGTAACGATATATCTGTAAGAGACAGTAGTTAGTGATAGATTCCTACCGCCCACCCATCCTCCCCGTTCTGCGAACTGATTTCTAGGGTTAAGGACATCCCTTTCAGGGCCCTAGTATTTTTCAGACACCTGTGTCAGCTTCTTGCATGGCTCTGCGTTCCTGGCGCGGAAAGTCGTGTACAGAACTGACGTCAGCGCGCAGGGGCGGCGCCTAAGTACTGCCCGCGACGTCATCCCGGCGATCACGACGCCGACGACGGACGCGGAGCCGCACGACGCCGCCTACCGACGCGCAAGGGTACTGCTACGCAAAACTTTCCCGGATCCAGCCTGACGCCTGGGGATATTCTAAGGTAAGGAATCTATCACTAACTACTGTCTCTTACAGATATATCGTTACACAAGTTAGTAACTTGTGCTTTAGAGGCGTTACAGGTAGGTAAAGGGCAGGGACCAATGGGTCCCTTCCCTGGGGTGGGTACACCCCTATCCTGCCCCTCTCCTGTGGGAGGGGGCAGTAGCCTAGTCCTGATTGGGCAGGGCTCCCCATCTTCAAGATGGCGAGAGCCCGGAGTTGTGCTTCACCTCGCCTCCCCCACCTGAGGGGTGGGGTTGGCAGAGGCTGGCACATCCCCTTTCCTCCCTTGGGGTTTCCGCCAGTCTTCCCGCCAGAGAGGGGGTCAGAACCGGTGGGGGCCAGTTGCTGAGTACAGCAAGTGGCCTGGAGAAGCTCACAAAGGCGGCATGCCTTTGAAGCTTCCCCTGCCCATCCTGGGGGAGGAGACCTTGCACCTCGCCCAGGATGTGCATTGTTGCAGGCCCAGGAGAGCGGATGGCTCTCCACCCAGGGGTCCAGCAACAGGTCTGATGTGTGGCAGCCGGGGCAGCCCCTCAGACAAGATGTGGCTTGTAGGTTAGGTTCAGGGGGCAACTCTAAGTTGCCCTCTGTCGTGCATTTTACATTAAATCCCACACTGGCATCAGTGTGGGTTTAATGTGCTGAGAAGTTTGATACCAAACTTCTCAGTCTTCAGTGCAGCCATTATGGTGCTGTGGAGTTTGTAATGAGAACCTCCCAGCACCATATACTCTTAATGGCATCACTGCACTTACAGTGCCCAGGAATGGCCCTGGGTACTGTAGGGGCACAGGGCTCATGCACCTGTGCCCACACCACTGGCATAGTGCACCCAGCTAGAGGGGTGACTGAGGTATGCCAGGGCAGTGTGTTTGTGGGCATGGCACACAGGGATGTGTGCCATGTCGACTCTCTGTTTAGTTCTGCACCAAGACACTCAGCCTGCAAAGGCAGGTTGTGTGTGTCAGGGTACAGGGCCTCTAAGGGTGGCACAATAAGTGCTGCAGCCCTTAGGGGCCTTCTCTGGTCACAGTGCCCTGGGTACCTATGGTACCATTTACCAGGGGCTTACCTGTGGCCAGAGATGCCAATTGGGTTTAGGCTTTAGTACAGTTTTTAGGGAAGGAACACAGGCCCTGGGTACCGGTCCTAGGATGCTTGTTTCCGGTCCAGGGAAGACATGGCTTGGCAGTTCGTGCTGGACTGTTCCCATGAGGCACAGGGTCAGACTGATTTGCATATGGCCATGTCTGAACTGGGGTGGTGGAGTGAGCTAAAGAATGATGATGGATTAAACCCAGATCAGTTGACTGGGGGTGAGTGTTTGATTGGCTCAAACGTTCCGTCCATCATCCCCTTTGTATCGCTTTGTTCGCCCTAAGTTGGCGGGGGTATGCCCAGACGTGGGTCCCTTGCTCACTTTGCCACTGGATTCAAGCAAGCCTGGCTGATGACGGCTGGAATGCCAGAAACCGGTCCTAGGATGCTTGTTTCCGGTCCAGGGAAGACATGGCTTGGCAGTTCGTGCTGGACTGTTCCCATGAGGCACAGGGTCAGACTGATTTGCATATGGCCATGTCTGAACTGGGGTGGTGGAGTGAGCTAAAGAATGATGATGGATTAAACCCAGATCAGTTGACTGGGGGTGAGTGTTTGATTGGCTCAAACGTTCCGTCCATCATCCCCTTTTGTATCGCTGGGTACCTGATTGGCAGGGATCCAGGGCACACCAAGGAAAAGTGCATCAGTTATCAGGCAAAAAGTGGGGGGGTTACTGCAACAGAAACCCACTTTCCTACACTCAGCCATTCCCATTTTCGGAAAAGCTCTGCTCCTGTTTGGACATTCGCTTCTTTAAGGGAGCGCTGCACAACAACAGAAAACATTCAACGTTGATTTTTTGGGACAGATTTAGGGGAATACGAACATGACACTTGTTTCAGCTCTTCACAACACTCTCATCCGGGGTGGGCAGCCATCAGCAGAGTCCCGCTGGTGCCGACCTGGTGAATTTCATTGTAAAAGGCGCCTCACGTACCTCCTTACATTTTGATACATTAATCAGAGAGCTGCAACAGCCTGTAAGAAAGCACAACCCTCGGCTCCCTAACAGGTTGGCCGCATATCACACATCGTCTCAAGCCACACCTTGGGAGCTCATACACTCATTCTACCTTTGCATTATGGGACTTGTAGTCCTATACTTACTGGAAGAAAAGCAGCATTACAATGAACAGAATGGAATCTCTGAAACCATGGCTGTGTACGCTCTCTGGCTCGGAAGAGCTCTGTTCCTGTTTGCACATCAGCTTCTTTAAGGGAACAGTGCACAGAAACAGGAAACAATCGACTTTGCTCTTCAGGACAAATTTACGGGCTAAAAACATAAAACGTGCCTTTTCAAACTTTCACTCTCTCAAACACATGCTCTCCTCCTCTTCTTAGGGTGTCTGCTACATACACAAAAATACCTCTTTAGGCATCTGTTGCCTGCTCTCCCCTTCTTTCTCTTTCTCACACTTTCTCCTCCTCTAACTCAATAACCACTACCTTCACAAACGACCTATCCCTTGCATTCTTCCTTTCTATCGCTTCTCTACAGCTCTCACTACTATCTATTCACCATGCCACATAATTCCAGTACATAAATACACAACACACAGTTACACACTACACAAATAAACAACTAACAATTCCAATACAACACACATGATTCCACTACACACCACATACATCCACTACACAACAAAACACATAGGTAAAAAACGTTATCATTTACAACGCTAATATCTCTAACTGTAACAAATACGAAACCTATTGCATTATAAATGCTTGTCTTTTCTTTGTTTAAACAACTATGTTCACTTCTCCTTCTCTGCTGCTGCCCCTCCCCCTTTCTTCCTCTTATTCACTCGCTCCCTCTGTCTCGCTCCTCCTCACTTGCTGAAAACCATTACTTCAACAAATGGCTCTTTTTCTCTTTCCTATATTTGTTCCCCTGTGAAGTGGAACGAAAAAACAATAACAAAAAACACTTTGACTTCAAATGTCTTCTTTTTCAGAAGTGCAGCCTTTGGGCAAAGAATAAAAAAAGGTTAAATACTAAAAATAACCAGCATTTGCAATGCAATTGGTCTCGCATTCCTGAAAGTCTGAGCCATTTGCGTTGCATATAATAATGCAATGCCAATAGCTCAAACTTTCAGTAATGCGAGACCTATTGCATTCCAAATGCTTGTTTTCATATGGTTGGAGGCTGTACTGGAGGTTGTCACACATATTATCTTGTCCACCTCTTTCTTTTCTTTGTTCTCTAGTAAGGCATCTCTGTTGGAATTCCTAGCCCTACGTTGAGCTCGATCCACGACCCCCTCAGGATAATCCCTTTCCTTCAATTTGTCCTGTAGGCTCTGATTCCAGCTTGTAATCTCTGATATTGGAACAGTTCCTGCAAAGATGTAGGAACTGTTCAAAAGGTAAGTTCTCTGGGAGGGATTTTGGGTGAAAACTCTTATAGGAATGTAGATTGTTCCTATCGGTCGCTTTATGATAAACGTGTTTTGAGTCTTGAGCGCAATCTCTGAACTATGGTGAGGTAATGGGGATATCACCCTTACTTTTTGCCCACGACTGGGATGTAATAGTGGAAAATTGTCTTGCAGTACCTGTAAGACCTATTCTCTACTTGAGACAACCCGTATAATAAAATGACCTTCTGACCACCCGCCTATCTATAAAACAGCCCTCAACACCTCTCGCTAACAGAAGTATAAAAGGAGAGGGTGCAATCCAACAAAAAAAAGTACCTAGGATGGACATAAATTATAGACTATGTAATCATATACATGGATGCCCATACTTAGTTCATCCGTAAAAGGGAACGCTGCACAATTGACTGAGTATAGTAATACTCACAAAGGAAGTGAGCAACTTTGTGAGTAAAACAATGTTAAGTTAACGATCTAGCTTACGCCCATACCCGGGAGTATTTCTTTCGTTGAACCGTGACGTACCTAAAAAACAATGAAGTCTGCACCGATGCAACTGCATGGAGCGACGAGAGGCACAGATTGAGTGTCATCCAATCTCTTGAGGAAGTAAGCGGGTCAGAGGGGGTGTGAGACAGAGTTGAGAGTGATCCTTTTTGCTTGACAGCACGATCGTCAATCGCCGTATCTTAACGAGGTTGATGTGGTGTACGACAGCATTTTTTGCTGTTGAACAGCGCGATTGACGAACATAATGTAATACATTCTGTGACTGATTGGTGCATTCATATAGGGAGAGTACACACTTTTCTCTATCTCTACCGTTGGAGGGAGAATATGCTTGATGAATTGTTTTTTGGTTATTTATACAGAGTGTGACTACAGGGGGATGCTCCCGCTTGCACTCCATTTCGAGCAACTATATTGATGAAACTTGGTAAGAAACCATCTGACCTTACACTTGCTTTGATTAATTTACCTAAAAACCATCGTTTTCTCACTCATAAATGGGATTGAAGTTTGAGTGATGAGTGACTATAACTGTGGCTGGTGGTAGTCAGTGGATTTCCTTGATTACGCTTATGAATGAATGGGATTAAGGTATAACATCTAGAGATGGTCTTCCCTTTAAACCTTAATCAAGAGATATGTGCATATACATACACGTTTTTAAATGACATTTGAAAACGTGGGGTCCTGTATTGTTTTGTATTGGGTTGTATTTATATTTATGTGGTGTGTTTGTCGTTTCAGTAACACATGAGTGTCTACACAGAAATTGACAAGCCAGGTCATTATATGTAGTAACACTTATCACGTCAAAACACACACATTCCCTTGAAGATTTGGTTATTTACCAGGAAAGGGAGTGACACAGATCCGGGATCGCTAGTCTCAAAGAAGGCCGATACGACCCTTTATGGACGATGGTACAGGCCGAAACATGACCATCTCTGTTTTTTTTTAATCTTTTAACCCTATCCAGGGAACCCAGGAATAAAAAAATTGATATAGGGTATCTGAGTTAGTTTTAGACTTTTCCTTTCACTGTCCTTTTGTTTACTGCACGGATCCCAACACATTTATGTTTGTCCTCCCCTACCTTTGCTTCATCCCAGGTGTTGGTCTGCGCTGGGATGTTGTAGCAGACCTATGATGAAGCATGCCACTACTTAGTGGGTGAGGGCAGTTTTTTAACAAACCTCACATTCTCCCAAAGTGTTTAAAAGAGACAGGTGATACCTTTGGCCACCAATCTCTCCCTATTTTTCCTCGTTTTGTGGTTACAGTATGAGCATTACAGGGAGGATGGAAACAGAGTAGTTCCTCTCTCCCCTTCTTTTGTGTGTTGATCCAACTGGAGTATGCAAGGAGAGCAAATGTGCCCTTCAAAGCAGCCTGGTGGACCTGGCAAGCGCCCCCCACCCCAGCCCAATACACTAAGTCCTGTCTGGGAGGTGGTTACACCTCCCTGTGACAGGAAACCTATTCTACCTTCCCCTGCTCGTCCCTGGCTCAGCAGCAGGAGGGCAGAATCATGTCTGTGGTTGTCAGCAGCACTAGCTTGCTGTTGGACCCTGAAAGGCTGGCACTGGAAATACAGGGGGTTCCCTAGGGAGCCCCCCAGTACCTGGGACCCTAATCCAACACTGGAATCCGTGTTGGGGTAGGATTCCAACATGTTTGATACCAAACATGACCGGTTTCGGTGCAGCCAATATATAGTTAGACGTCTTGTAATCGACTTGATGTCCATTATATGTCTAAAATGGCTGACCACACTTACAAAGCCAGGAGAATTGACTCCTAGGTGTAGGGGGGTGTCCCCCTCATGCAGGGCACCCACACACTTATAACCAAGCTCCCTGCCTTCAGGATTAAAAGGCCTACCTTAGGGGTGACTTATAGGTTTTAAGTGCAGTGACCACAGATATAAGGAAACTTAAGAAAATGTGCTAATTACTGCTCTTTACTCTGATTCAAGCATGTGATTCTATGAAAGTTCCAATACTGGAGTGAGAAAATAAGTTACTTACCTGTAGTTCTCCAGTATTGGAATCTTTCATAGATTCACATGCGACCCACCCGCCTCCTCTGGAAAGGCTCATCTTTGTCTCTCAGTTACTTTTATTTGCATGCACTGTGCTTAGAAAATCTGACGGACAGGAGCTTCTCTCAGGAAGGTTCTACAGGGTAGTGTCATCTGATTGGTTTTCTGAGTTTGGTCCTTTTTTAAATAAGGACACAGATATGTTACTAAACAATGAGGCCATAGGCCTTTAAGTCCTTTGTCTATTGGGACATTAGTTTTTAAATGTACCGGGGGCTCCCATCTCGACGACGGGGAATGATTCAAGCATTTGAATCTATTAAAGATTCCAATACTGGAGAACTACAGTTACAGGCAAATAACTTATTTTCTTATCCCTGAACCCTAAAAAAACACTTTCTATATCTAAACTCCTCCCATACCTGTACCCTTGAAACCCCTCATCAACCTAAACCCCACTCATTGACGAACCCATTTTGCCTATAAATTCCAACCATCCCTGAACCCTAAAAATCCTTTACCACCCCTAAACTCCACCCTTTCCCGATCCTCAAAAGAATCCTCACCACCCCTAAACTCCACCTATCCCTGAACCATAAAAAACATTCTATGCCTGAACTCCACCCTTTGCTGACAATTAAAATACCTTAACCCCAAAACGCTTCACTACCTCTAAAGTCCACCCAATTTTAATGTAATTTTGGTTTGAATTTTTCCTTACAATTATTTTTCCTTTAAAATTTTTCCTTTTATTTAAACTTGGTTTTCCATGATTTGGGTTCTTTCAAAATGGTTTCTTAATTTTAATTTTTTGCATTAATTCACATACATCACATTTTTGGTGCCAAACATGGTCGGGTATTTTGTTATAAAATGTCTTTCTTTGAAAGTTGAGGTGATCATAACTTGTCCCTGCGTTTTAGGAAATGATGGCCAGCAAACATGTCTTTCATTGTGCTCCAGATCGGTGTATTGCATTTAATAGGAATTTAGGACAGATTTTAAATATAATATATGGTTGGGCTGTTCCCATTAGGATTGTGAAGGGTGAAACTGACCTAGTGTGCTAGTTTAATTCCCTGCTAGTGAATAGGAAGGTATGATTTAAACAACTGTGATATGCTTTGCAGTGCAGACTATTGGCTAATACTGTCCCACATTCACTTTCCTTAAAATAAAAAAAGGTTTGTGAACAATTTAATTTTCTATGGTCACTTTCTCAATCAGTGGCTATTTTGATGTATTTCACTGCTTTCCTTTTTTTTATTTATTGAAAATTATTGAACTTTGGCAATTTTAGCCTTTTTATATGCTACATACACATATGTAATGTAATATTGTACAAAGTCAGTTATACATATATGTGTAGCCGATAGAGACATCTAGATGCAGATTCCTTACCTATCAACGTGCCGAAGTCACACCTCACTCCGTCTCAGACGCTCCCTTTCATTAGAGCTATTTTGGATGCAGTTATACTCCCGAGCAGCGAGTCCAGGATATTTGGACTATGACACTGATGTTTCAGTCTCTATCCTGGATTTTGGTGAGAATGACTCTGAGGATGCTGGGCCTCAAGACCTCCTGCCTGAGACACATGCCCCCCTGGCATATGTGGGCTCTTCAGTGGGACCTAATGTTCCAGTGGGTGTAGCATCAGGGAAATCGCTCCGACATGGTCCAGATCACGGAGGGAACTGCACCAAATCTGCAGTGGTGGTTAACTAACCACGATGGGGTCAGTGGCAGACCCTTCTGCCTTCCCAATCAGATCTGACAGTAGTGACAAATACCTCACTGCTGCGATGGGGCGGATATCGGGGAGAGGTGGAGATCAGAGGCCTCTGGTCTCTTGGGGAATCCGTACTCCACATCAACCTTCTGGAGCTCTGGCCGATCTGGCTGGCATTAAGTCTTTCTACCCTGCATCAAGGGACGGCTAGTGCAGGTGTTAACGGACAACACCACCACCATGTTGTATTGCAACAAACAAAACAGGGTGGGGTTGTGGACCCTTTGTCAAGAGGCCCTGGGTCTCTGGACATGGATGGACCAGCAGGGCATTTCCCTGGTGGTTCAACACCTGTCGGGCTCACTTAACTCCAGGGTGGACAAACTCAGACAAAGATGCCTAGCCAATCACGAGGAGCGTCTCCATCCGGAGGTGGTGAAAAGTCTCTTTCAGTAGTTGGGAGAGCCTTGGTTAGATCTATTCACCACCGCGGAGAACGCTCAAGCAGTTCTGTGTGCTGGAGTTTCCAAGGCGGCTCTAGCTCCAAGGCACTTTTTGTCTTGAGTGAAGCTCAGGCCTCCTCTATGCCTTTCTGCCCATACCACTCCTGCCCAGAGTTCTCAAGAAGATCAGAAATGACCGGGCCCAAGTCATTCTGGAGGCTCCGTACTGGGCTCGGAGAGTTTGGTATCCCAAGCTGTTGAGCATGGCCATCGGTCCTCCAATCAGGCTGCTCCTTCGGGAGGATCCTCTGTCGCCGCAGCAGGGGAGCGTCCTTCACCCAAAGCTGTAAATGCTCCTCCTTCTTTTGTGGTGATTGAGCTGCGATAGTTTACTGCTTTCGACCTTCCACCCGTCTGCAATGTTATTCTGGCAGCCAGACGTTCCTCTGCCAAATGGTGTACGCCTGCAGTTGGCGCAAGATTGTGTGCAGATAACAGGTTGACCCCCTTTCGGCTTCCCTTTCTCACTTTCTTCTGTTTATTCTTTCCCTTGCCCAGCAGGGCTATGCTCTGGTCACTATAAAGGGCTACCATCCTTCTGTATCATCCGTTCTACGGTTGCCTGACCAGCCCTCCCTTTTCCTATCCCCTATTGTAGATAGGTTCTTGAAACGGTTGCAAGATAAGTTTCCTCCTTTTCCCTTCATCATGCCACAGTGGGACATTAATCTAGTCCTGACATTCCTGATGTGCAGTCCCTTTCAGCCCTTGCACAACTGTCCTCTAAGGCTCCTCACAATCAAGACTTCCGTCCTGGTGGCAATAACATCTGCCCGAAGGTTTTAGTGAGCTTCAGGCTTTGTCATCCAAGCCTCCGTACTTGAACACCTACTCAGACAACCTGGTTCTACGAACTAGAGCTTCCTTTCTGTCAAATCATCACTCCCTTTCATGTAGGCCAGTCCATCACCCTGCCTACTATTTACGCTCCGCCATATCCCTCTAAAGAAAAGGAGCGACTTAACCGGCTGGACCTAATAAAAGTGTTGCCATTCTACCTTGACTGCACAAGAGAGTTCCTAGTGGAAGACCAACTCTTCGTGGGGTATGTCTTAGTGAAGAAGGGAAAGGCTGTACAGAAGCGGACCATCTCCTGATGGATTTTGCGCTGCATTAAAATCTGTCACGCATTGGCCAAAGACCAACTCCCTGAGGGTTTGGGTGTTTATTCCTCCAGAACCAAAGCTGCAATGACTGCGTTAGCAGTTGGAGTCCCGGTCCTGGATACCTGCCAGCCAGCAACGTGGGCACCTCTGCACATGTTCAGAAAACAATACTGCCTGGACAGTCTGATCCGTCAAGACGGGCACTTTGCCTGTTCAGCCCTGTAGGACTTTTTGGTATTACATTTTTTCGCAGACCCACCTCCGGGGACGTAATGCTTGGGTATCTATTCTAAGGTAAGGAATCTACGGCTAGAAGTCTCTATCAGATGAGCAAGTCACTTAGCTTTGGTAATGCCTGATCTGGTAGAGACTCTATCTAGCCACAGATTCCTTACCACCCACCCATCCTCCCCTCTCTGCGAGAGTATTTTTAGGGACGGGGTTTCCCCTTTCAGGGCTCTATTTTTCCACATCAGTGGTCAGTGTTCTTTGTGGCTCTGCGCTCCTGACGTGGAAAGTCATGAAAAGAAACTGACATCAGCGCACTGGCGTAGCGCCTATATAGGCATCGTGCATGTCACTTCTAGCGCCGATGACGCTATGCAGCGCCGATTGATGCCACCTGCCAGCGCGCAGGAGTACTGCTTATGATAAATTTCTGGATCCAGTCTGATGCCTGGGGATAACTCTTAAAATAGGAATCTGTGGGTAGATAGTCTCTTACCAGATATGGTGTTACCGAAGGTAAGCAACTTGTTTGTTTTGAAATGTGCTCCGGGATCCCCGTACATGGATGGGACTATTTAGTGATTACGGCTATGATGAGGGTTCTCCTGGAAGAGAACTAGGATTACAGGTGAGTGACTTTTCCATCTTTATTACCTAGACAATCAGGAATTTTACAGCTTTTTAAAATTCAAGATCTTCATATCTCATTTGGAAAAGTTCCCAGATGCAGTCTTACCTTCATTATTTGATAAACTCACAGCACAGGCTCACATAGCCTCAAACATATATAAACACTGACACTGAAAAAGTCTAAAAGGAATTTAAAAACATCAATTTGAAATGGATTTATAAACAGATTTCCACTTCTGCCAACCTAGTGGGGAGAGCAATATATTGATCATGGAATTATGATGAATGTAATGGTTTGTATTTCAGTACAAGCGGTTACAGATCAGGTATTCTCTCTAATCCACTTCTAGATAGACAATGGACTCCTGTGTGGCATAAAAATACATCTAAAATTAAAAATGATGTGCATACGCTCAAAATGCACAAAAATGTTTTGGCTTTGACTGGCAAAGAAAAACTGTCCTGTTCGTATAAGAGAATGTATTTTAAGAACATTTTGTATTTCTCTTTAGGTATGTGAAATAAGTAGACCAATTAATTATTTTGCTATAAATAGATATCAATGCAAATGTGTTTTATGGAAGTAATAATTTAAATAAAACCATTTGACGAACTTAAGCATTTTTTATTCAAGTTTGCCCCTACTTTACCAAAACGTTTTTCATCTTTTTTTATTGCAGCATGAAGGCTTCGTGAGCAACTCTGGATTTGGTAGGAAGAGCTCTCCATTGACTAATTCTAATGTCCTTCAACACAGCAACATACAATTTTCATTTCGTATTGAGAATTTTACAGAAAAGAAGTACAAAACACTTGAACAGTTTAAGCAGACTCCAATTCCTATGCTGTCAGGGAAATGTTTTCCCAGTGATGGAGAGCGTTGCAGTATCTTGGATAAAAAGGTTGATTCAGACTCTTTTTCGAGATTTCTGCCTCACAATAGGACATCCATTCATGATGACCGTAGAGTGTCAAATAATTTGAGTATTACAGAGAATGAGCCAGGTGTGCAAGAGAAAATGTTCTTGCCTAGTGTAGAAGAGGAAGTATTTCTTTACGGTAACTCAGGCAGTTATGGGCGTGAACCACAGCCTTCTACTCGGAGCCTAGATACCTCTGTAAGAGAGCAAGTAGCCGGTGTCATGGAAGATAAGCATACAGACCCAAACCTCACTTCAACACAGGAGGCGACCATTGCACATCAGAAGCATCCAGAACTTCAAAAGATTCAAGACCTATTAAAAACCATTGGGGTTGATATTGGAGACGCAGAAATTGGCAAACTGTCTGTTCGCACCAGAGAGAGGCTTTACGGAAAGAATTTGCCTTCTAATTCTAGAGAGGGTCATTCCTCAGAAGCACAATTGCAAGAACTGTACCAAATAAGGAACAGGAGTGAAACTCGTTCTCCAGAATCCAATCACAAACATTCTCGGTCTCCAACTTGGTCTATGCAGACTTCTAAAAACAGATTATCTTACACCAAATCTGAGATCTCGGAGAAAGATGAAGATAGTGGGCAAGAACTGCCCATCCCCAGTCTGGGGCAGCAGCAGGCCATCTCCAGTCTGGGGCAGCAGCAGGCCATCTCCAGTCTGGGGCAGCAGCAGGCCATCTCCAGTCTGGGGCAGCAGCAGGCCATCTCCAGTCTGGGGCAGCAGCAGGCCATCTCCAGTCTGGGGCAGCAGCAGGCCATCTCCAGTCTGGGGCAGCAGCAGGCCATCTCCAAGCTGGGGCAGCAGCAGGCCATCTCCAGTCTGGGGCAGCAGCAGGCCATCTCCAGTCTGGGGCAGCAGCAGGCCATCTCCAGTCTGGGGCAGCAGCAGGCCATCTCCAGTCTGGGGCAGCAGCAGGCCATCTCCACGCTGAGGCAGCAGCAGGCCATCTACACGCTGAGGCAGCAGCAGCAGTCAACGCCCCTGCTGGGTCAGCCACTTAACATAGCTCCACATCAAAGTCCAATGATATCTGCCCCCCATCTCTATCAAATTACAACGTTTGCTCAGCACACCACAACACACATGCTACCAGCCCTTATGACTACTGCCCCTCCAGGTTCTCCTTTTCTTACTCCTACCTTTGTTCCAAATACAAGTATACCTCCCCCTGTATTTTTCCCACCACCTCCAATGCCAAACTACACAGATAGGCCTAATACTCAGATCCCACCTCCTTCTATGCAAACCCCTTTTGTTTACGGTCGCCTTGGGCATGGCATGCCTCCCACAGGACCAATCCCCTCTGGCCCACCTGGTCCATTTTTGCGTAACTCATCAAAGCACAGAAATTTGAAGGTGATTCGAACAATTACTGAAAGTGATAACATGAAGGTGAAACCTGCAGAGATACAGAAGCAAGATTCTTGTCACTTAGTCTACATTGAAACTGTAAACAGTTCGACCAAAAGTACCCCTCCATCAGATGATAAGAACCGGGTGGCTCAGAAAGTTAAGGTAAGTGGCACTTATTAATTGGCAATATATTTATATGTCTTACAGTTCTAGGCTAGATCTTAAATGTCTGTCTTTATTAAATACAAAGTGCCGTGCCCAAACTACAACATTTTCCTAATAGCAAGAATGTTCAATAACACCAGGAATAGCATTAGTCTAAGTCGTATAGAAAGTGCATACTTTGAGGCTTTCCCTTTTCATGAGAGTAGAACAAATTTACAAATAGTATAGTTTTAAATAAATTATCTTCATTGTTTGTATAAACTCTTACCACCATGCATTGTACTGAAATATCTGTTATTGAAAAAACATATAATGATATTATGCTTTCCATCAAAGTTGCACTTGTGTTAAAACCTCCATTGGTTGCAACCAGCCATATTTGTATTAGTTGATTGTATGCAACCGTAACATATTGGAATATTGGAAATCTTTGAAGCAGTTGATCCCGCGTGCTGCCAGGCGGAACTGTCAGGCAAGCTTGCGGTGCCAAAGAAGAGACGGTCAGTAGTGTGACAAATACACTGAGATGCACTCAAAGGCAATCAAGAGTGGAAGTTAAGTAATATGTCACGCAATACAAGAAGAGGTCATGTGGCTATTCCCGTTGTAGATCAACAGGGCCACTATTGTGACAAATCGTGGTTCTGATCAAAGTTCTTGGGTAAGTTGAAGTCCAAAAGCATGCCAACGGCACAAAAAGGACTTTGGGATTCCTCTCTCCTGCGCTACTTGAAATCAAGCGAATGGCCATATAGTCCACAATCAAAGGACCCTTCCTCTGACTGTCCTTAGTCTTCAAACCCGTCCTGAGGCTGGTCCTGCGTATCCCAAGACATCACGTCTTTCTTCGACCCTGCAGAATATTGAGGCCTTAAAGTCCATGCTTCAGATCTTTAAGGTTGTGCCAGCGCACTGTGGAGCGGAGTGCCTTTGGACCCCATGAAGCCGCATGGGCTACCAGTCACATGTCCACTAGCGAGCCATTTCCTCGCATCGAATGACCCCGCTGGACCTCCTTTTGGTTCCTTGCCGATGCTGGTCTATAGCTCTAATTTGGGCCTCACGGTACACATTGATCCTGTTGCTGATCTAGGTTCCAGCAGTGCCCATAATGGATGTGGTCCAGATGCTGATCTCTGAGCCGGAGCCAAAGCCAGCTTGCGTCAGACAACCCAAAGCCATGGCCAACAACTTCAGGTTGTAAACCCATGCCCCTTTCACAGCGTTGGTACTATTGGAGGCTGGAGTCTGTGTTTGACTCGGATTCAGATGTAGTTGAAGGGCTTCAGAATCAAGATGTCTAGGTGGTAGACAACCTACTTGCCTCTCATTACACTAATGCTGAACTGTACCTAGACCTAAAAAACGCAAGTGGGTCATATACCTCTCCAGAAACTGATCTGAAGTCTCCACCAGGCCAGCCCACTGAGGAGATTGTCTCCTACGTGGCGGTGGTCCACAGCGCAGCAGCAGAAGTTCTTGACCCACTGAAGAGATGAAATCACTAAACAGAAGAAAACCAACCTGCTGAAAGAGATTCTTCAATCAGGGCTGACCTATTTACAACCTTTATTGCCCTTTTATTATGCTCTTACAGGCACTTTTACAGCAACGTGGTCAAGGCCATGTTAGACTCTGCAAGTCAGTCAACCTATGGCCAGATGACACAGGCCAGCTCCTGGTGGCATGGCCTTCATAAGCCAACACCGAGCAAGCAAAGCTTTTCCTTATGCGCCACCAGACATGGAATCCCAATGTATTGATGTTTTTGGAAAAAATGTATTCTCATTGACTATGGTAGCCCCACACACTTTGAATGCAGTGTGCCTCTTGGGCTGCTACACACATGCCCGTGGGATATGCTGACGTGATCTTACCAGCTGTCCTAGAGGACCTTTGGGCAGCTTTCGTTCAGGCTATTCAGGATGGAAAAGATGTTGCAAAGCATGTTCTTTAACTTCTAATCCACCATGCGACACATAAGCAGCTGGATGAACAGTAACCACCTGAAACTGAATCCAGATAAAACAGAACTGATCCTAATCTTTGGGCCATCTAACCCCTGGAACTCCAGCTGTTAGCCGACCGAACTGGGACCTCCCCCCCACCCCCCCTCCTCCCTACCAGTTCAACTAAAGGCCTGGGCATCACAATTGACTGTGACCTGTCTATGAAATCCCAGATTGGGACGGTGGTCTCTTCCTGTTTCTTTCAGCTATCCAAGATCAGGAAGATTAGCAGATTCCTTACCATGGAAGCCCTAATCCAAGCAGTATTTGCCTTAGTCATTTCTCATATTGACTATGCCAATTCACTCTACTTTGGTATACCAGCCTCCCAATCAAAAAGACTACAACTGTGCAAAATCAGGCGGCCAGACTAATCTACCACCAGCCTAAATTGCACCATGTCACCCCATTGATGAAAAGACTACACTGGCTCCCGGTATTCGAACGTAGCGCTTTTAAGCTCGGATGTATCATCTTTAAAGCACTTCATGGCAAAGGCCCATTGTTTGTATCTTCTCGGATTCAGCGATACCTCCCTTCTCGGGATATCAGGTCTTCCCATCTTAACCTTCTGGCTATTCCATCTTTTAAACGCAAGAAACTAGGAGGGCCAAGATTTTCGCGGTCTTCGCACCTCAATTTTGGAACTCTCTCCCTCAGGACATCAGATCGTGGACATCTTACTCTCAATTCAGGAAACTCCTAAAAACCTGGCTTTTCCGCCATTATTTAGCGGTAGTGTCCCTTGGACTCCCTCGCCATGAAACCGTATGATGTACGTGCGCTTTAGAAGTATTTTTAACATAACATGTTCTATAGATAGTGTTGACCATACAATGTGTAGTGCTTAGACATCATGTATGGATGAGGGCGGCTGGATTTTCAGAGGATGTCCAGGCATCCCTGAGAGGAATGCCCTTTGATGGGTATAGACTCTTTGGAGAGAAGGCACACTTGACGGTAGAAGGATTTAGTGACAGATGTATTATGGTCCAGTTCCTAAAGTTACTCATGCTGTCCCTCCATTTCCACCAGCAATACAGGAATGCAAGGACCTATTTGTGGTGCTTGCCATTTTTTATCCTAGCGCGATCACGCTGAATGCCGCAGTATGCAAATACGGAGCTCCCGGGAGCGTTGTGTCAAGGCTTCAGGTGTGTGTGTAGTAGAACACTTAATTAGCAGTCTCCCGACCGGCTGCGTTCTCCCTCATCTTCGTAATGGAATCTTGAGCGCACCAGTCAGGAGAAGCCGTCAGAGAGCGCAGCGCCCCCTTGTTGTCGGAGGACCACATTGCACGTGTCCCTCGCCCGCAGCACCAAATAAAAGCAAGAAGCGGCCGCACAGGAGCGACAATCGTTCCAGCGGCACCGCTGAACAAAAGCATGCTGTTAGCATAAATAGAACACACAATAAGGCAAAATCTTGATAACATGCAACAAACACATGGCCCAGAGACCGGAGGAACTTATCTTGGCTGCTGGAGCAGCGAAGAAAGAGGATGCAGAAAACGGACAATGGAGTATAAATAGGTCCCTGGCTATTGATTGGACAGTTTGTGTGACTTTTTCCCAAGGTTTCATTGGAAATTAAGTTTGTTATATGGTTTTGAAAATAGCTGCTGAAAAAATAAAGTGAAGAAATATGAGCATAATCCTCGCCTCCGGTCCTGACATAGAATTGCATCTTAGTTTACTATTGTCATTGTTGGCAGTGTGAGGGGGGGAAGAATGAATATTTGTTAATTCACGTTTGAAAACTATTGCTTTAAAAAAAAAAAAAAAAAATGCTTCTCAATGTACTGGTATAATGTGATGTATTAAGGTGAAACTGTTTTGCATGTTAATGAAATACACTTTTTTAATTTTGAAGAGACCTTTTCATATTTTTACACTTATGCTGCAAGATGTTAAATAAAGGTCTTTTGTTTTTTTAAAGTTAAGCGTTTCAGGATAACCAAGTTACTTCCTTTCTTTAACTTCAATTAACCTTTAAATAAATGCTTGCCTATTTATTTAACGTCTTCTCAATGTTAGTGCTGAGCTGAGAAAACAGGAGCCCAGTGCTACTGAGACCAGGGGGCTGCATGTAAATGTCAGGAGGGCTGCATGCACACATTGGGCAGTACTTTGAGAATTACTGCTCCAAAGCTTTTCATCATGGCCCAGTGGAACTGGCCCGCCGGTCTCTTGTGCTTACACCGTTGGAGCCTATTCGTAGTTGTTACCTGCAGCGCTTTATTTCTTATCACAGTCAGTTCTGCATACAGTGTCTGTGAACTACAGGTGCTCTCAGTGCAGCTTCCCTGTACCCCACTATCTTTCCTGACAAATTGCCATTGAGGACCCAGGCTGCCTTCCTGCCTAAGGTTGTTTCGTCCTTCCATGTGTTTCAGTCAATAACCCTTTGTGTTTTTCCCTCCGCCCACTATAGTTTCTGGGAGATTAATTTAATTTAATATCTGTGTGAGAGATTCTGGCTTCATTTAATGGGTATGTCTGAAACAGTATGGTGTTCTTAGATAAGCAAAAAACAGATTTGAGTAGGAACTGCCTTGGATTGTCAGGGAACTGCGCTTGGCACCAATTCTCTTTTTTCTTTCCAAGCATGTAAGTCTCTGTTCGAATATGCTTTTTGATTGTGATGAAGGCAGCACAAATAACTTGGCTTGTTGTGAAAGCAGGTTTCTGATAGTCCTCTAACCACAGATTCCTCACCTTTTGAATATTCCCCAGGCATCAGACTGGATCGGGAAACTTTATCTGCAGTACCTCTGGGCGCTGGTAGGTGGTTTAGGGCGGCTCCCCACTGATGCCATTCCAGAAATAATGTACAAAACCTATGCGGGCACCACTCCCACACGCTGAAATCAGTTACTTTCTTTCCACGCCACCAGACACTGAACCGGATCTATCTCTAGTCTCTTTGAGACCTCTTTATCACACAAATTTACAACATGTAAGGAAAATGTCACCTCCCAAGACAATAGAGCTTAAACCTTGCAAGGACCGGTGCAAACAAATTTCTGTAATAGATCTTTAACAGGTTTGCCTGTGGTGCCTGGGGACGAGTCACCACTCTAAGGCATGCAGTGACTGCACATCGATCAACCCAAAGGCCATACTGGACCGCAAGCTGAACCTTTATATTACCAAGCTTGGGAAGACTCCGCTGAGAGCGGTCCAATTCCAAAGGTCGGTCTCGGTCCTGTTCCAGAACTTGCAGGAGTTGTTCCCGAGTACGGTGGTCGTCACGTTTCAAATCTTCGGGTAAGTAGAAGAAAAACCATTCAAGAGTTCCGTGAAGCCATTCTCCAAGGAGCTGAGAGCCCTCGATCTGGGTTAACGCTGGTGGGTTTGCCCTTGATGACAGTTGGACCCTCCAAAACCTCCACTGGGCCTCCCCCGTCTCCTGTACTGATTCTGCCTTAGGCTCCACGATCCACGCTGGTTGTTTGGCTCAGACTCCGACAACGATTATGACGCAGGTGATGACATTGGCCAATTCTACCATGAAGAGAATTGATAATCTCCAGGCCGACAGGAAGACACCTCTTCTAACTCTGGTCCTCTCACACCTCCAGTTTCTGCTACTGAAGAGAGTGCTTCATATGCAGTGATAATTAGGAAGGTGGCCGAAGTTCTTAACCTCCAGCTCCCCACATCAGAGGTTAAAAAATAAAGCCTTGACTGAAGTTCTCCGGCCAGGGTAAACCACTACTGAGCCCCTAGGATCCCTTAACGAGGCACTCACTGATACTTTCCTAGGCGCCTGGGCCAAACCTTGCTCTGCCCCCCCTGTGAATTGCAAAATTGCAAGATTCCATCGACCAGCTCCTGGTGACCCCATATTTTTGTCTCAGCACCCTTCTCCTGAGAGCTTAGTCGGGCAAGCATCTAGCAGTCGGACAAACCCAAATTACCCCCCCACCCCACCCCTCCCCCCACCCCCCACCCATCATCCCTTCCCCTCCCAACCGCAGTAGGGAGTCCAAAAGAGTGGAGACCTTTGGGAAGAGGCTATTTTCTTCCACCAGTTTTCCCTCAGACCTGTCAATGCTAGTTACCTGCTGGGCCGCTATTCACTCATTCTTTGGGATTGAATGGCTCAAGTATTTCCAGGTGTCCTGGAAGACTTCTGACCTGTCCTTACCCAAGCTATACAGGTGAGTCATGCCATGGCCGAGTTCACAATTTGTGGCGGCTTAGATACCACCAGTTTCATCGCGGAACCATTGGCACTAGTGTCTCCATTCATTGCCACGCCTGGCTGTGGTCGACTGTTTTTTCAGGCAATGTCCAGTTGTCCCTTGTGGCATACCCTTTGATCAGACACGCCTCTTCAGCAACAAGGCAGATTCTGCTCTGGAGTGGGTTAAAGAGAGTAATGTCATAGCACGCTCCATGGGCTGATCTGCCCTGCCTCGCCTGCCCCATCAGCCCTACCGTTCCTTTCAGAGCTTTGGCAGAGGTACCTCACAGAGATGACCACTTCAGCCTCAGCAGGGTGCCCAGCAGTTCCACGGCCAAGACTGCGGCATCCACTGACACCACTCTCGGGCTCAATGAGCCAGTCAACCTTCTAAAGCCCCACCCCTGCAGCCCCACCTGCCAAACCTCTTAAGCGTGCCCTTAGCGGAGCTCAGCATCCTTGTTGGAGGCAGGAGCTAACAATTCTTGCCGTGTAGGAAGGCCTTAACATTGGACAGGTGGGTCCTGCAGATTGTTCAAAAGGGACTCCTATTATTCTTCATAACCACTTCACTGCATCTTCCACGGATCCCAGACCAACTGACTGAGTACCATCTGTCCGTTTTATGACCGGACGTTCAAGCCATTTTGGCAAAAGGGCTATCGAGAGGGTTCCTGCCCCAGAAATAGATTGTGGTTGTTATTCCTGCTTCTTTCAGGGGCCAAAGAAAGACTGAAGTCTTCACCCCCTTTTCCCTCAACACCTTCCTCTGGAAGGTAAAATTCAAGATGCTCTCCCTGGCTCAGTTCTGGTTTGTCCTCGACCCTGGAGACTGGATAGTGGCGTTGGATCTGCAGGACAAATTTCCATATACAGGTCCTGCAGGCCCAGCAGCGCAATCTGTGGTTTGTGGTGGTACAGAGCGCATTTTCAAATCTCTGTGCACCCATTTGGTCTCAGCAGTGCCCCCAGGTGTTCACAAAAATGATGGCGGTGGTAGCAACACATCTCCGTAAGTCGTGGGGCCCAGTCTTCTCCCTACCTTGGTGACTGGCTGCTAAAGGCGGGCTCTCTCATGGCAGCTGTCAACCACCTCCAGACTACAGCAAACCTCCTGTCCTCTTTGCGTTTAACTATCAATGTACTGAAGTCCCACCTGACTACTTAAAGGCTCCCCTTTATCGGAGGCATTCTGGACACTGTTCAATTTTGTGCTTTTCCCTAGGAATGGAGATTCCAGAACTTTTAGGCTATGATTTTCCAGCCTCTGTGCTGGATTTCAGTATGTTTGTCTCTAAGGCTGCTGAGAGTGATGGCCCATGCCATCTTGCTGATCAAGCATGCTAGATGACATGTGCGGGGTCTGCAATGGGACCTGAAGTGTCAGTGGACCCAACAACAGTGGGACCTCTCTAACCACATCCAGATTTTGGAGTAGACTGCAAAAGATCTGCAGTGATGGCTACTGGACTATGATTGGGTCTGTGGCAGACCCCCCTTCTTACACCACACAGAGCTGACCGTGGTGAATGATGTGCCACTTCTGGGTAGGGGCAGCCACATGGGAGAGATGGAGATCAGAGGTCATGAATGACATCAGGATGCTGCTAGACCATGGGCAAACAGCAGCCCTCATCCTCCTCGACCTCTCAGCAGCCTTCGACATCATATCCTACCACACACCGGTCAACAGACCCCACCAGATCGGAATCCAAGGAGCAGCCCTCAAGTGTATTGCATCCTACCTCACAGGAAGAACGCAGAAGATCATCCTCCCTCCCGCCATACTCCTCGCTCCCTAAGAACATCACCTGCAGTTTACCTCAAGGCTCTTCCCTCAGCCCAACCCTCTTCAACGTATACATGACACCACTAGCTAACATCGTCAGGAGCCATGGACTCCACATCATCTCCTATGCCGACACCCAACTCATCCTCTCCCTGACTAACGACCCTACAACCAAAGACAACCAAAGATAAGACTGGATGACAAGTTCCAAAGATGCATGAAGGACGTGGCCGTCTGGATGCACAACAACTGTCTCAAACTCTACTCAGACAAGACAGAAGTACTCTTCTTCGGTAAAGGCAAGGACACCCTATTGAACAACGAATGATGGCCACCCGAGCTGGGCCCTACCGCCAAACCCACTAAATGCGCCCGCAACCATGGCATCATCCTTGACAGCCAGCTATCCATGAAGAAGCAGGTCAGCAGCCTCTACTCCACTTGCTTCCTCACCTTCCGAATGCTCAGGAAGGACTTCAGATGGCTCCCACCCAACACCAGGCGAACTATCACACAAGCTCTCCTCACCAGCAAACTCAACTACAGCAACTCCCTCTAGGTAGGACTCACCGCCCAACCCATGAGGAAACTCCAGACCATCCAGAACATAGGTGCCAGACTCCTCCTCAACCTCCCCAGACAGACTCACACCACCCTCACCTCAGGAAACTCCATTGGCTACCAGTTGCAAAGAGATGCCGGTTCAAGCTGCTCACCCACACTTGCAAAGCACTACACAACGAAGAACCGGCGTAACTTAACAAAAGAGTGAACTTTCACCAACCCACCAGGGAGCTTTGTTCCGGATCCCTCTCCCTAGCAGCCACCCAACGCATCCACCGAGCGAACAGCTGAGGTCGCTCCTTCTCCCCCATGGCGGCCAAGACTTGGAACACCTTACACCTGCACTTCAGAGCCTCACCATCGCTCCAGCAGTTCAGTAAGGACCTCAAGACCTGGATGTTCACCCAGTAGGTACAGGCAGCATGACCCCACTGCGCCTCAAGACCCTCACGGGTGAAGCAGTTGTGCTTTACAAATCCTGATTTATTGATTGATTGAAGCCCCACTGTTGAGGGTTCCTTGGTCACACAGCGATGGGGCTGATGGAAGGACTGCTGCCTTGTCAATGCTTGTCCTTTATCATTACTTACTTTGAACCTTTCCGGTACTTTTACCAGCAGCCACACTTCTCAAGTGAAGATGGCATGAATTTGCTGCTTTGCACAGAAATGGTGTACGTGCTCTGAGGAATTTACCAAGGGGTTCCCACATTACTTGCTTATGGCGGAATCACTTCACACTGGCACCTTCAACCAGTGCTCCAGTAACATCAGTTAGTTGATCCTTCCCACAGACACTTTCCAATACACTGTGGGGCTATGTCCTATATCACCTCTTTCGACAGCCCAGTCCTAGAAGGACACTGAAAGCCCTTCATATCTCCCAGGGAGCCAGACGTATGCTAAATAAGGTGCCACTGAAACAGTATGTTTATTTGTGGCTGCTAGTGTGCCAGGACAATCTTCAGGAAGCACTGTGCTCTATAAACTGCTTAATCTACCAATCACTGTCATAAAAGTGTTCTCAAGTTGGCTTCAGATGGAAAGTGAGCCTTTCCAAAATCTGTATCCTCCACGTGAATAATGGGACAGGATCTGGAGGATTATATATTCATGGTTACACTCATTGCTCTTATATGACTCGTACTGTAGTAAGGAAGCGTGGCCATTTGTGCTTTGTGGGCTCAAGCAAATAAAGGCAAGCATAGATATTATTAGCTAAAAATTGGTGTAAAGCAGTTTGATTCCCTGAAGCTCTTTGATATGCGTATTCAGCTTCTTGAAGTGTATTATGGGTAGAGAAACCTTGGAGACTGGTACAAGACACATCCCAATAGATTTCCCAGTAGTCTAATTTTCAGAAGTGTAGTGTAATTTCTTGGATTCCAAGAAAATATTCACTAATTGCACTTTTTCTTAAGTTGCCTGCATGAGCCAGTTCTTCCTAAGTCAGAATGAGTTTCCATGAATGTACTCGTCCCGCATGATGTGCCATACTCTTAATAATGAAGCTGAAGTGATACTGGTATCCAGCTGATTCTGGACATGTTACTTTCTCCCCAGGCCATCTCTCCCCACAGAACCGTCCTCTGACAGTGTTCCCCTCTCTCTCCTGCCTATTTCTATGTTTCGATCTCTTGCTATCTCATCCTCCATTTACCCCCCCCCCCTTTTCTGTAGCTTCTCTCAAATTCTCCTGTTTCTCTTTTACAAATTGTATCTGTCTGGTCTTCGCTATGCATGAAAACTACTTCCATGCACCTGTATCTGTGATTTCTTCTGTTTGGCATACCCTCTTCCATTCAAAGACATGGGCAAAAGCTAGAATTCATATGAATTTCGTCCCACAGAGTCCTTCAGTGGGTTAGATTCAATGCAACATTTTGCCAACAGTAAACAGATTTTTTTACCTGTCTCTGCTGAAAGCAAGTCTGTTGTCTTAGGCTGCAAATATGATTTGGGGTTGTTATCCAGCCACAGAAACAACTCATTTCAAAGATCACTACCTCTCCTTTGAAAGTTGTACTCCTGCAATTTAGCAATACCTAATATCCTCTATCTCTTCCGCCCCACACACCATTCCTACTAATGCCTTCACGTAACTCTTCTTAATTTAATCTACCACAAAGAAACTGGAGTAAATGTAAGAAATAGTTTGCCCTACCACATAGGAATAATTCCAGTAACTAACAATCCTAATAACACTGGACTAAGCACTAACCTGGATTCCAGAGCAGCATGCTACCTGGCATAAAGCACGTCAACGCCTCTTCAGAAGTAATAGGCACTATATAAAAGCAATTACAGCAAATAAACCGAACAGTAGGCAAGGGTTAGGGAAGTAATGTGTGCTGTAAACTCGATATGACTGCAATTCTTGTCTTTACCTATGAATACTAGCTTTACACGATCTGGGAGTGCCCGAAAGTGAAGGGTTTCTGAAAGGGCATACAACATAGGTTTTCAGAAGTGGTGGCTCACTCACTGGATAATACTCCTGGGCATTTGGGGTGAAATGACCCTTCATAGATGCACACTTCTCCTTTGTAACATGGCCTTGGCTGTTTCTCAACAGGATATCATAAGGTGCTGGGGAAGTCCATCGGCTCCACCGATAAACAGCTGGCTATCTAATGTGGAGTGGTGTAGATGAGCTGAGGGACCGATATACCAGGCAAGGGGATGCCCCCATAAGTTCACAAAGGTATGGGGTCGCTGGCTAGGTATCGGAGGGGGGGGGAGTGAAAGGGGAGTATTACCTACAGGATCTAGATTCAGAGGGCATTCTCTGCTATAGTAGAGGACTACAATGGGATACGGACGCCCGTCGTAGAATAACGGTAAGGAGATTAGTGTGGGGAATTTTTCTCCTGTGTTTGCATGAATAGTCCTCTCCATGTACGTCGATGTCATTGAGAAGGGTTTGCATCAATGTACACCCCAGCACCTGGGGGGAGGGGTCTGGGGTTTGATTGAAAATGTTTCTCAAAGTGTTTTTGTTGTTTGTGATAAATACGCAATAAATGTAAGAATTATGAAAAAAAAAAAAAATGAATAGTCACTATATTCTGTAGAGCTGGAAATTGTGGAAGCTGAAGATGAGCATAGAATGTGAGGAGGCCCATAGGAGGTAAACTTGCTCAAGCAATGCCGGCCAGTAAAGTTAACAACTGAGCAATGCAAAGAAACCTAACCAATATCCTTTTTTCAATGTAAGCCATTAACTTTGGCTAGATGTGATTTCACCAAAGAATGCTGTAGAAGACCACAATATTTTGAATAATCAGAAGCCATGAAATCAGAAGACTGGAAAGACAAAAGTACAGAGCATTGCCCTAGTTAAGTCCGGATAAAATAGCTGCCTTTACGGCTAGTTATTTTCTCTCAAAGCCTAGAGAAGGGAACGTTTTCCTCAGAGTTTTGAGGAAGATAAAGCAGTTAGATTTGATCCTGGTAGCTTGAGAACTGAAAGAGAAGTATGGGCCCGATGACATCCAGCCACCATATGTTGGGCTACATCATGTAAAGGTTTCCAGGAACCTCTGTTTTCACAAAGGGTTAAGGCTATCAGTTGACACACAGGAAGCAACTGCTTCCATACAGTTGTAAAAGTTAGAAACTTTGCGTGCTGGTGGATACGTATAACCAGTGATTCCTCACCCTGTGAATGTCTGCAGTTTCCAGACTGGACCCAGAAACTCTTACAGTACCTCTTGCTGTGGGCCAGTGGCACAATAGGCTTCTATCACAATTCCATCCGACCTCCAGACGTGATGCCATGGAGCTACATACAGGTGCCTCCCTGTGTACTGATGTCCTTTCTTGTTTTTCCACGCCCTTTGACATGGAGATAAAGCTTAGCTCCTTTGATTTTCAAACTTTGCATGTTTTTTTATTGTTGCCCCCCCCCCCACGCACAATGGTTAGGTTTAAATCATGAACCTCTATTTGATGCCTTGGACTTCAATGCCTGAAACAAATGTTCCCTGATGCAACTGAAAGCCATCAGGGAGCTGGAAGCTAAATATTTGCCTGTCATAAGAAACAAGATCATCCTGCCCCAAGTGGCTAGGCTGTTCCCAATCCCGCTCCTGTTCTACATCCCGAGTAAGTCGAAGATTAACTCAAGAGTCAAGTTAAAGAGGAAACAGAAAAAAATCCAAACGTGACTTTTCACCCTCTCACCACTCCTTATTCTGGGAGAAGCCCCATAGTCCAAACCTAAAGGCCTGACTCTAGCTTCGTTTTCAAACAAGGGTCCAATTCCGTTCTTAGTGTTCCCTAGGCCATTGTAGATTCCACAGCAGATTATGGCCTTTAGAGAAGCCATGCTGCAGCTTTTCAGTGTCCGAATGCTGTGCCTTTGGACCCTGCTGATCCGTCGGGCCTCCAGTTTGGCTTCCGTTGATAGGCCATAGCCCGGTGTTAACAGACCCCATACTACCTCGGCGTACACCACTTTCGACACTGGGTTGCACTTCAACTACTTTGCAGTAGGCCTCGCCGCTTGTTCCTTTATCTTCATCGCCCCTAGCTCCAGAGTCACTGGTACCAGATTATGCTCAGTCCGATTGCATATTTGGAACTGACTTAGGCAAAGGCATGCTCCATGATGCACTATTCCTTAAACAAAACTCATCCTCAGTATGAGGAAGACTCTCCTATTGTCCCCTTGCATCTGAGGCTTTATTTCAGGAGGATGAATGATTCTTATGCTTTTAAGGTTCCTAAGAATGTTTCTCCAATGAAGATGAGGACGCAGACAATTGTCCCTACCCTCATTACACTGAGCTAGCTTCTGTCTTGTCCTACAAAACACTAGTGGGTTGGACACTTCGCTGGAGTTCAATTCGCTGTTATGGTCTTTAGAGAAGTTGGGACCTGATTTTCAAAATGTTTTTACGTTCGTAACACCCCCAATATCTCCCCGCCCCTCAGATTTGGTAAATGTGAGGGTTTTTGACCGCTAGAACACTTTTTGTAATATAATAATCCCAATTAACAATTCAGAAAAGGTTTTCTGAATCGTACAATGAGTTAAGTAAACATTAAGGAATCCCTGTTTGGAAGTTGCGTGTTAAGGGCATCCCTTCCAAATACCAATTCCTTTAGATTAATCCGCGTTTCTCTACTTTTCAATGATTTTAGCAAGAGCATGCAGTAAAGAGAGAGGCCGATGGTTGCACAGACCTGATGGATTAGCTGAGTTTTCTTCCCCAGAGGATCAACTTAAACATTGTTCCAGTCTGCAGGGTCTGTAATAATGGTTACTATAAGTGTATTCACACTTTTGAGAGTAGGGGGGATCCATAGGGGAGCCACATTCGATGGTGTGCAAGGTGTTGAGAGTTTTGTTGTGTGAGAAAAGCCGGAAATGATCCAGTGTGATACATGTGGTTAAAGAGGGCCAAGGGAGAGCTATTGCCAAAGCATCCCTGTCAATTGTCCCAAAAGGTTGATAATAAGAATCTTATTTTCGAAAAAGACAGTCACCAAATGTAAATCCAGTACTTGTATAGCGCATGAATCACCCCCGAAGGGGTATCTCGGCGCTGGGGGCCGTTGGGAAGATTAAGCGAGCTATTGCCCAGAGTCGCATGGTGCTGGGCAGACCCCTGCCGCCGGAGCCAGGGATCAAACCGTGATCCCCTGCGTCCAGCGTCAGTCGCCCTGGCCGCGGCGCCACACCTCTCCCCAAGAGCTTGAGATGGACGAAGGTTGAATTATAATGAGTTTGGGATGGAACCGGTCTTTCACAATTTTGCCAGCTTAAGAGTTGGCCGCTGTTAGGAGAAGTGGATTAAAAGTAACATCAGTGAGCTGTTTTTGTAAGCTCTTTTAAAGTAATTTTTTTTAAAGGAGCAAGAGTTTTGGCCGTCCTAGAGAGACCAGAATCATTGAGTATATGTAATCTCTTTTCCTGGTGTAATATCAGACAGGAAGGCAGATGAAGTAGCAATCCAGTCATGCAAAGCATCTCTGTTTGAAGCTGTCCCAAGTAAAAGCTGTACTCCTGATGGCAGGAGGAAAGAGGGATCGTACGACTTCGGTGTAGGGCACCGCAAATTGGTCTGACAAAACCACAGACGTGGGGAAGCCAGGTTCTATTAAATAGACAAAAGAAAATGTTGGATCGACAATGAACCCTTTTACGTGTGTGGATTCCTTAATCAGTCAAATGAGGCCAAGAGTGGCTAGGAGGCTGATCAGTGTGGTGGAACCAGGAGCGTCAGAGGACTCAACCCACACATTAGGATCTACCAGCTGAAAGAATTTGAGACACTTGAACTATAGGGGCAATTCTGTCTGCACGTTTGTAGGAAAGTGGGTTTCTGTTGCAGTAACCCCCTCACTTTTTGCCAGATTTCTGATGCACTTTGAATTGATGTGCCCTGGGTCCCTGCCAATCAGGTTCCCAGGGCCTTTGTTCTTTCCCAAAAGTGGACATCTGTACCCACAATTGGCACCCCTCTGTCCACATGAAACTCCCTTGTAAAAGGTACCATGGGTACCAAGGGCACTGTGACCAGGTAAGGCCTCTAAGGGCTGCAGCACATATTGTGCTTAGAGGTCCTGTACCTTAACACACATTGCAGGCTGCGTGTTTTGGTGAAGAGAAAAGTGAAGGGTCGACATGGCACACATACCTTTGTGCCATGCCTGCAACCCACTTCCTATGGTATAGGTAAGTCACCCCTCTAGCTGGGTGCACTATACCACTGGTGAGGGTACAGCTGCATGAGCACTGCACCCCTACAGTGTATAAGTCCATTCTTAGACCTTGTAAGTGCAGTAAAGCCATGAAGAGTATATGGTCTGGGAGTTTGTCATTACGAACTCCACAGCACCATAATGGCTTTACTGAATACTGGGAAGTTTCGTAGCCACCTTCTCAGCATGATAAACCCACACTGATGCCAGTATGGGATTTATTATACCATGCACTCGGGGGACATCTTAAAGATCCCCCCTGAAAAACAAACAGCCTCTGGTGAGTTCCCTAACTGGTAACCACCATCCTGCCACCACGAGACAAGTTTTTGGACCCCTGGGGTGGGAACCTTCACTCCCTGAGCCCATAAACAAAGCCTTTCCTGGGCAGAGGTGTTCACACCTCCCCCAGGTCAGGAAGAGCCATCTGTGGCAGGGGAGCTTCAAAGGCCTTGCCGCCTTTGCATCGCGACCCCCAGCCTCTCCTGCTATCAGGAGCAGGCCCCCTCCCTGTCTCACCCCCTTTTCAGTGGGAAGACAGGCACGAAAAATTAGAGCAGCCCAGAAGGTGTGCCCACCTCTGCCAACCCCACCCTTCAGTGCCCATCATCTTGCAGTTGGCAGGCACCATCCAATCAGGATTGGGGATTGTGCTCACTCCCCCAGGTGGGGTGAGCACACCAAGAGTGTAGTCACCCTAAGGTCAGTAGCCCATTGGCTACTACCTCGAGACCCCTAAAACACCACTTAAATACAGTATTTAGGGGGCAGCCCTGAACCCAGAAGGCAGAATCCTGCAACCTACGAAGAAGGACCGAAGAAGTCTCACAGCAGAGGAGACTGCAGAGAAGAACTGACTTGGCCATAGCCCTACCAGCTTGTCTGCAGTTTCCGGAGATCCTGCGCCAATAGTCGACTCGTTTTGCAGTCAGCTACCTCCAAAACCCCTGGGAGGACTGAAGGCCTTCAACAAAGACCTGATCTCCTGCTAAATAACTCCAAAGACAGACTCTGAGCCCGTTGAGAACGAAGAAACTAGACGCCTGGAACCACCACTGCACCCGTCGCCTACGGCCCGATTTCCAGTGGTCCACCGGTCCCAGCGAGGTCCCCCAGCGCTCCAGAGTCTCAGTCCACCGTGGGTTGACCCATCTAGGACTCCCCAACATCATCTGCAGCCTCTGCACGTAGACCCCTCCCAAACACCAGTGGCCCATTAAGGTGAAATCCGACCTGAAAAGGCACCCCTGCGTCCGACCGCCCTGCACCCCGGGGAAGAGGACCTGAGGTGCACCTACGTTCCCGAGCCATCCAACTTGCCTGCCCTGCTGTTGGTTCCTTCGGGAAGACTTCCTGGACCGAGCCTGCAGCCAAAATCCAAAACCAGCAACCCCTATAGGATTGCATTGGGCTCCCGACCCTTCCTAAGCACCCTGCACTCGGACGCCCTACTGCCGCTGGTGGTGTGAACTTTGTTCTGACTGGGGACCCCGTTTGCCCTGACCTTAACCCTAGGAGTTTGGCTTCCCAGACCCAGTGGCCTGCCTGCGAGCAGCCCCAACCGAAGTGCCCCCTAGCCCCATTGGCTAACATTGGCATCCTGCATTCTGCACCCGGCCGCCCTAGTGCCGCTGGTGGTGCAATTTGAGTACCTACCTGGACCATGGGAAACCTTGGTAAGACGTTTACTTACCTGTGAAACCAATAACCATTTTTTCCCTATAGGAAGCCATGTTTAGAGATTTTGGGCCTTAAAATGTCTAAGTGTTGAACTGTTGTATGAGAAAAAGAGAACTCAATTGTGAAGTATAAAAAGTCGTACTTACCTTGTATTGAGAGATCCTAAGGCGTGGTATCTAGACATACCACCCCCAGTATTCAAAGTAATCTAATTGTAATCCAAGAGTAATGAAAAGTACTTACTGTATTAGTCAAACTGCAATATAAAGTGATACAAACCTGTAACAATTGCAATTACAACTGCATTTCCTTGAACAGTCTTGCATTTGAAAGTATATTTTACTTACCTGTGCCAAGTCCTGCTAGGTTCTAAAATAAAACATAAGTATACCTTTATTTATACTTACCTAATTGATCTGGATTCTGTCCCTGAGTGTGTGCCATCAGCCTTGATTGTGGGAATGCAATAAATGCTTAACACACCCTCTGCTTAAGCCTAACTGCTCGCCCACACTACCACAAAGAGAGCTGTTAGTGCTTACCTAATTTAGCCTCTGCTATACTATACCTCTGGGGACTTCCTGGTCTCTGTGCACACTATACCTTACTTTGGTATAGTTTATATAGGGCCAGCTTCCTACAATGTTCACAACCAGAGTTGGAGCTAGGTCCCTGGCAGGCAGTCCAGTAGGAGGCTGGTGAATGTGATTTTGGGCGAACACACCTGGTTTGGCTTGTAAATCAGTCACCTCGGGTAACAAAGAAATTGTGGTAAATGATAGCAAGACCGTCACCCAGCCATTCAGTCTGGTCGAGTCACAGTATCTTATAGCCTGCTGGGATACTCACTGCTAGGTCAGGGGTGGCAAGGAAAACTAGCATAAAAAAAATCCAGTAGTTTATTTGAAATACCTTTGCTGAAGACTCCTGAAGCAGCCATTCCATTCCAGAACAAAAAATCTATAAGAAGCAGTCAAACATAAACAACATAGCCATGTACATATTACTTTTAAAACCCCATACTACAACACCTTCCCCTGTAGAACAAAAAACATTCACCCTACATATCAATTATTAATTACATTAATACATTAGATAGTAATTGAATCTGCTTGATGTGTTACTTTGAGGAGCACCAAGTAGACCTCTTTTGTCTGGTTCATTAATGGCACTTGAAGAATTATTCGTAAGACAAGGTTGTTCAATTTGAGAAGGCTGAAGACAAGGTTGTTCACCTTGAGAAGTGTTGTGCAGAGTATCCTGTGAACTGTTATAATATACTAAACCTTGCAGAGATCGAATAGCTGATTGTATACCCTCATAATTCAAACGGCCCAGTGTCACCTTTTTAGATTGTATCCAATTGGAACAATCACAACCAGCTCCTGTGTCTTCATTACAGTCTTGCCTTACTGAATCCACCTCTTTGTAAATTTGGACAAGATTCCTCTTGTTTCACCATCCCTTACCATCGGGTAAAACAGAACATTTATTCACTTGACTACCTCAACAGGTAAAGAAGATTTTGACATGCCTTTTTGTACTCTGTTTGTACTCTTGAGCTAGACCCAATCATTGACACACAAGTCCTTATTCTTAAAAGAAATTCATGCATCAGCATGTTGCTGCATCAAGTTTTGTGTTTGAGGCATGTGTGCTGTAGATACGCATGCTTTGCATACTCCTGCCATCTAGTGTTGGGTCCGGATGTTTGCAAGTTGTTTTTCTTCGAAGAAGTCTTTCCTAGGCACGAGGTAAAGTGACTCCTCCTTACGGTGATAGTGCGCTTGAGCATCGACTCCATTGTTAGTTTGTTTTCTTTCCGACATTGGGTTCGGACGTGTCATTCGGGTTCCCCTCGGTGCGCAATCCACTGTACCCTTGATGGTATTGTTATCGTACGCATTTCCCTCTCTCCGCGTATCGATTCAATCTGGAAAGTCGCCATCTTCGTTCGAAAACATTGTGGGAGGCCTTCAGGCCTAACCGCTTCGGACCGCCCTTCGGGCCTAGCTGCGTCGGTCCAGCCTTCTGCCGATGGAACAGACTCCGTTTAAATTCTGTCCTCGGTGCCACTCCAAGTATCTTCGCACCGACCTACACCAAGTCTGAAACTTGTGCCTCTCACTGGAGCACAAGGAAGAAGATTGTGAGGCTTGTCGGTCGTTCCGATCGAAAAAGACTCTTCGGGATCGTCGGGCTCGACGAAGAGAAATGCAGCGCCAAAGCACTCCACATACTCCGGATATCTTTGTAGAAGAATCCAAACAGGAAAAAACGACAGCTGCGGAAGAAGATAGGGCCTTCTCAGTCCCAGAATCGGATTCCGACTTAGAAATCGAATTGGAGTCCGAGAACGTTCCAGCGGGACAGGGTGCCGCGAGTACTGAAGCCCCCTTTCCGCATAAACTCTCTTCCACTAAATATAAGGCTTTGGCACCACCTTTGTCTTCAGGCCTTGGTCGGCACCGAGACAATGTTTCCAACGCCCCTTCCCTTGGGCCCGGCACCGAAACAAATAGTCAAGCCTTCCGGCTCGGGATCAAGTCGAGACAGATCGTCTTCGGATCTGAAACATTCCACTCCGAAAGACAAGTCTGGTTCGGAGCCGAAATCTTCCGCTTTGAAGGACAAAAAGGACAAGACCGGTTCGGCACTGAAACTTTCGGCGCCGAAATCAAAAGAAGATCTTCCAGATTCCCCGAAACCGATCTTAGATGTCATGAACAACAGATTAGACCCGAAACAGAAAAAGCTATACATCAATCCAGATACTGGACACATTTTAGGTAAAAATCCTTTAAAAAGGAAAGTTAGTTCATAGGACACTGGGTATAAGATTCCTCTTAAGAAGAACAAGGACATTGCTACAAGTCCTATCCACCCTACCTTGCCATCCCCTCCACCCACACCATCTTCACCAATACGACAACTGCCAGGCTCAGATCCACTACACATAACACCACATGGGTCTCCTCATACACAGCCTGATTAAGGAGATGATGACAATGTTCCTTTACCAACAGATCCATGGGATGATTATAATATTGATCCACCCATGGATAATGATCCAGATTTATACCCTACAAAACCATCACCTCCAGATGACAACTTATCTTCTCAAGAGCTGATTTCAAAGGGCTGCAGCTTATCATGGAGTTACACTGCACAAGAGGCTTTAGATGAGGACTTTTTATTTGAGACACTAGGGTCTTCACATAGGACTAGTCAAAGTCTCCCTACGTTGAAAGGCATGATGAGGCATGCAGATGACATTTTAAAGACCCTGTTCGTGTCCGTATTTTAACACCCAGGGTTGACAAGAAATACAAACTATCACCATCTGATCCGGTTTTTATTAAAAAACAGCTACCTTTTAGACTCACTGGTAGTTTCTAATGCCTGTAAGAGCAAACTCACAGACCTCTGGGGACACACCACCCCCGGATAAAAAGTCTAAATTAATTGGCGCATCCGGTAAGAGTGGCTGCTCGAGCCGCTAACCTAGCTGGTAGGCTAGGGCATACTAGCTAGGTGTGACAGGGCACACTGGGACGAAATGGAAGGCCTACTTCAATACCTTCCAGAAGAGCACAAAAGAAAGGCACAAGAGCTAGTCCAAGAAGGAAAACTTATGTCTAATTCTTCTATTAGATGTGCTCTAGATGCTGCTGACACTGCAGCGAGAGAAGTTAACACCAGCATTCTTTTACGTCGACATGCCTGGCTTAGGATTTCAGGTTTTAAACCAGAAGTCCAGCAATTTATTTTAAATACCCCCTTTGACAAGCAACATCTTTTCGGACCTCAAGTTGATGAGGCTTTAGAAAAGATGAAAAAAGACAGAAGTGGCAAAATCCATGGGAGCGCTTCAGTCGCCATCAAGTAGAGGCTCCTTTCACCGCTCATTTTATAGGGGAGGGTCCAAAACTACATCCCCAGACCCTAACGCTTCCTTGTATAAGTCCTACATGCAACCCTCTTCCTCTACTTGCTTCTACAGAGGAGGGTACAGAGGTAACAGTTTCAAAGGTAGGGGTAAGAGCACGCCAATGCGTAACTCCCCTTCTCCCTATAAACAGTGACCTGCCTACACTTCCCCAGATCATTTAACACCTGTCGGGGGAAGACTTCAACAATTTCTCCCCATTTGGCAATCCATAACATCAGACAAATGGGTGCTAGACATTATCCAACATGGTTATTTCCTGGAACTCACCAGCAATCCTCCCAATAGTCCACCTCGCACTCAAACTCTTATAAGAGCACTTGCAGCTCCTCAAACAAGAGGTATAAGCTCTTTTAGCAAAAGGAGCCATAGAACCAGTTCCGTTACAGTACCAAGGTTCAGGGGTTCACACTCTGTACTTTCTAATCCCAAAAAAAGACGGCTCCTTAAGACCAATTTGGGATCAAAGGACGTTAAATCATCTGTACATACCTTCAGAACATTTGCACATGATAACGCTTCAACAAGTGCTTCCACTTCTACAGCAAGGCGATTTTATGTCCACACTGGTCTTAAAAGACGCATACTTTCACATTCCAGTTCACCCAGCACATCGCAAATATCTCAGATTTGTGATAGCAGAAAAACACTATCCGGTCAAAGTACTCCCATTTGGAGTAACTACTGCTTCCAGAGTATTCACAAAATGTCTAGCAGTAGTGGCAGTACATCTCAGAAGACAACAGATTCATGTCTTCCCATACCTAGACGACTGGCTCATCAAAGCCAGCACACACCAAAAGTGTTTACAACACACTCAGACTACATTAGACCTACTCCACCAATTGGGTTTCATGGTCAATGCCCAGAAGTCTCATCTTCAGTCTTCACAAATGCAGTCCTATCTGGCAGCGACTCTAAACACTTGCACAGCTCTAGCCTTTCCCAGTGCAGCCAGAATTCGAAATATTCAAACTCTGCTACTACAGTTTCAGACAAATTAATACTTAACAGTCAGGACTTTCATGCAACTGTTATGAATGATGGCATCATGCATTGCAATAGTGCTTCATGCAAGGTTACACATGCGTCTTCTACAAGAGTGTTTAGCATGTCAGTGGAATCAGTCTCAGGGTCAATTAACAGATCTAGTGTTGGTAGACAGCGCACCCATCGCTCTCTGAAGTGGTGGAACACACACAACCTATCAAAAGGGTGGCTCTTCATCAACCCTGTTCCACAGATCGTGCTAACAGCAGACGCATCTCTCTCAGGTTGGGGTGCCCATTTTCACAATATCATAATTCAAGGTCTATGGGACAACAAGTACAAAAGTCTTCACATCATCTATCTAGAGCTTTTAGCTGTGTATCTAGCACTGAAAGCTTTTCAGTCTCACCTCATAGGAAAATTTGTCCTAGTCTGCACTGACAATATAACCGCAATATACTATGTACAAAAACGGGGGGGCAGGACACATTTTCTACAACTGTCACTCCTCTCTCCGACCATTTGGCGTTGGGCAATTCATCACAGAGTTCATCTTTTGGCAGAACACCTCCCAGGAGTGAACAATCAAATTGATGACCTCCTCAGAAGGCGGCAACGAATACATTAGTGGGAACTTCATCCCCAAGTTCTCCTTCCATACTTTCAACAATGGAAATTCCCACAAATAGATCTGTTCGCCACAGTGGACAACTTAAAATGCCCAAACTCCGCCTCCAGGTTCCCACACCATCTATCCAAAGGCAATGCCCTATGGATGAATTGGTCAGGGATATTTGCCTACGCTTTTCCGCCTCTCCCTCTCCTTCCATTTCTGGTTTGGAAGCCCAGGCAAACATCCCTCAAACTGATTCTAGTGGCTCCCACTTGGGCCCGTCAACCGTGGTTCACAACACTCTTGGAACTATCAGTAGTTCCACATCAAAAGCTGCATCTCAATTCCAGTCTTCTCACGCAGAACAATGGATAAGTCAGACACCCAAACCCCAAAGAGCTCAATCAAGCGATTTGGGTCCTGAAGTCATAGAGTTTGGTTATCTAAACTTGCCAACAAAGTGTATGACTATTCTTAAGGAAGCAAGAAAACCTACTACCAGAGAATGTTGAGCAGCAAAATGGAAAATATTTGTTATATATTGTACCAACAACAATGATGATCCACTAGATGCCTCTATTCAAAATATCATTTGTTACCTTTTACATCTACAGCGTGCTGGTCTAGCCTACACTTCCATTTGTTGTATTGTGCGGCAGTAGCCGCATACTTGCAAAACAGGCAAAATCTATCTTTGTTCAAAGTTCCAGGAATTAAAGCTTTTATGGAGGACCTTAAAAGAGTAATACCACCCAGGGTACCTCCTGCACTAGTTTGGAATCTAAAGATTGTGCTTACACGGCTCATCGGTCCACCTTTTGAGCCATTACACAACTGTCCGTTACAGTTTCTTTCATGGAAAGTAGCCTTCCTCATTGCGATCACTTCATTGAGGAGAGTTGGTGAGCTACAGGCATTAACCTTAGAAGAACCCTTCTTTCAACTTCATAAAGATAGAGTAGTTCTTCGCACCCACCCAAAATTCCTTCCCAAAGTAGTTTCTGCTTTTTATATCAACCAATCAGTTGAGTTACCTTGTGTTCTTTCCTCAAAGTGCTTCGGTAGCAGAAAGAACTCTTCATACTCTTGATGTCAGAAGAGCGTTATTGTATTATATTGAAAGGACAAAGGATTTTCGTAAGGCAAAACAACTGTATGTTGCATTTGCCTCACCTCACAAAGGCAATCCTATCTCTAAATTTGGTTTTGCAAGATTGATTGTTAAATGCATTCTAACCTGCTACGCTAAAGCTAAACAAACTTTATACCTCCTAGTGCACATTCCACTCTTAAAATTGGAGCGTCTATGGCCTTTTTAGGTAATATCCCTATAGCTGACATTTGTAAAGCAGCAACATGGTCCACACCACACACATTTACCAAACACTGCTGTGTGGATGTGTTAGAACGTCAACAAACCAATGTAGGGCAAGCAATGCTAAAGACACTTTTTCAAAGAGCTGCAACATCTACAGGTTAGCCACTGCGTTGGGAGAATACTGCTATATAGTCTATGCAAAGCATGATCTACAGCACACATGCCTCGAACTGATTATGCTACTTACCCAGTGAAGATCTGTTCTTGGCATGTAGAGCTGTAGATTCACATGCGCCCTCCCAGCTCCCCGGGCACCTGTAGTTGTTGCAGTTTTTCATTATTTACAATACATATGCATGGACATCTCTATACTACACTCACTTACTCCATTCTCACCCTCTTGCGGGAAAACAATCTAACAATGGAGTCTATGCCCATACGCACTATCACTGAAAGGAGGAGTCACTTTACCTCGTGACTGGGAAAGACTTCTTCGAAGAAAAACAACTTGCAAACATCCGGACCCAACGCTACATGGCAGGAGTATGCAAAACATGTGAATCTACAGCTCTACATGCCAAGAACAGATGCTCACTGGGTAAGTAGCATAATTCGTTTGCACCATATATGAAAACACCTCATCAGGCACAGCTTCTTCCAATCTTATTTACACCTTAGCCATTCCGAAAACAGATGCATATGTACTTTTTTACCTCTAGTTAACCTAAAAGGAGCTACACCTGTGGTCACGTGCGATGAAGTATTGTAACTCCCATATTTTGGTTTTCACAAACTTGTGATCATTATAACCAGATGATAAGGCTGTTTGCCTGCCTTCTTTCAGTCTATTCGCCCTCTCCGCTAATCCTTTAAAAGATTGAAACTAGAGAGCCACTTTAAAATGTATGACATCATGTTAGTTTGCAAATGTACATATGTGATGCGACAAATGTGTACCACTATCTGTGACAAATATTTTGGGAGAACCTTCTGTGGCAGACCTATATTTCAAAACCTTTACAGCATTTTCTGTACTGGGAGCGTCAATACAGGCATAGTAAATCTATTTAGAATGATAGTCAATTAACAAAATTAAATACCTGACATCACATTGTAATGCTACATATGGACCGGAAAGATCTAAACCAACCTTCTCCCATGGAGCATCTGGAAAATGCACTGGGTGCTCCAATGCTTCTCTGAAAGGAGACATTTGAACAATTGCCAAAGATAAATTTCACTTCAGCATCTAGCGAATGGCACCAAAAGTACTGCTTCAACAGTTTGCACTTTTGTAATGCCCAAGTGTCCCTGGTGAGCTACCAAAACAAGGTTTTTCCTTAAATTTTCAGGTGACACAAATAAATCATGACACATTACCATGTCATTTACAATAGATCACTCACTAGAAACTTGCGAAAAATACTTCAGTTCCCTAAACAGGCTTCTGCTGTCAGGCCATTCATTGATTCTACAATGCTTAACTTTGCAAAGTTGTTCATCACCAGATTAGGCATCTTGCCAAACCTTTTAAGTGATCTAGTTCACACATTCCATGACTGCGTCCAGTGCTGCGTTGATACACACTGTCATCCACTTCATCTCTCATGACTCATCCTCTACTGCAATACGTGACAGGCAGTCTGCATGAAATTTCTTTCCTCCAGTCAAATGCCTAATCTCAAAATGGTATTCTTGCAGGTTTGAAAGCAGGCGTATTAATCTAGCAGATCCCTTATGAGAGCCACCACCACTAAGAATGTGTACTAAAGGTTTGTGATCAGTGTAGACCTCAAACTCACGTCCCCACATACAAGTTCTAACTTCTGCACAGTCCACACACAGGCAAGAGCTTAATGCTCAATTGTACTGTAGTGTGTCCCTGCCTGTCTTAACATCCTTGAAGCAAAGGCATCTGTTTGTTCTTTACCTGAGACCCACTGGGTGAGAATTGCTCAGAGACTTGATAAACTAGCATTAACAGTAATTAACGCATTTGTAGTTATCCTGACGGGCACTAAACGCAGTAGCTTCCTCAATCATTTTTTTTTTTTACTCTAACAAAAGTCTTATCCAAGCCATCCGACCTTGTGAATTTTGCACCTTTTCTAAGCAACACTCTTAGAGGTTCTACCGTCTGAGTATAGCCATGCACAAAGCATTGGTAATACTCTGCTAATCCTAAAAAGAAGCAGAGTGCGAACCCGTCTTTCAGTGTAGCGATCTTCTACATGTCTTTGAGTTTGGAGTCCTTCTTGGACATGAGTGTCGACATAGTAATGAGAAGTGCCACTCTGTCCACCAGGTACTAAATGCAAAGGTTGGGATCAGGTTCACGGTCCGTGAGGGAACTCACACATGCATGAGGGCCTCTGAGGCGCCTGAGAGTGCAGTGCATGCCTTTAATTGCTGCCTACAGTGTCCTGGCTCGCTCCTCAAGTCACTGACCTCCCATTTAGGCTTCTGTGTAGTTCCTGCTGCAGGTCTCCCCGCTGGTAATCACCAGGTGGCGCTCTTCAGGGGCCTCCCCAGTCCATGGGAAGGTGATGTCAAGGTAGGAGGCGCGGCAGGCGGTGACGCCGCTCTCCTGTGCCGGCCCAGGGCATTGCAGCCCTCCTGAATGGAGATCTGAAGTCATCGGCTGGGCCAGTACGGGGCGCTGGGAGCCTCTACATTGCCTGCAGCTAGCTCTGGAGCCAGGGGCGGCGGGCAGCTTGACCATCAATGGCTCTGGGGTGAGTTTGCTGAGTCGGGGGACTCCATGCTCTAGTGCGCGGTCTCCATCTTGGATCTTTGCTGCGGACCATACAGCTTGTTGACAGGTTTGCCACTGCTCCCTAGTCCTCTGGTCAGTGTTTGTGGGCTCATCGTCCGTCCCCCAGGGATGTTCCCCTGCCCGCCACCAAGGAGGAGCCCTGGACGCGAGGCCAATGCCACTGGTTGGTTTACTCTAGCAGCAGAGCTGCACGGTGATGTTGCTACTCGTCCGCTATCTTGGCCACGCCCAAGCCAGGTTTTTAGAGCATTCTTAAACTGGACACGGTTCTGCTTTTTCTTTGGATATAGAGGTCCTTTATTACAATGCTGATGTGCAGCAATAGAGAAGGCTCAGCTTTCAAGCGCAGACTGTTTAAAACTTTGAACCATTTGGAAAAGATCACTTGATCTAGAATGGTGTCAATGCTTCCAAAAGGAAGAACAGTTGGCAAGCAAAGACCTCTTGGGAATTTATATACCGCTTTATACTCTAGACACAGTGTCTTAAGTGACACACTCCCTCACTTGAAACCAGTGAATAGTGTGCATGTGAGATTTGGTCCCTGGCTCTAAGTCTCAGAGCTAGCCTAGCAGTTTAATCTGTACCTATTGAAGTCTGAATCAGTTATAAGGGGTGGTTGAGTTATACAGCATTACAGTAATCTGGGTGGGATGGAATAAGCATGTTCAAAATCATCACCTTATGAGAGCAGGAAAATTAGCCAAGGATCCTCTTCAGTGTTCCAAGTTGGGGAAAAAAAAACATTAACAGACCACAGACTTCAGCTGATCAGTCGTGGACAAGGGAGGGTTAGATTTTACGCAAAACATCTTAATTTTGGAACCTGGGACCAGTTTAGATCCTAATAAAGATGTCCAAAACGGAAGGTTCCAGACAGGAGACGGCCTCAAGAGGAGAAGTACAGCTATCTTACTACAGTATAATTTAAAGGTGGTTCTCAATGATACATTGATGGATCTGTAGCAGGCAGGAGTGAAATTGAGCAGGTATGGCATCAGGATAATTAGTGCTTTTGTCAACCCCACATGGCTGGATCAGCTGAGCCAGTGGGGCGTTGTGTAGACTCAAGAGTAGAGGTGAAAAAAATTGACTTCTTGAGATACCTCACAGGATAACAATCTGACTGTGGAGAAAAAGGCTTCGGTTTGTGATTTGGAATGCCTTTTTAGACAAAAAGCAGTGGAAACAGAACTAAGCCTGGCATTCGATGTCGATGTCTCTTAGATAATTTAATAGCATCTGATAGATCTCATCGAAAGCCCTGGAAGGAGACATCCTCGTCAGTTAAAAAAAAAAAAAACTACATTAAATGCCTGTGACTGTCACTGGGTCCCGAATGTTGAAAGTTGCCAGAAGGCGGCAAATATGGTGGCATTATATGAGCCAAAATTTTATTTTCAGAATAGTTTGCAATAGGTTTACAGTTATTGTTGGAATTCTCTAATAGAAAAAGTATATGCCACCATGTTGAAGAACCAAGAAATGTTTGTAGACAAAACACATTTTGGTCTTATGAATAGTAAGTTTATATATGTGATTTGAACTTTTCTATTCTGTCTTTTTTTTTATTTCTTTATTGCAGTTGTATGGTATACTTCACATGTTTAAACAGGTATATCTCACGGACCACCCTGGACAATAGGCAATACAATCCCCGGTCAGAAGCTACTGATCCAATGTGAGTTGTCCCTGAAGTATTTACCAAACTGACAGTTAATATGAACAATATCATTAATAATCACAGTAACTGATAACTGAACCCCCCCCCCTCCCCACCGGGCCCACCCTCCCAGAGGTCCATCTAACAGCAGTTCAATTAGGGGTATCCTCTTGTCTCTCCCCTTGTCTGGGGGATTCCATTCCCACGTGACTATCCCCAGTCGACACCGTCTGTGTAGAACCAGGGGAGCCTCTCCCTATCTCCTGGACCATTAGCCCCCATACCTGCAATACTTCCGGGAGTTTGGCATCCCTTCTGGTACTACGTATGTGTCCCTCCTCCGCCAATGCCCATTCCTGCAGGTCCGCTTTCCAGTGCACGGTCAGCGGCCCATGTTGCGCCAGCCAGTGGATCGCTATTCGCCGCCTAGCTGTCACAAGCCCCAATACCAAGAACTTCCTGCTGGTTTTGCGTTTAGGGTCTCGGGGAATCAATCCAAGGAGACAAGTACGCACCTCTAGGGCAACCCTCCATCCCGTTATTCTATGCAGGTCCTCTAGGATAGCTGTCCAGAATACCTGGATCGTCGGGCACGACCAAACCATGTGTGGGAAATCTGCCTGTGCATAGTGGCATCTGGGGCACCTCGGGTCTCTCGAACTGTCAATAGTGTGCAGGCGCTTGGGTGAAAGGTATGTCATGTGCACCATGTTGTATTGTATCTGCTTGAATCTATTGGAAACCGCCACCTTGCGTACTCATGAATTTTTTCCCACTCCCGTGGTGTAATCTCCTATGGGCTCACCTCTATTCTGTCTTAGCGGGGATCATAGTCAAGTCACCAGTGATGTTCCAGTTCCCAAAGATCTCTATGTAGATCATCTAACTCATTATACAACGTACATGAAAAATTAGCAGTACTTTTGCACGATGGAGCTACATGATTTAATGAAGTAATCAGCTGAGTAAGATATGTCTGCATTCCCAACTGGAGTCATGGGCAGTCTTCTGGGATTCAGGATGGGAACTAACTTTCATACCGAAACAGTTTTCAGTTACGTCCCTTTATACGGTGAAGTGAGCACCCGCCTCCTTGCTTTGTAGTGAACAAACAAAAGGTAACAGAGAATGGACAGTCCAAGTAGCAGGGACTGGTAAAAAGGAAGGGGGAATGGTGAGAGTTCAGGTAGATGTCAAACGCATGCTCCTTAACATAAGAGAGGTGCGTAGTGCTCATAGCCAGATTAGATGGACATCTTTGCTCATAGCCAGATTAGATGGACATCTTTGCTCATAAATGAAAGTAGTAGATTTTGAAAATATATTTTGAAATCCCCAAAGACAACTACTTGAGATGTCAAAAGTAGGCTCTAACAGAGTTGTACTAAGCAGTTCTTATACCTCTTAACCCTCCCTGAGGTGGTCTGTAAATCAGGAGAAAAGTCCAAGACTTTCCATGTTTAAAATCTCATGACTGCATGTTTTGTCCTGAGGAGACCCACTGGAGTTGGGGCGTGAGTAGAAATGTCACCGAAATATTGGAAAGTGTCCAATGCTGATTTATTCTAAACAGAAAAAGGAATTAATGCCGGACTGTGGATGTTTTTGTCAATTCAGGGATAGCCCCAATGTATGTGTGTGTGTGTGTGAGTGTGTGTATATATATATATATATATATATATGTGTGTGTGTGTGTGTGTGTGTGTGTGTGTGTATATATATATATATATATATATATATATATATATATATATATATGTATGTGTGTACATACATCTCACATGTCTATTGTTCACAACACTGCATCTATGACCACTGCGCCATGGGCACTACTGTAATATCCAAACACCTGTCTCTTGGATTAACAGTTTTTGTCATGATTTGCAAGTTTTTAAGCAAGTATTTGAACTACGAGTATTCATTAATTGAATGTTCTTGTTTTGATATTTGAATGAGACCCACAAAACTGTCTTTTTTTTATTTTTTTAATATAGTAGAGAGATCGACAGATCAAGGTAGATAGCTTTGGCATAGTCTAAGTGGGTACCTATGTATTAGAGACCTCTAGCTGCAGAGTGTTACTTTTGAATTTCACAGGCTTCAGACTGGGTCCGGAAAAATCTTGCCCGAGCAGTACCCCTGTGCACCGGTAGGGGGCATCACTTGGCTCCATGCTGTGGCTTCAGCATCATCCGAGCCAGAAATGATGTTCGCATCACCTATATAGGCGCCACCTCGGTGCGCTGACATCAGTTCTTTTCTGTCTGAAAGAGACCATTAGTTATAGGTTCCTTAGCTTAGAATTACCCCCAGGCTCAGACTGGATCCAGAGAATTTTTTTTGTAGCAGTACACCTGCGCATCGGTAGGTGGCGTCGGTCGGATGACGTCACAGTGTCTACTTAGACGCTGCCCCTGCGCGCTGACGTCAGTTCTTTCTTTTTCCGCGCCAGCCAGCGCAGATCCGTAGAGAGCGTGCCCCTTAGTCGCTTTTTGATCACCCTTTTTTGACTTTTTGTCGACGTCTTTTGAAGTTTTACGACTCATTGTGCACTAGGGATGTCCAGCCGTCGGCCCGGTTTCAAGCCTTGTGACTCCTGTCACAAGTTGATGTCGGTCACCGATCCGCACCTCGTGTGTCTTTGGTGCCTGGAGCGCGACCACGACCTGAAGTTGTGCTCCAACTGCCATGCCCTGAACCCGAAGTGGTCCCAAAAGCTTTTGCAGGCCTGGCAGTCTGCTCCATGCCACTCGAGGTCCCAGTCGAGGGGAAGGTCCCAGGACTGGTCGCGGAGCCATCACCACTCGTCATCGAAGTCTTCGCACTCCTCGGGTAAGTCGGAGCACAAGAAGAAGGCGAAGAAGCATGGTCGCTCTTTGCCTTCTCCACGTCCGTCTGCCAACGCGGGACCTGGAGACTACCCCTCCCTCCATGCCACCAACACTCCATCGTATGTCGGAGAATCATTTGGCCCTTCTCCGCTAGGAAGTTACTGATCTCTTGGCCAAGGGGGCTATCGAACGCGTCCCTGTGCCAGAAGTAGGTCGTGGTTGCTACTCCCACTACTTCTCGGTACCCAAGAAGGACAAAGGCCTGTGTCCTATCTTAGACCTCAGGGACGTCAACCACTTCCTCCGGAAGGGAAGTTAAAGATGTTAACCTTGGCTCAGGTATTGCCTGCCCTCAACCCTGGAGACTGGATGGTAGCGCTGGACTTGCAGGACACTTACTTTCACATCCTCGTCTTACCTGCCCACCGGCGTTACCTACGGTTCAATGGTAGCCCACGAGCATTTTCAGTTTTCCATGCTCTCCTTTGGCCTTACCAGCGCCCCTCGGGTGTTCACAAAAGTGATGGCGGTGGTCGCAGCTCATCTGCGCAGATCAGGGGTTCCAGTCTTCCCCTATCTCGACGACTGGCTGTTGAAGGCGGGCTCGCCCCAGGCTGTCGTCTCCCACCTCCAGATGATGGCGGACCTCCTGCATTCGCTGGGGTTCAGTATCAACGTGCCGAAGTCGCACCTGATTCCCTCAGAAGCTCCTTTTCATCGGAGCGGTTCTGGACACAGCGCAGTTTCGGGTCTATCCATCCCAAGCAGCGAGTCCGGGATATTCGGGCTATGATACCGATGTTTCAGCCTCTATCCTGGATTTCGGTGACAATGACCCTGAGGCTGCTGTGCCTTATGGCCTCCTGCATCCTGCTGGTGGATCACGCCAGATGGCATACGCGGGCTCTGCAGTGGGACCTGAAGTTCCAGTGGGCACAGCATCAGGGGCATCTTTCCGATGTCGTCCAGATCTCTGAGGGAACTGCAAGTCAGTTGCAGTGGTGGCTCACGGACCAGGATTGGGTCAGCGGCCGATCCCTCTCCCTTCCCCAACCGGAGTTTACAGTAGTGACGGATGCGTCACTTCTGGGATGGGGCGGCCACATGGGGGAGGTGGAGATCAGATGCCCCTGGAGCTTCGGGTGATTCGTCTTGCACTGAAGGCACTTCTTCCCTCTGTCAAAGGAAGAGTAGTGCCGGTGTTTCCAGACAACACCCCCGCCATGTGGTACTGCAACAAACAGGGCGGGTGGGGTCGTGGACCCTATGTCAAGAGGCTCTTCGCCTTTGGACGTGGCTGCATCAGGGCATATCCCTGGTGATTCAACACCTGGCAGGTTCCCTGAACGCCAGGGTGGACGGACTCAGCCGCCGATGCATGATGGATCACGAATGGCGTCTTCACTCGGAGGTGGTGCAAAGTCTCTTTCAGCAGTGGGGAGAGCCTTGGTTAGATCTATTCGCCACTGAAGAGAACGCGCAATGTCAGCAGTTCTGCGCGTTGGAGTTTCCAAGGCGGCACTCGCTCGGCGACGCCTTTCGTCACGAGTGGAATTGCGGCCTCCTGTACGCCTTTCCGCCTGTACCACTTCTACCCTGAGTGCTGAAGAAGGTCAAGCGCGACCGAGCCCAAGTAATTCTTGTGGCTCTGGACTTGGCACGAAGAGTCTGGTACCTCGAGCTCTTGAGCATAGCCATCGATCCTCGGATCAGACTGCCTCTTCGGGAGGATCTTCTGTCACAGCAGCAGGGGACGGTCCTCCACCCAAACCTGTCCAGTCTCTACCTCCTTGCGTGGAGTTTAAGCAGCGACAGTTGACAGCATTCGACCTTCCTCCCGAAGTCTGTAATGTCATCTTGGCAGCCAGGCGTCCCTCCACTAAAACGGTATACGCCTGTAGATGGAACAAATTTGTGGCATGGTGCACAGCTAAGGCTGTGGATCCCCTTTCTGCCCCTCTTTCAGCGGTTCTCCTCTTCATTCTTTCTTTGACCCAGCAGGGCTCTGCTCTGGGCACTCTTAAGGGCTATCTTTCGGCCATTTCGACCTTTCTTCGCCTTCCTGATCAGCCTTCTCTTTTCAAGTCCCCTATTGTTAACAGATTTCTGAAGGGCATTACTCATCTCTTTCCTCCTCCTTTCGTAATGCCCCGGTGGGACTTGAATCTTCATCCGTCAATTTGTGATCGATCTCTTTGTGGAGGCCTTCCCTGACGCGCAGCAATGGGACTGGAAGACTCAAATTCAAAGGGCTCATCGTTTCCCTTTTAATCAGCGGAGAGTTGGAGGTCAATCTGATAATCGCCCACGCGCTATTCTGATCTCTCTGAACAATTTCTTGGCCAGGGAACTTTTATATGATCTTGCCAGACCGGACCGGAAAAGGTCAGGGAAGGGCTGCAAGTTCTTTGTTCGTCCTGACTTCTGTCAAAAGACAGCTGAAAAGCGCTGGCTTCTGCGGCAATTAATCTCGGAATTTCAGACAAAAGGGGCGCAGGCATATCTTCTTAATCCTGCAAAGCTGGAGGTGGTCTTTCAAGGGCGCACGCAGTACTTTCATTCAGAAATTCAGGCCAAGGAATTTCTATCGTCACTGAACATGTCATCAAATTCCTTGGCCTGAATATCTTGTTTGGTGATCAGATGATAACTGACCTTTATTCTTGAACTTTAATGATTTCACGGACTTCTTACGTTGGGGTTCTTTCATTGGAGGTGGGGTTTTTTCATTTTTTTCTCTTTATTCTAAATCTTGGGTTGTTCATAATCGCTTTTTTTTAAGTAGTTTACACAGAGTGAGTGTAAAGGTCTAGCAATCGGAGGGGTGGTTGTGTTTGCTCATCATCACCAGGGACAGTTGGTCCCCGTGTGGAGGGGGTTAGGGGGAGGGGGGGCTGTAGGGGGAGGGTTCCAATAGGGGGGGGAAGAGGGGTGGGGGGGCAGTGGGGGGAGAGGGTGGGCGGCACACGAATATTTTGTTACGTGTATAGTTATGACAAATATAACAATCAACATCTAGATAAAAAAAAATTTCTTGCAACTCCGTCTAGAAAGTTGGCGGCAAAATTCCTGTGTCATTTTTGGCTGTTAGCAGTATTCTGCAGGCATGGCAGTCAGTAATAAATATATTTGAATCTGTTCATTAAACTGCTGTGGCCTCAACGACAGGAAAAAGAGGGCTATATTAGAGAAACTTATTAGATATATGCGGATTGACGTTTTATGCCTTCAGGAAACTCACATTTGCTGGAACAATCGTAAGTGGCTAAAAGACTTGGGTCTTGATCTCTTAGCATGTACCCGGCAAACAACTAATACCCGAGGAGTAGCTATAATGGCAAGGCATGGCATTTTAACGTGCAATCGCGTTAAGGAAGATAATTTAGGGAGATGGGTAATTCTAGAAGTAGTTATCAGGGGGACATTATACACTTTATGCTCTTTGTATGGTTCAAATCTGGATGACCCCATAAGTCTTGGCTTTTTAAATATCGAACTTGCTTTGTGGCCTTCTCTGATAGTTTTCTGCGGGGACTTTAATATTCACCTGAATGCCAACTTTAATCTTCATAGTAAAGCTCCTTACTCTGGCAGGAAGGTTAAGACTTTTAAGGCGTTACAGGGGCTATGTCAGGAACATGGGTTGGTTGATATTTGGCAAAGACAACGGCCGGCGGAGTTAGGGTATACGTACTTTTCGGCCCCCCACAAAAAATGTGTACGTTTAGATTATTTTTTTGTGTCTAATTTAATAGTAGGTAGGATTGAATGCGAGCGCTTTCCTAGACTGATATCGGATCATAATCCGTTGGTAATCCAACTCCCAATTGGCAATTTGGTACAAACAATGGCAACTTGGACATTTGATAGAAAGCTGTTACTTGATACGGAATATTGTACATATATGTCCAGTTGGATTGTTGAGTTTTTTGGGAGGAATGAGGGCACTGCATCCGAGTTAATAGTCTGGGATACTTTTAAGGCTGCGGTGAGGGGGGAAACTTAGTTTTTCTCTACATCAACAGAAGAAGATAAAAGAGAAAATTAATGACTGGGTAGATCAGCTTAGGGAGGCTGAGGAAGAGCTTATTCGGGTAATAAGGGATTTCCAGAAAATAGAGGAATGCCAAAATAAGATTGCAGTTGTGAGATCTAAGATTCACCAATATTTTGGGGAGGATTTAGCCATTAAATTCAAGCAGCACCGGGCTGATATTTATGAATTAGGGGAGAATACAGGCAGATTATTAGCCAAGCGTATACAGCAAAGAGGGGTCTCTAATAGAATATGTCAAATCAAAGATCAACGCGGACAGATTCAAGTTATCCCGGGTAAGGTTCTGGATGTTTTTCAGGATTTTTATCAGGGGTTGTATTCCACCGAGAAGGATGATTTAGTAAAGTCAGGCGAGGACTTTCTTCGCGATTATGTAACCTCTCAGATTACGTTGGAACAGAGGGATATGCTCTCCGCCCCGATTTCACCAGAGGAAATCGAATCACTAGCGACTGGTAAGGCTGCCGGTCCTGACGCACTACCCCTGGAATTTTTTCGCACATTCAGACAAACACTTAACGCCCAGCTCGAATCTTTATTTTTAAGAGCTCAGAAGGGCCAGACTCCAGAATCATGGCATAAAACAACTATTGTAGTTTTTAAAAAAAAAAGGACAAGCCAGCACTCAGCCCATCATCTTACCGTCCTATCTCCTTAATATGTGCGGACAGCAAGATATATTCTAAAATATTAGCATTGAGGCTTGGCAGGGTTATTGCTCCCCTGGTGTCTATCCGTCAGCACAGCTTTATCCCTGGTCGTGATACGTCGGACCATGTCAGGCGGGCAATAGCCTTGTTTGACTGGGCCCAGGCTACAGGGTCGCCCCTGGGGATGATCCTGTTGGATGCAGAAAAAGCATTCGACAGGGTCTCCTGGGGGTTCCTCTGGCTGATGCTGAAGACCAAAGGGTTCCCTCAGGAATTTATCACAGCTATACAGGCCCTGTACATAACACCTGAGGCCCGTGTTCGGATCTCTGGACAAGAATCTAACTTACTTGTTATTAGTAGAGGAACTCGTCAAGGGTGTCCCTGCTCGCCGTTATTATTTTCAATTTACATCGATCCTTTACTCTATAAGTTGGATGTCAATCCACGGATTGAAGCAGTAACGGTAAACGGGGTCTCGTATAAAACGCTAGCGTATGCTGACAACGTTGCCATTTTTACAACTAATATCAGGTCCGCTTTGCCGGCAGTGTATGACCTTACGAAACAATTCGGTTTTGTCTCCGGCTACAAATTAAACATGGATAAAACCCAGATCTTACACTCGGACACTCTAAGACCTCATGAGATCCCGACCGTATCAGCAGCAACATATTTGGGTATAAGGATTACAGCTGCGGTCGAGCAGATACCTGAGATCAACATACAGCCGATTATAAAAACACTGAGCAGACACTCGCAAGATTAGATCATTTTCATTTCTCATTGCACGGACTGTGCAACGTTATAAAAATGCTTATTTTCCCCAAATTTTTATATCTGTTCCGGACAATACCCTTAGAATTTCCAGCATCTTGTATCTCTAGAGCAGAAGGAGTTTGTACCAGATTTTTATGGGGTTATCATAAAGCTAGAAGGGCAATGAAATGGTTAATCCTTCCGAGATTAAGGGGGAGTTGGGGATTACCTTCTTTTAGGTTGTATCACTGGGTAACACTATTACAGCAAATGGGGATACTGCTGGTTGGGAGTAAGACTCTAGTCCCTGAACCGATCAGACCTACTATATACGAAGTTTTACTAGGGAAGCTGCCCAACATGCCTAACCAGAGTTATCGAACCTAGTTATTATAAGAAAACAAAGTTTAAAATTATACAATCTGCATTCTCCATTTGGAAAAAAATGCGACATCGGCTCGGGATTTTGAATATAAATGCTTACACCCCTTTGTTTTCATATGGGCTGCTACCGCCAATATTTCAGGATCAGACAACCAGGAGTTGGGGGGCTTTAGGAATCAATGTTTTGGGAGATTTTTTTCTTGATGGTCACATTTTTTCGTTTTCTGAATTACAAGCGAAATACGGGCTCCCTACTAGACATTTTTTTAAGTTCTTACAGATCAGAAGCTTTCTGGTCAAAACTATGGCACAGGGGATGGTCAATTTTGGCAAGATACCGTTGGTAGACATTTTAGCGTCTAGGTCCAGGATCGGGAAAATTTATCAAACGCTGCGATCTGCTCTCCCTGATGATCTAGTAACTCAGAATGATAGATGGGACAGGAAACTTACACAGGAGGGCATGGATCTGGTGGCTTCCTTGGAATTTGCGAATCAGATTTTAATAACTGGTAGCCTGAGAGCTCAACATTACATGTCTGTCTTTGACCTATACTATACCCCTGGGAAGATTGCTAAGTGGTCTGGGTCTCGTGGGAACTCATGTAGCAGGTGCGGGACACTGGCCGCTGATACAATTCACATGTTCTTTTTGTGCCCCAAGCTTGCTAAATATTTACAAGACATAGAATTTTTCTTGACCCTGATCCTTGGCAAGACGATTTCATTAACCGCCGGCTTAGTAATCCTGGGGATAGATCAGACTCAGAACACAGAGGGATGGACTAGATTAGAAACTGGGCTAGTCTTCATTGCAATGGCTATTTTAAGATCCAATATTACATCTCAATAGATCAGTCCCGATCCTCCCACGTTTATAAATTGGAGGGCTAGGTTGCTAGCTATATACAGCATGGAGATAGCAGTGTATCGGCTTAAAGGCCGTAGGAGACAAGATGGGGGCAAGAAGCTATGGGCCCCAGTAACCAATTGGATTGGTTGAATAAAGCTGTTGTTTTTTGTCCTTTTCCAATCACACTTGGATTATACTTTTTGCTAGTTTATTAATGGATGAAGTTCAGCTAATATGGAATGTCGACCTTACTCATAGAGCTAAGGAAAAAAAAAATTCCCTTTTTTCCCCCTCTTTTTATTCTTTCCTTTTTTTTTTTTCCTTTGCTGCCGTGTCCATGCAGTAAATAACGACCTCTATTTCCATTAAGGAAACCATATTAATTGTCTAGTAATGAGTCCGATGTATGAAGTGTCATAACAACTGTTACTTTAAAATGAAAAATAATTTTTTTTTTTAAAACAATGTATCTGTAGGAGACATACATTAGTTATAGATTCCTTACTGCCACACCCATCCTCCCCGTTCTGCGAACTGACTTCTAGGGAGAGGGACTTCCTTCCAGGGCCCTAGTTTTGTGCACCAGTGGTCAGTGTCTTCCATGGGTCTGCGCTTCTGGCATGGAAAGTCGTGTCAGAACTGACGTCAGCGCGCAGGGGCGGCGTCTAAGTAGACACCGTGACGTCATCCTGGCGACCACGACGCCGACACCAAACGCGGAGTCAACTGACGTCAGCGTGCAGGGGCAGCGTCTAAGTAGACACTGCAAAGTCATCCCGGCGACCACGACGACGAACGCAAAGACGACCGACGCCACCTACCGACGTGCAGGGGTACTGCTATGAAAAAATTTCTCAGGATCCTTTCTGACGCCTAGGGGTAATTCTAAGGTAAGGAACCTATAACTAATGGATGTCTCTTACAGATACATTGTTACCGAAGGTAAGTAACTTGTTCTTCGGCACCAGTTAGCCCTGGTCCGGAGAAAGAGCTACCCCTCTGTTGCTTTTTGACAGAATTGTTTTGATGTTTTGTCAAAATCTTTTTTTGAGGACATTTTCCTCCTGGTGGGTTGAGGGATGTCTTCGAGAAAGACAGGTTTTAAACTATGTGGTGACTGCAATCACGCCATGTAGATTACGGACCCACACCTCGTGTGTCTGTGGTGTCTTGAGCATGACCATGACTCCAAGTCGTGCTCGGACTGCCGGGCCATGGCACCGAAGGCTTTGAGGGAGTGGTCCCTGAAGCTGTTAGCGGCCTGGCAGGCGATGCCGCGTCATGCACCTCCTCTGAGGTTTCGGTCCCGATCGAGAGGGAGGTCGCAGAACGCTCCAGGACCCTCAAGTCTTCTTCCTCTCATTCCTGGTCCTTGGGATATTCGGTGAAGAAGCATAAGAAGCACAAGAAGTCGAAACGTGCTTTGAGTTATCCTAGTCCGTCGGCTGACATGACGAAGGAGCATCGGCGTTCGGGGCACGGTTCTTCGGAATAGTTGCCTGGGCCGTCTCTGAGCCTTTCACCGTTTCAGGAAGCCGGAGTGACCCTGCTCAAGTAAAGGAATTTTACGAGGCCATGCGCCGTGTTTTTGAGCGGTCCAACCCCTCCGGCGAGCCTTCAGTCCCCACGGTGTTAGAAGGGAGCTCCATCAGGTTCTGCGCCAGCGGCTCCGGCCTCTGCTTTGAAGGGCCCTTGTGGATCTGATAACGGATCTGGACTGGCGATGATTGTGCCACAGCGACCTCCCCCGACGCTCCCGACACCATTGGCGGCACCAGCCCCATTTACATCCACAAATCTGACACTGAGCCGGAACGACATCTGTCAACACCGATTCCAGCACCAGCAGGACCCATGCATCTTAGGTTGGTGCCTGAGCCCTATTCTGAGGGGCTAGGCTTTGAGGAAGAATGGGAGGGGTCACTGGACCCTTTAGAATACCAGTTAGAAGGCAAGGAATTGGACTGGTGTAAGGAACTCCGAGATGCCAGTGGTCTGGACTCATCCCCAGATACTGGTATGCTTTCTCCCCCTGCTGTGGCTTCGGAGGAGGGAACATCCTATTCCATGGTGGTGAAGAGGGTAGCTGAGGTCCTGGATCTCGAGTTGCCCTCAGTGGCAGTCGAGACTAACATCTTGACAGAAGTGCTACAACCGGGAGCTTCCTCTTCTGAAACCTTGCTCCCTTTTAATGAAGCACTGACGGATGTCCTACTAGGAACCTGGTCCAAGCCCAGCGCAGAGGCTCTGCACCTAGGGACCTGAAATTCCTCACCCAACCCCTGAGAGTTTGGTGGTCCAAGCCTCTACATCCCATGGCACATTCCCTGCTGCACTCCCAGATAGGAAATTCAAGAGGCTGGATAGTTTTGGGAAGAGGTTTTCTTCCACCAGCCTTGCATTGAGGTCAGTGAACACTGCATGCTTATTGGGCTGCTACTCCCATACTGGGGACACAGTTGCGCAAGTGCTGCCATGGGTCCTGTAGGAGGCTGTAAGCCCTCGTAAGGATCAGGGTGGACACGGGATCTGGGTAGACCTGGTTTTATTCTTATGCGGGGTTTGTCACGATGGGCCAGCTTTAAAGTCTTGGGGGACCTAGTCCAAGGTATGTCCTGTTGATATTCCTCAGGTCTCGTCCGGTCCTGTTCACGTCACAGGTCACGGTTTTTCTCCCTCCTCAGGCTTCTTCCTGGGATCCCTCGGGCTCGCTCCCATCAGGCGAAAGATAAACAAAAGAAAAAGGAACTGTGAAACTCCCCGCTTTGCTCTAGACGGGTTCAGGGTAGGAGATAGGGAGCACCAGTGCCACAAACACACTTCCGACGGCGTGAGGGGCTGTGCTAGGGATCGGGTGAAGTGAAGGGGTAGTTGGAGGTGCCCTATTTAAAAGTGGCTGTTCTCCTCCCCATCCACCCAGTCATACGTTCTCGTACCTGTTGGAGCCACACTCCTCCAGGAGTGTGGCAGAGCGCAGAGCCGAACCGTTGGCCTCCTGGCGTCCTGGTGTCGGGTTCTCCCTCTGGTACTGTCAGCAGGGCCAGTCGTTCCTCTCTCCGATGCCTGCCTTCACGCTCTCCTTCTTCGGCGTCCTCTTCTCGATCCGGTCTCCTCGGTTCTCTTCCGGGTTCGTCGTCATCCACTCTCCTGGGCGGGCCTGATATGACGGCGGGAGTGGGGGCGGGGCCTTTGATGATGTCCTCCCCGTTAAAGGGACCCGGCCCGTATTGCACCACGTCGTCCTCCGTACTGTCAGGGTCGTCAGGGTCCCAGTCATCTGGCTGGAAAGAGAGGAGACGGCCAGATTCAGGGGGGACGGACCACCACTCGCCCTCCTGCTCCTCCCGAGGCCCGTCGAAACTGTGACACACCCCCCCCTCAGGATTTTCCCGTTCGGGGAGAGGGAACACCCTAGATAGAAAGTCAGCACCACCATTGTCGGTGCCCCTGCGATGTTTCACCTCAAAGGAGAAGGGTTGTAACGACAGGAACCAACGCAAGATGCGGGGGTTATGTCCCTTGTTCCTGCTCATCCATTGAAGGGGCGCATGGTCAGTGTACAAGGTGAAGTGAGTCCCTTCCAGGTAATACCGCAGCTTTTCTATAGCCCACTTTACCGCAAGGCACTCCTTCTCGATGGTTGGGTATTTCTCTTCTCGAGTAAACAAACGCCTGCTTATAAAGAGGATCGGATGATCGACACCCTCGGGGATAGCTGGGATAGTACCGCCCCCAGGCCATTGTCTGAGGCATCTGTATGGAGGAGGAATGGTCTCTCAAAATCGGGTGATGCCAACACCGGGCTTGTTGTGATGGCTTCCTTTAGTCGGGAGAAGGCTCTCAACATCTCTTTCGACGGATTTAGGAGTGCCTTGGCTTTTGTGTCTTTTCGCAAAACATCTGTTAGGGGTGCCGCTATGTCTGAGTATTGGGGGATAAAACGTCGATAATACCCGAGCAACCCTAAGAAGGCTCTCACTTCCTTTTTTGTAGATGGGAACTGTGTTTCAGTGATGGCCCTCACCTTTTCCCTTTGGGGGGCTTTGACCCCGTGTCCTAGGACGTACCCCAGGTATTTCACTGATTGGAACCCCACTCGGGACTTCTTGGAATTGATATGCAACCCTGCTTGTTTTAGGGACCGCAATATGTGTTCTAGGTGGTCCTCCCAGGTCGAGCTAAACACCACTATGTCATCTAGGTAAGCGGATGAATAACCCTGGTGTTCCCTGAGTACCATGTTCATCAGACGCTGGAAGGTGGCAGGTGCACCGTGAAGACCGAAGGGGAGGACCGTAAACTCGTATAGGCCGTCTGGTGTTGTGAAAGCTGTCTTCTCCCTATCGGTTTCTTTCAGGGGCACCTGCCAGTATCCCTTTGTAAGGTCAATGGTGGTAATAAATCTAGCGTTACCCAACTTTTCGATTAATTCGTCTACCCTTGGGATTGGGTAGGCATCGAATTTGGAGATGGAGTTGAGGGCACGGAAGTCCATACAGAATCTGATTGACCCGTCTGGTTTGGGAACCATGACTATGGGAGAGGACCACTCGCTCCTGGAAGGACGAATGACCCCCATCCTCAACATAGCCTTTACTTCCGTGCGTACCGCCTCCCTCCGTGCGGCGGGTATGCGGTATGGCCGCTGTTTGACTTTCCGGCCAGGTTGGGTTGTGATAGAATGTTCTGCAAGCGAGGTTTTCCCTGGTTCGTCCGAGAACAAGGAAGCAAAGGGGTTTATGACACTCATTGGGGATTGTTTCTCTTTGGATGTTAGCTCCACATTTACGACTAAGTGGGCTAGGGTACCGGGTGAGAAGCCCTCTTCTGTTGGTATGGCTACATGGGCTGAGCTAGGTAGGGGTCCCAACCATTTTTTTAGTAGGTTGATATGATACGTCTGAATCCGAGAGGGCTTTACCTGTACTCGGTAGCTTGTTCTCCCTACCGTCCCCACCACTTTGTACGGCCCCAGCCATTCCGCCTTGAATCGGCTGGAGGAGGAAGGCAGCAACACCAGTACCCAATCGTTAATAGCTAGATGTCGCCACCTCTTCCCTTTGTCGTAGAAATGTTTCTGTTGCGCTTGCTTTTTCTCCAAATGGGAATAAGCAAGATCCCTCAGCTTCCCTATCTTGGACTTAAGGCTCTTGGTGTAGTCCAGAAGATCTCTAGCCTCGTCTGCTTCCTCTTTCTCCCAGGCTTCTTTGGTCATCTCCAGGAGCGATCTCGGTTGTCTCCCGTAAAGCATCTCAAAGGAAGAGCAACCGAGACTGCTCTGGACCTGGCTCCTGATGACATACAACGCCAAGGGAAGGAGTCGGTCCCATTCCGCCCCTTCTCCTCCCAACATTTTCTTCAGTATGCGCTTTAGCGTCCCGTTATACCTCTCAATGAGGCCGTCAGTCTGGGGGTGATATACCGAGGTCTTTAGGTGTTTCAGATTCAATGTCCTACATACTTCTTTCATTAGTCGTGAGACAAATGGAGTGCCCTGGTCGGTTAGGATCTCCCTGGGAAACCCTACCCTCGAGAACAGTTCTATCAGTTTGTCCGAAATGTTCTGTGTAGTGGGGGCGGAGAGGGGAAACGCCTCTGGGTACCGGGTTGTGTAGTCCACTATCACCAGAGCATATTGATGTCCTTTCCGGGTTCTGGGAAGGGGACCAATAAGGTCCATCCCCACTCTTTCAAATGGTACCCCTAATATAGGTAAAGGCTGGAGGGGAACAGGAGGGGGTCGATAAGGGTTTTTTCGCTGGCAGGTCTCGCATTCCTGACTACTTCTTGATGTCCCCATACACCCCGGGCCAATAAAAGTGTCTCAGGACGTTTTGCGTGACCTTCTCCACCCCGATGTGTCCAGCTGTAAGGTGAGAGTGGGAAAAGAACAGGATTTGTTCGCGGAAGGACTTGGGGACCAGTAACTGGGGTTCTTCCTCTTGGGTGCCCTGACGATATAGTAATCCCTTCTTAGAGAAGAAACGAGGATAAGTATAGGGGGCTGTTCCATTGTTGTTTTGGGCACTTTGCCAGGCCTGCTGGAGGGTTGGGTCATTGATTTGCGTGAACTGGAAGTTCCTATCCAGGAGCCATGGCTCCGTGGTGATCAAGGCGGGTGAGGATTCTTCCTGCTTGTTGTCCCTCCTCCCCCCTAGAGTCTGAAAAACGGTGGTCAGGAACATATCTAGGAACCCCGGATTGTCGGTCCCTATGATGACCTCTTCTGGTAAATCAGGTAGTACTCCCACCCTGATTCTACACGGGGCCCTCCCTTTGTGGTGATGTCCATCTCAGCAACTGGGTATGCCTTCACGTCCCCGTGTACGCATCTAATGTGGACATACAGATCTGGTTGGTGTTGTGAGGGATGTATCAGCGCCCCTTGTATCACGGATTGTCTACACCCCGAATCCAGTAAGGCCCTAACCCATTTCCCATTCACTCCTACACTCACGTAGAATGCCGTCCCCATCTCTGCGGTGTATAGGATGGAACGGGGAATATATCCCACTTCCATCGGCTCCTCCGATGTCTTCTTGAGCGGACATGCCCTGGCGATATGGCCCCACTCGCCACAGTCGAAACACTGGGGCCCTCTATACAATGGAGGACCTGACTTGGTTGGTCGGAGTCTCAGGGGTTCTGCAGGGGGTCTGACATTCCTTTTCTCAGGTTTCCCTGGCGGAGGGTGGGTTCTGTCTGGTTCCCAGGACGGGACACGCGGCTGGGCCCTTGAGAAGGTGGTGGCCATTTCTATCGCTTGTTCGGTGGTCAGCCGTGGATGTTGTCGGAGCCACCTCTGTGTGTTGTATGGTAGTGCCTCTAGGTACTGCTCAAGATATATGCGGTCCATGATATCTTCCTTTGAGTTCTCAAGAGGTCTTAACCATTTGTCTGCAGCCGATTTGAGGCGGAAGAACAGCGTTTCGGGTTCTCCCGGGATGTCCTCTTTCCCTACGAAGCGCACGCGGAAAGCCTCCGCGTCCATACCCAGGTGGTCCAGAATGATCGTTTTGATCTCGCCGTAGGGCGCAGTGCCTGTACTGTTGGCCACCTGGTAGGCAGCCTGGGCTTCGCCCGTCAGTAAGGGGGCCAGAAAGAAGGGCCATTTGTCCGCCGGCCACCCACAGGCCCTGGCCGCCCTCTCGAAGTTCAGAAGGAATGCATATGGATCCTCCCCGGCTACATACATTTGGAGGGTTATGCCGGAGGGTCCTGGTGTCCTTCTTGTTTCTCTGAGCCGGCCAGCCGTCTGTTCCGTGGCTAGTCTCTGCAGCTCCTCCTGCTGTGCGGCTATGCTGTCCCTGAAGACATCCCTGTCGGCTTGAGCCGTACTCATATGCCGCTCCACGGCCCATCCCAGTTTCTCCTGACCCGCTATCAGATGTTGGATAATGGCGTCCATTATGCCTTTCTCAATGGACAGGTTGCCTGCATTCTCCGCCACTTGTAAGCCCTTGTAAGGATCAGGCTGGACACGGGATCTGGGTAGACCTGGTTTTATTCTTATGCGGGGTTTGTCACGATGGGCCAGCTTTAAAGTTTTGGGGGACCTGGTCCAAGGTATGTCCTGTTGATATTCCTCAGGTCTCGTCCGGTCCTGTTCACGTCACAGGTCACGGTTTTTCTCCCTCCTCAGGCTTCTTCCTGGGATCCCTCGGGCTCGCTCCCATCAGGCGAAAGATAAACAAAAGAAAAAGGAACTGTGAAACTCCCCGCTTTGCTCTAGACGGGTTCAGGGTAGGAGTGAGGGAGCACCAGTGCCACAAACACACTTCCGACGGCGTGAGGGGCTGTGCTAGGGATCGGGTGAAGTGAAGGGGTAGTTGGAGGTGCCCTATTTAAAAGCGGCTGTTCTCCTCCCCATCCACCCAGTCATACGTTCTCGTACCTGTTGGAGCCACACTCCTCCAGGAGTGTGGCGGGGCGCAGAGCCGAACCGTTGGCCTCCTGGCGTCCTGGTGTCTGGTTCTCCCTCTGGTACTGTCAGCAGGGCCAGTCGTTCCTCTCTCCGAGGCCTGCCTTCACGCTCTCCTTCTTCGGCGTCCTCTTCTCGCTCCGGTCTCCTCGGTTCTCTTCCGGGTTCGTCGTCATCCACTCTCCTGGGCGGGCCTGATATGACGGCGGGAGTGGGGGCGAGGCCTTTGATGATGTCCTCCCCGTTAAAGGGACCCGGCCCGTATTGCACCACGTCGTCCTCCGTACTGTCAGGGTCGTCAGGGTCCCAGTCATCTGGCTGGAAAGAGAGGAGACGGCCAGATTCAGGGGGGACGGACCACCACTCGCCCTCCTGCTCCTCCTGAGGCCCGTCGAAACTGTGACAGAGGCCTGGGCCATTTTCTTCCACGTGGCCACAGACGGGAGAGATGCAGCAAAGTTCACCACTAGGCGTAGTTTGGATATGACCAACTTGCTGGGCAGAGCAGTTTGACGACGGTGGCACCTAGGCTCTACGCCTGGCTTAGAACATCTGGCTTTTCAGGGGATGTCCAGGCTTCCCTCATAAACATGCCCTTTGATGGCAACCATCTCTTTGGAGACAAAGCAGACTTGGTGCTGGAGCGCTTTAAGGACTTGTGGACCATGGCCTCGTCCTTGGGCCTCTCAGTTGCCCCGCATCAACTCCAGTTTGCTTATCGCTCCTTTCGTAGCTACGGAAGGGTCTTTAACCGCGTCAACCATATTCCAGCCACTGCCCCATGCAAGCTTCCCAGACTGTGCGGGAGCAAGAACGCAGATCATACCAACCCTGTGGGCCAGGTAATCAGATCCACCAATTCCCCTGCATCCGCAACCTCGGAGTCCTCCTAATCTTGGCCTACAAGATCATGGACGTCCAGTTGGTGGCAGAATCAGCCATCATCTCCACCACTGGCAGACCATAACATCGGACAGGTGGGTCTTACAGATCATTCGGAGGAGCTACTCCCTTCTCTTCGAATCCTCCCCTCCCCTTTGCATCAATCTCACTACCGGCTGAAGGAGGATCATTTATTCTTGCTCCATGAGGACGTCACATCTCTCTTAGCCAAGAGAGCCATAGAGAGGGTTCCGTTGTCAGAAGTAGGCAGTGGTTTCTATTCCCACTACTTTTTGATTCCCAGAAAGAACAAAGGGCTTGGCCCTATTTTAGATCTGAGAACCCTCAATCTCTTCCTCAAAAAGAAAAAGTTCAAGATGCTCACATTGGTTCAGGTTTTGTCTGCTCTGGACCCGGGAGACTGGATGGTAGCATTGGACTTGCAGGATGCCTATTTTCATATCTCTCTCCTGCCTGCCCATTGGTGTTATCTACGGTTTACGGTAGGCCACAAGCATTTTCAATTCATCGTACTCCCTTTTGGCTTTACCAGCGCCCCTCGGGCGTTCACCAAGGTGTGCAGATCAGGTGTGCCAGTCTTCACTTATCTAGACGGCTCCTCCAGACTACGGCGGACCTCCTGCATTCGTTGGGGTTCACTATCAACGTGCCGAAGTCACACCTGACTCCCTCTCAGACGCTGCCTTTCATCTGAGCTTTTTAGGATAACAGTGCATTTTCTGGCTTATCCTCCCAAGCAGCAACTCCGGAATATTCAGGCTATGATACCGATGTTTCAGCCTCTATCTTGGATATCAATGAGGATATCTCTGAGGCTGCTGGACCTCCTGGCCTCCTGGATTCTGCTTATGACACATGCCAGATGGCGTATGTGAGCTCTGCAGTGGGACCTGAAGTTCTAGTGGGCGCAGCACTAGGGGAATCTCTCCGACATGGCCCAGATCTCGGAGGGAACTGCAATTGACCTGCAGGGGTGGCTAACAAACCACGATTGGGTCAGAGGCTGACCACTCGCCCTTCCATAACCATATCTCACAGTAGTGACCGATGCGTCACTCCTGGGACGGGGCAGCCATCTGGGAGAGGTGGAGATCAGAGGACTCTGGCGGAATCCAGCCTCCACATAAACATGCTGGAGATCTGAGCGATCCGACTGGCATTGAAGGCCTTCCTACCCTCCATCAAGGGAAGGCTCTTGGCAGTGTTCACAGGCCGCATCACCGATATGTGGTACTGCAACAAACAGAGCGGAGTGGGGTCGTGGACCCTTTGTCAAGAGGCCCTGCATCTCTGGATAAGGCTGGAACAGCAGGGCATAACCCTGGTGGTTCAACACCTGGCTGGTTCGCTGAACGCCGGGGCAGACTAACTCAGCCGTCGATGCCTAGTGGATCATGAATGGCGTCTCCAACCGGAGGTGGCGCAAGGTCTCTTTCAGCAGTGGGGCCTTGGTTAGATCTGTTTCCCTCTGCCGAGAACGTGCAATGTCTGTTGTTATGCACGCTGGAGTTTTCAAGGCGGCTCTCGCTGGGAGACACTTTTCATCTCGAGTGGAGCTAAGGCCTCCTGTACCCCTTTCTGGCCATACCACTTCTGCCTAGAGTTCTCAAGAAGATCAGGAGCGACCGGGCCCAAGTCATCCATGTGACTATTGGGCATGGAGAATCTGGTATCCTGAGATTTTCATGCTCAGGCTGCCCCTTCGGGAGGATCTTCTGTTGCAGCAACAGGGCAGGGTCCTCCACCCGAACCTTTCAACTGTACGCCTTCTCTGCTGGAGATTGAGCGGCGACAGATGACCGCTGTTGACCTTCCTCCAGAAGTCTGCAATGTTATCCTGGCAGCCAGGCGTCCCTCCACCAAGACTGTGTACGCCTGCCGGTTGAGCAAATTTGTATTATATTGTACAAGGAAGTCTATTGACCCATTTTTCTGTTTCCCTTTTCGATATCCTTCTTTTTATTCTTACCCTTGTCCTGCAGGGCTCTGCTCTGGGAACTCTAAAGGGTTACCTTTATGCTCTGTCTGCCTTTTTGCGGCTGCCTGACCAACCCTCTTTATTTAAGTCCCCTATTGTAAATAGGTTTCTTAAGGGTCTTGTAAATATGGTCCCCCCTTCTCCTTTCATTATGCCTCAGTGGGACCTTAATTTAGACCTCACATTCTTAATTTGTGCTTCTTTCAAGCCTCTTCATAATTGTCCTCTCCGGCTGCTCACTATCAAAACAGCCCTTCTCAAGGCAGTAACATCTGCCCGGAGTGTGAGTGAGCTGCAGGCTTTATCATCCAAGCCTCCATTCCTGTCTTTGTTTCCAGATAAACTGGTGCTTAACACTAGAGCCTCTTTCTTGCCAAAAGTGGTAACACCATTCCATGTGGGCCAGTCCGTCACCTTGTCCACTTTCTACGCTCCTCCACATCCTTCAAAGGAAGAGGAGTGACTCCACCGTCTGGACCAAAAAAGAGTGTTCTATTTGACCGACCCTTGAGAGTTCCAGGTGGACAACCAACACTTCGTGTGGTATGTTGTAGCGAAGAAGGGTTGGACGGTGCAGAAACTAACCATTTCACGCTGGGTCGTTCTCTGTATTAAAATCTTCTATGCACTGGCCAAGAAGCAGCCCCCTGAGGGCTCATTCCACCAGGGTTAAAGCCGTGACCACTGTATTAGCACGTCAAGTTCCTGTCCTGGACATCTTCCAGACAGCAATGTTGGGCGTCCCCGCACACGTTTACCAAACACTACTGCACAGTCATGTCCGCAGGGATAGGCACTTTGCCCGTTCAGTCCTGCAGGAATTTTTAGTTTCAAATGTGTCTGCAGCCCAACACCGGGGATGGTATTGCTTGGGTATCTATTCAGAGGGAAGGAATCTTCAGCTAGATGGCTCTATCAGATGAACAAGTTACTTAACTTCGGTAATGCATTATCTGTTGGGGACCAGATCTAGCCGCTGATTCCTTACCGACCCACCCATCCTCCCCACTCTGCGGACCAATATCTAGGGCCAGGGCTGATCCCTTTTGGGGCCCTAGTTTGGACACACCAGTGTCAGTGCACTTCATGGCTCCGCGCTCCTGGTGTAGAAAGTCGTGAAAAGTAGCTGACAGCGCGTCAAGGTGGCCCCTATATAGGTGGTGCGGACGTTGCTTCCGTTGCGGACGACGCTCAGAGCCGATTGACGCTACCTACCGACTCGCAGAGGTACTGTTCATTCAAAAATCTTCCGGATCTAGTCTGACGCCTGGGAAATTCAAAGGTAAGGAATATGCGGCTAGATCTTGTCTCTACCAGATAATGTGTTACCAAAGGTAAGTAACTTGTTCATTAATGCCTTAGTTGCCATGTATCTGCCTCAGGTAGTTCAGAAATTGCAGACTGAACTTGATTAGATATGGTTAGGTTGCAATCAATCATCACTCCTAATCTGTAACCAAAGGTGATGTCATTAACCGGCGTAACAATTGGATATCATCTGCGTATATGGATGCCTTGGCACCCCTCTTCATCAACGTATTGACCAGAAGGCTTGTGTATATGTTAAAAAGATGGGCGGACCCTTGGGGTACTCCCAATGGGACCTGCTCTTTCAAGGGCTTGCCTCTGAGCTTAGGAAAGGCCAATGATGTTAACTGCATACCACTTAGCATGGATTGGCTGTCTCGTAATGGACAGGATCAGCTGGCAGACTAACGGGCAGCTTTAGTACTAACTCTTTTGACTTGGAAATGCCAGCGAGTGATTCTCCCATTCAGATCCTGGACCCTCCTAGACAATTGAGGCCACAGTAAGAAGGGAACCAGTTGTGAACCTGTGAGGTGGAGCAGTGGCGAAGATGCTGGAGACGAGCGTTCCTGGTGGCAGCTGAATCCTGCCATCTCAAAACAGGGGCTCCTACATACTTTTAGAGCAAGGCTAAGAGGAGGTCCTGCTGCAAAAGGAGGTGGGGTACTGCAAGAAAATTGTTAGAATGGGGTGGCAGGATTTCTCTAATCACTGGCACGTGCACAGGACAGCACCTGGCACCTCAACCACCCTGTCCTCAGAACATTGCTGGACCTGAGAAGACTCCATCTGAAAAGGAAGACCCTGCTTGAAGAAGAATCCTGACTTCTTATTCCTGCAGAAAGTAGCTGGCTCACAAGGACATAAAGACTCCTGAATCCTGCTGTCACTCAGGGACTGGAACAGCTCATCAAGGGACAACTGATTGTCTTCCCGCTTCAGGGACATAAAAAGCAAAAGGACTCTTGACTCAGAGAGGACCCAGCTGATTAACGAGGACTGGACCCAGAAGGAGACCTGGCTGGAGAGAAATCTGGTGCTCATAAGTCCTCCCTGAGGAGCTAGGGGCTCAGGACGTCCAGAAGCTGCCTTCCCAGCAGATGGAGGTAACTTTTGCTAGTAAAATCTTTGACCAGAACAACCCGTTTGGTGTACCGAACCTCCACTCCATCACGGTTAGCATGAAATTGCCCACTGTGAACTGTTGTGTTTTTTTTTAGGCTCTTTTTGCCTTAACACTTTAAAAAAGACATATCTCTGGTTCCGTTTACCTATTTTGGTGATCGTGGTGTCTTTTTACTAGTTGAATTTTTCTCCTTTGTTCTATGTTGGGTTAGGAATTCTTTGAGCTGTGTTCTTTATTTTAAATGGGTGGCATTGGTTGAACGTAGCACGCACTTCTCTGGGGATTGCCTGCTTAGTGTGCCATAGCTACTACTTGTTAAGCAGAGAGTCCCTCAGAACTGTGCTTTGACCTAATCCGAGTGGGTTTATTGAATTGGTAGTGGTATACTCAATCCCTCCTAAACCAATATCCCCATTTTATGATTATGCCATCATTTAAATGTGGCTTGAATAGAAGCCCTTTTCCAAGGAGACAGTCAAAAAGGAGCCAAGCATCTGCAGAATTGTAAAAGACAGGGACCTTAATGACGTCTGGAGAAATGAATTTAAGTGGCAAAACTGACTTCACTGTACATAATACATCTCTAAGCACAGAGTCCTCTAGAACTGTAAATGAAATAAATGTTGGAGATGTATCCTATCTAGGAGGACAGACTTGAGCAAACAGAGTTGAATCACTATCCTTCCTAATCCCTTCCACCTTGTCTACGAAGAATTTTTTAGCTGATTGCAAAAGTCCTGCAAAGTAGTCACCCTCCATAAAACGAGAATATCCAAAATTTCTCTCAACTGAAAGATGCTGTTTTTTTAGCGTTTCTCACTCTGGTGAGCTTATTACGGTAATGCGATTGTTGGTTATTTCACAACTAGTTATTTTATTACAGGTTGAATAAAAAAGTAGCATTTGTTCATAAGGAGTATTGTGAAGGTACGAAGTGTGTAAGCCAGTCTCTGTCCATTCTGCCATGCGGTCAGTTCCCTGGAGGTCTGCAGGCTAGAGTGCTAATTCAAAAGGTAGATGGACTGACATGACCTAAGCATGAGCCCTTGGCCTCATATGGTCGTAACTTCCTGTAATGTGGAGCTGTTTTAATTTTTTTTAGTGCCCTATACATATAAGTAGGCATTTATTTTAGTCAGGCTTTTGACGATAACTAACAAAGGAATTAGGACTTGAAATGTCTAATTTCTTTGTGTTAGAGATGAGGCAGGAAGCTGCATGCAGTACTGTGTAAGTTTGATGAGGAGTGATTCAGGTAGATCATGTAGGAAAGCATTGCCGTAGTAGGTTTGCCGTAAGATTAGGATTGAAAGCATTTCTAAAGTTGTTTAGGGTTAAATCGTTTAGTGTGTTGAAGTAATCATATTTCTTGTAGAACCCATTTCATCAGAGTTTTATGCGAGAGTCCAGATTTAATTTTGCATATATAATGAATCCCAAGAATTTTGCGTTTAACATTATTTGGGGGAGTTGCCAGTAGCTTCAAGTGAAGTGGAGGTGAGGAGATTAGTTGCAATTTTGCATGGGCTGAATTTTAATCATTTATAGTGACATCTGGTTATGCCATTTTGTCAGACAGTCAGGGCATTTATAGTAACGGGCGGGTCAGTATTTATGTACATCTGAATGACCTCAGGAAATCGGTTGAATGATATATTATCAGTGCAAGGATTGATTTATGTGGTATTGTTGAATTCTGCTTGTACAGGTCCATCAATCCTCATCCTGGATTGGTGTATATAAAGGAAGATTACATGATCCACCGTTTCACAGGCAGCATAAAGGTTTAGGAGGATGATCAGAAGACCGGTTATGTGGGTCAAACAATTGGAATTACATTAATAGGCATTTTTAGGATGCAGTTTCCTTTGTCAGGCGCAAAATGTAGATTTTTGTAAAACCTAACTTCTTGTAGTTGTTTCTTTGGGCTGTAATACAGCTTTCTAATATTTTGGATTTGAATAGTAGATTAGTGATAGGGCGATAATGTGCACTGATAGTGGGCTCACAGTTTGGTTTCTTCAGGAAAGCTTTTCTTTGCCCTACTTTTAAGAACTTCATGTCCTGCACTCTGGTTGAGTGAGCCATTGATGGGTTTTGCCAGTCAGGGACAAGGGCATGGTTGGATTTATTTTTACTTCTCAATAGTTCGAGGATTTGTTTGTTTTCATCATTAAATAAAATGTTGACAAGATTTTTGCATCAAATCCTAGGTAGGGCATGAATAGAGGTTGGTTTTGATTGGGTGTGTTCACTTCAAAACGTATTTTGGTGGGCATTTTAGCTTTATGATTAGGTTTGTTCGAATATGTTTTGTTAACTTTGTGCTGATAGTATTGTTTTGCTTTTTAAAGGCCCAACGATTTTGGAGTGTAGTTGGAGGTTTTGCAGCGTGAATCTTTCTGGATTCACTATGCTGTGCATTATTCCGCCATCTCGTGGTTGGGTCCGGATTCGTAGTCTTTTCTTTGTTTTTGTCTTTTTTTTTTTTTGTTGTTGGCCCAGGTGGGCGGCGACGCCCCACCATTTGGTGTCTTCGGTGACGTCGTCGCGCTTCCGGCGGAAGCTCCCACCTTTGGTAGCCATCTTCAGATTCTTTTTTCCGCCGTGGGGTCTGGATCGTTGCCGAGAAGTTCCAGAAAGTTGGACGAAGAATCTCGAAAAGTCGAAAATTCATCACAGAAGATATACTACTGAGACACCGGACGACAACACTAGTACCGGAGAAGAAGGACGACGAGGTAGAAGGCGCCGTCTTCACGGACACCGCGCTATGCAATGCAATAGGTGTTGCTTTTGGTATTGTAAATAACAATGGCTTTTAATTTTTTAAAAGGCATTGCCATTTACAATGCCAATAGCTCCAAAATTCGCAGTTGCGAGACCTATTGCATTGTAAATGCTTGTTTTCAGTGGAATTCTGCTTTTTTTTTTTTAAATACTATTCATCCAACTCCATCCGCTGCATGTGCCCTTCAGCCTTGCCCTCTGTCCAACCCCACTGCTGCCAGCCAACCACCACTGCGCATGACCAAAGGCTGCCATACAAAATGCATCACCTAGTATGTTCAGGGGCTTAATTGCAAACATTTTTTTACGGCAGTAATGTATTTTCCTAGTCATGGAGTGAAATTAGCTGTGCTGCAGGGAACATTTTCTGAGAAAAGTACAAGTGTGCTAGTTTAGCATTCTAATCAGCTCTATGCTTCACAGACAGCAAGGTCCATGAGAGTGCTATATTTGATTCAAATTTAAACATAGCTAAGTAATAATAGATATCGAGGGAAGATGCATGTTTGTGAAGATGTTCTATCTGATCGCCATGTACTGTTGGGGGTTATTTATGGCCCGCATAAGGATAGACTGGATTTCTTTGACAAAACTATTTACTTTTGTCATATGTCATACGATGCACTTCTGCACTTAAATCTAGGCAAAATGTCTCATGAACACACTCTATTACCATGTCATGAAAAACTTAATAAAAATAAGTTTGAGAAAAAAAAAGTCTCATGAATATCGTCAACTTTCTAATGTGGCAACTATAATTGTTAGATGAACTCTTTAGGTCTGACTAATTGTGCATAGCAGATGCATATGAAAGAAAGTCACTACATGCTTTAGTCTTCTGTTACTGAGTTTCAATGCTGTTCAATTTTTCTGCCTCCTTGAATGCCTTTGTGTAAGTACTACCTGAAATGTTCTACACCACATGTAGTCTGACTATTCCCTAATGTCAATAAAGTGGATTCCTGAGGTCCGTATACAAACTAGGAGCAATTGCCATTTTAAATTTGAAGACCCATTTAATGGGTGTTCGTAGTCACACTCGTGGAAGAAGTAGTGCTGTTTTTTGTACTCCAGATGTTACGTGTGGGATAAAAGAAATCCATTTGGGTCTCCAGTACCTCCATACACTGCTGTATACTTGAGACGTCAGCAGCGACTCTACTAGGGATGAGCGCGAGACTGCCTCACTTCACTGACAGTGGAAGCTGCTTGTTATTGTAGGATATTTGGTGAGAAGTAAGAAGTCATTTTTTCCTAAAGCATGAAATTGTGAAATAAACTTGGTTAAAAAAACATTGCCCAGTGTTATGCACAAGGGGATTGTCATGAGTGTTTTAGCTTGAGTGCTGGGTGAGGAAATCTGGTACAAACCCATTTGGAATTTTTTGTCTATCGTGGAAAGGTGTTGGTATGATTTTGCATAAAGACTGTATTTTGGGGCTTCCACAGGCACTTGGGCAAGCAAACGCTGCTTATTGCAAACATTTGGTCTTGACACTCATTGCGCATCTTTAAAAAAAAAACATTCTAACAATTTTTATTGAATTTTATATCGGAGCAAAAACATGTACAGTACACTTCTGACGTGGAATACATCGCCATAGTGGTATTCGGGGGAACAACAACAATATTGTGGTATAAAATCCTTATGCATATTAGACAAGATTGTGGTCTGGGGCGCAGGAATTTGGGATTAATGTGGAGCAACAAATTAACGCCCACATCTCGAGTTAATAGGGAAGTTCTACCCGAGATGTTGACAAATATGGTATCCCAAGCAGAAGTGCACAGTACCAAAAGCAAGAAGAAGAAAAAAAAAAAAGAAAACCCCAATAAAACCAAAAGAACCTAGCTAGAGAGACAAGGAAAGGGATGGGTGCGAGGAGAGAAAAGGAGAGGAAGGAAGGGGGAATATATTGTGTGATGTTGGTGAGACCGTTAGTCCTCAAGTCGGGCGGTACCAACGTTTTCGGGCGTTCACCAAATGAGCTTTGTACGCACTGCACAACCTAAGCGACTAGGTATCGCCTATGGTGGTTTGGATTTCTGTAAGTATACATCAAAAGAGTTGGATGCAGCGTGTAGCCTCTTGTAAATTATATGTCTGCACTTTTAATGGAACCTAACATGTACCACCACTTTTCGAAGGAGATGGTGGTCGTTGATTTCCACTCTGAGATCACCCTGGCCCCCACCGCTAGCAGTAGGTCTTGCTCAGGGAAAGCCAGTGGGGATGGATTCGCTGAGATTCCCAAAGCAACTGACAAGAAGTCGATCTTGAATGGTTTTTTAAAGAAAGCTTGAATCGGGGATTGCATTCTGCCCCAAAGCAGCTGAATCACAGGTAAAGAACATGTGTTCTATGGGGCCCATACCATCCCAGCACTTCCAGCAAGTGTCTGTCTTGGATAGACATTTGTAAAGTTTGTCAGGTGCCCAATGGGTTTTATATGTAGACCAGACCCCGCTACGACAGGGTAATTGTTGCCAAAAAAGGTATATCCATATTTTTTTTCCATGTTGCTTCTGTAAAGGAAGCAATATGTGTTGATTGAATGTATGTGGACCATTTCTTTTTCAGACCTCTCAATAAGTCATTTTTGGTGGGCTCAAGCAATTTGTAAATACGTGACGCAGAGTGTCCCATCTGTCTAAAGTTACCAAGCAACCTAGGAAGGTTAGGAGTATGGGGCTGGGTCAGTTTTTCCAATTCTACTCTTTAATTTCAGAAAATTCTAGAATTCAATGTCGGGGAGATCATATGTCGTATACAGATTAGAGAAAATTATGGGGATTGAGAAGTGTTCCTAGATCCCCTATAGTGTTTATGCCCCTGTTTGTCCATAGCTCTCATTATATTATTTTCCCGTTCATCTTAATCTTATGGTTGTGACATAAGGAGGCTTGCACCAAGTCGGGCATTCTCTTACCCAGTAGTTTGTCAGTAATAAGGCAGGTATCATATCTAAGATTATGGGCTTCGATTGTTCCAATGGTAGTTTTGCAACATCACGCATAGAGAGGGTAGAGCTAATGGGCAAAGGGTATATTTATTGAGGCTCAATCTTTAACCATGGTGGAGCACTATCATCCTGTATCCTGCACCATCAGGTGTCCTGAGTGGCCAGAAAAGCCTGCTGGTATCTCGGAAAGTCAGGGAGGATAAGGCACCCCTAGGTCTTATTCGTTTTCAAAATATTACAGGACTCCCTCTTACCTTTCCATAGGAACTCGGAGATCTGTTTGTCCACTGTTTTAAAAAAGAATGATGAGAGAGAGATTGGTAACATGCTTGAGAGAAAGTTAACCAATGGTTCTATCGTCATTTAGACAGTTACTGTCTGCCCCAACCAGGTAACATGTTTGGGAGACAATGCATTCAATAAATCTTTAATTTTGGACAGCATTTTGTTTTCATGAATGGCCTGGGAGGTTTTCAGATCTTTACCAATCTAAATGCCTAGGTACGTGAGAGCCTCTGGTTGCCACTTCAGGCCCAAATTACCAATCACAGATGCAGTACAGTGAACATTTAGTGGAAAAACGTTGGTCTTGTGTCTGTTAAGCGAGTATCCTGAGACTGAAGAGTATTTCTCTGTCCTGCAATGCGGGGAATGGCCTGATCAGCATCTTCAATAAATAACAGAACATCATCGGCATAGGCAGCTACCAACTGCCTACCAGAGTTGAAAGGATTGCATCTGAATGTCGTTAACAACAGGTCACTGATTAGTAAGAATAGGAGTGGAGAGAGAGGGCAGCCGGCTGAGCGCCCTGAGACAAAGAAAAAGGCTGAGAGAGGTGACCATTAACCCTAGCTTTAACTATTTGAATTACAGTAAAGTGCCATCACCATGCAAATAAAATCCTCCCCCAATTAATATTTGTGCAAGGTTGTGTAGAAAGGTCCACGTGACCTTATCAAAGGCCTTTTCCGCATTGAGGGCCAGTACGTCTGTAGTGGACCTAATGTGGTTTGCCTTAGCAAGTGCATGGCAGAATAATCTGTTATCGATGAGCAATCTACCTTTTAGGAAACCAAGCTGAGAGGGCACGATAAGTTTTGGTAGGGCTCACTCTAGTCTGCGCTTGATGATTGTAGCATATACTTTGCAATCAAGGTTGATTAATGATATGGGTCCAAAGTTCCTAACATCCAAGTAGTCCTTCCCCCTCCTTCAGGATAACCATTATTGTGTCATCAGGTGCAGAGCCTGAAATATACCTAGAATCAGCGTTTTGGCGGAAGATGGTCCTCAAGGGATGAATTACCAGTTCTGCAAAGGCTTTATAGAATTTACTTGAGTAACCATCAGGTCCTGGGGCTTTCCTGGATCCAAGGCTATGAATGGCTTTCAAAACCTCCTCTCCCTCTATGGGTGCATCGAGAGATAGTCGGTCCTCTTGTGATAAGTGTAGGAGAACACACTAGTATAAGTATTCAGTGCACATATGTGGAAGCGGATTATTTAAAACCCTTTGGTGCAGGGGTCACCCTTAGTCCACGGGTTCTTAACAAGTAAGGAGGAATCGACACTGGAGTGAAGTACAAACCATAGGTCATTTATTAGCATTCATGAATGGGGGCCTCGTCCGACAAGCACCATAGAGATACTCGAGGAGAGAGCACACTGAACGATGGTTACATGGGTTTTTATAGCAAAAGATCACAAACAAGGGATGCCCAGAGGTAAATAGAACTTTGGGAAACACACACAAATGAGGTACCGGTAAGAATCGACAGCCTTGGTGCCTTGTGCAATTGTCGCGTCCTGAAGCTGCACAACAAGATATGCTATCTGGGTAAACTTTACTTGAGGCTTTACCATTGTCTGAAAAACCCCAAGCAGACGCCAGCTGTTGTTTTGCGCTGACTCTGCATGTATACACAGCCTACAATGCCCCAGTCTAGATTCTTTACTCATGTTTATACAAATGCAGTGTCAAGGATAGAGCCAGGCTGAAAGCAGGGCAGGGGTGAAAAATGGATGAGGCATAGCTTAATCAAAAAACAAGGGACTCAGATTTTACATTTTAACAGTCCTTCCTTTTCAGCCTATGCTGAATCCATTTTTAAAAGTATATAATTTAATCTCGTATATCAATGTTCATAAGTTCGTAAATTTCAGTGTGCATCATCATTTCTCGATTCAATTCATGAACATTAATTGGGGGAGGTTTAATATTATTACAGGTGGTTATACAAGCTGTACATATCGTAGGGGCACACTGAATGCAGCAACAGCAAGTAAGAAAGTTGGCTCCTATTATCACTATTACCATCAATATTTTCCAGCCCCAAGTAGAAAACATACCCCAAAACCATTCTGACCAAGTCCATGTTCCTTTTTCCTGGTGTATTTCTGCAGCTATTTGGTGAAGCTTTTGTGTGGCTCAATTAACATTAAGGGCGTTTTATGTAAATATTGAACAAATGTATTGTGCTTATATATTTGGCAGTGTGAGTCCTTAAAGAGGACAAGGTGAAGTGATAATGTTCAGATGCGGTAGGAGTAGGGGGCACTAGGCTATGAACAGGGTAATATGTTTCAAGCCTCCAAAATAGACCCAAAAATCCCAATACTAACAATAGAAAACATACAAGTATCCCTATTTTTCTCCTTTTAATCCAAAACTGTCAGCTTTTAGCGGGGGCATTCGGGGCAAGTACTTCTATTCCTCCTAATAGGTAAAAAAAAAACACCTTCCCAAAGGGCCTTAATGGCAGATTGACAACTCTACCCATTTCAACCTAATCTATATACAAATACCTATTTCAGAAGAACACCTAACACTATTCCCTATACTGATCTTTTATATTCAACCTGTATGTTTCTTAACCTTCCTTCCTCTTGCTGTAGTATTTGTTGTTTGATTGCCAAGGTAACAAAGAGTAGCGTAACGATCAGCCAGAAACAGAGCAATGTAATCTCAATTCTCCCAAAATTCCCTCAATACTCTATCAGAGAGCATTAAGTCCCAAGTTTCTTTTGCTTCAAAGCCTCACTGGCAAGCTTATGTACCGGCCCGGACGTTGGCGGTCTTGACCACCGGCATGGGTTGCTACCTCTCCAGAGATAGTTTCTTCAATCAAAGTCTATAGTTCTTTTCGGCCCTTGGCCGCATTTTGTATCTGGGCTGAACAATGTCAGGAGGTTCAAACAGAATCTGTTCATCTGGGTCAGGCATGATGGCAACAAGTTATTGTTCCAATGACACCACTTCACCATGTTTCAAAAAGATCACCAACCCCAAAAGGCACTTGCTGAGAGATCTGATCATATTCAAAATCAGGTATTCCTCTTGTTATCCACTGATCATATGTCAAAGGGAGTGGCGCTTGCTTTCTCCACATCACTGGCATGGATCCAGTGTCTGTGCCCTGTGCACTTAACAGCAGTCTGAGTGGTGATGAGAACTTGCACTGGACCCTTCTAGCATGGCGCAAGGCTGGACTTCCTCTGAAACTGTTGGGTAAAGACAGTCTCTAGGCCTCAGCTTGTGACCTGGACCTTTAAGAGTGGAAGAGAGACTGGCCTTCACCTGTGAATGGATCAAATGCAAATCTTTAGTCAACACAGTAATCAACAAGAAAAGTATATTCAATGTCAGAATGTCTTTGATCTTGGTACACCCTATACATTTTCTGGCCTCCCCATAACCACCTCAACTGGTTGCAAGACCTCGAAGGGCAGATCTGGGGGTGCAAAACATCCTGTTGAAACGGGGTACCTTTTCCTGTGTAATAAGTATGGCACATCATGCACCTCTTGACATAGAACTCTGACACCCTGGGAATCAGATTATTGAACCATACATAATCTGACGTGGCCACTATTCCTTTAGCACTGATGTGGGCTGAACTGTGGGCCATGGTAACAATAGCATTCACATAACAATTTGGAAGCATTCATCTTTGCTTTCCTGACAGATCTATCTAACATCCTGTCGCATCCTGACACCCATATCTTTTACACTGTTCCTTCTCTTCCTCCGTAGCTTCTTCCTGTACTTCCCTAATGCAATCTAGAGTCTGATTAAACATAGGCACTTCTGGTGTCCATCTAGCTGTCCCTACAATATACATTAAGCTATACTCTAAATAGGCTGTTCCTTTAGCTGTTTCATTGGCAAAAGTATTTCCCTGTATTACCTCATCTATAATTTTCTTGTGGACAAAACATTTAACAATAGCAACTCTTTTTGGTAACATCAAGGTATCCAGTAACTTTACTATTCATTCCCCATACTGTATCTTATCACCATGCAAAGCAAAAAAAAAAAAAAACTTTGTTCCAGAGTCGTCCGAATGAGTGGGCAACTTCAAAGGCATATATATTGATATTTACAGTCAAATCTTTACTTAATTCACAGTCTCTAGTCAAAGCTGTCAGCTCCACAGATTGCGCTGATATTTGTTGTATTTTACATAACTCAACCACAGATTTCAAGGGAGTAACTGTATAGGCTGCTGTACTAGAGCCATCAAGTAGTTTGTAACATGAATCATCCACGAACAGTTCCCCTAGTGGGTCAGATATAGGGGTATCTCTCAGGTCTACCCGTCCCTTAGTCTCCTTCTCAGTAATAAATATGCAATCATGCTTCTCATCTTGTTGGAACTCAGAAAGGGGCAGTACAGTGGCTGGATTCAAAATGTTACAGCATTTGAGTGATGTTTGGAGCAAAAAGTGTCCACTCATACCCTGTTAATATCGCACTGGTCAGGTGCTGGGTCTGAATTTTTTTTTTTGTTAGATATCCACTAAATGTGGTACCATAACTCAAATTGTGACCATAAATATACATTTCAGATTGCTTTATCGCACTTGGGTCCAATGTGGAGGAGAAATATGCGCATGACCGATATTCCTTCCTACATGGGACCGTGCCGAGCTGCAACCATCTTTTGCATGCACAAATTTGTAATAATCAGGTTTTACCTAAAGCAGGAACATTACATAAAGCATTTTTCAATTGCAAAAAGACAGCTTCACACTGATTAGTCCAAGGAAGCGGCATGCATACGAGCTTTAATGTTAAAGCAAGCAGGGGTTTTGCAATTAGTGAAAAATTTGGTAATAAACGCACAGATATTAGATTGAGTCAGTGGTTTCTGCAAGTTCTGCACCAATTATATCCTATGTTGGTGTAGCGTCTTACCCCCCTTCGACAGGAGGAGACCTAAATAGGTAACCTTCTGTTGACAATACTGTAATTGGAAAAGAGATACTTTGTCCCAAGGAGGCTAAGTGATACAATAATTTCACTGTAGTCTGTTTGCAACCTTCTGCTGCATTGCTATGTCTCCAATGAGTGGCTCATGAGCTACCAGTAGATCACCAGGTACCTGTGAGTAGCTCTCCTGTGTGCAGTCCAACCTGTATTTTAAAAATAAAGCTCATGCATTCAAGACATTTCTTTTGTATTTTCACAACTCATAAACTGATGTCTACAGAAAAATAGTTGACATTTTGAAAATGTACTTACAGCTATTATTTCAGTTGGAGATATTTATTACTCATTATATCTTGGCGCAAGGGAGTATTGCAGCTATTGTTTGTATCTAGTACCCATGTAATATTTCAGTTCAAATTGTCAAAGCCTTTTTTTTTTTTCTTCATTACTGCTGAAAACCCTGGCTAATGCACCAATGTGATCACTACTGACACTCTTGGATGGGGTGGTCACTTTTTCATCACTAGTGACTTTTGTTACAGAAAATGTTGGAGACCCTTGTACTAACATTCAGTTGTTGTGAAATAGGGCTTTGAACGGGGATGCCAGAAAATCCCACAGGTGTATTAACTTTACCTTAGAAACAACAGGATATTGAGGGACTACTATCTTGTTACTTTCTCTCAAATCAATCACAAATTGATAAACTTTTATCCTGTATTCCATCCCCTCTTTTAAGGACAGGAAGAATAGGGCTATTACATACATTAGAGGAAACTTCCTCAAAGCGAGTAAAGAAATCAGGGACGGACTCGCCCTATCTTTGCTTGCAAGCAGTAAGGAGCGTCCAATCTATTTTCCGTGCCAGAATTATCGTCTTTATGCAAGTAAGTAGGTTACCAGGAAGATCCAGTATAAGCTGACTAGGTTTCTGACCAGGTTCCCTATCCCTGTCGGCTGCTATAATGGCCGTCCAGTCTCCTCCTAAATCAACAGCATGATCCTGTTTCCGGGTAAGTCGCCACATATCCGGCGGTAAGATCATGCCGAAAAACATATCAATGTCAGCTAGCGTCATAACGCAAGAGTCAATGGCTGCCTGTACTTCATCATAAAAACCTCTAGGATTTTTCCGTATATCTGGTAAAGAGGCCTTTAAAGTGAGTACATCCGTCCTTTTCCAGGGCGTATATATCCAATTGTACAAGAAATGGGCTCTAGCATCAGGACTATTAGGGTCATCATTATCTGCATTCCCTCTTCCAGGAAGTCTTATTCGAGGAGAAGCAAAAAGTTTGTCACGGTGCCGCATTATTATTGCTATGGCGGTATTAACCCTACCTACAGGGAAGGCTCCTACCTGACACTGTCGACTAATGGCTCTAACATCGTCGGGACCATTTTGTCCTGTAGTCCTCTCCCATTGGACCATAAGTTGATGAGAAAGCTTATTTACAAGACAAAGAAGCTCGCCCTCAGAAAAATCCTGTATCTGATCTATCATTTCTCCTACCTCCATTTCTAGATCACTCAACCAATTTAGTACCATCAACCTTATCGCGTCCTAACGCAACTGATGTACAGTAGAACGAAGAATTAGAGGGGTCGAGACAGATACAGAAATTCAGGATCATCAGTCATTTCAGGTGCAGTGGCCTGGGATGGAGGGGGTAAGGAATGTACCGGTACTGGTTGGAAAATAGGGAGCTGGACAACCACGGGCAAAGGAGGCGGAGCCGGAGGTACAGGGGGAACGACATTTGGTGGTCCAGGGGGAAGGGGTGTTAAAGGGACATATGGGGGCGGGGGTCGTTCAATCAATAATCCATCAATATCTGAATCCCCATCCTCTTGGTGGACCTGAACTGCTACTGTTGGTCTAACTATATATTCCTTAGATATTAATAATCTATGCTCTCTATCTAAACATTCCTTCTTCTCCTGAACTTCCTTATCCTTCAATTCCTTATACTTCTGATACTCTGTCTTCCTTTCTTGTTTCCTTTGTACCTTCTCCGCCTTGAGCTGCCGCTCCTTTACTTCTTTCCTCCACATACGCAAACTGTCAGACATAGCTGGCCTAACTTTCTTTAAAAACAATCGTTTCTCTAAATACTCTAGTTTGTGAGGGTCCATTGTTCCCTCTAATGGCCATTGCAACTGGGGATCCCCTTTTGTATATTTGTTCCACAATGCATTATACATGATGGGACAAATACCATATTTAATGTACATCTCAAAATTCGGCGTACCGTCTGGTGGCGCCGGCTGACTTGCTTCCAAAAATACTCTGCTTATCACAGCAACAGCAACAAAACCCAAAGTGTGCTAAATACAGGCATGTTATATAAGATATAAAAAACTTATAAACAGAGAGAAATGAAAAAATATTCTCACATTACCTCTAAGAAAAAATATTAATCAATATCGAATAGCAAGTTCAAAACAAATTCCAAACAGATTTCAAACAAAATTCCAAACAAGTTCCAGACAAATTCCAAATAACCAAAAGAACCGGTTCAATATAAATCTACCTTATTTGTAGTCTTCAACTCCCACCTGTCGATCCTCCCTGATCCAAAAGAATGACCATCCGAGGGCCCCAGTCAAGGTTAGCAGCCACCAGGAAGATCAGAGTCGGAGAGCTGAAAAATCACCTTGGACACGAGAACTAGTCTCTTCAGGTGGTGCGCTCCTCAGTGAAGTTAGTCTTACCGACATGATCTCCTTCCCCGGTCCAACTGCAAGCCCTTGATGGGGCCCCACGTTTGGGTGCCAATTTGTGGAAGCGGATTATTTAAAACCCACTGGTGCAGGGGTCACCCTTAGTCCACGGGTTCTTAACAAGTAAGGAGGAATCGACACTGGAGTGAAGTACAAACCATAGGTCATTTATTAGCATTCATGAATGGGGGCCTCGTCTGACAAGCACCATAGAGATACTCGAGGAGAGAGCACACTGAACGATGGTTACATGGGTTTTTATAGCAAAAGATCACAAACAAGGGACGCCCAGAGGTAAATAGAACTTTGGGAAAAACACACAAATGAGGTACCGGTAAGAATCGACAGCCTTGGTGCCTTGTGCAATTGTCGCGTCCTGAAGCTGCACAACAAGATATGCTGTCTGGGTAAACTTTACTTGAGGCTTTACCATTGTCTGAAAAACCCCAAGCAGACGCCAGCTGTTCTTTTGCGCTGACTCTGCATGTATACACAGCCTACAATGCCCCAATCTAGATTCTTTACTTATGTTTATACAAATGCAGTGTCAAGGATAGAACCAGGCTGAAAGCAGGGCAGGGGTGAAAAATGGATGAGGCATAGCTTAATCAAAAAACAAGGGACTCAGATTTTACATTTTAACACATATTTAAGGAAGCTGGTTTGTTAAAGGTATAAAAGCTGGAGTAGAAGGAGTCAATGTAACAACATTCCCAGAGGTGTTCCTAATAGCGGATGTAAGGGCTTTGTTTTTAGTTTATTTCAGTAGTTGGTCAGCGTTTTCCCAGCTCTGTTTATGGTAAACATTTTCCCAGATACAGATATCTCTACCCACTTCTGGGCTCTTTTGCCAGTATTTTGTTATATTCGTATTGTAAATTACGTAATTTCGTTACGTCTGTCGATCCCCCTGATATGTCTGATTTTATTGTCTAAAATGTTTATTTCAGAATCTAGATTTGTTAATTGTTAGGATAGGTTCTTATTTTTGATAGACATTAGGTTTATCAGGAACCCTTTGAGGGTGACTTTCAGTGCGTCCCTTCTAGTAAAGATAAGGGGATCCTCAGCAGCATTTTCGTTCAGGAACTGTAGAACCACTACAGCAATTTTCTCCGTAGTGGCGTCATCTTCGAGGAGATCATCATCGAGGCGCCATTGTTTGTGGGGGAGAGGGCGTTGCCAAACTCAAGGTCTAGAGAAACACAGACATGGTCCGATATCCCTATCGGTTCTATTTTGGGGTTGTTGGACAGAGGGAGTAGTTGTACTGACCATAACATAATCGATCCTGGAGAAGGAATGGTGTGGTGGAAAATAAAATGCTTAGTTGCTACCTGGCGGAATGTATAACCTCCTTACATCTACCAGATTGTTATTCTCGTCGCATGATTTCAGTTGGTTGTGTGATCTGCTACCCAGAAATTTGTGCTGATATTCTGTCTAGGGTCCAATCCATCGATAAGTTGAAATCTCCATCCAGAATCGCTCTTTAAGTTATCGGGCATATCTGATAGTCATTTGTCAACCTCTTTCCAGAATTTAATCGAATTGTCATTTGGGGCATAACACGTTCACAATAAAGAATTCCCTGTATTTTTTCTTAGCTCTGGGTATCTACCTTGATAGTCCTCTAAGTGAGATAGCACAGTGATTTCAAATTTCCTATATATTATAGCACAAAGCACATTTTTTTCTAATGTATTGCTGGGGAAAGAGCAGCCTTCGCTATCCATGAGCAATAGAATTTAGCATCTCTAATAGAGTCAAGATGTGTTTCTTGCAGTAATATAATATCCCCTTTATACCCATTACAGTAATCTGTTATCGTTTTACATTTGAAGGGGTGATTCAGACTCTTGGTGTTTAGTGAAAGAATTTTAATTTGCATGGTCATTTTATTGACTGTATAGTGGATTTGATGTGCGGAATAGTTAGATACAAATCGTATCCTTCCATGTTTAAACGAGTGCAGATGAGTGTGAGTTGAGATGGCATCTATAAGAGACCAGTGAGCGTGATGCAGCTAGATCGCGTCCCTAGCTTGCAAAAAGCGTCCCATTAAGTGTGTGCAGTAAGGCGGACCTGCCATACTCCTAGAAGTAGGAGAGAAAGGGGAGAGGAAATGTGGAGGCAGAGTGCAAAAGGAGGAAAAAATACCAACATAAAAAGTCATCAGAAAGGCAAAAATAAGCCCAAAACCCTAACCCTCTCACCATCCCACCCCTTGTAGTGTAGCTCCTATTTCCCTAATAGGCTCTGCGCATTGGAATAATATATCCTATAGGTTTGACATAGGTCTAAGGTCAGTATGTCCCTATCGAGTATATTAAACTTAATTACTTGTGCCAGCTAGCTCAGAGGCCACTAGAAACTCCTTGACAACAAGAAGGAGTAGTTTCTGGCAGCCGCAAAACATGACCACTGTGTTTCCCTTTAGAATCAGAACGTGTCCCAGAGTCGTGGAAACAATAGATAACTATTTCACTCAGCTCAGTCATGCATGCTTAGTTTTCTCCAAGTTACACAGAAAGAAATAGACGGGCGTTTCAATAAAGGATTTATTGAACAGTCTTGTTTCTGGTGTAAGTAAAATGTGCTGTTACGATCACAAGACAGTATGCGAGATAAATAATGTACAGGGTGAGCAGTAGAAATAAATAATACTGCGATAGCATTATCTTTTAGTACATATGCATTTACATAAATAACACAGACTAAAAATGCGACTACTCATACGATGCGTTGCTAAGCTAATTCTACCCCAATGTACCTAACCTAACCTAGGTGTAGGAAGAGGGAAGAAGTAGGTGAAGTATTCCTTACTATGGTATACTAAGAGTATGTTAAGCCTAGTATGCCAAGAGTCCCTCTAGGTTCTAGTCAGCTCCATACCTGAAGAATGAGAGAGGTAGGAATCTCTTTGCCAGACTCGAACTCCAACACCCCGCAAGGGAAGTCAGATCACTGGAAGCTGGGCTCTCTGCGTGCAGGGAATGGCAGCGTCTTCTCAGTGCGTCAGGCCGGGAAACGGGCTCCTCTGAAGTCGAGGTCTCCTCTGGTTTACAGGGGCTAGGGAAGGTATATTTATACCTGAGAGCACCTAAGAATGTTAGTATTGACGTGAGTTGGACTGCGAAAGACGTCATGAATGAACCCCCTAAGGAATAATGGTTCATGCATAATATGAGTCCTTGAAGAAATCAATAGTCCTGGACTAGGGAAACTCCCGCAGCCTAAGGGTCTGTTCTTCATGAACTCGTTGTGACGTTAGGGTGGACGGATGTCCGAGACCATGCCTGTATTTGGAGTGCACGGTTTAATGCCTAAATAAGGGCTGGGATTTTATGCCTATATAAGGGCAGGGCATATTGTGCCTATATAAGGACATGATACTGGAAAGCCAGTTTGTGGATACCCTAAGAGGAATAAAACACCCTGAAATGTGAAAAAAACGCATTTTCCCAACCATAGTCATGTAGGGATGAGGTAGACCACAAGCAGGCCAAACCAAGCACCGTAGGTCCCATCATGATCCTATAAAGCATTAGAATATTTGTTGACCGGGTTGCCTCCTCCACTAAGGCGGAGGATTGTCGCCCCGTCTCAAAACGACGGCAAAGGAAAAATAAAACTATGATAAACACGTTTTATTTTTCCTTTCCTGCCCAGTCTTGGGGGCGGGGTCAGGGGGATGACGGGCACAGGGGAGTGGTAGGCACTGTAGTAAGTGCGCTTGACGGTTTGGCTGGCCGGCCGGCCGGCCCAGGCTGGCCAATCTGACATGCGCACTGAAGCTCTCTCCAATCCAGCTTCGTTGCTGGATTGGAGAGAGCAGTCTCAATGGGAGCCCAAATTCGCAGTGCTCAGGCCAATCCTGACGCTGCCTTCATGCAGTCACCAGCAGCATTAGAGCAGCGTCTGGATTGGCCGCAGTGGAGTTTGGGAGCTTGTGCCTGGAGGAGAGGAGTAGAATAGCGTGACGGAGCTGGCTGCAAGTATGTTTTTTTTAAATTATTTTTTATTTTGTCTCATGACCCCACTCCTCCACTACACTGGCCGCTACTGTGTCGACCAAATGTATAACATATAAGCATAAAACATATATACCTTAGTTGTCCAATGAAGTCAGCCTCTCCACTGACTATTTACGGTATGTTATATTTGTTTAGCCCCATCTGGTATATTTATCAAACCATAATGGCGTGTAATGTAGTTCAGTCCCGAGGCATACTGGAATAGGGGTACTACGAAGTGTTCAATAAGCAAGCAACAATTCAGGCAAGACTCAGACCGGTCTAACCTGCGTTTGCCAGCATTAGAAGAAAATGCAAAACATGTACAGCGTGAAATAAGGGGTCCTGAGTACATGGTATGGGCATTTAGCCAACTCCTTCACTCAACGTGTAGAGAACAGTTACATCATATAGATTACATATTGCCAACACAAACGCAGTAAGTAGAAAGGCCTTTCCAACACGATCCGGGGGTCCTCATTATACATATCCTCAGATTACCATGTCCGACTGGGTGGATGCAGTTAGGAAAGACTGTAGATCTGCGGGGGTATATGAAAATAATCGCTTTTCCTATAAACACAATGCAGAACCTTGCAAGACCAGCAAGCGAGAAGGGAATGGAGAGGTCTCTCAGTGGTTGACAGAGTGCCAGTAAACCTTTCCTGGTACAAACTGTTTTCTTAGAGTAATCTTGTGCAATAATTATCTTAGTACCATTCTATTGTAGATGCTGGATTTTCCTTATATGAGATGGAATTGCTTCAGTATGGTGATAAAGTAATGGTCTGAAGATCATTGTTCTCAGGCATGCCGAAGGGTAGGCAGAGTTGGTCAGTGGTTTGCCCTGTGGGATCTTGTGCGCTCTTTCTATTTCAAAAAGTGAGCCCAGGGGAAAGTGGTATCCAAGATTTTAGAACTTCAGCACAGTAATTTGCCACATACTCCATATTCTCAGAGAGGTAAAAAATTTGAAGATTGCCCCTACAGTTGCGATCTTCAGGCTCCGACAGTTCTCTTGCCATCACTCTTAGGGGCATATTCTCAAGGACTTATCGCCGATTTATCGGCACTTTAGCACCGCAAAAGTGGCAATAGATTTATCGCCCTATTCTCAAGCTGGTGCAAACTGCCGATATCGCCAGTTTTCCAGCGATAGCTGCCGCAAAAAACATCGCCACGGATGAGAGCGACAACTAACGCTAATGATATGCAGAGTAGGCGTTCCCGTGCAAAAACACACGAAAACACCACTTCGGGATATTCTCAACGATCAGCCAGATCGGCGATGCGATCCAAAAACAGGCGATAAGGCGCGTTAGCAGCAGGCATTTAACACCTGCCTTCTACTGGTGTTAAGCAGGACGACAACCTGCAGTATAAAAGGGAGCCCAGCCCAGACCCACATCTGAAGACCAACACATGTCATGGAGCTACTGATCATGCAGCTCGGAGACCCAAGAGGGCCACAACACCCACCGCCACCACCCCCAGGCCAACTCCCCCACCCACCCCGCGGACCACACCCCCCGGACTACCACAGAGGCAGTGCAGAACAAGTCAGCGGACCTTCCGAAAACACACCAGCCTCACAGACTTAACGCCATAGGATGTCATTTCCCACTACAGGCTCAAAAGGACAACCAGCCTCCGCATCCTGACCCACATTGCCCACAGGCTGACGGTACCAACACAGCGGACAACCAACATCCCTCCGCAGACAAAGCTGCTGGCTGTGCTGCACCTGTAGGCCTCTGGTACCTTCCAACCAACAACTGCCAGAGTCGGAGGAGTCTCACAGCCAGCCCTATCAAAGTTCCTCACACCTGTCTTGGATGCCATCATCAGCTTGGTACCACAGCACCTTCACTTCCCCCACACTGCGCAGGAACAGCTGGAGACCAAGCAAGGCTTCTACGCCAAAGCTGGCTTCCCTCACGTGTTTGGGGCAATTGACTGCACACATGTCCTACTTGTGCCCCCTGCCGACACTGCACACAATTACCGCAACAGAAAGCACACGCATTCCATCAATGTGCAGGCAATAGTGGACCACCGGGGACTGTTCACCAATGTCGTCGCCAACTTCCCAGGCAGTGTGCATGATTCCTACATCTTCCGACAGTCCATCAACCAGCGCTTCCAGGATGGCACCTATGGAAATGCACTGCTCGTTGGTAAGTACCAAATGAACACACCACACACCAACTCCACAATCATGCAACTCACAACTGTGGGAATGCACACGTTACAAAATCACATACAACATGCCCACCTACCAGACACGACAACACAAGTAACTGTGGCAACTGTGGCCAGCCATGTAGACAAACCATCCACGTCATGGCACCTCTGCCACACAATAGCAGAATGTGGGGAGAGGTGGGAACCAAGTCTGTGCGAAGGAGGCAAGTGACCCATGAATACGAAGGTACACAATGCCAAGTGTGGCGGTGATGTGCTGGACAGACTTCTGTATGCAGTGCACAGACATGTCCATGTGGACATATACTGCTGGTGTTTGTAGTGTTGTGGACAGTGGCGCAACCATGTCACCTCAGGCAGTGGGGAATACCTTGGACATGTAGCTATGTCATCCCCCCCCTGTAAGCGTAAGCGGAGTGGGCTGGGCCGGCGTACGCCAGTCCAGCGTAGGAGTGGGAATAAATAGCCCGGGCTCTGGGCGTGGTTCACTTCCGGGATGGCCACCAAAGTAAATACTGCGTGTGTCTCTGTGTCCGCCATATCCTGACCATAGGCCTACACACACGTGGCAGACCACCTTCAACGGCCAATATCAGTGTCGTTGTCAGGCTTGTGGACATGCGCAGACAGTCATGACAATGGTGTGTCTTAGGAGTGCAAGTGATGCAACCGCGCAGCGCACACAAGTAATTAGGCTCGGGGGGAGTGAGGAGCAGCTGTGAGGCAACGTAATACCCATGGATGCCGCTCATTTGCCACAAGCAATACATGTCAAACATGAATCCCAAAGTCGCACACATCACACACCACTAAACTAATAAGCCTGCCAACACAGAATGCAGAACCACCGATTGACACATATCCCTCTCCCCTGTCACAGGTGATCAAGGATATGCACTCTGCCCGTGGATGATGACACCCCTCCGAGACACGAATGCCCAGAGGCAGTACAATGCGGCCCACAAACGCACCAGGGGCTTTGTGGAGCGCTCATTTGGCGTGTTAAAGTCACATTTCAGGTTCCTGGACGTCACAGGTGGAAGACTCCTGTACAGCCCGGAAATAGTGTGCAAGATGATCATTGCATGTTGTGTTACATATGTGTACGCACCAATGCCCCATGGATCCAAGTGCCAGATGCACCGGACGATGATGATGAAGATGAGGCAGGTGGACCACACCCCAGTGCAGCTGCAGCAGGATTAGCCCGAAGGAACACAATCATTAACAATTTCTTCACATGAGCACGTCACATTGTGACTGTCCTTAGCAATCATGGGACAGGACAAAATGACCACAGGCACAGCATGTGCAAATACATTCATTCCAACACACATTCCCTGTGTGCAAGTCACTCCTCTGCATAAGCACATCACTCTGACAAGTGTAAGTGCAACATTTAGTGCTAACAATCTCACAAATGGCAATAAGATGGTGGGTGTGTCACCTCTGTACAGGGAGGCTGTTTAGGGTGTCACGTAGCAAAAATGCCATATCGGGGTGGCAAAGATGGTACGTAATCCCTCTCCGCAGCGTATCACATGTGTTCAAATTCATGACATTAAGGCGGTCATTTGTGACCAAGAAAAGACAACAGGGCGTCTTCTGGGGTCAAATATGTACCACCATGATGCAGAGAGTTGCACCCTGTGACTCAAGTCCCACAACATTAGCAACATGGACGTGAGGGGGAATCACTGCCCCTACATTCATCCATACTTTCATACTTGATTGAACATAGACATGACACATCTGTGTGAATTTGAATGTTTTATTCACATTCAGTGTAGTGTTGAAGCTGGAACAGTACAGGGCCGTGCAAACCCCACTTTACATTGTTGCCCCGTGGAGGGCCAGCCAGAGTCCTTTAGGGAATGACAAGTTCATCGGAAGAGGAAGAGTTCAGTCCGCAGTCTGATTGCTGTGTCATTCAATCAATCAATCAATCACAGAATTTGTAAAGCGCACTACTTACCCGCGAGGGTCTCAAGGCGCTGGGGGAGAAAAAAAGGGGGGGGGGTGCTGCTACTGGTCGAACAACCAGGTCTTGAGTAGCCTCCTGAAGGTCAGCAGGTCTTGGGTCTGTCGTAGGCTTAGTGGAAGGCTGTTCCAGGTCTTGGCGGCGAGGTGGGAGAAGGATCTGCCGCCGGTAGTGGTTCTTCGAATGCGAGGGACGGTGGCGAGGGAGAGGTCGGCGGAGCGGAGTTGGCGGTTGGGGACGTAGAAGAGGAGTCGTCTGTTGAGGTAGGCTGGGCCAGTCTTGTGGAGTGCCTTGTGTGCGTGGATGAGGAGTTTGAAGGAGATTCTCCTGTCGACGGGGAGCCAGTGCAGGTTCCTCAGGTGGGGGTGATGTGGCTGTGGCGTGGTACATCGAGGATCAGGCGTGCGGAGGCGTTTTGTATGCGTTGCAGTCGCTTGATGAGCTTGGCCGGGGCTCCCGCGTAGAGGGCGTTCCCATAGTCGAGTCTGCTGCTGACGAGGGCCTGGGTGACTGTTCTTCTCGTGTCTGTCGGGATCCACCTGTAGATCTTGCGAAGCATGCGGAGGGTGTTGAAGCAGGAGGATGAGACTGCGTTGACTTGCTTGGCCATGGAGAGCGTTGAGTCGAGGATGACTCCCAGGTTGCGTGCGTGGTCGGTGGGTGTCGGGGCTGCTCCCAGCGTCGTTGGCCACCAGGAGTCGTCCCAGGCTGGGGGGTTGGAGCCGAGGATGAGGACCTCTGTCTTCTCCGTGTTCAGTTTTAGTCGGCTGATCTTCATCCAATCGGCGACGGCCTTCATCCCTTCATGGAGGTTGGATTTGGCGGCGAGGGGGTCCTTGGTGAGGGAGAGGATCAGTTGGGTGTCGTCGGCGTAGGAGATTATGTTGAGGTCGTGCTGTCTGGAGATGCGTGTGAGCGGGGCCATGTAGATGTTGAACAGTGTTGGGCTGAGGGACGATCCCTGGGGTACGCCGTAGATGTTCTCGGAGGCTTCGGATCGGAATGGTGGGAGGCGGACTCTCTGGGTTCTGCCGGCGAGGAAGGAGGTGGCCCATTCCAGGGCCTTGTCTCGGATCCCTGCGTCGTGGAGGCGTGCGCGTAGAGTGCGGTGGCAGACAGTGTCGAAGGCGGCGGAGAGGTCCAGCAGGATGAGGGCTGCGGTCTCACCGTTGTCCAGCAGGATCCTGATGTCGGTGGCGGCGATGAGGGCAGTCTCAGTGCTGTGGTTGCTGCGGAACCCCGATTGGGATGGGTCCAGGATGCTGTTTTCTTCGAGGTATCGGGTTAGCTGCTTGTTGACGATCTTCTCGATGACCTTGGCTGGGAACGGAAGCAGGAGATGGGCCGGAAGTTCTTGAGGTCTCTCGGGTCCGCCTTGGGTTTTTTGAGTAGGCCGTTGATCTCTGCGTGTTTCCAGCTCTCTGGGAAGGTCGCGGTCTCGAAGGAGAGATTGATGATGTTGCACAGGTGGGGTGCGATGGAGCTGCTGGCTTTGTTGAAGATGTGGTGCGGGAAAGGGTTTGACGGGGAGCCGGAGTGTATTGTGCTCATGGTCTTGATGGTGTCCTCGATGTTCACGCTGGCCCAGGCTGGCAGGGGATCGTGGTCGATGGTGTGCGGCGGGTCTGGTGCATCGATCTTAGTTGGGGGTGTCTGGGTGTGGAAGCTGTCGTGGATGTCGGCGATCTTGCGGTGGAAGAAGGTGGCGAGGGAATCGCACAGGGGTTGCGACGGTGGGATGTCGTTGGTGTTGGAGCTGGGGTTGGAGAGTTCCTTCACGATGTTGAAAAGCTCCTTGCTGTTGTGTGCGTTGTTGTCGAGGCGGTCTTTGAAGGAGATTCTCTTGGCGGACTTGATGAGGTGGTGGTGGTTACGGATGGCGTCTTTGTGGACTGCGTGGCTGTCCGGTGTCTTATCACTGTGCCTTTTCTTCTCTAGTTTCCGTCAGGTACGCTTGGAAGCTAGGAGTTCCGAGGTGAACCAGCTGGCTCTTTTGGTGGTGTCAGCGTAGGTGGGTTTTTTCAGCGGGGCGAGGGTGTTGGCACAGTCGTCCATCCATCTTCTGAGGTTGCAGGCAGCGTCGTCGGTGTTGGATGGGTCGGAGGGAGGGCTGAGAGCGAAGGTTGCCCGTAGTTGGTTTCGGTGACTTTGCTCCAGCAGCGGCGTGGGATCTGTTGGGTGCGGTGGTGGGTTTCTGGAAGGTGAAATGGATGCAGCGGTGGTCGGTCCAGAGGAGTTCCGTGGTGTGGCTGAAGGAGACGTGGGAGCTGGAGGAGAAGATGGGGTCGAGCGTGTGGCCGGCGGAATGGGTCGGTGTTGTGACGAGCTGGCTCAGACCGAGGTTGGCGAGGTTGTCGATCAGGGTGGTGGAATTGCTGTCGTTCTTGTTCTCCAGGTGAAAATTCAGGTCTCCGAGGAGGATGTAGTCGGTAGAGGTCAGGGCGTGCGTGCTGATGAAGTCGGCGATGGAGTCGCTGAACTGGGGTCGGGGCCCAGGGGGTCTGTAGACGAGGGTGCCTCTGAGGGTGGTGTTGGGGTCCGTGTGGATCTGGAAGTGCATGTGTTCGGCGGTGCTGAGAGTGTTGTCGGTGCTGGTCGAGACCCTGATGGTGTTCTTGTGGACGATGGCGATTCCTCCTCCTACTGCGTTGACACGGTCTCTGCGGGTGATCTTATAGCCGTCTGGGATGGCTATGGTGATGTCGGGGGCGGAGGAGTCGTTCATCCAGGTCTCTGTCAGGAAGGCGACGTCTGGTGATGATGTGTCGAGCAGGTCCCAGAGCTCGACGGCGTGTTTGCGTGCGGAGCGGGTGTTCAGTAGGATGCATCGGAGGTGGTTGCGGTCCTTCTTGGCGGGTGCCTCGGTGGCTCTGAGGCTGGTGTAGCTGCAGTTCCGGCAGGTGAAGGGACCATCGGTGCGTTTCGGGGCGGCCTTGAAGCAGTTGTGCGTCCGTCCGGGGTTGAGAGCGTGGAGTGTGGTGGCATCGTATCGGCGTCTGTCCTCGAGGCTGGTGCCGGGGGCGCACGGCCCAGGGGTTCTGGCGCTGGGCGCGGTCCAGGCACGGACGGGCGCAGACAGGCTTGCCTTAGGCACGCCTTCGGCGCGCCAGCGGCCGCCATATATGGGGAGGTGGGAGGGAGGAGCAGCTGGGAGGCAGGGGCAGCGAATGGGCAGTCAGGGGGCGGGGCCGCAGGGAGCGCAGCGGCGGGATTGGAGAGAGGCAGCGAGGGGTACAGAAGGCAAGAAGGACACAGGGAAATGGGGGCAGCGAGGAGACAGAAGAGAAAACGGGCACACAGCAATGGGGGCAGCGAGGGTACAGAAGGAAAAAAATGGACAAAATACAGTGGGGGCAGCGAGGGAGACAGAAGAGAAAACGGGCACACAGCAATGGGGGCAGCGAGGGTACAGAAGGAAAAAAATGGACAAAATACAGTGGGGGCAGCGAGGGAGACAGAAGAGAAAACGGGCACACAGCAATGGGGGCAGCGAGGGTACAGAAGGAAAAAAATGGACAAAATACAGTGGGGGCAGCGAGGGAGACAGAAGAGAAAACTGGCACACAGCAATGGGGGCAGCGAGGGTACAGAAGGAAAAAAATGGACAAAATACAGTGGGGGCAGCGAGGGGAACAGAAGAGAAAAACGGGCACACAGCAATGGGGGCAGCGAGGGTACAGAAGGAAAAAAAAATTGACAAAATACAGTGGGGGCAGCGAGGGAAAACAGACGAAAAACGGGCACCGAGGCCACAAGCGGAGGGCGAGCTTACCAGCAGCAGCAGCGGGCCGGACACGACAGGCGGAGCTGTGTGGCGGGGGAGCGACCTACCTGGTAAGGTCAAGGGTCGCTCTCCTCACCGTGCAGCGGCCGCCATATATGGGGAGGTGGGAGGGAGGAGCAGCTGGGAGGCAGGGGCAGCGAATGGGCAGTCAGGGGGGCGGGGCCGCAGGGGACGCAGCGGCGGGATTGGAGAGAGGCAGCGAGGGGTACAGAAGGCAAGAAGGACACAGGGAAATGGGGGCAGCGAGGGAGACAGAAGAGAAAACGGGCACACAGCAATGGGGGCAGCGAGGGTACAGAAGGAAAAAAATGGACAAAATACAGTGGGGGCAGCGAGGGAGACAGAAGAGAAAACGGGCACACAGCAATGGGGGCAGCGAGGGTACAGAAGGAAAAAAATGGACAAAATACAGTGGGGGCAGCGAGGGAGACAGAAGAGAAAACGGGCACACAGCAATGGGGCAGCGAGGGTACAGAAGGAAAAAAAAGGACAAAATACAGTGGGGGCAGCGAGGGGAACAGAAGAGAAAAACGGGCACACAGCAATGGGGGCAGCGAGGGTACAGAAGGAAAAAAAATGGACAAAATACAGTGGGGGCAGCGAGGGAAAACAGACGAAAAACGGGCACCGAGGCCACAAGCAGAGGGCGAGCTTACCAGCAGCAGCAGCAGCGGGCCGGACACCACAGGCGGAGCTGTGTGGCGGGGAGCGACCTACCTGGTAAGGTCAAGGGTCGCTCTCCTCACCGCGCAGCGGCCGCCATATGGGGAGGTGGGAGGGAGGAGCAGCTGGGAGGCAGGGGCAGCGAATGGGCAGTCAGGGGGCGGGGCCGCAGGGACGCAGCGGCGGGATTGGAGAGAGGCAGCGAGGGTACAGAAGGCAAGAAGGACACAGGGAAATGGGGGCAGCGAGGGAGACAGAAGAGAAAACGGGCACACAGCAATGGGGGCAGCGAGGGTACAGAAGGGAAAAAAATTGACAAAATACAGTGGGGGCAGCGAGGGAGACAGAAGAGAAAACGGGCACACAGCAATGGGGGCAGCGAGGGTACAGAAGGAAAAAAATGGACAAAATACAGTGGGGGCAGCGAGGGAGACAGAAGAGAAAACTGGCACAAAGCAATGGGGGCAGCGAGGGTACAGAAGGAAAAAAATGGACAAAATACAGTGGGGTCAGCGAGGGAGACAGAAGAGAAAACGGGCACACAGCAATGGGGGCAGCGAGGGTACAGAAGGAAAAAAATGGACAAAATACAGTGGGGGCAGCGAGGGAGACAGAAGAGAAAACGGGCACACAGCAATGGGGGCAGCGAGGGTACAGAAGGAAAAAAATGGACAAAATACAGTGGGGGCAGCGAGGGAGACAGAAGAGAAAGCGGGCACACAGCAATGGGGGCAGCGAGGGTACAGAAGGAAAAAAATGGACAAAATACAGTGGGGGCAGCGAGGGGAACAGAAGAGAAAAACGGGCACACAGCAATGGGGGCAGCGAGGGTACAGAAGGAAAAAAAATGGACAAAATACAGTGGGGGCAGCGAGGGAAAACAGACGAAAAACGGGCACCGAGGCCACAAGCAGAGGGCGAGCTTACCAGCAGCAGCAGCGGGCCGGACACCACAGGCGGATCTGTGTGGCGGGGGACCGACCTACCTGGTAATGTCATTGGTAACCAAACAGAATATGGCAGCCCATGTCGAGGTCCAAGGTGAGTGTCGCAGAGTGTATCGGGGGACAGTGGAAGGTGATGATGCAGAGGGCAGAAACAGGCCATATGGCGGAGATGAATGCTACTGCTTCCTTCTTACCACTAAGGCAGAATCATCCGCATCTTCGTCCCCTGATGTTTCATGTGCCTCACATGTGGGTGGTGTTGTTTTGTGTGCATCACTGTGTGGCAGTGACACATCAGGGGCCGGAGATGTGGATGTAGAAGCAGCAGCAGCATTCATCGGCGCCAGGCCTTGTGGCGGCAATGCCATGATGAAGGTCTGCAGGGCATAGAAGATCCCAGCTACATGTCGCTGGTGTGCAGCCATGGCAGCCATTCTTTCCGCCTGCATCCACTCCATGTTCTCCATGAGCCTCCGCATGTGTCCCAACTCCCGGATGACATCGCTGGAGCCACTCTGACTAGACAGTTGTCCTTGTCTCAGAGTCAGGACTCCAGCGATGTCAGCCATGGATCGTTGGAGAGCATGGAGCGGACTGTCGGTGTCCGTTAGGGACTGTAAGTGGTCCCTGATGGGACTTAGACACCCACGTATGGCATCTAGTTTGGCTGCCATGAGGTCGAACCCCACCCGCACCTGATCAGCCATCTTCTCCTGGCACCCTAACACATGGCGTTGGAAGGCCATGTGTTGTTCGTGGGGGTCCTGGGAGACAGCCGTGGTGGTGGGTGCTTCCTGCTGTGTGGTCTGTGCAGGGGGTGAGGTCTCCTCGATGCAGCTGGGCTGCCCTGCTCCTGGAGTTGAGGTGCCAAAGCTGTCCATGAGCTCTTGGAGGGCGTCGGTGTCGAAGGTGTGGAGGTCCTCTTCGTCATCAGTGAAGAGATGTTCGGTCTGCTCTGCAGGAGGTGTTGATTCTCCCTCTGCAATGTGTAGGTGAGATGCAGTTTAACATTGTGTTCACATGTATGTTGACGCATTGTACGAGTTTACATACAGACTGCATGACAATGTACATTGTGACTGTTTGGGAGGAGCTGCCTATTTGATGCGGGACAGTGGACATTTCGACAACATCACAGATGTGTGTTTGTACCTGTACATTATCATCTCACATTTTCCTGCTATGCCAAATGTGATTGGCCAGTTTCTACACACAAGCAGCACCAGTTGTGTCCTCTGTTCTGTTGTGAACGTGTTGCAGTTTGTACCACATTGTTGTCAATGTTGATGTGCTCTGAATGTTGTGTGTGTGCTGCATTTTGGGAGAGTCGCCCCAGCAGCTCTGATTTTGCTGGCCCTTATCCCTTTCAGGCGGTGTGCCTTTGACTTCTGTGCTTATACAATGCTGAGATGTTGCATACTTGGGTAAATTGGGCTCTTGGTGGGAGTTGGGACTCTGGGGCATGGTTTGTCCCCAGATGTGTCGTTGACGTCAGGGGCTGTTTGTGCACGTGGATGTGTCAGAGTGTGACCTGCTCCTTTACGGATGTGGTCCACACTCAGCCACCTCAGTGTCGTAGCCTGCAACATGTCATGATATATTGACTGCAGCCATGCTATTCGTCATGCAGTGTCACTTGCATTGTCAGTGTGGCTCACAGACACGCCGCTTTGCTGGGTTTGGCACATGTGCATGGGTTGGTTGTGAGATTGGTGATGTGTGGAAAGGGCCCCCTCTGGGCACATAGTCGACGGGGTCCTACTTGCTGTTTCTAGGTGTGCTGCAGTGTGCCAAGGGGCTCAGGGACATGATCCAGAGTCGTGGGTGTGCACTGTGCTATACTTAATGGTGCATGTGTGCCATTGTGCCCATCTCCCCCCGTCCCCCCAGTCCCTGGTCTTTACTCACCCTGTTGCTGTTGTCAGGTCATATTGAGCAGTGTCCGGTCCCCCAACTCCTGCCACCGTCTCCACACTGATGACTGTGGACACCATTTCCTCCATCTCATCCAGCTCCTCCTGTGGCGCTGGACTCCCTCCTCCAGTCTGCATTGCTGCCTTCTGGTTGTTGCCGAGTTTCTGCTTGGTTTTGCGCTTCACATCATTCCAGCGCCTCTTGAGCTCTTCCATTGTCTTCCTCAGCACTCCGACTGCATTCACCTTGTCCAGGATGTACTGCCATATTCCATTTTTTGTTGCCAATGACACAGTGGAGGTGACGAACAGTTGTTGATGGTGTTCTATCACCTCCGTTATCAGGATCCTGTTTTCCTGCGGACTGAACCGCGTCTTCCTCTTCTTCTTCTCCTTGCCCTTCCCGGACCCCGAGGTCCCAGGCTGGTCCTCCGTGGGGCTTGTGGGGTTCTGGTTGTCCTCTGTACTTGCTCCGGCTACCTCCATTGTGCTTCGCAGTTGTTTTGGTTTTGTTTGTATTTTTTTTCTTTTCTGCTTTTATAGTGATTTTTCCCGCCTGACGTGTGTGAATTGCAGGCCTGGCGCAGCTTATCGCTGATTTTTTTATCGTGGTTGAGCCCATCGCCACTTTTTTCACGTTCGGCTTTAGATTTTTATCGCAGTCCCGGTGATGTTATCGCGGACATTTGACGCGTTATCGGGAAACTATCGCATGTTACATGCCGTGTTGGGAATACGACGTTAACACGGAGATATTTTCCCGCGATATGAAAAGTTGCCTTAACCTATTTTGGCGATGATTATCGCACGTTCTTGAGAATATTCCCCATAGTATTTGTGATTTCATGTCCGTCCGTTTCTGTCCTGACGTGTTATAGTCCTCCAGGGCACTAATTCTGGACTCTGCTTCTGTGATCCTGTTGGCAAGTCCCTTAAAGTCATTACAGCGAGCCTGTAAAACCTGATGCATAGCGTCAGTATTGGCTATGGTCTCTTGTGCCAGATCACAAAGTGCACCCAGTCGCTATAAGGTGATATCCATATTCGAGGTCATGTCCGTTTTGGGTTTGACTAGTGAATCTGTTAATGGCGAGCCCACCTTGGCACGTTTCAGAGTGACTCTTGTGTCCTTAGTGTTCTTGTGATCTTTGGTGTTTTTGCCCTTATGGTCGGCCATTGCGGGACATTGTACTGTCCAACCCAATGTTAAATTATAAGTGGCATGGATTTGCAGGGAGGGTGTTTTTTGCACAGGACTGTGGTTACCAACGGGGGTTGCTGCGAAGGTAAGTGGTAAAGTAACTGTGTCCTGGCAGTATCTGGCCAGGACAGTAGTGGTAGCCTTTAAGACCCTAGGAAGTATCAATTACATATGAGATCTAGCACTTACTCGTTTTTTGAAAGACAGCAGAGTGTTATTAACGCTCGGAAGCCTCTATGAATGTGTCGGCAGGTTGGAGATGCTTCTAGGTGTCCGGGTTGCTGTAAAATGCTTCGTGGGCTGAGGAGCTAAGAGTCGACAGATAGTGTGGTAGCACGATCGGTATAGTCGGCCAACCGTGCCGCTGTGAAGCACTCCATATTCTAGCAGCGCGGTGCACCTACTCCCCTCGAGGGACCTGCTCTAGCCCTCCAAACCCTCAGAGTCTCCCTAATCTGTTGCACGCTCGCTTCGCTCGCTCTGTGCATTTCATTTGTTACCAGTAGTGAAGATGGTGTCCACCATCTTGGGCCTGCTGGATGGGTGGAGGGGAGGGGAACAAAGAGAAACCAGTGCATTCATCGGCTCGAAAAGGGGCTGGTGTGTCACGGAAGCGCCTGCAGAGTGTCTCAGACGTTCTGCTCCCGGAAGCTGCTTCTTTATTCAGCTGGGCCATGTTGGACTTGTGATCCAGATGGATCAGACGGCCATCGCGCTCGGGCGCAAGTCACGCCCCGTACCTACAGATGGATCAAGCACTTAACCCTCAGATCAGGCGGTCATCTCACTCTGGCGTAAGCCATGCTCCCTACCCATTCATTGTGGATTTAAAGCTGGTCACGCTCGATGTCGATACTATAACTTAGGTTGATTCCCCATTAAAAGCTGAATATATTGTCTGTCATAATGAATAGTAAGATGGTGCCAAACCAAAGCAGCTGTCTAAACTACTTTAAATCTGAACATATTTATTAAACAAGGTGCAGTATTGCAATGCTGAAGCATCAAAGATACCCCCTCATGTCAATTGAGCAGCTAATGCTTCCCACCTCCCCTTTGCATGAGCTTTTTATACACATTTTTTACTGAAACATTTAAAGAAACACGTGACAGAAACTGAAACTTTGATGTCACTCGGGGGCATAACTAGACCCAAACTTCAGGGTAGAGAGGCTGGGGGGGGGGGGCTAACACTCCCAGCAATGGGGCAGGGCAAGCATTTCCAGAAATTGGGTCAGAGCTAACCTCATAGCCATTAAATGAGGAAAAAGAAGCGACTAGTTGTGCAGTTTAAACATATTGGACAAACCTGATAGTATAACAAACATATTCTTTTAGAGTTTACTCTGTTCCTAGGCTTCAACTCATTGCAAGTCTAGAAAAATGCTCCTGACCCATTGTTGTTTGTTTTAGTTTACCCAATGAGATGTAAAATATTCATGGGCAAGTTTGCCCTTATGTACAGGTACCAAAATATTAGGCTTCGTAGCAGTGCTTAATTTAAGTCAGTTGCAGGTGGAGCCCTCTGGCACTCATTTTCAGGGTCCCACACATATATTTCCTCATCAGATTTAGTTAGTAATAAATAGAGAGCGAAACCCAAAAGTGAAATTGTAGGAAGAGAAAGTTGGCAAAATTGTGGCCAAGGAAGAAAGCAGAGATGAAAAATAGCCTGTAAGAGGGAGGAAAAAGCACATGGAGCACCTGGTGGTGGATACAAGTGGCACACAGTAGAATGACGTTTAGGCAGACTTTGTATTCGGCTCTAACAATATTTGAAATTGCTGAATACAGACTCCTGAGCAAGACTCTGGGCCCTGGCATTTATTATTTTGCAAATTAAGTACCACATGTTCCGTTGGGGTTTGAGACTGGAAAGTCACAGATTAAATTCCCTTAATACCATTCCTTCTTTCTGAGTTTATTGTGTTCGTAATATTGCTGCTTGTAAATGCACTGCCACACACCTGCGCTACACTAAATAACAATCTAATAATTGTTGTTACCATGCCACATTGAGCAGTTCCCATATATGTAGCATATTGAGCCACATCCATGCAGGAATGCACCAGGCTGATACTGACGAGCTGGCAAAAAAGTTACCAAGTAGAGAGTATTATGGGCAGAGGTGCCAGTCTCGATGGTAGGGGTCTAGCAGAATACAGCTACAAAGTTATTTGTTTATGAAGATTGGTCCAATTCCCTTTAAAAATTAAAAGACTCAAAAGCAAAGGAGAGGTCAAGGACAGGCGTTCTGGTTCTCCATTTGAATCCATTGCAATGTTTAAATCATCCCATGTGGAAGTCAGTGCTGTCTTTCTGCCACAGTCATGCAAAAGAAACAATTGATGGACGGAATGCTGGACAATGCAAACATTCACCCCCAGTCACAAGGATCTGGGTTTAATCCATCATTCTTTTGCTCACCACACCACCCCAGTTTGGACCCAGCCATATGCAAATCAGTCTTGACCCTGTTCCTTATGGGAACAGTCCAGCCCGAACTGCCAAGCCAGGTCCTCCCTAGACCGGAAACAAGCATCTTGGGACCGGTTTCAGGGCATCACCCTTCATCATCCAGGCTAGCTTGAATCCAGTGGTGTAGTGAGCACGGGACCCACTTCTGGGCATACCCTTCCCACTTAGGGCGACTTATGCAAAAGAAACAATTGATGGACGGAATGCTGGACAATGCAAACATTCACCCCCAGTCACAAGGATCTGGGTTTAATCCATCATAATGCTGGACAATGCAAACATTCACCCAAATGCTGGACAATGCAAACATTCACCCAATGCTGGACAATGTAAACATTCACCCAGATCTCTGTACTGGGGTGAATGTATGACATTGTTCTGCATTCTGTCCATCAATTTTTCTTTTTGCATTTGTCACCCCGAGTGGGACGGGTATGCCCAGACGTGGGTCTCGTGCTCTCCATGCCACTGGAGTCAAGCTATCCTGGCTGATGAGGGCTGAAATCCCGAAACCGGTCCTAGGATGCTTGTTTCCAGTCCAGGGAGGACCTGGCCTGGCAGTTCGGGCTGGACTGTTCCCATTGGGCGCAAGGTCAAGACTGATTTGCATATGGCTGGGTCCAAACTGGAATGGCATGGTGAGCAAAAAAACGATGGATTTAGGCCCAGATCTCTGTACTGGGGTGAATGTATGACATTGTTCTGCATTCTGTCCATCAATTGTTCTTTTTGTGTTTCTGCCACAGTCATACCAGAATCTGTTTTGGTAATCTGAGAGAAGGTTACTTTCTTAGACGAATGTAGATATTTGTCTTGAAGTAGATCGTTCATTCTTTTTGCCTAAAAACAATTGGTTATTGACCAGAAGTTAAAAGAAGCCTTTGTTTGAAGGCCTCTTTGTTTATGGAGTTCTTTTGGGAACAGACCTCAAGCCAAAGAGGAGTTGATATTTCTGGCTGGAATGGCTGCAGGGCTATTAATGAGGATATTCTTGTATATAAACGATACATTGGTCCGCTGATAATTGTGCTGTCCTACAAGCTTTTGCAGCATTGATGAAGTCCTGTGTGGTCCTGAGGCGAAAGGTGAATAACTGTGGTTGTTTTCATGATTTGTTTTATCGTAACCTGCTCAAGACTGCTGGAATTGTGATTTAGCAATGATTGAGCAATGAAGAGGGGAGCAGGGGGGTCTAAAATTATTTGGAGGGTTTGGAAGGAATGCAGATGTACCAGGCACACAGCAAGGGCAAGTGGCAAGGCCTTTGACTATGCAGCCTAAGCATCAAGATGTCCAAAGTTACTGCCACTTCAGGTACTGTGGTTGGAAGACGCTTTTTCCTGTGAATTCCTCTGGAAAGGCCTATTTTGGTGACCTTGAGGGCCATCATCAGTTCTCCCTGTTCAAATCCCTCCCCTGTCTCGTATTAAGGTCTCTTGGTCACTGTCTACTCTTCTGGCCACAGATCAGATTTCCAGGACATAGGACAGGGTACTTTGAAGCAAGGCAGGCGACCGGTCTCATGGTGTTCCTGGCTCCAGTGGAACTTTCATGCTACCTACTCCTGGGTTGTACTTCAGAAGAAAAGTAAACATCCATGTTGCGTACTATATAAAGGTTGAACAGTGGCTTTTTATTGCAGGTGTATGCTGTACAGACATGGGCAATTATTGGAAAGAATATATATTTAGTTAAATGATTACACCCTCAGTCAGAAATATGAATCAGTTTAGTATCCATGCAGTGACACATTTAACAGAGTTCACTAAACATGTACGGATTGAACAAACCATAAGAGAGCCCATAATAATTTAGGAAAAATATAATGTTACATGAATATGCTGTACTAGAAAGGATACATATTCCGACAGGAAAGCTGTGCACTACCTAGCTCCTTGTAGTTACTGTCATTCACTTACTAAGATTTCAATGAGTCAAAGGCACAATGGGTGAAGATAGGAACTGTGCAAGATAATTGGCAATAAATTAAAACAATGTGATTTTGAATAATGCAGTGTGTTATAAAACCACTCAATGCATCAGTCTGGAAAGTTAAGATACTTGTATAGTGTTGTGATGCACTTTTGTAAAACACTGTAGTTAGCGGTTGTGTTTCTGAGATTCAGAGTGTTACTTTTTAGGTTTGGATGCACACCGCAGCAGTCAACCGACCATAAGTGATCAACAGAAGAGCTTTAAGAAGCACACTTGAGAGGGGCTTTGTCTCTGCCCACATGTTGGTTACCTTGAGTACAATATTTGATTGGGTAGAAGGCGTATGCTGCCATTGAGAAACATTGCTTGTCGTAATCCTGTTGGCTCCGGAGGGTAGCTCAATAACCTAACAAAAAACATAATGATGTGGCAGTTTGCATTGGGAAGACTTCTTTACAACGTGGTAATAGTATTGGCTAATATTATTCCTAAAGCATGATGGCATGCTTACTCTCTTCATTAACTGCACTGTGGACCATGTTTTTATTGATAGGGTTTTTAATAAGGATGTTCCCTAATTCAAAATGGCCACGTCATCCACATTAATGCTGCAAAGGCGTCTGTGCAGTATTTTTTTCTTCCCCTTTTACATTTGTGCTGTGAAGAATATGCAATTGGTTCTGCCCTTCCATTCCAGTACTCTGGACCTGCCTGTTGCTGCAGCCCAACATGCCTCATGCTGATTCTTCCTGCTGCATCAATGCACTGTCTCAGTTTGCTCTCCCTACTGCAGGCGCCTGCACGTGTGCAGCTTCCCGAAGCCAGCGGAGCCAGATTCAGTTATTGGGATAGCCCAGACCACATCGCTCAATTTTGATTATAAATTGTGAACAATTACAGCAATTATATCCATATTACAATTAGACAATGCTTTTATTTCATTGCAAAATCTCTGCTCCAATCCTTTCTTCAGACGGTGTGCACTCAACTCATACACTGTCCTCCCTACACCCTGCAGATTCTACTCACTAGTACAGACTAATATATGTAAGTGGTGGGGTGTGATACTTCCCCTCACCCCACCCCCAAATTCCAGTGAGCAAAAATAAGTACACATTCCTACATTTGGGGTCAAATTTGGTAAAACACCGAAGACTCTTATAGGGCATTCGTGATTCCACTACTTTCATGGTGCACCAGGGAAGCCTAGCCTTTCTTACTAGTAGATCAAGTTTTTGTTCAATTGTTGAAACTCAAAAATTACTTCCACTGTACCAAGGTCAGCATTGTTTCATGGGTCAGCCCCTTATGCCAAGGACTACATACAATAAGACAGAGGCAGAAATTTGCTGTGGATACTTCAGCCATAGTCATGGGTACATCTGAAATTTCCTCCGGTATACAAGGATCAGCATTTTTCCATTGGCGCCCCCTATAAAATGAGTACAGGAAATCGTATGACAAGAATTTTCTCAAATATCAGTTCCAGGATTTTGCTCTGGACCCATCCCATATGCTAAGAATTACGTGCATCATTTCAAGAACTTTAGCCAGGTGTAGTGGCGCGTATTCTGTGTCTCTGCTCCCAAGTATGACTAGGCTAGCGGCTCTCTCAGTTAGACAGTTTGAGTCCCCACAGCCAATGATTGTGTCTTAATAGAAGCATACCAGGGCCTGCAGTTTGCCATAGGTAATATCTCCCACCATATGCTATTAGTGCCTTTGTCCATAAGGCAAGAATAACCTCCAGTATGCCAGACCAGCAGCACACTTGCACGCATAACACACATGCACTCACATGCAAGCACATACTCACACACATTCTCTCACACTTTCCTTCTCACTGTATCTCTTGCACTCTTTCGTACATTTGCACTTTTTTACACTAACACTTCCAGTAGGCAATCTGCTTTTATTGTGTTAGAAAAATTTGCCCTGTTGCTTCCGCTATACCTGTCTTGCCTTTTAGTGAAGCTTAATAAAAACATAGTCTCTATACGCTATTCAAAAATAATATATTGCCATGGCAATGTTTGTTACAAATATGATGTGAATAAAAAGTACACTTCCTTAAAATAGATGTACAGGGCTTATAATTATTTGGTTTCACATGTGGATCAAGCAGTTACGGTATTGGAAATTAACTAATCCACTTTCTAACATGTAATATCACAGCATCCAACTGATCTTATGAAATGCTTGACTTCGTCGGCAACCATGGATATTATCCAGTAAGACTTTGCATTTTGGGATTTTGAGATCCAACTTACAATGTCAAAAAAAAATACATGTCTCGGAATGAAGCATTGTGGTAAATGGGAAGCCAGGACTGGCTAAAGGTGTCTCATAAAATACTCAATCCAGCACCATACCCCAAAGCCTCAGCCCTAGTCCCCTTCCTTGCGCCATTCCACATATTCAGTCCACTCTTCCCCTCTTGCACAGGCCCCGTTGTTTCAGATAGAATTAGGTAGGCATATATTTCTACAGAAAGAGCAGGTATCCTGTGGGTGCCTTTGTAGAAATACATGTATATTCAAAAGAGTTGTGGAATTTTTATGTGTACATAATAAGAGGTGTGATCATGTAAGTGCTGGGTGATGGTAAATAGTGTGAGTGAGTGGTGTAAGTATAGGGTGAAAAATATGCTGATGCGAGTGTACGGTGAGCTGCTTGAATGCAATGTGAGAGGAGGGCCCATGTGATTGTCAGGTGAGAGGAGCGCATGCAGAGTGAGAAGAGTGAGTGCAGGGTAGTGTAAGTGGTGTAAATGCAGGGTGAGTGGTGTGCCCTTGTGTGAGTGCAGAGTAAGCAGTGACAGTGAAGGGTGATCTGTGAGAGTGACTGCATGGTGAGAGGAGCTAGTGCAGGCTGAGTGGTGTGACCCTATACGTTCCGGCAGACTAATGAGCCTGTGTGCACACAGGGGAACAGGGTGCCTGTATAAGTGCAGGCTAAGAGATGTGTCTTTGTGAGTGCAGTATGAGTGCTGTGACTCAATGGTGAGTGATGCGCTTGTTTACGTGGTGTGAGTACTGTGCCTATGTGAGTAAAGGGTGAGCTGTGTGAGTGACAGGAGTGCCTATGTGATTACACGAGAGCGATGTGACAGTGTGTGAGTAGGGTGAGAGGAGTGACTGCAGGGTGAGTGATGTGGCCATTTGAGTTTGGGTGCGGGTGAAAGTGCAGAGCGGGAGAAATGAATGCATTGTGAGTGATGTGCTTGTTTGAGTGAGATTGCAGAGTTAGCAGTGAGAGTCACAGGTGAGTGAAGTGTCAACTGAGTGCAGGGAGAGTATTGTGCCCGAGTGACTGCAGGGTAAGTGTAGGTTGAACAGCGGGAGTGAATGGTGTGCATGCATTGTGATCACTGTGAGTGCAGGGTGAGCGGTGTGCTCATTTGACCAGAGGATCAGTGAATGGAGATCAGCGTGAGTTCATAGCGAGTGGCATGAGTGCAGTGCGGTCACTGTGAGTGTAGGCTGAGCGGTGTGCTTGTGTGAGAGCAGGGTAAGAGAAGGATGAACGGTGAGAGTGCAGGGTAACAGCATGAGTGGATATGAGCAGTGTGAGTGCAGTGTGATCGCTGTGAGGGGTGAAAGTGACAGGTGAATGGAGTGTCGTGCATGCAGGGTGAGCTGTGTGCTTGTGTGAGAACAGGGTAGGAGGAGGGTGAATGGTGAGCAGTGTGAGTGCAGCCCGTGTGATGCTGTAAGTGCAAGGTGAGTGTGAAAGTGAAGGGTGAGTGGTGAGAATGAGGAGTGAGTAGTCTGAATGCAGCATGTATTCCCAGGCGCTTGGAGTAACTCAGCATGTTATTGACGGTTAGCAAGTAGGGCTTTAAATATAAGTGGTTTCTCTGCTACCTGGCCAGGAAATGGGCACGGATAAACGCTTCCAAGCCTGCATGGAATCAGTTGGAAGATGGATGACAGAGAATTGTCTAAAGCTCAATTCAGGCAAAACTGAGGTTTTATTGTTTGGAAAGGACACCAACTTTTGGACACCGAGTTGGTGGCCTGACTCGATGGGCTCTCTCCCGATACCTTCTAAGAAGGTAAAAAATTTGGGAGTAATAGTCGATGAGAGACTTACCTTTGGGGAGCAAGTAAATGCAGTGGCATCAACAACAGCCTATGTGCTTAGAGCAGTCAGGAAAGTATTGCCATTCCTACCCTGGGGTAGCCGGCAAACAGTGGTCACAGCACTGATATTGTCGAGGCTGGACTATTGCAATAGCCTGTATTTGAATATCCAACAAAAATTTATGAACAAACTCCAGCTGCTACAAAATGCAGCTGCTAGACTCCTCACGGGCACATCCAAGTTCTCTCCCATCTCCAAGGAAATAAAGAAATTGCACTGGTTCCCTGTAAGGAGTCTAGTGCGTTTTAAATCGCTCTGTGTGGTTTTCAATGCTCTTCAAGGTACAGGCCCAGACTTTTTAAAATAGCTGTTCCAGTGGTACACACCGAAAAGGACACTTCGTTCACTGGGTGCCAAGTTGGTCTCCGTGCCGCACACACAAATAGTTCTGTGGGGTGGCAGAAGCTTTGCCGTTGGTGCGGCGAAAGCCTGGATTGCCCTTCCGTTCCACCTAAGAAATGCCACGGATCTTCTAGCCTTTAGGAAGGGCTTAAAGACCTGGCTTTTTGCTGAATAAACCTCATTTCCTCCGTGCTTTTGCCTTCTAGATAAATAATTAGCGCCAGGACGCCCATGGGTAACAGCGCGCTTTAAAAATACTATTAACATAAGCTAAACTATTGCTAATATGGCATCAATCCGGGATGGAGGGCGGAGGAAATAAATGTGCTGATCCTGCAACAAACTTTCAGTCTCGTGATGAGGGTTGCCAGCTGACTGGATTTCTGCCTGCACCACTGGTATTTTGATGTCACGTCCAGTACAAAAATAAGCAAAATCACCTAAAGCCCGTTTTATTATCACTTATAGGTGCATACTTCAAACAGCAAATTTAAATAGAAAGCCCTTTTAAATGTGTTCTAGGGCTGCATTAGTGATCTATGACTAATAATTAAAGGAAACTAAGACATAAAAGTCATGCTACAAATGAATACATACAATTTTATTTACAGCCCTTTTTAGTGTCAAGGCCAGGCCTTTGCAGACTCTTTAAACAACAAGAAATGGCCAGTATTTTTCTTTTCGGAAATGTGGCATCCCTACTCTTGATATGCCTTTTCAAGAAATGAATCCTCCCACTGTGGCAGTAAAAATGAAATGCAAATGTAAGGAATAGGCAGATTGGGGATCCAGGGGGTACTGGAACCACTGAACAAAAACAAAAAAAAGCCTCATTAACTAGTTCACTAAAAAGGCATGTAAATGGTCTTTTAAAGACCTTTGGGAAACTCGGGTGTGGCCGAGATAAGCCTTCAGACACTGCCCAGCCGATAATAAGATACTGGGCAAGTTTACAGCTGCTAAATAAACAGCATTTCTGATAAGACTGGCCAGATTAGGATTGTACTGGAAAAGGCAACACAATGCCATGTGTGTAGGCTGTACAGTGTAATTTGTAACTGTAGAGGACGGGGTTATAAATAAGTGAGCACGCCATAGGTGGAAAATCGTACTTTTTCTTCGCACACATACAAATGTATTTGCAACATCTAGGTTTTGCTTTATAGAGCCACCTGTGTGATGATGCATTCTAATATTACCTACTTCCAAAAGAAGACTGTTGGTTCTGGTGCTGCTTCTGCTCCACTTGCTAAGTCTACTTCCATTTGACCGCATGCTGGAGTGGGAGATCAACGTAGTGAGCGGAGAGATTGCGCTCTCTCAGTGAAGGCTGTACATAAGCTCCAGTTTCGGTGGTAATCGGAATTGTAGTGCGAGATCCAAACAGTAAAGGTCCCTTTTGATAGACTGCTTATCTCCCTCTATTGCTGGTGTGCCGAGCATCTCACTATGTGCGTCCGCATTAAGCCAGAATCCCTTGTAGTCGTTTAACCGCTCTTATTTAAAAGTAGCAGCACCATCAAGAAAGTCTAAACGGGGGACTCACAAACAGTATTACAATGACATTATCCTTGATCTGGCTCCTCGGGCAATCTCTTCTCAGACTGATGAGTCAAGGTCCTGTCTTCTCCACCCCCTCACCTATATTTCTACTTCGAGTGGGGGGAACCCCTCTGCTTGTGGCTAGCGACAACTTACCTTTTCAATTGGAAGGCTTTTTTGGTCAGCTTAAGACCTGACTTAAGTTGGAACTCTCCCCCTTGTTATTACGTTTGGACGCCCTGGAATCCAAAATAGCTTCGGCCCTGGTGTGCCCTTGCTCATTAGCCCCTGCTTGTAAAGACAATGCCAGGCCAACTGGGACTACCCAACAAGATACTTGTGTTAAAGTTGTATCGGCCATTAGTTTGGCCCCTAGCTTGCTAAGGGCCCCCTAGGGCGTGAGTTCGTGCCCGACAAAACCGTAGTCCATCTACCACCTGCAACGTGTCCTTATGTGGCTGTGCTGATTGAGGTTCCCCCTTTGAGCAAGGACCATTCTGAAGCTTATGAGGAACTATACAATAATACACTGACTGGTTAGTTCAGCACAAAGGGTTTCCGTTAACTAATGCCAAAGATATATTAATGGTGCACAGATGTGCTTGGGTTGGACCTGACCCTGGAGACACCACCAGTGACTGTATCATCATCAATTTTAGATTCCCATTTTTAGTGTATAATTTATTGTTTGGCTTTTGCTTGCCCACTGCTCCGAGGAGCGCTGTTACCTTGGCCCCATTGGGCTTCTTTTACAAACCGCCAACTGTTTATATCATTTGAATAGATTTAGCCCCAGGGGTCCTCCCTTTAATCAACTTAGAGCCGTTGAGGATTTTCGGCACTTGCCCTCCCCTTGTCAATTCACCCTGCACACTTTTGGAATGCTACCTGGATCTCCTTCCCAAGGACAATCTTGACTGACGAACTTTCATTAACACATTTGATAATATTGCTCTGCAGGAAACCTGGGCGACCACTCCCATTTTATTTGATGGTTATGCATGCTATTTGTGCCAAGCAACTACAACAATTTTGTTAACTCTGTATGTACTTATGTTACTCAGTTGTTTAATTTTCTTGTCCAATTTTAAATCCCCAAAGGATAATGCCAAGTTGCCACCTTCATATATCTTGTGTGGCGATTTTAATACAAAAGTAGCTGGGGGAGGTCTCCTGGAAGGGAGATCTCTAGAGGAGCTCAGCGAAGCAAGGGGTATTGAGCTGGTAAAATATTTGGCTTCAAACGATCTTATTGATTTTAGTTGATCATTTAAATGAGGATATGTGCTTTCTGCCAACTTATAGGGAGTCACAGCCGCCATTTGACTATTGATTATATTTTTGTATCCAGTAATTTAATGGATCGTTTCTTTAAAGGAGAGGTCATGCAAATGGATTGTCTATTACAGGTTTGCTGTCCGTGAACAGGCTTAAACCGACTAGTAATGTCATACCCACTCATACTAGAGATGGGCTTAGACTGGTCTGGCTCCTCAAAGACCCTTTAATCGCCCTTGGCTCCATGCTAACCCAGTCCTGGGATTTATTTCTCAATTGCGTATCAGAAGCCTGTGGGAGTGTTATGTTAGATCACTATGTTGCATTAGTTCAGACCATTAAACATTTTCTCTCCAAACCAGTGTGGCCAGACAAGGGAGACCCTCTATGGTTCGACGAGCATTGCTCGGCAGAAAACCGACGCCGAAGGTCGGCTTTAGCTGTCTCCTCGAGAGTGCCATCTGAGGTGCAACTTGCTCGTCAAGTACATAAGCTAGCTCTCAAAGCTAGAAAAGAGGCCCTCCATAAGCTGGACTGGGAATTCTGGAAACCACTGCAGTTGGTAACAGTAGTAAAAACAAATTGGGATGCTGTTAATAAAATCATGTCAAGAAAAGTCCCTGATAACTCTCTGCTACAATGTAATATTCTTGGTTCTGAGTGGGTGGCTCCCTTCTCTTCTATTGACCATCTAGAAGAAGATGAAGAGGTAGTTGATCATTTACACTGCAGACTAATCAATTCTTCCCCTGATAGAAGTTGAATTGGCTATACTTGAGAGTGTAGGTGGTAAGGCCCCTGGCCCAGATGGGACCCCAGTTGATTTAATAAGATGCAACATTGCTCTCTGGGGTCCCTTGATCACTAATATTTTTAATGGTTCGTTAAATACTCAAATCCCACAATCATGGAAACTGGCAACAATTGTACCAGTTTTCAAGAAAGACGATCGGTGCCAAAGTGCTATAGGCCTGTCTCTTTACTAGATAGTACTGTCAAAATTATTGGTAGGGTTATTTACAACCGTCTTGCTACATGGGCCCAGGAGCAGCATATTCTGTCCACATTCCAATTTGGGTTCCGCGCAGGATTGGGGATGATTGAACAGTGCGTCAATCTGAGCCTAATAATTAATAAGCATATGTCAGTCAAACGCTGTCCTCTCAATATGGCCTTCATGGACCTTTCAACAACGTTTGATTCTGTTAACAGGTCCAAGTTGTGGCTGAGGCTTCTGGATATGAGCGTTGAAGCATCTCTGGTGAATTTTTGCATAATCTGCATGCTGCCCTAATGGCAAAAGTGCATTTAAGCCCAGAAGGTGAAATGTCCCTGGTATTCAGCCTCATGCGCGGTGTGCGCCAAATATGTATTTTGGCCCCTATACTTTTTATTTTATATATTAATGACCTTTGTCCACACTTGATCTCTGTTCAGGTCGACACCCCTATTGTGGCTGACACCCAGGTGCTGCACTTTTATAAGCAGACGAATCGTTCCGACCGGCTCGGACCTCAAAACCACTGCGTGTACTAGTGGGCCGATTCGTCCAGTTCATGGATTGCCTCAACCTGGCCACCAGCTATGGCAAATCCCATATCATGGCCTCTGGACCAGGTAGAATTGATACCTGTAGAATTATTATAAAGGGGCAGCCCTTGCACAGCATAAAAGATTTTAGTTATCTGGGCGTCACTTTTAATTCTTCTGGTTCTTGGCGGTCCCAACTCTCAAGTTCATGCCTCAAACTCACCAGGGCAGACGGAGCCATTCTCAGTTTAGCTAAATCGAGAGGGAAGGGGACCATCACACCACTTTAAAAAATGTACAACGCCCAATGCATCCCGGCTGCTACATACGGGGCGGAGATATGGGGATTCTAAATATGGTCCCCACATCTGCTTGAGGAAAATCGTATTGTAGAAAGTTTTTACAGCTTCCTAGTCCAGTTTTATTTTACACACAGAGTTAAACCAGCGCTATATTGAAGGTAGTGTCCATCTGACCCCTTTGCTACTGTGGGTCAACATATGGACGAACCCTCAAGCAAAGCTCTGTAGGGATTTCATCTCAGATTGTCTTAGTCTGGATAATTGGTTCTCTATTTCCTGGCGGAATATATATCTCTTCATCATTCTAGGAGTTGGGGTTGTCCTCTCTGTTCTGGTCCCCTATAAAGCTAAAGAAGGCTTATAAATAAATAAATAAATTTATGCTGAAAAAAGGCTGCGAAAGGAATTGGTGAAAAGTACTGTGATTAGTTCTCATCATACTCTATCTAGCCCGGAGCCTGTTTCATACCTTTCACTAGTATTAACACAATGGGAAAGGTCTCTCCTTTTTCGATTTAGATCCAGCTGTGTGGCAACTCATGAGCTTCAGAAAGCTTACCGATATCTTGGGAGGAATTACGCAGGCATGTCCCTGTGACAGTGTTTCTACGCAATCACTACTGCACTATATGTTCTTCTGCAAATATTTTAGTTATTTGCGAAGATTTTTTCTTAAACCCCTTTTAAAAACCTTAGGGTACAGTAGATCTGTGCAGGCCTTGCACAAGTTGCAATCACTTAATACGCCAATTTTTTGTTTTAGGGTGAGTGCTTTTCTTAAAGCTGCAGTTTATACCAGGAATACAGTGGAAGGGTAACAATACCGTTTTTTAAAAACTTTTTTTTTGTAACTCTTTTTATTAAAACAAAAAAATAAAGGCACAGTAATACAGGTAGTCAGTTGACCACAATTAAGCACAGTATGGGTACAGTCAATCATCCAAGTATATTCCGGTGTTTGCACATTTTCTTTCCGCTAGCTTTCTTCACTTGGTAGGTCTTGTATCCCATCCATCCGTCTACGAAGTTCTATTGTAGGGCACAGGCATATCTCGCCCCTGTGTGTGTTCCTTGCAGCCCATTTTCGATCCCATTTCTTGGGGCACCCTCTATTTTTAAAAACATCTTTCTCTGCAATCATGGCTTTATCCATGTCTCCTACCCACCCTTTCAATAGTGGTGGCGGGACTCCCCATTTTTGCACAATATTATGTTTCGCCAAATCCCACCCCAGTGAGACCCATGATTGTTCAGTTTGGGTGAAGCTGTTGCCTCCCAGATGTTTAATAAGCAAAGTTTCGGGGTGGGATTTAGTTTTTTTCCTCCTACGTCCTCCATCTTAGATGTTACAGCGTCCCAGTACTTTTGAATAATTGAACATGCCCACATTGTGTGAAAAAAGGAACTCTCTAGGGTACATCTACGGTGGCATAGCGAATCGGATCGCCTTCCCATCTTTGCCAGGATGTTGGCGACTAAGTAGGTTCGGTGTAAAGTCTTGAGTTGGATCAGCCTCAGCCTCATAGGGATAGCGACTTCCCTGGGCGAGGCCAAAGCCTCTCGCCAGTCGTCGTCGTCTAATACACCTACCTCTATTTCCCACTGTTGTCTAAGTTTTGTCAGAGGATCTGGTCGGTTGTTGATCAATTTTTTGTATGTTAAAGAAATGGCTTTCTTGGGCATTGGATCCAATAGTAATCTATCTTCGAGCGGAGATGATTCAGGGATTTGGCCTTCAGCGGGTATCACCGCCTTTAGGACATGGCTGATCTGCAAATATCTAAAAGTCTCAGACTGTGCTAGTTGGTATTCTTTCTGCAGGTCTGTGAATGTGGCCAGTCTTTTATTTTTCCACATGTCCTCAACAGTTGAGATATCAATCCGGTCCCATTTGTCAAATCCAGGGCAGGAGCTCAAACGACCCAGCCATTCAGTCTCCCAGTGTGGGGTTGCTAACGTAATTTTTTTTATCCCAACCCAATTTTGTGTTGACTACATGCCAAATTTCTATTGTTCGGGCCGTAGGTCCCGTTAGTCCTAATTTTTTAGGTTTTGTGTATAGGGCTCTTCGATAACCCCCCTTTCCCATCAGCCATAAATCAGTACAGGTACTTGGCTCATCTTGTGTGCCATATACCCATCGGTTGATCACTGTTATTTGTGATGCCCAATAGTACACCCTGAGGTCGGGCAGTGCGATCCCACCATCTTCCCATCCCGCCGTTAACTTCTGTAATGCAATTCGTGGTGCCCGCCCATCCTATAGTAGAGTGCGAACCGCGTTGTCGATATCTAAGAAATAGAAGTCTGGGACCGTAAATGGGGTATTTTGCAGTGCATATAGAAAACGAGGTAGCGCCAGCATTTTAAAAAGCGCTGCTAACAATATCAGTTTTATTCACGTAATAATAGCACCTTAGTTTTAGATATTTATTGTTTTCAATCGTGCTGTATTTATATCTAATAAGCACTTTGCACTTTTTACGGCTGCTGCCAGTATGGTTCATAAGCTGTTGCTATACTCTGCTGAGTGTTTTGCCTGTATGAAATCGGGGTAAGCGTATTATTTTAATGCTACGCTACGTTACATTGCAGGAGATGATGATGCTGTGTTTTAACTTATTTTATGCTAATTTTCGAGTGTATTGTCTTTTATGTCCATGATTGGCCGAATAAAGGTTCTTTGAACTACTGCCAAATTGATTTGCAGAGAAACACCAGGTAAGGCTGTCCTTTCTCCCAGATTTAGGTTAGCCGTCCATATTAGTGAAGACAGACTGTACCGTTGTGACCCAAGGTACGGAGTCCACGGTACAACTATATGCTGACGACACCGATTTGGTGCACCTCCCATTCATCACAGAGGTCGAAATGCCATCAACTTGGACACATACAGACTTCTTAAACCCTCCCCTTTGTGTATCTCCCCGAGCCCAGAGTCATTTGTTCTTTGATGTATACACACATCTCAGGTCGTCACGTTTGCTTGAACTGTGATCACTCTTCGAAGCACCTGAATGTTTTTTTGCAGCATGCATGCCAATAAACGTATTAATTACAATTTGTTTTTGGATGGTTGGACAGTATTTTGAATGATTTGTTCTTCCTTGGTGATTTTTTTCATGCTCGTATAGTTGAAACTAAGGTTTAAATAAGTCTGCAGTGAACCATTGTTTCTGTGGTTATATTCTAATCCGTTTCCTATTGCAAGCACAATGGACGTTCATGTGTCACAGATTGAATGCCTAACTATTCATCAGAAGAAACTGCTCCCAAAACCCTGTGACGCTTAACCCAAGGGTCGTGAGGTGAAGCTCAAGAAGCTTGTAAAAAGGAACAGCCAGGCTTTGATGGGGGGAATATGATTCTGTGCCATTGCTAATAAATCCTTTACAAGTCACTCCTGCATCTTTACCCCCCTGGTGGCCTTACAAGGCTTCCACAATAATGCCAGGGTTCACTCAGAACGTATGGGAATTGTGCTTGGCGAGCCGACATCCTTGGAGTCCTTGCAGAACAGTTCCATTGGAGCTGATGGTGATTGTAGCGCCCCTTAAAATGAGTGGGGCAGAATTCCATTACAAGTCTAAACCCTTTGAATCTGAAGGGAGAAGGTGGGAGGTGGAGGTGGGTCAGTGCCTGGCGGTCACTTTGCTAAACCTACTTCTGAAATTGTAATCGACATTCAAGCATACACTAGGCTCTGCTACATAATTTGCTTATTTTTTTAGGTTCTTCGGGATTTAGAGAAAATAAAATCTGATCGGGTTGTGCGGGAGAAGAAGCTTGCATTTTTACAGAGAAAATTGGAGTCCCTGACTAAACAACATGGTAAGAATGTTACTTCTTTCTGTGTATTTTCCTAGGGGTGGGTCTGGCAACTAATTGGTACTATGTAAAATGATATTTCATAAGCTTGATCTGGCGGCATTTGCTCATTGCTCCGTACCCTAAACTTCTGCATCGGAGAATATGAAATAAGATATTGAATGCTCTCACATTAAATTCTAATTGAAATCAGTTCAGATCAAGAGAAAAAAGTCATCTCAGAGGTGTTTACCCAATACTATTAGTCTTTTCTTGCGTGAATCCAACTTTGAAACCAGCATTTGCAATGCAATAGGTCTCGCATTTGTGAGAATTAGAGCTATTGATGTAAATGATAATGTTTTTACCTATGTGTTTTGTTTTGGAGTGTAGTGGATGTATGTGGTGTGGAGTGGAATTATGTGGGTTGTATTGGAATTGTGTGTTGTGGAGTGGAATTATGTGGCATGGTGAATAGATAGTGGTGAGAGCTGCAGAGAATAGATAGAAAGGAAGAATGAGAGAAATAGGTCGTTTGTGTAGGAAGCGGTTATTAAACTTTAGACAGATGAGCAAAAATACTGTGTGCGAAAGATAAAAAGGAGAGACCAGGCCATAGATGCATAAAGAGGGATGTTTTGTGTATGCAGAAGACACCCTAAGAGGAGGAGGAGGAGGAGGAGGAGGAGGGTGTGGGTTTGAGGGACTGAAACTTTGAAAAGTTACGGTATAGAAACTGTGCTTGAAGACTTGATGTTAACCACATGAGAGAGAAGGGAATAGTGTGGGAGAGATGAGTGAGAAAGAGTACAAGATAGAGGGACAAGTGGAAGGGGCACCTAGAGTAGGGGACGCAAGAGGTGGACTAGTGCACAGTGTGAGAAGGTACCTAAAGGTAGCATGTGTGAGTAGGCAGTATAGAGAGGAGACGGGTTGTGAGAGGGAGGGATGAGAGAGGGCAGTGTTATTGTGAGATAACAGTGGGTAGGGGGAGTGTGAGAAAGAGATTAGAGGAGAAGTGGGTATGTGGGGGGAGTGATGACCGTGTTGGTAAAAGTGCAAGGGAGAGATGTGTTGTATTGGAATTGTTTGTTGTGGAATTATGTGGATAGTAATTACATCGTATTAAGTGTATTGGAATTATGTACAGTGAGAATGTATTAAAGCGTTAATTATGTGTATTTTTGTGGAATGGTATTGTATGTTGTGTAGTAGCATGTTGTGGAGTTGATTTATGTAGTGTGTTAAATCTTGTGACATGATTTGTAAATATGTGGAGATTTGTGGTGTGTTGTAGAATTGTGTTGTGTATTTGAAATATGTGGTTTGGTGTGGAATTATGTGGTATGTATTTGAAATGTGTGGAGTTGAATTGTGTGGTGTGGAATTGTATGGCATTTAGTGAAATTGTGCTTATTTGAATTGTCATTGTGTGTAGTGCATTTATTTATGTGTATTGCTGGTATATGGCATAGAGTGCATTTATGTGGGGTGTATTTATGTTGTACTGAGTAGAGTGTAATTATGTGTGGTGTGGAATTATGTGGTGCATAGTGGTATTATGTGGAGTGTAATGATGTGTGGTGCAGAATTGTGTGGTGTTTTGTGTAATTAGGTGGCATGGTTTGTAGTGGTATTATGTGGCATGGTGTGGAATAGTATTATATGGTGGGGAATTATGTGGCTGACGAGAAGCAGAAAAGAAAAGTTACGGCAGGAGAGAATGAAAAAGAAAGTGAGAAAGGAGGAAATGAAGAAAGGAGAGATGTGAATGATAGAAACAAAGAAACATATTGGAAATAAGACTGCAAGAAGGAAGGAAGGAAAGAAAGTTTAGAAAGGAAGACGGAGAAAGAAGAGGCAGTTAGAAAATAAGTGATTTGCCCCGAATCACAGGATGTTAATCCGACGCGGAGACTTGAAACGGGTTCCCTTGCTCCAAGGTCGGCAGCTGTAGCCATTATGCCGCCACCTCTCCTCTGTTGGCACATAAATATAAAGTAGTTTTCAAATGTTCACAAATTATTGCCCAAAAACATAATAAAATAAATATGAGGCAGAATAAGAAGTAACATTATTTGCATCCAACCTCTCTGTCATTTGCGGTAACTGAGGTCTAATCAATTTAACAGTCGGTTTCAAACATTTCCTCTGTCCTGGCAGGTAACTGAGAATGATTCAACATAATACCGTGTTGGTTACACGGGTGACTTCACGAGAAAAACGTCCTAAAATAAAGCATCAAAGTAAAGCTAACAAACAGGCCAACAGTACTTCTCTTGTGTAATATATCCTCACAAAAGGCACTGAAAAAGGCATTTTGGACCTTGTGTTGCTATATGGCTGCTTATTTACCTTGTAGTATAAAAACGATAAGCTTGAAATCCATCAAAAAGACTATTACATACCTTTGATTAGTACGAGGGAGATATTATTAAATATGTGTGATATTGGAGCATTTAATATATGAAAATAAAAAGTAGTTCATGGTTGAAGTTTAAGAATTTATAAGTATATTTCATTGAAGAGTGTCTTAGCGCATCTTGTGTCGCAAAATCTTCATACAACTTCACTTAGCATCGGAAATATTGCATTGGATGTGTTTGAAATGTATTTTTTTTTTATTGTTCAAGGAAACACAGTCATAACGTGTATTTGTAAAGCCTGCGTTCACCCAAGGGTATCTTGGCGCTGAATAACAGATGTTTATTGTTACCTTACTCAATGGTACTCATTTTATCGACCTCAGAAGGATGAAAGGCTGAGTGTACCCGCTGGATTTGAACCTGTGACCATGAGGTTGAGCACAAGCCCCAGCAGTGGCTGCATTAGTCCGCTAAGCTACCAGACCCGGCTCACCCAGATCCTTTGTTGTTTTACTGTTGCCATCAATAATCTTGTAATTCTTTCTGTATCAAACTGTATGTTTTAACATAAATTACCAATAAAAACAGCAAATGTGTCTTGATATCGACACCAGCACACTTGCCAGCTTGTGAACTAGGTTCCAGTGTCAGTAGGAAGCTTCACAACAGGTAATTTAGGGCAATTCACACAGCGTTTACTGCCAACAAAAGGCACCTATGCTGGTTTCAGCACTGATACAGATCTTTACAGCTATGCCAATTTTCTCTTTCAAAGAGGGTAGCTTTCGCCTTTTTAAACACAACTACAAAGTATTCAACCTTTTTCCGCTACGCCAGACTGTCGCAAGCTTCTCACCTTAATTTTTTTTTAAAAGGTGCAAGCGCATTCCAATCAGCTTCCATGATGAATATAACCAAAATGATTAAAAGTACTAATATAACCTTTGACCCGTTTACAGCAACTTATTTACCCCTAAGCAACACCAATTTAACGACAAAGAGTCTGGAGTAAAGTGAGAAAGTTGAATACTTTGTAGCTGTGTTGAGAAAGAAGACAGCTTGGCTCCAGTAAGAGAAAATTTGCATAGCTCTAAACAGCACGATGGTTGATGTGACCGGCATTTGTGGATATTGTTGGCATGTAAATATATGTGCTATGTATGGGAACCTTAACTCAAAGCTACTTCAAACTATATCCTAACAAACTCCTTTTTGTAAGTCAAACAAATTAAATAAAAAGCCACGCTACTAAAGCAACAAATACCACGACAACAGACAAACCAAAAGGGATTGCAGAACGCATACACACTAATAAACTCTAGTCATCAATGCTGTGGAAAAAAACCCTGCTTGCATCGAGATTCAAAAAGGCATCCTCTGGAATAAAATAAGGTCATATTCTCAAACACCAAGCCCGCCTTCATGTCCTTTCATTTGCATAGTATGGTTTTTGCATTTATATAGCTCTTACTACCCCTGACGGTTCACCTGTATACCACAAGAACATGCTAAACATCCGAGCTGTGCTTTTGCTAACAAGCAGGCTGTGTAATGCATAAAGCGGCTGCATCATACAGAAGAGATAACATACAACGAACCTGCAGTTTGCTAAAGAGAGGGCAAGTATCTTTCACCGTTTAAAAAAACATGAGTAAAGTGTAGCTTGGACAAAGGGAAAATCTTGTTATCATTAATGGACTGGAAGGTGGGGTGCCATGATTTAACTAGGCGGATACCAAATTAAAGTATCTAGACTGAGACTGTGATTTACAAACAAAGTACTCATTTATGAAAACGTTACAAAACGTTGGTTTTCTGACAAGTTGACAAGTTTTATCCCAGCTGTCCCCCGCACACACGTATTACAGTATATGCGTTGGTGTTGCATGTCCCATTGCACCCCTAGGAGGCTTCTGGAACTAATGCATCACCTGAGCTCCCCATGCTCCTCAGCCCCCTCACCTCCGGATGTAAGGCGTCTGCCCCAGGTACCACAGCGCCCAATCAGTGCTCGGTGCCTCTGGCCCACCTTGACCATGCCCCCGAAGAGCTTCTCCGGGAAACTCAACAGCTCCGAGGGCCGCTCCTCTAGCAGCTGCACCAGGGCAGCCTGCATTCGAGCCAAGCCTAAAGAAAAAGAGTGCCTCGATAAAACCATAAATAAACAAAGGAATAGGGGGGGGGGGTCACATCACAGGGGCAGTCTCCATGGGAGGGGACAACACATGGTTCACCAATGAAAAGAAAGGAATTTAAAAAGGCACATGAAACAACGAATGATAAGCGGTGGGTATGGTGAAACCCCACAAGTAGATACAGCATGTCTAGAAGAGATAGCGCATGCATTGCCTAGGCAAGACCTAAAAACAAAATAAAGAAAAATGTTTGGGGATGATTGTTGTTACGGCTGGCCTTGTGCCGATGCACAATCACTGATCGGTTGTTCCGCTTTTTACATCGTATGTTTTAGGAGCTGTAAAAGATGCCTTAGTAGACAGGCACCAATGTAGAGTCAGAGAAGGCTTATACCCTTGTCTCTTCTTTGTGATTTGGACCAATGTAGAGCTCTCAGTACCAAAGAAAGGTCGTCAGCATGGAGTATTTTTCGTTGTTTTATTCTCAGATGTGCTTGGTATGTGATCAATTGGACCAGCCAACGCGTTTCGCCCAAACATGGGCTTCTTCAGGGCAAAGAGAGATAAAAGTTCTGTTGTGTCCTCGGTACACAAGGCCAAGAGAATGGCAGTATAAGAGCCTGTGCGGTTCGTTGATTATATTCAATTCAGGGGAAGAACCACACTCAGTAGTGAGGTATACTTCAAGCGGTAATCACCGTGTGTGCGATACGGAGCCGTGTCCGGATAACGTCCTGGCGTCTTCAGGTCGAAGTCAGTACTGTCAGGCACTTATACTGACATTCTCTTGGCCTTGTGTACCGAGGACACAACAGAACTTTTGAGAATAAAACAACGAAAAATACTCCATGCTGACGACCTTTCTTTTTGTGCTTAATTGTGTAATTTGTCTCTCAACTATATTGCCTCTGATCCAATCAGTATATGTATTTATGTTTATGATCAAGGGGCAACTGATCATTTGAGGTGGGCAGTATCATTATACTTTGTGACTAGTCCAGGTTGTGCAGTCTTCTATGACCCGGCTGCTCTCTTTCTTTTTTGGAGCTCTCAGTACCAAGCAAGGCACAAACAGTGGGTGCAGTACTCTTTCCTGATGGTAAACTAGAGCCGCTCCCTTATTACATTTAAATAAGGACGCTGTACAAACACAGCCGCAGCCTTCTCTGCATCCGTATGAATTTAAAGCGCTAGAAACATCATTTGCCATCAGATGCATAGCTTGCAGATTTGAACTGTTCATTTGTATCTCAAACTGATCAGTACTTACTGAAATCGGTGCACACAGGATGCTGCACTGAACGTCACACTTTTCATAAGTGAACTGCTTCTTTTTCAGCTGGTGTTATAGACCGGCATTTAAAGCAGTGACAGCTGTGCCCGGGTAGTGTAAACGCCACCAACTGATGCACTGGAGAAATGGCTTCCGTCAGCAACATGAAAAAGAAACAAAGTATTCAGATGTAATTCAAACTGTGTGGAAATATTTCCTTTCTCAGATTCGGTTCTTGAAACTGAACGTGTTCAAGAAGCCACTCAACCTCCAAATAGCAAGCGTGGTGTCTTTAGAGTTCAGTATCTTGAATGATCGAGTCAGTGTGTGTTAAAGGAGTGAAATACCTATCTCTGAAGTACATAGATATGCTGCATAAATTGTCTTAGTATACATTGCTGCTTTATGTCCCTTCCCCTGCCACTTAATGTCCTTTTCTTGCCTCCTAATTAAAGTTTAATTTGAGCCCCTGGTGCACCATAACCTCAAGCCAGAGGTCCGTCAACAAATACCGCAGCAACCAGTTCCTTCGGACTCCTTTGAGGGTTTCGGGGGGGGGTTACCTCAGCAGAGGGTCTGTTTTGAATCAAACCTGGACTAGATTATGCGTGTCCTCTGGTGAACCGTGCAAGCAAGCGTTGCTTGCCATGCACTCAGCGGTGCGAGGCTGCACAAGAGGCAGCAGGGCGCTATGCAGATCAATAAATGACAGCCATGGTGAGCGCACTGAAGCCTCAACGGCAGAGGCCGACGCTCAAGCACTCTAGTTTTCATTTGAGGGCTACACTCCAAACAGGTTGATATTTTGAAAGGGAAGTTCTGGATGATAAATTTGAATTTGCTGACATGTAATTTCGTTCAGCTTCGAACCGGGACTTCAGAACCTTTGCAGCAGCTCATTGAGAGACTGCTGTACTCTAGCAGATCCGTGATAGAGTCCTGCATACCAGCAAGCGCCACTCCTTGAAATTCTCAACCAATGGATGTACAGATGCGCTTCCATCCCTTCTGTTTGCTTGGGTTGGTCTGTGGAAAGAGGTTCAGCAATGGCTGGAGAGCCCCTGGCAAGCACTGGAGTCGCACACTTAGTCTACTATGGGCTGCTGCCTAGCTCGACTTGCCCAGTAGCCCAAGGTAAAGCATCCTCAGGCAGATGTGGTTCTGACCAATGTAAATGTTGGAGGCGGTTCGGGGGAATGCAGTCTTGTAACTGTTCGATCTTAAAGATTAAAACAAGGCGCTATACATGTACGCTGTCTTAAATGTTATAAGACTTTTCTTTTGGCTTCTGTTATGTAGCTGTATGTTTTTCATTGGCTTGTGAAATTTGTATCGTTTTCTTCCTCAGTTAGCATTTCTATAAGTTGTATTTGTGGGCTTAATAAATTTTTTTTTTATTATTATAGAGTTTTATATAGCGCTAACAAGACCTGAAGATATCGTGTATCAGAGCGCTTTACATAGCACCAGTTTCGTTACACAAGGACACATTCATTTTTGTTAGGCACGGGAAGATTAAGTGATTTGCTCAGAATCGCAGGATGTTGAGCGTCGTTGCCGAGACTCGAACCTGGTTCCCCAGCGTCGACGTCTCTAGCCGTAAGGCTAATTGTTTATCCCATGCAATAAAACATACATTTTTTTAATGAAATGTAAACTTTCGAATTTTAAAAATAGTATGTTCAGAGTGTATTGCAGCTGTATTCAACAAATTAACAACACAGTTATGTTAATTACAGTCCTGCCAAGTACCACGCATCAGGCGTCGGACTAACGCATTTCAGTGTGGTGGTCCGCATCACCGCACTGAAATGCGAAGTCATGCATAATAGCGTCTTGTCAGCGGCACTAAGTAACCATCCATCTTACTAACTACAGAAACTAAAGCTGGTCTCTCCGGAGTGACAGCCCGCTGTGCACGCTGCTTCCAGCAGTCTTGAGGGCAAGCCTGCAGCTTTAAGCTGCTACAGTGTAACAGAAATTCACCCGACACGCCCGCAGCATGATTAATGACATCACGTTCATGACATTGCGGCGCGACTTGTTACCGGGCGGCTACAGTTGGAACAAGCATTTGCAATGCAATAGGTCTCGCATTCAAGCGAGTTTGAGCTATTGGCATTGTAAATGACAATGCCTTTTATTTATGTTTTGGGTTTTAAAACATAAATAAAAGGCATTGTCATTTACAATACTAATCGCTTAAACTCCCGCAAATGCGAGACCTATTGCATTGCAATAAAGGGCCTTCTCGACCGCTTGTTAAATTGTAAATATCAGAGGAAGAGACCGGCCTGCGATGTCTTCAAAGTAGTCATAAATAGTGCAGTGAAGAAGATCTGTAAAAGTGTTGTAAATTACACTGACACAAAGTGTGAAGTGAGAGTTGCATATGATCCGAGCTATAAACACTAACAAAGCACTCCAACACCTTTCGCTCTGTGAGTACACTGTCGCAGCTCAGGAGGAAGGGCGGCGGGGCTATTTCCTGCCATCTCCGTGATTTGAGTGTGCAGTGTAGCATTGCGTAATGTCATTGGTATCTTTGGCCAAATAAAAAACACTCCAGCTGTATTAGGGCCCTGGCTTCACCTCCTGGTGCAGGGCAGGCTGTGCTTTATGGCAGGCATGGAGGTAGGGAGGGATGGTCTTGGCTGCAGCTCCGGCCTCGTACAGTGGCCCTGCTATTACTAGTGAGCGAGACACGCAAAAGTTCAAGATGGTCATGTTCGCCTAGATCCTTAAGACACTGCAAGCAAACATTTTTATGGTGTTGCTGGATCTACAGGATTTACATGCAATACAGTAATTCTTTTTTATCTGAGATCTATAGTAGTGGTAGAACACTTCTGACTGTTCATACTGCCGTTCAGCCTTAATTCAGCTCCGATTGTATTCATGAATGTGAAAGCGGTGGTGGTAACCATTTGTTTATTTTAACCTTGTGCATATGTTTCTTAATTTAAACGAATGACATGTCAAGTCAGACTCTCCATATGTTAGGCAACACCTGCTTCTCATACTTATAAGGCGGCTTATTTGACCCCTGATGGTGTTGTGCATCTTTCTGGTGCCTCTTACCTCTTTACAGATGGAATTGCTGCAGTGTAATCTTGGAGCTCACTAGAAACAAATCTGTGATGGCCTTTAAAAATGCGGTTTCCATGGAGCACAGGACTTTATTGGCGACATCACATGTGGTGTTGGTTGTGGCTGCCTCCCTCTTCTGTGTGGCACCTACTTTGCTGAATTACTATTATTGGTCTTAATATTTGAATGAATGTCTGAAATTGAAAAACAATTGTATATGCTGTGCTGCCTTTAAACCACTTGGTGCAGGATTACCAAGCACAGCTGGACATGGGTTTGCAGCTCACTCTGCTATCCTACTCTGAACAGAATCCACCACAACCTCAACAGAGACCGTGCCCGACTCTAACTGGCGTGCAGCTAGCAGGCAATCCTTCAGATTCGGACACTTTGCCCTTACCACTTGGTAGGGCAACCTTTACATAATCTTTTCAGCACTAATTCGGACAATTATAATGAAGGGGACAATTCTCTCCCACAATATGATGAGAACTGGTATGAAGAACGCCAAAATGCTTGTGGTCTGCATACTTCTCCAGATACTGACCTGGTGTCTTTCCCTGGTCCTGTTGCAAAGGAAAGTGTTTCCTACAGCTCCCAAGTAGGAAGGTAAAAACTATTGTCGACTGAGATACTTCAGCCAGATCAGTCCCCTACAGAGCCTCTGTTTGCCATTTAATGAGGCTATCACGGATACCCTTTTGGGGACTTGGGTTAAACCATGTCCTACTGTTAAAAGGCAGTCCACTCATCGCCATCCTCCTTCACCGGGCAACCCAGCGTTCTTACTCAACATCCAGTGCTAGAGAGTTTGGTGATGCAGGCATCCACCAGTAAAGTAAATCTCAACGTCTTTCCTTCCACCCCTCCTGATCATGAGTCAAAACAGATAGACATGTGGCAAATGGAGTTTCTCCTCTACAAGCCTTGCTCTCACATCAATGAATGCCACCTGCCTTCTAGGCCATTACTCCCATGCCCTATGAAACATGGTGACACAAGTTTTGCCCGCTGTTCTAAAAAAGGCCAGACTCTCTGGAGCCCCTTACTCAAGCTATTCAGGATAGTCGCGATGCCGCAAAATTCGTAATGCGCTCTGGCTTGGACGCAACAGATAACTTATGTTGATAAGTGGGTTGAGTGTGGCATTTCAGAGCCACGCCTAGATGAGGTTTGCGCCCTCTCTGGGGGATATCCAAGCGTCCCAGATGAGCATGCCATGCCGCCTGACGGCACTCAGCTCTTTGGCGAATAAGCAGGTTCTGCCCTGGAATGGTTTAAGGAGAGCAGAGCCACAGAATGTTTCTTGGGTCTTTGTCCCCCCCACCAGACATTTCCACCAACAATTTTACTTCTCTGTTACTATGGTTGTGGTTTTCAGTTTCGCCAATGGCAGACCTCTTCACCAGCCCATCAGGCCTTTCAACCCTTTCGTGACCAAGGCACTGTTCTCAAAAATAATGCTCAGAACAACAGGGACAACATACAGCTCAGTACCCCGCCTGTCCTGCATCAGCAAAACCCTTTTAGTGTGTCCTTCCTGGCACACTCACCCTGTCGGAGATGTGATCCAATATTTCCCCCTGCGGTAGCAGGCCAGCACGTCGGACAAGTGTGTCCTCCAAATTGTACATCGTGGCTACGCCCTCCCATTTCTTTCTACCCTGCCGCACCTTCCACCGCCATCAAGATAGATGACGGAGGACCACCTTTCTTTCTTGTGGCTGGGAGTATAGGCCAGAGGGGCCATAGAGCATTCTGTTCTTGGAATTAGGAAATGTATGTTAGTCCTGCTACTTACTTGTGTCTAAGAAAGAGAGAGGCCTTGGTCCTATTTTAGATCTTTGCCCTTTCAATGCCTTTCTGTGGAAGGACAAATTCAACATGCTCACACTATCCCAGGTCGTGTCAGTCCTAGAGCCTGGAGACTGTATTGTGGCGTTGGACCTGCAGGATCCTTATTTTCATATATCCCGTCCTGCAGGCCTATGGGTGCTACCTGCAGTTCACAGTAGGCTAGGAGCAGTGTCCGTTCACAGTGCTCCATTTTGGCCTCACCGGTGCTCATCAGGTGTTCACGAAAGTGATAGCGATTGTCACAGCACACCTTTAAAGGTCGGGGGTACCAATCTTCCCCTACTTTAAGAACAGGTTGCTGAAGGCAGGCTTGCCCCAGTCAGTCGTCGACCACCTTCAGACAAAGGCGAACCTCCTAACATCCGTGATGAGATTGGTGAAGGTAGCTTGTGGTCCCAGTGGTCCGTAGACTAGGTTCCACTCGTGGTGAAATTCTTGGAGATTTGCAGCTTGCAAGTGCAGATGTTTCATGAATTGAGTTCCCTTCTCTGTTGTCGCTGAACACTTGATGGGGTAGACAATCGCAAGTCCCCTCCTGGCTTCTGATGATGGTCCTGTTGTGCAGTTTTGTAGTCTACCGGGTTTGCTGTGGTGAAGTTGGGTATCAATGTTGATTTGAGCCAGCTTTCTGCGAGGAAGAGGAGGTCCAGTTAGTCGCAGCTCAGCAGGTCGCATTTTTACTGAGCAAGCGCGTGTTGAGTAGTATGCTTAGGAGTGAGTGTTGGGGTGCTGGTTTGCTGTTGTGAGTGATACTGTGTTAGTGTGTTGTGGCTAGTGCTTTCGTGAGGGAAGGTGGGTAGGCTGCTGCAGGTGAAGTGGCAGTAAGTGCAGGGGAAAGCTCCTACTGTGGTGTGTGATGCCACAGCAGAGGGAGGAGAGGCGTCCCGGGTCAGGGCGGACATAGAAGCTCTGTGATGTATCGCGGGGGCGGTTGGACCAGGGTGTTTTTGGCACTGGGCATGGCAGAGGTGCAAACGGGCTTGCCTTTGGCCGCCATTAAGTAGGTCCTGGTAGAAGCATGGGAGCGGTGGGGCTATGCGGCAGACCACGAGGAAGACGCAGGAGAGAAGAGGCAGGTAAGAAGTGGGGAGGCAGGAAAACGGCACACAGGAGAGTGTGGGAGAGGGGCAAGGGCAGCAGAGAACGTGCAGAGGAGGAGAGCTAAAGGTCTGGAAAGAAAAAGAGCAACAATCAGGGTTGGCTGGCATCTTGGGTCCTGTGTTGGGAAGTTCTATGCCTCTGGAAGTGGTTGGACAGCCAGGGAATTTCTCTGCTGGTGAACCACCTGACAGGTTCTTGAAACGCCAAGGCAGACAAACTCAGATGCAGACGTTTAGTGGATCACGAATGGTTGTTGCTCCCAGAGCACTTCTGCACATTGGAACTTCCAAGGTGACTCTTTCTTGGAGTCTTATTCGATCTAGAATGGAGCTCGGGACTCCTGTTTGCCTTCCCTCCGCTGCCTCTTCTGGCCTGAGTTCTGAAGAATATTGGGACAGATCGGGGCAGGTCCTCCTTGTGGCACTGCATTTTGCTAGGAGGGCTATATGTCAACTCTTTCGTGGTTGCTGGATCAGTCTTCTTTATTTAAATCAAGTGTTGCGATGAGTTTCTTGAAACGTTTGCAACGTATATTTCCACAGAAACCATTTGTAATGCCACAGTGAGACTTGAACTTTTTGCACCTCTTTTGCGCCACTGCACAGTTATTCATTAAAGCTACTGACCTGAAATTGGTGTTTCTCACAGCTAGGCATGTTAGCGAGCAGCAGGCTCTTTCTAACAACCCACCTTTTTATGACATTCTTTCCAGATAAATTGATGTTGAGGACTTGAGCTTCATGTCTACCAAAAGTGGTCACTCCATTTCATGTTGGGCAGACTATCACCTTTCCGCATTCTTTGCTCCACCTCATCCCGTTAAGGAGGAGGGGAGATTTCGTTATGTCACCAAAAGAACACTAAGCTTCTAAATTGATCACTCTAAAGAATACTGTGTGGACCATAGCTCTTTGTAGGGTTCTACTGGGCAAAGAAGGGCAAGGTAGTGCAAAAAACATTATTGCCTGATGGATTGTTCTCTGCATAAAGATCTGCTAAACACTTGATGAGAAGCCGCTTTCAGAGGACCTACAGGCTCGTTCTGCCAAAGCTGCTACCACTGCGCTGGCACACAGTATGCCTGTCCTGGTCATTTGTCTGGAGGCTATGTGAGCGTTGATGCATACGTTCACGAAGCAGCACAGTTGTGAAAGGCCGGTTCATCGAGAGGGGCATTGCACTGGCACAGGAGTATTTGTCCTGGACATTTATCAGGTGTTTACATGGGAGTCGGCACATTTGTAACCAAGGTACTACTACCTCGAGAGTCTGGTCAATCAAGAGGGACGTTTTGCCCACTCGGTCATGCAGAGCTTTTTTGCTCTGAGCCTGTTCAGACCTACCACTTTAGGTGGTACTGCTATTGTGTCTGTTCACAAGGTAAGGACTTTGCAGTGAGAAGTACCCATCAGAAGAGCAAGTTACTTACCTTCTGTTCATAGAACTGTGAGGCGGGAAAATACTTACCAAAGGTAAGTAACTTGTTCTTTAGATGGATAGCTGATTAATCCTCATGAGTTAGAAGTACTCATCAGAAGCACAAGTTACTTATCTTCAATAACGATCTTCCTCCTTCCTGTTCTCTAGATTGAGACCTTTTCAGATGGAAAAAGATCCTAGTTCACAGCACTGCACGATGGTCATGCCAATCTGTTGATGGGCGCAGTGTCTGAGGGTGCAAGCAGCCTAAGAAAGCAACTGAAATCAGCGAGAATGGGTGGCTTTTATCTGTGAGTCCGATCATTATTAAGGGTGTGGAACAATGTTGGCGTGGAGCCACATGATGCCACCTACTGGCACACATGAGTACTGCATTTTCAGATCCAGGGGGGCTTTAGAGAGCCATGAATGAAGAGGACTTCCTTTTAGATGAGTTCTCTTGGCCCCTTTGGACCAGCTGGTAGAGTGAGGAGAGCGCTCTGGCCATTTGGGGCCTGCCTGTGCAGCCCCTTGTCAGCTGTGGAGGCGGGGCTTTGAGATGGCACCTGGTCCCTTGCTGGCAGGGTCTTGTGGGCCTGTAGATCTTCAAAGAGCGGAAGGCTTTGGCAAACGGACACCTGGCCTGCAATTGTGGGCCAGTGACCGCCTGCAGGGAGAACAGAGGTGAACAATACTGAAGAGTGGTGGCCAGGTGGAAGGGGGATCATGGCCTGTCAGGGCTAGATCATTGACAGTTGGGGGATCAAGTAAGCACAATTTCCCCAAATTGCAGTCTGCTGCCGAACCTGGTTGTAAGAAATAAACAAGCTTTTTAATGGACTAATGGGCATTGCGCCAGGGACCGTTTTAAATCTACAGTTCACCATGCACTTCTGGTAATCATTGGAACACTTAGGCCTGATTGTGACGGGGGCTGCCTGGGGGAAGGCACGTTAGGAGAGAAAGAGCCTGCCCTGTTGACTAAGTTTGTATGAGCAAACCGATTGACTTGTTTTGATTGCAGGTCCGAAGATTTGCAGCCTATATTTTGAGAATACATGCTTGTGGTCTGTTGACCCTTTGTAGTGAATGGGGCAATTGATAGGTTACCACAAGGGCTACTGACCTGCATGTATTCGTTTGTTCTTTTAAAACTTTATTCAGCAAGTAAAATACTGCCATAAAAGTACAATAAAAGTTATCATTCATCGTAAAATTTGAATCGAATAAAATACAATCAATAAAACCCTGCCATGATATCGGTTCAATAGATCATCACATCATTTAAATAAACAATCATATGCCCTATACAGTATCTAACACAATACATTTCCTCGGGTAAATAGCTTTCAAATTAAAAATAGCAACAATAAAACACACAAAATGATCATTTAGTACAAACAGATATGTCAATGCATCTTTATAATTTCTTATGTTCTATGCCACAAAAAGGGGTTTTAAATGTTGGCATTGCAATTCCTTATAAAACAAATTACAGTGCTGTGTGCTTTGTTTACTCATTCCGTTACAAGGAGGATCTTATCAGAGGGGCAGGATTTCATCTTCAGAATTGAAACCAAATGGTGAGCCATACCACATCTAAATCTGGTTAGGACATACCGATGTTGGATATTGTTAACTGCAGCGTGTGTCATTTAACACAAACCACCAAGACCCTCAACCTAGAATCGGGCAAAACCTGGGTGATTTGGCGACATACTAACTGCAACTCCGTAAACATACTAACTGCAACTCCGTAAACGTCATATACCTTATAACTTGCCCGTGCAGTTTAAGGTATGTTGGAATGACAAGCCGAAAAGTGAAAACAAGAATAGTTGAACACAGGAGTAACATCCGCTGTAAGCGCAACATATCCCGTTTGACCAACCACTACCTTGAACAGAGTCATACTCCCAATGACATGCAGTGGGTAGTGATTGAACAACTAGACCGGAATACAACTAATATCCAGCAAGAGTTGTTGGACAAAGAACAAAGATGGATATATCGCATGTCTACTCACATCCAGGGGCTCAACGACAATATACCCTGGAACTGCCTTAACCGTTGAGCATAAGGATTTACTGTTCACAATTAAGGCCAACCCCTATAGAGATTCATTACCATAAAGAGACTGATAATTTCTTCCACAGTCAACACTCGAATGATACTAACCTTTATGACTATTTACCTTCACTTAATGGCACAATAAGACCCTTGGCCTTTAGTATAAGACTCTATTAGCTAGAGATTGATATGTTTCTCAAAAGAAACATAGTTGCCTATCTTTTGTATTCACCCCCTTAGGGATAAATGTAACAACAACTGGCATATCTATAATTATATTGTCTGCTTAACCACTATGGAGCTTCCCCAACTGTCTATAATCGCAAAAACACTACTAGTCTTAGTTTAATTTAAGTTTAATTTAAATTAACACAAATCAAAGTTATAATGAATTGTGTGATTTACAATTATATTATTTGAAATCCTCTTGATGGCTTGCTTTAGGCAAATCTTGGCAGCTTAAAAACTTACTTATTTAATCGTTAACACAATTTAGTATATATTTTGTGCTGAAGTCAAGTTGCAATACAATGTAGTATTTCAAATATATTATCTTTACATCCTTATGAAGGCTTGTTTTAGACATATCTACCCATGTAATGCTATATGCAATTTGGTATTTATATGCATTTCCCGCACTACGCAAATGCGTTCTGTCGGCATATAATCCTTCCAGGAGCCACTAGCACTCCAGTGAGTGACGGTCTAGCTCTTTCTCGCGTAACACGCTTTTTAGCGTGATGACGCGCACGTTCAGGAACCATTACCCCTTTTTCTTACGTCATACGCTTCTCTGCGTGATGACGCGTACGTCGCTTAGTGCTCGGTAGATAAACAACATTCGGGAGCTGCAATGGTTGCCAGCCTGACCGAGGGGACCCGCACTAGGTAGTCCGCGGAAGACACCACCACAATAAGTAAGATCCTTCCAGTATACTGCCACATGCCTACTTGATTCGTTTCTTAAAAACGTCTTAAAAACGTCTATCAAGATCTAGCCAGTAAATATAGATACTTTGACTGATTCTCTCCGTCTTTTTTAAAACCCATTTTCCGTAGTATGTGACTCAAAAGAGGTGTTTCCCTCCCCCGGGACCAGATACGAACGCCTACGATAGAATCAATGTAATTATTTCAGAAGTTCACATAAAAGAAAATATATGGCAAAACTGTCACTTGGCGCTGAATTCGCTAGATAATCACTTGTTTATAAGCCTGTTCACAATGCAATAAGTAGCGCAATAACTCTCATGGTAGGTTTTTAACCACATAAATCCTACAGACCTGTTTATAAATAAACAGAGGACAGTGCGCCCTTCGTCTTACCAATTGAGAAGGCACTATCACTCAACAGTTTGTATAGTGTGACATTTACGTGTTGTGTAGTGTGCATGGTACGGCATGTATATAAGTGGTTACTTGGCAGATATATGTCTGACACTTCGCTAAGTATTTAGCACATGATACTTACCACCAGTACTGGAGATATTTATGGAATGCACGTAGTGAGCACCATATATCAACCACCAGTACTAGCGATATCTGTGGAATGAACGCTTTCTTTGACTGATTGTATTTTGTTATGTTGTTTTCCTTTACAGGTATTCTACATTTTAAGAGGACCTACACACCGCAAGTCCTCGTCGCATAAATAGCACTCCTTAGCGTGAGTGTTAAAAATGCAGTTCATGTGGTAATTTTTACCACTCACATTTTTTCACACCACTCACTTTATTTATTTATTTAGAGAGGTCCTGAAGAAAGCCCATATATATATTTTTTGTTAAGGGCTGAAACATGTCGACCGGAGGATAATAAACAGCTACACATAGCACTTGTAGCCCTTTTATCCACTCTCTTGTCTTTTAACCATACCCCAGATCACCACGAATAAAGCAACGGGTAGCAATCTGGAGGTATTTTTACATTTTTCACTCACTTCATCACATTCACTTACACCCAAAACCTGCTCCACTGTAAACAGGTGTCGTAGCACAGCTGGGTAGCATTCGGCTACCCGGCTGGAACCCGATGATGAAGCATGACACCAACCAGGTTGGTGTGTGAGGGTTTTCATAACAAACCGTGGAGGTGCCAGACATTTTAACGTCAGACAGTCATTTTTCTTGGCCGTCTTCTTTGGTTATATTACAGATTACAGGGACAAGGACGGCCGTCCTAGTGTCCTAGCTCTTCATTTTGGTTTTGGATATTGTTAACAGACATCAAATTCTCCTGGCAGCCCTCCCTTTCCATCGAAGACATATAGAAAGCAACCGTTGTTTTCCTCATCTCATCACATAATCAAAGTTCAGACCTATGTTGTAGAAATAAAATAGCCTTAATGAGATTCTGAGTTAGTGGTGAGACCTGGGGTGGCTCCACCCCCTACTGACAAATTAAAAATGGCACTAAACACAGAAACTATGTAAGCCAGCCATGGGATACGACAAGCGTAATCCAATTTTTGACAATCAAGTATAATCCATTTTGTAAAACTGGTTTCTTCTTTAGACCATATAGAAAGCCAGAGAACAATGGTTTAATTAAAAGAAGGTCCTCTAGATCAGATAATCCCACCTCTTTATGCACAATCAATAACGAGGCTGGAACTTGCAGACAGAGCAGCAGTTTAAAAAGAAATCTTCAACTTAGAGTAAATTACTAGGATAGTAGCCCCACACTTCCGCTCCAAATGTGGCAGTAGACACCCCTTTAGACTTGTAGACCTCAATCATTTCCTTATCTGGGCACCGACCCAATTTAGTTGAAAACTTAAAAATTCCCTCACAATTCTGGCTCATTTTAGATTTAGCATTTGAAATCTGTTGCACCCATGTGCCATTAGTCGTAAACATAACCCGCCTGTTGCTGTTGCTTCGTTCCCCCGCTCCCCGTTGCTTCGTTCCCTCCTCCCGCCCCGTTCCTGTTGCTTCTTTCCCCACTCCCGCCCCGTTGCTTCTTTCCCCCCTCCTGCCCGCCCCGTTCCTGTTGCTTTGTTCCCCCCTCTGCCCCGTTCCTCTTGCTTCGTTCTACCCCCTCCCGCCCGCCCCGTTCCTGATGCTTCGTCCCCCCTCCCGCCTGCCCCGTTCCTGTTGCTTCGTCCCCCCTCCCGCCCGCCCCGTTCCTGTTGCTTCGTCCCCCCTCCCGCCCGCCCCATTCCTGTTGCTTCGTCCCCCTCCCGCCCGCCCCGTTCCTGCTGCTTCGTCCCCCTCCCGCCCGCCCCGTTCCTGTTGCTTCATTCCCCTCCCACCCATCCCATTCCTGCTGCTTCATTCCCCCTCCCCGCCCACCCCATTCCTGCTGCTTCATTCCCCTCCCGCCCACCCCATTCCTGCTGCTTCATTCCCCTCCCGCCCACCCCATTCCCGCTGCTTCATTCCCTCCCCGCCCACCCCATTCCCGCTGCTTCATTCCCCTCCCGCCCACCCCATTCCTGCTGCTTCATTCCCCTCCCGCCCACCCCATTCCTTCTGCTTCATTCCCCTCCCGCCCACCCCATTCCTTCTGCTTCATTCCCCTCCCGCCCACCCCATTCCTTCTGCTTCATTCCCCTCCCGCCCACCCCATTCCTTCTGCTTCATTCCCCCTCCTGCCCACCCCATTCCTGCTCCTTCATACTCCCTCCCGCCCACCCCATTCCTGCTCCTTCATTCTCCCTCCCGCCCACCCCATTCCTGCTGCTTCATTCCCCCTCCCGCCCACCCCATTCCTGCTGCTTTATTCCCCCTCCCGCCCACCCCATTCCTGCTGCTTTATTCCCCCTCCCGCCCACCCCATTCCTGCTGCTTCATTCCCCCTCCCGCCCACCCCATTCCTGCTGCTTCATTTCCCCACATTCCTGCTGCTTTGTTCCCACTCCCACCCACACCATTCCTGCTGCTTTGTTCCCCCTCCCACTCACGCCATTCCTGCTGCTTTGTTCCCCCTCCCACCCACGCCATTCCTGCTGCTTTGTTCCCCCTCCCACCCACGCTTCGTTCTACCCTCTCCCGCCTGCCCCGTTCCTGTTGCTTCGTTCCCCCCTCCCTCCGGCCCGCCCCGTTCCTGTTGCTTCGTTCCCCCCCCCCTCCGGCCCGCCCCGTTCCTGTTGCTTCGTTGCCCCCTCCCGCCCGCCCCGTTCCTGTTGCTTCATTCCCCCCTCCCGCCTGCCCCTGTTGCTTCGTACCCCCCTCCCGCCTGCCCCTGTTGCTTCGTACCCCCCTCCCGCCCGCCCCGTTCCTGTTGCTTCGTCCCCCTCCCCGCCCGCCCCGTTCCTGTTGCTTCGTCCACCCTCCCGCCCGCCCCGTTCCTGTTGCTTCGTCCCCCTCCCGCCCGCCCCGTTCCTGTTGCTTCGTCCCCCTCCCGCCCGCCCCGTTCCTGCTGCTTTGTTTCCACTCCCACCCACCCCAATCCTGCTGCTTTGTTCCCTCCCACCCACCCCAATCCTGCTGCTTTGTTCCCCCTCCCACCCACCCCATTCCTGCTGCTTTGTTCCCCTCCCACCCACCCCATTCCTGCTGCTTTGTTCCCCCTCCCACCCACCCCATTCCTGCTGCTTTGTTCCCCCTCCCACCCACCCCATTCCTGCTGCTTTGTTCCCCCTCCCCACCCACCCCATTCCTGCTGCTTTGTTCCCCCTCCCACCCACCCCATTCCTGTTGCTTCGTCCCCCCTCCCGCCCGCCCCGTTCCTGATGCTTCATTCCCCCTCCCGCCTGCCCCGTTCCTGTTGCTTCATTCCCCCTCCCGCCTGCCCCTGTTGCTTCGTTCCCCCCGCCTGCCGCCTGTTCCTGCTGCTTCGGTCCCCCTCCCACCCGCCCCATTCCTGCTGCTTCATTCCCCCTCCCGCCCGCCCCATTCCTGCTGCTTCATTCCCCCTCCCGCCCACCCCATTCCTGCTGCTTCATTCCCCCTCCCGCCCACCCCATTCCTGCTGCTTCATTCCCCTCCCGCCCACCCCATTCCTGCTGCTTCATTCCCCCTCCCGCCCACCCCATTCCTGCTGCTTCATTCCCCCTCCCGCCCACCCCATTCCTGCTGCTTCATTCCCGCTTCCGCCCACCCCAATCCTGCTGCTTCATTCCCCCTCCCGCCCGCCCCAATCCTGCTGCTTCATTCCCCCTCCCGCCCGCCCCATTCCTGCTGCTTCATTCCCCCTCCCGCCCACCCCATTCCTGCTGCTTCATTCCCCCTCCCGCCCACCCCATTCCTGCTGCTTCATTCCCCCTCCCGCCCACCCCATTCCTTCTGCTTCATTCCCCCTCCCGCCCACCCCATTCCTTCTGCTTCGTTCCCCTCCCGCCCACCCCACCCCATTCCTTCTGCTTCGTTCCCCCTCCCGCCCACCCCATTCCTTCTGCTTCGTTCCCCTCCCGCCCACCCCATTCCTTCTGCTTCGTTCCCCCTCCCGCCCACCCCATTCCTTCTGCTTCGTTCCCCCTCCCGCCCACCCCATTCCTGCTGCTTCATTCCCCCTCCCGCCCACCCCATTCCTGCTGCTTCATTCCCCTCCCGCCCACCCCATTCCTGCTGCTTCATTCCCCTCCCGCCCACCCCATTCCTGCTGCTTCATTCCCCTCCCGCCCACCCCATTCCTGCTGCTTCATTCCCGCTTCCGCCCACCCCAATCCTGCTGCTTCATTCCCCTCCCGCCCGCCCCAATCCTGCTGCTTCATTCCCCCTCCCGCCCGCCCCCATTCCTGCTGCTTCATTCCCCCTCCCGCCCACCCCATTCCTGCTGCTTCATTCCCCTCCCGCCCACCCCATTCCTGCTGCTTCATTCCCCTCCCGCCCACCCCATTCCTTCTGCTTCGTTCCCCTCCCGCCCACCCCATTCCTTCTGCTTCGTTCCCCCTCCCGCCCACCCCACCCCATTCCTTCTGCTTCGTTCCCCCTCCCGCCCACCCCATTCCTTCTGCTTCGTTCCCCCTCCCGCCCACCCCATTCCTTCTGCTTCGTTCCCCTCCCGCCCACCCCATTCCTTCTGCTTCGTTCCCCCTCCCGCCCACCCCATTCCTGCTGCTTCGTTCCCCCTCCCGCCCACCCCATTCCTGCTGCTTCGTTTCCCTCCGGCCCACCCCATTCCTGCTGCTTCGTTTCCACTCCCACCCACCCCATTCCTGCTGCTTTGTTTCCACTCCCACCCACCCCAATCCTGCTGCTTTGTTCCCCCTCCCACCCACCCCAATCCTGCTGCTTTGTTCCCCCTCCCACCCACCCCATTCCTGCTGCTTTGTTCCCCCTCCCACCCACCCCATTCCTGCTGCTTTGTTCCCCCTCCCACCCACCCCATTCCTGCTGCTTTGTTCCCCCTCCCACCCACCCCATTCCTGCTGCTTTGTTCCCCTCCCACCCACCCCATTCCTGCTGCTTTGTTCCCCCTCCCACCCCATTCCTGCTGCTTTGTTCCCCCTCCCACCCACACCATTCCTGCTACTTTGTTCCCCCTCCCACCCATACCATTCCTCCTGCTTCTTTCCCCCTCCCACCCCACCCCATTGTTCCCTGTCCCAATCAATCAATCAACTCCGATTTCTAAAGCGCGGCTGTTCACCCGCAAGGTATTCAGGCGCTAGATTTGCTGGGGTGAATCAAAAAGCCAGGTCATCAGTCCCTTTCTGAATTCCGCGAGAGAGGACGATGTTCAGAGGTGGAGTAGAAGGCTGTTCCAGGACTTGGTGGCTAGGTAGGAAAAGGAACGGCCTCCACTGTAGCTTCGGCCGATGTGGGGAGTGTGTGTGAGGTGGGCAGAGCAAAGGTGGCTGGAGTGTGGTGGAAGTTCAGGCGGTGGTTGATGTATGCTGGTCCTTGGTTGTGGAGGGCTTTGTATGCGTGTCAGCATCTTGAACTGGCATCTTTCTGGACTGGGAGCCAGTGGAGGTTCCTGAGGTAGGGTGATGTGGGTCCATTTACGTAGGTTGAGGATGTCTGGCAGCTGAGTTCTGTATCTACTGGAGTCTCTTCATGAGTTGGGTGGTGATTCCTACATATAGCGCATTGCTGTAGTCCAGCCGACTGGTGACTAGGGCTTGAGTGACGGTTTTCCTGGTGCTGACGGGGAGCCATCTGAAGATCCTTTGGAGCATGTGGTGAGTGTGGAAGCAGGTGGAGGAGACTGCGTTGATCTGGCATTTCATGGTGAGTTTTCTGACCAGGATGATGCCAAGGTTCGGGCGTGCTCTGTCTGTGTTGGCCTGAGTTTGGCAGGCCACCAGGTGTCGTTGCACGGGGAAGAGGTGTTCCCAAAGATCAGCACTTCTTTCTTGCCCTTGTTGTGCTTCAGGCAGTTGGTCTTCATCCAGTCTGCAACATTCGTCATGCAGTTGGGGAAGTTGGTCCTAGTGGTGGAGGGGTATGCTGACAGCAAGAGGATGAGCAGGATCCCGTCAGTGTAGGATATGATGTTGAGGTAATGGATTTTGACAATGACGGCCAGAGGCGTCCTGTACGTGCTGTAGAGGCTGAGTAATGAACCTTGAGGGATGCCACAGATGGTGCTCTTTGGTTCTGAGTAGAAGGGTGGGAGGCGGATTTTCTGGGTACGTCCTGAAGGAAGGATGCAATCCATTTGAGGGCATCTCCCTGGATCCCTTTGTGGTTGAGTCTCTTGATGAGTGTTTGGTGGGATATGGTATTGAACGCTGCAGAGAGGGCGAGGAGGATCGGGGCTGGCGTTTCACCCCGACCGAGGACGGTTCTGATGTCGTCGGTGACTGTGATCAGTGAGGTCTCGGTGTTGTGGTTGGCGCAGAAACCGGATTGAGAGGCGTCGAGCAGGTTGATTTTCTAGGTGTTCGGTGAGCTGGCAGTTGATGGCCTTCTCTACAACTTTGGCGGGGAATGGGAGCAGCGAGATGGGGCGGTAATTCTTGAGTTCCTTGGGGTTGGTGGAGGGTTTCTTGAGGAGGGGTCTGACCTCTGCATGTTTCCATACGTCGCGGAAGGCAGCTGTGGTGATGGATGCGTTGAGAATGGTGGTGAATTGGCAGCAGATTTCCATGCTTCTGAGGTTCAAAAGGCGTTGGGGACTGGGGTCCGTCAATGCTCCCCAGTGGATGGAGTTCATGATGGCTTTAGTGTTCTCAGGCGGTGAGCGGGTGGCGTCCATTAGTGTGAGGCGGTTGTAGAGGTCAGTGTGTTGGGGTTCGAAGTTACTGTAGATGGTGGATATCTTGTTGTGGAAATAGTTCGCCAGTGTGTCGCAGCGTTCCTGGGAAGGGGAGATTGTGTTTTCGGTGACTGATGAGCAGGAGAACTCTCCGACTATGCTGAACAGTTGCTTGGTGTGTTTGATGCTTGCTGCGATGCAGTTTGCTAGGGCGTCTCTTTTCGTGTCTTTAAGGCATTAGCGGCATTTGTTGAGGGCTGACTTGAAGATGGCTCAGTCTGTGGGATCTCTGCTGGTGCGCCATCTTCTCTCCAGTGGTTTGTGGTTGCGTTTTATTGTCCTGAGTTCTCGTGTGTACTAGCTAGCTTGTTTGGTGGCTCTTGGCTTGCTTGATGGGGACGACTCTACTGGCGCGGTTGGTGATTCGGGCAGTGACATTCCAGGCGGCCTGTTCCAGGTTGGTTGCGGAGTAAGGCTGGGTGGTGTTGAGGGCATCCGTCCAGTCCGTCGCTGTCATTTTATTCCAGCTGCGGCGGGAGGAGCTGGGATGCCTGTTGGTGTTGCATGGGGGTCCTTCGAAGGTGAAGTGGACGATGGCGTGCTCGGTCCAGGTGAGTACTGTGACATGACTGTACTTGACTCTGTCGCTGGTAGTGAAGATCGGGCAAGCGTGTGTCCTGTCCTGTGTGGAGTCGGTGACCATTTGGGTGAGGCCGATGTTACTCATCTGTTCCACAAGGATTACAGAGTTAGCGTCTTTGGGGTCATCAAGGTGGGAATTGAGGGAACCAAGGAAGTTGTAGTGCTTAGAGTCAATAGCTAGTGGGGCGATTAAGTCTTTGATGACGTTGCAGAAGCAGGGGCGTGGTCCTGGGGGTCTGTAGACGAGGGTGCCTCTGATAGTCGTCCTGCCGTAGGTGTGGAGTTGGAAGTTGAAGTGTTCCATGATCGGTGTGGTGTCATCTTTGGTGGTGGTGCAGCAGATTGTTTCTTTGTGGATGATGGTGATGCCTCCTCCGTGTTTGTTGGTACGGTCCCAGTGGGTCATCTTGTAGGCGTTGGTCGTTGCGGTGGCGATGTTGGGGGAGAATTAGGGGCTAAGCCAAGTCTCTGTGATGATCACGTCGGGGTGAGGATGGTGATGGTGTCCCAGATTTTGGTGTTTACAGAGTGATCGGGCATTGAGCAGGAGGCATTGGAGTAGGTCCAGGGTGGTCGGCGAGGTGCGTGTGCCACAGGTTTCTGTGAGGGCGGGAGGTCCAGAGTTGAAGGCAAAGAGACAGCGGTGGCAGGTGAAAGGTCCTAACGTTGATCGAGGAGATGTGATGCAGCAGTTGTTGTTGCAGCGTCTGGGGTCCAGGTCTCGGATTTCTGCTGCGAAGTGTCTGTGGGTAACAGGAAGGCCAGGGTTCCTTGCTCTGGGCACAGTCCAGGCACGACCTTCGGCACGCCAGCGGTGCGTCCACTGGGCAGCCGCGCTGCGGCCTCCATTAAGTAGGTCTAGGGAGAAGGGCGGGGCGCTGTGGTGTGGGAGCCGGGAGCAGTGAAAAAACGGCAGGAAAATGAGCGGGGAGGCGAGCCGCTCACAGCACAGCAAGAAGATGCAGCAATGAAACTCAAATCAAAATAGAAGAAAAAACCTACAAACAGAATACAGTGTTAAAGGCTAAACTGACACAGATGCTAAGTTAACAGGAACAGAAGGCTATACTGAACAGAACAGCAGCGCACAGACCAACGGTGCGAAATTGCAGAGAAGGGTACAAAAGGGGTGGGAGCGGCAAGCAGAGGAGAGTGAAGCGAGTGGTAACGGCACACAGAACAAAGTCTGGAGACCTGCTCGTCTGCAGCGAGAAGAGCTGGCACAATGACCCACCCGCCCCCATCCCTGTTCATTATTTCCCCTCTCGAGTCAGTTGCATTAATGCAGAGAGGATGTGGCATAAAAGCCACAGCTATTAACTTTGGAGCTGGGGAACCGTTGTTTAGGTCCTCTTCAATATACAAGTCGACTAATAGGTATTCGATGGTTCCGACTGGACACTTAGTTGTTCCGAGGTGTAAAGCTCAACCCCGAGAGCACTGGGCTTCGTTCTTCCCGCCTCTCGCTGTTATGCAACTGTTGGTTTGGAAGTGTGCATAACCTATAACCTATCAACCAGTTTGTTCTCCCATGAGATTGAGTAAGTGAGTGACTGGAAGAATATTTGTGGTGGTGATGCTAGTTTGCAGAGAATTAGCTAATGACAGTGTATTGATGCATGTTGCTTTTGTACGGTGTATATTATAAATAGATAAGACAGTGATATCCACAAAATGAGGGTGTGTTGACTGTATGAATCTAGTGCATTCTGTATGTCAATAACTGCTTGGCCATGACCGGATTGGATTCCTCTTCCTCTTGACAGATATTTGAATGCAGTGTGCAACCGTGAAACCACCCACTATCTTAGTTTTCATGCCTTCCATATCCAGTTGTTCCCTTATCCTCCGTCCATGTTCACTTGACACACCAATGCATTTTAGCCGAGGTTGCTTGCCTGAAACACATTATCCTGTTGAAGCCTGCTCCGTGACAGCACCGACATTCTGCTGAAGGGGCTGTGCAGTTAATGTAGGCTATGATCAGTATGATTTTCTTGTTGTCTGCTCTTTGATTAAGGATTGTCCCATCAAAGAGTCTGGACAGCTTTGACTAGCCATTTCTGACACTCCCAGATTACATCTGTTAATTAGATTGCCAAAGAGAAGCTATGTGCAAGCGATGCATACTCTGCTGCAACCTCATCCATTGCGAGCCTTTCTTCCGGCCATACGCTTAAGGATCCTGTTTCTGTCTAGTCTAAATTTGTCGTAAACAACGTGGGCAGCAGCCCTTGCGATTATTTATTAATATCAACCATCTTCTCCTTAATTCAGTGATATCTGTCTTTAATTTCTCACAGGGCCATAGGTTTTACAGCAGTAGGCACTAGACAGTCGTTTTCTACCACTTAAGTTAATTGCCCCTGCTGGCACCAGTGTAGTGCTCCGTGCCCATGCTGTACGCCTGTACCTTTGTAGTATTTTACTGCTTTTTGCATACAGTATGTAACTGCTGTAAATGTTTTGATCGTTATGTTAAAAGGACTGCCAATCGCTTATACAAAGAGCACATGAACTTTAGCAGATCTATTGCAAAATGGTGTTATCCGTGAATACACTGCTCTGCAAACGAGTCTGTGTTAAGCATAGAACAAATTTCGATTTGTCTGCAAAGAACTGTTGTAATTTGTTAAGGACCTCTGGACACCTTCCTGTATTGTTTGCTGCTGGCTAGATGTGGAGGGTTCGTTGAAGTTGTACTACCATTGTTCTGATGCGAAGCAACGGAAACATTTCCCATATAATTGTATACATGTTTATTGAGGTTGATTGTGAAGGGTGGGGTTCTAATCGTTGCTTCTTTCCCCCTTCCACCCACTCCTATCCATGTTGCTTTGTTTCCCTGTCCAGCCCGATAGCATTCATGCAGAAAGGATATGGCGTAATGGCCACAGCTTCCATACTTTGGAGCTGGGGAATCAGGTTCAAATCTCCGCGTCGGATCAACATCTTGTGATTCTGGGCAAATCACCTATTTTCACCTTGCCTACCAAAAATGATTGTGGCCTTATGTAATGTAACTGGTGCTCAAGTAAAGTGCTCCAATACCTTCCGGTCAAGTTTGCACTTTATAAAACTGCAATATAAAAAATACATTACACTTGGACGCGTTCAGGTCTCTGCTAGACAAGACAGCACATGACCTGTCTCGTTGCCCCCAGTGTTGAATTCATTGTCCTGCCCCTCATGACCCACAAAAAAGCGATAGGATGTGGCCGGCGCAGGCCGCATCATAGCGTTTTTTTCCGTGACTTTCAGCAATGCTAAACAGCATATGTGCTGCTATACAACATGGCTAAAATACAGTCACGTTGACAGCGCAAATAGCTCAGGCATTGCCGAGACCTATTAGCTCTACCAATGCTTGTTCTCATTGTCCGCAGGTCATAATCCCTGTCTCTGCAGTATTGAGGTTTAAATGGTTGTTCGTCATCCATATGTTTATGGCTCGAAGGTAGTCATCAAGTTTTCAATTGTAGAGGTCTTCCAGGCCATCCATTTTTTTAACTGATTTGGGTGTCATCTGCATTGTTGTAACAGGTGAGGTTGAATGATTTAAAAAGGTTTGGTAAGTGGGTTAGGTTGACGTTGAATAATAGAGGGGATATGATAGACCCATAAGGGATGCCAGTGTTGTGTGTGAGGAGCTGATGTGAAAGCTGCTACCAATCCTAGTCTGCAGTCACGGCTGAGATGCCAGGAATTCAAAGAATATTAGCTGAACTCCCTTCTCACCTTTCACATATTACATTGCAAACAAGAATTTGCTCATTTCCTCTGTATTGCTTCTCATTACTAAAAAACGAATAAAGCTTCTTGAACAAAAAAAGAAAATTTTGGGCCACATGTACGACCATTACGTTTTACGGGTCGCAAATTGCGATTTTTTTTTTTTTTTTTTTTTTTTTACAACTTGCAAAACATAATGTACTAATGTGTGTCAGAAACATTTAGCGATTCCTAGTGGGGTCGCAAATGGCCTGCCTCATCAATATTCATGAGGCAGGTCGCAGTTTGCGACCCTTTGGGAATAGGCTACAATTACAGGGATGGTGGCCAGCTGGAGACAGCAGACCACCATGTCTCTGTTTGCTTTTTAAATAAAGCAACTTTTTTTTTCCAAATGCTGCCCGTTTTCCTTAAAGGAAAACAGGATGTGTTTAAAAGTAAAGAATGAAAAGTTTCATTTAAATTTTTTAAGGGCAGGCTCTGCTGTGCTTAAAAAGAAATGTTGCTGCCAAACACAAAGGGGAAGGGGTCCCCTGGGGATCCCTTCCGGTTTGCGACAGGCTTACTACCAATTTGAAATTGGTAGTAACTGCGATTGTTTTGCAACCACATTTGCGGTCGCAAAACAATCGTACACCACATACCCTCCCCCGCGACTCGCTTTGAGGAAGGGATGCCCTTGGCATGCCTCTTCCTAATAGTGACTCGCAAACCCTATTTTGCAAGTCAGTGATAGGTTACCAACTCATAAAATAAGGTTTGTACATGCTGCAGCCCTTTTTAGCGGTCGCAAATGGCCCAATTTTCTGTTTGCAACCGCTAAAAGTAGTCGTACATCTAGCCCTTTTTGTGTGAAAAGTTTGCACAACTGTGCAGGGCACCGAGCCACGTTCATAAGCCTGCAACTTTCATGACCTTTACTATTCCTGATACAGAAGTGGTTGTCACTGCCTAAGCCTACCAGCCATTCAGAATCAATGTCCAATCAGGAACTATCCAGATTCCCGTATGGCATAGTGCTTTGATTAACCTATTGAGCTGGGTAGGAGTCATCACAAATGAGGAACGGCTAATATTTGACTAACATTGCTCCAGCCTACAGTCTTTCTAGGGGCACTGGCGTGTTGTGAAATATAGCCTGGTAAGAAAATGTATTTGCTCTAGAGATCTTTATTTTGTTAGCAGGAGCTAGATAGATTGTTGGGTTAATGTGCTTTCTGCAGAGGGCTGCACATACCTTAACTAGCAGCAAAGTGAATCTGAAATGTCCCAATATAGCCTGCCATGTCACAAAGTATTGCTATTATGTACTATCTTTCTTTCAACAATTGTTTATCTAGATAACCCTGCCGAACCAAATATTGTGGAAACCATAATCAGGGCATCTGAGACTGAAAGCATTTGCATTATAATTGACTTCTCTTGACAGCTCCGCACAACAACTAACATTTTCAGATTTTTATACACTGTAATCTAAGATCTGTATATTAGTAATCTGCTTTTTGAAATGTACTGACTCCTTTATCTGATTTATGGTCATAGCAAATAAACTGCTATTATGAAGTCCTATGCAATTAATGGACAAAATGCATAATTCTTGGTGAACATTTGGGGTACCGTGTTTATTGGAAAAAGTGTTAGAATGCTGGGTGGTAGGAAATGTATGGATCTTCACAGATTCCAGAATTTTCCTTCACAGAAGTATGAGGAAGATCTGTGATTTAGCTAAAGTTTGGTGGGTAAGAAATGTTATTGGGATTCATGCAAGCCACACCACCCCAGACTACACTAGGTGCCTTGTTTTCAGAAATGTCTGGGCCTGGCAGGTTTCCCCGGCGGCGGACTAAGCCATGGCCTAAATACCACAGCTACCCACATTGCCAGAATGGGTAAATTTGCAAGGCAAAATCTTAGCATTTTGTGGCCTTTCCTTTCATGGGTGATAGCCAAGCCTCACAAGCGGGGAACTATTGTTATTAGGAGAAGTGTAGGAACGCTGGTTGGTAGAACATTTGTGGATCCCCCGTAGATTCCATTAGCGCAGTCTGCTTTAATTTTTTTTTTTTTTTGCTATGACGTCAGTGCACACATCGTGTACTGTGTAATACAGCAAAGTAAAAACAAAATAAAACTCTAGACTTGAGAGAAGCATTTCCCTTGTGTTCCAACATTAATTTGGGAAAATAAAATGTTTCTGATATTTTCTTTTCCAGTACTGTGGGTAACCTATTGAAGTCCACCTCATTGTGAAGGTAGTGCTGTGGACGACAAAAAGTCATCCTCCGCCCCAAAAGTGATTAAAACTCACCAAATCCATGCAGCCTCATGTCCTGTCCAACACAAATGGACATCAAGCTGCAGGGATATCATGGCCACATTGCTCTAGCTTCTTTGTTCCATGATCGTAGGAGACTCCTAGTTTCAGAAGTCCCCCAGTATTGTAGGCTTCCAGGACTGAGGAACAGCGAAACGCCTATTGGCCAAAGAAAGTTGTCAGTGGCTGCTCGTTGCCATGTACATGCCATACATGGTCTATGGAGAAGATTGCTAAAATGAGAAACTCAACAGTATTGTGAAGTACAGAGAATATAGAAGAGGTTCCTGAAAAGTAGAGGAGAAAGAAAGAAAGCAGTGTAAATAGAAAAGCAGGAGAGGCAGGACGGGGAAGGTAGACAGTTGCAGCGACAAACGGAAAGGGGTAGTGTGTAAAACTGGGAGAGAGACATTGGGGACAGGTTAAGCGAGTAGGAGGAAAGAGAGAAAGTAAAAAAGAGCCTCAATAAAGCAAAATGAGAGCTAGATACAAGAAAGGGTGATTGGAGATTTGAAGTGCCATTTATAGTCAATACACCTGGCCCAATATGATTCAATGCACAGTTTTGCATTTATTTTAAAAAAATGATCATAATGTAAGATCCAAGAATCACCTTGCAAAGTGGTCTTGAAGCCACCTTCCCAGAAGCCTGGAAGCACGCAGCAGTCAACGCCCTCCTCAAGAAACCTTCAGCCGACCCAAGCCAACTACTGGCTTTTCTCCTTGCTTCCATATCCTGCGAAAGTTATCAAAAAGGGCATCAACAATCCGCTCACTAGCCACCTCGAGCTCCACTACCTACTGGACAACACCTAATCCGGATTCAGAAAGAACAGCTCAGAAACTGCACTCATCAGCCACCGACGATATCTGGACCTTCCCTGACAGGAGAAACCACTGCCCTCATCCTACTTGACCTCTCTGCAGTGTTTAACACAGGCTCCCACAACACACTCATCAGAAGACTCCACGAGTACGGTATCCAAGTGCCAGCACTCAACTGGATCTGCTCCTTCATCACAGAAGAACCCAAAGAGTCAGACTGGCACCTTTCACATCCAAAGCCAAAAAACTGGTTCGCGACGTCCTCCAAGGTTCTTCCCTTAGCCCTACCCTGTACAACGTCTACATGGCTCCACTCGCCAACATCATTCGGTCTCAAAGCATCACCATCAACTCCTACACAGACATCACTCCACTCATCTACCCTCTGACAGACAAGGCGCCCACCGCCAGAACCAATTTTATCAACTACATGACCCTTGGGCAGAATGGATGAGAACAAACTGCTTGAAACTGAACTGTGACAAGACTGAAGTGCTGGTCTTTGGAAACAAGTACTCCCTGTGCGACACCACCTGATGGCCAGCAGAACTGTGACCCACTCCCGCACCCACCAACCATGCCAGAATTCTGGTGATCATCTTGGACGACAGGCCCAACATAACGGCACAGGTCAGCGAAGTAAGTTCCACTTACTTCAACATCCTATGAAAAATGTTAAAGTGGTTCTTGCAGAACACCAGGCAAGACGTCACGCAAGCATTCATCGCAAGCGGACTTGATTGCGGAAGCGTACTGTACGGCGGAATCTCCAAACAACTCTGGAACAGACATCAGACCATCCAGAACACCGCAGCAAGACTTCCAGCCTCCCTTACAGCACCCACATCTCACCTCATCTCCGGGAGCTACACTGGCTCCCTATCCACAAACGCAGCCAATTCACACACGCACACCCCACCCCCTTGAGTTTTTCAACAAGCTGGAGACCTGGCTCTTTTAATAATGCAGTGAGGGCCACACACCTATGCCCCTGCTCAAGCACCTGAATACCCTGGTGATTAGTGCTCTATACAAATCACCATAACATACCATTAAGGTCTAACTATTGTTACTTTATCCACATTGCTTTTTACAAATTGCTTAACAATGGCACCTCTCGGTGAGAAGTGCTGACGTCTTCCCTTTTAATGCATATCAGCTGTGTCTACATTTGCTTGTATAGTCACTGGAAAGTACAACCTACCTGCTGAGGGCTGAACGTTCTATTATAGAAGTGGCTTGGTTTTTCATGTACTTTTAGAGAAGATAGCCTCTGTTTCATAACATGAAGCTTGACTTTTATCTGCAGCTGTAGTAATGCACACATTCCCTCTGCAAGCCAATATTTTCCATTTCTAGTGCACATGACAGGCTTCCATGCTTTCTACATTCGCCACTCAGAAAAGTGCATGCTCGTCCAAGAAATGTTTATCACGTGAAGGGTGCCACCTTGAGTGTTCTATGCAAGGAGTCTACTGCATGTGAAAGAGAGTAGAATGTCTTTATTTCTGCAAGTGGAGGACTTGGTAGCATGCAAATGGAGGCATTTTCAAAGAGAAGTTATCACAGAGCAGGATCCTAGATGCAAATTGTGAAACCACCACTCTATGGCTCCTCTAACAGGAGATTGAACTAGCGTCCTTAGCCAGGCCATAGGCCTCAAATGGACCCATATCTGATAGAGACATCTAGCCGCAGATTCCTTACCTTTGAACTTCCAGGCGTCTGGCTGGATCGGGAAGATTTTTCTTCGCAGTACCCCTGCGCGCCGGTAGATGGCGTTGGTCGACTCTGCGTGACGTTGTTGGAGTCGTGTTCGTCGTCGTGATGTCCGCGTTGTCAATATAACCGCCACTCTGGCGCACTGACGTCAGTTCCTTCCTTTCTGCGCAAGCCAGCGCCGATCCATTGAAGAAGCTACCCCCTGTCATTTTTTGACAGACTTTTTTTCGGCTTTTGTTGACTTCGTTGGTGTGTGTAGGAGTCATGTCGAGCAAGAAGACTTCAGGGTTCAAGCCGTGTGGTGCCTGTCACTGCGCCATGTCGGTCACGGACCCCATTTGGTTGGTCTCTGGTTCCTGGAGCGCGACCACGTCTCCAAGTCGTGCTCCGACTCCTGGGCTATGGCGCCCGAAGGCTTTGAGGGAGCGGTCCCTAAAGCTGCTCGCAGCCCGGCGTCCAGCACAGCAGAGGTTGCCTGGTTTGTCTCGATCCCGGTCTCGGTCGAGAGGAAGGTCCGAGCACCGCTCCGGTGAATCGAAGTCCTCTTCATCGAAGTCAGGTAAGAGGCACCACAAAAAGCACAAGAAGTCGAAGCGTGCTTCGACTTTGCCTCGCCTGTCTAGTGACGCAGCAGAGGAACCTCGGCGTTCGAGGTCCAGGAGCGACACAATTGTGCACCTCCGTAGAAAGGGAATCCAAAAGACTGGAGAACGTCAGAAAGAAAATGTTTTCTTCCAACAGTCTGGCATTGTGGTCGGTGAGCACCGCATGCCTTTTGGGCCGTTACTCCTATTCGATATGGGATACAGTTGCGCAGGTGCTGCCCAGAGTCTCGGAGGAGGACCGGGCTCTCTCATACGGGAGAGACGCAGCTAAGGTCGCCATCAGATGTGGCTTGGACATGACGGACTAAGTGGGTAGACCGATTTCCACGAAAGTGGCCGTTCGTTGCCACGCCTGGTTGAGAACGTCTGTTTTTTCGGGTGATGTCCAGGCTAACCTCATGGACATGCCCTTTGATGGCTCCCGTCTCTTCGGAGACAAGGCAGATGCTGCCCTTGAGCGCTTCAAAGACTAGTGGGCCACGAACAAGTCTTTGAGCCTCAATATCAACACCCCCAGGGCTTCATCTGCTTTTCTCTCCTTTCGTGGCTATGGAAGGGGCTATCAGCCGTGCCAACCCTATGCCGGCCTGAGGACCCTGCAAGTTCAGCAACCTCTGCGGGGCCGTGGACGCGGTTCACCCTAGCCCCTTGGGTCGGCGAACCAGAAGTTGAGCCAAGCCACACTCCCTTCCTCCACCGCAAAACCTTCCTTGTCCGATCCCCCAGGATCACTCTCGGCCAGTTGGTGGCAGAGTACGCCATCATCTCCACCACTGGCGAGACATTACATCGGACAGGTGGGTGTTGCAAATAGTCCGAAGGGGCTATTCCCTCCCCTTCGAGACTGCTCCTCCATCTATTCCATCAGTGTACAGTTGGCTGACGGAGATTCACCTTACTTTGCTCCGCGAGGAGGTCAAGACTCTCTTGGCCAAGGGAGCTATAGAGAAGGTTCCTGGGCCCTAAGTAGGCAGTGGTTGCTATTCCAGCTACTTTCTGGTCCCCAAGAAGACGGAGGCCTTCGTCCTATCCTAGACCTCACAGCCCTCAATTTCTTCCTCAAAAAGGAGAAATTCAAGATGCTCACCCTTGCTCATGTCCTGTCTGCCTTGGACCCAGGAGACTGGATGGTAGCGCTGGCCTTGCATGATCCCTATTTTCATATTCCCATCCTGACTGCCATTCGTCGCAACCTGTGGTTCACGGTGGGTCACAAGCACTTTGCGGTGCTCCCCTTTGGCCTCACCAGCGCCCCTCGGGTGTTCAAAAAGGTGATGGCGGTGGTCGCAGCCCATCTGCAGAGATCAGGGGTTCCTTTCTTCCCCTATCTCAATGACTGGTTGTTGAAGGCGGGCTCGCCTCAAGCAGTTGGCTCCCACCTCCAGGCTACGGCAAACCTCCTGCATTCGCTGGGGTTCACTATCAATGTGCGGAAGTCACACCTGACTCCCTCTCAGACGATCCTTTTCATTGGAGCGGTTCTGGACACAGTGCAGTTTCGGGCCTATCCTCCCGAACAGCGAGTCCAGGATATTCAGGCTATGTTACTAATGTTTTAGTCTCTATCCTCGATTTCGATGAGAATGACAGAGGCTGCTGGGCCTCATGGCCTCCTGCATCCTGCTAGTGACCCATGCACAGTGGCACATGCGGGCTCTGCAGTGGGACCTGAAGTTCCAATTGGCACAGCATTGAGGAAATCTCACAGACCTGGTTCAGATTTCAGAGGGCACTGCGAAAGACCTGCAGTAGTGGCTAACAGACCGCGATTGGTTCAAGGTCCGACCCCTCTCCCTTCCCCACCCAGATCTCACAGTAGTGACGGATGCGTCCCTTCTGGGATGAGGTGGCCATCTGGGGGAGGTGGGGATCAGAGGATTCTGGTCTCTGGCGGAAGCCTAGCTCCATATCAATCTGTTGGAGCTTCGGGCGATCCGACTGGCACTGAAAGCCTTTTTGCCATCAATAAAGGGAAGGCTCATACAGGTGTTCACGGACAACACTACCACCGTGTGGTACTGCAACAAACGGCGGAGTGGGGTCGTGGACTCTTTGTTAAGAGTCCCTGTGTCTCTGGACTTGGCTGGAACAACAGGTCATTTCCCTGGTGGTTCAACACCTGGCCGGTTCTCTGAACGCCAGGGCAGACGAGCTCAGCCGAAGGTGCCTTGCGGATTACGAATGGTGTCTCCATCCGGAGGTGGCTCAAGGTCTCTTTCAGCGGTGGGGAGAGCCTTGGTTAGATCCGCTTACCTCCGAAGAGAATACACAATGTCAGCAGTTTTGCACGTTGGAGTTTCCAAGGCGGCTCTCGCTTAGCGATGGGCCACCTATGCGCCTTTCTGCCGATACCACTCCTGCCCAGAGTGCTCAAGAAGATCAGGAGCGACCGGGCACAAGTTATTCTTGTGGCTCCGGACTAGGCACAGAGTGTTTGGTATCCCGAGCTTCTAGACATGAGCATCGATCCTCCGGTCAGGCTACCCCTTCGGGAGGATCTTCTGTCGCAGCAGCAGGGAAGAGTTCTCCACCCGAACCTGTCCACTCTCAGCCTCCTTGCGTAGAGATTGAGTGGCGACAGTTGGCAGCTTTTGACCTCCCTCCCGAAGTCTGTGAGGTTATCTTTTCAGCCAAACGTCCCTCCACAAAATCTGTATACGCTTGCTGATGGAAATATTTTGTAAATATTGTACAGACTGGTCTATTGACCCCTAATCTGCTCCCTTATCTGAAGTCCTTCTGTTTATACTTTCTTTGGCCCAGCACGGCTCTGCTCTGGGGACATTGAAGGGCTATCTTTCGGCCCTTTCTTCATTTCTTCGGCTGCCTGATCAGCCCTCTTTTCAAATCTCCTCTGGTGCAGAGGTTTTTGAAGGGGTTAACCCATTTGTTTCCTCCTTCACCTTTCATCATGCCACAGTGGGACCTTAATTTGGTTCTCACCTTTCTGATGTGTGCACCGTTTGAGCCGCTGCATAACTGCCCTCTGCGGTTGCTCACCATCAAGACTGCTTTTTTGGTGGCAATAACCTCTGCCAGGAGGGTTAGTGAACTGCAAGCACTGTTTTCACAGCCTCCTTACCTGGCGGTCTTTCCAGACAAAGTGGTACTCCGGAATAGGGCATCTTTTCTGCCTAAGGTGGTAACACCCTTCCACCTGGGACAGTCTGTTACCCTGCCCATCTTCTATGAACCTCCGCACTCATACAAGGAAGAGGAGCGCTTCCATCATCTGGACCCAAAAAGAGCGTTATCGTTCTACCTCGATCAAACCAGAGAGTTCCGGGTGTATAACCAACTCTTTATAGGATACGTGGGTGCAAGGAAAGGCCGTGCTGTCCAGAAGAGGACTATATCCCTATGGGTTATCCTCTGCATTAAAATCAGTTACGCCTTAGTGAAGAAGGATTCCCCTGATGGGCTTAGGGCCCATTCCACCAGGGCAAAAACGGCCACCACGGCTCTTCAACGTGGTGTTCCCGGTTTCGATATCTGCCAAGAGGCCACGTGGGCATCTCTGCACACGTTTGCCAGACACTACTGCCTGGATTCTCAGGTTCGCAGAGAAGGCCTTTTCGGTCGCTCTGTTTTGCAGGATTTTCTGGTCTAAGCCGTTCTGCAGTCCCTCCGCCGGGGATGGTATTGCTTGGTATCTGTTCAAAGGTAAGGAATCTGCAGCTAGATGTCTCTATCAGATAAACAAGTTACTTACCTTCGGTAACGCCTTATCTGGTAGAGACATGGTCTAGCCGCAGATTCCTTACCGACCCACCCATCCTCCCCGCACTGCAGAATTGGTTTTAAGTGTCAGGGATGTTTCCCTTCAGGGCCCTAGCTGTTCGTTTTTTAACACACTATAGTCAGTCACTTCATGGCTTCGCGCTTCTGACTCGGAAAGTCGTGAAAGTTACGGACGACAGCGTGCCGGAGTGGCGGTTATATTGACGATGTGGACGTCACCCCCACGACGCCAACAACGTCAGGCGGAGTCGACCGACGCCATCTACCGGCACGCAGGGGTACTGCTAAGAAAAATCTTCCGGATCCAGCCTGATGCCTGGAAGTTCTAAGGTAAGGAATCTGCGGATAGTTCTTGTGTCTACCAGATAAGGCGTTACCAAAGGTAAGTAACTTGCACTTCAGGCTTACGCAGTCACCTATCCCTTACCATGCCTACCTGTCTATCTGGTCAGTGTCTGAAGAAGGTCTCCTTTTGTACAGCACCTTTCACACAACTATGAGAGGTGTGTGCCAATGTCAGATACTGCTTCAAGTCCATGCAGTTTTGACTAGTGCTTTTGATCAAGTGTCATTGAACTATCTATCTTTTGTCACAACCTTATAGTGAAAACAATTGTGGGACCTTCCCAACTTCCCCTGTAAAATTACATTTAAATTCTGTTTAGTTTTATATCATTTTTGCAACTCTAAAATGTTTAAAATACACTGTTTGCTGCTAATTTCCCCAAATATCCTTGATGGATATGCTCCAGACTGTCTGTAAAGTTCTTTAAATTAGTGGCAAGTTAAGTTAAAATTTCACTCATGAAGTTTGACAGAATGAGTAAACTCCACACTTTACGAAGCACAGGAAATTTCCTAACTTGACTTGAGGTGAGGTATATATTCCAGGTGTGAATAGTCCCTGATCCAGAATGTCCCAGATAGCACATTATCCAGCAGAAACATTTTGAGTGTAGAGGCTGAATATCCACCACCTCAGGTGAGGTGTAGTAGGGAGGACTCTGAGCTCAGGCCAACTTTAAAAAAAAAAAAGTAAAACATTTTTAATGAAGATATTCATAAGTTTTTAATTTCACAAAGCTTAAACAGTTAAGAAAATACACAAATTTGTGACTTTACAACTTTAAACCCCTTTATTCTAAATCCCATCTAATTGCTAGGATTTATAGTTGGATAGTGGACAGTTGATTGTGCTTTAATATGTACCTTAAAAAAGAATCCATGTATTCCTTTACATAGAATCACACTGTGTGCGCCCTGAATTTCAAAAACAGAATATTGATGGCACAGAAAATAGAGTATAGAGTATTGAATCCAAAATATCTACGGGTAAGAGTAGATTTTCTTTACTCCCTTATTCTCCAAAACTCCCTGTGGACTGGTGTGGGTGGTTTCCCTTGAGGGAGGATAAGGCAATAAAGCAGGCGCTTCATACACTTCATACACTCACCATAAAAAATATGGGGGATTTGTTCATAAACTAGGTGGTTCGCTCCTGGGAGCAGGTCTTGACAGAGAGTACTGTCCCATCGCCACTCACAAGGTATCATTACCACCGGGTCAGACAAGCTCTCCGAGCCAAGTTAGGCAAAACTATGTTAGAGCCTAAGGAATTTGCAACATTGACTTATCTACTGCAGACTCAGTCGCCTCAACTGGGTATCTCGATTTTATATACAATGGCAAGAACCGTAGGAAATCCCACCCAGGCGAAAGTATTCTTGGAGTGGCAGGAGGAGCTCCGCATTGAAATAACAGAGGAACAGTGCCTATACTGCTGTTCAGTTACAAAATCCATTTCACAAAATGACAGACACCGATTATTACTCTTCAAATACCTCCATAGAGTTTATCACACTCCAGTGCGGCTACATAAGTTTGGCCTTAAGGAAGACGATAACTGCGTTAGATGCGGGAGAGGGGGCGCTAATTTCACACACTTAGACTGGGAGTGCCCTGGAGTTCGTGCGTACTGGACGGCAGTGGCCGCGGCGCTGCAGGACATAATAGAAACACCCGTCCATATTTCCCCCTTGGTCGTCTTTTTGGTCTACGACAAAGAAATTCCCAAGGAAACTCGCAAATTGTTTGCACTTGGGTTACTGACAGCATGACTAACGGTGAGGATTGAATTCATGGGGCATGTAATGAGGATCTCAACGGGGCGGACCGGAAGTGGGATGAGAGCGTGCCGAGTCCATCCCCACCGGAAGTGGTCAGCGGTCTAGTTGCGGATCAAGCCAGGCGGGAGGCGCCAGTGACGAATGCGGAACAGAGACCCACAAATAGGACGAGAGGAGAGGAGACGGCGTGCGGCAGCATCGGAGGAGGAGAGCGGATGGAGAGTGCAGAGCGGAGCAAGGAGTCAGAGGAAGGCGGCATCGGAGGTGAACGGACGGAGTACGCGGAGTGTACCAGCGAGGAGGGGGACGGCGGAGGCACGGAGGAGCCAGCAAAGCAGAATCCAAAGAGAGTATTGTGTACCACTACCATACCCGGCAGGCTAGAGGAGGGAGAAGACGCCCCGGGTCCCGACGCCACGGCCCTGGAGACTGGTCGTGGCCTAAGGCGAGTACCTCTCAGGGGATCATTCTGGTGGGGGTGGTGGGGAGGTCTGGGGAGGTAGGGTACACAGGTGTACCGAGTTAAAATTCCCGACATCCACCTAACCCTTACCACACATTTTTATGGTGACGGTAGCACAAACCTATAAAACAACGAGATCAGGAATTGACCCCGACCTATTTATTTTCTCTTCCCGGCCCTGCCCACCGGCTACAAGAGAGAGAGACCCGGAAGACCTGCCTGTGACGGACCAGAACCAGACCTCAGAAACAGAGGACCATTTTCTTTTCTTTTCTTTTCTTTATTTTTTTGTTTTGTGCCACCTTTCTAGTTGGACCATTTGAGTGACTTTATGAAGTTCCTGAACATCCTCACTACTACAAGTGTAGCAATAAAACTTAAATACTCCACGTCACTACGTCTTGTGATTCCCTCATACCCTCCGACAGCACACGCGGCCACAGGGCATCTCTGACTTTGTGGGAGTTCTTGATTGAGCATAGGGTAGGGAAGAGTTGGAATATTGATACAGTACAAGTTGTGTTAACCTTCAATGTTTCTTGTCCAGCTGTTGTAACTATCCCTGTTCTTGACCGCGTTATATGCAGGAACACCTTTATAACATTTATATAAAGTATGTTCAAAATAACTATGTAGTGTTAAATCGCTAGATTTCACTTTTGTGTCTCCAACTCGTAAGTCAAATACAAAAGTCAGTCTCGATAGTATTTTTCGGTCTTAATGGCCCGGAACTGGATATACTTGAGTTCTTTGAACTCATGACTGCAAGTGCCAAATTTGCAAGTTTACCAATGCATTGGGTAGGAGACTTTAACCTGGTCCTCTCACCACTGCTGTATTAGCATGCATAGCTTCACAGTCCAGTCCAGAAATGCATTGCATAACCTCATGCAACTGTATGATATGGTAGAAAAATGGAGAGTGTTGAATCGCACTGGGGTGAATTATACCTATTATTCCTTAGTACACAACACTTGCTTGCTATAGATTTCTGGCTGGCAACACAGCCCCTCATGGGGTCATTTAGCGAGGTGCGGATTTTACCTCGAACACTATCAGATCACTCCCTGGTGGTATTAGTCATGACTATAGCAGACACACCGAATAGGACAAACTGCGAGATTCAGTGTTCCGCTCAGGAATGTGAGCCAATATACTGGAATATTTTCAACAGAATGATGCTCTATGGCAGATGTGGCAATGCTATAGTACGCCTTCAAAGCTTACATGAGAAGCTTTTGTATATTTAAAGGGCTTGAATGTTGAAATTATTACGCACAATATTAAGTACTTTAGAGCGGTAAATAAAGCAGCTCCAAAAAGATTGAGAGCAGTAAAGATGCAGTATTGTTATCCAAGTTTCAGGAGACCGCACAAAAGGAAATACTTAATTTAGGGAAACCTAGTCGCACCAGGGTTTACTGGGCAAGACACTCACCTGGGTACTGAGCACTTACACATGACCCCTATAATAGGAGATGATGGTAAAAGGAAAACGAAAACTGAATATATCTTAGCAGTTTTTTAACAATACTATGAACAGTTATATACCTCCAGATTACTCTATTGGGACCAGGATATATGGGGTTATTTGGATGTTATAGCGCTGGCCTCGGTAGAGGGGACTTTGCGGGAACTGTTAAACTCCTCAATAACTGAGCAAGATGTGTAATTGGCAATTACTGCACTTGTAAATGGAAGGTCCACTGGAAGTGACAGCTTCCCTTGGAGTTTCATAAAGAGTATTCTAACAAACAGGCTCCTAAATTATTAGCAGCGTGTAATGGGGTGATACACAGTGGTAGTTTACCCCCTTTGTTTGAGGCGATGACTGTGGCCCTGTAGGAACCGGGCCCCAATATTAGTAAATGTGCCTCTTATGGACCACTTTATTGAATGTGGAGAATAAGATCTTTGCAGACCCAGCCACATACAAATCAGTCTTGACCCTGTGCCTCATGGGAATGCGAGTAATCTGCGACAGTAAGATAGTTACTGAAGGTAATTAACTTGTTCGTCTAATGCAAAAAGACCTAAAGAATTGTCCCCTGAAGAGCTGTAAGATTTTATATTAAGTACTGTAAGGATTATAGTACGGTTATCTGTGAGAAGTAGCATTTGTTTGCCTTTAGTAATGCTTTTTCTAGTTCCCGTAGATTAGTTTTCTCTTCAACCTCCCACCTCTCTTCTAAGGATTGTTGTGGATCTTTTTTAAAAAAATGTTTAAAGTGCTATTGGTTACATCGTTTTCCATTCTGGTTTTGGAGTGAGGCAGTTAGACATTACAATTATCATGAGATAGATGACATTTTTATAAAACTGGCACTAACGCTTACGTCGTGGCAGTACTCTACTCCCACGTATGACAATGCTCTGGAAGCAGGTAGCCACAGAGAGAAGTAAATATAAATGTTGTTTATATTTAAATTGCTAAGTAATTCTAGAACACCAATATATGGAAAAATAAAATATTTGTTAGGAAAACAGGGATGTCGTTTTTTTTCTCCTACAGCAGACTCTTGGCTTGCACTCCTATTGCTGCATGATGTCAATTTTGATACGTCTAAACGTGCTAAAATAAAACATTGCCCACACAAAGCAGCTGTACATGTATTGGTCCAATACATCACTTGCTTCAGACAACCTCTACACACTTCTCCAGCTGCTCAAAGAAGGAACTGACTTGATGTGACCAGAGCGAATTAGTTACCTAGAGGATTTATGACTACGTATGATTAGTCAGCTATTTGCTGTGGTAAGAGGGGAAAGCTTTCAGAAATACCAGCTTCAACTACTAGCTTCCAAAGATTACTCACAGACTCTGTGCAAACTCACTGGAACTCTTGTTTCAGAACACACCTAAAGAGGCTATGTCCAGGTTATGGAAGCTTAAAGTTTTTGAAAAATTTAAATCAATTACTTTTTACTTCTTTCCACTTCTCCCAACTACGTGATCACCACCTGAAGACCGTATCCAAACCCTGACCCGGTGCTGGCTTTGTGTTGTTCACTATTGATATCTATTTAGGATAGTAACGTTCAGGCTCTGTAGTTAGTCTTCTATGCTGCTGCAAAATTCATAGCAGATCTAAGATTCTGCAATCACACTAGACATCACACCACAGGATCAACATCACTTTGTTTAGTTTTGAATTTTTATATACAAAAATGAAAAACACTGCATATAAAGAAAATTACTTGTCTAGCAACAAACTGATCACAACTCTGCACCCAGAAACTACTCCAACTTTGAAGCTGGTCACCCCTAAACCATTTCCCACTTTCTTTTCTCCTAGTACAGCTTCCTGTTGATGCGCTTTGTGTGAGAGGTTGTTTTCGCCTGCCATATCTCACACACACAGTTGGGATCCTGAAGTGCAGCACTCCATGCCTCCTATACTCTAACCTGTGGTGGTATTGTTGGATCTGACTAGGGCGTGTAGCTGTGGGAACGTGCAAGGGTTTTATTAGGCTTGGGTTGAAATTGGCTTTACTCTGTGGCTCCCTAGTGGGATAGGGCTTTTCACAGTTTGAGAAGCTGTGCAGCAGTTACATGGGTAGTCTGGCCAAACCAGTTACAAAAAAATGTGCAGACAGTTCCTCTTTGAAAGTGGCAAAGATTTCAGGCCGCAGACTGCTTGTTGTACTCAATAAGAAATATAAATTTTATCCATATAAAATATTTAATGTAAGAATTTTTGAATTTACTTGTCATCAGTTATACTAAATCTAAGCAGTCATTCAGATGTGTTATTTTTGTTTTATTTCATCTTCCTTCTTTATTTAGGTGACATTCTTCAGAATAAAGGCCAGCAAAACAAATTCCACATCAATCCTCTCCTGGTGCAGGCAAAAAGAATTGAGGATGAGTTGGTGGCATTGTGCAAGGCAGCAGCAGATGCAGATGAGCAGCAGGCTTCGCTGGAAAAAGTTGCAAAGATCCTGGGCCTTAATATTTCAGAAAAATCAAACCCATCTGCACAAACCCAGAAGACTGAGGAGAAACGAGGCATGGGCAGCAACACAGCAAAATCAAGTGTCCCTGTGGAGCCGAAGGCACAGACTCAGGTTGGTACTGCTACCTCATCGTGAGGTTAGAAGGGCATTTAGCAATGAAGTGCCCACACATTTTCAAAGAGCTTAGTAAAGACCTATCAAAGATTCTGTTCATTTTTATTCCCTACACTTTTAAGACTTCTAAGGTGATTTAACCAGTAAATAAAGCATGGCAGAAAGTACTCCCCTAAATTCCACCACACATCCTGGCCCATTGAGTTCCCCTTTTAAACGCAAACCCATTTAACCACCAGTGGTATTCGCAGTGCGGCATAATTTCTTCTTACTCCAACCTCCTTCACCCAGCATCTTCTTTTTTTTTTTTTTTTTGTGTTCATACAGTGTAGGTTTGAAACTTTAACCACTTTTGACCTCTGCCTATTATAAACAGCTATTGACATTTAAGTGTTGATAGCTGCACGAGTTTCTGAATGTGTAATCTCACATTTTGTGTGGAAGTAACCATGGATAACCGCGTAAACCGTAATTGGGAGTGGTGCATTGAGTGCCCAGTCATACTGCCACAAACCAATGATCTGATCAGAAGCACCCATCGTTTGGATGAGCAGTATTCTTACACTTCACTGCAAGAATCTCTCTCAAAGGATGTATTCACATCTTACAACAGTCCTTTGGATCACCACCTCAGGATTTCTCCCAGAAAAGCTAAAAATACTATTAGATATGCTTCAGTCCTCGGGCTGAAGCCTATTTCTTTTCTACTTAGCATATTTATGACGATGAGGCTTAGATGTGGTGTTCGTTGCCTGATGGTCTATTCATTTACAGTGGAATATTCACCTCACTGGCAATTTCTACTCCTGGAACAAGGCAACTCTCCGTTACATCAGCGGCCTTCACTGGACACGACTACAGTCTTCCAGAGGACTCGGTTGATATTCTTCTCCATTTTCTGATCTTTGTTCCATTTAGGAAGGTATTCTATGCACCAATGTCTGTCTCCTTTGTATATGTGTGACAAAAACAGTAGTTTATGGAGGGTCAGAAAGGGGAAAGCTGTACACTGCAACTGAAGTAAGTTGATTTATATTAGTCTTGATCATAACTGCCCTGTTGTGAATTGCATATTTGTACTCGCCATGCTATTGTAGTCTTTATTTTGACCTGCAGTTTTAGAGGGAAAACGCAAAACTGTATAAACACCTGAAAAATAAAGTACTTAAAAAGTGCCAGGGTGTATGCTTTTGTGACTACTGTGGCATTTGAGAGTATTTGTTAATTTAGTATGTGCCTGTGTGTCCCAACGTGAAATGAAAGTGTTGTGCATGTTGGTACCACATGGAATTCATTTGTTATGTGTGAAGATGGCAGATGTTGTTTGTGTATACTGCGTGCATACTTGTACTGTGAATGTACATGCTAAAAGAGGACATTTGTGTACTTTGCTTAAGGGCTTCAGACCTCTGTCATGAGAAAACCATGTCTGTGTAGCGAGTCTGGGCTGTTATTGCTTTCCCTCTAGGATCGCATCTTTGTAATTTCATCTCCTGCCAGAATAGTTTGTGGTTTATGCTTAGCTCATCCTGTTGGAGATTGTGTATTCGAGTGTGATCTCAGATTGCAATATGTGATGTGCCTATTAGGATTGGCCTTTAAATAGATGCAGCCACTCACTAGCTGCACAGACCACTTTAGGCAAATTAGTATTGATGATGCGTTTTCTTGGAGCTTACTTGGTTACTGGGCAATATTGTGTGTATGGAGTCACACAAGGTCACTAGTAATATTGAAGTTGAATTCGAAAAGCAATTACTCCCTTTAGTCACTTGACTGTTCATGGGTAGTGAAGTCAAGCAATCAAGGGTTACTCTGTGTGTGAACTTGGGGCTAGAAAAACAAATCAGAGTGAATGAGTGAGTGAGGCACTGTTATCAGCATGTCGTTTGTCTGGCGATTGGGCAACACAAACAAACATATCAAGTTGTTACCTTCATGGTGTGTTTTTTCATAGTAGACCTGTTTACAGTCTAACTACCATGAGTGTCCTGACTCGGACTGGCTGGTTTAGATCTAGCTGATTGTGGGGCAGGTTTAGATAAGACGTGGTTATGCTTTCCATTGTCTGGGACCTAGTAATGGTGAACTCAGAATCTGAATGCCACATTTGATGGTTTTGGCCTGACCAGCACGTTCAAGTGAGTGGCGCGTACTTTCTTGGTGGGTGTATAGCAGGTCAGCATATCGGAAAAGAAGCCCGTGAAACTGCCAACGATGACCTTGAAATCAGTTTTCAACCACTTGTAAAGGCTATGTTTTTTAGCTGGCAACCACCCAACTTTGTCTAAAGGCAGTGGAAGGGAGTATCTAGACCAGGTGAATGAGATTCTGATAGAGAAGTCCTGTCTAGCAGCCTGCATTCCACTGTTCCTTTATTGCATGCTGAGTTGATGTTGCCAGAATAAAGCCTGACTCATCCAGTACAGGTGCCTTTGATATGACTGAACTTACAAAACGCTCCAAAATGACTCAACATGTATTTAGTTGTATTAATGGGTTTTGTAGAGCAAGTTGTCTTCTCTTTTTAGAGCAGTGACAGAAGGGCAGAAACAAAGTGTAGAAAAAAGGAGAAGATTAAGTGTAATCGGATAGGGTAAGTTACTGTATTTGATATTTTTCAGTCACAACCCTTGAGCTGTGTTCTCTTAATTTGAAAGCTTAGGTCAATTTTCAGACAGTAAGTGAGCTGAATAGTTGTGTTTGCACCCCCAAATTGTGATTGAGTATTCCAGGGTCTAGGGCCCAAAAGGATCAGTCTCCATGTTTCATCCTCGTGAAGGATTGTTGATTACGTTATTGAGCAGACTTAAAGGCGAGATCTCCAGGTGGAACATAACACAGTATCTGTTTTTTCAGTGCAGCTCGCATTTCAGAGTCCAGACTGATGGTCGTGGAAAAGTTGGTTTAGTTCCAAATATTCGTTGCGTTCTGATCACCTTACTTTCAATAATAAATAAAATGCTGAGAAAGGGGATGTCGGAAATGCCCAGTAGTTGTATAGTATTTCGGGATCAACGGACTGTGTTTTCAGAAGAGATTGACAATAGAGGGTTTAGGTAGGCTAGGAAAATTCCTGTGCGACCGGGGCATTGATCGTGTGTGAAGTATATCACAACAATGGATGAGAATGTCTGGAAAAAACTTAAATCGCAAAGAATGGGCTAGACCTAATTTTCTGAATTCTTCCATTGGAATCTCGAGCTCCAATGTCATAATGGTTCGCTCCCTATTCTACGTGTTCAGCACCTTGAGATTGTGTCCCTGGGCTTTAGGCAATCCTCTATCAAAACTTTCTAGGTGATTTCTCTAGTCAGGGTATCACTTATGTGTAACATATTTGTTTATGCTTATAGACTGGTGAGTATGGAATGTGGAGGGCTGGAATTCTGTCCCAGATTTGGCATCTGACCATAAATCATATGATTTGAGTAAAACCACTTTTTTTTAATTTATTTTTTTACTTATTTCATGTTTGCATACCCTTTTCAATGTGGTTTTTATTATCTGATTGTAACAGTCACTAAAGCAAAAACATTGCTACCAGACTGCTGCACAAGTCTACCAGATGCTTGAATTATTCAGCAGATGGCCCATCCCATTAATTGAAGATCGGACTAGATTCTGGTGATTAGGTAGGAGTCGGGCTGCTCTATAATGCAAGCATAGGAAGGATAATTTAGCTCTCGTAACATGCTGTTCCTGGACCCGAAAGATGTTCATCAAATTGCATACTACTCTTTCTCCATGGTAGCTTCAAACCTTCAGTTGCCTCATTTGTAGGGTAACCGAAACAGTCTACAGTTGGCACATCCCGATAATCCTTGCTCCCACTCTGCTGAATTCCTTTTGAAAGCGGGATTTCCAGGGCACTATTTTTTTGGCTTTGATGAGTCCACATAATAGCCCAATTTCTATTTTTCTTTTTTATTATTTCAACTACAAATAATATGCATAAAAATTATTTAATTATATCTTACTCAAATCAGTCTCCAAGTTCATTACTCAATCCCCTCAATTACTGCTTATGTATCATTGACCTGTCTCAATCTCATTCGCTAATACATTTCGAATAAATATTCCCAACAAAACATTACTTTCAAAAGTAAATGTTGTTATCCACCGATTACGTACAGCCATAAAATTAATTACTGTCCCAAACACCCATTCTCGCCATCCACTCCAGGACCGGTTCCCATACCTGGATTCCTCTCATCCTTGTCTACCACCCCTTGCACCGATACAGGTTACTCTCCAGATGAAACCCAGAGAGCAACCTAGCTAGCCATTGATGTGTGGGAGGGTCTGGATTGAGGCACGCTGTGACAGTACATATGCGTGCGAACGCAATAGTTAATAAAAAAAAAAAAAAAGTGGTGATTTCCACTGCCCTTCACCGCTCCTTTGTCAATACCCAAAAGTATAAGCTGTGGCATCAGCGGAATCCGTATTTCAAGAGATGACTTAGCTTTTTACAGTTGTAAAACATATGTACTAAATCAGCCGACCGGCTACCACGGCGCGGGCAATTCGCCCCGAGTCTTCACCCTCAGCTAGCTATTTTAACCAGGGTTTTATAGAGATTAAACAGGGTCTTACAGTTCTGGGCCTTTAAACCAGCTGATAACAGTAACTGGTGCCCCCTGTCCAATGCTTCCAGCAAGCTTGCCTTCTTGTACACCAGCCTGCTCTCCCAGTTTTCTACTTGCTTATTCAGATCATCTGGCATTTACTCAATTAATCCTTTATATATTTGTCTTATCTTGCACTCCTCGTCCCCACCCGCCTGCCCAACCCGATGAAGCTGCTCCATTACTGATACCCCCTCCCATGTCTTAGCCCCCCTATCCATTTTCAACACAAAATCCCTTATCTGGAGGCACTCCTTTCCAACCCAAACTCAAATTGTAGTTCCCCAACTTATTTCATCTGGCTTTGCGTCTCTGCTCCGCGAGCTTCTAACCTGGGACAGTATTTATCATGAAAGACGACTGGGTATATTGAGGAACGCCAGAGAGGAGTATAATAACTGTAACGCCCTATTCCCAGATTCATTCTAACCTGTTTCCAGATCTTATATGTAGCCTGCAGTACCTTAAACTTAACTTTCTTAAAATAACTGGGTTCAACCTTCCTTAAGAAACAAGCTCGGACTTCCGCTCCCAATATCAAATCGAAAATAGAGGGCACTTCCTCAAGTCCCTGATCCCTGCTTTGCCTGCCCTTAATCAAGATCCCCATGTGCTGTAACATTGCTGCCAAATAATAATTCTTGAACTTTGGAACTACTCAGCCACCCCCACCCCTAGGAAACATCAAGAATTTCATGGCCGTCCTGCTCGCTTACACTCCCAGATAAAGCTACTGGAGATCTCTTCTATTCACTTAAACCAATGTTGCTTGAATTCTAAAGGGATAGCCTTATAAAAGTAAAGAATCTTTGGTACTAGCAACATTTTAGTTGCATTACACCGCCCAGTTAGCGCTAGATGCAGGTTATTCATCTGCCTGAGATCAGTTTTGGCCTTCTGCAACACAGAGGTACACAGCAGTGATAAAGCCAGAGCCTAATCATTCCTTCTTGAGCACTGCCCACAAATAATCCCAAGTAACCCGATTGAAGGCCTTTTCGGCATCGAGGAGAATCATAGCCAATGGATCTTCTAATATTCTAGCCATATTAAAGAGAGTAATTACTCGCCTAATATAATCTGTAGTTCCTCTACTAGGGATGAAACCATGTTGCCACGGGTTCACTTAACCCTACTTAGTTACCACAATATTTTATTGCTGAAATTCTCTTGTGTGCCGAATTTAGCATTATTATCTGCTGGTCGTTTGCAGTTGAAAGTTCCCATACCAAGTAAAAATCGCCTATCAATTCGAAAGGGGGATGTAAATTTGAAAAATCGTACATGTAGATCCCTTCAGGGGATCTACATTGATAATCATTAATACTGAGAAGTCCTGCACATGTGCTGAATTCCGAGGCACTTCTTCAAAGAATATGAATCTCTGTATTCCATCTTCACCTTTCTTCAGGAAGGGCCATATCTTCTTATTTAATATTAAAAGTTTAGCAGCCTTTCAAACAGGCTTTATTAGTCAATTCCACTTATTTACTTTGAAAAACTGAAAACACGCCTAAAATATATAAATGCCACCAGTAAACCGCTTTCACAAATCTTTTTTTAAGGAAATTAAACTTCAACCATGCCAGACTGAACACTGTGGCTTTAAGGGCTTCAAGACCTCCAGTATTCCATTGTGCCTTCTAGGTGTCCACTCACTCAGTTCTTTTCTTCCTGCACCTGGCTAGTGTTTTTTTTCTTATTACATTAGGAAATCGTTCCAAACCTCTTTAAAAACACTGTTACTTAATGTCTTTTGACTGCTTAAGTATTTTCCTGACAGAAAAAATTGTCATCTAGATAACCATGCTCCTGACAAATGCAATCACTTCAGGACCTTTTCTAAGTGCACCCTGAAGGACGGAGGGAAAAATCTCTCTCGTGGAAAGTAAGAAGTGTAGGCAGCAGGAGTCCCTGTCAGGAACAACTGGGAACTCAGAGTAAGGAGGAGAGGTTCAACCCTCTACCAATACTCCTGTTCCAATTTCTGAGGACTCCTCCAGAGAGAGAGATCCAAAAGGAGGTACTATCATGAGAAATGGCGACTTTCATGGTCGATATCGAGGAAAAGTACATCTCCAAGCTAATAATCGTTGAGGAGTAGGTTGTCGTCAAAGAGGCATTTGTTGTCAGAGAGAAAAATACATGCAATGTCAAGGGAGTCCACAATATTGAAGCATCATTTTCTTCAATTTTACAATGGGAAATCCGCTGAGTGGCTCAAGAAGATGAGGGCTGGGAGGTTACCTGCAACCTCTGACTCAGAGTGCTTGCATGCCTATTCACAATCCAGACCTGCATTTCCAGCGGTCACACTGGATTCTTCAGCTCCGGCTCCTCAGCCATGACCTTAGCTTCCTCCTCTTTCGACTCCACATCTAGTCGCACCTGTGGAGCCATCCATCTAGATGTCTACAACCAGCGACCTCGGGGGCTTAGCCCACCTCCGAGACCACCCTATGCACGTGTTACCATTCCACCATGGAGATCTAGTACACAGTAACCTTGTTCTAGACCTCATTATAGATCCAGACAGGAAAAAGGTTGCTAAATCATTCACATCATTCTAGATTGTCCAGACATTCCTCCTGCTCTAGGAATTCTTCTGGATGCGACATCACTCTAGAACACACTCACCTTCTACATGGTGTTCTCCATTGTCTTCACCTGGAGGCATATCTGTTAAGGGTGATGATCACGCTCCAGTCAATCTCTCTTGTTTATGATGATATGAACACTTTCAGAGATTTTCATCTGAGGGTTAATAAACTAAGTTTACCCCATGCCAGCTGCGACTAATTCCACTTTAGCAGTATTCAAGAATTTATCAGAAGTGATCCATCAGACATCTACTTCATTAGTTCTAGGTCTCTTGGAGGAGCCTGTAATGGAACTATTTTTCCAGGCAGCAAAAGAAATACAAGGCTCCTGAGCAGTATCCACTGTGTCTCCAAATGGTATTGCAGTCTTCCGAATACAACCCATCTGACAATAAGACAAATCTCATCCCTCCTGAGTTTGATTAAATCATGTATTTTCCTCGTACCAAATGCTTGTCTTAACATGAGATCTCTAAGACCACCGTCTTTAGAAGACTAGTGGTGTCGGCTGTCACACAGATGTGAAGACAATTACTCTGACTCCTCATGTAGCCCGTCTCTCATGTTTGGTGCCAACATGAAAAATCTTCTGATCAGGATGAACTTCCATCAAGACAATCCGTCTCAGACAATTTTGATCCATGACTCTCCTCTGTCGTTGTGCCCACATGGATTACGTGCAGATTTAAGGGACTTGGACTCTGAAAGAAATGTCATATCATATCAACATATACTGAAGACGAGGGCTGCACACCTAGCCCTGAAAACTTTATTTCTAGCTTTCATGACAGGCTCTCTGCGATGGACAAAAAGACAACCATGCATTACATGTACAAGCAGAACAACAAAATCAAGAGCCCTGTCTTAGGAGGCTGTCAAACTATTTGGAAGTGGCTGATAGCCACGAACCTTAGGATCCCTGCAGTCCACTTTCAGGGGATCCAAAATGCTCAAGCAGACTCTCTGAGTAGGACATGCCAGGATAACCATGAGTGGTTCTTAACATGCTCAGTCATTAAAACATTTTCTATGACTCCAATTCCCCTCAATGAGATCTGTTTGCAAAAACTCAGACTTTGCCTTAGGTTTCACTAGCCAGGTACGAAGGTCCCTATTCATCGACGGATCTGGGAAATATCTTTTTGCCTGTCCACTGATTCCCCTGATACCAGCAGACATCCTGATACTGATCTGCTAAAAGCCAGAAAGATTCTAACACATCCGGATCGACTCCGATAATGTTGTTTCACAGACTTCCTTCAACTATCAAAGGGACCACATATAAGGTTGCCATGCAGGCTGGATCTTCTGCACAAGTTCAGGGGCAGATACTTCATCTCAATCTACCATCTTTGAATTTGGCAACCTAGCTCCTGAACGCATTCAGTATGAATATTTGAACCTCCTACAGTGTTATATGGGTATTCTGAAAGAAGCTGTATGTCCATCCGTGAGAACTTCATACTCTTTCAAATGGAAGAAATTATGCATCTGGAGTTTTCGAAACTCCTGTGACCCTACCACCTGTTTTATTTGGTTAGGTAAGGCATACAATTCTCTTGCAGCAAAGTCCACTTGGCAGCGATTACTACATATATGAAATGTCCTACATAAACCTCTTTTTCAAGATCCCAGTGGTTAAGAACTCCTTGTACAACATTTGTAAACCTTTTCCCCCATTATGGTGACCTTCTCCTCCATAGGAGTCGAACATTATCTTATCAAGGATCATGGATTCAGCATTTAAATTCATTCACTAAGCTTCCTTACAATACATTTCCATGGAAAGATGCATTCCTAGTGGCTGCAAAATTTGTTATGGTCAAATAAGATCTGGTCTTCCTGCGCAAAGATAAACTATAGGATTCAAATTCTTGAAAGAAGTGCTCCGGGATTCTGCACGTTGGTGAAAGACTATTCAGTGTTGATGATTTCACTGTTGATTCCTTTGAAGGAGGATTAGGGTTACAGGTAAGAATCCATTCCTTCCTAGTATTTCTGAAGCTTAAGCTGTTCAGTATAATTTTAAAGCAAAGAAGGATAAGTTACTTACCTGTAATCCTAGTTCTCTTCCAGGGGTATACTCTTCAAAAGTCATAAGCACTGAATAATCCCCGCCCACGTGCGGGATCCCGGATCCCGCACGTGGGCGGGGATTATTCAGTGCTTATGACTATTGATGAGTTTCCCCTGGAAGAGAACCATCTGTATCGCGAAGTATCAACACCAGACTCTGAAACCTTTTCTAAACACACACACCCACACATGCACACACACGCACACACACACCCATATTCCCTGCACAAGTGTGAACACTTTCTTAATAATGCTGTTTACACTCCTTGCTTGCTGTAGAGATTCTTAAACTACCTTTTTCTTTTAAGTTACTGAGCCATAAAAACATGTTCTCTTCCAGGGGATACTCATCAATAGTCATAAGCACTGAATAATCCCCGCCCACGTGCGGGATCCCGGATCCCGCACATGGGCGGGGATTATTCAGTGCTTATGATTTTGATGAGTATACCCCTGGAAGAGAACTAGGATTACAGGTAAGTAATTTATCCTTGTAGGCCATTTGTCAGTTCTTTTTTGCATGATAAAAACTAAATTATACAAGCAAGACAGCACAATGGGCATGACAAACTGGAATGTTGTCAGCTGCCACAGAGATACTTTTTCAAATCAGGAGTGACAGAACTGACATTTCATTATCTACGTGCGTCATAATTGCACTTTGATAGACTTATATTGGCTTCTCTGATGATTTGTTCATGTGTGCCTGCGCACAGTCAATAGGATTACTGTGTGTTGAGTTCTCTCTGAGTGATGGTATCCATCTGGTTGCCTACCTAGGACTGTGGAGGACAGAAGTGAATCTAAAACAAGGTAAGAAAGCCAGCTGTCAAATTGTTTTCATTTCACCAAGTGCTAGGAGAGAACCAGTACTGGTTTCCAAGAATTGTTAATAACATGGTTAATATTAACCTTTGTTTAGGTACACACCCCCTACTCGAAAGGAAGTTCTTCCATATCTTGAATCTTTCAAATACTTCCACAACCAAGCAATCATAATTACACATCACAAGCTTCTTGTTATGTGATTCCTGTCAACTGTATATTTTATCATAGGACATCATGGAATCATGAAAAGATTATTTTTCTAGCAAGAGTTTGTATACGTGCCCTTGCTTGTATAAACAGTTTTCCTCAGAAAATCAGTGTTATATACTATGATAGTGAGTCAAATCCTAAAGCAGTAGCACTTTCCAAATGTTTTGGGCTTTCCAGCCCCATTGCATATATATCGGATATGTAGAACTCAAAAAATACATTTTAAAGTGTTTTTCTTATGCCACTTCCACCAATACATATCTACGTAAAGGACATCTTCCACACTGCAAGAGTTTCAAAGCCATGTAAGGATGCTGTTCCCATCCTTCACTCTTAACATAGTTACTTTACGCTTCTGTACGGCCTGTTCATTTTCATGTCTGTAAAAATCACCTCTGCAGCCTTTGCAGTGATTTAAAAGTGGTAGGCTGGACATGAGGTTGAAATTGCCTCTGCATTTTAAAGATCATATGTTTGTAACCTGTATCTAAGCTGATAATCTCAGTTTATTAATTTAATCCTGTGTTGATGAGGACGGAAAGGAGCTCTTCCCCTTACTAAGATATGAAAGTTGGCATGACTAGTAGAGTAGTGAACTTCATGCTACATATTCAGGCGGCAATTCGGAATAACTTGCAGGCTGAGTTTACTAGGACTTGCCATTGTGAGCAGCTATAAGGGACTGCAGCATTATTCTTATTAAGTGATGTCACTTTTTCAGGTTATCAAGCCTTAAGTCAGCATAAAGAGAAAGTAACCTTCAAAGATACACTTTATTCTTTTTCTTTTATATCAAAGTAAACTTGCTGATGAAACCCTAACTCTTTTTTTATTTAACTTGTGTATTTTATGTAATAATAGAAACATGAATTTTATTACAACTACAAAAAAATTGCAACCTAGTTGTCATCCTGAGATGAACCTTACGAGTTCATTATTTTAGAATGTTGACAGCTCTGCCGCTTTATTATAATCATTTGTATAAATCTATATTATACGTGATGTTTTGTGTGAGCATAAATAAGAAAGATTAACTTTTCTAAGCTGATGATTTACTGTAGACCATTCCAATGTTGACTTCAAAGAAAAAGAAAGTGTCAAGAAAAAGGAGTGCAATTTAAAATTCATTTCCTAAGTGAGAACCCACTAAGAGATCAAGAGAATACTCTGAACACTAGTGAGAAGCAAATATATTTTATAAAGGTTCTTGAATAACTAGTGTCCCCAAGTAGTAATAAAGATACAAGAGGCACACCATTCCACCAAGAAACTGACTCAACACAACATCATAGCAACTCTTCCCCTTCCATGGAAGGAGTTTCTCCTTCAGCCCCCCACATAGCTGTACGGTACAGTTTTTCAAACCTGTGGATAAGAGGTCCTCTTGTAAGGTAGAAAGCTCCGATCGAATTGTCTGCTGGTAGAGCAGTGTCAATTGTATTACAACAAGAATTCACTGGTAACATGCTTGTAGATAACGTGCTGGTCAAGAGGGAGTTTTACCAGCATCAGCAATTCACCCACAATCTTTGTAATCAACAATCACTGTGATAAAATGTATGCAGTGTCATATCATTTCTACAGCTAGGAGCTATAACTATCCAGTCTATACAGGTAGTTTGATGTTGTATAGAAAGCTGCCCTAGGAATTCAGATTTAATTTTGATGTTACGCAGCTTTACAAAATCTTCTCCTTGTATGCTGGCAGCCCAAGACTTTCCAACCATACTTACATATAGGGCTTTCTGTTAAAGTTAAACACATGCATTGTCCTTTTTTTAGTGGGGTGGATGTTGGATTGTCTGTTACTGGTCCTTGGATCTGTCTGTGAAAAGAGGATAAACCGTTGGTTCTGTAGGATAAACTGTTCAAACAAATATGATTGACTGCTGCCCAATTATTATATTTCATTATAATTCCTTTGTTACATCAGTGTGGGTTTGAAGTTGGATACTCTTGGAATTGTGTATTTTAGTTGCCTAATAGTTGTTTCTTTACATATTTTGTTCCAACCATTGTGATTCTGATTTTGTATATCTCTTTAGCGGTACATTGTTATGATTACTTTTTTGTATGTTTTTTCTTGGTTGTTTACATGTTTTAACCATGTATTAAATGTATAGAATGTGGAGCAGTAATTATGTTATCTCTAAGTTGATATGAGTTCAAAACTGGCTTCCATGTGAATTTATTTTATACACATGCCTGCTGTTTCAGTAGCAGATTATATGTGGTTTTGCCCCGGTTGAAAAATATTTGTTGATTATGGACACATCTTGAAGCACCAGCGATGCCCTTCGAAATCCAGATCTAGATGTGATCTACCATATATTACACACTACCTAGCAACTACATTGATTATCCTCCAAGGGTGCTCCTAGTTTCTGGAACCATACCGCTTCTAACCTGCCTTAACAGATACATGGTTGAAAGTGGCTCAGAAAGATTGTTTCCATATCATTGAGTAGCACATTCCATTACTTATCCCTTTCAAGACATGGAAGCTTTTTTTGTTCTTTGTTTAATGCTTTGTCTCTTTTCTTTAATTATTTCCTTTTATGTTTTGCTATTGCTCTTTGTGTGATAACTTTGATATGTTTAGATTTATTAAATTCAGTCTTGTTCATTATTGCACAAAGTCTGGGTTGTCTGAGGAACTGGAAGATTTGAATATGATTAACACTTTCTTAACTTCTTGTGGAAAACCTGAAATCAGATGTGACCAAGCTAGGTATCAACTACTGAAATGCTGTTAACGTCAATCTTTCAATGGCTGACATTTCATATAAACCAAAAGCAAATTTTAAAAAAAAGGGTACTTTGAGTTCCCAAGCTCTCTCACAGTTTAACATAATTTTAGTGAGTACCATACTTATCTTCATTGGGCTCCATTTCAGCATTCTTCAGAGAGAGAGGGTTCAGATATTGCACTTAATATTACTTTTCTCTTTTATAAATGTATGGAATGTCAGTCTGGTGTGTGTCAGAACAAATTAATGAGGTTTGAAGGGTGCACAACCAGATGCCCTCTTGGCGTTATCATATTAGTATATTTAGTGTCCAGTATATTTTTTTTCCTCCAAGTTCTCCCCAGTTCAAGCATATTTAGTGACCGCTATTCTTGAGCTTCATTGGCAATGCTTATAGCCTAACTAAGCTGTTAAGCGATTGACTGACTTTAGAGACCTGCTTTGATGTTGTCACTGTTTACAGACGGTCCTTTCGCCAAGAATAATCTTGTATGTCCGTGTATGAGGCTGAATTTTAAATCCTGTTGACTTGGGCACTACCCTTTAGAAAAATGGTGTTCATTTTTTAACATGGAGCAGCATATTGGTTCCACATCCTCGTTGGTGCTCAACTCATGCTCCCTGCGAGTGAAACTCATCTGCATCTCTTCCTCCTCTTGGATCAAAAAGTAAAGCTTTAGAACAGTCATCGGGCTCACCAGAAAATGAAGAAATCTTAGTAATCGTATGAAGTAGTTATGTGCTCACATCAGGATATTCCTCTGACTGCTGTTCAATGGAATTTAAAAGGAGTCTATCACAGTCGTGGCTCACCTGTAGATTGGTTCCTCTGGGTAAACGTCTTGGGCCTCAAGTCGTGGGTCAATCACTAACTGGATCTGTCGAATCGACCGTTCAAGGGAGGAGGGCTTTGTCCAGCATGAACACGATTGATACTTGACTTTTACTCTATTAAGAAGGTCAGGACTAAAGCACAAAACAAGAGACTTATGGAGACTATGCTACTGAGCTATCTAAGCAAACAGAACAAATCATACCTATGAAACCAGGCACCACCTTCACGAGGCAGAGCTCTTTGCCATTTTGTGACATGGGTTCAAAGCAAATGATGCTAATGAAACATTGGAAGACTAACGAGTTTTATTATGCTATATCTTGTATTGGCAAAGATGATTGTACCATTTATTGTATGAGATTATTCTTTTCTAAATGTAATACTCCTGCATCTTAACACATATTGATTCCAACAGTTTGTATTATCTGACTGGTGAAATGTGATTTGGGGCCATTGAGGTCGGCTTCCTTTCTCTTTCTGCAGTTTGCATTGAATGGGCTCAGACCTTGTATGTTTAGTATTGTTTTGCCTCCATATTTTTATAGCTATTGTTGGGCATTTAGTGTTAAGGCAGCATTTGTGACTGTTAAGAAACATTGCCCTAGCAGTGTTACATTTAAAGGTTTGCCATGGGCGATCTTCACGCTCTCTGGAAATGCTTTTTGGAAGTGGTTTAATTTGTCATAGCATTGCGGAACTACAGTTTCCTTAAGTTCATTCTTGTCTTCACACTGTCATGGTCCCTTGGTTTACCATGTGTAGGAGTCTCTGTGTGAGAAGAACTGATTAATGGCATTTGAGAATATTACTAATTTTAGTAACACCAATATTTTGACTTTGAGCACCATTCTCTTCACAACTAGCACTGCATTCCTTCTGATTTATACAAAAGCATTTAGTCTTTCCTCACTTAATGAAAAGGAACGTGCGAGACCGAGCAGATAGAGGCAGGGTGGTCTTATAATGATATCTGCCTGGTGGAAGAACTGTGCATGCCGTTGTCTAATTTATGCTCAGTGGCATGTGCTCTTGTTCTCTTTTTCAGAAAGGTAGACGTTTTGTGTGTTGCAAGGTATTTGGGTTAAAGGACCACGTATGCTGGAGTTACTACAGTGTGCAGTAACTTTATATGATTTACCTTGCATTTTTCTTTTGCAAGTTTTGAATAAAAATCGCAAGATATTAAAAGTGGGAAATTTATATTGTACGCTTTTGCAGGCTTTTTCCTGTGACTACTTTTTGGTATGAATCAAAAGTTTCTTTAAAAAAATATTCTCTTCCTTTCTCCATATCTTTATTTCTAAGTCCCTATAGTAGCCCTTTTAATAGAACTAAAATTAAAGATTCACTTTATCCAGCTTGGTTTAGTTGGCGCTATTGTGGGCATCCATAGTTGGGTGGCCCCTTAAAACGTATATGTATATAGCTGCTGCATTTGTAGTTTCTGAAGTAAAGTTAGTTTCCTGTAACTTTCATTTTATTTCTTGTATGCCTGGATATTTTTAGTGTCATTTCTACCCTGTATCTTTGTGTGATTTGATCTAAAATGTATGGGTTTTCCATGAATTAATAAAAAATGTAATCTCAAATTTTTTTTACTCATCTGGACTTTGCAATTTTGTGTATTTTGACTTTGTAGAGATATTTCTTATCTCAGCCCTTCTTTTTAAGGCTTTCATTCCAAGAACATAGATGAAATTTAAATCATTTTATTCTTGTTTTGTCCCTAACCGAAATATGATGACTGCATTAGTAGGCACTGCCAAGAGTGCAGGATAAATTTGGTGATTATGGTCTACTACCTGGTTTGACAGGAAAAAAAGATTTCAAGTCCGCAGTTGGAACACAGTGAAACACCACTGTCGATATAGAGGTCTCATATTGAATGTTTAAGGAATCACAAATGTAACAAATAACAGCTCTCCCATGCAAGCTAGCTGTCATTTTCTGGGAGATTCTAATGATATAATACAGGCTATTCAAACATATTGTTTTTTCACATTATTCAAAATGTTAGCTATGATAATTATCAATGAAATGTTTAATATTCAATGTAAATCAGTTTCAACATTAAATTTCTTGGCCTTAAAACTGTATTTTGACTTGTGTGCTAATTTAACCTGGGAAGATCATACTTCTAACTAAATTTTGGTATTTATTGTCCTAATTAGTAAACAATCACTTTGGCTAAATCCTGTCACAACTGAGTTTACAATAGCTCATGGGCAAGTCAGACTGGAGTGCTAGTCTTTATTTGTTTTAAGGCAAATAGCTATTATCTTCCCCTTTTGTAAAAAATGCATATTTCAAGCTTACATTGAGTAGCAGTTATATTATCTAATATCTTTAACCATGTTATTGATCCTGAAAATGTCACATTATTAATAAACTATATTTCCTTTTCACTATTTGTCCTGATGTTCTGTGATTCATGTAAATTACTTCTGTCAGAAAACATTTCTTTGAGATTATTACGTTTTATTTGTTTAATGCAAAACTGTTTTAAGAGTAAAGTATATTGGAATGCATTATATTTCATAAGTATATGGATCTGCTTCCAAATGCGTCATCTAGATGTTTTCCGTTCAGCTTTGCCCTATGGTTTCATTGGAGCATGAGCCCGCCATCATGAAGATGCAGGCACATTTACCGTTTTACTATGATAGATTACACCGCAGTCCTTGCCTGTGGTTTAGTGATCAGTGAGCTACTGACCAACAAAATTCAGAGGTAGTAGTTACCACAAGCAGTAAGCATTGTCCAGATAATAAGCAAAAGACAAGTGGATAACAAAGGAAAACAAAAGAATACAGGTTAGAGGGCTCTACATGTCGTAATATCCTCTCTAAATATTGTGCCCTTCATGGTGACCTTTCACAAGCACTTGCCTATGTAAATCCTGCGTTTGTACGAGTCCTGCTTTCACTCAACTACTGTCCTGTGCTTTGTTGTAGTTTCTGTAACTGTCTGTTCGAGGCATATGAGCTGCAGATCTCACACTGAGCATTAGATCACCATCTGGTGTTGGGCTCGGATGCTTGCACTTTGTTATTGTCTTAGAAGAAGTCTTTGTAGTTAGGAGATAGGTGACTCCTCCCTTGGACGATAGTGCGCATGGGCATCGACTCCATCCTCAGATTGTTTTTTTCTGCCATTGGGTTCGGATGCAATTTTTGCGCACCGGTTCGAAACTGTAACTTTTCAAACTTTTCAACGCGCAAAACTTCCAAACTTTTCCAATCGACATCGAAATCTCGACGCGCCTTTCTTCGATTTCTTTTCAGCCGTTGACGCGGGCCGTTGGGCCCATCGAAGCCGTGAGGCCTACGGCTCATGGAAAGGACGCCTTTCCGAAAATGCCCTCAGTGTGGAGCAAAATTCCCACACAGTGACCATCACAAGGTCTGTAACCTGTGCCTTTCGCCGGATCACAACGAATCCAGCTGCCCAGCCTGCGCCTCCTTTCGTTCAAAGAAAACTATCCGAGATCGTCGAGCTCGACGGCACGTCATGGCGCAGAGATCAGCTCCGGAACCGGTGGACATCTTCGACGAAGGCCCAGATGTCCCTGAAGAAGATTCCGAGGATCTCCAAATCGTATCCGAGGCAGAAGACTCAGACGACCCCATCACTCCTGGGCAACGAGTGAGTACTACTGCCCCTGCCCCAACCCCCACACCAAAGCACAAGGCACCGGTCAACACTTCGCCTGTAGGCCTCAGTCGCGACCGAAAACACACTTCAGAAGCCCCGCCTTTCAGCCCGGCTCCGAAGAAAAAATTCAAGCCTTCCGGTAGCTTGGCACCGAGCAAACCGCATGTGCTAGTCCCACCGGCACCTTCGGCACCAAAGCCAAAAGAACACTCGGCTCCAAAATCGGCTCCGACTCCTTCCACCTCTAAGTCGAAGCATGGGGATAGGCCGGCGTCGAAACCTAAAAATCTTGCCACGGCCCCTAACCCAAAGCCTTCGGAACCGACAACCAAGCCTAAGGATTCTTCCACGCCTCCTAAGGCCAAAGAGCATAAGACTCCACCACAGCCCCGCTCGGAACCGAAAAAATCGGCGCTAAAACCAGTTATCCAAGAGGAGGAGCTTTTTCATCCGGATCCTGTTGATCCTAAGCAGAAAAAAAAATCCACATTAACCCTAAAACAGGACATCTCACAGCTGTGCCACGTCACAAGCCAGTACCTGTGGAAAAGGACTGTGCCACATCACCTATGCCTCCTTCTCCTATCCTTCCAACTAACCCCCCTCCTCTCCCCAAACCTGTTACACCGCCTCATCCTGTAACATCTCCACCACATACACCACCTACATATGATTATCAGGATGACCTAGGGAACGGTGGGGACCCTCATGACCCATTCACCGATCCAGATGACCCACCACAAGATGATTGGGATTATAATTTATTTTATTTATAAAGTTTTATATAGCGCGAACTTGATCCCGAGGGATATCAGAGCGCTTTACATTTTGAGGGAAAGGAGGTAACAAATCAAAACATGAGTCTAATAGGGTGAATCTAATGGATATTGAAACATATAATGCACACATAACATATCCTTAAACCTGAATAAACTGGGAATGGGCTAAACGATGGAGCAAAGAGAAGTAAGGGAGTAAATACAATAATCATATACAGAGAATAACCAATATCAAAACATTAAACAGAACATAGGTCAGGTGGGGAGTCTAATGACATTGAATCAGATGGTGAACGTCTACCAGATCAATTATACCCCTGGGAGAACGAAGAGTGGGCTATACGATGGGGCAAGTGACATAGGTGAGTAACTACAATAATCATATACAGAAAAAAGACCAGTACCAAAACAATATACAAAATATGAGTCAAATGGGAAGTCTAATGGCATTGAATCAGATGGTGAACAACTACCAGATCATTTATACACATGGGTGGACAAAGAGTGGGCTGGGCGATGGGGCATAATGACTTCAAAGGAGTAAATGCAATAATCATGTACAGGAGTGATAACCAAAACAAAATAATAACCATATCCAGAAGATAATAACAAATATTATAGTATGACCGATGCGTTTAGAGCTAGCAAATGTCCCTCATGTTAAGGTAAGAACTTATTCATGAGGAATCTTTTTGCTTCCAGTTTGAAAGTATCTTTTGATGAGATCCTCCTAATTTCCGGAGGAAGAGAGTTCCAAATTTTTGGAGCAGAGCCCGAGAAGGCTCGTTGGCATGTTCTTTTTTTGCGGAAGATCTGTGGTTTTAAGAGGAGGGAATTTGCACTCCTTGACGGTCTACCCCTCCAGATAGTTCTAGCTTTTGTGCGAGGTAGCTGGGGGTTTTGAAGTGTAGGGCTTTGTGGGATAGGCAGGCAATCTTCAGTTGAATTCTAGCTTCGTAAGGTAGCCAATTTAGAGATTTTAAAACTGGGGAGATGTGTGCCTTTCGCTTAGTGCCCGTAATTAATCTGGCCGCCGCGTTCAGTGACGCCTTTAGGGGGCCAACGTGTATTTGGGGAGGCCACATAGCGTAGCACTGCCATAGTCAAGTCTCGGTAGGACAAGCGCTTGGACCACTTGCTTGAAGTCTGCTTGAGGTAGGAAAGGTTTGAGATTCCTGAGTGTTCTCAGAAGGTGGTTAGCTCCCTTGCACACGTTGCTAATGTGAGTCTTCATATTCAGATGCTTGTCCAGGGTAATTCCTAGAGATTTAGCTGAGTCGATAGTGCGGGGGGAGCAGTTGAAGGCGGTGAGTTGGCTCATCCATTGGTCGATTTATAGGAGTATGATTCGGGGGAGAGATGAGGAGGAATTCTGTTTTGGCGGTGTTTAGCAGTAGTTGGTTCTCAGTTAACCAGTTTTGGGTCGTCAGTAGTGTGGAGTTGAGTGAAGTGATATCATCAGGGGAGGAGATTTTCAGATAGAGTTGGGTGTCGTCTGCATACATATGGAAACGAATGTCCAAAGAATTTAGAGTGTTAGCTAATGGTTCCAGGAACAGATTGAAGAGAATGGGAGATAAGGAGGAACCTTGGGGAACCCCCATGCTAACTGGGGATGGCTGGGAGAGAGAGTGGTTCGTTTTCACTCTTTGTGTCCTGTGCTGCAGGAAGGACGAGAACCAAAGCAGCACCTGCCCCGAAATGCCCATTCTATGCTCCAGAATGCGTAGGAGGTTGTCATGATTGACAGTGTCAAATGCGGAGGAAAGGTCAAGTAGGATAAGGAGGCAGGATTCATTTCGATCGAGCATTATTAAGATGTCATCCATCACATGAGTAAGAGCCGATTCAGTGCTTGGCAGTTCGTGCTGGACTGTTCCCATGAGGCACAGGGTCAGACTGATTTGCATATGGCCATGTCTGAACTGGGGTGGTGGAGTGAGCTAAAGAATGATGATGGATTAAACCCAGATCAGTTGACTGGGGGTGAGTGTTTGATTGGCTCAAGCGTTCCGTCCATCATCTCCTTTTGTATCGCTGTGCCCACTACGAAAACCAGATTGGTGTTGGTCCAGGAGATGGAAATTTTCGATGTATGCACATAGTTGTGATTGGACGCATTTTTCAAGGAGTTTGGCTAGAGTGGGGATGCTGGAGATCGGTCGGAAGTTGTTAAGATCTGTACTGTCAGCTGTTGGTTTTTTTAATATCGGTGTTACCTGAGCCTCTTTTAGGCATTCTGGGATCGTGCCTTGTGACATAGATGCATTGACGATCTTTGTCCAGAAAGGGAGATTTCATCCTTGATCACTTTGAAGATGGTAGGTGGTAACGGGTCACTGAAGTGGTTAGATGGATTGATGCTCCGAAGCACCTTTTTGATATCATTTTCGGTGAAGGGGGTAAAGGTGTCCCATGAAGCGTTGTTCTTAATACCCCCGCTACATGGTGCTCTCTTGTCTAGTACGGCCCGTGGGGGTGCATGTTCGTTAGGTAGCAGTAGAGCCCTCCTGGTTTCCAGATCCATATTAATAAGTCTAGTTTTCTCAGTAAAGAAGGCGGCCAGATCATCACAAGAGGGAGGTCTGACTTCGGAGGCCGATCGGTTAGGGGCAACCACCGATTGTTGTTTAACCAGTTCAAACAATTTTTGGGTCGATTAGACGCTTGGTTAAGTTGGGATCTGAAATACTCCGCCTTCGCTGTCTTGATTTGTTTGTTATACGAACTTCTGGCTGCTCTAAGGTTTGTTAGATGGTCCGCCGATGGAGTGGATCTCCAGGTACGTTCAATGGCCCTTAGGTTGTGACGTTCCGAGTTTAGGTTGCCATTAAACCAAGGTTTAGATATTTTTGCAGGTGCATTTTTATGTTGAAGTGGGGCCATAGAATCCATGATGTTGGAAATAGAAGAGTTGTAGAAGTCTGTGAGAGCATGGACTTCAAGTATGTCCAAATGGGGAGAGAGGGCCCGATTACAGCGGGTTGCTAGGTCAGCTGTATTGATATCTCTGAGGTCCCTTTTCCAAATCTTTGGTTTGGTTTTTTGAGCCTTACTCTGATAAACCTTAGCGTTAATATGGAAGGAGATAATGTGGTGGTCTGACCAATCACATGGTATGATGGAATCCAATGAGATGGTATGATCTTTGGAGATGATGAGGTCTAAAGTTTCCCCTTTAATGTGAGTAGGCTGGTCACAATGTTGAATCAATTCGTGGTCATTCAAGAAGGAATTGAGGCATGAGACTGCTTGGTCACTGGTTTTAGACCAATGAAGATTAAAGTCCCCAAGGTAAATGTGGGACTGGACTGAGTCCACATTACCGGAGATGATTTCCATTAATTGTTCAATGAAGGGGAGATTGTTGCCTGGGGGTGATAGAATGTGTGTAGTTTGCAAACCGGATGATTGTTACTGGAGATGTTGAGACCAAGGTATTCGCAATTTACTGGGGAAGAAGACTCTGAAAGGGAGACCGCAAGTGTGCTCCGATGTATACAAGCTAGGCCACCACCCAGCTTCTTAACTCTGTCAAGACGAATTATGTCGTGGGTGGGGGGCACCAAGAGGTCAAGAATTGGAGTAGACGAAGGGGTGAGCCAAGTTTCTGTGAGTATAATGATATCTATCTCATTCTGTAGTATGAGGTCGAAGATCTCGGAAGCGTGTTTGCTAGCGGACCTACAGTTGAGTAGTATGCATTTGAGTGGAACCGGAGTATGGGGGGGAGGATTCTGCGTGATGTTCACTCTCTTGAGGTTATCTGTGTTTATGGCTCTGAGGTTGTGGTGGGGTACTCTGTTTGGGTTAGAATGAATGGTTTGAATTATACACTTTGGACTCGTGATGTTGTCCGTGTTGGATGAATAAGACTTAAGAAGGTAGTCAATTTCGATGGGCGTGAGACGGGATGTTCTTCTTGGGCGAGAGGCTGTCTTAGGTAGGGGAACAGACTTGGGGATGTAAGGTAATAGGGAATGGTCACGGGGAACTGTGATAGTGGCGCTGGCGGGTGCTATTGTCCGGTTCGGACTAGAGGAGATGGCTTAACAAGGGGAGATATTCAAGTGATAGGGCTTTTAAGTCGTGGAGTTCGAGGGAGAGAAGGTGCAGCTGGCGGGAGATATCGTCCAAGCGTGTCAACATGTCTGGGTGTTGGAAGAGGGAAGAAAGTTGAGTGTGTAGGTCTGGGGAGGGTGATTAAGTGTATTAGGGGGGTCCGAGGCGGTAATGGGGGATACCCTGGGAGAAGGTAGTTCCCTGAGTATGAGCGGTGTTCCAGGCTGCACAGACCCGGAGGTTGATTGAGTGTGGGGAACTGCCGAGGGGGTAGGGTGCCGGTATGCGTTAGAGGGGTCAGAGGCGGTAAAGAGAGATTCTCGAGGAGGGGGTTGGTCACTGAGTGTTAGAGGTGTTCCAGGGAGTATTGCTAAGGGGGTTGGGAGTGGTGACAGGGTTAATGGTCGCGAATTAAGTAATTCGAACAGTTCAGCATCCGGCAGGAGCAAGGGAAGGGTGGTGAGGGAGGAGGGATGTAAATATGAAGGTGGAATGGGAGCAATGATTTGGAGTGAACTTGAGGTGGTTAGTGTTGTATCTAGTCGCCCTGAGGTTGAGTAGTTAGCTACTGAGCTTTTGATCTTTGAAAAGATTTTGTCGAACTGCTCTAGGTTTCGATTAGAGGCTTGAATGAGAACGATCCCATTGTTATAGATGGTAATGGTGAGCTCTATTTTGTTGATAGGAGAGGAAGAAATAGAAAGACTAAATCCATGGGGTGTTTTCCTTATCTGTTTGCACTGGAAAAATGATATGAGAGCTTTCCTCCATTGGGCTCTCTTGTTCGTGAAGAAGATTAGGTCGGACATGGTGTTACCATTATACATGCTGAAATATGTGTCTGATATAAGTGTTTCCGGCTTTTTTTTTATTAAGCTGTGTTTGAATTTTTTTGAGGCGTTCTTGGTGAGGTTAGGTGGATAAGTGATCTTAAAGGCACTGAAGCCCACTTTGGAGAGTGATCCTTCAATCGGGGTGCTGGTCGCCATGGTGAGCGTAAACCTATGATAACAATGATGGCAAGGGAAGAAACCTGTCACCTCGGCTTTGTCCAAGGCGAATGTATGCTAAAAAGCTCCCAGTAACAAATCCAGCCATCATAGCATTCGATGGGCGGAGTGAGTGGAAAAGGCCATTCCCAGATGGCCCCTACTTAAGTCAAGGTTAGAACCTTTATTAACGCGAGTCCTTTTTTAGTAGACCTTTTTTTAATTTTCTGTACAATCTACAGACCGAGACCTTTCTCCGTGTCGAGGCCTTGGTTAACGGGAGGTGCTGCCCTGATCGTCTTCCCTCGGGCTACAGGAGACGGGATAGCAGTCAAATTGATGTTCACTAGAGGCTAGTACCCTTCATTTTAATTTTACAGTTTAATTCACGCCCTTTCTAATCCCGTAAGGCAGTTCTTTCACTATAGGAAATACTGTATTCCAAGCCTATTGAGGCGCCTTCCCAGTGTGTTCAGAGTGATGGCCACTTATTGCAGTATTATAACTCTGTTTGTGATTTGAATCTTATGTATCCTGCACACCTGTCATTTTTCTCTTGAAACTGATACATCTTATTGTATCTTGTTTGGACTTGTTATTTGCACAATTGACATTTTTTAAACCTGTACTGTAAAACTTGATCATGTATTATGCTCAATAGCCCCCATCTCCTCATGTAATGTTACTGTTCCTATTGTGAAACGTTCTGACATCATCGTGTAATGTCTGCGCAGTACAAGAACGTATAGATAGATAATTGTGGTGACGAGGGATCTGCTTTTCAGCAGTTGTCCTTTTACTATCTCTGTCCTTTCTACTGCCGATGTCCTGGCATGGCGGCCATTGCCGGGTCAGGCACCTGTGAGTGGTGAACGTTGTTGCCAGTTCGTGACTTTGCTGGCCGTAGCGGGGGGGGCGCGCCTTGCTTGAGAGCTGAAGATGGATGCTGCTGCCCAGGCGTTCTGTGTGCCTTGCTCCTGGTACTCACTTGTTGGTATGTCGTTCCGGTTTCGCGAAGTTGGCCGGGGCGGCCATATTGTTGTCAGGCAACCGGGGGCAGTTTGGAATGGCGTTGCGGCTCGGATGCATCCGCGCCGAGTTATTTCGCCGCTGCTCCTGTCTCGGGCAGAGGCACCATGGGATTTGCCTTGGGGTGAGTGTCTTTTGTGTATTTACTGTTTGAATCTTCCCCTAGTGGACTATCGGTGGGGGTCCGGTACTCTGTATTCTGCTTTATGTGGGTCTGTGTTTCCAGGTTTTACCGGGCTGCATGGGTCTGTGCGCTCTTGCGGGCTCAGTGGCGTGCTTCGTGGTTCTTTACGGAGCCTTCGGTCCGTTAGCGGGCAATGGTGGGAGCCTCCGCAACCCCAGGAAGTTTCGGTTTCGTTTCTGGGCTTCACTCCCTCGGACCAATTTACCCGCAGTTTTTTGAGTAGATATCCGCAATGCTCACTCGGCTCCTTCGTTCCCTCTATTGTGTAAACTAGTGGAGGGAACGTCCGGTGATGAGTGGCTGGGGGGACATGTCTGGATTTCCACCGTGAATTGGTGATCCAAGTGTCCGGGACCCCCGGGGTTTCGGTTTCTGTTTCTGCTGCAGGGCTTCTGTCCTTTGTCCGGATTCCTTATACTTATTCTCGGATGGCGGCAGCGCAAAAACTGGCTCCGGACCTCTCCTTGCCTGGTCCGGTGGGTGGCTGGGGGGACATGTTCTGGATTTCCACCGTGAATTGGTGATCCAAGTGTCCGGGACCCCCGGGGTTTCTGTTTCTGTTTCTGATGCAGGGCTTCTGTCCTTTGTCCGGGTTCCTTATGCTTATTCTCGGATGGCGGCAGCGTAAAAACTGGCTCCGGTCCTCTCCTTGCCTGGTCCGGTGGGTGGGTCGGCAGATGGAGGTGTGCAGGGGTGGCAAACCGGGATTTGCACCTAGTTTGGTGATCCTAGTGCCGGGGAGCTCTGTTGTGGAGCTCCTTCCCATCGGCCATCTTGACCCGACATGATCACATAGATCCTCCAGACCTCCCAAGCCCTATACCATACCCAACAAAACCCTCTCCTCGAGATGATAATATTGGGTTTGGACAACTCATCAATAGGGCTGCTGTATTTCATGGGGTACACATGCACTCAGACGCACCAGAGGAGGATTTTCTTTTAGACACATTTGAACGGTCCCAAAAAACTATTCAAATATTGCCAATGATTAAAGGGGTCATTAAGCATGCTCCCGACATATTTAAAGATCCTGTACGCGCCAGGATTCTTAATCCCAGGATTGATAAAAAATATAGGCCTGCCCCTGACGATCCTGCGTACATCAAAGGTCAGCTGCCTCTAGATTCATTAGTAGTCTCCAATGCTAGGAAGCGAGCTGATTCACAAACCTCAGGGGACGCACCGCCCCCTGATAAAGAATCTAAATTATTAGACGCATCTGGCAAAAGAGTAGCTGCGCAGGCGGCCAATCACTGGCGTATAGCCAACACTCAAGCACTGCTGGCTAGATACGATAGGGCCCACTATGACCAGCTGGAAACCCTGTTACAGCATTTACCTGACCAGTATAAAACTCAAGCAGAAGACCTAATCCAAGAGGGCAAACTAATCACCAACGCGTCAATTAAGTGTGCCCTTGATGCAGCTGACACTTCCGCTAGGTCTGTCAATACTAGCGTACTGCTCAGAAGACATGCATGGCTGCGCATTTCAGGCTTCAAGCAGGAGGTCCAAACCACTATTCTTAATCAGCCGTTCAATGAAAACCAACTTTTTGGACCGGCTGTGGACACTGCTCTTGAAAAGATGAAAAAAGATACAGAGACTGCCAAGTCAATGGGAGCGTTGCAGTCTCCGCAAACGCGTGGCTCCTTTCGTCGCTCCTTTTATAGAGGAGCCTCCAAGAACATGGGCACAGATAGCTCATCTTCCTTTAAAAACACCACCCAAACATCCCCCCATTGAGGATATTTCAGAGGAGGTTACAGAGGGAACAACAGTAAAGGGAGAGGCCGAGGTAACACCAACACTCGTACCTCCCCTGCTGCTAAACAGTGACTTCCCCCCCGACCATTCCACTCCTGTCGGGGGAAGATTAACACAGTTCCTACCTGTCTGGCACTCCATCACAACAGACAAGTGGGTGAGACAAATTATCCAATATGGTTACTGCCTGGAACTTACAGCTACCCCCCCAAACATACCACCCAAGCAGTGTCCCATGTCCACAGACCATCTTACACTTTTAAAACAGGAGGTTCTCTCACTGCTTCAAAAGCATGCCATAGAGCCAGTCCCTTTACTACACCAGGGAACGGGTTTACTCCCTGTATTTCCTAATTCCCAAGAAGGATGGGACCCTACGGCCAATTCTCGACCTCAGACCCCTCAATCAGTATATACATTCGGATCATTTTCACATGATCACTCTCCAACAGGTGCTTCCCCTACTACAACAGGAAGACTTCCTTGCCACACTAGATCTCAAGGACGCCTACTTCCACATTCCCATACATCCTGCTCACAGGAAGTATCTAAGGTTCGTACTGGCCGGACAACACTATCAGTTCAAAGTCCTTCCATTCGGGGTCACAACTGCTCCAAGAGTGTTTACCAAGTGCCTTGCAGTAGTAGCAGCGCACCTACGAAGACAACAGATCCATGTCTTCCCGTATCTGGACGACTGGCTAATAAAAGCCAGATCATTCAACCAGTGTATACAACACACATCAGACCATTCAAACACTGCACAACTTGGGGTTCACAGTCAACTATACCAAGTCGCACCTCCAGCCCTCCCATATACATCAATATCTGGGGGCCACAATAAATACTTCCACAGCTCTAGCATATCCCAGCCCAACCAGGATAGCCAGTATAGAAGCTCTCATCACCAAATTTCAAGTCCAACACTCTCTCCCAGCCAGAGTGTTCATGCAACTCATAGGCATGATGGCGTCTTGCATTTTCATCGTACCTCACGCAAAACTTCAAATGCGTCCCTTACAAGAATGTCTAGCACACCAATGGAATCAGGCTCACGGACAACTTACAGATCTGTTGTTGGTGGACAGCCGCACACATCGCTCTCTGCAGTGGTGGAACACAAAAAACCTGTCCAAAGGGCGGCCGTTCCTCGAGCCTGTTCCACAAATAGTACTAACAGACGCATCACTCACAGGGTGGGGAGCCCATCTCTTAGCTCACACAACACAGGGCAAGTGGACCACTCAGCAAAGACTGCTCCACATCAATCATCTAGAACTACTAGCAATATTCCTAGCTCTAAAATCATTTCAACTCCATGTACAAAACAAAGCCGTCCTCATCCGAACGGACAACATCACGGCCATGTATTACATACAAAAACAGGGGGGGACACATTCTCTACAACTGTCCCAACTTGCACAGAACATTTGGAGGTGGGCCATCCCACAAAACATATACCTTCTCGCACAACACCTTCCAGGAGTTCACAATCAGATTGCCGATCTATTAAGTCGACAAACACAACAGATTCACGAATGGGAACTACATCCAAAAGTTCTTCTACCTTTTTTCCAAAGGTGGGGCCAACCAGACATAGATCTGTTTGCCACACACCAAAACGCAAAATGCCCAACCTTCGCCGCCAGGTTTCCACACCCACTGTCCAAGGGCAATGCGATATGGATGAATTGGTCAGGCAGATTTGCGTACGCTTTTCCGCCACTCCCACTCATTCCGCTAGTGGTACGCAAGCTCCGACAACAGTCTCTAAAGATGATCCTAGTGGCTCCCACATGGGCACGCCAACCATGGTTCACAACCCTACTGGAACTCTCACTAGTCCCACACCAAAAACTGCACCTCTCCCCATCACTACTAATGCAGAACCATGGAGAGATAAGGCACCCTGATCCAGCTCAACTCAATCTTGCGATCTGGCTCCTGAGGTCCTAGAGTTCGGTTACCTTAACTTTCCACCGGACTGTATGAACATCATTAAAGAGGCCAGACGCCCTACCACCAGAGCTTGCTACGCAGCAAAGTGGAAAAGATTCGCCACTCACTGCAATAATAATAATATCCAGCCACTAGATGCCTCCATCCAGAACATCATTTGTTACTTACTACACTTGCAAAGATGTAATTTGGCATACTCATCCATACGTCTTCATCTAGCAGCACTTGCCGCTTACTTACAAAACAGACAACACATCACTTTTTAGGGTCCCAGCAATTAAAGCCTTTATGGAGGGCCTTAAACGGATCATACCTCCCAGATTACCACCCTCTCCAGTGTGGAATCTTAACATTGTGCTTACTAGGCTCATGGGACCCCCATTTGAACCTCTGCATAAATGTGAACTTCAGTTCCTTACATGGAAAGTAGCTTTCCTTATTGCAATCACCTCTCTCAGGAGGGTAGGTGAGATCCAGGCTTTAACCATACAAGAGCCTTTATTACAGATACATCGTAACAAAATAGTTCTCAGAACAAACCCAAAATTCCTTCCTAAAGTCATTTCTCCTTTTCACCTTAACCAATCTGTGGAACTACCCGTGTTTTTTCAAAACCCGGATTCCGTAGCACAAAGAGCTCTCCACACCCTAGACGTCAAAATAGCTCTAATGTATTACATCGACAGAACCAAGTCATTTCGCAAAACAATTGTTTGTAGCTTTCTCTCCACCACATAAGGGTAATCCCATCTCAAAAACTGGGATTGCAAGATGGATCGTTAAATGTATCCAAATATGCTACCAAAAAGCCAAGCGCACAATAACAATTCCCCCTAGAGCGCACTCAACACGCAAACTAGGGGCTTCCATGGCATTCTTAGGGAACATTCCCCTAGAGGACATCTGTAAAGTAGCCACATGGTCTACAACACACACCTTCACTAAACACTATTGTGTTGACGTGCAAGCCAAGCAACAAGCTTCTGTAGGCCAAGCCGTTCTCAAAACACTTTTTCAAACTACTGCAACACATACAGGTGACCACCGCTAGGGGAGATACTGCTGTACAGTCTATGCTCAGTGTGAGATCTGCAGCTCATATGCCTCGAACGGAAAATGCTACTTACCAGTATGCATCTGTTCTTGGCATGTAGAGATGCAGATCCTCACACGCCCACCCACCTCCCCGGGACCTGTATGTGTTCCAGTCCTATCTTACTTAGATATACACACATGGACATCTCTTTCTTTTCTACTAACTCCATCATTTCCCATCATGGCGAAAAACAATCTGAGGATGGAGTCGATGCCCATGCGCACTATCGTCCAAGGGAGGAGTCACCTATCTCCTAACTACAAAGACTTCTTCTAAGACAATAACAAAGTGCAAGCATCCGAGCCCAACACCAGATGGCGATCTAATGCTCAGTGTGAGGATCTGCAGCTCTACATGCCAAGAACAGATGCATACTGGTAAGTAGCATTTTCCTTTCTGAGGAAGATGTGCAGTTCTAGTTTTCAGTGGGCTTTCTCACTTCTGCTTACAGGTTTCTGACTGCTGACCTTAAATCTTCAAGGGCTAGGGGGCGTGGCCGAGGCGGCGGCGAAGATGGCCGCCTGCTAGTGAAGCTCCAGCAATCGGCCGGTCTCATCAGCGATTTCCCCGGGAAAATGTGCTTACTTCAGTGCTGAACCCGACGTCGCGGACAGAGGAAGCGATGCGGCACATGGCGATCTGAGTATCGGGCGCCGGCTCCCCTCCGAGGTGCAGAATCATCGTGCCGGAGGAGGCCCGGGGTAGGCCGGCGCAGCCACGTCTGGCGACCCGGCGGCTTCATACGAGCGCAAGCCCGACAGCCGGAAGTCGGCGCCTCCGGCGGACGGACCGGGTGAGTCGGACCCGTGCGGGTTGAGCCCCCCCCTCCCTTGCCGCGGGGTTCCGCTGTGGGCTGCCGGGCCGGCTGCTCTGCCCCGCTTCTCGGCCTCGCTTCACGTAGCTCGTGTGGGGACAGGGCCCACCTGCTACGGCCTTCGGGGGTAGGGCGCTGGCCTGACGCTGCGGCGGCTGCGGAGGGGGTGGGTGCGCGCTCGCCTGCCGCTCGACACAACGTGCGGTGCTGATCACCCGCTGGTCCCCCCCGAGAGGGACAGTCATCCTCTTCGGTGGCACACGCTCCCTTGAAGCCATCTTGTCTGCGACGCCTTGGAACCCCTTCCCTGAATTCACCATACAATCTGCTACTGCAGCACAGCGCCGCTTGGTCCTTCAGTGCCAGTGTTTAGACTATGAATAACCCTCCTGCGATGGGGCCCACAGGTGTTTCGCAATAACACTCTCTTTGATCGGAGGGGAAGCAGCCATTGTGTTCGGCCCTGCCACCGGGACACTGACCTGGCTCTAGGTGCGCGCTGGTGCCGACCTGCTGTCCAGAGTACCTGAGGTGTCTGGGGACTGTTTAAAACTGTCATCTGCAAGTTCGAAGTACATCATCGCCCGGACCCCCCTACCCCCTCCCCCCCCCCCACGGGTGCTTCGCGCACTTTGCGGAATGGGACGCAAGGATCCCAGGCAAAGAACCCTTCCTTTCGAAAAAGTGGCTGAGGGCGCACCATCGCACGACACAGAGATGGCTGACAAGGCCCCTGAGGCGAATCCACCTGGGCCCTCGGATACCTCTTTTGCATCCCTGTTGCTGGAAATGAAGGCAGGATTTAAGGCGCTGGACTCCCGCTTCGACACTTTGGATCAGACCATTGCATCCTTGGGCGCCAAAGTACAGGGCCACGACAGGCGCCTTGACGTTGCGGAAGCCTGTGTGTCAGACTTGGAGGATGGGACAGCTCAGGCACAGAAGCGGCTGGAATGGGCGGAGCGCCTGCTCAAGGAAGTAGCCATCCGAAATGAGGACTTGGAAGCGCGCGGACGCCGCAACAACGTCCGCATTATGGGGGTTCCGGAGACGGCATCCACAGGCCGAATGGACCTCTTCGTGGAGAAATTACTCACGGATCTGTTTGGAAGTGAGTCTTTCACACCGGGCTTTGTAGTGGAGAGAGCCCACAGATCACTAGGCCCCAGACCCAACCCAGGCCTTCCCCCTCGGCTCATCATAGCGCGACTCCTGAATTTTAGAGACCGGGACACCACTCTCCGTCTGGGAAGAGAACGCGGCACGGTCGAGTGGCAGGGCTCGAAATTATCATTCTATCCAGACTTCACTCCGATGGTCCAGGAGGCACGCCGCAAATTCCAAGGGGTCAAAGCCACGTTACGCAATCTTGGGCTCAAGTATGGCATGCTATACCCGGCGAGACTTAAGGTGGATGTTGGCGGCAGGTCCAGAATATTTGACACTCCAGCAGAGGCCCAGGAATTCTGCCGCACACACAAGACACGGATTTTGCAAAACTCGGCGGAGGGCGCACTCGCTGCCCCACCTCGCAGCGGCTCTGACACTAGTGCGGACCTATTCTCGAACATTGGCACTAGATGATGTTTCTAGAATGATTTCATGTTATCTATAGTTTGCATATGGGAAATCGCAATGTTTGTTAACATTTTTCTCTACAGATACGGCACTAGGCCGGTTCGATTTCGGGCTGCCACCCCCCTCAGGTGTATCCGCTGAGTTGGTGCATTCATTTTGGGGGCACACCTTCTGGTCCTCAACTGTGAGCCCGGTGATCACTATGTCCCCCGGGCAGGTTAACTTTCTGGGGGTTGGCCACCTATGGGTTGGAAGGCGGCTGGGTGGGGGCAGGGGGAGGGGGAAAAGTTCGCATATTGCATTTGTTGTTATTTACACTTTCGTATAGCATTGCTTGCCAAGTTTACATCGCCTTACAGTCCTGACAGGAAGATGCATGAACAATGTTTAGATGTCGCGGTTAGGTAACGTACAGGGGCCCACGGCCATCACTTTAATGTCCTGGAATGTCAGAGGCCTCAATAACACTCGTAAAAGGAGGCAGGTGATCCACTACCTTCTTCGACACAAGGTTGATATAGCTTATTTACAGGAAACACACCTCCCCCCTACAGATTCCGCTAGTTTTGGTGCCAGCTGGGGCACACACAGATACTTTGCTAATTATAGCAACTACGCTAGAGGCACAGCGATATTGATACACAAGAGAATCCCCTTTACCCTCATGGACTTGACCCGTGATCCAGTGGGCGGGTACGTGATAGTCACGGGCACTATTTATGGCCACAAAGTCACTATGGTTAATGTGTATGCTCCAAATGTGGACGACCCCGAGTTCTTCCATGACTTGAATGCCCGGATCGCCAAACATGACATACATGCGCTGCTCCTAGGGGGGGACCTTAACTTATTGTTGAGCACCGACTTGGACAGCTCGTCAACCGCACCCGATGCCAAACCACGGGCAAGGCGGGCATTGATGAAACTCTGTAATCAATACACACTGATAGACGTTTGGCGACAGCGTAATCCTACCCTCACCAAATTCACTAATTATTCCGGCCCGCACGGCACCTGGTCCAGAATAGATTATTGGCTAATCTCTCCCAATGTTGCGGGTTGGTTTGGCTCCCACACCACACTCCCCTGCACATATTCTGACCACTCCCCAATAACTTTACGGTTGTTGCTCCCACGCCCGGAAGGGTATGAACGACAATGGCGATTTCCAAGCAAGGCCCTTCAGGATGAGGTGTTCAAGGCGGAGGTGCGCAAGGCAATAGAGGACTACTTCGAGCTCAATGCGGGCTCGGTGGACTCCGCGGCGATGCTATGGGAAGGGTTTAAGGCGGTCTTACGAGGAGTATGCATCTCCAAAAGGGCTGGAGTACTCCGGGATCTTCGTCAAACGCTGACCCGTTTTGAGCAAGAGGTGGCCAAGCTAGACTCCCAGCTCACGGCCCTCCCTGACCCAGGGGCTATGACAGAGAGACTCGCCCTTCTGGCGGAATACAGGGATACGGCAGACAGAGAGATATTGTATATGGGTAAATATCAAGCAGCACGAGGATACGGAGAGGGTGAGAGGCCTGGCAGAGTTCTGGCACAAATGCTGAGACCACCTTATAGCAAATCCTATATTACTGAATTGCACTCAGCTTCTGGTGACACGCTCACCTCCACCTCGGCCATCAGAGATGCGTTTCTGGAATATTACGCCTCCCTCTACTCCTCCAAGTCAGAGCCCGATGGCGCAGCCCAGACTGCATATTTAGATGAGGTCGCACTGGTGTTCCTGGAAAAGCATATGGTAGACTTTATGGCGGAACCCATAACTGTTACCGATGTCCTAATGGCCATAGACAACATGCAAGGTTCCTCCGCCCCGGGGCTTGATGGCTTCACAGGGGATTTTTATAAAGAATTCAAGGACGTTCTGGCCCCCCAGCTGATTGAGGTCTATGCAGAAGCATTAGAAAAACAAATTCTCCCTCCCACACTACGTGAAGCCGTAATCATACTCCTTCCAAAACCTGGCAAAGATCACAAGGTATGCGGCTCATATCGACCGCTGTCCTTATTGAATCTAGACTATAAAATCTTGGCAAAGGTGCTCGCGAATAAGCTGTCACAGCTGATGGAGTACATCATTTACCCGGTACAGTCTGGCTTTGTACCTCGACGCTCGACATCCCTGAACCTCCGTACGCTGTTTGCGGTGCTACACAGAATACAGCCCGACGTCCCAGCGGCGGCGATATTACTAGACGCGGAGAAAGCGTTCGATTCTTTAGAGTGGCCCTTCCTTGTGGAGGTGATGCAGCGTATGGGTCTGCCCTAAATGTAAATGTAAATGTAAATCCAGTACTTGTATAGCGCACGAATCACCCCCGAAGGGGTATCTCGGCGCTGGGGGCCGTTGGGAAGATTAAGCAAGCTATAGCCCAGAGTCGCATGATGCTGGGCAGACCCCTGCCGCCGGAACCAGGGATCGAACCGTGATCCCCAGCGTCAGTCACCCTGGCCGTGGCGCCACACCTCTCCCTATGGCTTCATATCCACAGTCTCCCTGCTTTACAGTAAGCCATCGGCGAGACTCCGGCTGAACGGCACCCTGTCCAGACCATTTCGGCTATATCGAGGGACCAGGCAGGGCTGCCCCTTGTCCCCGCTTTTATTCATCCTAGCCATGGACCCGTTGGTCAGGCATTTCCAGGAGCGCCACTTGCATAGAGGACTTCAATTCAACACAGGCCCGCTCCTGGCTTCTCTATACGCCGACGATACCATACTTTACGTCCGGGAACCACACCTTAATCTGTCGCCTCTTATCCGGGAAATCGTCCGTTTTGGCAGATTCTCAGGGCTAGGTATAAACTGGCACAAATCAATCATATTCCCGCTAACGGCGAGCACAGTCCAATGGGAATGCGAATTTCCTCTCGACTGGTGCCAAGATTCGCTAAAGTATCTTGGTATACATATCCATCTGGACACCGCACAAATTATTCGTTTGAATTATGGACAGACTTTCCAAAAGTTAGAGGAACAGGTTGACAGATGGCTGAGGTTACCTTTATCCCTGGCTGGTCGGGTGGCTATAGTGAAAATGATGGTCCTTCCTAAATTTTTATATCTATTTAACAATATCCCGATTCCCCTCTCAGATGGCTTCTTCCGCACTTTACAAACTCTCATGACACGACTAGTATGGGGCGGGAAGAGACCACGCGTCCGCTGGTCGATGATGACTTTACCGTACGACAGAGGCGGGTTTAGTGTTCCAGACTTCCAATTATATTACTTGGTAGCGCAATGTCATTATGCGTTCGCTTGGTTTCATCCAGATGCACGCATTCCGTTTCTACGGCCGGAAGCGGACCTGGTTCCCCCGATAAATTGTGCGAGATGCTACCGGGGGGCTTTCCACGTGACAGATGCGACATTCAAACAGTATCCACGACTGCCTGGGCGTGGGGTAAATTAATAAAACGCACAGGCGCTACACTACTATATTCCTCCGCCCTGCCGTTGCCCAACGCCAGATGGTTCCCAATCACAGGAGAGAAGCTGGTGCAGAACACGCTGTCCACACTAGATATTGTAAAAGTGGGCGATCTCTTCCCGGAGGGTCATATTTTCTCGATAGATGAGGACGACAGGTTCACCAATTGCGACTTCATGACACGATTCCTCATGAGCCGCATGAAATCTGCACTGCGTGCTGCGCTCCCCACATACCCTGTTGAGCCTGACTCTTTCCCCCCACTCACTCTGGTGTTAGAAACCCCTAGCGGCACACGCCTCATCTCTAAAATGTACAAGGCATGCGCTGTGATGATTCCCGCGGACGATTCCAACCTTAGGCCTGGGAGGCAGACACGGGGAGCACCATCACGGATGAGCAATGGGCAAAATGTTGCGAGGCCACCAAGGACATTTCACTCAACGCCCGCCACAAGTTGCTGCATTTTAAATTTATCCGTCGCGCTTACTATACACCAGCCTTGGCGCATAGGATAGACGCTGATAGGCCACACACCTGCTTGAAATGCAATGCCCCACACGCTGATTTTATTCATTTAGCATGGACTTGTCCCCGCTTGCAGACCTACTGGTCAGCGGTACATACGACACTGGGGGAGATAATTGGCCTTCCACTGGTTCCCCTCCCTGAGATAGCTCTTTTAGGATACACAGTCCAGATTCCTAAGAAAGTCAGGAAATTAGCAGCATTGGGATTACTGCTAGCTAAAAGAGAGGTTGCCATTCACTGGGGCAGGAAAACCACTCCTCAGCTACAAGATTGGCTGGGGAGCCTGGTGTACTGCAACACCAACGCTGAGACGTACGCCAGCCTCATGCCACCGACATCGCGACCCAGAGATATTTGGGGACCACTGAGGGCCTACTTTGAGGCCACTAAGCGTGCTGCAGCCTCACAGGTAGACAATGGAATAGTTCCGGAGGGTGTGGGATGAGGGGATAATGCCTGTCCCCCCGGATATCATTTTATAAGTGCAGTGTGGTCAGTGGTGCCGGGGTTGATTAGCTTTCTGTGGGAGGCACTGCTGATAGTAATGTCTAGTCACTGTGATTGGGATTGGGGGTGGGGTGGGGGGAGTCTTGCTGGGGACTGGTCGAAATACTAGGTTACACCACTGTGCAGTTTGATGTAGTGACTACCATTGTGAATGAAACTGTCAGGCACGAGTCGATTTGATTGTAAGGTAATTATATGCAATGCAATGTGATTTCATTCCTTTTATTTGAAAAATAAAGTGTTAAAAAAAAAAAAAATCTTCAAGGGCTACTGCAAACTTTTGTAGGAATCTGTACCCTGAGGGGTAGGCCAAGGCACACCGCTTTTTCATCACTCTAATCCTCCCAGCTCCAAATTATGATGGGACATGTGCTATCTTATGCTTTAGTGTAGCCAGTGGGATGGAGACTTCTAAATTATGTACGCCACATATTATTTTGTTATGTTGAGGAAGGTCCCCAACTGTTCGATTCTTTTTGGTATATAGGAGCATCTGTGCTAGTAGTCATTCCCTAGCGAGGAGCTCTGTTCAGAACTCACCTTAATTAACTAGTTCATGCCTTTAGCCCTCATAGTTCAGATACCTGTGACAACACAAACACTTAGCAGCATTAACAGAATGTGTTAATTCAGTCATATCATGCCATAGTGGACAGTTAATTTATTTTAGTCCATTGGTAGTAAATTAGAGTAAGAGGACTGTGGCAGTCTTTGAATAACTTTTTAACTTCACCCAGTACAGCTGGACTATTGTGCAGTCCCACTACTTACACCAGTAGTTTCCATAGTCCACAATACTAGTAAGACCACAGTCTTAATAGTATTTGCTAGAGATTTATGCTTTTCTGCCATCGCTTGACATGTATGCAGTTGTTTTTCTACGGGTATAGATGACCAATTTGGTTACTCTTACCAAGGTTGTGGAATTTAATAAAATATTTACTTGTCCATTTGACAGGTTGCTTTATAAATGTACATGTCTTGTAACAAAATCCACTTGTCCCTTTGGTGCCATGTAGTACGGCGACAAATTATGGCAGCAAACTCATGATTTAAGAGCTCTGATAATTGCCTCTCTGATTATGCCAAGGCTCATATTATAGTAGGGTATGAATATTAGCAATTCCCTTTCCCACCTATCCACAGATCTACATACCGGGGCTGGTGGTAGCGGTAAGTAATAGTTCCAGAGTTGGAATGCTCTCTTGAGTCTGTGCAAACCTACTAACTTGCATGTTTTAGAGGTCTTCACCAGCTCTTCTCTAATTTGTTCCCATACTGAGAAATTTTGGTAATGTACTCTTGACCACAGCTGAAGTAAGACTTCTTTCAGGATTGGGAAAAAACTTGTAAATTCTCAACAGATTTTTGCATGAGCAAATCTACACATGTACATTTGCTCGTGCTAAAATGCAGTTCACAAATATTTTATAGGAGTACGACTTCCTGGCCTACGTCTGTAAATGCTTGTGAATTCATGAAAGCCATAAATCTGCACTAATGCAAGGACATGGGTGCACTTTTGTGACCTTCTTTAAGAATTGACCCCCTAATTAGGTCTGGCGTTAACCAGGACCTTTTGTTTTTATTAAAATTCTATCTCTCGATCGGCTGCCTTTATTGTGAGTGACAGCATTCTGCTCTTTCACAAGGAGCATATTGGCACACAAGATAGTTTTGTTCAGTGCCAGGACCTACTGTGGCAATGTGTGCTTTTTGAGACCAACAAATATTTTTGCCAATGTTTGTTATAATGGTGAGCCCACCGCAGCTCCTACAACAATAAAGTTTTATAAAAACAATGTCAAAAAAAGACCGGCTTTGACAAAACCAAAAGGCCAATGACAGCCCTGTGGGCTTTGTACATGCTTGTTTATTTTCATGTTTCCCATGATCTTGTTAAAACTGATTACAATGATTTTCCATTATGAATATTTTTGGGGAATACTAACATGCATCAACACATTTTACTAAATGATGCTTCAAGGAAATGGTATTTAAAATGTCACAATCGTTTAGCACAACCTTTTGTCCTAGTGCATTTTTTGTTAACATTTTACTTTGAAAGCAAAGAATCATCAATTTTGCTTTTAAGCTTCTGCAAATATTTGCATCTAATCGGAGAGTATTCTGGCATCATTATACGCAGCCTCATATTGTCAAACTTTGCAAATATGTGTACACATTTTTATACTAGAGCCACTGTCAGTAGTGCAGTCCGATCTTACAACATTTTCTTAGAGCACTCGCCCTAATAATCAGGGCCACTGGAATAATGCAGCAAGAGATAGCCAAATTATGCGGCAGGGCTGAGTAAATTATGCGTCAAGAAAGGCGAATTATTTGGCCTAATTCTGCAAATTTTGTCATAATATACTTCATTATTTTGTCATTTTTAAACTTGGTAACACTGTATGGGCATTGGTTGCACCTTGTTAGTACCAGTTTAACAGCCAAGTACAGCAATAAACAACAGAAAGGTGACTCGTCCAGCTTTGCAAAGGGCCTTCCACTGTGCATCAACCAGTATCACAAGGATTTTTTGTAACTTTTTAACAGTTTGAGCTAGAAACAAAATTAATTTTTTGTTAAAATCAGCAGATTGTGGCAGCTGATGGATTATGTGGCAAATGCCCAAATCTATAATTATGCGAAAATTACTGCTGCCACATAATCTAATAATTCCAGTGGCCCTGCTAATAATAAAGGCTTTGCATTAATGAACTATATATACAAGTTCGAATTACATTAACAGGGGAACACAAATATTACCTCAAATGTAGACAATGCGCTTCCCTGATCCATAATATGGTACTGTAAACTGGCAGCCAAAGGGTTTGTGCTGCAGGGGGTTGGGCCTGCTTTTCCCAAGGACAAAATAAACATGAACACTTGTCCTTGACCTCAAACAATGTGTCCTTGGCGTCGGGCTATAGGAATTCCACAGCACTGCTGTTACGTATTTTACTCCACATATTTGGATACAAAGGACTTTTCAGATCACTCTTCTGACACCATTTGAATTTCAGAGTTAATTGCAGCCGTTTCCCAGTTCTACAGAAAACATTTTGGAACTGCGACCAGAAGCAGTGTGATAACCACATCGTTGGGTATCAGACTCATTATGTGTTTATTCCTTTCTAGTTGGGGCAGTGCAAAGGTTTCCTCCTCTTAACCTTTTTTCTAAAATGCTCTCAGCGTGGGTAACCAGGTTATGGTCACATAGGGCTGGGAGGTTCTTCGACTTTCTTAGTCAGTTGGGACTGGGATTTCTCATAATTAGGTATTGCTATTGTTTACTCATCGCATAATGGAAATGAAAATACATTTTGGTTATTCCCTTAAATTGCACATCAGATATTTCTTGCCATATTTATAATAGAAACACAGATTCCTCCACTGAGCATAGAGGAGACAAATGTTGCTGGGAAAGCTAGGGGTAGAGCGTTTGGAGGAGAGTACATGGAGGTTGAGGGTTAAGAAAAACGTAGCCCACATTGCTAGTTAGGAAGATTTTAAAATTCCACGGCCTGGGAAGATCACCATGTCATTGCCTCTGAATGACAACATTGATTAGCCTGTTACATGTGTAGTCACTTGTACGAAGGTGTCTAGACTGATCATCACTAATTTTACTCATTGTCAATTATCATTATTTCGGCATACTGCCATAAAAGAGCAATAAAACAGTAATAGCAAGCATAAAACTTATAAAAACACATAATAAAAAATCGATCCTAATATAAAAACAAGCATATCAATCAATCGGGGGTTTATATAGCGCGCTACTCGCCCCGTGAGGGTCTCAAGGCGCTGGGGGGGGGAGGGGGAGGCCGGCTCCGGATCAGTCGAAGAAGCCAGGTCTTGAGGTCCTTCCTGAACGTGTGCAGGGTCGGGGAGCATCTGATGTTCACAGGGTGCTCGTTCCAGGTCTTGGCTGCGATGTAGGAGAAGGCTCTCCTTCCGGTTATGTTTCTGCGGATGCGAGGGACCTCTGCCAGGGCGAGGTCGGCGGAGCGGAGGTTGCTCTTGGGTACGTGGAAGGATACTCTCTCGTTGAGGTATTTGAGTCCGATGTTGTTGAGGGCTTTGTAGGCATGGGTGAGGAGATTGAAGGTGACCCTCTTCTCGACGGGGAGCCAGTGGAGGCCGCGTAGGTGTTGGGTCATGTGCTCGTGGCGCGGAGTCCCGAGGACGAGTCTGGCTGCGGCATTCTGGATGGTTTGGAGTTTGTGTAGAAGAGTTCTGTTGATTCCGGCGTAGAGGGCGTTGCCGTAGTCCAGTCTGCTGGTTATGAGTGCGTGGGTGACGGTCCTTCTGCAGTCGGAGGGGATCCATTTGAATGTCTTACGGAGGATGCGAAGGCAGTTGAAACTAGAGGAAGCGACCGCGTTGATCTGGCGGTTCATGGAGAGGGAGGAGTCGAGGATGATGCTGAGGTTCCGAGCGTGGTCTGTAGGGGTGGGTGGGCTCCCGAGGGCGGAGGGCCACCAGGTGTTGTCCCAGGCGGCGGTGCACGGTCCGAGGATGAGGACCTCTGTCTTCTCTGAGTTGAGCTTCAAGCAGCTGTCTTTCATCCAGGCTGCCACGTTCTTCATTCCTTCCTGGAAGCAGAGTCTGGTGTCTTCGGGATTCTTCGTGAGTGAGAGGATGAGCTGTGTGTCGTCGGCGTAGGATACGTAGCATACATTTTTTTTTATGGGAAAACAGAACAGAATATATTTGATACTCCAATCGGACAAGTACGACATATAATTTAAGCTTCTCATTTAACGGGGCAGCTGCATCCACAGAAAGGGTGATCAATACTGCTGGTTCCCTCAACCAATCAAAGTGCATTATTCATAAAAGGAGGAGAAATCAGTAGCAGTTTACAACCACAATGAGTCTAGCACAATTTATTAGAAAATATAAAGTGTGACTATTCAACCCAACACAATAAAATGCAAATTTCTTTAGAATGGATCAACAGCAGAGTTTTGTTACTTCAGGTACATCTGAATCAATTAATTGTAAACTCAGTTTTTCCCTAGGAGGCTACATCGATAATGAGTACCGCAGGATCCGAAGGGCCTCCTTATGCAGTGTGCCTAAATTTAGGCGTAGTGGGATTAGCCACTTTTCCCTGCTGTGCCTATACCCTGGACAGAAAAAAGCGGGCATGTTCCACCGTTTCCTTTGTAGTTCTACCAGACTGACACCCACTCTAGTGGACCTGAAGTTTGGACCATTTTGTCTGTAAATGAGAGAAGTGGCAGGGTCCCAAATCTAAATTGGATATAAAGCTTCCTGGCTAATGCGGGTTCAATTTCATCTAGATACTGCTCTGCTTTGTATTCAACCTTCATCAGGAGAAAGGTATTTGTTAGTGAACCCAGAGAGGACAGAGTCAGGAGAGAGTGCAACTTGAATTGGCCATAATTTCTCTTGAGGTTTTATTTGGGAATAGTTTGTGCCACCCGCTGGTCCTCTCGGAGTCTCGCGTTCCCCATCTTTCTCAGGGTCTCTCTAACATATTTAAGCCAAGGGAGCTCTCTAGCCCCCGGGATACTAAGCGCCTCCGCAAGCACCTGGTGGTAGGAATAGAGCTCAGGAGTAGTCCAGATTCTTCTCCTATGCAGGACCGGTCTCACTCTAATCCCATTGGAGATTGGTCTGAGCCCCATACCCAACCTAATAGGGAGCAGTGGGGTGCTAATAAGTCCCATCAGCTGCCGTAAAAATTGATTCTCAGCACCAGTGCATTCACATCCTTGTGCCTTAATAGTTCTTCACCATAAAAAGTAGAACCCAGGGCCTGGTGAATGTAAATTTGGGCTACTGAAGAAATTGGGCTGAAGTGAGAGCAACAATGAACTTTTGCCAACCCCCAATATGTTGTTCAAGTTTAAGCCTGTGCCTAGCAATGTGGGTGTGCCATTCTAGTTGCTCTGTGAGGGTGAGTCCGAGATCATCAAAGGTGTGGACCTGCCCCAACGGAGTATCCTTCAGAGTGGAGTTAGATCTGGTGCTGTGGTTAGGGTTTAACGCCATATATTTCGTTTTGGCCATATTAATTTCTAAACCCCTCTGTCTACGAAAGCTATCAAAATTGCCTAAACTTTTCTGAAGCCCCATTGGGGATTTGGACAATAGGAGCGTGTCTTCAAACATTAGTGCAGGAACCTTTGTGTTTGCCAGCCTTGGCACATCACACTCGCATTGATTTAGGTGGGCAACCATGTTATTGACATATAATGTAAAGAGGGTTGAGGCAAGGAGTAACAAAAAATGGCTCTGTCATTTCACCCAACCGACCACATCTTACTTGGGCCAAATTCTGATCATGGAGCCTAACGATTGCCAAAAGATAGTCGGGGACCCCCATGTCAATAAGCACCTGCCACAGCGTGGGCCTGGGGACCACATCAAATGGAGACCATAGGTCCACAAACACCACATAAAGGCAACCGCCCCCTAACGCAACAGTTTTCCAAAATACTAGCTGTAGCCGAAACACCTGGTTGACCGTGGAAGTGCAATCCCGAAAACCCGCTTGGAGCGGTGTTAGATCCTTATTGGCAGCCATCCAGTCCTGCAGCCTATCTAGGGTGATTCTATTAAACAACTTTTACGTACTGTCAATAAGTCTTATAGGCCTGTAGTTAATTGGTAGGCACAGTGAAAGCTTTTTATAAATAGGTATGATTTCCACCCCTGCCCATGACTGGCGTCCCTTTCATAATGGCATTAAAAAATAACACTAAATAGAGTCTCCAAATGTCAATCTGGCTCAGGAGCAAATCTCTTGGGATCTTGTCCATCTCTGGCTCTTTATTGGGGAAAATCTTATTGCTGAGCTCACTTCCTGACTCGTGATATTCCTGACTCGTGATATTTGTGTCACGTGGCCGATAGGGACATTGTCGACATCACTAAGTTAGCGTGGCTCGTGCAGCCATGATGCTGCTTTTGCGCATGTTACTACATAACTTTATTTTTGCAAGACTCTGTTTATGCCTTTCACATGAGAACTGTCTGCTGTGTTCGTTCTTTGCCTGTTCCTGGAGTTTAGTCTGAACATTGTGAGCAAGGTCGATAAACAATCCCCCTTGTTATTCTGTTCTGGTCAGGCCCTAGCATCTAGACAAAACATACCACTGCAGCTGCGGCTGGAGACTCGTGCTTTGATATTACAGGGATACATGTTTAGGTAATACACACTTGGAGAGGGACCTTTCCAGGGAGAAGAGCAACACTCACCTTCGATGTAAAAATCCCATCTATACTCTGAGGTGTGGAGTCTGCTGACAAAACCCAGAGATCTTCTAACATATAATAATACTTCTTCTCTCCAAGGGGAGGGAGGTTAGGCACTATAGTCCTTTCTCCATTGTATTTATAAGATGACATCTCCCTTCATAATGTATGGACTGGCTGTGATGCTAACTGTATTACTGTCAAGCATTTTTCTGCTTGTTGTGGCACGTATACTGCATATTAGAGCACGTTAGTTAAAATAAACATTTTAAACTATATTCATGTCTCGGTCAAATCTTATTGTGGACAGGTACGAGCTTGTGAGCGAAAAGATGTGTCTTGTTACTGCGATTTCTGAGAGATCCGGGAGTGTTGTGTTCTGGGATCTCTAATCATTTGCTTCTCCGTGTTTGTGTAGGAGAGCAAGTGAGACACTATAGCTTGTCGGTCCTGGTCTTGTGGGTACTGAGGTGGTAGGATGGCTCAGCCGCTATACACCAAGGTCCCATAATCCTGCACATAGTTCTGTGTATGTGCAGAATTCCTGCAACGTGGCGCCACCAACGTTTGGTCTGGTACTTATTCACGAGACCCCTGAGTAGCACTTGTGCTTGTCCACAATACCCTCTAACCAGTTTTGGAGATGTCCGTGGTGAGGGGAAGTTAACCTCCTATAGTTGAGATTTAATAGGTTTTTCAAGCTTGAAATCTAAAAGGTTGTTTGTTCTTAACCCGGTATTGCGCTACCATTTCTATTACAGTATCTATAATGGCAATTAACATTGCTGTGCCTAACCGCGCTGTGGTTACTGCGCACTTTACCCTACATGGAGTCCCACCTGTGGGAGCAGATTTTATATTTGTCGTAGAGGTGAATGCTGCTTACCGTTTCAAGGTTTTTTACTCCTGGGTTAATTTTCCTGCTGTTGATGGAAACAATAATTTCTTTCATGAATATGAACGTGGTGCGGTCCCACAAATTTACCGTCCGTATTGTTTACTTGAAGTTCCGTTGTCAGCTTGGGAGCACACCATATGGTTTAATGGCGCCCTTCCTCACCCTGTTTCGGCGGTCCATCTCGGTCCATTGTCGGTCGACGGGGCCACCTGGCCCGTTTTGGCAGGCTTTACTCCACCTCCAAATTATCAGACTGTTACGCACACAGAGCTGCGACTATAACACACGTCCTTGATTCATATACACAGAGGTGTCATACAGTATCTGTCGCGTAATGTACCGGTGGCTCTGGCGGGTGCCGCTCAGCCACCAGGGCATGGTGGCGTGGTTATAAGTCCTATCATGATTAATTCTGTGATGGGGAAGCGACCTCAGAATAGGGATGAATTTCCTTTTTGGTTGGCAGAAAAGTTTGAGCAACTCGAAGCTGTATTTTCCACACACGTCTCCTGTGGATAAACACAAGATACTGACCATGAGCTTACTGAAAGGTCTTATTCCCAATTTAGCAGATAGCACCACTTGGGGGAAGGTGTTTGCAGTGGTTTATTCCCTCTGCTTTGGCACCTCCTCCATGACTTTGCTTCCGACGCTTCTTAAGAAAGTTCAGGATGAGCATGGGGCGGAGGCCGCCCTGGAGTTGGGGATGAGACTAGTGGGGGCATTCCCTAAAGTCTCCGACATGATTCTGGCTAACGTCAAGGGGGAGGCAGTCAGCTTGCAGGTGAGTCAGCACCTTGAGGCAGTGGCTGACGTTGATAAACGTGAATTGCCAAAGATTATAGCTAAAGTATATAAATCCTTGGGGCGCAATAATTTGGGAATTACCTTTTACTCAAACAGCCCCCGCCAGAGAAAGAGGGGCGTCCAGTCTTTCCGAAAAAGACCTGGAATAAAAATAAGCGGCAGCAACAACAGAAGCAAGGTTCGCCGACACCTGATACTTCTGAACGTAGATATGATTTGCGTAACTGCGCTAAACTAAAGACACCTGAAAGATTTCAGGTTCCTGATCCGCGCTCTCCTCGTTCCTTTCAGGAATCATCGAACCCACAGTTCGATGGGGGGGGGAGCGGCAGGATCGCAGACAAGGCGAGTCCACTCAACAAAGACGTGATCAGCCGAGACAATTTGACGTAAAAACTAAGCCGGAGGGACAACTTCCATACCGTGCCCCGTTTCAGAAGAAAAAAGTTGCCACTTTGACAGCGAAATATGCCTCAGACTGTGAGAACCCTGCTCCTCGATTGGAGATGGGCTGTGACACTCCTCCACAGCGCGGCAGAAGTTACCATAGTGCGGGAGGCACTCCGTCCTTGTCTGGAGGCGAAAGCAACTGATACTTTTATAACAGTGGAAACCGCAGATACACGAGTTGCACCCCTGGATAGACTTTGAGATAATCCTCCAAATTGAGGGTGATATCAGACGGACAATTAAGGCAATCTTTTGGGAAATCCTTACTTCCTTTTATGACATCTTGTTTGCAGAGGCTGATTGGCTCTTGGCTTCTTCACGAGGGGAAGACGTAATACTTCCTAGTTTTTACTGTTACATCTTGGAGGAGGCTAAACAAGCTTACCGTCGGAATGAGCCTTGGTCCTAGCGCCGGCTGTGTATCGTAACCAAGTGGGCTGGGACAAACTTTCACCGGCACATGAGATACCTTTGCGTTCTATGCCGTAGCCACATGCCCAATACCCCATCAAATGAGACGCCAATGCTTCCGTGAGTAAAATCTTGACCCAATTGGAATATCAGGGTGTAATTGAACCCTGTGTTTCATCAATGAATAATCCTCTTTTGACGATTGTCAATCCGGATGGTTCCTATCGCATTGTTTTGGATTATAGAAATTTGAATAGTCATGTTCACACCTTTGCCGTACAAAACACACACCAGCTCTGCGTTGATCAATAACATAGTACGTAAGAAGTATAAGACAACTCTGGATATCTCCAATGGCTTTTACAGTCATAATCTGGCTCCTGACAGCCGTGACTTGACCGTATTTACCGCGGTTGGCAATCAAAAAAGATTTACGCGTTTGCCTATGGGCTATCAGAATAGTCCAGGGGCTTTTGCGGAACGAGTAGTCTCTCTTCTACATAACATAGACCCAGATGCTTTCTCATACGTTGATGACATCTATTTGAGAGATGACGAGTTGATACCGCATCTTGTCCGCGTTGATCGCATCATTATGTCTTTTGCCGACCTAGGGTACAAATTTTTGCTAATTCACACATCGCCTATTTGGCTGTGCTTTTTTTTTTTGGGTTATGAACTTGACAACGAAGGTAGGGGTTTAGCCCCTCATTTCTTGGAGAAATGTGCTCAATTGCAACCTCCTTCCACTTTAAAGAAGTTACAATCTTTGCTGGGTTTTTTAAATTTCGGGCGAACATATATCCCTGAATATGCCCAGTGTATCAAGCCGCTTTAAGTGTTGATACAACCCTCTTTTTCGTCTTCCAGCTGGCTTCCAGAACACACAGCAATTCTACGGTCTTTGCAATCTGATATGCTTGCGACCAACTTCCTCTTGACAAGAGACAATACTACGAATTTGGTCATACGGATCGTACCGGGTACAGTGGGTTTCACATACTTGACATTTAATGAAGGTGATACAGTCCCCATAGCATACAAATCGCACTTGTACACTCCAGCAGAGATGCGTTTCTCTTCGATAGAAAAAATTCTTACTGCAGTTCAGATGGGGATTCTTAAAGAACGCTCTCTTGCTCAAGGTAAACGCATACTTATGGTCTCGCCTGTGCCAGCTCTGGAGGCGGTCAGTAAGGCGCGTGTTCCAAATTCTAAGGCTTTGCATCCTCGTTGGATTCAATGGGCAAGTTCGTTGACATCGGCTGATGTCACTTTTATCTTTGACCCATCATTACAGATGCAGGAGTTTTTACAATATGAACAGTTCATCCTCCTCTGTCGTCTCTCCTTCTGGATCGGTACAAATGTATCATTTATACCGACGGATCTGCTCAACCGGCCGTGGGCTCTAAACATGCTTATTCAGCTGCCTGCGCTATAGTGACGGGCTGTATGGTTGACGGTGATTTTAAGTCTTCCTTGGTGCATACACAAACTTTAGGAGACTGTACACCTCAATTGGATGAGCTGCATGCTTTGTTGTTGGCTCTAGAATTTGCTGATCCCGCAGTGGCCACTCTTAATGTGTGCGATTCATTTTACTGTGTGCAATCCTTTAATGACAATTTGTTCTTTTGGTCTCAAAATGATTATAGAGATTCTAAAGGCAGCGCAAAAAAGCATAAAGCGCTTTGGGTTCAAGTGGCAGCTCTTTAGGAGAGTCTGCCGCTCACACATGTTATCCATATTCTTGGCCATGAGCGTGTGGTAGCACATGCTGTTGGTAATTCTATGACTGATGAGGCAGCCAAATCTGCAGTAGCCACTTGTTCAATAGCAGCCGTAACAAGGTCCATGACTAAAATAGACAATGATATACTTGCTGCTATAGCTGTAACGAAAGATGGGACGACATTCCCGCAAGATTTTCCTTCCAAATATTCTTATCATTTGTCGCCGGAGCAAGTCCCATTTGCAACAATACCGTCCGTTGGGGATCGGCTGATTCCCAACGTGGACCGCAGGCTTCCTTTGATCATAGCCGCTCATGAGGGTATGGCATCTACTCGTGCTGGAGTTTCAGCGACAGTGTCCCTCTTGCAGCAGCGTTATTGGTGGTGTGGCTTGCATAGACACTCGTAATTATGTTCTATCTTGTGACATTTATCAACAGATTAAGCCGTCCACAGTTGCACGTCCACCACATACGACACTATACATTTCGAATCATCCATTTGGTTGTATTTACCTTGATCACTGCGGTCCTTTGTCGTCAGACACTGCATATAAATATATTTTGGTTGCAGTGGATTCATGCACGAGATCCCTTTGGGTTTGTCCGCTATGTTGTGCTGCCGCTCGAAATGTCAATAGAGACTTGCGTGTCTTTGTCGCAACATTTGCTCGCGGCAAGGTCCAGCATTTGCCTCTAAGGCTTACAAAGACACAATGAGGTCATTGGGGGTGCTGCTGCAATTTTCGTCTCCATACAGGCCTGAGGGCAATTCCATAGTGGAGCGAATGAACCGTGACTTAAAGCAGTCTTTGACAGCTAGGGTTTTAGGTACTGGTCGGAGTTGGCTGACTCATTTGTATGGTGTCTAACGTGCACTAAATAATCTCCTTAGATGTTCTCTGGGTGGGCGTACCCCATACGAAATGCTCTTTGGCATTAAAATGTTTGTGCCAGACCTTGATAGTCTAGACGCTACGGCGGCTGCCGCAACATTTGACATAGATAACCATTGTGCTATGTTACAGGGTCTACAAAACACCCGAGATGCCCTTGCAAAGGATCATTTGCCCTCGTCCACAGATGCAGCGGTGCTGATTCTGGTAACAGGCTGGCTTCCTAAAGTTGGAGATTTGGTCCGGGAGAAGTTGGAGAACAAAAAAGAATTTGGTCCCTCCTATCATGCACCGGTCCCAGTTCTTGGCTTGAAGGGCACTTGTGCTGTGATTTTGCCTCCACTGCCTGGTTGGAAGGAGAATCGCTTCATTTCGATTGAACATGTCAAGTTACACCATTTGGCCGATACTGAATAGCATGCCTAACAGCATTCCTCGGCAGGATGTTTCTCTGCAGCAGATGTTGTCCCCAACGATTCCTGCAGTGCGGGAACGCGAGGTGGAAACCTCTATCGATGTATTGCCTGTTTTGTCGTCATCTACAGCTGCTACGTCCCATGAGTATGCTTCTCCGCCACTGGAGCACACTATTGATATTCCTGCTACTGCTGTACAATCATGTTTTAATGCTGATCAACCCCCATTGTTTCGCCTGGGAACTAGTAGTTATTATATGGACAGAGATAACTTTTCTTCAAGTTCTTCATCAGCATCCTCTGTGGTGGCGCCACCAATGAAAATTTGTATTTTCTTTTCCTGGTTTCAAAAGAATTATCTAGTCCCTCCGTGGACATACATTTGGATTGTGCTAACTATTCCTCTTCATGTTGATAGGATTTGTGACAGTCTTTTTCCTATTAATCAATGGCCATTATTTGCCTGAACGCTCTGCTGTCCATTCAGTCAATGGGGTGTTGGCACCACATACTTCCTCTCATAAAATAAAAAGGGACCAACCCAACGTTAACATCTCAGCTGTTCCAGTCGGGGATGGCATAGTTTGCGATAAAGTACCATACGAAATCTACAGCCCGACTGAGACGATTCGAATGCCATACTGTTGTATTCCTCTTAGGGTATCCATAAACGGGCTTTCCAGTATCATGTCCTTATATAGGCACAATTCGCCCTGCCCTTATATAGGCATGAAATCCCAGCCCTTATTTAGGCATTAAACCATGCACTCCAAATACAGGCATGGTCTCTGACATCCGTCCACCCTAACGTCACAACGAGTTCATGAAGAACAGACCCTTAGGCTGCGGGAGTTTCCCTAGTCCAGGACTATTGATTTCTTCAAGGACTCATATATTATGCATGAACCATTATTCCTTAGGGGGTTCATTCATGACGTCTTTCGCTGTCCAACTCACGTCATTGCTAACATTGTTAGGTGCTCTCAGGTATAAATATACCTTCCCTAGCCCCTGTAAACCAGAGGAGACCTCGACTTCAGAGGAGCCCGTTTCCCGGCCTGACGCACTGAGAAGACGCTGCCATTCCCTGCACGCAGAGAGCCCAGCTTCCAGTGATCTGACTTCCCTTGCGGGGTGTTGGAGTTCGAGTCTGGCAAAGAGATTCCTACCTCTCTCATTCTTCAGGTATGGAGTTGACTAGAACCTAGAGGGACTCTTGGCATACTTGGCATACTAGGCATACTAGACTTAACATACTCTTAGTATACCATAGTAAGGAATACTTCACCTACTTCTTCCCTCTTCCTACACCTAGGTTAGGTACATTGGGGTAGAACTAGCTTAGCAACGTATCGTATGAGTACTCGCATTTTTAGTCTGTGTTATTTATGTAAATGCATATGTACTGAAAGATAATGCTATCGCAGTATTATTTATTTCTACTGCTCACCCTGTACATTATTTATCTCGCATACTGTCTTGTGATCGTAACAGCACATTTTACTTACACCAGAAACAAGACTGTTCAATAAATCCTTTATTGAAACGCCCGTCTATTTCTTTCTGTGTAACTTGGAGAAAACTAAGCATGCACGACTGAGCTGAGTGAAATAGTTATCTATTGTTTCCACGACTCTGGGACACGTTCTGATTCTAAAGGGAAACACAGTGGTCATGTTTTGCGGCTGCCAGAAACTACTCCTTCTTGTTGTCAAGGAGTTTCTAGTGGCCTCTGAGCTAGCTGGCACAAGTAATTAAGTTTAATATACTCGATAGGGACATACTGACCTTAGTCCTATGTCAAACCTATAGGATATATTATTCCAATGCGCAGAGCCTATTAGGGAAATAGGAGCTACACTACATGGCGCCCAACGGTTTGGTAAGGCAGTAATTCAACGTTAGATACTGAGTAACTCAGCCGTGCTTTTTCTCTCAAGACCCCTACCCATATACTCCAAAAGACGTCTGGAGTGGGCAGGGTTAAGTATCCACCACGGCTACATAGGGCAGTACCCTATATATTAGCTGTTTGGTTTGCTCAACGTTGAAGGATACAGTGTTCCACAATATTGTGCACCTTATCTTTGTTTCCTTGAAACTTGTTTCTACATTTTTCAAACCACAAAATGCCTGGCTCCGACAATGACGCCGGAGACGGTGTAACTGTGGCTGATCCAGCCCTAGCAGCAGTTTTTAACATTACCGGTTTAAATGAAACCGAGGAGGGTGTTATAGACATCCATCAAAACTTAAGAAGAGCCATCACTCTAAAACTTATAAAACATGGCCTACCACCAAGAGGCGGTAGAGCAGTTTTTGTGATAGAGGTACATGAATCCTTTCAGACACAGGTATTCTATTCATGGGTAATATTTCCTGAATCCAATTCAGTGACACACATGTTTCACTTCTACAAGGAAGATGAACCACCAGAGGAATACAGTCCTTTTGAGGATATAGAAATTCCAATTAACATACCAAGAGATCAGCTCTGGTTTAAAGGCGCCCTAAAACATCACAAAAACATTACCAGGCTCGGTCCACTAGGTAGACCAGGAGCAACATGGCCGATTTTAGCCGGCTATACACCTCATCCTGACATTGAAGAGATGTCAGATGAGGAGTTACGTACTCAACTCGGAGTTAATAAAAATTTACAGACAATTGGTCCAATATGTCATGCGTACTTTTACAGTCCGACCACCATTGACATATCCAAATCCAACTCCCCAACAGGGGAATACACTTAAAATTACACCACAGACTCTCTACGTAGTCATGGGTAAAATGCCCACAAAACGTGAGCAAATTCCATTTTGGATAGCTCAAAAAATTACTCAAATCGAAGCAGTATTTCCAAATACTAGCCCGCATGAGAAACACAGAATCCTAACAATCAGTTTACCGATGGGGATCACACCACAACTGGAAGACTGCACCACTTGGGGCTCAGTCTTTGCTGCCATTTATACTAAAACACATGGTATTCCATCAATTGCGGTAATACCTGATGTCCTAAAACAAATTCAAAATGAATATGGGGCAGAGCCTGCTCTAAATTTAGGTATGAAATTACTGAAAAATTTCGACCAGGTCTCAACAATAATATTATCTAATATTAAAGGGGAGGCAGCAGCAGTTGCGATCCGCCAAAAATTGAGGGAATTCGATGTTACAGAACATCAAACTGAGCTACCCAGAATAATAGAACAATCTTATGCAGAATTAGGCAGAGATAGTTTGGATGGAAGACCAGTGAAGCCGAAACTATCTGAAAGTCCTGAGAAGGACTTAATTAAACAAACTCCTACATCTTCTAAAAAGAAGTGGGAGTCTACTAAACAAAAATCAAACGAGAAACGTTCTCAATCCCGAGGTAGGTCTCCTCAAAAGGAGCCCTCTGAAAGGAGGTATAACCTCAGAAATAGGGATAATTTGAGAAAACCTGATAGGTATCAAGATACTGATACACGTTCCTCTCGTCCCTTTCAGATCTCTTCACAGACTTCGGAAAGAAGAGGACGATCAGAGCATAAAGAAGAACGCGTGAAATCGATAGACGACAAACACGCTTCAAAAACCAAAGTAAAACCTCAATTCTCCAAAAAGAAGGTAGCAGGTCTGAAGATCAGACATGCCGAGAATACTGAGAACACAACTCAAGAACGGAGAATGGGCTCAGACCATGCTGGACAGTGCAGCAGAAGTCACAATAGTTCGCCAGACCGTGAAGGAACTTCTGGAGATAGTGGACTTGAATGAGTACATCACAGTTGAGACTGTAGACACCAGGGTTAGTACTCCACAAAAGTTATATGAAATAACACTCCGGATGGAGGGAGACAAACCTAGACAGGTGAAAGCACTTTTTGGGAAAGACTATCAAAGGGCTATGACATACTTCTAGCAGAAAAGGACTGACCACCACAATTTGTCAGGGAGTGCCCACATGGCGAGGACATTATTATGCCTGCCTTCTCCAACCATATTCCAATTCATTTAAAATATACATATGCCAGGAAATGGGCAGTAGCCCAGGCCCCAGCATTATATAAAAATCATGTAGGATGGGATGAGGATTCACCTCACCATAAAATACATCTGAAACATGAACCAACTGCACAACGGCAGTACCCTATAAAGCAAGAAGCTAAAAAAAACAGGTCAGGGAGATCTTAGATCAACTTGAATATCAAGGGGTGATTGAAACATGCACCTCCTCAATGAACAATCCTTTGTTTCCTGTCTCCAAACCAGACAATACATATCGTCTAGTTTTGGATTACAGACATTTAAACACTTGTTCTAAAACTTTTGCAGTGCAAAATGCACATAGCACAGCATTAATGAATAACATTGTGCGTAAAAAATATAAAACAACATTAGACATCTCAAATGGTTTCTTTTGTCAAAACATAGCACCTGAAAGCATGTACTTAACAGCATTCTCCATAATGGGGACCCAGCGTCACTTTTGTCGACTCCCACAAGGGTTCAAAAATAGCCCAGGTTTATTCTCAGCGAGGGTAACGGAGTTACTACAAATTTATGGCAATGAGGCATTGTCCTATGTCGATGACATATATCTGACAGATGATGACCTGAAAAAACACTTGAACAGGGTGAGCACCATTATACTGGGTTTCGCCTCTGAGGGCTACAAGTTCAACTTTAAAAAGTCCAGAATTGCCCATCTCAATGTCCTATTTTTAGGATATGAGCTTTCAAGTGAAGGCAAGAGCTTGGCAGCTAACTTTTTAGAAAAGTGTGCGCTGCTCCAACCTCCAAAAACGCTAAAAAACTTCCAATCCATCCTGGGTTTCCTAAATTTTGGAAGAACATACATTCTAAATTACGCAGAAAGGGTTAAACCTCTCTACGCATTAATCAAACCTGATTTTTCGATCAGCAACTGGACACAAGAACACACAGAAATCTTGCGTTCACTTCAGGCTAACATGTTAGCAACAAATCACTTACAAACACGTGTAAGTCAACGAAATTTGGTGATCCGAATAATTTCGGGTCAATGTGGATTCACATACTTAACCTTCAATGAGGGTGAGAAAATACCAATCGCATACAAATCCCATTTGTACACACAAGCGGAAATGCGCTTCAGTTCAACTGAAAAATTCTGACAGCGGTTCAAACCGCTGTAGCAAAAGAAAGAGCCTTAGCCCAAGGGAAACGCATTATTGTCGTAACCCCAGTACCGGCTTTAGAAGCGGTCACAAAAGCGAGCATTCCAAATGCTAAAGCATTACATCCAAGATGGATACAATGGGTTAATTCTCTTGCTGCAACAGATGTTGAATATGTTTTTGATCCAGATTTAAAAACACAAGCATTCCTACAATATGAACAAGAATGTCCTCTGCCTACTGAAATTCTGCCTCTCGATCAGTACGAATTTATAATTTACACTGACAGATCCGCACAACCCGCAATAGGGAGTAAGCAAGCTTACAGTGCAGCGTGTGCTATCGTTAAAGGACGCATGCGAGATGGCATCTTCAGACCTATGGTCACTAAAACACAATCTCTAGGGGATTGTACAGCTCAGCAAGCTGAACTACAAGCATTCAAACTGGCACTTGAAAGTACAGATCGAGAATTCCCCACACTGATAGTGTGCGATTCCTTTTACTGTGTTCAGTCGTATAATGACTATATACAAAACTGGCTTGAAAATGGTTTCAAAGATGCGAAAGGTGGCACAATAAAGCACAAAATGCTTTGGGAACAAGTAGTTCAGTTGAAAAGCGAACTACCAAAGGCTCACGTGATCCACACACTGAGTCATCAACGTGATGGCGTTCACGTTGCAGGGAATTCATTGGCTGACGAAGCCGCAAAGGGGCTGTGCAAACGGCTTCCGTAGCTGCGATCACTCGTTCGAAAACAAAAATAGACGGTGAGATAATGTTGGCTGTCAATGCATCAAGCAAAGGCAGCAGTGCAGCGTTACCAAAAAAGTTTCCACTCAAGTACTCATATAATTAATGCGAACAACGTTCCTTTTGCTCGAATCCCTGGAGTGGGGGATAGGGTAATTCCAAACATGGAACGTAGAGCAGCCTTGATTTATGAAACACATTTGGGGGGAGGGTCTGTCACACCAAGGGATCTCTAAAACAATTTTGACGTTAAAAGAGATGTACTGGTGGCCTGGGATGAATACAGAAATTCACATATTCATCAACAACTGCTTAGACTGTAAATTACAGCGAGAGAGCCACCAGACACCATGCTGCGAATGCGGCAGCCCAGTACAGACACCATTGTTGGACAGCATTAGACTATCTACGTGCCTGCGTCCTACTGGACAAAGGCATTCCTACAAATAATGAATCTAGGTTCCTATGGTTATGGCCTCAGCGCTCGGCTGACGCTCGAACTGTTATAAAAGAATTGCGAGTCTTTATCGGCACATACGCAATAGGCACGCTACATTCTGACCAGGGTCCTGCGTTTAGCTCTAGGGCTTACAAAGAAGCCATGGCCAGTCTGGGCGTTGCATTGCGGTACTCCTCTTCATTCCATCCTGAGGGAAATTCGGTTGTGGAAAGGAAAAACCGGGACATAAAGCAGTCTATAACAGCTAGGGTATTAGGTTCGGGTGATGGGTGGGTCAAACACCTTAGTGGCGTACAGCGCGCAATGAACAATCTGCCAAGAAGTTCTCTAGGGGGTCACTCCATATGAGATCCTATTTGGGACAAGAATGTGGGTACCAGACCTTGAACACGTAGGCACAGTGGTGGAAAATAAACCATTTGATATCAAAGATCGTTTGGCTGTTTTACAGGACTTAAACAAATTAAGAACGAAACAAAGCAACGTATTCCTACAGTCAACCACCACTGGGGATCAACCGGCTGTCCCAGCAAGGCCTGTCTGGATTCCAAAAGTTGGGGATCTAGTCAGAGAAAAAATTGCGGTCAAGAAGGAATTTGGACCTTCTTACAGACAACCAGTACCTGTCCTAGCAGTTCAAGGAACAAGAACAGTACTTCTGCCGCCCCTTGCTGGAAGAAAGGAGAAAAGATTTGTGTCCATCGACCTGATCAAACCACAGTATGTGGCCAATACTAAATAGTAGGCCTCGTGGACTCCGACCTAGTAGCAGACGCACTCCTCTCGCTACTATCCAAGAGGTTCAGACTGAAAGACTGATAACCATCGAGAATTCAGCTGTAACAGAAGGAGGACTATGCAACAACGCTATGGAACTCATCCCTCTTGAACACCAAGTAACAGTTCGTCCAAATACACCTGTCTACACCAATGTAACAAGTGATGAACTGGTTCCAGTGATTTCTACAAATCCTGATGCAATTCCAACAATTGACAGAACTGCTTCTGGCTACTTCATTAACTTTGATACGTTCTCAGAGGATCCGAGTGAACCTGAAACGACGCCAGTGTCATTGAAATTCAAGCAGCAAGTACAAGACTTTCTTCACTTTCTGAAAAAGACTTATTTGGTTTCTCCATGGATTGAACTCTGGATTACATCTGGACTTTTTGTTTTCCTGCTCTGGCTAGCTTTGGTAACAACTGTAAGCGTGCTTATAAGTGGCAGATACATCCATGTGAACACTGAAGGAAAGGACGTAAACGTACTTTTGAAACCTCATAAATCTTCCCATTGTGAAGCAAGAGACTTATCAGTGAACATCACAGCTGTTCCTATACATGATGGTATAGTGTGGGACAAAACCGATTATGATATCTTCGGCCCGAATGAACAATTGAACATTCCACATTTGTTTAAAATTTCACTAAGTGATCTAATTACGTCCAGTACCTATTCAGATGATTGGGACTTTGAGACTGTGACTGACATTATGTTTGACCTAGAAAAATCTGCTGCATTTTCTAAACATGAATATTTAGAGGGTTCATCAGACTATGAACAAATGTATTGTTTTAATCACTATGGTCATCCTTATTTGCATAAATCTGCATATCCAAGAAATGTGTTTGTTTAACCAATGGGAACATTGTCCTACACCACCTAAAGGTAGTTCAAAAACATTTGCTAGTAAGTTTCCATATTTTTCAGGATACAATACATCTGAACCAGAAATGTTTTACTATAAAAATGTAAACAAGACAGGACCGAAAATTATGTTAACAAATACAAAACAGATTTATTCTGCATTTTTTAATGCCCAACTGTCTAGACAGGGTTTCGACTTTTGGAAAGACACAATTGACACAAAAACTGTGTGGGGTACTAAAGATTGGCAAGTGCAGGGGATAGAAGCTTTATTTAGAGCCTGCATCATCCCAGAACAAATAATGTTTTTGAATGAAACTATCCAACAAACATCTTGTCTTGGATTAGCCAAGATAAAAGAGATGAACACACCTTCTGTACCAACACCGGCCAATGATAATAATACAAAGGCATTGGTGACAGTTGACAATATACTACAACTCAACAGATCTAATCCTACTTGGAAAAAATGGTTGATCTGGCCCACAGACACGAATAACTCTCAGGAAAGATTCCTGAATAAAACTCAGGGTTTTACTATTCATAGGCCAGACCCAAGATACGTCCAAAGACAACATCCGGGGGTAGTAACAACATACAGTGTAGGGAAATTATGCCTCGATTGGCTGCATAAGTCTACACTACAGGATGTGAAACAACACTTAACCTTACTTAAAAAGGACGCAGACCATAGGGATTTCTTGCTTGGACCAAGAAAACCGCGTCAAAAACGTTTCATATATGCCGGCATTTATGCTGCTTATAATGAAGCTTGGAAGGTATCACAGATAGAGGCCGCAGAACGAATACGTGAACTTGATCGTATTAATTTAGAGAAAACACTCTCTGTGGTCGACAATGGGTTAACAACTTTGTCCTCCAGAATATATTCATTGGATGGCATTGTATCCTCTGCTATCGACATTCTAGAACAAGATTTGGCGATGTTACAACAAGTCCAATCTCAATTACGTTCTATTATGTTATTAAGCTGGACGCTGCAATCTTTGCGCGCGGGCTATTTGCCTTGGCGTTTCATCAACACAACGGCTCTGTTAGCAGAATACAATCTCACTGATAAACAGATCGAACTGGCACAAAGAGGAGCAAAGTATACAGTGCTGAGCATTGAAAAATTGGAGAAGTTACCATTCACTGTGGCAGAAAAACCAGCTACAGAATGGCTTATTCATGGCAAAATAACATTACCTGTGAGTACTTTTTAGTTTCAATATTGCCTCAGACAAATGCAAGCAGGCAAATATGAAAGGTTGGGTAAGGAATACATTAAGACATCGTGGGATTTACCGTATACATATAGATGTTGGAGTGGGGATCGTGAAGTGTTTTTGAGCGGTTCAAATTGTAAACTTGCACTGAGTGGTTCACTTAAATGTCAAGACATTTCCTTGCACGGGGCTTGTAATGGTTCAGTGGAAAATTTGTCTTGCCATCAGCAGGGTACTCCAGCTGCTGTGATTAATCCAACGTTTGGACAACTTTCTAATGGGAGTTACCTCATGTTGAATGATCAGAGCTGCTGCGGAATGCTGCCAGGCATCCCATATCTAGTAACAGTCAACTCCAGGGTCACTTGCTGTATGCAAGTATTGTTTCCCCAATAGACACAGTCAGGGAGTCGCCTCTATGGCCTTCGCTGAACGTCTCTTTTATAAGATTTGATACTCTAAGCAGAATGAAAGCCATGCTTTTACAGCAAACAGTGCCTTTGACCTCGGCCAAAGAAACCTATGATCTACAAGTAGCAAGGACTTCGGCTGAGATACAGACTTTAATACGTACAAACTGCCCTATACATTTCGTGGAAATGATATCACGTATCTTTAACATGTCTGATACAACTGGAATTGTACATGTATTTAAGAGCATCTGCTCCGGTCTGTTAGCACTTTTCCAGGCAATACTCGGAATCATCCCGAACTTTGCACATTCGGTGTTTGGTGGCATACCATTAATTCTAGCACTTGTTGCCGGAATTCTATTTCTTTTCCTGCTATTGCGCAATGGCCAGCCTATTCGCAGACATCACTCCGAGCGAAATGGAGAAAGCTCTCCTTGAACGAAAGTGCTGTGAGCAAATAGTAAAGCTTTTGGGCATGACTCGTCTACGGGACCTTAATACAACCTGGTTCCTGTCATTCAGACCAATCTGGCAAGATTGCATCTTACCTGTTCTACGATGCCTGCTATGCGGTGAAGAATGCGTGTTGGACACCTGTCTAACATTTCCATCAGCAACGCCAACGGATGTCGATACTCTGCTGGACCCGATAACGGCCCATGCTCTGTGTTGTCCCCAGAGGCTTCCTATCCTGCTGTCAGCATTCATTGAGATCTCACAGACGCTTCCGGCTGCTGCTGAGGTACGAGAAAGAACTCCAGGCACACAGGTAACAACTGACGCGAACATTGCTGAGGCAACCTCTGCTGGAAGCAATGCTTCCCATCTCTGTGCAATTAATCTACTACACGAGGTGTTCCAACTGACACCAACAACAGTGGATGATGTTTTGTCTATTGAAATAGATGATCTCATGTTTACACCAGACCCGTGAACTAACTCTGATTCGGCATACAGTGTTCCAGAGATGCAGTGACAATTTGGCCTTCAATTTTAAACAACTTGGAACTCTACCAAAATTAAACTTTTTCCCATTTTTTTTTTTTTTTGAACGAAAATGGCACATCAATCTGCTTACAGTAGAACTAGCCTTATAATACAGACTTCTAGGTACTTCCACGGACACTTAGTCATCTTGTGTGTCTAAAACAGTTCATTAATTTTTCTGACATGAAATGACTTTGATTTTTGAGAAACTTATCGATCATTTTTTGTCAAATGTAAATATTACTGCTTATTTCATTCCAATTGCATTTATTTTCAAACTTTATGCCTGTAATGAAAAACAATGCTTCAAATCTACAGTACCTTTTGCATTCTAATAGGTTTTTTAAAGAAATGCCTTTTTTAAATGGTTTTATGAAAAATTTTAGAAATATGCGGTACTCCATTTTTATGTTTAGCATTTTAAATGTTTAGCATTTTAGTATTATCGTACACACGAAAGAGGAGTGGGTGTTGTATTCCTCTTAGGGTATCCATAAACGGGCTTTCCAGTATCATGTCCTTTATATAGGCACAATTCGCCCTGCCCTTATATAGGCATAAAATCCCAGCCCTTATTTAGGCATTAAACCATGCACTCCAAATACAGGCATGGTCTCTGACATCCGTCCACCCTAACGTCACAACGAGTTCATGAAGAACAGACCCTTAGGCTGCGGGAGTTTCCCTAGTCCAGGACTATTGATTTCTTCAAGGACTCCTATATTATGCATGAACCATTATTCCTTAGGGGGTTCATTCATGACGTCTTTCGCTGTCCAACTCACGTCAATGCTAACATTCTTAGGTGCTCTCAGGTATAAATATACCTTCCCTAGCCCCTGTAAACCAGAGGAGACCTCGACTTCAGAGGAGCCCGTTTCCCGGCCTGACGCACTGAGAAGACGCTGCCATTCCCTGCACGCAGAGAGCCCAGCTTCCAGTGATCTGACTTCCCTTGCGGGGTGTTGGAGTTCGAGTCTGGCAAAGAGATTCCTACCTCTCTCATTCTTCAGGTATGGAGTTGACTAGAACCTAGAGGGACTCTTGGCATACTAGTCATACTAGACTTCTCTTAGTATACCATAGTAAGGAATACTTCACCTACTTCTTCCCTCTTCCTACACCTAGGTTAGGTACATTGGGGTAGAACTAGCTTAGCAACGTATCGTATGAGTACTCGCATTTTTAGTCTGTTATTTATGTAAATGCATATGTACTGAAAGATAATGCTATCGCAGTATTATTTATTTCTACTGCTCACCCTGTACATTATTTATCTTGCATACTGTCTTGTGATCGTAACAGCACATTTTACTTACACCAGAAACAAGACTGTTCAATAAATCCTTTATTGAAACGCCCGTCTATTTCTTTCTGTGTAACTTGGAGAAAACCAAGCATGCACGACTGAGCTGAGTGAAATAGTTATGTATTGTTTCCACGACTCTGGGACACGTTCTGATTCTAAAGGGAAACACAGTGGTCATGTTTTGCGGCTGCCAGAAACTACTCCCTCCTTGTCAAGGAGTTTCTAGTGGCCTCTGAGCTAGCTGGCACAAGTAATTAAGTTTAATATACTCGATAGGGACATACTGACCTTAGTCCTATGTCAAACCTATAGGATATATTATTCCAATGCACAGAGCCTATTAGGGAAATAGGAGCTACACTACAATACGTCTTTCATGTATCGTTGGGTGACGTCGTTACGCCAGGATTGCATTCTGAAGACTGGGATATTGATGCCGTAAATTCACTGTTTTCCGATTTGAAATATTACACTGCTTTTGAAACTGAGGATTTGTATTTAAATTCTGCTAATTATGCTGATTTATTCTGTTTCCAACATTATGGTCATGATTTTTTGCATAAATCTAGCACAGTCCGAACATCAGTTAATTTCACTCAATGGGAACCTTGTAATACGCCCTTTGAGGGTAGTTCCCAGACACAGAAAAATAAGTTTACCTATTTTTCAGGCTATTATCTCTTAGACCCAGCCTCTTACTATTATAGGTTAAATGCCACGACTCATACAAAAGTTATGTTAACCCATACTAAATTGATATATTCTTCGACTTTCAGTTCCGAATTATCATTGAAAGGTTATGATTTTTGGAAGGACACTATCGATTTGAAATCAATATGGGGTACCAAAGATTGGCAGGTGCAGGGAACTGAATCATTGCATCGTGCATGTTTGATACCAACACAGCTGATGTTTCTGAATCAGACTGTACAACAGACTACGTGTTTGGGTCTGGCTACTACTAAAAATTTCAATTCTCCATCATTCCCGTCGTTGGCAGCCTATGATGACTGGCAGCAGAATACAAATTGTACTTTAGATTAATTGAACAGGATGGTCCAGAAAGGTACCCTTAACTCCTCCACTATAAATCCCTTGGGCTGCTTAATTTGGCCCCTCGATACTAATGCTTGCCAGTTGCATTTCTCAAATGCATCTGGTGGCTTTACTCTCAGTAGACCAGATGCTCGTTTCCCGCACTCCCATTCGGTGACTACATATTCTGTAGGTAAATTATGTCAACAATATGGTTGGGACAGTCTACTTTGTCATCGGTGAGACAGCATCTCACGTTTATCTGGCGACATTGATCTGACAGATTTCCTTTTAGCCCCAAGATCCCCTCGCCCAAAACGTTTTGCATATGCGGCATATAACGAAATCTGGAAGCTGTCCCAAATGGAGGCAGCTTTCAGATTACGACAACTTGATCTAGACAACTTGCGTAAGGTTTTAGATGTGGTCGACAACGGCATTAATACTTTGTCTTCTCGTATTTACACTTTAGACAATATTGTTTCATCTGTTATTGACATAGTGCAGAATGATGTGTCTGTAGTGTATCATGGTCCAAATCAATTGCGCTCTGTGATGAAATTCGGCTGGACTTTAGAAACATTGAAAAATGGGAAAGTGCCTTGTGATTATTTGAATGCTACTACCTTGTTTTTGCCCTTTAATTTGACAGATAAACAAAAGCTTATGTCCATGAATGATTCGACATACACACTATTACATATTGAGAAACTAGACCAGCTACCATTCTCAATAGCAGAGACTGATTCCTCCGTATGGTTAATATATGGGGTTATTTCTTTGCCCATTTCCCTATTTCAATTTACAGCATGTATGAAACATTATCCAAACGGGAGATTTGAACCCCTTGGTAGTACTTTCCTGCAGGAATTGTGGTCGTTACCGTTCACATTTCACTGCCTACGTGATAAGGAGGTTTTCCTGACAGGGGAGGACTGTGATTCTACAGTGGGACATGCTTTAGTTTGTACACAAGTTCAACTTCACGGCGCTTGTAACGTATCAGCACCTAATTTGGCCTGTTTTCTAAAAGGAACACCAGTCCCTTCAATTATTCCCACATTAACTTTGCTTTCTAATGGAAGTTATCTTATCCTAAATAACCACAACTGCTGCGGTTTACGGACCGGCATTCCGTATATAGTAACAGTTTCCCATCGTGTTACTTGTTGTAGCAATGTACTTTTTCCGCCCCCACTCAGGAGTGTAGATAGTTCACTGTGGCCTTCCATTCCCACTTTGAAAACAGACTTCAATAAACTAAGCAGACTCAAAGCACTATTGTTTCAACAAGAAGTTGCTCTCACTTCAGCTCGAGAGTCCTTCGAATTGCAGGTGGCTAAAACATCCAGTGAGATTCAGTCACTATTGAATACAAATCTCCCACTGCTTTTTGTGGAACTAATTCATCAAATATTTAATGCGTCTTATATTGAAGGCCTTACACATTTTTTTAAGCTTGTGGGATCTGGCCTTGTTTCATCTTTTCAGACGATTTTTGGAGTAATACCGGCTTTTATTCATTCTATTTTTTCCAGCGCCTTCGGAGGGTTTCCGTTGATCCTCTTACTGGCATGTGGTGTGCTGGTACTTCTGCTCCTATTACGCAATGGCTGCCCATCCTGTGGTCCTGCCCAGACCCAGCCAATTGTGTCTGTATCGTGAGCGAATGCAACAACTTTTTGGATGCTTGCCATTGGCGACGCTGGGAGTAAGTTATGGGCTTACCTACCGCTTCGCCTATTTTACTTGCGTGCAACCTGTGTTCTATTGCCGACGGTGCCCGTTCTACTGGGCCCTGGATGTCTGCCTCTCCAATACATCACGTGCTGACCTGGATTATGATCTGGTGGTGGGTCCCTTGCTGGCCCATGATCAGGCCTGTTCTGGGGACGGCAGTTTGATTCGTGCGGCTGCACTTGGAGTATTGTTTCGCTGGAATACCTGTGAGGCTGCGCAGCGCCTCCTGCAACAAAGTTTCATCGAATATCACGCAAGTTGCCCAGCTATGCTTCTGGAGGCACTGGATTATGAAGAGCACTTCTGCTCCTTCGATCTGCTCAACTGGTTGGCATCCCTCTTCGCTTTGAACGAAGGTGATGACCTTTTGGAACAAATTGCATTCCATGGTGCACGTAATCTGTTACCTTTGCCGGACTCATCTTGAAACAATTTTTTTTTTTTTTGCTGCTGTTTGTTTACGTAAATTCCTATTTCGGCCTTTTTCACAGGCGTCTTTGGATCTACTTACCATTAGTTTCTGTTTTGCTATATGCTACAACCTGGCCAAGGGGAGAGTGTCACGTGGCCGATAGGGACATTGTCGACATCGCTAAGTTAGCATGGCTCGTGCAGCCATGATGCTGCTTTTGCGCACGTTACTACATAACTTTATTTTTGCAAGACTCTGTTTATGTCTTTCACATGAGAACTGTCTGCTGTGTTTGTTCTTTGCCTGTTCCTGGAGATTAGTCTGAACTTTGTTAGCAAGGTCGATAAACCATGCCCCTTGTTATTCTGTTCTGGTCAGGCCCTAGCACCTAGACAAAACATACCACTGCGGCTAGAGACTCGTGCTTTGATATTACGGGATACATGTTTAGGTAACACACTTGGAGAGGGACCTTTCCAGGGAGAAGAGCAACACTCACCTTCGATGTAGAATTCCCATCTATACTCTAAGGTATGGGGTCTCCTGAAAAAAGATCTTCTAACATATAATAATACTTCTTCTCTCCAAGGGGAGGGAGGTTAGGCACTATAGTCCTTTCTCCATTGTCTTTATAAGGTGACATCTCCCTTCATAATGTATGGACTGGCTGCGATGCTAACTGTATTACTGTTAAGCATTTTTCTGCTTGTTGTGGCACGTGTACTGCATGTTGGAGCACGTTAGTTAAAATAAAAAATGTGAAATATATTGGTGTCTCGGTCAAATCTTATTGTGGACAGGTACGAGCGTGTGAGCGAAAAGGTTTGTCTGCGATTCCTGAGAGATCCGGGACTGTTGTGTTCTGGGTTGTCTAATCATTTGCTTCTCCGTGTTTCTTTAGGGGGGCGAGTGAGACACTATAGCTAGTCGGTCCTGGGCTCGTGGGTACTGAGGCGGTAGGAAGGCTCAGCCCCTATACACCAAGGTCCCATAATCCTGCGCATAGTTCTGTGTATGTTCAGAATCCCTGCAACATTTGGATGATACTCCTCACATCCAGTCATACCTTTCAATCCTACTTTGATAAAACACACCCTATCAGTTGGAGCAGCGTCAGGTTCCCCAGTCACTGAGTATACACTTGAGAAGTGGGCAACCCATTCAACAGCGACGATATTCACAATTGGGCAGTTTCCCTCCTTACTCCCCGTGGCCACTAAATTCCAGAAAGTGCGTTTGTCTCCCTCTTTAGCTGCAGCCAGTAGGCCTTCCCTTGTTCCCAAGCCTTTTTCGCTTCAGCTACAACTTTTCTTATATGCCAGCCTCCTGTCTTGAATCATCTTTCTATCTTGCTGCTTGAGGGAAGCGAGAAGTGCTGACTTACCAATTTACAGGTTCGATTAAACCAGGAAGGGGGAATTTTCCTACCTCTAACATGCTTTGTATCCACACAAAAATAATTCTTTAGGCCCTTGAACATTTATATATGTATGTGACTAATCTTTAAAGACTCAGCTTGGTCTAGAACCAATTCCAGACAAAGCAATTGCACAAAACTTCTCTCCACTAGTTTATAAATTGACATGACCAGCTCTTGGGAATGCACCATGGAACTCCAGTTGACTCTTCGTCAATTAGAGGTTAGTCGCATCCTTCTATCAAAAGGTTTGACACAACTAACTAACCCCCTACAGAAGCAGGTGGTCCAGGGCAAGGATTGGGGCATTGTGTTTTCTGTCATGTCAGGGAGTAACTGCCATGTCTGCAAGGTACGACCAAAGCCTAACGTCAACTAATAGATATTCGATAAGACTAGTGCAAGGAATGCAATTAAAAGTGTGCTTCCCTATCCGAAGGGGTTCTCCCCTTACAGGCACAAATACTCTGGTTTAAAACTAGAGCATTTAATTGAAGAGCCTGGGGGGGAACATTTTTTAATAGAGGAGATTACTAATTCGGGAATGGACCAGACGCTGTCTTCCTCCTGAGTAAGATCATGAATGTTACTATCCAGAGGTTACAATTGACAGATGAAATCCCCGCCCACAATTTTAAAGCCACCTACCGGCACTGTTGCCATATGTGAAATTAGCAGCTCAATGGTTGGAGATTCTATTTTATTCCCCACATTATAAACGTACAGAACTACATTCTGAGGGAAAGTCAAACACATAAGCCTCGGTCTAGGTCCACTCTCTCCCCACTGCTCCGCTGTGCCGTCTCTTGCCTCCAGACCCCGACCGCCTCCTTGGGAGGTTCGAGGCTGCTGCCCGCTCCAACTGGGACCAGACTACCTCCAACCACCATAACCTTCTCAACCGCTTTTTTTTTTTTTTTCTTAATTTTTTTCCCTGTTGTGCCACTGTTATTGTGCCCATCTGTGTCTTGCTCTAATTGCACCACTGTTTTTATTTTCTCGTGCCTGCCTGTTCCTTTTGCCTTTCGCCGCTGCTGCCCCTGCGGCCCCTCCCCCCCGGAATTTCCCCCCCGGAATTTCCCCTCTGGAATTTCCCCCCGGAATTCCCCTGCTCCCGCCTCCTAGCCTCTCCTCCCTCCCACCTCCCTTACTTAATGGCAGCCGCTGCGCGGTCGTGCCGCTGGCGCGCCAAAGGCAAGCCCGACCGCGGCCAGCGCCAGGAACCCTGGACCTCCCACTACCCATCGCTACGACACCACCACCCTCCTCGCACTTAATCCTGGAAGACTTAGAGAATGCCAACAGGCCTCGCCGAACACGACCCACGGCCAGTTCTCCTGCCTCCACTGCCGCCAGACCCTCACCGCCACCCCGGCCTCCAACACCGCCGACGCCAGCACCGGCGACACCCTAAAATGCATCCTCCTCAACGTACGCTCCGTACACAAACACGCCATGGATATCTGGAACCTACTCGACTCTCTTTCGCCCGACATCGCCTTCTTCACAGAGACCTGGACCAACGCATCCTCCGCCCCCGACATCAGCACCGCCATCCTAGACGGATACAAGATCCAGAGGAAAGACCGCCCCAACCACCCAGGAGGGGGCCTCGCCATCGCCCACAAGAGCACCCTCCGCCTCACCACCTCCAGCGAAACCTTCCCCTCCGCCGAACACCTGCACTTCAAGATCCAGACCACCCCCAAAGCCACACTCCGAGGAACCCTCGTCTACAGACCCCCGACCCCCGAACACCCTTTGCCACCACCATCACCGACTTCATCGCACCCCACGCGATTGCCTCAACAAACTACATACTCATTGGAGACCTGAACTTCCACCTCGACAACCCCAGTGACCCCAACTCCACTATCCTTCGTGACAACCTCGCCAGCATCGGACTTAAACAACTCGTCAACACACCGACCCACAGAGCAGGACACACCCTCGACCCCATCTTCGCAGCAGGAAACAGCGTCCATTTCAGCCACACAACGCAGCTGCCATGGACCGACCACCACTGCGTACACTTCGCCATCAACAAACCCAAGGCACCCAAACCAGCCCCACGCCCACCACGAAGGAACTGGAGCAAGGTTACCGACGAGCAACTTAACTCCACCCTCAGCCGAGACAACCACACCTGGGCACCCGACGCAAACAGCGCAAACGACACAGCCAGAGAACTCCACACCTGGATCTCCAACTGCGCTGATGAGCTCGCCCCTCTACGCAACCCCGACAGACAACGCCCCAGGAAAGCCGCCTGGTTCACAACCGCTCTCCAAGAAGCCAGACGCACCTGCAGACGCCTGGAGAAGAACTGGAGAAACACCAAGACAACCAAAAACCACACCACCTACAAGGACGCCATGACGGACTACCACAACCAGATCAGAGCCACCAAAAGGAACTTCATCCACAACAAAATCCTGGCCAACTCCAAGGAACTTTTCAGTGTCATTCAAGAATTCACCAACCCACGCAGCGAAGCCACAGACATCGCCCCATCCCAAGACCTCTGCGACAAGCTTGGAACCTATTTCCACCTCAAGATCAAAAACCTCTACGACAACTTCATCGACCATCCACCAGGCGCCACAGACGGCACCCCGCCCCCCAGAAACACCATCCAGCCCACCATGTCCAACTGGACACCGATCATGGCCGAAGACACCGCCTCGACCATGAAAAGCATCCACTCGGGGGGGACCCCACTGCCCCCTGCCCCCCTCACATCTACCACAGAACCGTGGCCGCCATCGCACCCAAACTACAACGCACCATCAACACCACCTTCATAACAGGCACCTTCCCAGACGACTGAAGGCACGCAGAAGTCAGACCCCTGCTCAAGAAGCCCACAGCTGACCCCACCGACCTCAAGAACTATCGGCCCATCTCGCTCCTCCCCTTCGCAGCCAAAGTTGCAGAGAAAACAGTCAACAGGAAACTGACACGATTCATTGAAGAGAACGCCGTCCTCGACCCGTCCCAATCCGGATTCCGAAGCAACCTCAGCACAGAGACCGCCCTACTCGCCACTACAGACGACATCCGCACCCTCCTGGACCAAGGCCACTCCGCAGCCCTCCTCCTACTCGACCTATCAGCGGCCTTCGACACCGTCTCCCATCGCACACTAGTCGTCAGACTACACGACGCAGGCATACAAGGAACAGCCCTGGACTGGATCCGATCATTCCTCACCGGAAGAAGCCAAAGGATCAGACTCCCACCCTTCCTCTCCGACCCCACGAAAATCACTTGCGGAGTCCCACAGGGTTCATCACTGAGGCCCACCCGCTTCAACATTTACATGGCCCCCCTCGCAGGCATCGTCCGACAACACGGCCTCAACATCGTATCCTACGCCGACGACACCCAGCTCATCCTCTCCCTCACCAAAGACCCCACCACTGCCAAACTCAACTTCCAGAAAGGAATGCAAGACGTCGCAGTCTGGATGACCAACAGCTGCCTGAAGTTCAATGCCGAGAAGACAGAAGTCCTCGTCCTCGGTACCACCCCTTCTGCATGGGACAGCACCTGGTGGCCGACCGCCCTTGGAAGCCCACCTACCTTCTCAGACCACGCCAAGAACCTCGGCATCGTACTCGACTCATCACTCTCCATGAACCGACAGGTCAACGCCGTCACCTCCAGCTGCTTCAACACCCTCCGCATCCTCCGCAAGACCTTCAAGTGGATCCCCCCTGAGTCAAGGAAGACAGTCACCCACGCACTTATCACTAGCAGACTGGACTATGGAAACGCACTCTACGCCGGCATCAACAAGTCCCTACTCCGCAAACTCCAGACAGTACAGAACACCGCCGCCAGACTCGTCCTCGGCATCCCCCGACACGAACACATCAGCTAACACCTACGAAGTCTCCACTGGCTCCCCGTGGAGAAAAGAGTCACTTTCAAAATCCTCACTCACGCCTACAAATGCCTACACAACAACGGACCCAAATACCTTAACGACAGAATCCAAAAGAAACCTCCGATCTTCCAACCTCGCACTGGCCGAAACCCCGCGCATCCACAGAGCCAGAGCAGGCGGAAGATCCTTCTCTCACATTGCAGCCAAGACCTGGAACGAGCTACCGGCAGACATCAGACGCGCCCCCTCCCTGAACACCTTCAGGAAGACCCTCAAGACCTGGCTCTTCGGCTAAACAGATCTGCGGACCCTCCCCCCTCAGCGCCTTGAGACCCTCACGGGTGAGTAGCGCGCTTACAATTCCCTGATTGATTGATTGATAAGCCATCATTAGAGACTATCTTAATCTCCTTGGCCATGCAACTAAGTGTAATGCTGGCCCAGATCATAAGTCCCCCCTACCCCCCAATGGTCTTCCCTTTCCCATTTTTATCGCTTTCTTACTGAAGTTTACATAACCTGTGTGATGGGCCAGCTCAGTTAACCAGATCTCTTGAAAGAGGCAAAGATCGTGTGGATCTATAAAGTTGCCCCAATCAGGGTAGTCCCGTTTGGAGCCTAGTCCTGCTACGTTCTACAAGAGTATCTTGATGGGGGATGTAGTTTGTGTTACGGCTGGCGCTACATGGTCGCTTGCCCTACTTGTCGCCCCTGGGTCGTCCGATAAACTAATCTCTGGAAAAAAGGCCACTCTGGCCCTGAGTCTCCTCTCCCTCCAGCAACTAATGGTGCTAGAAATAGGATGCACTGGGTGCTTATTCAAGTAAGAGACTAATTGGTCATGGTCTACAAGCCCACTACCCGCTAGATTTGGGCCAAGCCTGGCCTCTAAGGAGTGATGGGCTGGTCCAACTTGCTTTATTTTAGGCCTAGCACCAGACTCTATCATGGCCTGAGACTCAATAGTATAAACAACTTAGTTATTGCCTCCTATGGTCGATATGTTGCTCCCTCACACCACCCACCTAGGGACTCTTGTCCTTACAACACCCTACACTAATGGCAGCAGATTGGACAGTGCAATCCGCGCACACATTAACTGCGAGTCAATCAACTCCTGCTAAATAATCGAAACTATTAGAAACTGCAACACTGTACACCATATGTTCATGTGGATAGCTATTAGGAACTTCCATTAGTACAGATGGGGGCAAATATCTTTGCTTCTGTGAGGTGTAATAATGCCCAGTGTAGTAGCTAGGTTTATTAAAATAGCCTAATGGCATTAAAGCAATGTTTGACCCACCATTCTTTATACTTGCATGATGAAAGAGCAACCTTTGCACCAAACGTGGGTCTTTAAAATTGACAATTACACAGTCCCCAGAGTGAACCATCAGCCCAGGCCCAATCCACCCCACCCTACGGGTAAGAAGAATATTACTAGCCATAGAAAAGGGGGAAACCCTTATTCCGAACTAGCCAGTTCAATGTCTTATTTTATTTATTTATTTTACAGAGTTTTATATAGTGCGAACTTGACCCGAATCTGGTATCAGAGCGCTTTACATAGCACCAGTTGCATTACATGAGGACACATTCATTTTTGTTATGCACGGGGAAATTAAGTGATTTGCCCAGAATCACAGGATGTTCAGCGTCATTGCCGAGACTCGAACCCAGTTCCCCAGATTCGCGGTCGACCGCCCTAGCCGTTAGGCCAACTCCTCTCCCCACCCTAGGCTCATTGGATGCATATCCTCTTTAGCATCTGGCTCAGGTTTGTTGTCATTGGTACTTAAAGGTCCCAAATCCTGTTACTGACATTTGCAGGACCCCTGAATTACTACAGTGAGCAAAGATTGTACAATACAAGAAATTTAATACAAAGAATTCAGTAGAAAGTTCTTCATGTGATTCCCTCTGATCCTCACACAACTGTGGGACTCCAGTCAATATTTCCACATAGGGACAAGAGGCGGGTGGTAGATCAGTCACAGGGTATTTCTGACTTTGCATAGAGCTATGTGGCCCCAAGTTAACTGCAATATCATGCCCACTTACTGGCGTGTTGACTCTAGACTGCAAGGGACGAAGGGTAATGATTGGGTTACAACTATTAGATGCATTGTTGACAGGTACATCAATCCCAGAGGTTGCCAAAGGGGAGGAATAGCTGGGCGTAACGTCCAGCCCACTTGAGAGGGCTGTCCTGGGGGCATGAACTGTAAAAGACAGTGTGTGTTTAATATCATGGAATCCTACTTCAGTGGCAGTTATACGCTCCAAGATTGGGGCAAGTTCCACACGAACAATGTCTCTGACTTTAAGAATGAAGTTCTCCACGATTTGATCTATCCAAGATGGCTGACAAACAGGCCCTACTGCCATAGCAATACTGGTTGACTGGTCTACAAAAATGGGATCATAATGGGATCAACTTGAGTTCCTGCCTCAGCAAGTTTATTCTGTGCCAACTGCCTGGGCCTCTTAGCGACTACCGGGGTCTGGAGACACTCCTCACGGCGCAACTCAGGAGAATATGCTGCATCGATTGGGCACAAGAGATGGACACGGCCCCAATCCAATTCACAAGGGGCAGCATTAGAGGCAGCGATGGGAGCACAAGCTCCAATGACATTGGATGGTTTAGATGGAATCGACCCTGCGCCCAGAGACAATCTCCTCTCTGTCAGTTCAGTCTGTGGTTATGACCCCCATGGCTCTCTGTAACATCCCGTCTATCGAAGTTACTTTGGGGCGAGGGGATAAGACTGAGGACCCTCCTGTGCCTTTTCTTTTGCCCATGTTATGTGGATAAGATCTATTCGGGTCTCGCAAATGGCCTCGAGACTGGAAAACTTAAAGGCCAGAAACTACCAGGCAAGAAGACGGAATGGGGAGGTGACCCAGATCACTCCACAATCAAACATTTCTTGCTGTATAGCTGGGCCAAATGTCTACTGCTCCACATTAAACAATTTTGCTGTAAATGAGAGACCGCAGTCAAGATAATAGCATGCCTCCACATCAAGGCACAAAAGCAAAGTCATGCAAGAAAAGCAGAGGACTAAAGGATGGTGCCACTCACCCCAAGCTGAGGATCGATATTAGGGGTGCGACCCAGCCCAGTTTCATCTGGCTGCGGACGGGCGCATACAGGCTCGCTCTTGACCCTGGGTGTGTCCTGCGCTGCTGGAGGGCCGGGGCACGCTATAAGGTCATTGATGAGGGCAGCCCGCCTCCTTCCTTTGCCAATGCAGCGCCTCTATGTGCTGAGGTTCCTGGAGGTGATAATCCCTTCAGGGGACTGGCAGCGCTTGATAAAGGGGTCAAGTTGCCTGCAGTTAAGTACAAAAGTCCCACGCTGTGGGAGGGCTGGGGCACACTGCAAGTGCGTTGATGAGGGCAGCCCTGCCCCCGTCCTTTGCCGATACAGTGCCGCCGAGGTTCTTGGAGGTGATAGTGCCTTCAGGGGGCTGGCTGCGCTTGATGAAGGAGTCAAGTTCCCTGCAGTAAAGTACAAATGTCCCTTATAGGACGCTACAGAATGACAAGCTCACATGAGAGCTACAACTCCGACACTCACTGCGCTTTTGCGTCCTCAGGCCCAGCATCCGGGTATTGGCATCCCAGCCTCTTTGTGGGTAATTTCATAGCTCTGCATATTTACATCATAATTGTACTCTTTCCCCAAGACCTCCGAGGCGAGAAAGTGTAACATCAGAGACCCACTGTCCTCTGTATAAAGGATTTGTTGGATCCCCTCGACTCTGATCTCTGCAGAAATGTTGAACTCTCTAAGAGCTTCACTTGTTCGCGACCTATTACAGTAGATACTACGTAATTCCTGAATGCCATACAGCCCACTAAAATAGACTTGATTTGGTGGGCTTCCAACGTTTTTTAAGCTACCCTTTTTTACTGACACTATGAAGTTTGTTTTACGTTGTTACTCATAACTCATTCAAGTAGTTTGAAAGATGTTATATTCTCTCTGTGAGATTGGTCAAGCGAATCTTCCATTTTGCGTTTTGCCCCAGCTTGGTGGTTATAAGATACCTGTTGTGGCCTCAAGAATTCCTTCATATTGTGGGACCCTTGGTTTATTTTCCTTGGGTGGCATCATAGAGGAAGGTCTCAGCTTACAAATCACGATTGTACTCCTTGTTAAGTTCATCAAGCATTTCTGACCCATGCACCGATTTCCAGACAAAACCTCAACCACAAAACTGTGTGAAAAGTCCCAGACTGCTAACTCCAGGGGGAAAGGGGAGGATGTGCACATATCCCCATATTACAGGCAACACTTTGAGCACATTCTTCTGATGCTCCAGATCAGCAAGTTATGTCAAGCTTTCTGCAGTCCTGGTCTACCACAAAGAGCCCCCCAGCTTATATCACAATGGCTGTCTGCTCCTGCCCTCAGTGTGTTATGTGAACCATGTGCTGATATCTCTTCGCAATGAAGTTGTTCTCTTTTTAAAGATCTTTCATGAGATTTCAAAACTAACCAAAACATCTCAGCCGGTCAGTCATCACCAGTACAATGCAATACCTCTAAAGGACATTTCAGTGAATACTGCAATAGTCTCCCGGACGCATCTTGTCCCAACCACTCACGAGAAACAGAAAAAAAAGTCCTACACTAAGCTATAGGACCGTGGAATTATTAGGGCTACAAACGTGTCATACAAAAAGAGTAGACTCCTAATCTCTTCTGCAGAAGGAGAGAGAAGGCATACGAGGTCTTGGACCAGCAGCCTCCTTGACTATCACTCCAGAACTGTCATATTTTGGTGGTAAATGATGCAAAGGCACCAATGAGAGACATCCGAATAGAACATTACATACCAGTGGTCGTTTTCTTTCTCTGTAATTGCAGATAATTTGTGATTGCCTCCACCTGGATAAAGAATAGCAATTTATTGCCTAGGACAATTAAACGTGCTTGATACAAAGCATTGACTTGAGCTCTCACCGCGGTGAAATCCCATCTAATTTTCGAAAGTTGCATCTTCCTGAACAATCCAAGCACTAATCCATTTTCACGTAGCCCTGCATGACCAAAATGACAGTCCCACACTAGTCCTCATTTGGTCCCTTTCCTCCTCGTGAGAATCGTGTGGGCTTATGCAGTTTTTTAGGTTCTATGTCATCTTTGAATCCCAAGGCCCCACACAAACGTGTCAATAGAAGAGCATAAATTGGTCTCATTCTCCACATTGTACCATGCCAACAAAGAGGCATTGACTCCCTTTGAGTATTCTCCATAATGTCAAACCTGTTCTGCAAATGTATTATGGATTCAGTAGCACACTTTTGAAAGTGTGCAGTGTCCCTTTGTGTCATGGTGAGACTCTTGACAGCCCTATTTTAGGTACAAGCCTTCCAGACAGGAGAGCTGTCTCGTTGCAAAGACAGACATACTGAAAGCTGACCTAGGAATGCATTTCACCCATTGCTTTACATTGGCTTTGTGTTTTGTAACACAAATTTGCATGCTTTCTATTCGCTGGCTTTAGTTCTTTTAGGTCGTCCAGTATTTCTTTGTCCCTCCTGTGGAGCATAGCTTGTTTAACACTTCTCATATGGATCCTTGGAGTCTTCTACTATTGATGCTTCCGGGAAGCCTTTTTTTTCCCCTTTTTTGTGTTGTCCTCATTGAGAGTGCATGCAGTTTTCAGCTATCTCCCTTATATGCTAGTTCACAAAGAAGCTGCTGCACAAAAGAAACATGCTGTATTTTTGTGAAAAGGTTTCCTGCCTCCTATCTTTCTGCATGACTGACTCTACTTCTCTCTGGCACTACGAGTTCCTCAAGCATCGTGTCTATGAGCTTGTTTATTTTAGTCTGTGCTCTTTTCCAGTAGCATAACTTAAACTATTCTCTTCCTCAGTTTCATGCCCAAGGCATAGCCCCTGGAAGTCGGGATGTTGGGGATGCTGCAGCATCCCCCAAAGTAACAATCAAGAGTTCAAAAGTTGGATGAGCAATAAAAAGGCCTTTGTTAGAAAAACAAAAAGACATCCTAGATCCTTAAATTGTTCACTCCTGTACCAGCAAGATTCTCACTTGTCATACAGTTCACTTTACAAAATCCTGTCAGTTTGCAGTAAGTGAAAGAAAAGTAAACCCAAATCTCCATGTTAAAGGTAGCAGTAATTTGCCTCAAAACATAGCCTCACATTTGACCTGTCTTTGAACCCACAGCAAATATAACAAGATAAAAGCAAAATTTAATGGCAGCTTTTTGCTCATTCACATTCTGAACTCCAGCATGGTTGTTTTGGGGGCGCTACAGCACCTCCCATACCCCTGCTTACGGCACCTATGTGTCTGCTGTGTATAGTTCCTCGTAGAAGTGTCTGAAGGTCTGAGCGATGTCTTTGCCTGCTCTTAATTGCTCTCCCTTTGATTTGGTCATTTATGTGATTGTCTTTTGGCCCTTAATTTGCAGGTGAGCATTTTAGCTACCTCGTTTCCACCTTTATAATAGAACTGATGTGTGTGGAGTAGAGTGTATTCTGGCCTGTCTGTGTCTAGAACCTCAATCGACATTGTCACCAGACCTTAACTGCCCCTGTTTGTTTATGACCGACCTCTATATCTCTCACTTTCCCTTCAAGTTCCACCCGCTTGCTTTCCCTACTTTATGACGTTTTGTGGCTAAGACGATAAACTCACACCATAATATGGCATTAAGGGTGTCCCATGGGAAGGCTATGTGTGCTAGTGTATTATTGTCTTGCAGGAAGCGTTGGATCAAACCTTGAATTTCAGGTTGGGTGTGTTCATTCTTGATTGTCATTTAATCTCCAGCTTTGGCCTGAGCTACGTGCAGGGGCTCCCTCAGAGCTATATCAATTGGAGAGTGGTTCAAAAGTACATGTATACCTATCTCCGCTTCCTCTGTCCTCGCCAGAGTTTGGGACGTGCCTAGAAAATAGTATTATATGATGTGCGGATATCGGGCGCTGAGTAGAAAGAGTAGTATCTAGTGATGGGGTTCAGAGCAGGCCATATATTTATCAGTTTTAGATAATTTAGCCGCTCTATCCCACTGCTGGATAGTGCACCTGCCTTGCCTATGCACTGAACAGAGCTATCTAGTGTCTAATACAATATTAAGATTGCCCCTCACCCGGACCGTCCTGTCAGGGATAGTCCTAACCTTTGACAGGGCCTCTTTGATGAACCTGTCCTGATTCTCATTAGGGGCATACATTTTCGCTACGGTGAGGATGTTGCCTTTCAGGGATACCCGTATGGCCAGAAGCCTCCCAGCGATTTCAGTGACTGTTTTTGGAACTTTAACCTCTAAGCGTATTAGCCAGCAGAATGGCCACTCCCGTCCCATCCCAACCCCACCTCTGTAGCTGGAACCAGAGTAGAAGTATTGCCTAGAGAAACATCTACACCATAAGCGACCCCACTCGCATGTGAGGAGGAGTCTCCTGTAGTAGGTAGTTGTCACATGCTGAGGCTTTAAGGATAGTGAAAATTACTAGGTGCTAGGTGGGGGCATTGATACCCTTTATGTTCAAACTCAGTAGTTTAGTTATATGTGCTGTGTCATATGTGAGGGCTCAGATCTCTGCCATGCTACTCTGTTCAAGGAAAGCCAATAATTTCTAGTCACCAATGGGTGTACTTGCTGCCGACGAGGTCAATTATGTATGCTCTGGGGTGTTTCTAAAATGAAAACCCAAAGTTGAAACACCTTGTATATCGCCCCCACATCTGATTTTCAAGTGGGTGTTCACCAAGGTAGTCTAATAGGGTTATAAAACTGTATTTCATATTCTGATGTGTGCAGACCCTTCCTCCACCCTGATCCTGAGATGCTGAGTTGAGGTGTGGTGGCCAATTCCCCGCCGACCCCTCATGTTATTTACTGTCCCCCCTTTCTGCGGGTAGTCGAGCTGTCACCTTCTGTTGATTGAGAGTTCAGTTCTTAGCGAGGATCTCTGTTTGCGCCTGTATGAGATTTAATTCCCTTCGTTCCGCATCCTCCCACTGCAGTTTATTAATTACGGATCTCCTTTCACACCATATTTCTTTCTATGGAGGGTGTAAGAATTCTTTTTAGAGGATATCTTGGTCTGTCTTCCTTGCTGCTGACTTGTGAGTTCTCTGTCGTCTCAGTTGAGTGTGGGTGTGTCAGATCCCTATGGGACCTCGGTGAGGTTGAAGACACAATGCCCCCTCAGATGGGGTGCGTACAGAGTGTGATTCGTTTTTGACCACCTGTATATTAATCCCTTTCCCCTCAGAAAGTTGGTTGCTTGTATAAGCAGTCCTCTCTTTTGCAGAGTAATGCCTCACACCCTTGAAAGAAATTGCGCCAGTTGAGCGAGCTACCACCATAATGTGGCTTTGCTTTAAGTGGTGGACACATGTCTAGATGTCCTGGGCTATATCTGGAGAGTCCGCTTGTACCATGTGTTCGGTCAAGGTGTATTTCTGGGTCCTGGCAGATAGCTGACAGGAGATGCCTAAATAGGGTTTCGACATAGCTTTCATTATCAACCTTCTCCTCGTCACGAGAACCACCCTTAATTCTGATGTTGGATCGCCTTCATCTATTTACAAGGTCTTTGAGATTACATTGCAAGTCGATGTTTTGCTCTTGAGTCTAGCTCCTCTTGTCAGAAGGACTTCCTAATTCCTCCTTTGTGGCATCCCCACAGTCCTTCGAAGTGGATACGTGTTTACCCAACTCCACCACTTCCTGTTTCATCTCCTTCAAATCTTTTGAAACATTTTTGTGCAATGCTTCAAGGTCATCATTTCTGTGTTTGCTGACTAAGTCTTCTATGAAGGAGCGGGCGGGAGGCATCCCTGGGATGCACTGTGTGGAAGCATCACTGCTTTCACCTAGGTCTACCTCCAGATCCTTTATAGAGTAGCGTCCCTTTTGTTCTTGTGTGCTGCCATATTTATTGTGGGGCTTTGACAAGGCGCCTTAAGATGAACAGCTGCAGTGGAAGAGTAATCTACTTTGTGACAAACAAGCTGTTGTATCAATGCCTGAGCAGCATGAGTCCACTATTTGCAGATTCTTCTTTGGGGGCCCTGGGACTCTGGTGTCAAGCTTGTTGAGGCCTTGAAGGCACTATATTGTAGCTGCGTCAATCCCACTGCTCAGTCAGACCCACCAGACAGGTGCGGAGGAAGTTAGAGGAATTCTAGGCAGCGAATTCTCAATTTGCGCCCATTCCATTTTGCAGTATTCTACACATGAGGATACGTGGGGTGTAGTCTGTGTTATGGGGGGGACCCTGTGCCAGGTTGGTTGAAAGCTGTACCAGTTGCTCTTTTAATGCTCGTGTACAGCATAGGGGTGCTTCCTGCTTAAAAAGACGAGACAAGATCTGGTTGCAGAGTAGGGTCCCCCCAAGGTGACCCCTCAGTGCACATTATCCCAGGAGATGAACTTGCTCTGTTTATCTATGGAGCTGTGGAGTCTCTGGCCATGAGCCCCAACTCTTCAGAGTCGACTATGCATAGTGTGGGCGGCTCTACTTTGAAGTTCAGCCTAGTTGTCTTTAGAGATGGACTTTCTGAAGAATTGGGTCCGACCCCGGTTCCTAAACCAAAGACTAAAAATGTAGGAGTATGGTTCGACAACACCCTTTATTTTGCAGATCATATATCAGCTTTGGCCGGCAACTGCTTTGGTCTATTTAAGAATGCTAAGGAAAATTTTAGATCTTTAACCTTTGGCAGCAAAAAAACCCGTCATTCAGGCTCTGATTATATCTCGCTTAGTTTACTCAACATTCTCTACTTTAGGGGTCAGCAAAATCAGCATGAGAATGTTGCAGAGAGTTCAGAATGCTGCAGCACGGTTACTTCTGAACATCCCAAGGCAGGCCCTGGTGGGAACGGCCCTTAGGGAACTACACTGGTTACCGGTGCTGGACAGGGTGACTTTCAAAGCGTTGTGCTTCTGCCATAGAATTCTGATCGAGACCTAGCTATCTTCGGCCTGTACTCACCCCCTGTAGACCTATTCGGAACCTTAGGTCTGCAGGTAATGCGAAGTTGACAGTTCTGAAATTTCAAAAGCACGCTTAGGAGGCAGGTCTTTCAGCTTCTTAGCAGCTAAAGCATGGAACCAACTACTGCTTGATCTTAGGATGCAGCCCTCGGAAGCGCTGTTTCGTAGGCAACTCAAAACTTGGTTCTTTAGGGCATCCCACGTAGACTGGTACTAGAGAACTGTTCTTCGGATAGGGGCGCCACTCTACAGAGAGGAGAATTCCTAGCGCGGGGACACTCCGTTGGAGTAACCAGGCGCTTTATAAGCTATTAATCTAATCTAATCTCCCTATATGGCTGCAGAGAACACGTTTCCAGGCCACCTGGCGGCTGCCCTCCAACTGAAGCTGGGATCTATGTTGAACAGGGCAGGTTGCCACAAGATTGTTTGTTAATGTCTTTGCTTTGACGCTGGTGATTAGCTCTTCAGCTGTTGGCTGTGGGGCCCTCCAGCGCACTAGGCTGGCATTTTGTCTGTGCTGCTTAACTGATTCTGGCCCATCTCTGCCGAGTCCCGAAAGGGTTACCATGCGTGTTGGCTTGCACTCTGGGACCTCTGTGAGTCGACCTTTAGGTGGGAATCCGCCCTTCGTTTGGTAGGTGGGCGGATGATGATGGCAATGTAGTTGGGTTGCGAGCGGAGGTGTGGGAAGAAGCTCTCACTCCACCCCCATCTTGGCCACACCGCTTCTATCCCTTTATGCCAACTCTCCTGGTTAACTGTATTCTCCAAACAGTGACGTTTTCTAACTGACGCTCATAACCTTGTTTTGACTGAGTCAAATGTTTTCTAATTTAAAGAGGGAGTAGTGCTTCTACATCCCTCCCATTCCAGAAATTGAAAACCTGAGGCTTGAAAAACTTCAATGTATACGCTCCTGTGTTTGTCAGATACAAACATCTCCACTAAACATGACTATAACAGGCTCGTGAATACCAGCTAACCCCTTTGCAGTCCATTGAACATGATGGCTTCCTGGTCATAAAGCAGTTGGATAGTTAATACTTGACTCCTTCAAATATTCTCTCTCCACTCTTGCTGATTCCCTAAATATTGCATCCTGTAATCCATAACCTGATCCTCAGCTGCAATATCCATTAGGCCCTTGCCTTTTTAATGCACAAACCTTATGAACTGATGGTTTTTAGTAACTTTGCTCTTTAGAATTTGACAACGGTTTTCTTAGTCATTGTTGGTTAAACATGGATGGGGGAGCCTCTTCCGTCAAAGGATAAGTATTTATTTTAACATAAACAGAACTTACTACCTAGCTAATGTTTTGTACTTTATCTTGACTAGTTAATAACTGTTTGAGTCTTTCAAATTACACCTCCCATTTTCTCTGCGAAAGAAACACTTTGAGATTTAATAGCCTTAAATTGTATTTTGAAAGTACTACAATTTTTTTAGAAATCGGATCATCTTTTTATTACCTAGGATAGTCCCACTCCAGGAAGAAAAGCAGCTAAGGGTACTATTGCCAGGTGGCAAGTAGCATGCGAATACTGAGCCTACGATGGAAGTTAAGCTTCCTCCGATATTTATGGCCATCTGTCTGTGCATTTTGTTATTGCTGTAAATAGGCCCTCCCCTAGGAGTTTGTTGCATATAAGTAGAAAACAGAAATTTCATTACAGTGTTTACCTTCCTGAGTTTTCCAGTACCTCCTGCTCCGTTTCATTTGTATTATTTCCAGGTGAGTAATTTGTAATCCTATGTATAAGATTACCTTGTAGAATTGTACAAGGTTAGTGATTTGTTAGTTCCAGAAAGTCGGTTTCATATGTGTGTGCTTTACACCCCCTTCTCTTATAAGTGTTAAAGAAAATTGTTAAAATCAAGTGTACTTGATAATTCTTAATTTGTACTGAAAATACTCGGCCAGCCAACACGTTTAGTTTCTGTCAGAAACGAATTCAAGGCTAATGGTAATGTGGTACATTATTTCACATTTATGCTATTGAATTCTTGTTCTAGAAGCGTTTTGTGTGTAATACGTCTGGAGTGCACTTTCCACTAGGCCTCTGTGAGTTGTATTGCTGTGGTCTCCCACAGTTCTCCAGGGCCTGCATCGACAGGGGTGCATGGCCTCGTGGAGTCAACAGTTTTCTTGGACACATAGGAGATGGAAAGCACGCATTTGAGAAGGGGCTCTTTGGAACTACTAATCACTAATATCATTGTACAATTCTAGAGTGCATTCTGATGTATAGAAGTGTGGATTTTTCTACTGTGGAGGCTGCTTTTAACGGCAGTTGGTAACCGGGATTCTTGCAGCTGAGCCCTCATGGTAATGCACATGGTCAGTGAAAACACATAGGAAACGATCCGAGTGTGAGGTAATCGGTCCACAGCTTTTTATGTGAACTATTTGCTGACTAATATGGAATTGTTTTTCTCTCTGCTCATCTCCTTCCACCATGCCACTATACTTCTGCGATCATCTCCATGTCACCACAGTGAGAATTTATCTTTGTTTGGCGTATTCTTTATCGTCCTCTCCGCATCCTTCACATGATCTACACTTACAGCTCCTAAATCCCCAGAAACTTATATTGCATGTTTAGTTTTAAACCTTGATAGCCAGTTCTTTTTCAAACGGTGCTCTTTTCACTCTTTCTCCCTACATCCGGCAGGGTGGGTGAGTGGTTATTCCTTGAACTCCGTCATCCCTGTCTTTCTGTGTTTCAGTGCCTCTCCATCACTCTGCTATTTAAACATTAATGCCTGTTTTGGTGCCTATTAAAAGATAGTCATTTCTTATCGCATCCCTTCATATTTCTTTGTGGCTGTCTTTGTTTGCCATCGCTGTCATCAAGGAACTCTTGAGGCTAGACAGCCTCTCCTTTGAGGACATAAGCTCCACTCCTTCAAGGACCTAAAGGTCCAATCTTTTTTTATAGATTCTGTACTCGACTTAAAAGGCTCATTAACATTTAATAGGTACCAGACACGTGATTCCCCTTTCTTTTAGTGTAATATTTGTTCCTCATCAGGCAGGTCCAACAGCAACACACTTAAAAGTAACGACTGCTAAACATTATCTCAGTGACTCCCTGACAGAGTTCTGCATAGCGCTCTATTTAGTCGTATATAGCTAGACAGGTTGCATGAATAGATCATGTAACTCCAGACACAAACAGGTTATTTTCCCTCCAACCTAGATTCCAAGGATTTACCTCGGCTTGCTTAGGTGAATAGTAGTTTCTTTATATATAATGGTCAGACTAAATGTTTTCCGCAGACTATACAAAGACTTTATCATCTAAATGAAATGCACTTCCTGCCTTTTTTTATTATGATGACTGTCCACGTCAATTTTAAGATGACCCAAAATACATTTGTCAAATAGGTTCCATATAGGAATCACAACTACATCACCAGCAAATTTATTAGTGCCCTTACTTAAATGGCTAGCTCCTCAAACCCACTGGTTACTATAGGCCCTTGCCAGTCTCACAACTTGTAATATTTGTAATTATCACTCGATGTTGAGCTCAGTTTTAATTTGTGGAATTGAGCTCAAGTGAAATATTTGCCCATCACGAGTAGTATTTCACAGTGCTGTGTTATATATCACCTTAGGGTTTTATTATCTCTCTTTAGTGAAGGCATTTGCTTTAAAATAGTATTGTCTAATTTTCAGCCAAGCAGGTGACTTGGTGATTCCAGAGAAACCTCAGTATTTTACCAATCCAGTTAATGCTCTGAGGATGTTCTGTCGCACTCCTATTTTTTTAGGTCTCGGCCTGCACCAGCGCTTGCGCTGGTCTGGCCGAGAGTTTTAGTAAGCGGGTTTTGGAAGTGCAAACCCACTGGCTTTCGGCTGGCGACCAGCTTGCGTTCACGATGTGCGTGCACGCGCGTAGCTGCGATCTGGGTTTCCTATCTCTTCCTCATTTCCACGTCATGGCTCATTAACTCTCTGGACTCTGATGTTTCAATCGCAGCAGCAGCTCACATTACCAACTGACGGCCCTGGACTACAGTCACATGAAAAACAGCGATTAGCATTGAAATGCAAGCTTTTTTTGTCTAGTTAGAAATATTGCTTCGGTGGGTTGATTTCACCTTATATCGCTATTTGTTTTATATTGGGAGTCACAGCCTAATTACCAGTATTTTTGTCTCACTCTGTTTTTTTTTTTTATATTTATTCGCGCAAAGCACAAAGCTATATTTAAGGTTACTTTTTCCGCGTCACTTCTTCACTCTATTTAAACTCCACACCCCCACTCTTATTGTCTCTCTCCTTCTCTCTCCCCTCTCTCTAATTCTCTCTACTTAATTAACTCTCCCCTCTCTATCTTTTTTAGCCTTTCATTCTCTCACCCCTTTATCTGTTTCTCTTTCAAACTCCTTCATTCACTCTCTCTCCCCTTCTTTCTCTCTCTCTATCCCGCTCCACTCTTTATTCTATGTACACCCTTTCTCTCTCTTTCTCTCTCACCACCCTCTCTAATTGGGCATTATATCTTCACTCTATCTCTCACTCGGCAACACCACGGCATCACCACAGCATCACTCAGTATCACCACAGCATCACTCAGCATCACCACAGCATCACTCAGCGCAACCACAGCATCACTCAGCATCACCACAGCATCACTCAGCATCACTCAGCGCAACCACAGCATCACTCAGCGCAACCACAGCATCACTCAGCGCAACCACAGCATCAATCAGAGCCAGCACAGCATCAATCAGAGCCAGCACAGCATCACTCGGCACCAACACATCTCCTCTCAACGCCATCACAGCATCACTCAATGCCATCACAGCATCACTCAATGCCATCACAGCATCACTCAATGCCATCACAGCATCACTCAGTGCAACCACAGCATCACTCAGTGCAACCACAGCATCACTCGGTGCAACCACAGCATCACTCGGTGCAACCACAGCATCACTCGGTGCAACCACAGCATCACTCGGTGCAACCACAGCATCACTCGGTGCAACCACAGCATCACTCGGTGCAACCACAGCATCACTCGGTGCAACCACAGCATCACTCGGTGCAACCACAGCATCACTCGGTGCAACCACAGCATCACTCGGTGCAACCACAGCATCACTCGGTGCAACCACAGCATCACTCGGTGCAACCACAGCATCACTCCGTGCAACCACAGCATCGCTCCGCACCACCACAGCATCGCTCCGCACCACCACAGCATCGCTCAGCACCACCACAGCATCGCTCAGCACCACCACAGGATGACTCAGCACCACCACAGGATGACTCCGCACCACCACAGGATGACTCCGCACCACCACAGGATGACTCCGCACCACCACAGGATGACTCCGCACCACCACAGGATGACTCCGCACCACCACAGGATGACTCCGCACCACCACAGGATGACTCCGCACCACCACAGGATGACTCCGCACCACCACAGCATCGCTCCGCACCACCACAGCATCGCTCCGCACCACCACAGCATCGCTCCGCACCACCACAGCATCGCTCCGCACCACCACAGCATCGCTCCGCACCACCACAGCATCGCTCAGCACCACCACAGCATCGCTCAGCACCACCACAGGATGACTCAGCACCACCACAGGATGACTCCGCACCACCACAGGATGACTCCGCACCACCACAGGATGACTCCGCACCACCACAGGATGACTCCGCACCACCACAGGATGACTCCGCACCACCACAGGATGACTCCGCACCACCACAGGATGACTCCGCACCACCACAGGATGACTCCGCACCACCACAGGATGACTCCGCACCACCACAGGATGACTCCGCACCACCACAGCATCGCTCCGCACCACCACAGCATCGCTCCGCACCACCACAGCATCGCTCCGCACCACCACAGCATCGCTCCGCACCACCACAGCATCGCTCCGCACCACCACAGCATCGCTCAGCACCACCACAGCATCGCTCAGCACCACCACAGCATCGCTCAGCACCACCACAGCATCGCTCAGCACCACCACAGCATCGCTCAGCACCACCACAGCACCGCTCAGCACCACCACAGCACCGCTCAGCACCACCACAGCATCGCTCAGCGCCACCACAGCATTGCTCAGCGCCACCACAGCATTACTCAGCGCCACCACAGCATCACTCCGCGCCACCACAGCATCACTCCGCGCCACCACAGCATCACTCAGCGCCACCACAGGATGACTCAGCACCACCACAGGATGACTCAGCACCGCACAGCATCATTCAGGGCGACCACAGCATTGCTCAGCACCACCACAGGATGACTCAGCACCACCACAGGATGACTCAGCACCACCACAGGATGACTCGGCACCACCACAGGATGACTCGGCACCACCACAGGATGACTCGGCACCACCACAGGATGACTCGGCACCACCACAGGATGACTCGGCACCACCACAGGATGACTCGGCACCACCACAGGATGACTCGGCACCACCACAGGATGACTCGGCACCGCCACAGGATGACTCGGCACCGCCACAGCATCATTCAGGGCCACCACAGCATCGCTCAGCACCACCACAGCATCGCTCAGCACCACCACAGCATCGCTCAGCTCCACCACAGCATCGTTCAGCTCCGCCACAGCATCGTTCAGCTCCGCCACAGCATCGTTCAGCGCCGCCACTGCATCGTTCAGCGCCGCCACTGCATCGCTCAGCGCCGCCACTGCATCGCTCAGCGCCGCCACTGCATCGCTCAGCGCCGCCACTGCATCGCTCAGCGCCGCCACTGCATCGCTCAGCACCACCACAGCATCGCTCAGCACCACCACAGCATCGCTCAGCACCACCACAGCATCGCTCAGCACCACCACAGCACCGCTCAGCACCACCACAGCATCGCTCAGCACCACCACAGCATCGCTCAGCACCACCACAGCATCGCTCAGCACCACCACAGCATCACTCAGCACCACCACAGCATCACTCCGCGCCACCACAGCATCACTCCGCGCCACCACAGCATCACTCAGCACCACCACAGGATGACTCAGCACCACCACAGGATGACTCAGCACCACCACAGGATGACTCAGCACCGCACAGCATCATTCAGGGCGACCACAGCATTGCTCAGCACCACCACAGGATGACTCGGCACCACCACAGGATGACTCGGCACCACCACAGGATGACTCAGCACCACCACAGGATGACTCGGCACCACCACAGGATGACTCGGCACCACCACAGGATGACTCGGCACCACCACAGGATGACTCGGCACCGCCACAGCATCATTCAGGGCCACCACAGCATCGCTCAGCACCACCACAGCATCGTTCAGCTCCACCACAGCATCGTTCAGCTCCACCACAGCATCGTTCAGCTCCGCCACAGCATCGTTCAGCTCCGCCACAGCATCGTTCAGCTCCGCCACAGCATCGTTCAGCGCCGCCACTGCATCGCTCAGCGCCGCCACTGCATCGCTCAGCGCCGCCACTGCATCGCTCAGCGCCGCCACTGCATCGCTCAGCGCCGCCACTGCATCGCTCAGCGCCGCCACTGCATCGCTCAGCGCCGCCACTGCATCGCTCAGCGCCGCCACTGCATCGCTCAGCGCCGCCACAGCATCGCTCAGCGCCACCACAGCATCGCTCAGCGCCACCACAGCATCGTTCAGCGCCGCCACAGCATCGCTCAGCGCCGCCACAGCATCGCTCAGCACCACAGCAGTATCACTCAGCAAGACCTGAGTATCATTCAGCATCACCTCAGCATCGTCTCCGCAACAGTCACCCACCACCACCACCACTACCACCTCAGCATCACTCAGCACCACCTCAGCCTGCTCTCGGAATCTGGCATCTGTTGATTCTCCCCTAGCGTCTGGCCGCTGCTAGTGTTATAATACAGGTACTAGTTCCCAACCTTCACCCTCCGATTGTTTATGCCCCCTCAAAAAAAAAAAGCTTTAACAAACAACCATTGCAATAGGCAGAAACAAGTTGCCAGCATTGCAAGAACAAAAAACTGAGAATTTTTTTATTGTAAATACTTTTTTTAATATGGTCGTTCAGTTTTACATAATGCCTTCTTGGTCATATATAAAGTAACAAAAATGCTTCTGACACTTTTTTATTATAACTTTTCAGCATGCTGCACAGCAGCCACACTTCTCTACAGCACAGCTTGAAGACATTGGCAAAGTCAATAGCTCTGGCTAAACACGTATAAGGCCCCAAAGGCGAGACCTATTGGCTATGCCAATGCTTGTTCTCTGTAGGGTCAGAGTAGAGTCATAGGATATGAGTCAAATGTATATTGGTGAACTCTTTGAAATGATGCTCATTTCGGAGCCAGCCTCCTTAAACCATTAGTGCCACAAACTCCTTGGAGTGTTCTTTAATGGTACGTTATGATTCCCTAGAGAGGAGGCTTAGTTATAGGCTGCGCACCTGCAATTCCTAAGCAGAAGGTAAATCCCTTGCTTCTAAATCCTTTATCACAGTCTTTAAAATTGAAATATTCCTTGTAAGCTTGGAATCCGGGGCTGTTTTCTACTAATCAAGAGATGGGTTACTTGCTCCCATTCTGTTAGAGGTAATCCAAGCTCATTGTGATGTGGCCTGTGGCATTTACACCAAAGCATCCTCTTTAATGCTGCTCAGTTCAGTTTTGTAAACCATTTACACAAAGTGGGCGAGGGAAAGGTTACCTGGCATGTTTGGGCATTGTTATATACAGCATAAATTTCAAAAGAAGGTAGATCAGCACATATTATATACTGAGAGCGGATGTGATGAGGCATGGTCCATGTATCCAAAGTCTCCTGTGACTGGGTTAGTGCATGGTGAAGTGGGGCAGACTAAAAAGTTCTGAATAAGTACCATGAGACATGGAGCAAGGGACTCAAGTGAATGCCAGAAGGATGGGATGAGGGTTAGGGACAGAGCCAAGACATTCAATGATTTTCAGGAGCACATGGCAGGATTATGATGCTTGGGCCAATGGATTTAAAACAGGGTGATGAGAAGGGTAACCGGTGTAACAGCAGCAGAACTAGTGTCAGTGTCGTGAGTCAAAATACAGCTAGGAGACATGAAATAAGTGGCCTGAAGTTCTCGACAAGTGAAGCCCTTTTTGATTGGTACTTGAGGGATATGTCTGGGAAATGAGAGGAATACCTAGAAACCAGGCTGTGTGTGAGGGGGGAATGGGTAGAGCATCACTGCTGATACCAATGCTGAGTGGCTGGGCAAAACACATTATTGCCAGCAGTCGTTTCAGAGTTAATGGTTATCCTAGTTTTGGGGAGCCTAGCTGAAGTAGATTGATGGGAATACTTTATGCGCACATAGGTGTGCAATTTACTGGTCATTTTCATTTTAGTGGCATTTCCATTGCATCTCTAAATGTTTTGAAAGCACTATTTACTTGTTGAGGGCATCATTGCTTTTCTCTTTGTAATGGTTGTTGAGCACAGCATGTAGGCTTGCTACCACTTCATGAGGCTGACAGTAGGCGAGGTATAGCTGGCTTCCTGTGGACTTATAGCAGGATTATGGAAAACTGCTCCTCCTTTACAGGATGTTGAGCTTCTTGTATCCACCTCTGGGGCTGTTAAGTCCCATCCTTCTTGATAGCAACATCCACTTGCCTCCTAAGGGTATAATATGTTTAGGGACACACTGCTTCATCTGTGACTCAAACTGTACGACAAACCTTTTTCATTCTCCTTTGTCAATCTCTTTAATATCTACAGCCAAACGGCATGTCAGTGTACCTCCCTAGGTCAAGGACATCTTTAAATCTTTCATTACATTTCATTTCTGTGGTTCATGAAGCACTACAGACTTTCAGGAGTACATTTTCAGCATCACTAGTACCGATCTATCCATGACTTGGTTGTTGGACTTACTGCGTCTGGCAGAGCGTCACATTAAAAGCGGAATGGCAGAGTTGTCTAGAAATGCTTAGCTAGAAAGCCTGGTTCCCAAGAACTGGTAGGAGACCATGATCCTGGCATGTGTGCCCAGACACTTGAGATTGTGGAAACTAGGAGGAAAGCAAGGACTGATTACTCACGGTGAAGGTACGTCATCCTGTGATGATCTGTGCTCTTTATTTATTTTTACAATTTTATATAGCGTGTACATGGCCCGAAGACATCAGTGGCAGGATGCATGAGTTACGGTGAGTTCCAGTTATTAGATTTGGACTTTTATATCGGAAGATGTGTGCAGGAGTTACCACATGAGACAATTACAGCAGTTGGTCAAAGATCCTACACAGTTAAAGCATCGATTTTAGATGATGGGGGGTCACATAACGAAGGTAATTCAGATCCTGGTGGGGTCAGTACTTAAGTATGGTCAAGGGTGATTAACCAAGGTGTCTGTCAAATAGGAGGAGCTTGAGGTCCTTTTTGAAGGTGACTAGGCAGGTGGTTAGGCAGAGGGAGGAAGAGAGTTTCAGATTCTTGTGGCACTACTGGAGAATGACTGGCTCTTGAATCGTTCTCGACTGAAGGTGAGGGGGAGGGGTCAGAAGCAGGGACTGGCCATTTCTGGAACCCCAATTTGCTCCAGAAATTTTCAGTTTCTTCTTTAGCTAGGAGGGTGGAGAGGAGTGCAGCGCCATGTGGGTAATGAAGGCAGTTTTTAATTAGACCCGTGCTTCAATTGGAAGCCATTGGAGGGTTAGCAGGGCAGGGGAAATGTCAAATATCTTGAAACCTAACACGAAGCACGCTGCTGCATGTAGTGTTGCTCTCTATGGACCTAGGTGAACTTTGGGAATGTCTTATAGAAGGGCAATTCCATAATATAGTCTGGAGAGACTACACCACTGTTTTGAAGTCTTGTTCCGTGATCAATTGTTTGGCCCCCCGTAAAGCTGCCAAAGTTCCTGTTGTGCACTTTTGGCCATGGCTGCGATGTGGCTGTGACAATCGAGATAATTGTCATGGGTGACACCAAGTGACCTGGCAATCTGGACAATGTCCGGGCAGCCCTCCAGGGCGGGAAAGTTAGCCCCCCATTCCTATACTGGAGTGATTCCTTTCAAAGGCGAAATCAAAAGAAATTCTGTTTTAATTGGGTTGAGTTTTAAATGGTAGTTAGACATCCAGATCAGATAGAGACATCTAGCCGCAGATTCCTTATGCATGCTGCGACTTCTCCCCGTCTGTCGGCTGATGTGACGGAGGAACATCGGCGTTCAAAGCCTCGTTCTCCAGAACCTGCGCCTGGGCTGACTCCGCACCTCCCCGCTGTTCTGGGAGCCAGAGCAACCCCAGCTCAAATAAAAAAAAAAAATAATGAAACTATGTGCCTAATTTTTGAGCGGCCCAATCCCTCCGGCGCGCATTTGGGCGCCGCGTGGTCAGAAAGGGTCCAATCGGGTTCTGCACCAGCGACTCCGGCCCCGAAGGGCCCCCCACGGATATGGATTATAGGTCCAGACTGGCGCCAGTCATGCCAATGCAACCTTCTCTGGCGCCGGGCCCGACTCCAATGCTCCTAGCGTCGCCGGTGCCCACCGGCATCATCAGCCCCATTCTGATTCCAGATGACCCATAGCTGGACTGGCGCCAACAGGGCCTACTGGTCCTAGGTCATCTGCTGAGCCTTATTCTGAGAGACTAGGAGTGGGAGAAGATTGAGGGGTCGCTGGGCCATTTAGAAGACCAGCCGTATGCACTGGTATGAGGAATTGGGTGCGGCCAGCGGACTGGATACTTCTCCAGATACCGGCATGCTTGCTCCCCCTACATTGGCTACAGAGGAGGGAGCGTCTTATGCTGTGGGGGTGCGAAGGGCGGCTGAGGTCTTTCTTTAGTGGCTGTCAAGACTAACGTCTTGGCAGAGGTGCTGCAGCCGGGAGCTTCCTCCTTGGAATCCTTGCTCCCATTTAATGAGGCCCGCTACTACCACCCTGTTTCATGCGACCCCAACTGCCTCGCTACCCACCCTACCCCAGAGAGCTTGGTGGTCCAAACTTCTAATTCCCATGGCGCATTCCCTTCCGCTCCCCAGGACAGAGAATCCAAGAAGCGGGACAGTTGGGGCTAGAAAATATTTTCTTCCGCCAGCCTTGCATTGCGGTCCGTAAGCATTGCATGCTTATTGGGCTGGTATTCCCACTCTCTGGGGCAAACGGTTGCACAAGTGCTGCCACAGGTCCCAGAGGAGGCCTGGGCTGTCCTTTCCCAAGCAATATCCGATGAGAGAGATGCAGCAAAGTTCTAGATTAGGTGTGGTTTAGACACGACCGACTCGCTGGGCACAGCGATTTCCTCGAAGGTGACTAAGACGACACGCCTTGCTGAGAACATGGTATTTTGGGGGATGTCAAGGCCTTGCTCATGGACATGCCCTTTGATGGCACCCATCTCTTCGGAGACCAGGCAGGCATGGCGCTGGAGCACTTTAAGGACCCACGGGCTACGACCAAGCTCTTGGGCCGCTCAGTGGCAACATGTCCACAGTCTGCCTTTCGCACGTTTCATGGCTACGGAAGGGGCTTTCAGCCATGCTAGCTATATCCCAGCCATCAAGCCGTGCAAGTGGCACAACCCCTGCGAGGGCGTGGTCTGTCTGGACCAAGCAGATCGGGTGGCCAGAGGTCTGGTACAAACATCCCGCTCCCCCTTCCCCCGCACTCCCCCTCCTGAGCACCAGCAGATTCAGCCTCCAAACTCTCCTAGTCTCGCCCTTCCAGACCATGGGCATCCAGTTGGTGGCAGGATCAGCCATCAACTCCACCACTGGCAAACCATTACATCGGACAGGTGGGTCCTCCAGATAGTCCGAAGGGACTACTCCCTCCCCTTCGAGACCACCCCTCCCTCCATCCCTCCATCATACAACCGGCTGACGGAGGATCATTTACTTTTGCTCCAGGAGGAAGTCATGACTCGCTTTTCATCTTTCCAAAGCGAACTATATAGAGGGTCCTGATGCCAGAAGTAGCCTGTGGTTGTTATTCCCGCTAATTTCTGGTTCCGAAAAAGGATAAGGGCCTTTATTCTATCCTAAGCAAACACAAGGAGATGATGGACGGAGTGCTGAAACTTTTCAAACACTCACCCCCAGTCACAGATCTGGGTTGAATCCATCATCATTCTTTAGCTCGCTTTGCCACCCCAGTTCAGACACAGCTATATGCAAATCAGTCTTGACCCTGTGCCTCATGGGAACAGTCCAGCCCGAACTGCCAAGCCATGTCTTCCCTGGACCGGAAACAAGCATCCTGGGACCGGTTTCGGGCTAACAGCCCTCATCAGCCAGGCTATCTTGAATCCAGTGGCAAAGTGAGCAAGGGACCCACGTCTGGGCATACCCTGCCAACTTAGGGCGAACAAAGCAAACACAAGGAGATGATGGATGGAGTGCTGAAACTTTTCAAACACTCACCCCCAGTCACAGATCTGGGTTGAATCCATCATCATTCTTTAGCTCACTTTGCCACCCCAGTTCAGACACAGCTATATGCAAATCAGTCTTGACCCTGTGCCTCATGGGAACAGTCCAGCCCGAACTGCCAAGCCATGTCTTCCCTTGTTCTTTTTGCATTTATTCTATCCTAGTCCTACGAGCCCTCAACTACTACCTCAAAAAGAAAATATTTAAGGATGCTCACATTAGCTGAGGAACTGTCTTCCCTGGACCTGGGAGACTGGGTGTTAGTATTGGACTTGCAGGACGCCTATTTTCAGTCCATCGTGCTCTCCTTTGGCCTTACCAGCGCCCCTCGGGTGTTCGCCAAGGTGATGGCGGTGGTCGCAGCTCATCTGTGCAGATCAGGGGTGCCAGTCTTCCTCTATCTTGATGAATGGATGCTGAAGGGGGGCTTGCCCCCAGCTATCACCCACCTCCAGACTAGGGCTAATCTCCTGCATTCGTTGGGGCTCATTATCAACGCTCTGAAGTCACACCTGACTCCCTCTCAGACGCTCCCTTTCATCTGAGCTGTTCTGGACACAGTGCAGTTTTGGGCCTATCCTCCGGAGCGGTGAGTTCAGGATATTCAGTCTATGATACCAATGTTCTGGATTTCGGTGAAAATGACTGAGGCTGCTGGGCCTCTTGGCCTCCTGCATCCTGCTAGTGGCACATACCAGATGGCATATGCGGGTTCTGCAGTGGGACCTGAAGTTCCAGTGGGCACAGCATCAGGGGAATCTCTCAGACATGATCCAGATTTCGGAGGGAACTGCACGAGACCTGCTATGGTGGCTAACGAGCCGCGATTGGGTCTGAGGCAGACACCTCTCCCTTACCCAACCAGATCTCACAGTAGTGACAGATGCACCACTTCTGGGATGGGGCGGCCATCTCTGCGAGAGGTGGATACCAGAAGACTCTGGTCTCTGGTGGAATACAAACATGCTATATCTCCGAGCAATCTGATTGACATTAAAAGGCTTTCTACCATCCATCAAGGAAAGTATTCACAGACAACACCACCTTCATGTGGTATTGGAACAAACGGTGGAGTAGGGTCGTTGACCCTTTCTTAAGAGGCCCTGTGTCTTTGAACATGGCTGCAACAGAAGGGCATTTCTCTGGTGGTTCTACAACTGGCAGGTTCCCTGAACGCCAGGGCGGACAAACTCAGCCGGCGATGCCTAGCAGATCACAAGTGGTGTCTCCATCTGGAGGTGGCCCAGGGTCTCTTTCAGCAGTGGCAAGAGAATTGGTAAGATCTGTTAGCGTCTGCCGAGAACGCGCAATGTCAGCAGGTTTACTTGCTGGAGTTTCCAAGGTGACTCTCGCTCGGAGATGCTTTTCATCTTGAGTGAAGCTCAGGCCTCCTGTACACCTTTCCGCCCATACCACTCCTGCCCAGGCTTCTCAAGAAGATCAGGAACGACTGGGCCCAAGTCATCCTTGTGGCTCCGTATTGGGCACGGAGAGTCTGGTATCCCGACCTTCTGCAAATGAGTATCGATCCTCCGATCAGGCTGCCCCTTTGGGAAGATCTTCTGTCGCAGCAGTAGGGGTGGGTCCTCCACCTGAACCTGTCAACTCTACGCCTTCTTGTGTGGAGATTGAGTGGTGGCATTTGATAACATTCAACCTTCCTCCCGAAATTTGCAATGTTATTTTGGCAGCCGGGCGTCCCTCTACCAAGACTGTATACGCCTGCCGATGGAACAAATTTGTAATATATTGTACAGAGAAGTCTATTGACCCTCTTTCTGCTTGCCTTTCTGATGTTTTGTTTTTTATTTTGACTCTTACCGAGCGGGGCTCTGCTTTGGGCACCCTAAAAGGGTATCTATCTGCTTTTCTGAGGCTGCCATACCAACCCTCTTTATTTAAGTCACCCATTGTACATAGACTCCGTTCCTGAAAGGCCTTGTACATATGTTTCCACCTTCCCCCTTCATTATGCCTCAGTGGGACCATAATTTGGTTCTCAACTTCCTTGTGCGCTCCTTTTGAACCCTTGTATAATTGTCCCCTCCGGCTGCTCACCATCAAAACAGCCTTTTTAGTGGCAATTACTTATGCCAGAAGGGTCAGTGAGCTGCAGGTTTTATCATCCAAGCTTCCCTTCTTGACAATATGCCCTGACAAGTTGGTGCTTCGCACTAGGGCCTCTTGCCGTCCAAAAATGGTAACACCATTCCATGTGGGACATTAGTCACCATGCTCACATTCTACGCTCCTCCGCATCCCTCTAAAGAAGAGGAGCGACTCCACCATATGGACCCAAAAAGAGCTTTGTCGTTCTTCCTTGACCTCACCAAAGAGTTCCGGGTGGACGACCAACTCTTCATGGGGTATGTTGGAGCGAAGAAAGGTCCAGCGGTGCTGAAGAGGACCATCTCACAGTGGGTCGTCCTCTGCATCAAGATTTGGTACGCTCTGGCAAAGAAGCAGCCTCCTGTAGGCTTACGGCCTCATTCCACCAGAGCTAAGGCTGCTACCACGGCGTTGCAACATGAAGTCCCAGTCCTGGACATCTGTCGGGTAGCAACGTGGGCATCTCTGCACACGTTTATCCATCATTACTGCCTAGACAGTCAAGTCCGCAGGGACGGTCATTTTGGGTGCTCAGTCCTGCAGGATTTTCTAGTGCAAACTTGCCCGCAGTTCCTCCTCCGGGTATGTTATTGCTTGGGTATCTATTCAAAGGAAAGAAATCTGTGGCTAGATGTCTCTGTCAGATGAGCAAATTCCTTACCGACCCACCCATCCTCCCTGCACTGCAGACAGGTTTCTAGGGTAAGGGCTTATCCCTTTCAGGGCCCTAGTTTTTAAACACACCAATGTCAGTAAACTTCATGGCCCCGTGCTTCTGGCGTGGAAAGTCGTGAAAAAGTAACTGACGTCAGCGCGCCGAGGTGGCGCCTGTATAAGTGACGCAGACGTCACTTCTGGCGCAGACGACGCCATGCGGAGCGGACTGATGACACCCACCGCGCGTAGGGATATTGCTTGGAGAAAAACCTTCCGGATCCAGTCTGATGCCTGGGAAATTCATAGGTAAGGAATCTGCGGCTAGATCATGTCTGTACCAGATAAGGCATTACCGAAGGTAAGTAACTTGTTCTTCGGAATCTTTAAGAGCGTGATTGAAAGCAGGGCAACATCTTCTGGGGATGAGATTTTCATGTATATTTGGGTGTTGCCAGCGTAGAGGTGGAAGAGAATCCCAGAGTTCTTACAAAATATTGAGAAGAGGCACACCTTGTGGAAGGTTAAACAAAAAGTAAATTTCACTGCAGTGCAGTACTCAAAGGAGCCTTTGAGCTGGCCGTACCTGGACGAGAGACTCTTGGTTCACAGTTAGTGATTCCGGCCACTCTCCCCATGCGCACTTTCTGCATGCAGCTTAGTCTTCAGTATGTGCCAGGGGCATAATAAAATATATTCACAGATTACTTCTGCTCACCTCCAAATGTTTGCATTCCTATCTGTCAATGTATATTTTCCAATTAATTCACTCATATCAATTACTTAACCATTTATTAGATTATTATAAGTGGGTCATTGGGTTTATTAGCGTTAGATTAGTAACCAACATCAAAAAAACACCCTTGAAGTGTTTCATTGCCATGGTCCGAATAAGATCTATAATTGCCAGTCCCAGCTGTCAGCATGGAGGATGCCCTCTTTGAGAACTCGGCTAAGATGACTTGCGACGGAACGTGCACAATGCCAATATTTGAGTGTGTGTGTGTATATATATATATATATATATATATATATATATATACACACACACACACACACACCCACACACAAAACATGTGTACAAGGCTGAAGACGAATAGGGCACTTTATTTAAATCATGGTGCAGAACATACCCAAAATCTGAATGACAAAGAGGTCTGAATGACAAAGAGGTCAAGTCCGGGCACGAGACCAAGGCTCAGCTGTCCGAAGTTACACCAAATACATAGATGAATCATGTTACATCAAACAGCAGAAACACCGGAGCAGGTCCAAGTGCAAGCAAGGAGCAACCATGCAATCTTCAGAATTAGACACTGAACAATTATATAGATGAAAAAGTTTCATCTAACATAATACACAGCATGAACTTTGTACACACGTAGAGAGTGAAATACTTGAAATTACAAGCGAAAACCTCAGTAGTGCTGCAAGTAGCATTCATCTTCAGACTTTGGAGAGAACAGAAAGTGCCTAGAGGGATGAAGGAAAGTAATTCAATAAATGGCACCATTAATTACCTCCTTGTCCGTCTTCCCGTCCCATTCCTTAACAATGAGCAGCTCCTCTGCTCTGCAGAAACCTATTACCTAGCAGGGGTTAAACACTTCCCCCAATATGGCGCTACCTACCCGGCATGCATAAAGTGGTAAGTGTGTCACCACGACAGTCTGTTCTTTCTTTTTTTTTTTCTACAATGCAGTCCTGATTGCCTAGCAAGATCGGGTAGGTTGGCTTGTTTCTTACTTGTTTTTCCATTGTGACTTGCTTTAGCAGTCACGCTGTTTTCTATGGCCTGCCCGCCCAGCTCAGCGGGCATTGCACTGAGCGTCCTGATGCTCGTTCTCGTCCCCCGCAGGTGGGCGGTTCCATTTTCCTTATGGTGCTGCAGCTGACGGGGGTTTGTGGCTCCTTTCCTGCCAGGGCTCCTGGTTTGATGGGCATGTTTTTTTGCTCCACAGGAGCTGCTTGCCTCTCTGCAGGAGCAATGGCACTGTTATCCTCTTCGTCCTGCTATAGCAGGCTGGGCTTGCTTGGTGGAGTTCTCTGTGGGCACATGCTTTTTGCGCGATGCTTCTGCCTAATCGCTCCTGCCCAAGGTGACCTGCTTTGGCTGACACTTGTGCGTTTTTGTATGGTGGTGTTGCAGTTTTTTTCGGTGTCCTGGACCATATTGCTCTGGATTAGCGGGCATGGCTTGGGGACTCCGGGTTTGGTTCATTGGAGTCCCTTGCCGGATGCGCTAGGCATTAGTGGGCGGGGCTTGGGGGACTCCACGCAGCCGCGTCCGTGCAGGTAAAGCGGTGGGGCTGTGGGGCCGTGTAAGGGGGGATTCCAAGGGACGTTACAGAGGGGAAATTAGATAAAAAAATTAATTTTCCCACAGCATCGTCCCTCGGAATCTCCCCTTACACGGCCCACCGCTTTTACCTGCACGGACCGCGGCTGACTCCACGTACTGTTTGCCCTGCTGTTGTGGGCATGTTGGTTGTTTCCCTCTCACCAGGACTCGCACAGCGGTCTTTGTGGTGAGGGGACTGGGCATGCTGTGGCCTGATTTGTTTCCCCCCGCTTGTCGGTTGCCATCATATGGTATAGGGGCGGAGGTAGCCTTTGCTACCTCGTGTTTTTGGCATACGGGTACCTTGGTGTCATGGGGTTGTTGGTTTGTGGCTGTTGCTATGATGGAGCCATCGGAGGCTGGTTCTGGTGGTTCTGTGGACTAATGCATCCACTCCCGTTCCCAGCGTTTCTCCTCATGGCCACATGTTCGAATATCAGCAAGCCTACTTAGCGTTTCATCCTTCCGGGGTTTGATGAAACAAGTTCCTTTGTTCTGTGTTACTATGAACTCTTGTCATTCCGACCGAGGGATGTATGTGCACTTTATTGGGGCCGTGATTAAGGCAGGGGAGGCACAGCTTTTTAGTCCCGGGTATCCACCTCTCTAGGTCTCTTTAGGTCCCCAGGCGGGTGTGTTTGGCCTGATGGGGCTCATGGGTCTGGGGTCCAGAGGGGTCCTTATGTTCAGGGTTCTGCTCTGGCAGACCTACTCAGGCGTCTTAGTGACCTCTGGTCTCCTCTCATCTTGCACCTTGGCCCTTGCCTTGTTGCCTGGCTGTTTGTCTCTCCTTCTTTTTCTTTACGGAGGAGGTGTGTGGGGACTGTCATCTTCTAGACTCTGTGAGTTTCTTCTCCCCACTGGTAGTCCTTCCTGGGCCCCTCTGTCTGCTGTGGCTGAGTTTGGTTGTTTGTTGCCTCATTTCTACCGGATTGTGCCTGAGTGTGTACCCTTCCGTTCTGCTATTGTGGTCGAATCTGGTGGCTTAGTGATCTTATGCGACCCCTGTTGGGGCTTGTGCTTGGCCTTAGGGTCACAGGTTCTTGTCCCGGGGGTTCCCTCCGCTTTTTATTCTTCTTTTATTTCACGCCATGGTACCCTTCTGGGTGTATGTGCGATTTGCAATTACACGTGTTATGTTGTACGGGTGCTGTCGCATGTATGGCAGGTGGGGCACAAATCCTTTTTCACTTGATTTCTGTCTCCTATGGACGTGTTTGCAGATGCTTTTCCATCTGTGGCGTCCTGTGGCTCGGGTTTCGGGACATGGGTTCCACTCACTCGCCCGGTTTGGCATGACGTGTAGTGGTGGCTGTACCCAAACGTCCTCCCCAAGGGTTCTCAGTTGGGTCTGCTCCTCCTGCAAGGGGTTTGGTACAGGAGGGAGTCTCTCCTTTTTCCGTCTGGTGGGCATTGGCCCCGGTTCGAGCTTTAGTTTCCTCCCATCTGTCGGGGGTCAAGGGGTGTGTATTCAGGCAGATGCCCAAGTGACATGGTTCTTGTGTGTGTCGTCAAGGGGGGGGGGGGATGTTGGTTGCCTTCCTTTTTGTTCGATCCCGGATACGGAGCATGGGCCTCTGGCTCAGCTCAGTCTTAAAGGACACTGTACGAGCTCCTGAGGAGTTCTTCCTTGCGTCCCTCGTCCTAATGGACGCCTGCCTGCGTGTTCCCATCCATCTGGCTGGTCTGCTTCTTTTCCGGCTTTCATCGACGCCATGGGTTTTTCCGACCCTCTTGGCACCACTGGCTCTGATGTTCATCGGGCCCTCTTCCATCTGTTCCACCATATATCCTGGGTTCTTTCCCAACCTTGGGTGTCTGCCCGTCCTCACACTGCCTGTGCTCTCTGGGGCCCGTCTCCATTTGTTCCCTGGTGTCCAGCTTCTCATGGATCAGTGGCTTTCATTCCTGGGCTCCCGGAGGCCAGTGGTCTTGCGTAGTGATGCGTGCGCCAGGGGGAGAGGCACTGCTAGAATATTCCTACACCCTGGGCTGATGGTCCCATTTCTGGGCTCTCCAGTCTTCGTACTGGTGGGTGTTAATGGCATTGTGGCTGGCACTGTCTTTGTTTTGCACCTCTCCTTCGGTCCCATGCTGTTTGTGGTCGGACAGTCGACCAGGTCGTTCGTGCCTCGGTCGACCGGTGGGGGGAGGGGGGGTGGTGCGGGGGGGAGAATAAGCCGGTCTCTGTTTTCTCTTTTCTCTGGGGGATTGGCAGATTTGTGGGCCTTGGGGAGTCTCCAACTGCAGTTCTTCTAAATGTTCCGTACTGGTCTTGAGACTGTGGTTTCCCCTTCTTGAGGGTTTGACTGGTTGTCTGCATTAGTGGGTTCCCGTACACCCATCTCCGCTGCTTGCTCATCTTTTCAGCCCGGCCTCTCTCCTGTGCCCCCGGCTGGGAGTTTGGCACTGTTGGCTTGGGGTTGTTTGCTTGCAATGACTCAGACCATACGGGTCTCTCAGTGACCTTCGACCCTGGCGTCTGGCAGTCGTCATTGGTAGAGCTTTGGCTCTTGGTGTAGGGGGACTGGTCTGTTTCCTGGTCTTTCAGTCAGGGCGTCGTTTTTTTGGGGAGGGACGGTTTTCTGTTGGGTCTGTCGATCTCCTCTCTCTGTGCCCAGTGGGTCTCCATTGTGACCTTCAGGGGCTGCGTTTGTCTTATTTCTCTCCATTAATTGGCTTGCTTTTTACTGAGTTTTCTTGCTTCGGAGTCCTGTCCCCTGCTCTGTGGTCCCCGCCCGGGGTCTTCCTTTGGAGCTTCTGGCATTGCCTGGTCCTACTTTGCACCCCTGGTTTCTGTTGGTCTTGAGGGTTTTGTCCTTCCGGTGTTTTCTCCTGCTAAGTCTTCTCCATAGGTAGAGGTTCTTTGTTTTCGAATGTGTTGTGGCCCTTTCGCATCTGCCTGGGCCAATTCTGTGCATTTGGGGAGTGGCTTCCTTGTGTGTTTCCTATGGTCTCTCTGGGTGGGGTCTTCTGCCTTCTTTGTCCCTTCGAACTCGATGGGTGGTGTTTTCCTCGTCCTGGGCCATGTTTAGGGTGCCTCTTTCCGTGATATTTGTAATGCTGCTACATGGGCCTCTCCCCACACTTTTGTTTCCCATTACCGTCTTCAGTTGGGGATGGCGGCTTCTGCTGCTTTTGGCGCTCATGTTTTCTCTGCTGTGCATGATTTGTACTGGGTTTTTTGTCATTAAGCTGACCTGTTGATTTTTGCTGCATCCCTTTTTTTTTTTTTTTATATATTTTTATTTTTGTCGTGCAAAAACAAGAATCAAAAGGAAACATAACAAAATCAGGTACAGTCGTACAGTGGCATTCATATACCATCCGTATCACAAGTAATCCCACATTAGTATCCCGTAGGGCCACTCGAACCTCCAGGTCCCACCCCAGCACACAACTTTGTAGTAATATCTCATGCGTCATCCCCTTCTGGGCTGCCAGGCAACAAGAGAACCAGTACTCATGGTTGGGGTGAAGGAGGAACACCCAAAAGGCCCGCTAGCCATCACCCAACCCGCCGTCGAACCCATAATATGTACTCCATTTGCCCCATACCCTGCAGAACTTTTTCGGGCATCCTCTCGCCTTGTAGGTGACTTTTTCTGCTGCCATGTACATGTCCATTCCCACCTTCCACTCTCGGAGCTGGGGCGCCAGTGCCGCTCCCCATGTTCGCACTACATCCCGTTTCGCCACCACCAGGGCTAGCATGGCAAAAATTAGCTGCGGGCGTCCCAAATCTACGTCCCCCGGTATGCCCAGCAGTATGAATTTGGGGTCCAGTGGTAGTGTTGTTTCTAAAACTTTGCTCAGTTCCCCCAACACCGTCCCCCAGTAGGTCTGTATTTCGGTGCAGTCCCAAAGGGTATGATAGAAATCTCCCTGTTCATGGCCACATCTCTGGCAACTAGGGTCGCTAGCGCGGCCCATTCTGTGTAATCGGGCCCTATCATCATAGACTCTGTGTAGTATCTTATATTGGATTAGGCGGAGACGAGATTTGATGGCCACCTCCCGATGATGCATCAAGGCTGCTTCCCAGTCAATGTTTTCGAGTGTTCCTAAGTTCATTTCCCAGGTCGCCCGCAACCTACCCAACCTGTCTGGTGCATTATTATTCAAGGTGCGGTATGTGAGTGTTACTGCCTTAGTAAGCAACTGTTCCTGCAGCAGACGTCCCTCTAGTGGGGCATATTCTGGCAGCGAGGAGGATAGTGCGCTCTCCGCCTGCCAAGCATGCCGCAATTGCAGATACTTAAAAAACTGGGATGTGTGCAACCCGAACTCTGTCTGCAGGATGCGGAAACTTTTACGTTTTCCTTTAGCTACAACATCCCCTATGACCGATATGCCTATGGCGTCCCACCCCGTGAAGCCCCTCAGCTTATGGATTTCTTTTAACCAGGGACAATTCCAGAGAGGCGTCTGTTTAGTAGATTTGCGCGCCCATCCCAATGCCTTCGATGCTCTGTCCCATATTTCCAACGTGACTTGGGTGGCTGGGAGAAGTCGCCCCCTCCCCCGTCCCCCATAGAGATAATACATACAAGTACGATTCACCATAGTGTCCCTTTCCAGCCTATAGGTGGGGTGGTCTGCCGGGGCATGTATCCGGTCATTCACCGGAGTTAGATGTTCGGCCCAATAGTAGGCCTCTATGTCTGGCAGCGAGATCCCCCCCATTGTACTGATTACAGTGTAGGGTCGTCAGAGCGATCCTCGGTTGTTTCCCGAGCCATAGAAGGGAGCGCAATTCCGCATCGACCGCTCGGAAGGTTTGTCGTGGGAGGGGGAAATACTCATTCTGTACGGCGTAGAGAAAGCGAGGCAAGGTGATCATCTTAAACATGGCAGCTCTGCCTAAAATTGTGAGGGGTAGGGATTTCCATCTCTGTGCGTCTTCTACAAAATTGGTTATTACCCGTTGGATGTTTCTCTGGTAGGAGAGCCTCGTATCAGTGGTGAGGTAAATCCCCAGGTAAGTAAACCCGGTGTGAGCTATCTGTAGGGCCCCAGGGAGAGTGGGCCACACTTCCATAGCATGTGAACTGTAAATGACCGACTTGTGCCAGTTTATAGTGTAACCTGAGTAGGTCCCATAGACATCCATGACCTTGAATAAGGCGGGAATCGTGGCAGTTGGGTGAGTGATATAGAGCAAAATGTCCTCCGCGTAGAGCGAGATCTTTTCTTCCCCAGTATCCGCTGGTGTGATTCGGAACCCCTGAATCTCCGGACACTGCCTGATCCTACAGGCCACTGTCTCAATCGTGAGGGCGAAAAGCAATGGGGAAAGAGGGCAGCCCTGTCGGGTGCCTCGTCTAATGGGGAAGTCTCCAGAGAGCTGGCCATTCACCTTAACCCTTGCCCTGGGGTCACTATACAGGAGACCCACCCAGTGCCGAAACCGGGGTCCGATGCCAAATTTAACCAGGGTAGCCTCCAAAAAGGGCCAGTGTACCGCGTCGAACGCCTTTTCCGCGTCCAAAGACAGGAGCAAATGTGGGTCTCCGCGGTCCTGGTCCTCCATGAGCCAATTATGGGTCCTACGCAGATTTAGTCGGGTTGCCCGTCCGGGTAGAAAACCCGTCTGGTCCTGATGCACCAGAGCAGTGATCACCTGACGGAGCCTCAAGGCAAGGATGGTTGCCAGTATTTTCACTTCTATATTTAGGAGGGATATAGGACGGTATGAAGCGCAGTCAGTGGGCGGTTTCCACTGTTTATGGATAGGAATAATCGTGGCCATGCGCAAGTCTAGGGGCAAAATTCCCTCCTGGGACGGATCTTGGAAGAGCTTCAGCAAGTGGGGGCCTAGAAGATCTGCGTATTTCTTATAAAATTCTGCAGGGAGGCCGTTGGGTCTCGGGGTCTTCCCAGGGCGTCATCTAGTGATAGCCAGTTTAATTTCGTCTAACGTGATATCAGATTTTTGCTGCATCCTTATGGTCTTTGTGTTTCAATCACCAAGCGCTTGGGTATGGGCTCATTGTTAAGGAATGGGACGGGAAGACGGACAAGGAGGTAATGCCCGGTTACTGACTGGTAATTTTCATTACTATGAGGCCTGGTCTTCCCTTTCCATTCCTGAGCCGGTACCTCACTATCTGTTTCTGGTGATTTGTTTTGTGTTTTTCCTTTTCTTGGGTTTCTTTGGTATTCTCAGGTCCTCGTGGTGATGCACTTCCCCCTTTATGCATGTCGGGTAGGCAACGGTATACTGGGGGAAGTGTTTGACCTCTGCTAGGTAATAGGCTTCTGCGGAGCAGACGAGCTGCTCATTGTTAAGGAATGGTACAGGAAGACCAGGACTCGGAGTAATGAAGATTACGGGTGAGTAACCGGGCATTATGCGTTGCTCCTAGCTAGAGAGTGGTAGATCACTGTTATTTATGGGGTATGAAAAGACACTGACAGTTCACGTATATCGGGTGGGAATTACAAAATTACATTTCACTTTCTTTTAGGGACACTGACACTAAGCAATTTGCGCAGAATCACGTGGTATAAGTCAAGGACCGTATTCGAACCTAGGTCCCCAGGTTTCAAATTTAGCAGCACAATCTACTACGCCAATGGTTCTTAACCTTTTGACTTCTGTGGACTCCCACTTAATCATTACTGGAACCCGGAGACCCCCACTGAATCGTTATTGGAATCCAGGGACACCCCACTTAGTTATTTCTGGAAGCACAGGGCCCCGGCCTAAACATTTTTTTATGATTTTAACTGCAAAACAGTTCATATCTATACTGTATTCTGTTTGATACACTTGTACTGCTCCCATGAATCAATCTGAAGATACTAATTTAATTTTCAATCTCGAACTTCAAATTCCTTCACATTTACAGAATGTTTTTAACATTTTCAGTTACACATTTCTTCTTTATTTATAACCACTTTAATAATCTCTTAACATTATGTACTTTTCTAAGCAGTCGCGGACCCCCTTGGTAAGCTTTGCGGAACCCCAGGGGTCCTCAGACGACAGGTTTTATTTTTTGGGGTAAAACAGGCTTTCAAGAATGTGCATCAGAGCTGCGTAGCTGGTGAGGACCTCCTGAAATCATCAGTTTCTCGGCTAAATAGTTAGTGATCTTTGAATAAGTTTGTCTTATGTATGCCAGTCCAGTTACACATTTCCCTTGAGTAGGGACTGCAGTACACTAGCGATGTGATCAATAACGGGCGATCCCCAAGATTAGATGGTCCGCTGCATGCCGGGCGGCTTTAAGAGGGGCAAGTTAAATGTTTCTTTGTAAGGGCCATTACATTTGAGGTCTACCAGAGGTGGAGACAGACACTTTGTATTCTTAATAAACATTCCTTCTGGATTTCTGAAATTCATCTAACTCTACTCTAATCTCTCCAGTACTCCTTCTTTACACTGTGAGCCGCTGACTGAACCTCCAGGCAACACCTTGGTGGGTGACTGTGAAATGAAGTACAGACGGCTGCAGGGAAGTACAACGTTTATTGTGTCCTTCCAAGGCGACTCCCAGGCAGCAACTCCCGTCCGAGGAACGACCCATTCTAGAATAGAATCCCCATAGCACGAGCTCACACACGAGCTCCAGATCCCAACACACCCCCCTTCCTTCACAATAATGAACAATAAAACACAATAAAGAGATGAGCAAATAAAGAAAAAAAAATGGAGAAAATATGGCATAGCAAAAAGACATAACTTCTAATAAAATGCTACAACAATACAAGGCAGAGAAAGTTGCAAGGTAAGACATTACGACATCTTGTAATCTTGAAATTTGGAAGGAACAGATGTCAATCTTGTGGATGCACATCTTGCGGGAACATGGCTAGAAAGAACACGTTCCCTTCCATGAACCTCAGTGGGTACTACCACAGAGGAGGAGTGAACACCAAATTTCTTATTGACATAACCCAGCATGGACTCGGGTACCACAGAAACAGCACTTTTGTTCCAAACCTTCCCATTTTCCAACACCACAACGTGATCTTTCACCGCAGACACTCTCTTGGGAGCAAAAAAACGAGACTCGCCTTTGCGAATAAAACCAGGTCTCTTGATTCTCACCCAATCACCCACCTTCACAAGCAAGGTACTACGAACCCCAGGCCTAGTATCATACTTTGCTTGAGCTGCAGCCCTGATATCTACCACCTCAGCCAACTTCCCCATGTCCACCACTCTCCTGGACATCCACTCTTTGTTCAATTTAGAGCCCGCTACTCTCCCCCTTAGTAAGGTAAAGGGAGCTATCCCAGTGCTAACGTGCGGGGTGGTATTCACAGCCCATAGCATGTCACTGACAGCTCGCCGCCAATGCAAACTATTGACTAAGGCCAGCTGCAAGTGTTCTTTAACGACACGGTTGAAGCGCTCGACTAAACCGTTGCTGCGGGGGTGATATAGAGACGTGCAAATGTGCTTCACACCAATGTCTTTGAAAAAGTCCTGCATTTCACTGGAGACTAACTGGGTTCCATTATTCGACACCAATTCCTCAGAAAAACCTTCCCTGAGGAAAACATCATGAAAAGAATTGATGATGGACTGAGAGTTGGCATTGTCTACAAATCGGACCTCAGGCCATTTCGACATGTAGTCAATAAGGACCAAGGCATATTTGGGAGAACTTCCAATGAGCCCGAAAGGGCCAGCAATATCAAAGGCTAATTTGGACCAAGGGGCGTTCTTAACCACCACCGGTTCAACAGGGGAAGGATGAGTCACTTGAGATTTGTCACTGGTGACACAAACACAACAGTCGCGAACATAATGTTCAACATCCTTATCTAACGCGGGCCACCAAAAATCCTGCCTGACCCTACGTTTCATGGCCCGAATTCCCGGATGACCTTCATGAGCTAAATCCAAAATTCTTTTGCGCATAGACAAGGGAACCACTAGCAAACCACCTCTCCTCAATACTCCATCAACCACAGACAACTCCTGACTAACTCTCCTGTAAGGAACCAGCTCAGAAGGGCAATCTTTGACATTAGGCCACATTCCGGCTAAAAGGTCGATGACCTTAGTGACCACAGCATCCTCAGAAGTACCATCCAGCCACTCTCGTTCAGAAAGAGCACCACCAATAGTGTTCTCCAAAGAACAAACTGCACAAACTATTTCCAAATCGTCATGCGCCAACACATCCTCATCACATGAAAGTGGTAATCTGGACAAGCAATCAGCAACATGATTCTTAGCCCCAGCCACATACTCGAGACAATAGCGAAACTCATTTAATCTGTATTGCCATTTGGAGATGCGTGGCGTTGCTCTGCCACCACCTTTAGTGGTGAAAAGATCAACTAAGGGCTTATGATCCGTTCTCAAAGTAAATTTGTTACCCCACAAAAAATCTTGAAGTGTTGGACTCCCCACCACATGGCCAAAGCTTCTTTTTCGATGGTCGAGTAGGTGCTTTCGGCACTCCTTAACGTTCTCGAAGCAAAAGCTATTGTCTCTTCCCGACCATCACCTCTTTTTTGCATGAGAACTGCTCCTAGACCAACATTGCTTGCATCAGTAGATATGATGCATCGATCATTGATGTCAAAGAGTTTAAGGGGACCAGCATGTACAATCTCCTGTTTGATTGACAAAGTTATTACAGTCGTCATCCCACACATATTTAACATTCTTTTTTAACAAATTACGCATGGAAGCAGTTTTGCTGGAAAAGTTGCTAACAAATTTGGAGTAGTACTCCACCAACCCCAAATAAGAGCGAAGCTGGTCTTTGTTCACAGGTGTAGGTGCACTCTGAATGGCTTCAATGATCTTCAACTTAGGTTCAACTCCCTTGTGTGAAATATGATGACCAAGGTAATCAACACCCTCTTGAAGGAATTTACACTTGTCAACCCTTAGCGTTAAACCACTAGATCTAACTATGCTTAAAACATGCTTAACCCTCTCATCGTGTTCCGCCTCAGTCTTCCCATATATCAGAATGTCATCTTGAAAAAACACGACACCAGCAATGCCCTCAAACAAGTTGTTCATCAATCTTTGGAACACAGCTGAAGCGGAGGCAAGACCGAAAGGCATGCGTATGTAACGATAAGCCCCCTCAGGTGTGAGGAAAGATGTGAGATGACAGGATTCCCTGCACAGCTCAATCTGATGGTAGGCTGAGGAAATGTCTAGGGAGGTAAAGAACTTGGCACCCCCCAACGTAGCCAGCATTTCATTGATGTTGGGAAGGGGTTGACGATCAACCCAGATGTTGGCGTTGAGGTCTCTCAAGTCCACACACATTCTCAGAGATTTGTCGGATTTGCGTGCTAATACAATGGGAGCCAACCATTCGGAACCTTCAATAGGTTCAATAACCCCCGCTGCACATAGACGTTCCAACTCAAGCTTAAGCTCACTCCGCAGACTCAAGGGTACTTTGCGTACCTTATGAGCAACAGCTTTTGCGCCATCCTTGAGTATGATGCGATGTTGAAAACCCTTAAGTTTACCAAGCTCGCTCTTAAACACATCAGGATAGATATGCATCCACTTGTCATTAGCTATTTGGGCAACAGTAGGGGCACAGGAAGAATCAGGAGTAGGTGCATCGTAAAAGTGAATTAGTGCGTTATGGGACACCACCATATCGGGATGATTTGGGTCCAGTATAATGTTAAGGGCCCCCTGCTCATCCCACCCCAACAGGTTTGCCCCCTCTTCTACTACAAACACGGTTCCCCTTGTCAGATCAGCACCAAAAGCTAAACTTGCTACAAATTTTCCTAACACATCCACTCTTTTACCCCCATAAGCAAAGATCTTGATGTTGGACTGTTGCAATTGGAGACCCTCAAGTTTACTAAAATCCTTCACGTTGATGAGGGTAAAAGGAGAGCCAGAATCAGCAAGAAAAGTAAGGCCAACTCCATTTACCCCGATTTTGCATGAAGGAGATTTCCTCTTCAGAGACCCACCCAAAGAAGATAGTTCTACAACACCTTCAGTATGTGACAATGAGGGAGACAACATTAACAATTCATAATTCTCATCATCGGAATCCAACGGGTCCTCTGCAATGGCCTTCACTACTTGTGAGGGATTTTTCTTAGCTGTGACAGCCTTACACATTCGAGAGTAATGACCCTTTTTTCCACAATTATAACACGTTTGGTTTAAAGCAAAGCAAAACTTGGCATTTCCTAAATGGGATTTGCTCCCACAACGGAAGCACATGACTTCACTTTGTTCACTTCTGGATTTGGAGAAGTGTGTAGTCGGGCGCACAACATTGGTGTTGGACCCCTTCAACGATTTAGCGATAGGTTTGGCATTTAACAATTTGACCTCACTAGATGAGGCTGTACAACTCATTTCCTTTACACAGAATTGAGAATGTTCGATACTCTTGGCCAACGTGAGTGCAGTCTCTAAATCAGGATCATCTGAAGATAATAACTTTTCTTGGATTTTCTTGTTAGACGTCCTTTCAATTAATTGGTCGCGAATGATTTCATCCCTAAACTCCCTGTAGTTGCAAGTAACCGCTAGACTTCTAAGAGCAGCGACAAAATCGTCAATGGACTCACCAGGAATTTGAGCGCGTTGTTGAAATTTGTGGCGCTCGAGGACAACATTTCTTATGGGACTGAATCTTTTGCTCAAAGTTTTTACAATGGAGGCATAATCGTCGACAATGAAGGAATCACCATCATCACCACCACTTACACGAGTGCTTACCATTTCCACAGGTAAGGTTTTCAAAATGTTCCTACCCTCAGTGCCTAAATAGTAAATTAACAACGCTTTCTTCTTTTTCGAAGTGAAGGTTTCGCCATCAATAGCCTCTAAATGTGCATCAAATGTATCCTTCCATTGTTCCCACCGAAGAGGTGGTGTACCTGCAGATTGCAAAAAGGGTGGAGGTGCGGTAATATGATCCATGACTTGGCGTGGGTGAGTTGCTGCCCAACGTCAACACAATACATAAAAAAACTTGGAATGTATGGCTTTGCAGTAAGCCCAAGGTGTGGCTATGCAGATAATAAGTAAAACTGTGCCTATCAGCGAAAACACGACAGGCGCGTCAGGAATCTTCGCAAAATGTGGCAATTACAGATATAATTAAGGCTGTGCCTATCAGCGAAGGCATGACAGAAAATTCAGGTAGTGACAACAGAAGAATATTACTCAAGCTGTGCCTATCAGCGAAAGCCTAACAGGCATGTTTGGAATCCTCACAAAATGTGGTTTTGGCAGATAGTGATTAGAGCTGTGCCTATCAGCGAAGGCACTTAGGTGAGCGCAACGGTGTTTCAAGGAGGTATGAGACCACAGCTGTGCCTATCAGCGAAGGCACGACAGAAAACTTCGCGTTCGAGATTTCCGTTGCCGGGCAACACAGTGACGAGAAAATGCCCAAAATGGCCGCACGCAGCGAGATCACGCAGCGCGGGGCGGCGCCAGGCAAGTCAGGCAGGAAATTCTTCAACGATGCGCGTCATGCGCAGTGCATCCAAAACGTTACGAGGGAGGCGCTCACCACAATTTCGCGCTCCCGTTGCCAAACAGCGACAAAAGTACCTGAAATGGAAGAGACGATCAGGATCAACCTCCCAGGAACCTCCAGCGACGGGAGGCAATCGAGGAACAGCCAAACGTGGACAGCACCACTGCAGAGGAGGAAGAGCCGCGCAGGACGGGTCAAAAGTCAGCAGGTTCACGGGAGGCCGAGGACAGGACAACTGGTCAACTCGTCGCCAATGAAATGAAGTACAGACGGCTGCAGGTAAGTACAACGTTTATTGTGTCCTTCCAAGGCGACTCCCAGGCAGCAACTCCCGTCCGAGGAACGACCCATTCTAGAATAGAATCCCCATAGCACGAGCTCACACATGAGCTCCAGATCCCAACAGACTGGTCCTGAGGAGCACAGCAGGATGGGCTCCCTCATCCCGACTATGCCCTTGTCTGCATCATCATCTTTTCCTGCCAAACGCCTGTACAGTTTCATGGGTGCGAAATTGCTGCAGCGATGGCACCTGCCTAGCTTGGCCCCTCGTGAGTTATTAGTGCTTTGTGCATTTGATTGCACAGCCTTCAGCAAAACACCAGTCTTTTCTAGACTCACAAAAGCAGGAAGAATTATGAGTCGTCTCAACCTTCAGAGAACATTGACATGGAAGGGGTGAGAGGAGCTGGGAATGCAGGAAAGGATTATAGAAACTTAGCAAGGATATTAGTCAGGAATAACCCAGTATCTATCTACAAGTGTGGTAGACATCAATAGTGTTGGGAAGTAGAGAGACTGGGTGCATGTCAGAATTCTGCTGCTGTTGAGATTCTTGGGGTGTGGACATCAGGGAACGAGATCAATGTCATGGATACAATAGAACTCCTAACTTGTAAATGTCGGTCCTTAGGTTGGAAAAAGAATTGTGGTACATGTGAAGAACCAAAGCGAGTACTCCATTTCCAGGAACGTTGTATGCCCCAAATAACTTTTGCTGGTGGGGACTGTCACTATATTACATTTACTTGATAAGTATTTAGTTTTAATATTGTTTAAACTTTGAGATATAGCCATTTGTCAGAATTGTGCGTTATTGTGCCTTAATTACGCTAAATTCACAGTATCTAGCTTGAAACTGAGCAATGGCTAACATCAACTGCCTGCTAAGTACAGTAACACCAGTGCCACCACTAGTTAGCAAGGAGAAACAGGTACATGAGCTGACTTTTGTAACTGCTACATAGAAGGCCTTGCCAGACATGTTTTTCTTTTGTCTACTCAAGCGGCAAAGCAACATTCTTTTTACTCTTGCTCATTTTTTCTACTTCTGTAACGAAGTCTGAACCACTGGTGATCCAGCTTTAGAATTGACTGTGCCTTATAGCACCTCTTCAGAACAGGCTTTGAAGAAAAGGTGCCTATTCACCGGAGAGTGACTTCCCAGTGGCATTTCCTTCTAGTAAAGGTGTTTCCTAGTTCTGTAGTTTTCTATACATAGATGTCTTAGACTTTTTCACCGGGAAAGGTGGTACTCTTTATACACCTGTCATTATTCTGGTGGTTATGGTGGATTCTATTTAAATTATAATATGTTCCGATGATTTAGTCCGAAAGTGTTGTAACGGTTCCTCTGTCAGAGGCGTACTGAAGTTTAAATTAATTCAAGGACCATCTGTGTTAGTCCTTCTTTAGGTGGACTCCTCAAACATCATGGCTGGTTGTCCTCCTTGGTACTGTTCAGATGCTCGCTATGTACGTGCAAAAGAGCGTCTGATCTTATTGAAACTCATTTTGCTAATAAATCCATAATACTGGTGTGCAGCGTTATCGTTGGAATGAGTATAGTAGTACGAAACCTAAATTAAGTGAAGGCATCACCCCTAAAGAAACTGACGGACAATAGAAGCCAGATGTTAGAGCTCATTTGAAAAACATATAGTATACTCCGATCCTGGCTCTGTTATTCCCAGAAAGTGGGTCCCTGCTGAGTTATAGTAGGGTTTTGCGACACTAAGTCTAGAACAGTCTCGCCACCCACGATAGGAAAGAAAATTGGGCGTCAAATGTCATACATGTTTAAAGTCAAGGAAGTAACAAGCTGGGTTTCGTCCCCAAATTTCATCAAATATCTGCAGTGAGTCATTTAGTTTAAAAATTAGTGTTTTGTTTGAGGCCATTGTCATCACAACAGTCTTTCATTGCAGGGGGTGCAGAAATCTTGCTTCAGCAGAGCATGCATATTTTTGCTGTTCCCAGGGCAGAATCCAACCATCATTTTGAGTGTAATTGAGTATAGCCAACTCCATCAAAAGTTGGCAGGTGAGTTCACTGGTGTGGGTCAGTTTTTTCCAGATCGTTGCCCAGAATTCCCTTAAGACCATAGGACATGCACTGTGTCTTCTCCAGGCCCTTTGCATCTCCAGCAGGCATCGGTTGCTGCGAAGTGGGCCTGAAACAATTTGTGGGGTGACCAATGCCATTCTGGCAGAATGTTGCAATAGCTGAATTTCTTTCTCTCCTACTGGAGGCGTTTATGGTGCATGGCCACGCTTTGTGTGTTAGGACTGTTTGCAGGTGTGCTCCCCAGCACAGAAAGAGTTTTGCGTATGCCAGTTTAGATTACATTTTTTTAATCAGCAAACCATAGAGTTGCAAAATCAGCTTCTAATGAGCCCCCCGTTTTTGGAGGTGCATATGTATTACAGACTCTCATCTCACTCCTGATAAAGAACAGTATTTAAGCACATCTGTAATTGGTGATATAGTAAGACTAAGCTATTATCCAGGTAGTATTCAGCACTTGGATCCTGAAAAGGCCTCAGCCTTCCATGTGACATGGAAGTCCCCATGTGCCTTTCTGTTTTCATCTTCGCCAAAGGAGAGGTCAGTCTCCTACCAAAAGATCGTCTTCATTCCAGATGGGTGCTTGAAAGTGGAAGAGGTTATCTTGTCAAAGAAGTTTATTTGTTTTCTTCCTTATCTGGAGCTTATTCGAAATGAGAAAGTTGTTCTTGGCTTCTGTTCCTAAGATGAAGCATTTGCACTCCTTTTATGCCATCCCAAATGGCCTTTTCAAGTATCACAAAGTCCGGCGTTTCTAGCTCTGTGCTAAGGTAACAGGCCATTTGCAACAGGTGTTGGTCGTAGTAGTATGCGGTGATGTTTGGTAATTGGAGGCCTTCCGAAGTAGTCATTGTACAACTTCAGCATTGATTGTCTGGCTTTTTTGTCTACGTGCCAAAAATAAGATTTGACCATTAGGACTATATGACACATTTGCTGACTCGGGATTGTTAGAGTTAGCATACCTAGTATATAGTTCAAATAGGGCACCACACCATTTTGTCTGTACATGTCCCAGAGTGACAGTTGCATTGTGCTCTATTTTGCAAAGTCTCATTGCATTTTTTCAATCAAGGCTGATATGTTGACCGTAACCACTGTTTGAATCGAAGGGCTTAGCAAGACTCCTAGGTATTTCATTTGGTTTGGTTACACTAAAAGGGTAGACTTATTAAGGATACCACTGTAGTACTTTTCATTGTGGAAAGAGTCTCACTGTTAGCCCAATTAACTTTATAGCCAGAAAAAGATGAGAAAATGTTGATGATACCAATTAGAGTCAGTGCTGAAGATTCTGGAAAGGAAAGGATCAATAGGATGTCATCTTTATACAACATTAATTTCAGGGTTTCTGCAGCTGTTATGCCTTTTATATTTTCAGAGTTGAATATTGCTGTTGCCAGCAGTTCCAGCACAAGCAAAAAGATCTGGGGGGAACAAAGAACGCCATTGACTGGTTCTGCGGCAGATGGGGAAGTTTTTGGAGTGAACTCAATCACTAATTATTTTAGCTGTTGGGCCGTTGTGCAGCCATTTTGTCATGGCGATGACATTTTGTCCAATATCCATTCTTTCCATGGTCCTAAATAAGTAGCCCCAATGCACGCAATCAAAGCCTTTCTCTTAATCAAGGGAGAGGGCCACTCTCTTGTTATTGTCTGTCCTGGAAATCCATAGCTGGTGCAGGAGGGTTTGTAGGTGGTTTTGTGAAGACTAACCTGGGATGACACCCACCTGGTTTTTATGCTCTATGTGAGGTATCACTTTTTTAAGCCTGTTTGCTAACACTTTGGAGAAGATTTTTATGTTTCTGTTGCTCAGTGATATTGGTCAATAGTTGGTGTAGTGCGTTTGGTCTTTTCCAGGTTTTGGAATCACCGTTCTGTAGGCTTGTAAGCTCTCTGCTTTTAGACCTCCTTCTGACTTTGCTGCCTGAAATATTTCCCTCAATGAAAGAACTGATTGTTCCACCAAAATGTTGTAAAATTCAAGTGGGAAGCCGTCTTTATCAGGGGCTTTACAGGTAGGCATGTGTTGTCATGAGGCTTCCTAAGTATATTGCCCACGTGGTTGTACAGCACCTGTATGGTTGCCAGGCGAAAAGCCTCCCTGCTTTTTCGATTTGCTCATAGTTATTAGTTTTGTTTCTGTTGAGGGCTTTCCCAGTTTTCTGTGAGAGGAGGATATTAAGTTCATATTTCTTGCGAGCCAAATTTTTTAAATGGGAGGCTTTTGGATGAGCTTTAAAGCGGTTGTGCACTGTTTCTATCTCTTTCCAATTGTCTCTCTGTTTTGGTTTTTTCAGATCATGTCAGCCAGATTATGTATCTTGAGGCCTCAAATGTACGCCTTCCCTGTTGCCCATAAAGTTTGTTTTGACGTGACAGAATCTTCGTTCAAGGATAAATAGTGTGGCCTTCAATTCCTTCTTTTTATCCAGCTGCTGATGGTACTCGCTATTAATTCTCCATGATCATCGTGTGGTAGATTTGTAAATCATTGTTAATGGAATCAGAGTGTGATCTGGAAATGAACCTTCTCCAGTGCTACAGTTTACAATTTTAGGCAGAAGTGTTCCGTGCATCAGGAAATAGTCCATCCAGGTCTCTGCACCGTGCGGGCATGACAAAAATGTATATATTCTCTCTTCGCTGGATGCTGTAAACGCCAAGGATTGACCACTGAGGTGGTCTGACATAGTCTTCTAAAAGGCCCCTTTCATTATTATTCTCAGTCTGGTCTATTGGAGTGATCTGGAATGGAATCGATCATGAGATTTCAATCTCCTCTTATTATTGCTGCTGAAGATTGGAAGTCCACTTGTGTTCTGTTCAGCTGAGCAAAGAAAGGAGTTTTCATCATATTCGGTTTATTACATCGAGCCCACTGTAACTGTCTGAGCATATATTGATAGCTTGACGAAGACATACCAACCATATGGATCTGACCATATTTTGCATAATCAAGCTGGAAGGTTCTTGTGGACGAGAATTGCTACTTAGTTGTTTTAGTAGGGAGTTGTATCAACAGCCATTGAATCTGATTTGAGTTGTTCTAGAAGCCGAAAGACCTTTTCCACCTAGACTTTCATTTGGCAGATTCCACCAAAGACCAGTGGGTCTACTAGAGTAATGCAATGTCAGGTTTCTTGGATCTTAGGTAAGTTATTACTTTTTTCCTCCGTAGGAAGATTGTCCTGCAATTGACATTCATTTCCCATATTGTCAAACGCCTGGTGATCGACATTGTTCTTAAGTTAGTGCCAGTAGTAGGCATATGAGAAGTAGGAATGTAATGGTAGGTTCTATCATAGCAAGTGATCTGTAGAAAGTACTTTATACTGGTGGGTTTCTCTGAGAGCCGCATGCTCTGCAAACATTCGAATGTTCCCGTAAAATGCCATTCAAAGGTATAATAGCAGGGGTGAGGCTGGGAGCTCCCTTTTTTATGGTTTGAGGGGTGAGTGGGATTTATCTCAATCCTTGGGAAAGTATATTGTTCTTTGTTTCTCAGTTTTCCAGACCCTCGGATGTTTACCAGTAGCGTCAACCCTGGCTTCTTCTGCAGCAGTGCTGCAATGGTCCTTACTGAGGGGGATACACCTGTGTGTAATGTATTTGTTTCCATGTCTGCTAGTAGTGCAGGTTATGTGTATGTAATCTTCAGCATCTCGAGGGTCATGACATTCTTTGGTCTTTCCATTAATGGTGAAGATCATTACATCTGGATGGAGTAGACCATAGCAAATGCCATTTTGTTTAGACATTGGTCTTAAGTCCAGGCACTTCTTTCACAGTATATTTATGTCATGCGAAACGTCTTTTGAAGACACCATTTTTGTTTCTTTGTATTCATATGGGCCGGGGTTTTTAGCTTCTTGTAGTATGAGCTGGACATGTTGATAACACTGGAGGCATGCAATTATAGGCCTAGATGCCAAATTTTTAGCAAGTTGGCTTTTATAGGTCCATGGGTCCTCTCAAATCCTGGTTGTGGACTAAAGGATAGGATTTGAAGGCACAGAATTAAAATACACTAAGCAGTGACTCGTGTCCTCTCCTTCCTTAGATTCTGGTATGCCATGGATGCGAATATTAGGTCTACTACGGTCTTTTACATCTGTGATTTTATTGTGCAGTGTCCATAATTCTGCACCCCAATCTGGAGTCTCCATTGATTTTGGCTCTAAGGCTGTGAGCCTCTGTTCCAAATTGTCTCAATGGGAGTGAATCACGGACATGTCCGAGCGCAGTGACTTAAGCGTGATGGCGGTTTCTGTAGAAAACCGTTCTAATGAACCTAATGTAAGCTTGATCTCTTTCAGCTGTTTCAAGAGGGGGGTTAAAGGAGAATGGCTCCTTTGGGGCGACTAGAGCTCGATTCAGCTTCTTCTGAAAACAAAAATTGCAGAAAGGCCTCCTTTTTGGATACTGAACTCGAGAATGATGCAGGTTGGAATACAGAGTTAGTTTCAGGCAGGCTAAGATGCCCCAACTTGTCATTTATAAGCCCAATACTGACATTAAAGGTTCTGATTGCATGTGAGACACTTGTGTAGCAAGGACAATGGGAGCACTTCAATTGTCCTGTGTGGTTCTCTGCTAGTGGATAGCAAGCATTTACCGGGGTTTAGAAAACACTGTTTAGTCCAGAAAGATGATTGGAGCCCAGCCCCTAAATGTTAACTTGATTCCTACTGTTGAACCGCATTGCAAGCTATTATCACAGGTTGCAAATAAATTGTAAATTCATTGCTTGTACGTATGTCCGTTGTCTTTTATGGCTCCCAATGTTCTCTTACTCTAGGGGGGATACAGATACATCGGGAAATTTAATAATTTTACAGGATTGTGTATAGCGCTTCTCTTGCCAGCTTTTAATGCATCTCCACTGCTATAAGATGGCGTTTTTTGGGGGGGGGCATTAACATTAGGCACAGGCGCTTGCTTGCAGGCAGATCCAAGTTGGCAGTTATAGGCACTTCTTGATAACGGATCTCGATCAAATTATATAAAAAAAAAAAAACAGACCCCTTGATGCATTGCATTGCCACCAGCTGCGCTTGCAGCTCTAGTTGGTCCCTTACCGGGTGGTTGTTCTCTCTCTCTCTCTCTCTATAGAGGCAAGTTCAGAATGGACTGTTGCTCGATCGCTTCTTTGGCAGTGGCCTACCATTTTGCACTGGCGCCGGCAGCACCAGCACGTCCTATATTAAGCTTTATGTTGGTCCTTTTACCTTTGGGAGCACCGTCTGGGGCCATTAGAAGCTGCTGCGCACGGCAGACTTGGGCTGCGCTAGTAGTGCGTCAGGCGTCCCTACAGTGTGCTTGTTTCCAGCATTCTCTCCAAGTTCTATTTTCAGGGGGGTAATCGCATCATCTGACCCCTGGGTGAGTTATGAGGGTAGGCACCCTAACTAGACAATCTAAAGCAGGGTAGGGTAACTGAAAATTAACTTCACACGGCAGGTTAGCTAGGTGCTTTTTAAGAGGCAGCCAACTTCCTTTGGGCCACGCTCTGCCCCTGTCCTCACATTCACAATTTGTACTCCCTTCGACCTTGCACAACTGTCCAATGCGGCTCCTCACCTTGAAGACCGTTTTCCCCACTTCCATAACATCAGCGGTTGAGTGAGCTCCCAGCCCTCTCTCTCAACCTGCTGTACACAACATTCTTTCAAGGCAAGCTGGTGCCAAGGACATGGGCCTCCTCCTCCCAAAACATCCCCCTCCTAGCTTTGTTTGCTCCATCTCACCCCCTCGAAGAGGGAGGAGAGATTACATCAGCTGGATCCCAAACGAGCTCTCGGCTTCTATATTGATGTTACCAGAGAACATTGTGTGGCAGATTGTCTATTGAATTTGTAGGAGCGAAGAAGGGCAGAGCAGTGCAGAAAAAGACCATTTCATGTTGAATCATTCTTTGCATCAAAATCTGCTACCCACTGGCTATGAAACAACCTCCAGAAGGCCTGCTGGCACATTCCACCAGAGCACATGCTGCTAGCAGTGTGCTAACATGCAGAGAGTCTGTTCACTACGTTTGCCAGGCTGCTACATGGGCGTCTCTCTACATGTTCAAAAAGCACTACTGTCTGGACAGCCAGGACTGACGAGAAGGGCATTTTGCCCACTTGGTCCTGTAAGACTTGACGTGAGCCAGTTGACTGAACCACCTCCTGGGTGGTACTACTATGGTATCTATTCAAGAGTGAGAAATCTGCAGTTTGAAGTATCTATATAAAGAAGTTACTTACCTTCAGTAACGCTCTTTCTGATGGATATTCTATCTAACTGCAGGTTCCTCACGGACCCTCCTTCCTCCACATTCTATGAACTGGGCTCTTTTTAATCTAAAAAGGTCCAATTCAAGGTCTAGATATCAGTACATTGATCAACAGCAATCTGCTTTTGGGCTCTGCGTCTGGGGCGTGGACAGCTTCGAAAGCAGCTAACTTTTGGTGGCACTTATTTCTGGCTGCACACATCACTGCCAAAGCAGAATGACACCACCTACTGGCATACAGGGGTACTGCTTGAAAATGTTCGGATTGTCTGACACCTGGAGGAGTATTAAAAAGGTGAGTTATCTAATACTAAATAGAGTATCTACCATAAAGAGCGTTACTAAAGGTAAGAAACATGTTTGTCTGACCAAATTGTTTTAGGCACTTCCTATAGAGATGTTGGCTCTCCTTCCGAAGAATGAGAGCATACAGGCTTTTTTACCTTCTTCAGATCCGCCACCACAGCCATTGCTCTTGAAGGAGAAATAATCTTAAAGCACTGGAGGAATTTCTGGAGGCACCAATTTCTGAGCCCTCTATTTCAAAGTCTGTGGATAATATGTAACAGGTCCCGAAGGATGACCCCGCTTTCTGACTGAGCACCTTCAAGTTTAGGCTGCCATTTCATCCTTCCCCAACCACTCTGCTACTGCCATTGGATCTGTACGAGTGGCCACTTCCCCAGGTCTGTTCCTTTTCCTATCACAGGGTGTTCATTCTTAAAGCAGAAAAGCTTGTTCAGGCAGCTCCAATCGACCAGTGAATGGAAAGTTGAATGAGCAATCGCTTGAGACTTGATGTTGACTAGGTTTGGATCTCTGTGAAATGGCCTCATGCTGCATTGATCATGGAAATTCCTGTAATCTCTACCCTAGTCAACCTTTTCCAGAATGACCTTTTTAAGATCACGGATATCTATTTATTAGCACTTTACTGTAGCTCAGATTAGATTTGATTGGTGATAAAGCGTTTTCCATAAGATAAGTAAGCAGAAGAAAACAAAAGCAAGTGGCATGGCGCATGGATGCTTCGCATAATTTAGATGGGTGAGCAGAAAATAGGGTAGTGCCATAAATAATCTAAAGACAAGGTATAATGATGTTGGACTTTATCAATTCTTAATTCAACAATGCAGCTCTTAGTGCTCAGACAGGAACCTTAATAAGAGAGGTTGCAATATATGCTTATCTAGATGGCTACAGCCTGGCCTCTGCAGGTCCAGTTCCCAGAAAACCTTTCCCAATCGTCAAGGTTGTGATCTTCGTCTCCTCCTGAGGCAACATCTCTTTTCCATGCAAACACTGTGTGTCAGCGACTCATTCCTGAGAAGGCAGTGTTTGCCCCCTCAATCTCGTTGGCTGCTCTGGCAACTGCTATGACTTTCACAATCGGGTCACATTGCAGGGGCAACTGGCTGCAGTTTTATGACTGGTCCGTCCCCTAAGGCATCAGCCATCTCACGGACTCTCTGGGTGCCATTTCCTTCTCTAATTACCTGGTAGAGTCTGGATGCACATAGGCAATTCCAAACCTATTTGTCAGTCATTGAACCTTCAGGAATGGACCGTCCTCAACTGGGTCATGAAGTGTTACTCACAGTGCTTAGGAAGAGGTGTGGCGTCGCGGCCAGGGCGACTGACGCTGGAATCTGGGGCTCACGGTTCGATCCCCGGCACCGGTGGCAGGTCAGCCCAGCACCATGTGACTCTGGGCAATAGCTTGCTTAATCTTCCCGACGGCCCCCAGCGCCGGGATGCCTTCGGGTAGCTGTTCGTGCTTTACAAATACTGGATTTACATTTTTTTTTTACACAGTGCTTAGTTTGGTGGTAGGGCATCAACTCTCGTTTTTGGGGACCAGGACTTCTTTTTCATCATCACACTATGACCCTGAGAAAGAAAGAGCAAAGCACAAAAGTGAGACAGAAGGAGGAATAGAAAGGTAGAAACACATTGACAAAGGGAGAAAGCAGGGATGAAAAAGAAACTCCAGGAGTGACAAAAAGTGGCAGGAAGTGCAGTGTGGTGGAAGAAAAGCCATAAGATTCAATCAAAACAAGGTAGTCTTAGTATTCAACAACCAAGTCAGTCTGCAGTGCTAGCAGGGAATTCATAACAAAAATACTGGGCCTCTGCACTTGTTCTTCTACAAAATAAGTACTGGTTTCCTTTCGACTGCCTTGCTTCCTTCTAGATGACCCAGTCCAGATATCTGAGGCAAACTGAAGATCAGGAGTTCAAATTCTGGAAAGGCAGATCCAGACTTCCTTCACACTTAAATTGAGTACTATTATATTTGGTATTAGGACATATGTGCTTGATACTGTTGAGAAGCCGCAGAAGTGCAGAATTAAGCATTATATATAACAAGTTGTATGTGTCCTCCCGATCAATGTTTTTCTCAGCTAATGCATAACCTGTTTTAAATGATGGCACCCTGGGATGTGACTCTGCTTTCATGGAAAGCAGTCTCTTGCTAGCAAGTATAAGCATGAGCTGCATGATTGAGGCAGAGGCCACTCAATATCCACACCCAGTCTTTTTGCATCTTCCCAGGTCAAGACTGATGAGTTGTTGCATAGCATACATTTTTCATCTTTCCAGGCAGAACCGGATTATTGAAGGAATCTAAACCATCACACAGACAGGCAGCTTATGAAGAAATAGCTGTCAGCGGTGTGGACCTGTGCCGGACAGGGAATATTTATGAAAAGTCTTCCCTTCTTCCAACAGGCTAAGACAAAACGTTTAGCCAGAACAGTTATTAAATCATGGTATGTTATCTACCAACCTAGCGTACTATTGCCTGTTGCCAGTGATTTCTTCATCTGTCTGTAAGAAGACATGTATTCTGAGTGTTGGTTACCACAAGGACACTGCAGCCAAGCATGTGGTCCTGGGGATTAGTAGCTGGTAAGCAGAGGTCAGTTCCTACTCCTTCCTTGCACAGTAGTTGCAGGAGGAAGCGCGTGCTCTTCTCCCCACCAAGATGAGGACATTACCTACTGCTAGACCACGACTGTGTTCGACCATTTTGATGAAACCTCTAAGTAAGACTCAATCTTTGTCTCAGTCATTTTACTCTGGCTGGGCCATCAGCCATGCAGACCTCTGAAGGATTCTCCCGCTCAATCTCCAAACTAGATTATTAGGCTCGCAGGCACAAAATGAGTCCAAGGCCTTCGACCGCTGGAACTCAGCTTTCACCTACAACATTGGAAATATGTGCTAATAAAGATTTCGGAATTTAAATGTACACTAGGAAATTTGCAAACCCATTGTTTTTTGCTTGTCTGATTATTTGAAACACTAATATAAAGTTTGCTGGCAAAAATTTAACAATACTGCCCATTTTATTTTTTTATTTCTATTCCAGAAGTAGATCCCGCCCCCTGTATCCCTTTTTAGACTTATTGTTTCTTGGATACATAGAGTGGGCTTTGGGTCAGACGCTTGCTGGATTGGAGGCCTGTTTTCTATCTGAGTTGTCACCTCTTGATTTGATGCCTTTTCCTTGGTTGTCTTTCATCCTTTCATGGCTGATGCTGCTTACATTCTCTTTTCTTTTTGCGTAAGCTCTCCATGGGAGTACATGTATTCTCTTGCCTGTGCTCTCCTTGTCCTGTCTTTCCCTACACTTTCACAAATATAGGAGAGGGGTCCTCCTCACCAAAGGGACAGGACACCAAATAGACACTTCTGTCAAAAATAAATTCCCTTTGGGTTTATTTTAAGCATCCAGATCCACACTATCATGCATACACATTAATATCATCCATACACTATATGCATCACCAACCTTAAATGGAAACCAAAAGAATGTGTTATGAGAAATACAATATTTTTTATTCTTGTTTCATGCTCTGTATCAAAATCAATAAGTTAAAAACCTTTTTTTTAATTAAAAAAAAACTGAGTTTCAGAATAATGCATATGTAATTACTGCACTTCAAATATCAGCATTGGTTAAAACGATTAAAAACAACAACATATGAGACTATCAAGATACAATTGTAAAAATCACAGAGTGGAGAATCAAAATGGGCACACCAAGTGCATAGCACTAAACTTGATAACCCAGGTTCTACACTTTTCCAAATGTGCTTCCTCCTAGTAGAACGAGGTGGTCTCTTGGGTGCACTTCTCAAAGCAAAGCGACGCGTTTCAGTGGCATAAGCTGATAGACCACCTTCTTCAGGCTTACAACAACCATTAACGATCTCCCAACACAATCTATAAAAACAATATATAAAAATAATTTTTACAATGTTATCCTTCTCAACAAACGCAATATGCATTTTACATAAACTTTAATTTAACCAATGTCAAGTTATACACAATAAAATCTAAATCATTTCTCAACACATTAAAAAAGATAAAAACATATTATATTACAGTTTTGGTTCCATTTAGGTGACGCTAATTAAACAAATCATCAACATCCATACGCAAACATACAATCGTATGTGACTCAGGGTTGATACCTACCCGAAAATTAAAACATCAATGTAATTAGGGGATGTGGTGACTCCTAAACAGGTGGCTGTTCAATCCACATGTACCCCACAGAGTCAGTCAGAGGAAAAGGCGTGAGCATCTGCTCTACTAATAATGCCTAAAGATAACAATGAAAGGGGATAAATATGAATACATGATCTCTCCCTCCTAATGCCAAGTTCCAAGCCCTGAGAAAAGGGATATATATATAAAACTCTACCTTCTTTCTAGCGTTCTTTTCAATAAACCACAGCGGCAATGATTATAGATTGATTAAAAGGTCGATCATCTCTTCTATCCTGGAGTATTTCAACAGTGCTATAAGAAGAAAACAGGGATATTTGAAGTGCAGTAATTACATATGCATTATTCTGAAACTCAGTTTTTTTTTTAAATTAAAAAAAAAGGTTTCCCTACACTTTGCCTGTACCCCCTTCGCTCTACATTTTGCTTTCCTTCCTCCCAGCTCGTCCATTGCTTCACCCTCCTTTCCCCACCATAGATTTTATTTAAAAAAATTACGTCCAACCCTGCTTTCTTGTTCCTCCCCAGTTGCTGGCCCCATCTTCTGCCAGTCTCCCACTTGATTTTTCTATTTTTAAACTTCCCTGTGGCCACTGCACCATCATCGGGCGTCTGTCTTAAATGCTTTTTACCCATTTTAGTGGGCAACGAGAAATTGGTTTGTATGATTTTAACAAACCCATTCAATGATGGCCAACACAGATGAACTATGCAAGGCCATCTATGAATATGACTGTTAAATATTGAAAATGCATTCAAAGATGTGAGCATCCATGGCGGCCATCTTTGAGTGAGTTTGTTAAAACATTACTAATGCATGCAGAGATGGCTGCCATGGACGTGCATGTATCCTTGGCAGCTATTTTTGAATGTATTTGTCCTGTTTTAACACATTAATTCAAAGATGGCCACCACAGAGATGCACGCATCTGCGGTGGCTGTCCAACACAAGAAAGGAGCACCAAGGTAACTAGGTTTCACTACTGAGAACAATTGGCTTTGCCACCGCTTGTTTATTCCTTATCTCTAGGGGATTAGTAGTCTCTACTCCTGCGTATACCATCTCCCTCTTTTGTTGATGTGTTGGAGTGAATACCCTACAATAAAATCTTGCCTTACCATGGCTAGCGCTTATTACTTGTGTCACCCCTCTTCCGCGTGCACACTGATTGCAGCCCTGGGTAGCTGCTGCATAACTGCCTTCACCATCTCATAAGCTGTGGTGTTCAGTTCCTGCAGGCTTTCCTCAAGGGCGAGTGACTATACCGATTCTAGGAGAATCCATCGGGCCGCCACCTGGAACACAGACTCGGCAGAATGGTACTCAGCCCGAGCCTCGTTTTGCACTTTAGCTTAGTGAGCAAACAGTCTTCAAGCCTTCTAGTTGTCTGCTGCAGAGTTTGAGTGCCCTTCGTAATCATGTTTTCTTTTTGCTGTTATCATTATTTTTGAATCTACATTCAAAGTTTTTTTTTTTTTAATGAATATTTTTTTAAACTTGAAACGTCCTGGAATTCTGACTGCACTTCGCTTTCTCTCCCAAGATATCTTGAGTGATAAAAAAAGTCTTTGTTTAGGTGCCCTGAGTCTAGCCGATATGTTTACATTCGCGATTAAACCTATCCCAGTCAGTCGTGTGTTATGGCTGGGAAACAAGGGAGATTAACAAATGTTTTTAGTTTCCATGAAGTGAACGGTTAGCTGCTTATCTACATTTATTTTTTCACATATTGAGAGCTGAATAGAACAGTTGTATTCAAGAGTGGCTATAGGAATACACAAATTAGCCAGTTCGAGGCATGTGTGCTGTAGATACACATGCTTTGCATACTCCTGCCATCTAGTGTTGGTTCCGGGTGTTTGCAAGTTGTTTTTCTTCGAAGAAGTCTTTCCTAGTCACGAGGTAAGGTGACTCCTCCTTTCAGTGATAGTGTGCATGGTCATCGACTCCATTATTAGATTGTTTTTTTCCGCCATCGGGTTCGACATTTTGCATGTTGCACTCTGCAACTGCGTTGAACAAAAAGGTTTCCCCTATGGAGGCCAGAACACTTAATATCCCGCTTACTACGGTACCAGTCCTGGATATTGAACTGATGTGGATGTCACAGATGCCGACATTGCTGTGAAGCCTTTTGCAGCTACTCTTTCATTTGAACTTCGAGCTAAATCTCAGTTTATAAAGAGGTCAGTCATTTTTACAAAGGTTTTCTTCAAATGTTGAAGATTCATGCTGCACCCAAATTGACCAAGAAGACTATGGTACACAGACAATCTTCTCAATTGAAGGGAGTTTTGAAGAATTCTCTTGTTTCTCTCTGTTTTTCATTCAGGTCTGAGCAAGTTATATTTGTATGCTTGCTTCGGAAAAGACTGAGATTTCAGAAACATGATCTCTAAAGAGGTTGTAAGTGTTATAATGGGTGAATACGAGTGGTCTATATAAAGTAGATTAATCACGGGGACCCTCAAGCTTCTTGTTGGTAGGAGGTGCTAGGTTTTGCTTTACATCTGACTGCGGTGGGTCTGCAGGTCACTTGGTTATGTCAAGTCCTTATGCATTCTTAAGAAACCTGGAGTCATTAATAGTTTCTTCAAACATTTTCTGAGTAAATAAATCCTCCAACTTCACACATGCACTTTCACTGGTATTCTTATTTAGTGCTACAAATTATTGCTCGAATTCGGGGCCAAATCGAATTCGGGGCCAAACAAGTATCACATGGACATGGTCTGTGGATGATATTCTGAAGATGTAGCACTTTCAGAGTAGATAGTGTCACATTGGATATTTACTTGTACCAGGAAGCGTTACGGGTCAGCTAGCAAAATTGTTACTGAAGGCGTCTTGGAGCATTGCTCTAGTAAGACAGCTACAATAACTGCTTTTCTCAGTGGGCGGCTTTGCAGGAGAGTTGAAAGGCGGCTACTTGGTTTTTTTCTACATGTCTTTGTGAAAGATTGTATTTGCTGTGATGCTTAAGCAAATGCTTTGTTTGGAAAATTTGTGGCCTTGCATATCTTGTTGTATTTTCTCGTTTGTATTGGTTTGTTTGTATTTTCTAATATTCATCCATCCAAGTTCAGTAGGTTTTGATGGGACATCTCTTTAAAAAGAGATACTCGACGTAGAATCCATTATTAGAAAATGGACAAAACTTTGTAATGTTGGTTCTGGTAAGTGAGGTTTTCTTCACAGATCCCGTGTTCGATGTTCCTTAGAGTACTGTATTGCGCCTCTACAGCTGAAAATGTTTGGGAACTGAAAGACCTGGACATAGTGGTGGCATTCATATTCTAACGCAGTGTTGTGTTCATTCGGCACCCAGTGTGCCAGTGCATTGTTCTGGGGTATAAGGAGTTCTCCCTTTACACGATGAAAGTGAGACAAAATAATTCAAAGATCCATATGTAATGCAGACTCCATCTGAACCTATGCTACTAGAATTATGTAACTTTTAGTTTTTAAGAGCAAGAATTCCTCACTTATATGCAAATCTTATAGTGCATTTTTGACTGCAGATGGGTAAGTAAGCAGTGCAGACTGGATTTAATGTGTGGGCAGTGGGCTAAAGGTCTTCAGTTGCTTGTATGTACGGAAATGTCCAACTGCACTACGTAGATGATACTGTTTGGGCAGGCGTAATTTCACACTGTAATCTCTGTTTAACAAATGTATGCTAAGAGGCCTCCTGTCTCAGCTAGAGGATTGATAACGAGCTCTCTTTGCTTAGAAACCATTGCCCAGAAGTTACATTGCCCAACAAACAGTTGGTCACCACAAAGTGAAGCGGTTATGAGCCTTTCTCCTCTGCTTATATGTAAATTGAGTTTGGTCTCATTCCATCTCCGTGTTGGGTGGGTGGTTCCTAACTGAAAATTAGAATGTCCTCAAAGCTTTCCACCAGTTCTGCTGAAGCAGGTAGAATGGGTTTCGTCTTGCTCCTCAAAGTAAATAAGATAGCTTAACAATAGGGTGGCTTGCTTGCTCGTGCAATGGGAATCTGAAAAAGGTATTCTGGAGACGGTGTGATGTGAAGGTTCCCTCTCCTCATTATCAGACTTCTCTTCAGCACCTGTTTTCATTGACATCAGAAAATCCTTTCCCCATGTTTTCATAGTACATACAAATAAAGTGGCTCCCAATTCACAACTTTACACTCTATTTCTTTAAGAGACGCATGTAACTTCCCTTCATTGTGTCCATTTCCTGTTTCAGTAGCCTCTGGTACATTCAAGCTGTGACCCACATTGCTGCATTGGGTCTTTGTGAGCATATCAAGGCCTTGGCAGCAAGGACATCCTTTCTTAGGTCCATATTTAGAGTTTAGCAGTCAGGGTACTCTGTCATAAATGTTTTATTACATAATCGGTGGCGAATTTTGATGGAACATCCTATCGGTCAAATTCTAAATAAGGTCCTTAATGATCATCTACAAAACGTCCGCTAGTTCACAGGGTGCCTCGGGTCCTCCTTGAGCTGCACACTTTTCAACATTTGAAAATGTTAGCGGATATTGTTGAACCTTTTGGGTTTTTAATTGATCTCTTAAGCTGATAACACACTTGATTATATCCTTGACTCACGCGAATGAGAGGAGCCCATGCCAGTGTAGGAACGATATGACCATGGTGGTAGGAGAGTGTATGATCCTAAACTGCCTGGAGCTAAATGTAAGCAAAACTGAGCTAATAGTAGGAAATCAACTGCATTTGTGGGACTCTCACTGGTGGCCCATATAGACTAAGGAAACCTCCGACCCCCAAACAAGTGGTGAAAATCCTAGGCGTTAGGATAGATACTAAATTATGTTTCAACCAGCAAGTCATACCAGCGATGGCCTGTTACTTTGCTATGCTAAGAAGACTTAAGAATATTCTTGGAGTTTCTCCTTCTATATCCAAAGGACAATTATTCAGGCCCTCATGACGTCACACCTGATATAAGGAGCATCTTATATTTCTGCATTACTAAGGCCTCAAGGCAGGGACTTCATCTCATCAGAAATGCCACAACCAGATTGCTTGCACACCTCCCAAAATATTACTTGGCCTCTACTCAGCTGTGTAGCCTCCACTGGCTTCCCATTGAGAGACGTGTTCCTTTAAGGCGCTTTCCATCACTCCTCAAGCCCAAAATAACACTGGTCCTCATATTCTCAAACCAACCTACCTCCCTACCACTTCTGTTAGATCATCTGCCCGCAGTCTGGCTATGACTCCCCTTATCAATCTGACGAGATAGGGATGTCGCTCTTGATGTTCTATCTCCGATCTATTGACTCTTCTTAAACATCTTAAGACATGGCATTTTTTTTTTTGATGTGCTAGGGTCTGCATGCAGTATCTGTGACCGCTTTGAATCAGACGCGCGAAAAGCCCTTTACGGCAGCCTTGGGTGCTGTAAATCTTTTTAACATAACATGGTCAAGTGTCAATCTGTATCTTTAATCAGATGTAATGCGTGATGGTGGAGGTATGCCTCAAAGTCTGTCTTCTTTACAGCTTTATAGTTTGAAGCTGGGTATCATTTTGGCTGCTTGTATGTTTGAAGACCACTGCAGGTAGGGTTAAGATACTTGACAAAATTCCTCTTAAATGTGTTTCTTGATTACCATTTTTCTAAGATTCCTCGTTCACTGCCAGAATCAGAAGCATACTGCCTCCGTTATAATCAGCATACCTATAGCCATGCATTCTAGACACCAGGATGATGGCCTCATCCTTGATAGCAATAAAAACCACCTCAAACTGAAGAAGCATAATAGATTAGTAATTGAGCCACTCAACATGTCCCATAGCTAAGCAAGACTGCATGCATATACATCAGTATCCAAAATTGTACCCAAGGGCATCTATGAATTTTACAGGATGTAATCATTTTAAAGGGACACATCCCCAATATGTCACTGCATAGAGACAGATGTATGATTTTGTCAAGGGTAACGTAGTACAGCCATAGAGAGTGCCAGTGATACACAATTCTATTTTAAAGCCTCTGCATCTTTAGACAGCCAACGCCTCAAACACGGACTGCACATCATCCAGACATCAATGTCCAGCACCTACCTGAATTGACAGCTTCAAACTCCCCTGGACACAACCTCGCACTCAAGGAACATGTTGCCAAAAAAACAAAGACGGCCTGGTACCGGCTCTCTTTTCTAAAGAAGGTGAAGCGGTCTCTTCCACACAGCGCTCCCCTGCCTTTTCGCTAGGTTCGAGTTAGTTAGAGTTGATCCATTTGGGTCTTAAGCGGCCATTCCAAATGATTCAATTGCTATAAAAAAAGTGTTTTTATTACAAACCCATAGATGTCTCTTTCATAAAGTGGCCAATTAGGACTGCATCCACGTACAGTTAGTAAATCTTACTAAACTCCTACGTAGCCTTAAGCAGGATTTGGCCTGTTGCAGACCGTAACCAAGTTATTTTGCTTCACAAAGTAATCCTCTTTTATGATGTACACAAACCTACATCAGAATCGAGGTACATAACCGCGCTGGCCTATCCCGTTCAAATAACCTTGCATGATCAGGTGGGCTGGGAAGAAGTCGAAACGAGGGTGCACCTGTCTTAATCTTTGTTCACTGAAGGGCAGGAGAGTTGCTGCTGTCAGTTGTGAGAAACAGTTTCATTCTGGAAGGATTCAGTCTCCAGCCAGGCTGTTTTCAGACCCTGTAAACACCGGTGCATGCTTTTGTTTCACTGGATGTGAGTAAACCCTGGAGAATCCAGCTAGAAGCTAACCAAGATCGTTGACCTGGGATTGGCCTTTGCTTGAGGAGGGCTGTATCAGATAGTTAGACTCACAAGAGGAGCCATGCCAGAAATAAGGATCCCTGTTGGTACACATGGGTTTGTCCCTGCTGCAATACTTTTATGTGTTTCAGAAGCCTTGTTTGAACATTCTTTCCTTTTGAACCCAGTTGATACTTTTTTACTTTTTCTATTATTTTTAAACTTTGCCCTTTGAATTGATGAGAAAACGTTCCAGGTGATTGCCAATTGCAGGCCTAGTGCTTCTTAGCCATACCACTATCTTGATTCTTTCACACCTTCAGCAGTCACACTACACCCTTCCCACCCATATCTAACTTTATTCTTAAAGCTAGAGGTCTACATACACTGGGTGAGCTCTGGAGCTCAGGCCGGGAGATAGTGAACAATGTCAGAGAGTTCACACAAATTCCCTTGAACAGTGTTTGTATATGATGTCTTCACACCTTGAACCTTGACAGTTTCTTCATCCCTGACTTGCGCAAATGGTTTCCTGCAAGGGGGATCCGAGAGCGTAATAGCAGAACTTCTAAACAGACTGACATTCTTTTGGGAACAAGTAACAATTTGCTTTAGCCACTGACCTGACATAATAAATGCAAATAATATTAATAATGATCAAGTCTCGTCCATCTTCAGTTGAACAAATTAGACTTTTCAGTGTGAAGGGATGTTGTTAAAGCTCATGTGGTCCATCTCTTCACCTAATATACCAGACTGATCCAGAGTCAGTAAGTTGAAGGATCAAATGTAGACATCTTCACTGTAAAGACGGTAATGACAATCGGGACGTTTGACCTGCATGATGTGCACAGTTCCGTATTAGAGAACCTTTCAATTCGATATTACATTTATGAAATAATATGATAGTGGAAACAAGGGCGTCTGATTTCAGGAGCTTAGTAGAGAGCATATATAAGAGTCTACAGGAAACCACCCACTAGTGTATCCTTGTTAAATTTAAGTTGAAGAGTTTGAGAAGTTCTGCTCAGGCTAGTTACTGTGGTTCCTACTGCTGCTGATGGGTCACTGTAGGCTACGTCCCTATTGCTCGCTCTGCATGCTTCTCCCTCCAGATGCTTTAAAGGCATACAGATGTGTTTTGTGGCCTTCTCTAGCCTTCCGATAACAAGCTGGGAGATTGCAAGACTTAGTCTTGACATCACAGAGCAGTGCTTTTGTAGCTGCGTCCAACAATAGGATGTTAAGTTTTGCTTTTGGGGGCTTCCTAAGGCAGTGTCTTTAACACATGGCCTTGCATTGAACCTCTGGCTCAGTTAAATTTTTGTTTACTTTGGCTGTGAGTCTCTCCGGGTTCGATGTAAGTGGTACGACCACTACCATTAAGTCAGCCCAGTTAAATGCTCCCCAATGCGAACTGTATTTCTTCTGAGTTATAAATACTCTGCAACTTGTTTCCTAATTTCCACATACCACTGGATTATTCAGCGTATAGCAGTCTAGCTTCCAGATCCCATGCCTTTGTCCTTCTGTGGGCAAAGATAATTTAATCCAAATTGGAACTGGTTGTGTTGTCAGAATCTGTCAAACTGGTGATTGGACCTAGTGGTGCAGTGCAAGTTGAAATGTAAATCATTTGCCCAATCTGTAGTTGTTTTTAGACATCCTTAACTCTCAGCGTCTTGCAAGCCTGTTACAGACTGATGACTCTGGTATGAAATGAAATTTGTACTTGTAAAGCGCACTGTTACCCTAGGGTGTCCTGGCGCTGTACGCATACCGCTGTGGAACCCTTCCTGTCTTTTCCCTGTGAAATGTCCACTCCTGGGCACCCCCAAGGTGAAGCCAGGCATCCCAGCGCTGGTGGGGCCGTTGTGGAGATTAAGCAAGCTATTGCCCAGAGTTGCAGAGTGGGACCCATGATTAGAATAGGCACCGAGGCGAGAATTATCAGGTCTGAGGAAATTGAGCCCAAGACCCGCCGAGGCGGGAATTGAACCCTGGTCCCGGGCCAGATCTCTGCATCAGGGTCTGCCGCTCTAACCATTGAGCCACACTTCTCCACTATCTGAAGCTTCTGTTCCTGATCTAGCTCAGGATCCATCCAGACACAATTTGAAGTTTCCACTGCGTAAAACCTCGCCTTTGGCATACCTAGCCTTCAACATAAGCTAACAAAGAAAAGTACATGTAGTTTAGTAATGGATGTGTATACCCATATTTGTTATCCTACTGACCATCCTTTAAATCGTATGAATTTTTCCGTGAGATTATGAATCTTTCCCTGATTTATTGACTAAATTTAGCAGTGTTTCTTGCTCAAGAAAAGCGCGCAAACTGCTGAATAATGAGCCTACTACTTAACTAGTGCCAATCAGTAGATGGTTCTCTTGTACACATACAGTAGTTTTTTAAGCAGCTTAAGCACCTAAAAACCACCAATGATACTCTGCACAGCCCAATTTATTTTGAAACAGACAAGTCCAGTCTGTGGTGCCGACATAGAAAAACGTCTACCAATAACCATTGGAAATCATTATCCACAACACTGAACAATGCTGTAATGCTTGACTGTTTTTATATGAGGAAAATGTAAATATAGCATACATATTTTTTGGATACTGTTGAAAAAGAACGTTTATCTCAAGTGCCTCAGTACGGAACCATCTGGTTATGGTATACTCCAGTGCAGTGTAGACTCTGTTGCTGAAATGATGGTTGTTCAGTGATGTGGATAAAGACTGACGCATTCTTTAAAAGACTGAAAACAGAATCTAAATGAGCTTCAAAAGAAAATTAAGACAAAAGAGAAGCAAAATTCTTACAAGACCAAAGAGACTATGAGAACAACCGTGTCTATACCTTTACGAGGTTTAATGATAATAGATTTGGCAACAACATACACAAAGGCAAAAACAAAGTTAGTAGTGCATATTGGGATGAGAACTCTGCAACAGATTCAATTCAGGCAGACTATTGGGAAGTGGGTGGTGAACCCATCAAAAGGGTCTTTTGATCTAAAACATTTTTTTTAGGAGAGCGTCACATGAGGAGATGAAGAAACAGAGGGGGGAGAGCTTTGGTCAGGCAAACCCCGAGAAATGTCAAGAGGAGAGCTCAAACGAAGAAGACAGAAGGGCGGAGAACCAAAAAGAGGAAAGGAGACCAGATCATCTCGGAATTTAAATGCACAGAAACAAAAATTCCAAGTGATATGTCGCGACGTATATTTGAGTAGATGGTAACTATGTTATCGATTACAGATAATTCTGAGACTCTAAGAACAGATGTATCAAGAGAATTAGACATAGATGTAACATTAACAAATGGGAGCACAATTAGAGAAAACCAAGATTTATTCCCCAGAAGGACGATTTTGGCTTAATTGAGTCACTTGAGAAGAGCATGATATGTGATATGGAGAAGAGATTCGGATTTGATAAGAAACGTAATATTAAGAAGTCGCTAAATAGAATGGAGCAGCAAATTCTTGCAGAGATTCGTGTTGAGAAATTAGCACTGACAACGGACACTGACAAAGTGGGTTCCTTGGTATTTGCGGATACTGCGGACTATTTGAGTTAGGTATATAAACACCTAAGTGATGGGGAATCATAAATATCAGAGGATCCCACAATTCATTTTCTAATATTGTTAATAGAATTGTTAGAGCCATGGCTTGAAGCGCGTAATCTCCTAAAAAAAATGAATTTGGGTACTTAGTAAATTTAAAACAGACATTCAGCTTTTTATTTGTTGCCAAAAATACACAAAGAAATGAGGCTCCCTTCTGAGAGACCAATTCTAGCAGGCATTGAGAACCTAACTGAGAATCTATTGATCTTCATTGACCAATTTCTCATAACACATTTTATTCACTTACCTTCTTTCCTTAAAGACATAGCTGACTTCCTAAAGAAACTAGAGGAAGTGAATGGGAGTCAGACGTGCCTGGTAACCATGGATGTCACTGGTTTTTGCCCATCCATTGGCCGAAGATGGCAGGACGGCAGCTGAATAATTTCTGAAGATGACGTCTGAGTTATTCACAACATTTACAGATAATTTTGATGATGATAAATGTTGTTCTTACTTACAGCTCCTCAGTCTTCAATAAAGAATTTTCCACCAAATTCATGGAGTTGCAGTTGGCTGCAATCCATACCGTCCCTGGCAAATGTTAACAATGGGATGGTGTGAAGACCATCACGCCTGCGAGAAGATAATCCACATTATGCGAGTGATATCTGGACTTGATGCTGTTGTTGATACTTTCCTCATTTGGAATAGAGCTGAGTCAGCACCTGATGACTATTTTGAGTTATTAAAACAATAATCCCAGCAACATCAGACTGATCCTAACTAAATGTAACAAGAGAGTTGTGTTCTTAGACACTGAAGTTAAAATCATTAATGGGAAAATGACTACTCATACTCATCGAAAAGAGGCTGTCTCAAATTCAATATTATATACAGCCTCATCACACCCTAATAGACTAAATGAAAACATCTCCCATGGTGAATATCGAAGGGCCAAGAGAGTTTCCAATCTTGAAACTGATTTTCCAGAAGAAACTACGGCAAATGCCAATACACTTGGCAGAATTTAAAAGTAAGTCTAATGAGGGTTAAATCGCACTGAATTACGTTAGCAAAATACCATTGAGCCCCAGAAAAACTTTTGATACTATGGTATAAAGCGAGCCGTCGAGAAGCCAGAAAAAATGTCAACAAACACTGGCCTTTATTGAGTCAGAATAAAGGTTTAAAGATATCAGAACATCCAGCCATTGCGTATAAAAACTGCAGAGATTGAAGAAAATTCTCTGTGTAAGTTACTTTGCAAATAATGTTTTTAAACAAGAACTAGGTTGCCCCTAAGTGGTTTTTCGCCTTTGGGTACTATAAAATCTGTCCTTTAATAAAAAAAAAAAAGTGTAGTAAAAAAACTTTAATGATGGCATGAACAAAGAGAGCAATTATAGCAGTTAATATTTCCTCGATCGCCTGAGTTCATTTGTAATAGACATAATTCAGAGCACTCCTGGAAAGAGATATATTAACAGTACGGTGTTCGTTCTCAATTACGGATTGCAGAGCATGTGCGTGACATAAATAAAAGCAGCGTGACATACCTCAGCAATGCACGCAGCTCCTGAACATAGTAGAAACCGACACGGCCCAGTCTTCGGTGCCTTCGATCGAGTGTTGCCCCACATAAGAGAGAGTCTTAAGACAAAGGAGGCCAAATGGATTTAGTGGTTTTATTTTGGGCTCCAGGAACATTATGAAAAGGACATAGGTTTATCTGCATTTAAATAAATTACTGGAATTGGTAACTGGCAGGATGTAATAAGAACATATTAGATATATATATATAGTGAGACATACACTAAGTGTGTGGAATCTGTGGTACCCACCGAGTATGAGGAACTGAGAGGAGACGTGAGCACGGTGATTGGCCAGTAGATGGTGTAGTCGCTCAATAACGCATCTGTAGAAATAGAGTTGTTTGTGGATGGCAATGACGAAAGCAGAAGCGTTTCCACTGATGTTAGTAAAAGCCAAAATGATCGTATGAAGTGAACGAACGATCTGTGATGAGATTTAAAATCTGGGATTGGTGAAGACTCAAGAGGGTTACATTGCTCAGATGATGACGAGGGCTTATTTTGGATGTTGGAAAAGAGTTGAGGAAACTGACAATGTTTGGTGTGAAATGGCAGTTCCCTGAGACCCCGAGGAGGAGCCGTCTGAAGGTCTCAAACACTTGTCGGCAGGGAACGTGCTGTAATGGCTGATTTTATCCGAAGAAGATGTAAATAAACACATATATTTTTGGGTGCTGCTGAAAATGAACGTTTGCCTCCAGTGCCTCATTGTTGTGGAGCCATCGGGATATGGTCTGTGTGGCATGGACTTTGTGTTTGCTGAAATGGTGGTTCTCCAGCGGTGTGGACAGGGGCGCATGCCCCTTAAGGTGCCCCAAACCCCAGAGGGGCCCCCATTCAGCTGAAGGCCTGTTGATACATGTGAGATATGAGATGGGGGATATTTAGGGGGCCCTCATCTCATTCTGCAGGGGAGGGGGCATTATTTTGTGTTACTCCACTAGGTGTGGATAATTATGTGGCACCTACCAGCCTTGATTGTAAGTACTCAACTTCTAACTTTGAAAGAGGTCTTTTGCTGTCAGAATGTTGTCCAGATATTGAACAATAGGCATAGAAATAGTGGAAAAACCTTTAACATAGGCCATCGGCATAAGCACCATTCTCCACATGTGATCTGAGCAAGAGACCGAATGCTCTTCAGCAAGAACCCAATTCACCGCTCTAAAGTTGTGCTTCTTCGGCAGCGCAGAGAAGCTCCTTCAGAGAGTGCTTAAGGTCTATCAAGACCAGAATCCTCCCAGGACTCACCGTCTGCCTAGATGCAGTGAACGAATGATAGCTTTGTTGTACTCCCCGCTAAATTGGAACCCCCGACAACACGTGCATAGGCATTGTTCTTACTTACACATATTCCACTAAACACCACATATCATTTATTTGATTCTACTGTGATATTTCTCTTGTTATATGTATTTTAAATATGTTCTTTTAATGAATACATGTACCATGTGCTTTGATGATTTTTTAAAATCGAGTAAGAGCTTGTTTGACTGATCCTAATATGCCTCTTGGCCTAACATTACAATCAGATCACCTGACCTTAGCTGTGGTCTGCAAGGTTAACTGTCCCTAGGTTACCTATTTGTAACTTCCTCCTCATTTCCTGACCATCCCCAGGTGTCTCTCTTTTCCCCACCTGCCTCTTCCTTGCATTACCTGCTATGGTCAACTTATATCGAAGTATATACTTCAATTTGTTGCCAGCATTGAGACTTCTTTCTAGTGTGTGTAGTTGCATGACAGAGACATTCACTGTTTCAAGGTACTATGGAAAGAAAAAGTTCAGGATTTCTGAGTCTTCTTTGTAGTGTAATCTACAAAATGTCCCATAACACCATACATGAGAATGACCACTCTTCAACTAAAAAAAGAAGTCTTAAAGTTTGTAATGCCTTCAAGTTGTCTGTCGTCTTTGGTGCTTGGGGGTCAGCTCGGTCCAAGGTTGATCCTAACTTTGGAGGACTTATCTGAAGCTGAGATTTATCTATCTATTTATTAATCACATTTATATATCTCACCAAGACAAAGAGGTATTAGGGAACTTTCATGTAACTCAGCATTAAATACTTAGAGCTACGGGCTATGTGAAGATTAGTTGGACAATTCACCAAGGAGACCAGAGTGCGATTCAAAATAACAGCAGAGAGAACAGAGAGGAATTCTGAGTTTTGAGAAGTTTTCTAAAGTTGAATAGGGTGGGGGGGTTTCCTGATGTTGAGGAGTAAGGCATTCCAGGCTGAGGTAGCAGTACCTGTGAAAGATTGCTTCTGGGCTATTGTAGTTCTGAATTTGGAGACCTCCAGTTGGAGGAAATTTACCATATTGTGTTGAATCACCAAGCAGTTTCAAAGTGGATATTAACGTGATCAGATCCACCCATCAGGTTTAGTGTGTATCTTAACTTGAGATATCTTGCCCTTTTGGTGTATTGTGGGCCCTAACCAGGGAGACTGCCTAACATGTTTAGTTTGGAATAATGTAACCAAGTGACTCAATGTAGATCCTAATTTGGGAAGATTTCTACCTCAGGTTGAATGTGGGTTCACACTTGAGATAAGTGAAGACTTTCAGCTGGTGGACAAGGGACAGCATGAATGTGCGCCATCATATCTCACAACATTCAATGGAGCTATATCCACAATCGATATATTATCTATATGACTTGGACTGCTCACCATCCAAGAGAGTGATTTAGTAATGTTCGTTGCAGCATCAGTACTCACAGAAACAAAATCCCTTTTCACTCTAAAAATGGCAATTGTAGACTGCAAATGGGTGGGCTCGCTCTTTGATCCCTCTGGGGTCATTCCCTTCGATCGGCTGCAATGAGATTACTCGCTGCAGGCAACAGACTTGTTCCCATACGCGCAGCTGAGGCACTGGGTGACCTCCCCGAGCTAGGAATCCGGAGCTTCTCGCCCTCTGACCCGTTTCGAAAAATGACAAGTGTGCAAAGACAGATATAAACATCTTCTTTCTGAGCTCTATGCTTTCCTCTCCGGCGAGGCCAACGATTCCAAGACCAAGGGCCAGCTCCAATGGGAGGAGGAACTGGGACGCCCCCTTTCCGGCAAAGACTAGCAGGACATATACTACAGGTTACACCACACAACGCACAACATGTCCGGAACGAAGGCAGCTTATAAAATTGCCTTTTACTGGCATTTAACCCCTGCACGAATACATAGCTGGAATAAAGGGTGTTCTGAAAAATGCTGGCGGGGATGTGGACAGACAGGTTCCCTCTTACACCTGCTCTGGCACTGCCCCAAGCTAGCCAGGTATTGGGATCGGGTCCTGAACGATTTCGACCAGGCATTCGACATGACTATACCCTGTTTCCCTGCGTATACGATCCCGGGCCTATCTAACCCACTGACCTCTCCCTTATGGTCGATTAGAGGCGGACAAATGGCGCTTGCATTGACAGGCCCTCCTGGCACGTTGGGGCACAGAGGAGATCCCCAACCATGTGGCTTGGCTCCATAGACTATGCGTTTCGCTGGCAATGAAACGCATTTCACCGATGACAGACAACAGGGCAGATGAATATCCTGAACTATGAGTTCAGGGAAGTGACCTGTCCTAAATATCTGCAAATCCTGCGACTGTTGCCCGGAGAGGATAGAGAGAACACCCAGACTGTTGCCTGAGAGGTCGATCACTCCACCCCTCACACAGATTCCATCTTTCATTCTAGGGAATTGGGACAATGGAATCATGGTGTGGAGGAGATGGGGGAGGGTGAGGGGAGGCTGGGTGGGTTTTTTTGTTTTTTATTCTATTGCTCTCTGCTATTTCCTTCGGTCCTTTTCTTGCTCTTTCCTTACCATGTTTTTCTCATAAGTAAAATCCAGAACTCCGTATAATGCCGCCGGCCTCCGGGTTGTGGGCAGTGAGCTGTGTAACAATTCATGCATTTTGCACACTGCTGGCTAATGGTTGTAGGCGAAAGCTGTGTCGATGATCAACGGACTTCAATAAAAAGAATTGCTCCATAAAAATGGCAAATGTTTCAAAATATGGTGTATGTTGGCTCTCATATGTTGAGTCTTCTGTTGTATTGTGGTCTGCTATTTACAACTCCAACAGGGGCACTGTATTTCATTTGTGTGTTTCTGTAGGCAGATCTAAATTGCTGCCTGGTCAGCCTGTTCCTCAGATGTCATCCATCTGTACTCATTCTGAGGCCCGGTAGCAGCAGTCCATGTTTTGTTGAGTACCATCAGGCTCTCTAGTTCCATTGAGCAGAGAGCTTGTGGTGAAGCATCGACAACCTTGTGAGTGGCTGTTTAGAGTGCACAATTGTTATCCAGACAGGCACTGACATTTGCATCTCGAGCAATGGACAAACATTGCCATTTAAAGCTGCATCGGCTCAAGGATTCTAGCATCTCTTCTTCAGGCTAACTCTATCAAGCAATTTAGGGATACCTGTCATGTTCGTTTTAGAGTCCTGTGGACCTAAACCCTATTTCAATGCCCAAGAGACTGAAGAGGACCTATATATGTGTGTGTCTGGGTGTGTGGAAACAGGCCATAGTACAACTAATACTTTAATTAGCGTTTGCTGGATTAGGGAATACCTGGTTTTGTTATGTTTTCCTATGGTCTAGGGGTTGCTATGTCTCCAAATTAATAATACAGCAAAACTAGTGGGTCTAGCATAATTTACTAATGCCTGCAAACATGATATTACCACTTCTGCAGGCTGCAACCCCCTATGGAAGCTGCATAGACTTTGTGCAAATTGCTACTAACACAGCGTTCACGCTGAAAAGTAAGCCTAATTGTGCTGGTGGATTTTAATTAGTTATACTAGAAGGTGATGTGCCAGAAGGACATGCATGACATTCAGAACCAATTTCTGTCATAGGAATGCTCAACAGTCCTTCACCACTTACCTACTGCCAACATCATTACAACACCATTGTCCTCATTTCTCTTTGCCCCCTGCTTATCCTGCTTTTATGCTGTTTCCACTGTTGGATCATGCTAATTTTCTGAACATTCTCCACTTTTTCCAATTGTCTTGTTAAACAGGCTCCCTCCCCCTCCTGACCTGTGGGTAATCTTTTTCCGAAGAAAGCAGCCCCAGAGTGACAGTTCCTGTCCTTGACTACTTCTCTTCTGGGTGTTTTTTAGGCAACCACGTTATAGCTTTTTCCCTGGCTGCTACTTGGTCTGCCTTTGACAGAAGGTAATTGAACCCTCTCTTGTTATAGCTTCACTAGATGCTGCTGAATTAGGACAGTATGAGTGATGTGGTCCCTTGGGCTATCTATGCTGTTAAGCCTAGTTGATGTATTTAATATGACTTGAAGCCTGTAGAAATGTGGGGTTGGGTATACACTACTACACAAAAATGAGTGAATAATTCTACTGATCAAGAAGGACTCTTTTCTCGGGTACCGCTATGTGTACATCAGCAGTATCCTCAGATAATTTATGTCATTCAATCAATGTAATAAATACAAGGAGAGAGCCTTCTTTATGCAAAGACATTTATTTGTATTTACAATTCCATTGTGAATCATCACATGTGCATAACGGCAACATATGCGATTCTGTTAGTGACACTAGTGCAGACGGCACAGTGTGTGAACAAGGTGCATGTAGTGATTATGTACAGAAGAAAAACAACCACTATTTTGATGGGAACCCTGGTCTCAATATCACTATGCCGAAACCTGTTAATCACTATGCCGAAATCTGTTAACAAATCACCATCTTCCCCCACATATAGTCCAGAATATAGACCAAGGGACCCTTGTGTCAACGTTTCTATCCTACAATTATTCTCATCAGGACAAGCAATCTCATTAGTGAAAACACCTATAAAGAAACAAGAGACCCATTTAACAATTTGAAATATTCCATTTGATCTGTGTGCAATAAGTTCACCATTTCAAGTACTCCCTACCAAATTGTCTTCTTAGTATGCACAAAAGCATTCCATGCTGTGCACTACTCTGAAGAAATGAATACTATGGTATACTAAGTTAACACCAACCAAATGGGATCCTGGTCAATCATAATGCACACCATCTATTAGTGTCAACATTGCTTAGCTTGTTGCTAAGTAACTGCTCAGAGAGCATGTCCACCCGCAGGGTCCCTTTCCCTGCTCTTGCGACCCTGCCACTCTCCACCCTGCCTCACCAGTCGTCCTCCATCATATTCTCCACTCCCTTCCATTTCCAGTTCAGACACCGTCCCACTGGCCTGACTCTACCCGTCTTATTTCTAGTTTCCTCTCATCTCTTCATCGAGCTGAATCAGCCTCTTTTCCATTGCTTTGTGGTTAGGTTTTGGTGTGATACTTCACGTTTACTCTGTATACCAGAAAAAGAAAGTGAGAGAAATTTAAATAGGTCTATTATATATTTTCCCAATCTACATGTTCTAACAAACAACTAGAAGTATTGCAGGCTGCATGTCTGTATGAATGGGCTTTTCATGCTAGGAGCTCCCATGGAGAGTTTCTTTTTAAAGACAAGGATATTGTAAAGCTCAGGATCCAGCATTGTTGAAGGTAAAATTCTTTGGTGGGCAAATAATAAAATGTTGTTATTGTTGCCACCAATAAGATTAAAAAACAAGTATTCGATGTTTGGGAATTTTAATCATTCCAAAAATCTTCCGTTCACCATGTTTCATTCAACTGTTGGGCCTAAATTGACCAGTGACCTTCTTCAGGACCTTTTGGATCCCTAACTCTACCCCAAGCCTACATTTTATGGTTGTTGTACAAAAGTTGTAGGGGGTGGAGTGTGAAAATAAACAAAAGAAAATCCTTCAACATATTATTCTTGTTTTTTAATCTTAAATATACCCTAATAGTTTCTTCAGTCAGGGGAAAAGGCATTGTTGCACCAATTTAAGTATTTTGACTTAAAACGCTTCTAAGGATAAGTTTATTTTTCAGAAATTTTACCTATGTTATCAGTGTTTTAGTAGAGACCCTAATAAGTTGAGAAAATGTATTTAGACATACAAAACTGAAAACCACAGATGCATTTCTGGAATTCTTGGATTGTTTTCTTTCTCGTCGCTGTTTGTTTTGTACATTATTTTAATAAACAATCTAATTAATAAGGGCACCATACTCTTTTAATTTCAGCATCCTTCCATAACCTCATAATTCTCTTGTTACTTTCCTTAATTATCGCTTCAGTTAACTTCAGTTTTCATGTAATTCAGAAGTTCAAAAGGGGCACATTCTGAACATCACAAGTCCCCAAGAAAAAGAGTGGAAACCAGGGTGATAAGGGGGAATTATTCCTAACAGCTTAGCTGTTAATAAAGAGTTAAGTAAGCAACCACCCAGGGCTGTAGCAACAGGCACATTTGAGGTAACCTTTTCCTATTCCGCCTGAGGTGAGGCGAGGGGAACCCGTGTGTGCAGCTTTCAGCACCTATCCGAGCCTCAAATCTTCCATGCAGTAAATTTCAAATGGTGGTTTACAGATGCTGAGTGATAGACCCTGTGTTTGGAGGATTAAAGGATACTATAGAATTGGGTACTAAATACGGGGCAGATTGGCATGAATCGTCGGCATTTCAATCTTAACTGTTGTGAACGGGAATTGAAGAATATGCCATTACTGGACAGTTGTGACTATTAGAATGAATGTGTCCTGAAGAAGTCCATAGTTATGGACGAAACGCATCGGCTGGCTCCGCTGTATCTTGTGATACGCTTGAGAAATAAAATAAAATGAAGAATTGACAATACCTCAAACTTTAAATCGGTACTTTTTTCCTTCATGTTAATATTTATTGTAGTACACCTCTACCTTGGATTGAATTATGTCTGGCCTAAAGGTTGCATCTTGGCTGCGGGTGCTTGTAGTGAGTGCATGCATACAGAGATTAAATTGCTGACACTTACTCACATAGGAACACAGGATAGGTGCGGTTGTTCGGGTCCGCAGCCTTGTTTCTTTGGTATATTACTCCTCTGACAAATTGCTGCTTATTCTTTTCACATGGAGATGTTTACTTCTTTTTGGCTGACTGCAAATATTATTTTGCAAAGTGAACTTTGTGACAAACTCACTGGGGTACAGGGAGTGCAAAGAGACTGTGGGATGTCTACATTTAAATACCAGTAAATGAACTATACAAATATTTCACAGTGTATCAGCAGTTATGAAAACACAACTGAAACACATTTTGTTTTGTAATTCTGAAGTGTGATGGAAGCAAAGATTTTAATAGGATCAAAACAAATCTTGTTAATGCATAAATGATACATAAAGTATTGTATCATTTGTATAGTACTTACAACCTCTATGTGAGGCAATGAAGCGCTTGCCTCCATTGGCAGCACGCTACTCCATATAGGGTGTGTGGTTGGAAGGGAGTTGTTTCTGTTTTGTTATCCTATGTGGGAAGTCTTTCCATGTCATGCTTGATGACCACAGAGGTGTGGTTATCATTTTATGGAATGCAGCACGTAGCAGTGTGGTGGATGATGAGGTGTGACAAAGATGCAAGTGTATTGTTTTTCAGTACACTGGCAGCTTTGAACAGCTCTGCAGGTCTTTTTATTCTATTTCTTATGTTTATAGTCTGTCTAGCTGCTTACTGTAATGGGTTGTCCAATCAGTAATTTTGTATGTATTTGCAGACCTGAGCTGACATGATTGAAGGGAGACTAAAGTGGAGACAACTGCTGGGATGGGCATTGTTACTATCACCTCATATTTTATTGTCATTGTGAGATGTAAAGAAGCGGCCATAGTTATGGCCACCGGAATTATGCGTCGGGGAAAGGACCCAATTTTGTGGCCAGGATGGCTAAATTCTGCGATAAGAAAAGGCACATTATGTAACTTAATGCCGCTCATTTTGTGTTAGTATGGTTTCATAATTTTGTCATTTTTTCTTACGTTAACACTGTCTGGGGATAGGTCTTATCTCTTTAGTACTGGTTTAACATTTAAATAGAGTAATATGCATTTAAAAAATGACCAGTCAACCTTTGTATAGTGCTTTTCACTACACGGCAACACAGGCCATCACAAGTTTACTAACTTTTAATCTGTTTAAAACAGAAACTTTTTTTTTTGTTAAAAACTGCTGATTATGCAGCAGATGATGGATTATTTAGCAAATGCGACAATTCCATAATTGGGCGGAAAATACCACAGCCTCACAACTTCATAATTCCAGTGGCCTTGTCCATAATTTATAGATATTTGGGACCTGCAGTGGTGAACTAAATTAAAGTGCTCCAACTGACCATCTGTGTGTGACAGAACTCTTCGGTTATTCCATGCCTATTCATTTGGTGATGGCTGGTTTATTGGCTGCACAGTTCTGGTGATGGGCAAAACTTGTGGCAGATATGTTGTATGTGGATGTAAGAGATGTAAGTTATAGTTTGATGCCAACTGCTGAGTGTTATGGTATTAGTATTAGTGTAGGCCACAAATGTTATATATGAAATTATCTAACTATATAATACCTTGGAGAACCATAGATCAGCCCTCCTTAAATTACCTGGCTATCGAAAGTAGTTACTGGTTGGGCTGTTTCCAATCTGTGTGTTGTACACTGAAGTTTGAGTTTGAAAGTGTGACCGTCCTTTCTGGGTACTGTTGTTGGAATGTGAGATGGTATAGTTGTTTTGGAAATAGCCATGTTTTCAACTGTCTTCTGAAGTTTATATGCTCCTGGATGCTTGCAATGCTGGCTGGTAGTGAGTTCCAGAGCTTGGCGGCTTGTTCTGAGAAAGCAGTACCTCTTACGAATTTCTTATGGTAAGGTGGTATAATGATGAGTGGTGCAAGCCTGGAGATCAGTATACTGTTTTGTTTGTATTGCTTGAATTTAACTTTTAGGCATAGCTGTGTTTTTCCTTGGGAGGCTCTGTGGACAATGCTAAGTGCCTTGAACATTGCTTTCTTCTTTAGATATCCAGTGGAGCAATTGCAAGGCAGGGGTCATGCATTCCCTTGGGTGAAGGCGGAACAAAATCCTTGCTGCTGCTAAACGTTTGGCTGAGTTGTGTTTTGCATTTGATGACTGCAGGTGCGCCGCGTTATAGGCTGCTGACATAGACAAGCTTGGAGATTGAGTGTGAGGATGACTTGTAGTTTCTGTTGGTATCCCAAGCATGGGAAGATGCAACATAGTTTTCATTGTGTAGGCGTCAGTCTGTGTGACTTTGTTATCAAGTATTGATCTGAATCTATGATTATTCCTCGGTTCTGACTTCTTTTGAGATTGTTGGAGGTGGCCTCTTATTTGTTAGGTCATATGGCGATAGGCTGGTATTTTTTCCAGTGTCTGCAGGTCATAATCTCTGTGTATGCGGTATTGAGCTTTAGATGGTTCTTCATCATCCTTCTGTTTATGGCCTAAAGGCTGTCATCAAGTTTTAAATTGTAGAGGTCTTCCAGGCCATCCATTCTTAAAATGTCCTAAAATGATTTGGGTGTTATCTGCACAGTTGTAACAGGTGAGGATGAATGATTTAATTAGGTTTAGCATGGGGGGTTAGGCAGATGTAACTGTGCAGGACATGTAGTCACGTTGTTCTTAAGCCCGCCACTTTGATGATTTTTCCTATTCCTGGTGCATAAGTGGTTGTCACTACCTACATCTACCAGCAATTCAGAAGCATTGTCCAATCATGAAATCACCAGATTCCAAAATGGCACAGTGCTTTGATTAGCCTAGCGGGCTGGGTAAGAGTCATCACAAGTCAGGTTAGACTTGCATTTGACGGACATTGCTCCAGCCTACAGACTTTCTAGGGACACTGGCGTGTTGTGAAATATGGTCTTGTGAGATAATGTATCTGCTCTAGAGATCATTATTTTGTTTGCAGGAGCTAAATAGTTTGATATGTTAATGTGTCTGCTATAAATACCCTAACTAGCAATGAATCTAAAATGACCCAATATAGCCTGCAATCAATCAATCAGGGGTTTGTTAAAGCGGGACTACTCACCCGTAAGGGTCTCAAGGCGGTGGGGGAGGGGGGGGGGGGCAGCAGGTTCCATTCCATCAAGGAGGGGGTCTGTCGAAGAGCCAGGTTTTGAGGTTTCTTGCGAAGATGGGGAGCAATGTTGTCTGTCTGAGATGGAGCGGAAGGACTTTCCATGCTTTGGCCGCGAGGAAGGAGAAGGAGCGGCCTCCCGATCTGGTCTTTCTGGTGCGGGGGACCACGGCGTAGGAGAGCTGGGCTGATCGTATGGTCCTTTGGGGTGCGTGGAATTTGAGTCGGCTGTTCAGGTATGCTGGTCCGGTGCCGTGGAGGGCCTTGTGTGCGTGGGTGAGCATCTTGAAGGTGATTCTCGCCTCGACGGGGAGCCAGTGGAGTGTGCGCAGGTGCTGGGAGATTTGGCAGTGTTTTGGCAGGTTGAGGACCAGTCTTGCGGCGGCGTTCTGGATGTTCTGTCGCTAGCGGTGAGGTTTTTGTTTTTTCCGGCATAGAGTGCGTTGCCGTAGTCGAGTCTGCTGGTGACCAGGGCGTGAGTGACGGTCTTTCGGTGTTCGAGGAGGATCCATTTGAAGGTCTTACGAAGGAGGCGGAGAGTGTGGAAGCAGGAAGACGAGACGGAGTTGATCTGGCGGTCCATTTTGAGCTCGGAGTCCAGGATGATTCCCAGGTTGCGTGCGTGGTCTGTGGGGGTTGGCGGGTTTCTGAGGGCGGGGGGGCCACCAGGTGTCGCTCCAGGCGTCTGGGTTTGCGCCCATGATGAGTACTTCTGTTTTGTTGGTGTTTAGTTGTAGGCAATTGTTTTTCATCCATTTGGCGACGGCTTCTATGCCTTCTCGAAAGTTGCGTCTGGCGGTGTTGGGCTCGTTGGATAGGGAGAGGATGAGTTGGGTGTCGTCTGCGTATGACATGATGTTGAGTCCGTAGGTTCCCACGATGGGGGCGAGTGGAGCCATGTAGACGTTGAAGAGCGTCGGGCTGAGGGAGGAGCCCTGGGGGACTCCGCAGGTGGTAGGTGTGGGGTCCGAGAGGAAAGGGGGGAGTCTGACCCGCTGCGTCCTGCCGGAGAGGAAGGAGCGGATCCAGTTGAGGGCCTTGTCCTGGATTCCTGCGTTGTAGAGTCTGCGTATTAGGGTGCGGTGGGAGACTTTGTCGAACGCCGCTGATAGGTCGAGGAGGATGAGGGCTACTGTTTCTCCTTTGTCCAGTAGGGTGCGGATGTCGTCTGTTGCAGCGAGGAGGGCGGTTTCCGTACTGTGGTTTTTCTGAAGCCGGATTGGGAGGAGTCGAGGATGTTGTGTTCTTCAATGAATGTGGCGAGTTGGCTTTTGATGGCTTTCTCGATGACTTTCGCTGGGAACAGGAGGAGGGAGATGGGTCTGTAGTTTTTGAGGTCGGTGGGGTCCGCTGAGGGTTTCTTTAGGAGGGGGTTGACCTCAGCGTGTTTCCAGTCGTCGGGGAACGAGGCGGTCGCCAGGGAGCGGTTGATGGTGTGGCGGAGCATGGGTGCGATGGTGTTGGCGGCTCTGTTGAAGATGTGGTGGGGGCAGGGGTCCGTGGGGGCCCCTGAGTGGATTGACTTCATTGTCTTCCGTGTGTCTTCGGTGGTGAGGGCTGTCCAGTCGTCAATCGCTGGTTTCCGGGTGTCGGGGTGGTTGGTGAGGGTTCAGTGTGTTGGTTGTCTTCGTCGAAGTTGTCGTAGATGCTCTTGATTTTGTGGTGGAAAAAGGTGCTGAGTTTGTCGCAGAGTTCTTGTGAGGGATGCATGTCGGTAGACTCGCTGGTGGGTTGGGCGAACTCCTTGATGATGCTGAAGAGTTCCTTGCTGTTGTGCGCGTGGGTGGAGATTGTCTTCAATCGCTTTTTTCCTCGTTTCTCTGATGAGTTGATGGTGGGCGTTGGTGGCGGCTCAGAAGTTGTTGTGGGCTTCTGTGGATTTGGTGTTCCTCCAGGCCTTTTCGAGGCGGCGGCATGTGCGTCTGGACTCTCGAAGTTCGGTGGTAAACCATCTGGCTTTCTTGGCGCGGGTATTGTTGTTTTTCTTGAGGGGGCTATGGTGTTGGTGCTGTCCGAGATCCATCTATGCAGGGTTCGGGCTACGGTGTTGGGGTCGTCGTTTTCCACGATGGTTGGGGTGGAGTTGTTGAGTGAGGAGGTGAGCTGGTCGTCGGTGACTTTGGTCCAGTTTCTTTGTGGGAGCAGGTGCTGGTGTCTGTGGATGGTGGATGTTCTGAAGGAGAAGTGGACGGAACGATGGTCGGTCCATGGAAGTTCGGTGGCGTAATTCCACAAAGGTTTCTATAGCAGACTAGCTTTCAAAAAGGGTTTCATATCTAAATAATCCTGCCAGGATCAACATTCTGAGGATTCATCTCCTTGAACCAAATATTGTGAAAACCATAATCAGGGCATCTGAGGCTGAAAGCATTTGTATCATAATTGACATTTCCAAATGTTTCTGTACAAACAACTAACATTTTCAGATTTTTATATATTGTAATCTCAGACCTGTGTAGTATGAATCTGCTTTTTGAAATATATTGACTGCTTTGAAATTCTGCTTTATGTTCATCTATTTTATGGTCATTGCAAATAAACAGCTGTTATGCGGCCCTATGTAACTATTGTAGTAAATACATAATAGTTCATTAATATTTTGACTACTGTTTTTATTGGGAGCAGTGTGGGAATGATGAGTGGTAGGAACTTTTCGGATCCTCACTGGTTCTGAAACTTTCCATCACAAAAATCTGATGAAAATCCATAATGAAGCCAAAGTTTGGTGTTTGCAGGGCATTCGGGGTAGGAAAATATATTGGAATCCACTCAAGCCACACCACCCTTGACTACTCTAGGTGCTTTTGTTTTCAGAAATGTCTGGGCCTGCCAGGTTTCCCTGGGTGTCAGTTGAGCGGTGGCCTAAATACTGCAACCACCCATATCGCCTGAATGGGTCAATTTGCGAAATCGTGATGTTACCTTGTTGTGTTTGAGGCCTTTCCTTTCACGGGTGATAGCCCAGTCACTCAAGAGAGTACTATTGTTAGTGGGAGAAGTGTAGGAACAATGTGTGATAGGACATTTGTGGATACCCCCAGATTCCATTAGCGATGTCTGCTTTTAGTTTTATTTTTCTGTGATATCTGCACGCACAGCATGCTACTCAAAGTAGCAAAAAGAAATTGGACTCTAGGGAAGCTTTTCCCTTGCAACCCAACTTTGATTTTGAAACAGAAAATGTTTCTGGCATGTTTACCAGAAAGTTTTTCTTTTATTGTAGTGTGGAGGACCCACTGAAGTCCACTCTACTGTGAAGGTAGAGCGGTGGACATCAACAGGTTGTCCTCTATCCTAAAGCAGTTAAAGCCCACCGCATCTATGCAGCCTGATGTCCTGTCCAACAAGAATGGACAACGAGCTGCAGGGATATGATGGCGGTATTACACTAACTTATTTGTTACATGGTCGTAGAGGACGTCCTCAGTTACAGAATGCCCCCAGGATGGTAGGTTTCTGAGACTGGAGAACAGCGAAAAGCACTGTGGCCGCCAAAGAAAGGTTTCGGCTGCTGCTCATGGCCATGCACAGCCAAGAGAAAGTTGCAGAAAGTTTCCGTTGCCATATATGGTCTATGGGAAAGAGGGCTAGGGAGAGCATAAAAAATATTGAGAAGTACAGAGAAGATCGCAAGAAGAGGTTCTAGAAAAGGAGAGGAGAAGGAAAGGACGAAGGAGAGTAAATAGAAAAAGCAAGAGAGAGCGCATAAGAGACGAGAAGGGGAAGATAGATGCTGCAGCAAACAAAAGGGGTGCTAGGGCATAGAGTGAGAGTGTCAGTAAGGATAGAGATTAGGAGAGGAGGAGAGAAGAGAGAACATAAAAAAAAAGAGCCTCAAGGAGCACAAAGAGAGCTACATCGGATAATAGAGAATGGAATTTATATCTTATCATGATTCTGCCACTATAGTTGTCCTAATGTGATTTCAATGCATAATTTTGCACTTATTTTCTAAAAAAGGATCTTATTTTAAGATCCAAAAATCACCTTGCATAGTGATCTTTAAAGTCCTATTAAGGTCTAACCATTGTTACTTGATCCACTTTGCTTCTTACAAATTGATTAACAATGGCAACTGCTTATTTGTTACTACATGCTCTTGGTGAGATGTGTTGAGGCCTTTCCTTTTAATGCATACCATCCATGTCTATATTTGCTGGTATAGTCGCTGGAAAGTACAACGTCCGTGCTGAGATTTGGCTTTCTAGCGCTTGTGAAAAATATGCAGTCTCTTAACTTTCATAACATGAATCTTGACATTTTGATCTGCACCTGTAGTAATGCCGAACAATCCCTCTGCAAGTATTTGTTTTCCATTTCTAGTACACATGGCAGGCTTCCATCCTTTCTAGATGCACCATGCAGAAAAGTGTATGCTTGTCCAAGCAATGTTAGTCACATCGATGGTGCTACCTTGAGGATTCTATGCAAGGAGCCTATTTTATGTGAAAGAGAGGATTCTGTAGCAGCAAAATGGGAGGTACCATGCAAGCAGCATAAAAAAGAGAGGACATCACCGAAGAGGATTCTAGATGCAAACTGTGAAACCACCCCTCAGAACCTTAGAGGCAGTGCTCCTGCTTGCCCATCCACGGCTCTTCTAACTGGAGATGGACTTAGTGTCTTCAACCCTTCCACATGCCTCACATGGACCCATCCAAGGCTCACACACTCACCTATCCTTTAGCTTTGCCTGCCTGTTTTGCTGATCGATGTCTGATGAAGGTCTCTTTTTGTGCAGCACCTTTTGCACAACATGCCTGTAACTATGAGGGGTGTGTGCCAATGTCGAAGCCTGCTTCAAGTCCATGTAGTTATGACCGATGCTTTTGATCAAATGTAATTGAACTATCCATCTTTTCCACCGTGTAGTGAAATTCATTGTGGGACCTTCCCAACTTCCCCTGTAAAATATATAATTCTATTTTGTTTTCACAATTGTTGCAACTCTAAAATATTTAAAACATTTCCCAAATTGTCCTTGATGGTTATGCTCCAACCTCTCTGTAAAGTTATTTTAAATTAGTGGCGAGTTAAATTAAAACGTCACTTACGAAGTTGGGTGGAATTCGAAACTCCACACTTTACACAGCAGATTAAGTTTCCTAACTTTACCTGAGGTAAGATTTATCCCTTCGGGCCTTCCTAGTTTGATAATTTATTGATGCAGAATGGTTCAGGGAGGACATCCTCCAGCAAAACATATTGAGTGTGAAGGCTGTGCATCCACTACCTCAGTTAAAAGGTGTGAGAGCAAGACTGTGAGCTCAGGCCAGCTTATATTTTTTAAAGAAAGAACTTCATACGCTTTGCATTTCACAGAGCTTGAACGGTTTAGAAAATACACAAAGTGACTACAACTTTACACGGCTCTAGTTTAAATTCCATTTAACTGATAAGATTTGAATTGGAATTGAGGAAAGTTAATTGAATGTGCTTTAATATGTACCTACAAAAATTCACATATTCCTTCACATACAGTCAGACGATAGGCACCTTATATATCGAAACTAGAATGTCGATGGCACAGAATTTTGAATCCAAAATATTGACTGGGAAGTATATATTTTCTATACATTACTCCACATACATGTACCTACGCAATATATATATCTTCAAGGTAGGTAGATTTGGAATTAGGAATAGTAAATCTATACTTCCCTGTATGCACTTATTTCTGATATTCTGTCCTCAATATTCTTATATCACGATATTCTAGGGGTTGATATTTATTTGTACAACCGACCACACCAATAATAAAGAAAAGCACCAAAAAGCATTGTGTGCGTTAAATCCTTGCACACTGTACCTTTTTCCCTACAAGTATTTGGGAAAGAATGCACCTAAAGGGCAGAACTTTAATTTTTGGTTATAGCTGAGGGCCATACCCCCCTAAAAATATACTTCTTGCTATGAGCTTGCAACCCCCCCCAAACTCTCTTGCCAGAAATTGAGTACATTTGCTTCTGAAATCTCCCCATATATAAACCCAGATCAGGATTCAGCCTAAAAGCCCCACCCAAATGGAGATTTTTCTGAAGGAAAGAACGCTGATGATTAGTTAGGCCCTATTTTCTGAATCTGCCCCTCCTCCAACCACCCCGTCATATTGGAATTACCCCTATGATGCTCTTGCTTGTTTCTTGTCTTAGCTGCCTTCTTTTCCTTTCCATACCCTTGGCATGGATACTCCTTTCTAGTTTCTGCCACATATATAGACCCTCCTCACCATTAGTGATCTTTCCTACAAGGGAACCTGCTTTGAGATCCTCTATCTCTGCAGGCAAGATGGTTGGGTGCAGCTTCAGTTTTACGCACGTCTATAAGCAGTCTGAGCCTCTTCCCTCAGCTTGAATGTTATCACTTCCACCAGCATTAATGGCCTATACCCTCCAACCCACTATTGCCACCATGACCCTTGACTTAAACCCCCTCACTACGACCTAAGACATAATTTCAACCCTTTACATTATGCTTAAAACTCCAAGAAATCATATTACTAGAAGACTGGGCAGAGTAGTGGGATGCACTTTGACCCCTGGCCCTGCACACACACTTTGGGATTGAGTGAGAGGGAACTGATACTATCGGGGCTCGACACCCGGTGTCGATGAGCCTCTTAGTAGCCACGGGATCGCACCTGTGGGATCAGTGGCACAGTCTGGGGGTCATGGCCCCTAGTGCAAGCAATGAAACTAGCCCCCGCCGGTATTAAAATACTCCTATAAATGAGGTGCAGTGCGCCCATCACACCCCGGTATCAACCAATTTTCTGCAGCTAAGTTCCTCATTCTTCTCGCCTTTCATTCTCGCCGCCCAGCTCCACCTATCTCTCCCCATCTCCGTCATGGATTTAATGCTCTTCTATCTATCCCCTTCTTCAGTCTCTGACCACCTCTTCTCTTTCTCTCTCACCCTCATCTCCTCCCTCTCTCCTTTCTGCTGCTTTTCTCTTCCCTTTCCCACTTTACTCATCCTTATCTCCTTCCAACCTTATTTACTTCGCTCATTTTATCACCTTTTCGTGGCCTTCTCCCTTTTGTTTCATCCCTTACCTCTCTTTTCTTTTTGTTCCCTTATCTCTACTCTCTCCCCCTGAAAAGTAAACACAGCCAAGGCCTTTTCATCCCCTGTGTTTAAACAAGCATTTGCAATGCAATAGGTCTCGCATTTACGCAAGTTTGAGCTATTGGCATTGTAAATGACAATGCCTTTTATTTATGTTTTGGTTTTTAAAACATAAATAAAAGGCAGTGTCATTTACAATGCCAATAGCATAAACTTGCGTAAATGCAAGACCTATTGCATTGCAAATGCTTGTTTCACAGTGTCATAATTACAGAACTGAAGCATTTTCAATGTTTTATACATCAAAGCCATAGTTGTTGCCTATTTATCTTATGCAACTAAACAACCATTCACTAAGCCAATAGCCCTGGCTTGTTGTAGGTGTAATGTTACTGGTCGTATTATATATGTGGAGGCAATGACAGAAGTAGCAAAATACCAGTCGGGCGGCACACTATGCTAAGCACAGATTTTTAGCTTATGTGTTTTTAAGCCACGCCCTAATTACATTAGCCAGCCCCTTTAGAGAGACACCCCCCCCAGTTTTTTCATCACACTTAAAGCTCCACCATATGTAAATATTATTTGTGCACCTACTTCCAACTCATGCAGTGTAGATCAAATATCTTTCTCCCAGTCAAGCAACCAGTCAGAGTGCCACGGATGGCAGAGGCAAAATGCATGATGACAACATATTAATATGCGTGTGCTAGCAGCTGTCGGGCACTGGGGTTAAAATCAACAATGGCATACCTCAGTGTGCCCCTTGTGAATTCTGTACAGTGTTCTAGATACAGTGTGAAAAGCCGCACCACACATTCCGACAGACCCTTCTCTGAACGCGGATACCTCTCTAGGGCATACTCCGGGGGGCCCGGCTGTATCGAATAGCAAGAGTGCGCGCGCCGCAAGCTTGGGGCTGGCCACGCGCTTCAGCCGGCTTCACACCTGGCCCTGCTCCTCAGGGCGCCACCAAGGCACCAGCGGACTCCCCGAAAACAAACCGGCTTCATGTTCGTCAGTCGTGGAATGGCGGGCGAGAGAAGAGCACCGTTGTGTCATCGTAGTGTGTGGAGATGTCACCCACTCAACCTGTATGTCATGTTTGCATTATATGTTTACATTGTTAGTTCACTTCATTAGCGCCATTTTAGGTCCTGGCAAACGAAGCTACGCACTTAAACTGCTGGCATTTGGGTCGCTCACTTGTGGCCATGGCTGGGTCATATCGAGGATTTCCCTTTATACATCTTACTTCCCTGTGCCACAGACATCAGTGGTCTGGTGTGACCAACTTTCTCTGTGTCATTAGAGACACTGATTCCTGCTTTGAATTTTTGTGTGATAGCCTGATGCATTCTGGGTGTTGTAGTCTTGCTTTGCTTCCATTCAAACGAAGTAAAAGCAGCACTCCTGAAGTCAGTAATTTTAAGTGAAAAGTTGAGGACTAGGGAAAGTGTCCTTAATGACCTTGAGTTTGATGGTTCCCTGCATAGTGATCTGTTCTTTAGGCAGTACCCGTGAAGAAGCCTGCAGGAGCCTGCTGCAGCAGTGCGCCAGGTAATCTCTTACAACTGTGAGCAGACTGAACGCAGACATACAAATGCCTTCAGACTAGCGTGATATTGTAGGGAAGTGCACAATCATATAGCACCACAAGGCAGCCTTAAGCACCTTGTGGACACAAAGTAACCAGCTTAATTAGTAATTCCGCGGAGAGACCTAAATTAAGCCGTGCATTAACGAATTTGTGTGGAATCTGCACTTATTGCTGAATCTATGCCCGTGCCAGACCAAATAAACACAAGTTACCCCTGGCCAGTTTCAGCCCACATGGGGATCTTTAGTAGTGTGTAGTATGAGTACTGTGCTACAGTGAGCACAAGACCCACGTCAAGCATAACCGTCACATTTAGGGCATCACACTCAGAAAAACAGGCGAAAAAAAGCTGAAACCGGTCCGAGTTCTTGGGTTCCCGCTCAGATAACACCTGGCTTGGCAGTTCGGGTTGGACTGCTCCTATTAGAGCACGACCAGGACAGATTTGCATATGGCTGGTTCCTGTCTGAGGTGCATGGTGGACAAAAAAACATGGACTGGAATACGATCCGAGTAATTCCCAGTGGTAGAGATCAATTCAAGCTTTCCACCTTTTATTTTTTTGTTTTTCTTAATTAATATATAGTACATCACAAACTGAATTGTTTTTTAGACACAGATAATGGGTGTTGTCACTATCCACCCTGATCGGACTCATTATTTGGACCTTGAAAGTCTAAAATGCTGATCCCACCCACGTCCTTGCGACTGCACACAGATGTTAGGTGCAGCAGGTGCTCAACCCACCGAACTACCGTGCCGGATTAAAGAGTTTCCCAATTACATATCGAATAGCGATGTTACTTGGCTTTATTAGCTGTGTGGATACTTCTTAACTTTGATCTTTATCTCCGTGTCTTTGCACTATGCTCCTAGCACCACGCTGCCCCTAGCTCCTGTCTTTACCGAGTTCTGTTACAGCTTTGCACGAATAGACAGAGCGACTGAGCAAACAGCGAAGCTAAGTCAACAAAGAAAACTTTTTATTTTAAGTGTTCACGGGTGTCAACTGTGCCCCGGTGTCTGACACACCTGTCCATTCACCTGCCAAGCTCGCCCAGCGCTTCTTTCGGGAGTTTGAGACCCGTTCCAGCTTCGTTGGGAGAACTCTAAAGCCTTTCACACCTGTTTCTTCTTTTTTACTTTGATTTGAATAAAAGAAAATGTACAAAGGCATCACGTGTTTTCCACAGCTGGTAAAATGAAGGCTCCTCGGAAGGTAGCGAGCGTCTGGAGTAACAAGCACTGGCCCGGGCACTGTCACAAGACGCTCGTGAAGGAATCCTCAGCCGGCGCAGGCTGTACAGCCAAGACGGCGGCAAGTCGGCACATGCACGCATAGGCGTGGAGAATCCGGCACAGGCAGCGTTCTACCTTCAGCGCGTGAGCGACAGCCGCCTGTTCGCACTTCTGGTGCTAAAGAACCAGGAAAAAAAGCAGCACAAATATTTCCCTAGCTGCGCTTAAAGGCACCTTCCTCGAGACTCCTCTCCCCCACACCCTCCAAATTAGCAGCATGCAATACGTTCAAACATTTTCGCGACTCACTTAGCAAGAAAGCAAAGGCGCTGGCGTTCTGTCGTCTGTGCGCAATGAGGATGTGAATTCAGTCTCCTGACGAAATGGCGGTCCAGAAACCTAATCGTATTCTTGTGTGGGGCCCCGACACCGAATCCACCGGTAAACAAGCTGTCTCCATTGCGCAAAGGCGGCCACTTGTTTAGATCTGCATCGCGTTTTCACTTTACAATAGCTGCCGCCCCACACTGCACTCACGGGGTGGGGAGGCAGCTATTGTTCAAGTGAAAGCGAGATGCAAAAATAAAACACGCAGATGCCATTACAAAAGCCGAATGAAAAAAAGAGCGCTTACGGACTAATATAGGAGACCGTGTAACGCCGCAAGCAAACGATCGAGTCCGGATGGGCCGTCCAAAAAGGGGACAGGGTGGTAACAAAGAAGCCTCATTTTCAATCACAAGCCAGCGTTTAGCATAAACGATGACGCCAGCCAATGAGAATGATGGGCGGGCCTTCAACTCCCCTTCTGAAATCTCCTCGATTACAATAAGCCTCGCAGAGCGAGCAGCGCAGGCGCGCTGCAACGCAGGTCTGCGAGACCTAAAAAGAAAAATCAGAAGGGGCATTTTCGGAAACAAGATCAGCTGGTGCAGGGCAGACTGCCCCCCCTCCCACCTCTGGGTCACGGTGCATTGCAGCGGTTGCACCACCATGCGTGGGACGGATATCTGAGCAGCAGCAGGGCAAGCAGTATATAAAGCAAGAGGCAGGCTGTCTGCGCGACTATCACACACGGGGCGCGTGGTGCAATCAGGAAGACGGAAACGTGGAGGAGGGCGGGAGCAAGGGCTAAAACAATTACTCATGATAACCTGATGAACATGATCGTGCTACTACTGCTGTGTCAGTGCTGTTTTTTTCAGGTTTTTTTTTATAAATAATCATAAAAAGACATTTATAAAAAATATGACAAGATAATAGAAGATCCTATTCTAACCCTAACACCGTTTCATTCATTTAAATTACATTTAAAAATGAATCTAACTCAAAACCAAATTATTTTTAAATGTAGTTGATGCTCACCCTAAATTTGACAAAACAAAATTAATTTATCAAAAATAATTAACCTTATTCTAGCTGACACTTTCATTCATTTAAATTACAACAAAAAGTATGCTAATTCTAACCAATACCCAAATTAAATATTTTTAATTAAATTAATGCTTATCCTAAATTTAAAACAATTAATTTAAATTAGATAATCAAAAATAAGTAACCTTATTCTGACCCTAATGGCAAATTACACATATTTTAAAATTCGAAGTCCAAATGGTTTGATGGAGGGTCATGGGTAGTTCACAGTGATGTCATTACAGTAATGGTCAAGCAAAGTAATGGAACTTCTTCTCAGAGTATTTCTGCTACAGGGATTTCTCCAGAGTTCCTAGCTGTGAGTTTGAACATCAAAAGGCTGGTGCAGCGCATGTTTCTTATCTGACGCCAGCGCAGTTTGTGTCTCCTACCTTTCATTGGTTGGGACTGTGCAGCACACTCCTTTTTAAATTGTAATCGTAAAGGCCCGTGGTTTATAGGCCATTTTGTACCTGCAGGAGCCGGTCTCCAGGTGATATTGGTGCGGGTGTAGATGCTGCACCAGTGTATCACTGCCGTCACCTATGGCTCGTTTCTTTGTCCTCATAGCGCCGCACCATGAGAGGAACAGAGAGAGAGACTCTACCAGCACACCTCATACTGGTGAGGAACCAGCTTCCTCTGGACAGCTTAGACTGGTGTAGCCTCACCAGCGTTCCTCGTACTGTAAGACTTTGGGACACTATGTTAACTGTGTTTGGGGAAGGTGTCCGGGTAAGCCAGAGTGCACACTTGCTTCCCCTTTCAGGATAGGTTGTAGGGGATGGATACCATTAAAGCACCTGCGTCTACCTTTGCTCTGGCAATCGAGCACTACACCTATTTTATTTTTATTTTACAGAGTTTTATGTAGCGCGAACTTGACCCGAATCGGGAATCAGAGCGCTTTACATAGCACCAGCTGCATTACATGAGGACACATTCATTTTTGTTATGCACGGGGAGATTAAGTGATTTGCCCAGCGTTATTGCCGAGACTCGAACCCAGTTCCCCAGATTAGCGGTCGACCGCCCTAGCCGTTAGGCCAACTCCTCTCCCCAACCTAGGCTCATTGGATGCATATCCTCTTTAGCATCTGGCTCAGCTGTGTTGTCATTGGTACTTAAAGGTCCCAAATCCTGTTACTGACATTTGCAGGACCCCTGAATTACTACAGTGAGCAAAGATTGTACAATACAAGAAATTTAATACAAAGAATTCAGTAGAAAGTAAATGTTTCCTTAGAACTTTCACTGTTGCCATGGAAACATGGAAACCAACGGTACTACCTAATACCAAGAAATAATACTGCTCAGTAATCAGTTATGTAACGTTTCCCCTAAAACAGTACCAAACACAAAGGCATCTTAAAATATATTGTGGATTATATAAATGTCTGGAACCAAAACTTATGTTTTCTTACCATTTGCATAAGTTCTATACATTTCAACAGTGGAGTCAAGGCTGGCATTTAAACATTTTGGTCTGAAAAACAGACGAACAGGTTTGAGGTTCATCAGTTGCCTGGAGAAGTTCACCAATTAGATAATTCTTTACCTGGAAATGCGAGGCTATATCACAAAACCTGGGCGGTATGAATGGGGATGTGTTGGCAGGGGAGTCAGAACGTATGTCAGTCATCCAAGGTTTTGGAAGACTCTTGAGATGGATTGCTTCCTGCTCAGTGGTTTGTTTACAAGTGGTTTAGTTTGATCTGGCTCATATGCCTCTTTACATTATTTAAATAGCATTTACACCATTTTCGTTCCAGCTGACAGCTTTCTTGTTTCATGCGTTTTAATGTTATTGGGTACTAAATGCTTCTCTATGTTTATTAACTTCTTCACATGGGCACCTCCAGGTCACAAAAGCTCCTTATCAGTTGTGGAGTCCCCCTGGGTTCCATACTGTCTCCTATCATCTTCACCCTCTATGTTAAGCTTCTTGGTGCTGCACTCACAGACAACAGCATCAGCATTTGCCAATATATCAATGATACACAACTCTACTTTAGTCTCTTCTGCTTCAGACATACAACACCTCAAACACTGCAGGCATAGCATCCAAACCTGGATGTCTAAAATTCAACCCAACCAAGACAGAATTCCTGTTGTTTGCCAAGAACGGGCAGCAAGAAATAGTGCATACCTAGCTCAGTAATATGAATCTTGATGACCTTGAACCCCAATTTTCAGAGTATGCCAAGTCACTTGGTTTCACCTTGGACACCAACCTCACCCTCTTGCAATACATTGCCAAAAAAACAAAGCCAGCCTAGTTCCAGTTCTCTCTTCTAACAAATGTGAAACCATTTCTTCCAGAAAGTGACTTTAGAACTGCGGTTAACACCCTGCCCCTTGGCCTCCCAGACTCCACACTGTCACCTCTTAAGGGCATCCTACACACCGCAGCACAGAGGCGTAGCTAGCCCATTGGCCGCCCGTGGCGCTCCCTGCGTTTGCCTCCCCCGGCGGCCGCATTAAAGTGCGGGGGTGCTGGTGCGAGTTTGGGGGGGGGGCTTGCCATTGCCACCCCGAGATGGCATGTAGGAGCGGGGTGATGCCGCCGCCGCCCCCGCCCCCAAAACTCGTTCCGCCCGGGGCGGACCGCACCCCCCTTGCTACACCACTGCAGCAGCAAATCTCATTTAGGGCCTGAAGAAATATGATCGCATGACCCCCTCCTGATGAAACTCTATTGGCTCCCCTTGCCGGCCCACACCATCTTTAAAACCAGCTGCATCATTTACAAAGCCATCACGATCAACATCCCCACTTATCTTGCAAACAAGGTCACCATCTCTCGGGGTTCTCAGCGCAGTCACAGCCTGGACACCATCAGCCTGCAGACTAAGAAGTGTAAAAAAGAAAAACCGTGGAGCAGGCCTTTTCCATCTATTCGCTCAGGCTCTGGAACAACATCCCCTTAACCATCAGAATTAACCCAACACTGCTTCAATTTAGGCAAGAGTTGAAGGTTCACCTCTTTAGACAACACTACATCACAATGTCTTAACTGTCCACAAACTAACTACCTCTCCTATCACTCATTGTTTTAATGCTCGTCTTTGATCCTGTACAGCCCTCCGCTGCCTTTTGGCTAGGTTTGCGCTATAGAAATCCCATATACATACATAAATACATTCACTGCTTTAGACCCATGCATGTTTGTTCAAAAACTGCCTGCATTTGTACGAAAAGCAGTGTGATTGGGATTAGCAATCTTTAGTTGCCATGTGAAAATGTAAGAGGTAAAATACGTTACAGCAGGAAAGTGAATTTAAAAGGGCATGATTGTCAGACCAAATAGAGGGGAAGCCTCCAGCGGATTGCCCAACTTTTTAATTGTCCACTGTGTAATAAACATCAGAAGGATATATTCAAGCAGATTACTTTTGTGTACGCTTTGAATTTTCTTTGGTGAACAGGAACATACATTTATATTCCTAAATGATAACATTTCAGAGTGTCAATCCATATGGCATTATTCATCATGTCATTTGTATATACAGAAATCTTTTGGGGGACTTTGTAAGATTAATTTTCTAATTTATGGTTAAAAATTAAATATATTTTGTTAGATATCGAGTTGAGTTATGTACATCGAATTTTTCATGTGTTGAAAGTATTTTGTGCTTGCAGTGATTACACTGTAACATATTGTTGATATGACTTTAAACTTTGAGGCATAGTTTTTAGGTATAGACAGACATTCTAGTTTGTTCAGATTGGCTGTATCCATGCAGGCATTTCATGATCACCATTATGCAAGTGAGCTCCACTTTAGATTAGTTGTACATAAAGTTATAGTTCGTGGAGATACTGTAATCCTTTGTGTAGACTCTGGTGCCTCAGGGAATGTAGGTCAAATCTCTCTATTCTGGCATATTGCAACAGTTGTCTTTTTCCTATCCCAAATTGCACCTGCACTTGCTTCCTCTGGGTAGAGGTCAGCGAGTGTCACACATACACCCTTTTGGCGACTTCCCACCATCATATCCCGCTTTATGTATGAAGGGGCAGTCTTTTGTTTGTTAGCTGCTTGCACGAAGCTCAAGTTGTCCAATAGACTTGCTGTGCACCCAATGCTCTATAACTGTATGTTACCATGTAACATACTTAGAAGGGCCATAGAAATGGATGTCTCTGCATCCCTTCCCCAGTGACCTGCTCCTATTGAAGGGAGGCAGAAGAGAAGTATTGTCTTTTGAGGAACACCTCAGACGACTCATCTCTCCCTCAAAAGACTCATAGCCCGCTAAACAGAAAATGGCGTTCAAGACCGACTCTTGAATATTTTAGTGTGTGAAGAGCTCAAATGTATGTATGTCTGTCTTCTTCTGAACCTGCTGTGGAGGTCATATGCACAGCACATCTACAGCTGGCTGGTGTTTGAAAGTACTCCTCAAATCACTCTCCTATTCAGGTTGCATAGGTAGTCTTTGCACTCTAAAGATACAGGGCTAAGGTCCCTGGTCATGCCTTCTCTCTTGCCAACCCCTCCTCCCTGCATTTTCATGTAAGGAGGAGGAGGCAGAGAAATAACTCTCTTTTCGGCCTGGGTTTTCTCAAATACAGCTATTGCTAACAATATATATAGCGTGGTCTTTGGGTTCGCCCCTTTCAACCACTGGCTTTCTTCGTCCAGCCCCTGCAACCATTGACTTGAAACTTTGTCAGTCATATTCTGGCTCAGCTCAATGAGGTATTTATCTCTCATCTAATGATATTGGCTGTTTGGGTGTATGCCTCTGCTTCTACTTGAATGCTTGCGTTGAACTTCTAAGCGACTGCAAAGAACTTGGAAATCTTCCTGTGGGGTGCCTTCATTAAGTTGCAAACTTTTAATATTAATGATTTTTTTCAACATGTTTAAGTAGATTATAACGTCTGTATTTATATGGTATTGAGGATGTTTAGATCAAGATGCATAACCCAAGACAGGAGCGTATTTTGACTTTGCGTACAAACAGAAACATGATGAAACCACTGTGGTACAGAGCATTCACTGTCCGAAAGGAATCTCATTGTTCGTGTTTTGTTCATCAATCATTGCTTGGAAGCCTTATGAGAAGATTATGTTCACACTTGCATAAGATTAGCCCTTTATATAGCCCATACTGGATTAATTTAAAAGGCTGCCACAACAGATGTATTTAGTATCCCAAATGTGTTGTTTGGATTCAGAAAGAATTTACCTCCTGTAGAAATCTAATCTTTGCCTGAACTGTTCTTCCTGGAGTAACTGGAAAAGACCATAGTGTTTTTTGGGTAACTCCAAGGTTCATATTCTAGATGAACTCTCCGTAACACCGAACCCCCAGAGTTACTAATACTAGGTAATGGAAACTCCATAAGGAAGATTTCCCAGGGATTACAAGCTATACTGAGGGTCCCCTTAGAAATGAGAAACTACCAGGAGAGCTAGTAATTGCAGAATCCGTTCCTCCATAATTCCTTGTTTTGCCTTTGAGTTTTATCTGAGAGCTTGGTAGTTTCATTATCCAGAATATCCAGGTGAAGCATTAATTCTCTGGGCCTGGTAACTGCTGTCACCACTTTGAAATTAGTAAACCACTCGTACGAAAGTATCAAATATTGAACCTGGAGCAGTCAGTGATTGGATGAACTTGTATTATGAACGATCATGTTCTTTAAAGTCAGTAGGTGTGGTGAGGTTCTTTCTACACTGCAGATTCGCACTGGGAAACCATGTCGATAAATTATTACAAGCCACCTACTTTTGACGTCGGAAGAATCTGTAAAAGAGAAAATGGTTCTAGGTCTCTCTTCAAGGTAGTTCTGTTATCACACTGGCTGTCGAGTAACGAACTCGCGATCGTGATGCTCCTAGAATCGGCGCAGTGTCTGTTGGCTCTCTATTATACGCAGATGATGTTGCAATATTTGATCTAACGCCTATTGGCTTGCAACGTCGTCTGGATGCCCTAAGTAAATATGCAGAGGCCCATTTCCTGAAAATTAATATTGCAAAGAGCAAGATTTTGGTCTTCCGTAAGAAGGGGCTTAGAATAAAGAGATGTCTAAAATGGATGCTTGGCTTCGAAAAATTGGAATTAGTCGATTCGTACTTATATTTGGGGAAAGTTTTTTCAAAAACAGGCCAAGATTTGGAGCACATTAAACACTGTGTTAGTAAAGCTGTCTCCCAGGCGAGTGCATTAAACAGATTTTACAAAACCTGCGGGAGACGCCACTTCGGCCATGTTTTATCAGTTTTCAAGGTAAAAATCCCCCTTTTACTAATATATGCTGCCGAGGTATTAGATGTGAATTATTGGCTCTCTTCTGATAAGGCGGAAGGACGAATCCTGCGTCAAATTTGCAATTTAAATTCTTTGGCCGCTTCACATGTACTACGTCTCGAATTTGGTTTAGTTTCGTCCTTTATTTTATCCTTGGCAGGGGCTCTGCGGTGGGGAAATTCCCTCTTTTGGGGGGAGGAGGGTACACTTAGGGCTGCCCTGAGAACAGAAATTTTTGACACACTAAAAGATCAATCAAAGTTTTTTTAGATCTTTTGTAGTTGCAAATGAAACATTTGGTCTTGGTTTGAACCCAGCTTCTCCTATACCCAAGTCTGTATTGAAACAGCTTTTAAAGAAGTCCATACCCTCTATCAGTTTGGCTCGAGATGTCGCCCTAAGTCAGTCCAGGCCCAGTATTGAGGTGGTCAGTGGGAGTGCCTTGGGGAATAAACCACAGCCTTATTTATCTTGGAATATCCCTCATGGGACTAGAAGGCTGATACTCCTACTGAGACTTAACTTGCTGCCTCTAAGAGAAGTTACTGGTATCTGGGATAAAATCCCAAGAGAGAAAAGAATCTGCGAAATGTGCCAATTGCAAATTCAAGATCTAAATCATGTTTTATTTGTATGTACAAAATTGCAAAGTGCTAGGCGTGTGTTCCTAAAGCCATTTTTTATCAAATTTAATATTCACTCTGCCCAGGAAGCGCGATCTCTGGTTTTGTCTCCCCCGAATGAAATGGTTTGTCATAAGATATATCAATTTTTTTAATTTTTTTGTCTATTTATTAGGAAATTTTTTATAGTAGTTTTATTCCTATGTTATAATATGTGAGTTGGTTGGATACTTGATTGTCTTATGTATTTATTGTACTATTTGCACATTATACAGCACGCTCGATATAAGAATCTCCCTTGGGAGGTAGCGATGTATAAAGGAAGAATTTTGTATTGTATGTAAAGTTTGTCTTTTTTAAATTTATTGATGTGTTTTTGTGGACCTTTGTCGGAGTTCCAAATCAAAATAAACAAATTGAATTGTGTTGCACCAGTAGGGGGAAATGAGTTCAGAACTGGCCTACTTTTGTGACTTCCTTGGAGTACTGACAGCCTTTTAGGTCGAGCCTCGAGTAGCGCGCAAGCGCTGCTTAGAGGCGAAGACTTAATGTAAGCGGTTTCAAAAGCAGTCCAACAAACGCTCGTGCGTCGTGGCTGGCCTTTTGAGATGGGTACGCGCGGCAAACATGTGTTTCCAATTATCGTGCCCAGACGCGGGCGCGATAAGTGGAAACACATGTCTGCCGCGCGTACTCATCCAAAGGCCAGCCACGACGCACGAGCGTCTGGTCAGCTGAGCGTCTCGTCAGCTGAGCAGGCTGCCGCGCTCGCCCCCGCTCCTCTGTGGTGCGCGCGCACCACTCGCGGGCTTGTTGAATTGTGCAGTGTCCTTTATGCTCTCTTCCTGCCCACACCGGAAGCACGGTGCGCCACGCACTATAAACACAACCTTCGCATCAATGTGCAGGATTCCTAAGGATGGGGAAGGCACAAAGACCGCCTCACCCAGGAGCCGAGTAAAAATACAGCGTTTCCTGTGAGTCACTGCGCACATCCCACACGCGGGCCCTGCGGCCAAGCTCAACCCTCCAGCTGCTGGAATGCACAGCCCGGGGGAGGGGGGGCGGGCGCCCTGTGCTGCGGGTATAGAACGGCACTTTAGAAGAAAACTTAATAAAGTGTCTTTTATGTAGCACCCGAAACCAAGATGCAGGGACTACATCTGCTAATTTCAGAAGAAGCTCCTCTCGAGGAAAGGTGGGTGCACCCGGCACCCCCTCGCTCCAGAAGACGGCAATGAAAATGTCTCTCCATAGTTACAACGTCATTGTTAAAAGGGCTGTGTTTTATTAGCCATTTGACAAACAGCGAAGAATGTCGGATACTTAACGACAGTAGAATATAAAATTACGCACGCACCTACAGTTCAATAGGCTGCCTTGTGAGTGAACGCGCATGCCCTTAGGGAACCCACTGACTATTCAAATACACCTTACATTCATTCATTTCCATTGAATGGACTAGCTGGCGTGGTGAGGGAAAAACGACGACAACGCTTGGGGAACCAGTGTGCCTCTATTGCAACCACACAGTGCATGCACTATTTTTTAGGCGAGGAGCTGGTGGGCTGTCAAAGGAATCAGCAAGAACGAACAGGGGGAAACAGAGGGGGGGGGAGAGATACACCTGTCCTACCCTGGTGAGCATATAAAACGTCAACTGTGGGCGCGGGGAAGCGATGGTGCTAAGATCAAATATTGACTGTCAATGACTTGGCTCGATAACTGGGAGGCTTTCAGAGAAAACACAAAATGCTAATTTAATTAATGTAATAGCCTGCACTTGGATTGAGACCTTAAATGTTTGACCCACGACGGTGAATGCTGCAAGGTAATAGTGTTATTATGCTCCCCTAATCCTCAGAGTAGGGCATAATGGGTTTGGGTCTGGCAGCCTAGATAAGGATCAAGGTGGCGCTATATGAAACAATAACTAAACTAAAAATGGTCCCTTTCTCTTTCAGTTTGCTTTTGTACACACGTTTTGAAAACGTTTTTGTATGCACGTTTTGAAAACACCACACCACCTTCTTTCGCACTGCAAAAGAAAAACTTTATTAAGCGTTTTTCCACATCTAAGAACAACTCCTTGAATTCAAACAAGTCGCTCCTCTTGTGGAAAACTCACAACACGCACACAATATCACCTCTAGGCGCTCCATTGCTCACCATTACACGCCTTCAAAAAATACAGACCCTTAAAAGCTTCACTAGTAAAATCTAAACATGCAACGATTTCGCACGATCCTGATGGGAACGCTACCTATACAAAAATGTACACGTTAACGCACAAAGTACTGAATGCACACATTACCCAACTGTTTGTGTTTACTCCCTCTGCTTTAGAGACTTCAGTGAGCTAACCGAGGCTGGTTGGGTATATTTATTTTAGCAAGTCGCCCTAGTGCTTTCATGTTATCAGCGCATTAAGGGGTCAAAGGGAAAGCACTGGTGGTGACGACAGGGTAGGCGAAATATTGCATCCTCTGCCATCCTGCACTCACATGGCAACATCTGAGAGACTTCGAGGGAGAGACTTGCCTCACCCCGAAACTAGGATTCAACAACGAGGCATGATTTAAGGAGAAGGGACTCAGTAAAGAATGCAATTTGTGGTTACAGCGGTGGGATCCCTGGAGGGCAGCAGTCGTCCAGGCAGCGCAGGACGTGATATATACTGAGCGCTCTCTGCTGTACGTGCCACAAACAAAACCCATGGGCAGACCAACAGCAGCCCAGCTGCAGACCGCGGCTCCAGATCACCCCTCCCCCAGACAGTACGGAAGTGGCAAACAATTGCCCTGTGAGATCCCAACCCCCGCTGCCATTCATTCTAATTTGGTTGTGAAACCTCTCCGGTACCATCCGGAGGGCTTCGCACCAAGCCCGCACCCCCGACTGATCAGAGCGAGTCTGTCAGCTGTGCTGAGACTGCTACGGGCAGGCAGTGGCACTGGTTGTTATCACGCTGCAATATCCACTGGATATCTGGGAGTCCTTGTCGCCTTTTGTTTCAGAGTGTAGGTTTTCTATATGTTGCTTACGGCTTAGGTTTTCAGTCACCAGAGTAAGCGGCGCGAGGCCCAGGCACCCTCGGCCAGCGTGCAGATTCCAGGTGCGCAGCTGCTTGCGCCCTCACGCTGACTCACCGCTGCTTGCGCCCTCACGCAGAGCCGCCGCTGGCAGGACGCAGCACTGGCGCGCGGACTTACGTGTGAGGATCATGGTCTCCTGCTTCTCTCGGCACATGGGCGCTCAGCGCGCTCTTCTGGTCCGTACGGGGGGACACCAGGTGTCTCCTACCCGGGCGCTCATGTCCGTGCGCGGCTCTCCCACCTCCTGACCCTCGGGTCCCTCGGTCCCCCACAGGCAGTGCGTCTGAATACGGGTAATCCTTCTTGAGACACGGTAATCTCTCTTGGATAGCGCAAGGCGCCGGACCCCGCTGAGCTGCAATGCCTGGGTCCCAATTTCCGCTGCTCCGTCAGGCTCTGCGCTCTACTTTACGAGTCGACTTCAATGTCTGGCTCTCTGCGCTCACAGGGGCGGCCCGGGTTTGAAAAGCCCTCCCTGTTCCCAGAGTGAGCTCAGGAGACGCCCCCTGCGCAGTCACTCCCACATAGAGACTTCAGCTGTACGAGGGAGAAAGGAGGACCGCCCTCAGGCGCAGCCACCCACTGAAACCACAAGCGGGCCGCGGCTGGAGCACAGCGGCCCCGAAGACAGGGTAGACAAGCACCCCTCGCACACCACAACATCAAAGGAGACTGGAAAGGTTTCTCTTTCTCCTACAAGCGCTTTCTTGCGTGCTTTCTTCATACTGTCTTTGCATCTCTGTGCAACATCCGTTCTCGCTTTCTTTCCTCCTTTCTTTCGTCGCTTTCATAGTTACTTCGTTTTCTCATTTTTCCATACAACTTCAAATGCTTATTTTTCGTTTTCAATTCTTTTTCCCATTTCATTTCCATTCATTCTCTCACTTTCTTTATCTCATTCTTTATTCGTACGGTTAATTTCTTCCATCATTCGCAGTCCATCACCGCAATTCAATATTTTTGTTTCTCGTTTTTAGGTCTCGCCCTGAGCCAGCGCTTGCGCTGGTCTGGGGAGACATTTAGTCAGTGGGCTTTTAGAAATGCGACCACAGCTTTTTGGCTGGCCTAGAGCGTGCGGGTACGCGCACAGTAACACGCATTCCTCGCATCGCTCCAGGCGCCATCTGGCTTTCATCTCACTTGCTCCTCCCCTCCACAGAGCGCGTCTCGCGGCCGCGCGTCTTGCTTGCATCGCGATCGTCTCCACACCTCACCCTTCAGCGCTGCACCTCCTTTCACCTTCTGCACAGGGCTCCTCCTCTCACTGGCTGCACTCCTCTCCGCCACTAAACGCCTGGACGCTGTTTTTCCCTCACTCGCCGTCTCCATGGTGATCCTGGCGCACTCACTCTCTCCACAGTGCATCCCCCATTCAGTGACTGCTCAGTGCTCTCAAAGTTTGCTGCAGTGGCTGAAAGGCCAAGATACAATACGATTTGCCTGACTTCCCGGGGGCATAATCTGGCAATGCAGGTTGGCCTAATTTGCATGTGGTTGGATGTCTGATTGAGAGGTTAAGTAATTTGCCCAGAATCACAGAGAAGATAAGAAGCGCTCTTGTTTACATTGCCTGCGCTCATGTGCTTACAATGTTTGTTAGCTTTCTTCCAAAGCAGCCTTCACGCCTTTATTTATGAACGGCACCACTTTCACTTTAAGCGCACCTTTATTTATTTGTGAACGGCGCAGCTTTCACTTTAATCGCGCATTTATTTATCTATAAAGTGTTTGTTAGCATCCCGCCAAAACCCCACCTCCCCGCATCTCCCGCTGGGCTGCTTCACGGAGAAGATAAGGAGCGCTCTTGACGGTATAGTCTCCAGGGTAATGGAAAGAAACCCGTCCATGATTGCAGAGTGGAACATGTTCTACGGCGTAAAACATTGACCGGTATTAAAAATACCAACCTTACCCTTGGTGTGCGGAGGGACCCCAGCCTTTCTTTTGAATCTTTCCTTCTTTACGTGTACCAGCAGCCCACTCTGTATTTTGCTTGCTAGCATACCATAGTATTTCGTTATAATACACCTGGCTTTCTCAAAACATAGGTCTCTTGCACCAAGGACGTCATGTGGGATTCGATTTCTCAATTTCCGGTGGTGCTTTCAGCAGCTAACGCTGTGCACAGTGGTGAGAATTCATTAATCGGCAATGCAGCTCTGTGCCAGTTCGTGACCTTGTTTTCTGCATACATTCCGTGAACTCCATCTCAATATTCAACCATGTAACAATGTAGGTGTTCCTTTTTACCCTTTTGTCCCACAACTCCTGAAGTTTCGGAAGTGCTATTGCGTAATCGTTTGATTGTGAAATCTTGCATAAATGCCACAAAAATTATATTTACTGTAATGTGCGTGCTTCTTTTATTTAAATAATGTTCTTTGCTGCTGATGCTTCTGATTGTGCCGCATGTTCTTATGTATCCCTTTGCATTTTGTTTTTACCTCACAGGATGCTTGTTGACAGCTTAGCATGTCAGAACACCCCTGCCCCCCAAATAGATTTTTGTAAATGTGCTTCAAAAAATATTTACATTTACAACGCCAGTAGATCACAGGTGGATATGTAATACTCCTTGGCGCCCAGGGGACTTGCTCTACTTTCTATTATTGCAAATAATGGTCTTCCCGCCATTTTGAAATACGGTCCCTGCTTCTCATGAAGTGTGAGAAAGAAAAACAGTGGAATTTGTGCACGGCAAACAAAAACACCGCAGAGAACAACACTGCATGGACCGCATTAACACACCACATACGGGGACAGCAAATTTCAAAAGCATGTTGGTAGCTGTGTTTCCTTACAGTTACTAGTCGAGAGACAGCGGTTCGTAACCCCACAATTGGACTGGGAGCGCTCGGTACAATAAAACATAGAGGGCCTAGCGACCCACCCCCTGCATGACTGGAGCGCCTCACTGCACCGGCTGCTCGGCGGCTGCATTAAGGTTGTTACAGGCCGACGGCCAGTGTGTGGGGTTACTTGCTGTGAGAGATTACAATTGATCCCATTAACCAACAATAAACAATAACTATTAATAACCAAAATAAATCAGGATTAACCACTTACCTTGGGTGCGGAGTAGCCCGCTACCTGCAGTAAAGCGCTTAAATGACTCTACAGATGTAGTAAGCGCTATATAAATGCAATTACAATACAATTTGAAAATTGTTCGGTTATGGTGATTTATTTAAAAAATACACTCTTGGTAGTAAGGTAGGATTAACTTTTATAATGAAATGAAATGAGTTATTTATAAAGCGCGAACTGTCACTCCCAATGGAGCCTCCTGGCGCTATCAGTCGTGGGGTATTTCGTGATCAGATGAGAGCCAGGCAAGATTTGTCAGATGTTCCGTAGATCCATGTCTTGAGGGCCTTCCTAAGCATTCATTTTATTTCAAAAATAGATTTCAGAGCAGCAATTTCAGAAGCACAGTAGTTTTTAGCTCACCTTTCAAACAGTACAAAAGCAGAAACACAAAAAATTCCTGGCTGCACAACACCCAGGAAAATGTGCTGCATGGCTAAACACTTATAAGGTCCCAAAGGCGAGACCTATTGGCTATGCCAATGCTTGTTATTTTTTACTACCGTACACATTCTGTACCAGGGCCTGGCAAACAAATGGTTCTTGTGCACATGTATTTATTGAACAGCAACAGCTTTTAGACAAGGAACACTGTACATGGCATAATGAAACTATCCCAGGTCACCATAGTGTTTGATGGGAAACCGAGAAAGTGGTAGGTTTGACAGATAGTAACCTAACAATAACAAGATAGTGCATACATTTATTATTCACACCTATTTACTCAACAGAATCTGAGGGTGGGATTCGTTGGCTGGTCATTGTTGCAATTCTTGTAGGAGTGGGTAGTCTTAGAGGACACTCCTGCACCTGGCCAGCGATATATTGAACACATCTCGACAGGGAAACTTGTCCTACCTACTGTCCACCATTGGCCTTTGTTGTCCTGCTGGGCAGTTACTACCTCACAGTACCTGAACACTACACAAATGTGCCTGTGGGTGATGCAACCTGGCCAGGCAGCTGTTCCACCGACCCTCTCGGGCACTGTATGTGATACAGGAGTGCACTGCTCTAGCCATTGAAGAGATGCAGTGCCTTTGACTCACAAGCAAGGCACCGCAGCTGAAATACCAACAAAAACTGGGATGAGATACTCAACCAAGTGCATGATCTGTATCACTAGGTCCAGGCAGTGTGCAGTCTGCTAATACTTCTGTTTTTACCTTTTTTCTTAGGGCTTGGTACGCAAACCCGATGCTGTGGACTCAACGAAGTAATGATCATATAGTGGAAGACACCGAACAATTGTTATCAGATAAGTGTGTTCTCGGCGAAGCAAGCATGCTTACTAAGTTACTGGTTCAGTTACTAAGACTTGGTTCTTTAAAAGACTCTCTTTTTTCCTTCATAGGAACATATCTGAGGTGCTTGCACGGGTATAGCACACAACTGTATGGTAAATATCTCTTTATTATTTGAAAAAACGTCTGCACCCTCCTTGTCTCTCTGCAACCTTCCCCTCTGCCAAATCACTTAAAATGGGCAGTGAGCTGTGATAAAGAAATGTCAATGTCATATACACATGAATGTACTTTTATGTTTAGTTCAAAGACTTGCACTTTCTTGTCGCTCTTTCTACATATCTGTGCATTGTTGGGGAGTGATAACCTTTATTTCACTGACACAACACAATAAGTAAAAAGTTGGCAACAATGTTTTCAGTGACTAGTGAGTTTAGGTACCCAATAAGTCTTCATCATACATGTCCTCTGTCAATCATTCTCGCACTCATGCATCCATTCATCCGCCCACTAATTCTTGCATTCATCTATTTACTCACAATAAAACACATACAGACGTAAGTATTTCCAAGAAAAATTAAAAGCATAAAAGTAGAAAAAAAGAAAACATGTCGCCACCTAAATATGGCAAGTAAATAATAGCAATATAAAATAAAAATTTAGCAGTGTAAGGTCGTCGTGCAACAGTATTGTATACAGTTTATTTTTGTTTCAGCGCCAACATGGCTGCGAAGTTTAGAATTAATGTATTGACTACCTTTGAGCTGTAGTAAAACAATGATACACTATGCACCATACCAACCCAAGATGACCACTCAGTAAACATCAAACCGAATGGCTATCTTGGAATAGTATTGTGCATGCTGTATATAGCTGTTGTACAGATTGAAGATGGCTGGCATAGGGCTTCTTAATATGGTGGCCATATTGTAAGGGTAAAACAGTGATACATTGTGAACAGTACATTCCAAGAAGCCCATCCAGTTTAGAAGCAGTGGCCACACAGAATGCGAAGCACGGTAGTTATGTCTGGGGAGCTGCAGGACGCTATAAAAAAAAAAGTTACATTAGAAGTAAAGAAATGAAAAGGGGCCTAGAAAAAGGAAAACTGAAGGATTGGCTCAACATTCCTGGCACTGAAGTGCACACATTTTCAGGCAAATGTGTGCATGATCAGGCAAAATGCCAACTGTCACAGTGTAACGGGGCCAACGACTGAAGTGGGCTGACACAATTTCCCATGCAGTATGCTGTCATAGGCAGAAGCAAAAAGTGAATGACATACATACAGACCACTAGTGAGAGAGGCCTAACCCAAGGGCCATCTCTGTGTGTGGGTGTGGGTGTGTGTGTGTATATATATATATATATATATATATATATGTGTGTTTATATATAATGTATATGACTTTTTGATTATAAGTTGGCACAGGAAACTAAGCCTTCCTAACGAACTATTACACAGTGTAAATCTTATACCTCTGGTATTGTGCATAAGAGATAACCAAACCTTTGCCTACTAAGGTAAACTGTGACAACATATTTGTCCTTGGACTGTAACACAGTGTAATAAAAATTCACCCATGAAGGACTATTGGCTTTAACATATCATTTTCACATAAAAACATCAGGCCTATCACCTTTGTCATAACTTTTCATAATAAACAGATTAGAGCTATAGGATCAGATATAACTTCACAATAAACCAATCCGGCCTACAGGATTTATCATTGGCTTGTCACCATCACAAACTCGGGCTGCCTCAGGCATAATGTAATAAAATTGCAAATGTGTACAAAATTAGAGTTGGCAAAACATTTTACAACCTCTCCAAAGAGGTGTTAACAAGAACACGCTCCACCACCCAGGGATTGTCAGAGGGGGTGACCAACGTGAAAACACTTCCCTCCCTCAGAAATCTGTAAGACTCCGTGTAACACAATACCTGTCTCAAGCATTAAAACTGTGTCATAACAATCTATCTTTAAATGCCTACTGGCTTTAACATGTGCTTTTCGCAATAAATAAGTGAGGTCTACTGCTTTTATCATAGCTTTTCAAAATAAACAGATTAGAAATATGGCATCTGACCTAACATCTCCCATTGACCCAGTTCAGGGACACAACCTCATCAATCAATGACTTAGCACCATTACCAGTTCAAACCTACTGAAACCATCAGGCACACAATTGTAACAATGTATAGAATTAGTGTTGCAAAAAATACACAATCTTACCTAAGAAGGTTTGACAAGGATTGTCATAGTAGGATTTGTCTGAGGGGGTAACCAAAACCTCTCTTACTTGCTACTGTAATCTGTGAGATTCCATGTAACTAAATTCCTGTCTACAGTCTTTAACACTGTGTATTAACACTCCGCCCTTAAAGACCTATTGGCTTTAGCATATGCTTTTCACAATAATTAGTTAATGTCTACTTCCTTTGTTGTAACTTTTCATACTAAATAGATCAAACCTGTGGCTTCTGATGAATACTTCTAACCACGGATTCCTCCCCTTTAGAACAATGTCAGGCGCCAGACTGGATCCTGGTAATTCTTCTGCAGTGCTCCCATACCCCGCTAGGTGGCACTATTTGGCGTTGCATGACCCTGTACCGCCCTGGACGTGACAGAGCAGAGCTACATGCATGTGCCACCCAGGTGTGTTGAAGTCAGTTACTTCCTTTCCACACCTTTCGATGTGAATCCGTAGCTCTGCTCCCTACTTTGTCTCCAGCAGCTTCCAGAATTTGTTAGACAGTTTTCTTAGGGAGAATGTCCCCTCCAAAAACATCTGCATTCAAAGCATGCTAAGACTACGGGAAGCAGATGTTTCTAACAGATCCACTTGATTTGTGTTTAGGCTTCAGACAGGATTCAAAGTCATACAATAAGTGTGCTCTGGTGTACCAGAAGACTAGCTGGGAGAAGGAGGGGAAGCGAAGATGCAGTTGAACATAAGAAGTCATGCTAAAAGCAGAAGTTCCATGGATGTTCTTGGTCTCGGTCAAGAAACTGGTCCTGCACGCTATTCAGTTTATGATCTAACGCTTCCTAAATGTCGAAGTCAACGACGTACCATAAATGCTAGAAGGCTAAGCAGGACTTGACCCCATCCTGCCTCTTGAAGTCTGGTGAGAAGACCCAAGGCTGTTAATCTAAATACCCTACCCTGTCCCCCCACCAGTTGCCCCTGCCGATGTCTTCTGACTCTGACCCGCAGCTGGTCCCACCACCCCCAAATTCCCCGGGCTGTTGTGGACTCTGCAGCAAATAGCAACCTTTAGTAGGCACCACAAAGACGCAGGAGCCCCAGTCAGACTTCGGTGGTGGGTCTACCTCTGTTGCATATATGGCATAATTAATCATGTCATTTGTATATACAAAAATCTTTTTGGGGAGTTTGTAAGATTAATTTTCTAATTTATGGTTAAAAATTAAACATATTTTGTTAGATATTGAGTTGCGTTATCCTGTGATGAAAGTATTTTGTGCTAGTAGTGATTACACTGTAACACATTGTTGATCTCACTTTAAAGACTAGAGACCTCTGTTCTCCACCTCTCTCAGCTGATTTTCTCCAAGTCAGCAGTGACTCGTCTGTCACAACCATGAAGTCCGAATGGGGAATTGAGAGTGGCCAGCCGTAGGTCAGGTTGGCACTTGTTTGCCACCAGAGAACACCCTGAACTCTCTCCTGCAAGATCTGAACGGAGGCGGAGAAGCAGCATGGGGGAATATTCACAAGATGAGGAATCTGCGGTTAGAGTATCTACCAGAAAGAGCGTTACTGTAGGTAAGTAACTTGTTCATGTTACAGATACCAGAACATTTGTAGTCTTACAGATACCAGAACATTTGTAGTCTTACAGATAGCAGAACATTTGTAGCCAGTGTGAATGAACAGAATGTAAAGAGCATAAAAGCAGGGAGTACATTTTAAGGATACCTACATAACTAACCTTAGCTAATACACATATCAGCACCAGAAGTCTGCTGTCTGAGGGTTCAATATTTAGATATGCTGCATACCTGTCAGTCATTTATTTCTATGTCTTATTCATTTATTCATTCATTCATCCATTGTGATTGAAGGCCTGCTCTGCTGTTTCTGAGATCCGAAGTTCTTCATTCTCTTGCTGAGGGCACTGTGAATGATCATTTTGTATGGTTTATGACATTTATTTTGGGAAATATTAACCTTGTGATTCCTGATGTAAGAGGGGAAGGAAAATGTGAGAATGCGCTTGAATATTTACTTTAAAACCACCATGTCTTTCTCTAAGCGTTAAACATTCAAATGAATATATAAATATATGAACTAGAAGAAAACGATCAGTGCCATAATAGAGGAATAGGTGAGATAGAGTCAGTATCACTGTAGTTTCAGCAAGGACAAGGTGCATGTTTGCACGAGCTCAGATTGTAGTCCTTCAAAAGTAAAAAAAAATACCACAGTCTGTGGTCAAATCTAAGCAGAAGGCAGATAATGAGTGGATTGGCTGAGCTAATGGTAGTGTTTTTGGCTGGGCTGTGACAAATCTTGAGACATTCAGCATGTGAATGCAAGATAGGAGGAATCCTTTTCACCCAGAGATGTCTTTTGTAAAGTAGACTGGCTAGGCCAGAATGATGCATATCTTTCAGAGTGAGTCTTTGGTCAACACCACAGGTTCCTGCAATTTGTGTCAGCAGGACTGGCTTGGAAGGTTACTTGTCTCGTATTCCTCAAGACCTCAGCCACCGCTATCATAACTTAACCTCTGAGGCTGGTGTCAGCAGAGCTTTGTATAGAAAGAGCTGTGCATGGTTACATACCATCATGAGAAGACCATAAAGGAGCACCATACTTCCTATATAAGGTGGGGTTCCTGATAAATAAGAAGTTGGCTCTACATCTCAGCAGATAGCTGGATTTCTTGAGTTTTCTAATCGACAGTGATGTCAACACTCATTCTCCCATCAGTGAAGCTGTGGTTGGTGAAAGATTTGTAACCCCCACCCCCCCCCTACCCCCAGAGAAAACTCCCAGAAGAGAGGCCATTTCACCAAGACTTCTGCTTTACCAAGAATTGATATACAGGGAGATCCTCCATCTTCACAAACGCTCTTGGACACTCAAGCAGGATCACATTTCCCGAAGATGCAAGGACTGAGCTTCAGTGGTGGTTTAACCACATGAATCTTGGAGTGACTAGAATTTTGGGTTTCTGGGAAGAACCCCACAGATTGCAAGTGGTCTTAGGACGAGATAAGTTAACATATCAAACATCAAGAAATGCTAGATGGGTCATTAATAGGTTGACCTTTTGTGTTTTGTTGTGTATGGTAAATATGTTCACTGTGAGCTATATTGATCATCATAGAGGGACAAAATCCAATTCCTGGATTGCCAAGTTTTTTTAACTCTAATGTCTGGTTTGCACCATCTCTGTTCAAACCAAATATCTTCCGGACATGGTGGCAAACTTAAAATCCAGGTACCTGAGTGACATGAACCTCTGGATGTTGGACAGGATGGTTCCACTGCCTGATAACCAAGTGGCAGACCTGTGCCAGGAATCATTTTGTCCTCCTCGAGCAGCAATGACAGTTGGGGTAGCAATGATAGCCGACGGGGCCCAATCCTCCCACTGCCAATGTATGGCACATCCGTAACTGTGGCATCCCAGACTCCAATGCCCTGTCAATGACCACAGCTCTACTTCCAACAACCCTATTCCCAACCTTTTTTAGGCGGAGACTGGGGCAGGGGCAGAGGAAGAAGAAGAGGAAGCAACAAACAGGTGCATTGGAAACAACAAGAAACCCAGATACAGACCAGGAGCCAGATGGCCAACAAAAACTAGTCCTCAACCTCTCTGAAAGGATTCTGACCAAAGACGAGAATGAAGTATCACACAAAGGCTTGGGGTTCGTGCCCACCCCTCAGGAAGACCGTTTCCGGCTCATGTGCGAACTCCCACCAGTTCTTCTGCAAGATCTGCCTTTGAGCGTTTTTTCAGGGCAAGACTATTCCTGGCAGTGATGATTCAGGGTTTCTAAATCCATCAAGTTTAACACCTACGGCTGCTATGACACCTAGTGAAGTCCTCACTTTTGGAAAAGCCATACTGAAGGAAACAGCACAGATAGAAGCACAGAGGCCCTTTGACAGCATGTCTTCCAGACAAGGCAAAGCAGTGTGATCCCTGAATGAGGACCCCACGATCATAATAAAAACCAGCAGACAAGGGCGGTGCTATAGTTGTGATGGACATCACTGACTATGACCAAGAGTGCCTACACCAACTAGCGGATGCGAGATACTATGTCCCCCTAAGCTCGGACCAAACTCAGACTCTGATGAAACGTGTGCAGTCTTGGGTCACGACCGTGGAGGCACAAGAGTGGATCACCAAACATGAAGCAAAATTCCTGATAAATACCTCAGCCAGGATCCCTTGCTTCTACATATATTACCCAAAATACATAAAGGAATCGGCCCTCCTCCAGGAAGACCCATTGTCTCTGGTATTGGATCTTTATTGGTACCTCTGAGTAAGTTCTGTCATCACTATCTTCAACCGTTGGTCTCTAGAACTCCCTCTTTCTTAAAAGACACAAGGGATGTTCTGAATCTGATCGCAGGCACCAATGACCAACAGGAAATTGACTTCCTGGTGACCCTAGATGTAGAGGCATTCTACACCAATATCCCTCAGGGCGCCATCATAGAGGTTATTGCTGCCAAGCCTCCAATCACAGACAAGGACAGCAGCAACCTCTATTGATTTTATCATTGAATGCGCCACCATTTCATTAGATTAACTTATTCAAATTCAAGATACACATCTACCATCAGATACAAGGGTTGTCTATGGGCAGTACATTCTCCCCGAGCCTGGCCTGTTTAAACATGGCCCATTTTGAAGAACTGCATATCTTCACTGATGCCAAGCCCTTCAAAGACAACATCCTAACATGGCGACGATACATAGACGACATCCTTGTCTTCTGGAAAAGCGACACCACCCAATGCCAGGAATTTGGATGCTTGATCAACACACTTAACCCGTACCTTAGATTCACACAGTCCACCTCAGAAAGAGAGATACCATTTCTAGACTTACTGATTTTCATTGATGACGGGACTCTATGCACCAAGGCCTACAAGAAGACCACTGATTTCAACAGCCTACTTCTGTTTAATAGCCATCATCCCAAACCCCTATGGGAGAACTTACCATATGGGAATTTCTCCGTCTCTGGAGAAACTGCAGCTCACTGAAAGATTACGATGACCAAGCTGGAATGCTGAGCAGGAATCTTTCCTCCCAGGGCTACCCTCTCAGAACCATATAAGGGGCCGAGAAGAGGGCATGGAACAATCATCAAGAAGCTCTCCTCGAGACCAACACTGAACCTACTGAAGATGTCCTAACTTGTGTGACAACTTTCACCCTGAATTCCAGTTGAATCAAACGCATCATCCAGAAACATTGGGGTATCTTACGCTGAGGGTCCTTAGAAATGCCACCATCATGCTTCACTTTCAAGCACACCCAGAACCTGAAGGACCTCATGGTACACACCAGACCCCACATTCAACAGACACCAATACAGAACACCCCATGGGCCCTACCACCTGTCACGGGACACTACACCTGTGGGGTCTGTACACTCACCAAACACTCCAAAGAGGTCTCGCTGGGGCCCCAATTCACCTGGCCACAAAAGACCCATACAAACTGAACACGAAAAACTGTTTCTACCTCATTATCTGCCCATGTGGCCACCAGTAGATTGTAATGACCATGAGATGAGAATAATGGAACACCGGAGTAACGCCCACTGCAGACGCAGCACCACAAAAATGTGCAACCACTTCTGTGATTTCAATCACTCTCCAGATGATCTACGGTGGACTATTTTGGAAGCCAACCTCTCGTGGAGACACATTCACTCTTTAGAAAGGAACAGCAGTGGATCTTCCACCTCTCCACAAACATAAGAAGTCTAGATGATGAAATTCCGTGGTGCATGGTGTGATTTCCCGACCAGACCCCTATAAAAATGGAATACACCTTTGTCCTCAAGGTATTGATAAATCTTCCAGATATAAGACCTCTCACTCATTAACCTGAGGACATTGTCTGCTATTTTTTGCAAAAGGACTTCTAAATACAATAATAAGATTTTTTTAGGCGACCTGAAACTGATTCCATTGTTACTGTGAAATAACGGTGCATGCATAATCTATACTCTGAAGACCGCTTTGTCTGGTATATCACCTAAAACAACACCCTGACTGAGCTTCGCCCTCCCCCCTTTCTTGAGCCCCCATGAAAGGGAATGTTTGAGTCACAAATAGGCTGAAGTAACACACAGGCAAACCGCACCCCTGTTACATATTATACTGCAGTTGCTGTATTCGGGACACATAAGTTTAAACTGACTCGTCAGCAGTCCCATCATAGAGGACCAGTCAAGAAGTATACGCTTTGAGACTGTCCACCACTTCTCTCAGCATCCTACCATGAAGACTACTACATTTATAATGTCCGTGAACGCATACTACAGCGGGAATGGCCACAATACACGTTTAGACGGCTGCCGCAGTGTAACGGATTCTGCATTAAGCACGTTCAGGAGGGGTACACTCTGATTGGCCCAAGCGCCCCAAGCCACCACCCCTCAGCCTCCCCCTCCACTAAACCTCAACGTTATACCTCTATATGGAATACGCAACACATACGCGGGTCATTTCAGGCATCGGCAGACACCTTCCAATATCACCATTCATTCAAGGCTATTTGGTACTGGCCGCCCCAAGATGGCCACCTTAGTGCCACCTTAGTGTAACAGACTCTTCATCATACTTTGCGGCAGGGGCGCGTGCTCCGATTGTCCCGAGCGCCCCCTCCGCTTTACCCCATTGGCCGTGCAGCAACCTCTTCCACCAACCTGCGACTGCTTGCATCACAGCTGACAATGATTAGACCGATTACCAGTACTTTAAAAAACACGAGCGGAGGGGCGTGGTCTGGCCACGAAGGAAGATGGCCGCCTGAACGTAGAGCTCCGCTTCAGGACAGACTCTAAATGGAGGCAGCGTTCTTTCCAGCACGACCAGGGCCGCTACGACGACGTTTCCGGAAGAGCTATGCACCGTGGCTATGACCGGTCCGTGTTTTGCCGAGCAGGGAACTCTTTTCGAGTTCATGTTGAGCTAAAGAACATCTGAGGTGACGGGCGTCAGTTGGGCCTTGTGACGCAGCGGACCTCGCATACTGTGTGTGCCCCGCCCGTCGCTTTCAGAAGGATTCCCTGACATCGTGTATAGCGATTCTGAAGAGAAGACGTCCTCTTCGGCTCCGGTTTCTTCAAAATGGTAGGCAATGACTACGCCTTTAAGAAATAGTTTGAAATTTCCTCTGAGTGCTTTTTGAAAAAAAAGGACAAGGAAACCTTCTTTGAATTGGGACATTGCGCACAGCATTTTGAAAGAGGAAGTCATTTTGAGCGCTTTCTGAGAGATATTCGCTCTTGGAAGGTGACAGGTTACCTCAACACTCCTCATATTACAAAGGTTGTTTTGTGGCATTCTTCATATTATACTTCAGGGATAGGAATTCGGTGGTCGGAATCCCTGGTCCTTGTTAATTCGAATCATTTTTCCTTACATTTTGTGAGGAGATTAATTTGATTGAGGCTGGTCTAGGTCTTGATATACAATGGATTCTGCCAGACCCTATTCTGCCAATATTATTGAGAATCCCTGAGGTGCAAAAAAACCGTTAGGCTTTGTGACGCATTACATGCCTCAAGTCTCGCACGTCCTACCAACTCTATATTGAGCCTCTATGATGGCCTCTGGATATTACGTGCACTACTACTGAGTAAATAATATTTCCCTAGGTATTGAGGTCTACAAAAGCATAAGATATTATGTTGAACTGCATAAATTAATTGAATATGTACTGTTTCAACTTCCTTTATACCTCTATACACGGAATCTTGCAAATAATATCCTGAAGTGATGAATTGTTATACTTGTTTTTACAAGATATCCATATCTGGAATGTGACAACTTCAATCTATGATTCTGGCACTATTGATACCACTAATGTGAGAAGTTATTTGGATTACAACTGAGGAGAGTGGCAAAGTCTTAACAGCTACATTCTTTGGTTATTTCCGGTTTATGGAACTTTCTGTGACGCTTTGTAAAGAATAGTGTCAGCTGAAAAGGTGGCCTCGAACCAAAAGGATTTGCTATGATTATGTATACTTGGCAGATAATGCTCCTTACTTGTTCCTGGATTCTTGCCATATAAGTCTGTAAGGATCACCTTGTAGTTTACCTAACTCAGAGTCTATAAGAGGGTGTCTACTTAACACTCAGTAACAACAATAAATTACAAAACTACTCTATTTCAGACTATAAATTTGAGCTACTATTGTTCATAATATATTTAAATATATAAGACATTGCACGAATGCCTAACAACAAGAACGAGAACAAATCTTCTAAGCAACTACTCTTTGCAGACGTACTTAAACAACCACGCAATATGTCTACAAAGAGCTCTGCCTCACCATCATCTAGCCCGTCCCAACCTGCCTCAACTGCAATATCAGGGGAAACTATGGATCGCATTCTACAAGAAATTTCAACAATCAGCTGCCGTCTGACAGATATGGACACTAACATCTCGTCTCTTGCAACAGAGGCCAAGTCAATTAGAGCAGACATTGTACAATTTCATAATAAAAGAGAGGGGCTGGACCAACGATTGACAGTAGTAGAAAACAGACTTGATTCAGTGCAAAACAGAGACCAAGAATTATTACTCCTCCGCAGCAAGCTGGTTGATCTGGAAGATCGTACCAGAAGAGATAATATTCTTTCTTTGGTTTTCCAGAGAAAATTGAAGGCCAGAATACCAGAGCATTCTTGTGTGATATTCTTCCCAAATTGGTTGGTATCCACTTCGATCCATTGCTTGAAATTCAGCGTGCGCACCGTATCGGCCCTCCACGCAAAGACTTAGATACTCGTCCAAGACCCCTCATTGCTTGCTTCTTGAGGCACGAACAAGTTAGGCAATTACTAATGGCGGCGTGCACACAAGGCTCATACATCTATGATGGTCATGAAATCCGAATGGCAGCTGACTTCTCTAGAGAAACTAATGAACGAAGAAAAGCATTCCTATCTGAGGCCTCAATTATGTAAAATGGACATCAAATATGGTTTGTTTGACCCAGCCCGTTTTCGCATTACCAAAACGGTGATTCAAAAGACTTTTACAATCCAGAGGAGCTGCAACACTTCTTGGATGACATGAAAATGCAGGATATGGACATACAACATACTTCTGCACATCAGACTTCTCAATGTCCTAAATCTTCTCAACAGTCGACAGATAATAGACGTCGCAACGTAAGCGAGGCTCGCCACCGTGGTAGAGAGATTGAGCGATCAATTCGCACGTATGAAGACAAAACCTCAGCTTTACAAACAGTATCTACTTTTACTCAGGATCAGCATAGAAATAAATCTCGCTCTCCCTTAAAATCTGCTTCAGATGGAGAGTAGGCCTTAGTGACTTATTCCTTATATTGTTAATATGGTTTTAGCTCATGTCTTCTATATATCTATTTTTCAAACTTCCCACTGGTTAATCTATGGTCCTCGTGCTTTAAAGGAAACTAGCATCTACACAAACGACAGATGAGTATTGTTCACAATACTTATTACTGTCGTTATTTCCAAATGATATATTTATAACTTCATCTGCACCTACATTATTGGAAAATACCTTATGATATGAAATATGTTTAAGATATTTACAATTTTAATAGAGCAATATTTATGTTATTTATAGTCATGACTCATAAGGTCTTAAAATTGTATTTCATCAGTTGTATCTGAAACAAAATGTCTTAGTTTATTGAAGTTCTTGAAATTATTTAAAATCTCCTACAGTTGGAAAGTAGGTTTTGTAGAGGTATTCCTCTTTATTACAAATTTGGTTATAGTTAATGTCTCTTACATAACTATTCTCGTGTTTTTTCCATCAGTGGCCATCTACTATATAGTTCTTATGCTTCAAACAAAATGAGCATCTACATATAGGACTAATGATTATTGTATGAATTCTTTATTTACTTATTATTGATGTTATTTATCAAATAGTATCTATATTTATATCCACACCTATTTAATTGAGAGATACCTCATGATTTGAAAATGTGTTTGATATTTAAAGTTTTAATAGAGACATATTTATTAAATGTTATTTATAGTTATGAACCGTAAGATATTATAAACCAAATCTTTCCTGCTATATTTGAAACGAAATGTTCTAACTTATTCAAACTATAGACATATTTAAATTCTCAATATGTCATATAGATAACTTTTCTACACTTCTCAAATACGGATGTTTACTATATATTCGTATGTCCTATGGGACTTGGTCTTTCTTTTCAGTAGTCAGTATTAAGCACAAATGGGTCTCCAGACTTCAATATTTCTCCTGAACAGTCCTGGTCATCGATATATCCTCCTAGTGGAGCTCCCACCCGTGGCTGTGCTCTAGTGAGCCCAGACCGCAGCTAAAAGTTTTAAAACAAGAACTTTGTGTGCTACTATATTGTAATTTGTGTATTCTTTTCTGTTTGTTTTCATTAGAATATTCTTTTTCATCATCTAATTAGGCAGTAAATTCTACACTGGTTATCGGATATATTATTCCTCATTGACGCACTTATTTTTCTTTATTTGACTACCACTTGTCACTACATCACAAAACCACTAGTACTGTTATAGCCATGGTCATCACTCATCCTTTGTGTGCAGTATCATGGAATGTTCATGGTTTAATGCATTACATTAAAAGGAAAAAAGTACTCTCTTATTTGCAATCAAAAAAGGTAGGTGTGGCTCTTCTCCAAGAGACACATCTTGATGCGCTAGAATCAGAAAAGCTATGTAGGGATTGGGTAGGAAAGGTGTTTCACAGCAGTATACACGAAGGGAGACCCTCGGACACAGGTCCTTCTCGTAAATGTGGTGTAGCAATCCTCATTCGTAAATCCCTTCCAGTTGTGGTATCAAAAACATGGGAAGATCCAGATGGTCGATATGTATTTGCTAAATTGCGTATAGGAGAAACCCATATTTGTGTGGGATCAGTCTATGCTCCGACAGGTGCGAAAAAATCATTTTTCCTTCATCTGAGCCGCTTATTATCAGAGATAGGTGCTTCACAGTATCTCATAGGAGGTGACTGGAATCTGGTGAGGGATCCAATCTTAGATAAAAAAAGGCCCTCTAGATAAGAATAATGCAGCAGACAGAGCACTAATGAGTGACATAATTGAAGATAATGGCCTTATAGATCATTGGCGTCTTTCTCATCCAGCTGATACTGAAGTGTAGTCCAACTAGTCCAGGAATCTCATATTCTGGAAGCATCAATATCTGATCATCCCCGGTTCTCTTATCTCTACAAACAGGACTGGCCAAGCCAGGACGCAAACCTTGGCGGATGAATATTCAACGTCATAAAACACCTGAGGGTAAAACACAGCTACGGGTTCATCTTCAAAACTACCTTTCCTCTAATCAAGGATCTGTGGACTCGGATAGGATTGTATGGGCTGCTGCTAAAGTTACTATTCGGGGTCAGCTTATGAGAGATGCAGCTCAGGCCAATAGGCAAAATGCTGCTCGGCAGAAAGAACTAGTACAGGATATTGTATCATTCACCCGCTTATATACTAAAAAACCTACTTTGCAACATCGCAAATCCTTGGAGCAGGCCCGTATGGCGTTGAATAGTCTTTTTACCTTCAAGGCAGAATATGCTTTACAAAAAATGAAAGGGAGGCATTATGAACAGGGAGAAAAGGGAGAAAAGGCGGGGAGACTTTTGGCGGCGCAATTGCGACAAAGAGAGGTCGCCATGGCTATTCCAGCCCTAAGATCATCTGGGGGGACCATGTTGACCCGTCCTCAAGATATAGTTAATGAGTTTGCTGCTTATTAGAAGTCTGTATATACCCCAGGAACCCAAATAGATCAAAATAAGATGGTATATTTTCTTGCAGGGCTAGAATTACCTCGCCTTCCTGAAGAGGACAGAGCACTTCTTGATGGGGAGATTAGTAAGGAAGAGATATCACAAGCTATAGCTAAACTCCCATATCATAAAGCCCCAGGAGAAGACGGGGGGACCATGCAGAATTCTACCGCTGGTCAGATGAAAAAATAGTAAACCGTTTCCATGCTGCTTTTCAGGAAGCAGATCGCAAAACTTCTTTGGGGTGTCTTTCTAATAAAGCAGTAATAGCAGTTCTACCTAAACCAGGAAAGGATCCATTACTTTGTAGTAGTTACCACCCTATATCGCTCCTCAACTGTGATATAAAAATTTTGGCCAGTGTCGTAGCCTCTCGTCTTCACAGAGTCCTACCTTCCCTGATCCATCATACACAAGTGGGATTTATACCCGGGCGTTCATCTAGAAACCATTTGCGTTCTTTAGCTCACGCACTTCACTCTGCCAAACTCCTCCAGGATGACGCCTTAGCATTATCACTTGACGCCGAAAAGGCATTTGATCGAGTGGAATGGGAATATCTTTTCAAAGTATTAGAACAATTTGGATTGGGGGACCAGTTTATAGATAAAATAAGGCTGTTATACGAGCATCCTACTGCACTAGTTAATTGTGGTGGTTTCGTTTCAGATACATTTCCAATCTGCAGAAGAACTAGTCAGGGTTGTCCCCTTTCCCCCCTTTTATTCCTATTGACCATTGAAACTCTAGTAGCAGCAATTCGTCAATCAGCCAATGTTGTTGGCATTCCTCTTCCGGTGGGAGAATCTAAACTCTATCTTTATGCCGATGACATTTTACTCACTATTGCTGATTTATCACGATCTTTACAATCACTGCTTCAAATCATAGAAGATTTCTCCTCTTTTTCTGGGTATAAAATTAATTGGGATAAGAGTGAAGCGCTCCCCATATCAGATGGAACTACAAAAGCAGCTATACAAGGCTATCCCTTCCACTGGCAAACTTCACGTTTAAAGTACTTAGATATTCTAGTGAATAAGGGAACAGAAGGAATCGTCACAGGTAATCGATGTCCTTTACTTACCCAGATGCAGCATGATTTCGATAAATGGAAGATATTGGGATTGTCCATGTGGGTAGGGTCCAAGCAGTAAAAATGGTTACACTTCCACGTTTTATTTACACCCTTGGAATGCTTCCTCTTCAGATTCCACTATCCACATTACTCCTCATAGATTCTAAGATAAAATCTTTTGTATGGGGATCTGTAAAACCTTGTTTAGCTGTGAGTAAATTAAACGCTCACCACTCTAATGGAGGTTTGAGTCTTCCATCGATAGAACACTATACGCTTGCATTACAATTATCTCAAATCACACACATGTTCCAAGATAACTCCAACACGCCACAATGGATACGTGTTGAGAGGCGCCTGTTGTCTACAGAGTTGGGTCTTTCAGCCTTGTATGGGTCAGGCACAAGTCGTCTTGATTCTCGTAATCCTTTGTTGTCTGCCATGCGCAAAACATGGCAAAGAGCACACCGTATATTGGGCTTTAACCCACGTATACATGAGAAAGCCCCAATATGGAACAAAGGTATACATATTAAAGGGAAAACTTTATATTGGGCCCAATGGAAAACTGCAGGTATCCTTACCTTAGATCAGCTTCTTCATGATGGAGCTCTCAAATCTTTTACGCAACTGGTGGACGAGTTTAACCTCCCCTTACTACAAGCAGAAAATTACACACAACTCAATAACTGCCTTACTAAGACCCTGGGACCAAAACCCTGGTTGCTGCAAACCTCACCAATAGTATTCTATCTCCACACTTGGGGAAGACATAAAGGGGTTATCTCCGGTTTATATAAAACACATCACGATTATTCTCACAACCCTTATCACATGATCTCCGTACTAAGTGGCAATCACGTCTGTCGGTTTCCTATGAAGATGAAGAATGGGCGGATTTACTGGAGAACTTAGAAAGAGGTGCCCAAGAAGCTAGACTGAAATTTTGTCTATTTAAAATACTTCATGACTGGCATTGGTCACCGGTAAAATTACATAAGGCAGGGTTGCTCCCGCATACTAATTGCTGGAGATGTAATACTTCTGGTTGTGACATAGTTCACATCATATGCAAATGCCCTATGGTTCAATCTGTAGTGTAGTTCCTATTTCCCTAATAGGCTCTGCGCATTGGAATAATATACCCTATAGGTTTGACATAGGACTGAGGTCAGTATGTCCCTATCGAGTATATTAAACTTAATTACTTTTTGCCAGCTAGCTCAGAGGCCACTAGAAACTCCTTGTAAACAAGAAGGGAGTAGTTTCTGGCAACCGCATAAACATGACAACTTTGTTTCCTTTTAGAATCGGAACACTCTCAGAATCGTGGAAACAATAGATAACAGTTTCACTCAGCTAATCGTGCATGCTTAGTTTCCTCAGAGTTACACAGAAAGAATAGACGGGCGTTTCAATAAAAGGGATTTATTGAACAGTCTTGTTTCTCGTGTAAGAGATATGAGCTGTTATGATCACAAGACAGTATGCAAGATATATAATGTACAGCGTAAGCAGTAGAAAAAAATAATACTGCGCTAGCATTATTTTTTAGCATATATTCACATACATAAATAACATGAGCTAAAAATGCGAGTACTCATACGATGCTTTTCTAAGCTAGTTCTACCCCAGTGTACCTAACCTAGTCTAGGTGTAGGGCAAGGTAAGAAGTAGGTGAAGTATTCTGTAGTATGGTATACTAAGAGTATGTTAAGTCTAGTATGCCAAGAGTACCTCTAGGTTCTAGTCAGCTCCATACCTTGAGAATGAGAGAGGTGGGAATCTCCTGCCGGATCTCAAACTCTAACACCCCGCGAAGGGAGTCAGAACACTGGAAGCTGGATTCTCTGCGAGCAGGGATGACAGCGTCTTCTCAGTGCGTCAGGCCGGGATACGGGCTCCTCTGAAGTAGAGGTCTCCTCTAACTTGCTTGGGCAAGGGAAGGTATATTTATACCTGGTAGGTGCCTTGGAATGTTAGCATTGACGTGAAGTCGGACAGAGGAAGACGTCAGGAATGAACCCTTAAGGAATAGTGGTTCATGCATAATAGATGAGTTCTTGGAGCAATCAATAATCCTGTGCTAGGGGAACTCCCAAGAGCTTAAGGGTCTGGTTTCTAAGAACTCGTTGTGACGTTAGGGTGGACGGATGTCGGTGACCATGCCTGTATTTGGAGTGCATGGCTAATGCCTAAATAAGGACTGGGATTCTATGCCTATATAAGGGCAATGCGAATTGTGCCTATATAAGGACATGTTTCAGAAAAACCTATATACGGACACCTAAAGCGGAATACAACAAATCCTATTGGTCTTATATAGGTCAGATTTTACATAACACTGTACCTTTACATCTCCACTCTCGCCAGCTACTATTCTATTATATGATTTACGAAGTTCCCCAACACTTTCAAAGCCGCAATGCCGTCATGCACACTGCATTGGCTACTGCTAAAATATGTATATTAAGACAGTGGAAATCTTCGACTCCACCACCTCAAGAGACTTGGTTGGTAACAATGATACAAACTGCCTCATATGAGAGAGTTATTTATAACATTCATGATCAAACAGATATGTTTTTACAAGTGTGGGCTCCTTTCTTACGTATAGAAGATGTTCCTACAATTAATACCATTACTCACCCCGTAATGGACACTTCAGCAAGTTAAAATTATATACATGTCTCTTATTATTATTTTTAATCTCAATTTTCTTCTATTTACCTTATTAACTGTGCATGGATTTCTACCAATAGGGAGTTACTCTCTCCAAGACCATAAACTATCTTTTTTTTAATACTGCGGTGTAACTGTTTAATGAAATATGTAATTTAAGAATGTAATAATATAATTTTTAAACTAAATTGGCTTAATAATTTAATGCTTTAATATTTTATGTGGAGTGTCTCAGTTTAATCTATCATAATAGCCCATGTTATGTTTTGCACATATTTACTGCCATTTTATCCCCAATTCTACATTAGGATGAAATTGTTTGTTTCTACTCCAAAGCACTTATCAGATATAATATTATGTATACCTCAATGTGCTAGTTTATTTATTCATCTGTACATTTACCAATGTTTACTTCCTGCAAATTGTTATAGAAAGTATTATATTGTTCTGTAATGTATTTTATAAAATGCTAATAAAAAATTTCAACACGCAAAAAAAAAAAAACACGAGCGCTTTCCTCTACTCATTCTCGATCCAGGCGAGAAGAGAGGGTATTTCTCTAGCGCTCGCCACGCAGAAACCATGTGAGTATAGCTGTTTTTTCTAATGCCTCAGTGCTAATACTTTGTCTTATCGCCCAGAGACACCTTTGTTTCCTTGATTTACCGCATTTTTGTGCTCACTAGTATCTCTCTCTCTACAGTTAGCAGCTGTGCGCTACCCTCTGCTTTTGACCTATGAGGCTTTATTGATTGATCCAAAGGGGTAAGTTCCTTCGCTCACACCTAAGGACAACCCACCACTTGTGATGCTGAATGTCTTCAATATATACCCGATATATGTTGTTAATCCCATGTGTGTCCACTTTCCTTGCCTGTTGTTTTGTGTGCTTTTACGTTCACACATTCCTCACATTGTGGCGACTGATCCTCGCCAACAACAGCATGAGCATGTCTACCTTGCGGGACGCAATGAAACTGTATGCTGAAAAGGTGGTCCTAATGACGCATTGGAACAGCGATGCTCAATATTTGCTCATTTCATGTTCCTTTTATGTTTCTCATCTCTTTCCTTTTCAGGTTGGACGATCATTTTAACTTTTGTACCAGGTATTTTCTTTTAGGGGAATATTTAGACTACATATCACGTCGTAGGTGTGTGGTAGGAATGCTTTTTTTAGGTCCTGAAGATGCGCTGTGGATCCTGCTGGGCCATTAGGTGCGTAACATGTCAACCTGACCACACCCACTGATTTAGGCACCTTGCAATAAATAGCCTTAGTTATATTATTGGTTTTTAATCCTGCCAAGGGAACCGCCACATTAAAGTTCATTTTTGTATCCCTTAGACATTTTTAACCTTCCTGCACTCCACTACACACATTCACTCCATCCCATATGTTCAAACTGCCCTCACATAGACATCTCTCATCATACAGCTTGAAATAAAAAAAATCTCTGTCAAAGTCACCCTTTGTGGGGCCCGTAGGCATTACAGCGCCGGCCCTACGAGGAGCATCGCCCTATAATGCAGCATGACATCCTCATGGGTGTGTGAGGGCACTGTGAAATAATCCTTAGGATTCCCCAGACTTCGTCCTCCTGCCTTTCTTTTTCTTCCTCTATAGGAATAGTACCACCACACATTTATAATGGATCATTTTTAGGTCTCGACCTAGCGACGCAGCGCGAAGCGCTGTCGCTAGCGAGACTTATTGTCGCTGACTTGCTTCGGAAGGGAGACAGGAGCTGTGCACGCGCAGGACGGACTGGAAATGTGAACGCGCCCGTGAACACGCACTGTGCACATCTCCTGTCCCCCTTCCGTCCTTGCAAGCCTCAGGCAACATCCCTTTCTTTTTTTTATGCGCACGCGAGCTCCAAGCGCGGCGCGCTAAACACGCACAGCATGCCTCACCCCACTTACCTGCTCTTGTGGGGACTCTGCGCATGGCTTTTTTGCTTTGGCGGCCCCGTCCCTGGGCCGCACGAGCCGCGCAGCACTTATTCAAGTGCGGCGAAGTCCGCAGGCGCCGCCACTGGGCACGAGCCGCAGACCACGCTGATGTGCACGCTCACGGCGTGCCTACAACGCGCGCATGGCGCTGTTTTACTTTTTTTATTTTTCTGGGACAGGCGCAGAGGTGGATAGGGATCTTGGGGGTGGGGCGTGGTGAAGGGCACATCGCCTCTTAGGTTGCTTTCGACATGAAGCCCCACCCCCTCCTCACATGGTAGCATTAATTAGTAAGTTAGCAGCTATGCAAATCGGCAGTCCGTCACTGGGGGTGTGCAGGTGAAAGCGGGTGGTGAATTGCAGAGACACATGCATCTGCCATGTGCGAACGGCAGGCGGCACTGTTTGGGGCAGTTGCTACCTCCAGAAGGAGCCTTGCATGTGGGCGATTCTGCAGGGCCTGGCGGAGAGCGAAGGGAGCAGCAGAGATAGAGTCTAGATGCCTGATAGCCGGTTTTCGAGGAGCCTTTGAGCCTGAGGATGTGCTGATACCTGAAGGGAGAGGAGCCTGGGAGATACAGTGTGAGAAGACCCTGGGTCAGACAGGGGCCGGCCCGGATTATCCCACCACACTAACCCCCTTTTGACATTTGGCCGACAGATGCTGGTGGTGCCTTTGTGGGTGGAGGAGACGCTCTGGAGCAGCGTGCACCCGTTGGCTTCTATCCTTTGAGGCATTTGGGTGGAGGGGCCCCACAAATGCTTGCTGGATCACAACCGTTCCCACCCTGAGGCCTTGGATTGCATAAACATCCTGACTGGGGTGTTGGGTAGAGCCAAAACCAACAGGCCGCTGGAGGGCTGAGATCACAAGCTCTCTAAACGCTAAACATCTGATACAGGGTGCAATGCAATCTCCACCCAATGATATTGGGTCCCTGATGGTGGCCCTGTCCACAGGCATTGGAAAACGGTATGATGGGTAAAAATCAAGCAGTGAGGAAAGTACTACAAGGCAGTATGAACAGCTATGCCTTCCTACGTAACAAGAAGGCTGACAGCGCTGGGGAGTAACAAAAGCAACCACCTGACACTTGAGAGGAGGATGAGCCCATCCAATGTAATGTGATTATGGCAGTCAAAGACACAAAAACAATGCTCAAATCTAAACGAGCATTTTCAATGCAATAGGTCTCGCATTTGCGAGAGTTTAAGCTATTGGCATTGTAAATGGCAATGCCTTTTATTTATGTTTTAAAAACCAACACGTAAATAAAAGGCATTGTCATTTACAATGCCAACAGCTCAAACTCTCGCAAATGCGAGACCTATTGCATTGCAAATGCTTGTTTATCATGCTAGAACTACCAGCTTCTGGAGTTCTTCCTTTGAAGACTGGAATCCGAGGCCAAATAAATGTTTTCTTTGCTCACGTTGATTCCCATGGTGATCTCTAACACCAGGGGGCAGTGGACACCCATAATCTAAACTATTCCCAAGGATACTTCCCAAATGTTGTTTCCAGCAAGAGCGTCCCTGGGAATTATACTTTCCCAGGATCCATCTAGTTCAATCATTCAGTCTGCAAATAACACATGCACTAGTATGCAGTAAAAAACCATTGAAAATTTGATAATTTACATAGAAGCTAAAAAGTAATAGGGAAAAAATGCCAAACATTAAGATCTGTCTCAAGTAGTAATTCACTGCCCGACGTCAGAAGCACCAGCTGCCAAGGATGGTGCTGCCAAAGCAGAAAGATCAGTCAACATTAATCAGGAGGCACTCGAATGAAAGTCTATTAAATCTGATATACAAGATGGTAAAAGTTGTTCAGTTTATAAAATCTTCTTAATTGAATTATCTTTAGAATTAAATCGATTTTTATTGGCAGAACACATGACAAGAAAATACAGTGCGTCATTACCTACAGCCCACTGCTCCGGCGACCTCATGAGCAAAGGACAGGAAACGGAGCTTATGATTCATGAGTCAACTAAATAGGTAATTAACACAGCATGTCGCCTACAACCCATCTTGGGGCGGCCGCGTTCAACATCGTAGAGCAAGAAATACTCTTATTACTATATGAAGGGAACAAGAGAAGGTTCTATAGCGCCACTCGTGTATAGATGACGGTGCTGCAAGGGGGCACCGTGGCTCATTTGAGGCAAGTAAGTCTGCTTTTAACAAAAAGGAAGAGAACAAACCAAATTTCAAAACATATAAAACCCCAGCCCTCCCCACCCCTCCTCTCTCCCAGTGAGCCCCCAGCAAGCTCAGACATACTCATATGGTCCGAGATGAAGGTTGCTAGTCCCCCAGGGAGTAAGTGAATTCTTTAGGGGTCGCATGTCCTAGCCTCCCTCCTGACTCTCAGGGATCAGCTTTAGAAGCCGTAATAGGCAGGGCATGTTAGCTCCTGGAACTCCAAGGATAAGATTGTGATGAAGGGACCCCAGACCTTAGGTTATTCAGATTTGTCCCCAAGCGTAGCCATAGACAATCGCTCCATACCCAGGAGGGTCCACATTTGGAGCAGCCATTGAGAGTGGTCTGGGATCCTGTCGGTCTTCCAGCCCGCTAGTATAACCCGGTGCGCGGCATTCAAAGCCAAGGCGATTTGCTTGCCTTTGACTGAGCGCAAAGGGAAGGTCAGAGCGTTGGGTAGTCCCAAGATAGTGTAGGGGAGGAATCTCGGGATAGTAGTGTCAAAGGCCCTGTCAATTTCGTCAAGGATTTTGTCCCAGTATCTTGAAAGCTTTGGGCAATTCCACAGCAAATGAAGGAGGGTGCCCGGGCTCCCGCAGCCACGCCAGCAGAGGCCGTCGCTCTGAGAGCTCCATTTAGTTAATCGAACCGGGGTGTGATACCAGTAGGATACAATGTTAAATGCAGTCTGTGTGTGACCCATGGAGTGTGCAAAATGGTGTGATCTATAAAAAATATCCTGCCACTCTTTGTCTGAAAGGTTGCGACCTATTTCTGCCTCCCACCGCCTCTGTCCCGCGGAACGAGCCTCTTTAACTCCTTGTGCGAGGAAGATGTAGAATTCTGAGATGAGCCTGCGGTCATCCTTTTTCAGAAGAAGCCACTTCTCAAATGGTAACATCGGTCTGCCAACCAGGGGACGCACAAGGGGGCTAGATGTCCAATGCAACATTTGCGTTTGAAGAAAAAGGTCCGACCCCGCAAGGCCATAGTCCTCCCGGAGCTCCTTAAAGGGAATATGGCCCCGCAGGTCGAACAGCTGTCACAGACGCTTGCACCCGTCCTCCACCCAACGCGCGCCTATGCCCTTGTCCATCCCGGGGGAAAAATCGGGGTTAGAAAAAATTGGAGACATGGGAGAGGGGAAAGTGGTAAGGTTTGCCCGTTTAACCACCCTGTCCCGGGCTAGCATGGTGGGGCGGGTGAATGGCGAGGAGTAGAGTCCCCAGGAGCGCGCCGACCTAGGCAGCCAGACCTCCCTCCAGATATGTTGACCAGCCACTGTCTGATCCATGAATACCCAGTGCTTCTCCGTCATGGGACGATTCCATTCTACAAGATAACGCAGCAGCGAGGCCTGGAAATAGCGAGTGAGGTTGGGCAAAGCCAAACCACCTCCTTTCTTAGGGCGCTGTAGTAAAGATTTCTGCAGTCTGGGCGAGATCGGGCCCCAAATGAAGCGTTCAATCTCCGTTTGGATGTGTGAGCGCATTCGGCGGGGACAGTAGGGGAAGGGTCTGGAAAAGATACAGGGCCCGAGGTAAGACATTCATTTTTATTGCGGCCAGTCTACCCATCCATGACAGGGGCAGACGCCGCCATTGGGTGAGATCTTTCCGGACGCGTGAAAGTAGAATAGAATAGTTCACTTCTGCAGTCTTATCCAGACTATTGTGCAGGACCAACCCCAAATATGTAATGCCCCCTGTCACCCAGTCAAAGTCGAATTGGGCCTGAAAAGCATCCACGGTGGTGTGCTTCGCAGTGAGGTTCAGCACTTGCGATTTCTGCAAATGTATTTTAAACCCAGAGACCAGACTGAAGGCTTGCAGATCTGCCACGATGGCTGGCATAGAAGTTAAGGGATGTGCCAGAGAGAAAATGACATCGTTGGCGTAGAGGCTAATTAAATGGCGATCAGACCCAAATGGGTCACTCTGCGCCTGCGGATTGTCCTGAAGCAGCTGAGCAAAGGGCTTCATATATAAGGCGAAGAGCAGCGGGGAGAGAGGACAGCCTTGTCTGGTGCCCCTCTCCACCGCAAAGTCTCCCGAGAGTACGCCATTGACCCGGACCTGCGCAGTAGGGGCACTATAAATGCTTGCCACCCACCTGCGAAACTTAGGCCCTATGCCGAAGCGCTCTAGTGTGGCGAACAAATACGGCCAGTGCACCCGGTCAAAGGCCTTCTCGGCGTCAACTGCCAGCAGAAGAGCCTCCTCCTTTGACCTATGCACCTTATCAATTAGGTGGCAAATCCTTTTGGTGTTGTCCCCACATTGCCTACTCGGGATGAAGCCTGACTGATCCGGATCGACCTAGCCGGGCATGAGAGGGTTTAGTCTATGGGCCAGGATGCTCGAGAATAACTTTGCGTCTATATTTAGCAGGGAAATCGGTCGGTATGAGCTGCAGAACACCGGGTCTTTCCCTGGTTTGGGGATGACGGATATCGTCGCCTGGAGCATGGAAGTCGAGAGGGTGCCTGTGTCCGTAAATTAGTTAAATAGTCGGGTGAGCAATGGTGCCAACTCCGCGCAATAAGTCTTATAGAAAAGGGCACTAAACCCATCCAGACCAGGTGCTTTCATGAGCTTCAGTCGGGCAATGGCGGAGACCACCTCTTCAATCCAAATGGGGGCCTCCAATCCGTCCGCCTCGGAAGCTGGAAGAGGGGTAACTGCCGCGCCGTGTAGGTACTCGAGAGAGTCCACAAGGGCGGGGGACTCATAGAGGTTCGAATAAAAGGCCCGAAAGGCCGCAGCAATATCAGCATCATCCGTTACCTCCCGAACCGCCTTCACTGCCTTCTGTTGACTGCGGAGGCAATGCGCTAGCATGCGACCGCCCCTGTTAGAGCCTACGTAATATTTATGTTTCAGCTGTAGTTCCGCGTATTCGGCTCTGTCAAGGTCCAAACGTTTCAACTGGAGCCGCTCCTTCTCCAACTGACGCCATATTCGGGGAGCACCGGTGCGTTTGTGAATGGCCTAGAGTTCCTTAACCCGGTCCTTGAGTTCTCGACGCTTGTCCCGCCTGATTTTATTATCATAGGCCGCCTTAGCGATGAGAGCCCCCCTCGCAACTAACTTAAGCGCCTCACAAACGGAGGCCAAGGGAGTGGTGCCATCGTCGTTGAGTGTTAAATAGTCAGTCAGTGTGCGTCGGAGATCCTCCACCACTTGCGGGGACTGCAAGAGTGAGTCTCGTAGGCGCCAATGTGGTGGGGACAATTGTGCGGGCGAGAGGCGCAGTGTTAGGGTGATATGAGCATGATCCGATAGGGAGCGGGCCTCTATGGTAGAGGCCTGGGTACAGGCCCATGCTGCCTGGGAGACAAGGAAGTAGTCCAGGCGGGCGTATGTCTTGTGGGCCGCAGAATAGAAGGAGTAATCCCTTTCGACAGGGTGTAAGCAGCGCCATGCATCTCGAATTCTGCAATAATCAAGCCACGCCCTCCCATTCCCCGATATGGCTCCTGCCCCGCCTGTTCTTGAGCAAGAGCGATCTTCCCCAACGTCCATAACCAAATTCAAATCCCCCACCACCACCACCAGGGAGTCCGGCGTATGCAGCACCTCGGCCAGGGCATTCAGCAGGAATTTCTCTCGGTGTTCATTGGGGGAGTAGAGTGAAGCTATTGTGATATTGATGGACCCTATGTGTAATCGTAGCGCAAGGAGGCGCCCCTTAATCTCCGCCACTCTACCCACCACGGAGCCCCTGAAATGTTTGGAAAACAGAATGGCCACCCCCTCTTTCTTATTTTTCCCCGAAGACCAAAACTGCACGGGAAACCCTCTATGTTGCATGCGGTGTGTATCGCTGTGGAGGAGGTGAGTTTCTTGGAGTAGGCACACATCCCCTTGTGTATTTTCAAGCAAGGAGAGCACAGCTTTCCTTTTAATGGGGTTGTTAAGGCCCTTGACATTAAAACTAGCCACCTGGACTGCCATCAGTGGAAGAAAGGCCACCGGACGCTATGGCTAAGGCGATGTGGCCAGCAATGGGTGGCGAAACCCATAGGGGACTGAGTGTGAACGTGCAGACGGACGAGCCTTAATAAAGGAACCCTGGATAAAAAGCTCACCGGAGAGGGGACCCACCCTAGAACAAAAAAGACAAACCCCATAACAGCAAAACAACACAAAGTCCAACTTGGAAGCTGGGCAGTTATCAAAGGGGACTGCCAGAGGAATGAGGGACATCTTCAGAAGCAAACAAAGCAACCCCACTGGGCCCACAGAAGACGCTATAATCCCAAAGGCACGTTACCCTCAATCATTAGCGTCTCAAGATCCCCCTTCTGCGCCTGTCAAAGTCCGTAGAACAGCAGACCGTTCTTTGATAATGGTGGCCTTGTCAGGGTGCAGGCGATCCAGATTTCGGCCGCCCCGGGGCCCGCGCCCCGGAGGTCTCCGTATGCCCCGCTCCACGGCATCTGGATGAGAAGATAGGTCGTCGAGAGACAACTGCAACACCTTGCAGGCTTCGGACAGGGAAGGGACCTGGTGCAATTTCCCGTCGAGACGGAAGATGAGGCGAAAAGGGTGGCCCCAAGCATAAGAGACATTTAGCGAGCGAAGATGGTTCGTAATGGGGCTGAAGTCCCTTCTCTTCTGGAGAGTGCTAGCCGCCAGGTCCTGGAAGAGCTGCGGGGCATGGTCCCTGAAGTGGAGAGGTTGACTGGCGCAGGCCGCTTTGAGGATCTCCTCCTTCACCATATAGTTGTGGACACATATCAGGATGTCGGCAGGAGGGCGGTTCGGCTGACGAGGTGGGCCAACTCGGTGGCAGCGGTCTATCTTAACTAAGGACTCCGCTGGGGAGCCCAAGACCGTGCGGAAAGGTCCTGCACATAACCTACAAGGTCTTCCCCCTCTGCCCCCTTGGGACCGCCCGAATGCGAATATTGTTCCTCCGTGACCTATTCTCTAGGTCCTCTGCGTGTGTTTGGAGATCCAGCTGCTGATCCTGTAGCCGCAGGACTTCTTGTTGGAGCGCTGCGATCTCTTCATCCCTCGCAGTCGCTTAGTCCTCCAGGGTGACAACTCGCTCTCCCACCGCATCCACATCTCTCCGGACCTCTCGGAGATCCGCTTGCAAGTCTGTCTTGATGGCCAAAATATCCTCCCTTTGTGAGGCAAACAGGGACTCCAAGAACTCCCTAGTGACTGCGCTGTCCGGGCCCTCCCCTGCCGCGCCAGAGCCTGAGGCGTCCCCCGTCGCCTTCAGCAGGAGGTCCCGCACGGATCTGTCCTTTTTAGGTCTCGGCCTGCACCAGCGCTTGCGCTGGTCTGGCCGAGAGTTTTAGTAAGCGGGTTTTGGAAGTGCAAACACTGGCTTTCGGCTGGCGACCAGCTTGAGTTCACGATGGCGTGCACGCGCAGCTGGCATCTGGGTTTCCTATCTCTTCCTCATTTCCTCGTCATGGCTCATTAACTCTCTGGACTCTGATGTTTCAATCGCAGCAGCAGCTCACATTACCAACTGAGGGCCCTGGACTACAGTCACATGAAAAACAACAGCGATTAGCATTGAAATGCAAGCTTTTTTTGTCTAGTTAGAAATATTGCTTCGGTGGGTTGATTTCACCTTATATCGCTATTTGTTTTATATTGGGAGTCACAGCCTAATTACCAGTATTTTTGTCTCTCACTGTTTTTTTTATATTTATTCGCGCAAAGCACAAAGCTATATTTAAGGTTACTTTTTCCGCGTCACTTCTTCACTCTATTTAAACTCCACACCCCCACTCTTATTGTCTCTCTCCTTCTCTCTCTCTCTCCCTCTCTAATTCTCTCTCTACTTAATTAACTCTCCCTCTCTATCTTTTTAGCCTTTCATTCTCTCTCACCCCTTTATCTGTTTCTCTTTCAAACTCCTTCATTCACTCTCTCTCCCCTTCTTTCTCTCTCTCTATCCCGCTCCACTCTTTATTCTATGTACACCCTTTCTCTCTCTTTCTCTCTCACCACCCTCTCTAATTGGGCATTATATCTTCACTCTATCTCTCACTCGGCAACACCACAGCATCACTCAGCGCAACCACAGCATCACTCAGCGCAACCACAGCATCAATCAGAGCCAGCACAGCATCAATCAGAGCCAGCACAGCATCAATCAGAGCCAGCACAGCATCAATCAGAGCCAGCACAGCATCAATCAGAGCCAGCACAGCATCAATCAGAGCCAGCACAGCATCAATCAGAGCCAGCACAGCATCAATCAGAGCCAGCACAGCATCACTCAGTGCAACCACAGCATCACTCAGCGCAACCACAGCATCACTCAGCGCAACCACAGCATCACTCAGCACAACCACAGCATCACTCAGCACAACCACAGCATTACTCAGCACAACCACAGCATCACTTAGCGCCACCACAGCATCACTCCGCGCCACCACAGCATCACTCCGCGCCACAACAGCATCGCTCAGCGCCACCACAGCATCGCTCAGCGCCACCACAGCATCGCTCAGCGCCGCCACAGCATCGCTCAGCGACGCCACAGCATCGCTCAGCGACGCCACAGCATCGCTCAGCGACGCGACAGCATCGCTCAGCGCCGCCACAGCATCGCTCAGCGCCGCCACAGCATCGCTCAGCGCCGCCACAGCATCGCTCAGCGCCGCCACTGCATTGCTCAGCACCGCCACTGCATCGCTCAGCACCGCCACTGCATCGCTCAGCACCGCCACTGCATCACTCAGTGCCAAGACAATGTCACTCAGCACCACCACAGCATCACTCAGCGCCAAGACAATATCACTCAGCACCACCACAGCATCACTCAGCACCACAGCAGTATCACTCAGCACCACAGCAGTATCACTCAGCAACACCTGAGTATCATTCAGCATCACCTCAGCATCGTCTCCGCAACAGTCACCACCACCACCACTACCACCTCAGCATCACTCAGCACCACCTCAGCCTGCTCTCGGAATCTGGCATCTGTTGATTCTCCCCTAGCGTCTGGCCGCTGCTAGTGTTATAATACAGGTACTAGTTCCCAACCTTCACCCTCCGATTGTTTATGCCCCCTCAAAAAAAAGCTTTAACAAACAACCATTGCAATAGGCAGAAACAAGTTGCCAGCATTGCAAGAACAAAAGAAAACTGAGAATTTTTTATTGTAAATACTTTTTTAATATGGTTGTTCAGTTTTACATAATGCCTTCTTGGTCATATATAAAGTAACAAAAATGCTTCTGACACTTTTTTATTATAACTTTTCAGCATGCCGCACAGCAGCCACACTTCTCTACAGCACAGCTTGAAGACATTGGCAAAGTCAATAGCTCTGGCTACACACTTATAAGGCCCCAAAGGCGAGACCTATTGGCTATGCCAATGCTTGTTGCTTTTGGCCATAGCCATCGTGGGGCGGGCAGGCAGGTCCAACCAGACGACGTGTAGGGCCTTTAGAGAGGGGAGACTCCGGCGCTAGGTGGTCGTTGGTGAAGTGGGTGAGCGCACCGGCCCCCAGAGGGAGTGCTGCCGTGCCTTAGTGCTGCGCAGGCCGCGCCTCGCCGCCGGGAGGATCCGCTCCGCAACTCTCACTGCAGATGGCGGCGGAAACCAGTAGACTCCGCACGTTTCCCAGGGGCGGCCCGCCCACTAGAGATGGCGGAGATTAAGCTCCGTGGGGCACCGGCGTTACGGCTCCATCCGTCACCCTGCCACTCAACAGCACTGCAGGTGAATAGTTCCACCAGGGCGGCCCCTGCTCCCAACAATGTCCAACGTGCAGCAAAGGCCCACCCCGACCAGCGAAGCGCACAAAGGGGACCAATCGGGGACAGGAGGCTCCGGCAGCTCCCCGGCACAGCAGGCCTCGCCTGCAACTAGGCCCCACGAAGCTCCACCAGTTCCTGCGCATCCAGGCGGCTACTCTCGCGGACCCAGCACTTGCGCCATCAGGGGACCTCCAGATCGTCCCCAAAGGGTGCTGTTACACGCCGAATGCGCCAGTGCCCGCTGGTGAGGCAGGTCTCCGGGGGCCCTCCCTCACTCCACCGGCCTCAAGTAGGCTGCAACCGGCCGGCAGGCACTTCAGGGGCCCCGGCAGGGCCGCGAGCAGGGTCGGTGGTCGTCGGCTCTCTGCGGGGCACTTGCCTTGCACTACGGTGGTCCGGGCTGGGCGCCTCTCGGCGCTGAAGGTCAAATCGATCATCCCCAGCGGGCTCGCGAGAATGCCAGGCCGTTGCGGCCGCGCCTCAGGTCCGGAGCTGAGCCCCCACGCCCGTCCACTGATGGCGTGGGGGGCAGGATGCAGATGTGGGGAATTTCCCCGGGGCTCTCAGTTAGTGCTTGCGGCGAGGAGCCCCCCGGGGGCCCGACAATGGGAGCGAGGCAGTGTCGCCATAGGTCAGAGGCTCCCCAACGAACCGCACAGCAGGTCCGGCCTCTCCCTTCCCCCGGCGCCGGAGCCGCGGGCCGATCAGGGGTCGTTCAAACGGGCAGCCCAGGGCGAACAAGACGTCCGCTCACTCTGCCATCTTGGCCACGCCCCCTTGAATTATCTTTAAAGTGCGTTACAAGGGCATGGCCAGGGCAGAGACCCACAAAGACATGCATCTGCTGAGTTCTGCACCCGGGTCCCCGCTGCGACCATTTAATGAAGCATCCATGCCTCGAATAAGCCCAAAATAGACTGGGTAGAGGTGTGGCACAAAACGGTGGCCTCTTCTTGGTTAAATACACAGGGCAGAATTAATTCTGGCAAACTTAGGCTCACAAACAAAAAATGCATGCGGCATATCAATTCCGACCAAGAGGATCCTCCATAGGAACAAGGAAGGATCCATCCGGTCCCCTGAGAAACAGATCTACACATGTGATGGCTTGTGCGTTGTTAAACGCACGTTCCCTAATTAAACATAAATATGAATTTGCGGATTTTATAGACTCACATTCCCTGGATATAATCTTTGTCAGAGAAACATGGGCTGATGAAACCTCCGGCCCCGATCTAGTGGTAGCCATCCCACCAGGATGTTTACTCGCTAGGAAAGACCGAGTAGGGAAAAAAGGAGGAGGGCTGGCGGTTATCTATCGGGATCACCTGAAAGCATCATTCAAAGGTATTCCTATAGAGTCGGATTGTGAGGTGCTCTCCTTTAAATTAGCCATCAATCATGTTTATTCCTTTAATGGGTTACTAGTGTATCGCCCATCAGGTCCCAGAACCAATTTTATTTGTACTATGGATCAGTTACTTGAACATAAAGTTAACTCACAAGACTGTACCATCCTAGGGGATTTTAATTTTCACCTGGATAATCTCTTAGACAAAGACTCCTCTGCCCTTATGGATTTGGTGACTAATGCAGGCTTAGAGTAGATTACAGAAGGGCCCACCCATAGAGCTGGACACCTCTTGGATGCTGTCTTTTCTGAAATTTAATAACAACCTGCAATTCCATTGGTCTGACCACCTAGCAGTGATGTTAACCCTAACCCGGCCTTCTTCAACTGGCAATAAGCCCTGTCCAGTTAGAAGTCAAAAAAGATATCTGTGGCATCGCATGGATAAAACAAACTTCATCACTCATCTGGACCGGAACAGACCCTGTCTTTCCCATGACCCTGAGGCAGCATCACTAGAATATCACAACTGGATTGCCACGTCGGTGGAAGCCTCAATCTCCCAGAGAGCAGGAAAAATTTGTAAGACAGCACCTACAGAACCCTGGTTCTCAGAAGAACTAAGGCTTCTGAAGAGGCACTGTCGCAGACAAGAAAGGCGTTGGAGACAGCGCTATGATAGAAACTATTGGTACAATATAAAGAACTGATTCATACAACTAAAACTATTTACTTTACAGAGAAAATAGAAGGGGCGAAGAACAACTCCAAAGAATTGTTTGCGTCGGTTCAGAAACTTAGCCAATTACAGGAGACCCAATACAATATGATAGATCAAGCTTTCTGCAAAAGCTTAGCATCCTCTTTTGCCAAAAAAGTCTCCACTTTTTATGATACGTTTGCCTCGCACTCTGCAAACACTCAAAACACCCAGGTCTCACGATCAGATGCAGCAAGCACAGATCCAACAGTCTACAACCTGCCTCAGGCCCTCGGTCTGCCCCAATTCTTAGATTTTACAACTGTCTCCTGTGATCAAATTACGAAACTTCTCTTGGCCACTAAATCTGGATCACCGTTGAATCCCTGTCCTCCCAAGGTTATCCACACAGTAGTGGAGACAGTCGCCCGTCCAGTCACGGAGCTACTTAATCTTGCCATCAAAACAGGGATATTCCTGGAAAAGTGGAAAAAACCTCCATCTTAAAGAAATCAAACTTAGACAAAACTGATCCGGGCAACTATCGCCCGATCTCTCGTCTGCCTTTACCGGCAAAAATCCTTGAGAAACACATGAATCAAGAACTGGCCACCTTTATTGATGATAATAACATTCTGGACTCAACTCAGTACGGCTTCAGGAGCAAGCATAGTGCCGAATTGGCCTTGATTACAGCGACAGAAGAAATCAGGTGTGCAGTTGATAAAGGAGGCTCGGCTGCCCTGATTTTGTTGGATCTGTCAGCCGCATTCGACACGGTGGATCACAGCCTCCTGATTAATCGCCTTCAGGAAATGGGGATTGCAGGCACAGCCCTTGCACTCCTCAGGTCCTTCTCGTCAAACCGGGAACAATTTGTGGAAGTGGAGGGTCTCAAGTCTCACTGCTTCAGGCTTCCATGTGGGGTGACACAGGGTTCATCCCTAAACCCAACCCTATTTAATGTATATGTCACACCTTTGGCCGGATTGATTAAATCCCACGGCTTTGAGTTGGTATCATACGCAGATGATACTCAGATCATTGTCTCCATCTCGAGTAAACATCACGACACGGCCCACAACTTCAGTGAGTGTATGAGACATGTGAGCAGCTGGATGGCGGAGAACTGCCTCAAGTTGAACTCAAATAAAACCGAAGTTTTACTTTTTGGCAGAGACACATCCTTCTGGTCCACAGACTGGTGGCCGGCGGAGCTGGGTCCTCTGCCCATTCCAGCCACCAAGGCCAGAAATGTAGGGGTCATCTTTGACACTACTCTGTCCTTCTCACATCATGTGAAGGCGCTTACCTCATCTCCCTTTTCCACTCTGAAAATTCTGAGGAAAATCTTTCCATTTATATCACCAGAATTACAGAAAACAGTGGTGGCAGCACTGGTCTTGTCTAAACTGGACTACTGTAACGGGCTTCTGGTTGGTGTAAACAAGGAATTAATGGTGAAACTGCAGGTTCTTCAAAACTCTGCAGCCTGGTTGCTCGTTGGCATATCCAAATATTCATCAGCCAAACATGCCCTTAACGCTCTTCACTGGCTACCTATGGAAAAACGAATCAATTTTAAGGCATTGTGCATCGCCTTTAAAGCGCTACATAATCTCGGCCCGCTTATCTAATTGATCGTTTTCAATGGTACAGCCCATCTCGTACTCTTCGGTCTGCCTCTCTGAAACTAGTGAAGGTACCAAATTTCCGACTCCAGAGATGGGGCCGTAATGGCTTCATAGGCACCACAACTAGATTGTGGAACAAGCTGCCAATGGAGCTTAAAAACTCACCCGACCTGTTCTCCATTAGAAAAGGGCTAAAGACCTTACATATACATTATAGTTTTAAACCCATTCCTAGAGCCTCAATCAAACCTTTGGTATGCTCTTGTGTTCAGTTTCCAAGCGCCTAGATGCCTCAGGGTATTAGTTGCGCTATATAAATATATAAATAAATAAATGCTCATTTCACAGATATTAAAACTTAACAGGTTATTTAGGGAATAACATTTTTAAAACATTGAAATTCACTGCAAAAAAACAAAGGTTACTGGGATGTTATATTTAGGAAATGGAATAAAAAAAAACTTTAGAAATTCACTGAAAAAAACAAAAGTTACAGTGACGTTATAGTTAGGCTCACATTTCAGTCGTATATAACCGTCGAAATTCAGCAGCTAACTATAACTTAAACCCCCGCAATGCACTGCTTATGACCTCACATATTACATCACTCATGACATTGTCAGTGACATCACTCATGACATCTCAAATTACATGAGTGATGCCCACTCACAGAACTGGGAAATTCTTCTCTTCTATATGGTGACCTCTTCTAGAATATTTTGTAACAGATTTTAGAAATCTCACTTGCTCGAGGACATTTGAGATCCTTCATAGGGATTTCACCAGGGACACAGTTGCAACCTTGGCATTCACTTTATCAAGAGAGTGAGGCACACTGCCACGAGCGGGTGATTAAATTAATTGTTCAATTATACTTTATCTAAAATCAATGAAAATGTATTGAAGCATAGAAGGAGGCCCAGCAAGAGTATCGAGACCAGGAGGACCAGGCCAGGAATATCCAGAGTAGTAAGGCGAGGAGAAGGATGAAAAGAAGCACCATGAGGAGGAATAGGATTGAGAAGACCAGGAGTCTAAAGAGGACCATGAGTAGTAGGAGAGCCTGAAACACCAGGACTAACAGGAGGACAAAGATCAGGCCCAATGGGAGCAACTTGACCAAGGAGGAGGAGGCCCACCAGGAGAAGCAGGACCTAGAACAGAGCAGAGGATTGGTAGGAGGAGCTTAAGATGGCCTGTATTAGAAGGACCAAGACCAGGAGGAACAGGACTCTGAGGACCAGGGGAGGAGGGATCAGAAGGACTAGGGCCACCAGGACTGGAACCACTATGGGGTCCAAGAGGATCAGGTGATGACCACCAGAATGATTAAGAGAGCCAACATTAGAAAGACTTAAGACCAGGATAACCAGTACTCTGAAGACCAGTGGAAGAGGGATCAGGGGACCGGAACCGCTGGGACTAGGGCCATGCTGCATTGCCAATTGGGCAATGGCCAAACTCCCACCAGTGGTCGTATGTCTTAGCCCGGGCTGCTAGGGCTTCCAGGACATTCTTTAGCTAATGTGTGCTGGGCTGCGCTGGAGATGGGACCTGTATGCTCACTCACTCACTCAAAGTATTTTGCAGATCATTCACAGGCTGAATGAAGTGCATAGAAAAGTATAGGAACTGTGATCCTGAGTGAAACGTGAACAGGGCCAGAGATGTAGTAAAAACAAGAAGAAAATGTTCTGCTGTTATTTTGTTGGCCTTTCACCTTCAGGCCACTATATATAAACTATAAGACGCACACCTTAAATAAAAACAAGCATTTGCAATGCAATCGGTCTCGCCTTTGGGACCTTATATGTATTTAGCTATGCTGCACATTAGCCTGGGTGCTGAAACATCTACTGTTCTTTAACATGGAGGGAAAGTAAGCACCAAACTGCGCGACACGCTAGGTATGGGAACACATGGAGAGAAATATTGCCTTTCAGTGAGAAATGGTATAGTACAAAGCTCTGTTTTTAATATAAAATCAGGGCCTTCAGTGGACATATCACTGAAAATAAGATTTGAAAAAAATATTATTGTCTACAGGTGCTCGTGGAAGACCATTTCTATGGACTGGAATCTAGAGAATGCCAAAGTGATTCTGGTATAGAGGCAGTTGCCAGAAAAATTTAAAAAAAGAAAGTCCCTAGCAGAAAGCAATTCTGGTATTTTACTGACCTCTGCTGGTCGTTTTCTCTCAAGACAGTTAAATAGAGGCAGTTGAACAGAAAAAAAGTCCCTAAGCGGAAGCAGACAAGTCCTAGGGCTGATCTCCAGAGCCCACAAAGCACATTCACATATAAGTATATACTAAAGTATATACAAGAGGTCTCGAATGCTCGACCTAATAAATGCAAGTTAAAGTCGATGTGAAATGCATTCTTTTATCTTATGAAAACTCAGTTGATTGTGTGTCTGTCTGTCTGTCTCACACACTAGACAGTCACAGAACTGAATCCTGGAATACTGACGTGTATTTATATTGCTACAAGGTCCCAGCCTGTGACTGAAACCAAAGTGATTTTGTAAGTCATTATTTTAAAATTGTATTCCAGACAGTATCAGATAGGCTGCTGTAAAATGAGCAAAGACATTACAGGCCATCTTACAAGTTCCCTCTGCGTGGAGATACTGAGGTCGGAATTTGCTAAACTTTCTTATGATAGAATGGTACCTCCCTGTGAGATAATGGGGATTATGATTTGTTTTCCACAGAATGGGGAATGACATGCAGAATCTGGAATTCTGGGTCCATTTCGGTCTGGTTCTCCCTTTCTGGATAAACATCTGGCTAAAATCTGTGAACATTTACCATCTACCTGGAGCAGGTGGTAAATGTTCTGGGGGCTTTTTCTCTTGCCTGTGGGCAGGAGGGGCCCAATGGGAGGGAAGGTATTATTTTTCTTTGGCTGGAGGGAGCTTCTTTTGATCTCTGTATGCTGAAATATGCAGGTGGGCAGAGGGCAGGGGCCTGGCACAGCAGCTACCTGCAACCCACACAGCTCTGCTGATGGTTCTGGCCCTGGTGTCTCCAGGCCTGTAATTATCAAGCCCAGATTTTGAGGGCCTGATCATTAAAGGCCCAGAGACCTCACAAAACTTGGAGTTGCCCGGACCGGTATCTCTCTTGAGAATACCACTCCTGGCAACTTGTAATAGGGCCCTTAGTGTTTATGATAAAGTAATTGTGCTAAAAATAAATTATATATATATATATGTATATATATATATTACCTACTGGCGGTCGCCAGTAGGTAGTTATAGTTAGGACCTCGTTTCTATTCAAATAGCGTTTTTTCTTTTGCCAATATCTTTGGCGCCGTTTGACGAATCTTCGCGAAATTTTCAAAACTAGTGGGGCGCTCCGGTCAGCTCCTGTCTTGAAAGTTTCGGAGTGATTTGTGAAGCGGGGGCCGAGAAAAAAGGGGGGTCCCAAAACGCGTTTCCCCCATGTTAATTTCCATAGGAACTTTAGACAAAGCTACAGCCCGAACTGCTGAACGGAATTATACCAAATTTGGCAAAAAGGTAGGTCTTGGTTCAGAAAGAGCCCTTTTTGTTAAATGGTGTAAATCCATTCAGTAGTTTCAGAGAAATTAGAAAAAGAAAAGTTTCAATATCTGAGCACCGAGGAGGGTTCATAACCCTCCCGGGCACGAGCTTCACTCTGATTGGCTGCCAACACTCCAAACCAGGAAGTGTTGGCAGCCATCTTGTGACTCGGTAACCGAGTCACAAGAAAAGAGTAAATAAAAAGGTGAAAAACAAGAAAAGGGGGCAGGGTACAAACACCCTGACCCCCTAGGCCTGCTCAGGGGGTCCCACAAGGACCCCCAGGGCCAAAAAAAGCATTTTTTTTAAAAAACAAAATCAGCCAAATTCGTGCTGAGGTCGTGAATCCGGCCGAGAAAAAAAAAAAAAAAACAAGCGCGTGCTCCCGCGCTTCGTTTTTGAAAGCCCCTGGGTGGGCCAGGTCCCGGGGGCACTCACCAATTAATTTGCGGGGGCCCCCGGGGATCGCCACCTCCCCGGGGCTTATTTATTTGTATGCGGGGGGCACTGCGGCCCCCCGCAGCCCCGGGGACCGCCACCTCCCTGGGGCTTTAAAAAAAAAAAAATGCATGGGGGGTCCCGATCCCCCCACGTTTCCCCGGGGACCGCCACCTCCCCGGGGCTCTGTTTTTTAAAAAATAAGAAAATGTGTGGGGGGGGCAAGAGCCCCCCCACACCGCCCGGGGACCACCACCTTATCGGGGCACATACTCATTTGCATGCGAGGGGTCCATAGCGGACCCCCGGGGACCACCACCTCCCTGGGGCTCTGTACTTGATGGGAGGGGGGGCGCGCTGCCCCCCTCCTGGAGCCTTTGATGGCCCAGGGGACCGACACCCCCCAGGGCCGGCTCCTGCAATGTCCTGGGGTGCCCACATTGCTGTTTGCTATGGCAGGGCGGGAGCCGGGCGGCTCCCGCCCTGTCATAGCAAACTCTGCTTTGCTTCATTGAAGCGAGAGCAGGGAAACCTCTCTCTTCAATGAAGCAAAGCAGAATTGCTTTTGAGCAAGGGGAGCTGCATGTTAGCAGCTCCCCTTGCCGAAAAGCAATGCCGGCTCCCGCAGGAGGCGGGGAGCCGGCGGAACCCTGGGGGCATTGGGGCTCCCCCCACGGTCCCCAATGGTCAGGTCAGGTCCCGGGGGATGGGGTCCCCGGGGCCAGAAGTGGCCTGGGAGGGGGGCCACATGGCCCCCCTCCCGCGAAATTTTAATTAAAAAAATAAACAAGGCCAGGCCCCTGGGGATGGGGTCCCTGGGGCCAGAAATGGCCCACAGGAGGGGGGCCATGCGGTCCCCCTCCCCGCGAATATTAAAAAAAAATAAGTAAACCAGGCCAGGCCCCGGGGGATGGGGTCCCCGGGGCCAATAGTGGCCCAGGGAAGGGGGGCCACGCGGCCCCCTTCCCGTTTGTTTAAAAAATATATATATATATATGCTCAGGCCCCGGGGGATGGGGTCCCCGGGGCCAAAAGTGGCCCAGGGAAGGGAGGCCACGCAGCCCCCCTCCCATAAAATAAGAATTTAAAAAAAAGAAAAAAAGAAACCGGCAACTCGCCGGAGGCCCCGCAGCACTCTGCAAACGCGCCCCCTGGCGCGTTCTAAGTTGGGGGATTAAGTCCCCTTGAATACTGAGGGTCCCTGGGGGCCAACTAGCCCACCAGGTACCTTCAGTAAGCGCCACAGAGCTGCGTTGCAGAGAGGTGGTCTGAGGCCAAGCCCCTTTTTACACCGCTCTGCAACGCAGCTCTGTGGTGCTTACTGGAGGTACCTGGTGGGCTAGTTAGCCCCCAGGGACCCTCAGGATTGCAGGGGACTTAATCCCCCAACTTACAACGCGCCAGGGGGCGCGTTTGCACAGTGGTGCAGGGAGGGGGTGGGGCCTGACATAAGTGTGCAAACGCGCCCCCCTGGCGCGTTGTAAATTGGGGGATTAAGTCCCCTTCAATCCTGAGGGTCCCTGGGGGCCAACTAGCCTACCAGGTACCTCCAGTAAGCGCCACAGAGCTGCGTTGCAGAGCGGTGTAAAAAGGGGCGTGGCCTCAGACCACCTCTCTGCAACGCAGCTCTGTGGCGCTTACTGAAGGTACCTGGTGGGCTAGTTGGCCCCCAGGGACTCTCAGGATTCAAGGGGACTTAATAGGGACGTTATAGTTAGAAATTAGCATTTAAAAAACCTTAGAAATTCACTGGAAAAACCATAGGTTTTAGGGACGTTATAGTTCGAAATTAGCATTTAAAAAACCTTAGAAATTCACTGAAAAAACCATAGGTTTCAGGGACGTTATAGTTAAAAATTAGCATTTAAAAAACCTTAGAAATTCACTGAAAAAAACCACAGGTTTCAGGGACGTTCTAGTAAGAAATTGGCATTTAAAAAACCTTAGAAATTCACTGAAAAAACCACAGGTTTCAGGGACATTGTAGTTAGTTGGACATTTCACTCGTACAAAACCAGAGAAATTCGTCCGTTATAGTTAGTAGAGCTAACTATAACTCGCGCCCCCGCAATGCACTGCTGATGACGTCACATAATACATCACTCATGACATGGTCAGTGACATCACTGATGACATCATCCATGTGATAATCTGATGCACCTCCTCACACCCTAATAAAACCTTTTAAACACCCACTCTAAAATAATACAGACTACCAATATCGAAACCATAGACAGACCAATAGCAGTTAGTACATACCCGCTCAGTGATTCCTAGGACTACACACACACATCCACTCATTCACCCATACAGTAACTCATACATGCAGTCACTCATCAATACAGCACTATCATATGCACTCATACACCTATACATACACTGACACACCGCCACTCATCCATAGACTTACTCACACACCTACTCAGTCATGCAAAGAATCAATCACACCCATTTACTCACCTATACAGTTATACACAGACCACCTCACTTATTTATACAAATACTAACACATACTTACTCTCTTATACAATCACTGATACAAGCACACACTCATCCATACAGCCACTCTCACAATCACTCACTCTCACGTATAGTCATTTATATACTCCAACACTCACATATACTGCCTTTCAGATATGTAGTTACTCACACATATACCACTGAGACATCCATTCACTGAGACATCCATTCACCCATACACACACTCACCTACCCATACAGCCTTTCACAGATGCACTCTTGAACCCATACACCCAGTGAATCACCCACTCACACATCTATGCACAGTCACCCACCCCCCACCCACTCACACAGACACTCAGGCACCCATACAGATACTCAGACAACCAATCAATAACCCATATAGACAGTCATGTAGCTACTCACCAACCCATGCAGCCGCTTATACACCAACTGACAGACTGATACAGACATTTACACAGTTTACTCACTAACCCATGCATTCAGTAAGATACGCTTAATCAGTCAGTTATACAATCAGTCACGCACCTACTAAATCATCCATTCAGACACTTATACACCCACTCATTCTTCAATACACCTTGGCATATATATATATATATATAAAACATATTTAAACTTTAAAGAAACACACATTCACTGGATGATGTCATCAGTGATGTCACTGACCATGTCATGAGTGATGTAATATGTGACCTCATCAGCAGTGCATTGCGGGGGCGCGAGTTATAGTTAGCTCTACTAACTATAACGGCCGAATTTCTCTGGTTTTGTATGAGTGACATGTCCAACTAACTATAACGTCCCTGAAACCTGTGGTTTTTTCAGTGAATATATATATATATATATATATATAAAATTAAGCAATCAAACTGCACTTAGTGCAAACCTTTTTTTATTATTATGAGTTTCCATTAGAAGAACACACTCCAGAAAGGATCACACACTTGCATTACCTCTCATATAGAATAAATCTTTTTCACAATGAAACCTCAAATAACTCAAGAATTAAAGCCATACGCTGGCTCCTAAGCAGCCTGTAGATTTTCTGATTAAACATTTGCACACATTTACATTTCTTTCAGGTATCAGACACCCTGGCAAGAAGGCAGGTTTCCTCTTTTGCAGTCTGCCTCTACCGTGGCTTCAAAGACCAGGAGAATCCTTCACTTCCCGCTGAGTCATAGACATCCAAAGGTTCACATTATCTGTTCTGGAACAGCAGAAAGTGTGAGAACGTGAATTGTAGAATTAAAAAGGATTGGGGATGTCTCAATGGATCCCATACTCCAACCACTGAGGTCATCCAAAAGATATGTACAGGTAGGGACTTCGTTTTTCGTTGCTTCTTGTGCCTCATAGTGTTGTGTTCTTTCTATCTAATCAGCAAACTTGGAAAGTGCCCATAAAAGACATGGGCATCAGTTGATATCTGTGTGGCGTGGCACTGCAATGTGGAATTCCGTTCTGTACAATTCTAAAAGGTCCAATGTTTCTGCACCCAGATTTACTGGGTGTGGCAACAGCAACCTGATTTTACTATCCGCAAATCCAGTTGGTAAAATCACTGTGGGAAACGGCTACATTGTAGTCCGGAACCCTTCTGTGACACCAGCTCCAACATCGGACAAGATTAGCCAACATTCTCCAGTCCTTCCTTCACCCTCCTCACCCCCCTCCCTCCACCTGCCTAATGCTGCTGTTGTAGTTGTGTTGTCCTGTTACCCGCAAATGAGGGTCTTGAAGAAAAAACATTTTATTCCCTGCCTCTTGAAAGCGTCTGTGGTTAATGTTACAATCATTTTTAGATTGACCTATAGCAATGATGCTATGTTGGCCTTCCAAAGTCACCTATTTATAAGCTTGAAGGCCTTCAGTATATGGGAGTGTGACTTATCATGAATCTCAGGAAATGTGATAGGTTTTCCGAGGCTCGTCATAGGCTCCACTGGTTGCCAATTTCTAGAAGGATCCATTATAGGGTGCTCTGCTTTGCCTACAGAGCCTATTATGAAACCGGCCCCATGTGACTTATATGTTTGCTTCCAAGTCTAAGCGGTCACTTCATTTTGGCTCTTCCCTTCTGCTAAGAGTTCCCTGATATAGAAGGGCTTGGTGCATATGGGGTTGGGTCTGGGGAGGAGTTGGGCTAAGGAATATGTTCACCTTTTTTGTTGCTTCCTCTAATTGAAATGCACTCAATTTTAGTCTGCACAAAAAAGAGGACCATTCAGTGTTAGAAAGGCTCTTAAAATGTGTCTATTTTATTGATTGTCTTCATATCTTTTCTGATGTTAATTCAGCATCAAGATTCCTCAGGTTGTTTGTTGCACTTTGTAGGTAACAACTCAACCCATATCTTGCAATTACGGGTTTCCATATATTTAGAGGGTGACCCCAGGCACCAAATGCAGCTCCAGGGACAATTTTTGAAGAAATCAAGCAGGAATAAGGAGTTATGACTCTTGTCCTTTTGTGATGGATGACTGTTACATGAGGGATAGATCAGGTGTCTGGCGCCTGACCTTTAGGGTAGGCTGAGAGATAGCTCAACTATGTGAAGCTTGAGTGTATAATTTATGTCTTACCAGAGGCATACGTCTGATCCGAAAACAATCCACTCTAAAAGAAATTCGTCCCTTTCTATACCCAGGCCTGGATAATTGCTTTAATTAGTATAAACATTTAGTAACAACTATTATAGTGAATATGGCCATTCTTCTGAAAGGAGAAATCTGTAACACATCTTCATTTTATAATGCATGTTGCCCTTGCATGATTTAATATCAACATTTATACATGAGCGGATACGACACCTTATGTGCTGGGTGCTTCAGAACAGAGTTGAAAGCATTGGTTGTTATATTATATATGCTGTTAAGAAGCACTATTGCTGTTTCTGTTGAAGTGGCCTCTTTGGAGGGTGTTTCCCATGAGCCTCACATTGTATGTGTTCTGTAGAGTTAAGTAATACTTGTATCCTTGCATGCTAGAACATCATTTGTTACAAAGTTATTTCAAAGCAACAACCTTATTTTGCCAGTTTTTTAGTCCTGGTGGCTAACCGCAATGCTGTGGCTCAGTCATTTCATATGAGAACTGTTCAATCTGAGGTGCAAACAACAACTATTTTATTTTGAATTGGAGCAGTGCAGATTCCTGGCACAGTAATTAACATCTGCCAACTGATTGGCACTCACTTATTCAATCTCAGGAGGAATGGAAGATGCATTAGGATTCAAACCGGAGACTTGCCAGGCACACATTCCAAAACCAGCTGTGTTAACCCAATAAGTTCAATATGCTGAGACAAGTATATGTTGCAACGTCCTGATGAACAGACTGAAAACATACCTTAGGTGTACAGTCTGATAGGAACGTCTTTCTGAAAATTTAATACAAATATTTTATGAGCTCATTGTCATTTCATAGTAGGAATGTATGGAGAATTGTTAAAAAGGGTTGTCCTCTTGAACTAACTTTATGAAAACTACTTCTAAAATGCCTTGGATTGAAATCTGTAGAAGTATCTTCTTAGTAGTCAGATCACTCATTCCCCTTTTTAGTCCCATAAGTGCGGCCGTCAGCCAACAGCCGACACCTCCACTCCCTCCGCAATATGTTTGTTGACCATTGACCGACGCCAGTTTAAACTAAACCTCCGGTGCTTGCACCAGAGGTTTCCATTTTATAAAAGAATTGGGGGGTGAGGGGGGGGGGGGGCAAAGCGGAATTACTTATGCTTCTGCCCCGGTCCACTCCCGCCCATCGGTGACAGTGCTCTGGCGTCACAGATCCCCCACGAACGCAACCACTAGTAGTGGTCAGTGCTCTCCACCGCATCCAGTGGGGATTCTTGGCCGGTTCTGAGGGAGGCATTGCCAGAAAGGGGATGAGCGGTTTTGTAAAAAGGGGACCCCTACTGAAAACAATATGTCTTGTTAGCTTGTAGGGAAAAATACAATTGGGGTAAAGTAATACGCTAAATACAAGAACTATTCTATCTCATTATATCAGAAACAGGCCTAATTCTGTGTAGAGTTGATTATTAAATAAACATGTACATATGACTCAATTCTGTTCAATCTGATACAAAATGGTATTTTATTCTTATTCTTCTTTGTATTGTTACTGATTTTCTTTTTTTTGGTATTTAAATCTTTTCATAATACATATACTTCATATTTTCAATTCACAATCACATATGTACATGGCATATACACAGAATACATATATCACAAACAATACATTACAGTGCTGTACAAATAAAAAACTAAAAGAGGAAGTTCCTATGTTAACATCAATTTTCAGATGCTGGCGGTCGAGTAGCACACGACACGCGTTTCGGCGTTTTAAGCCTTCTTCAGGGGAACCGTCTCAACTTTTCTGTAATTTTTTTAATGAAGCTGTGGACTGGAATTTTTCACAGCTTGAGGAAATTGTTTCTTTAAGCATGAGTAGGTTGCACATGGATCCAAACACTTCTGGTGATTAACAGCTTCACTCTTTAAATGACCACTTTATGAGTTAGCGAAGACTTTTTTTAATGATCCTGCGATACTAATGATAAAAATTGTGCTCCATCAGATTTGAAGAGAAAAAATGTATTTTGCCTTTCCTCAGAAGTAATTATCTTCACAGTATGGGCATATGGTCTAAGAAGGTATAGACCAACTCCTCAGTGGGGTTCTAGAAAGAGTCCAAAGCCAAATGTATAATTTTGTGTCTCACCCGGGCACTTTAGCCTCACGTATCGCGGTAAAAGCTTCTGGCTCTGCACTCCAACCGGTCAAAAATTATCAGAAAGGGGATGAGTCCATCTTTTCCGGCGATGCCGTTCTCAAAATATTTCCTTCTAGTGGATTGCTGATGCACGATGATCCATTAGACACCAGGGATTAGTGTTTTATTGGGGGTCAGCCCCCCTGGTAAATGGGCTGACCCCCATGGGGGACATTTATAATTATTTGACATTGCTTTTTTACACTGTGGAAAAACAAAAAGGCAGCCATGATTCCTGTGTTTTTGGGGATGGGGACCTGGGATATGGGCCGACTCCCAGGGGCATAAAAAAAAAATATGATGCATTTAGTGCAGTTCAAATTCCTCCATTCACTGTAGATGCTGGATCTAAAGAAAGTCGAAGTAGGGCATTTTTTGCCTATTGACTAAGTCTATCTTTTTTTGGGATGTTGGCTTCCTTGAGTAAATTGTGCACCGAACAAATTTGCATGCCAAACAGTTTTTGAGAAAGCATGGCGGCCGTCTTGGGCCTCACTCTAGGGCCCATCGGTGGATTCCCAATTCACTTGGGGAGTTGAAGAAATTTCTGGGCCATACGCTGAAAATGGAAATAGTGCACAAACCAAGCGCACAGTCCTACTCCCACGGTTTGGTTAACACCCAGCTTTCCACCGGTCCTGAGCAGAGATTGTTTTTTTCTATTGCAGCATGTGCTGCATTTCAGTGACAATCCAGACCGTGACAGGTTGTTAAAATCCAGACCGTGACAGGTTGTTCAAAATTCAGCCTGTTGTGGAACATTTGTCTGCTAGACTCCCAGAGATTTATATTCCTGGAAAAAATATAGGAGTTGATGAGTCTTTGATCCACACAATGGACGGCTGATGTTCAGGCATTGCATACTGAGCAAAAGAGCTTGTTATGGCATCAAAATGTACATGATCTACTGGTTATGTGTAAGCCTGGGAGTGTATACTGGGAAGTACTCCGCAATGAAACCCGTAGATTGGCTTCCATGTTAGGAGTTACAGTGAAGATTGTATGAGAACTTGTTCAACCACTCCTTCATAAAGGTTTTAATCTTTGTGGACAACTTCTATACAGGAATAGATTTGTACAGTGAGCTGTGCAAAGCTTCCATTGTGGCTTTCCACTTGTAAGATGGCCTCTAATGCCTTTGCACATTTTACGGCAGCCTACCTGATAATGTCTGGAATACAATTTTAATATAATGACCTGCATAATCACTGTGGTTTCATTCACAGGTTGTAGTAATATAAATACATGTCACTAATCCAGGATTCAGTTTGATGTCGCTGCAAAGGATTCTCGCAGGATGTTGTTTGTAGGAAGCTTTCAAAATCCCAAAGCACTGCATTGCATTCCAATGACCTGCTTACAGTAAATTCTCTGATAGACAGGATGTGTATGTGCTCACTACAATCCATGATGAGAGCACTTCCCCAGTCACGTTTTCGACTCAGTTGGCCAAAGTTCACAACCTCACCTGTATACTTGATTACACAAGTAAATGGGCAGAGTGGATACGAATGACCAGGTACTTCAGCAATGCAACGTGAGGCATACAACTTGTGCATGGTATAAGAAGTTGTTTAGCCATCTGATCCAGTTGGCTACATACAATGCTTATGTTGCTTATCGTCAGACCACCACAGGAAGACCGATGTCTTTCCTTGACTTTCAGTTGACTGTCTTTGAAAGTCTTACTACTGAAGAAGCAGTGGCCCCCACTTTATCTTCGTAGAGGACATGGCAAGGCTGCAGGATCAGCACACGTGAAACAGCGAGAAAGACTTAACCATGTTGTCTTTGCAGTCTGCTCTAAGCAAGGAAAGAGCAGGATACTCGTTGTTACTGTCCCCAGTGCCCATCTCAGTGTAGCTATGTTTTCCAAATTGCTTTACATTATACCATACAAAAGTGAAGGGTTAGGAAATTGGCTGAGGTGGAGCTGTCCTAGTATATACTGTTCAATGGCTGTGCATTGATACTTATCTTTCATGGGCCACAACTTCACCATGCAAGCAGCCTTTCAAATTGTTTTCTCTATTTGAGGAAATCTTGGACTTGCTTATGACCTGCTAGACACCTTTATCTGCCGTCCGTATGAGGTAGATCCTCTGTTTACCGTATAACAAGTGCATTAGAGTCAAGGCACGGCACATAACGGGAGACTTTAGTAAAAGGTTCACTGGGCATGTGTACAGGATAAGTCAGGACTTTGAAAGAGACAGATACATGAACAGGTAGGAAAGGGTTAAGCTAGGTGTGCTTTCATTGGGATAGCACATAGGTAGAAGGCAGATAGTCAAGTTAGTAGAGATACATATGCCTTAACTTCATCTTCACCAAAGGACCCAAGCTCACTGGCGCAGCACTCACCCTGATGCTTAAATACTTCCTTACGTGGAAATACTTCTCCCACCCCACACGCAAACAAAAGTGCGAGCTTGGCACGAAACACCCAGGCCAAGAAGGAAAGGCGACGGGGAAGACTCCACTGTAGTATGCAACCAGTTAAGGGAAGTAGGGACCCTGAAATGATTTAAAAAGTGGGAACTGTTGGGCATCGAAAGCCTGGGGGATATCTGGAGGGGTCCGGCACTGCTCAATTTCGAAAACCTAAAACTCGAATACGAAATGGCAGACACAAAAAGATTAAAATATTTACAATTAGCCCACGCTCTGCGCCAACATAGGGAGAGAGAATCTCTCCCGGATTACTCACCATTGGAAGATAGACTACTAATGGAACCAATGGTAGCCAGGGCCACCTCCCTTACAAGAAAATCATGTACAATTCACCTAATCCGATAGACTCTTTGAGGGTGGCATGGGAGATGGAGTTGGGACTCCTAGAAGAAGACGATTGGGAGGAAGCGGTATAGAGTCCTCAGGAAGTAACTATAAGGGCCCGATTCGGTCTCATCCAGCTACATGTCCTCTACAGGCCCTACACTCCAAGAGCACTATTGTACCGAATGGGCCATTGTGTATCCGAATATTGTGAGAGAGGGTTTGGTGAAATAGGTTCCTTCTTTCATATTATGTGGGAGTGTAGCTACATCCATAACTACTGGAAGGAGGTAACGGGTAACGCGAGTCATGTCTGATGTCACGAATTAGAGATCCTGGTGCAGCCACGATGGCTACTGTTGTGTGTGTGACGGGTGAGGTAAAATGGCCCAAATACATAGCAATATGGCTTAAAGTGGCAGCAATTGTGGCGAAAAGAAATATAGCCAAGAAGTGGCGGGTGAGCCGACCACCAGATCTGTTGGAATGGGAGGAAGACCGAGATTGGTGCTCAGGGGCCGAGAAAGTGACATATAAAGCCAGAGGATGCCCACGTAAATGGAACAAGATTTGGAGTAGGTGGAGGCCATACAGGGGACAATGACATAGGCGGGACTGGCGGGAAACAGAAGAGATTAAAAATATTTGTGAAAGTCTTCATTTCCAGTTGACACAACAGATACAGACTGAGAGCTGGCGAAGGCTAATTTGCAAAATAAGATCTAAATTTACCAAAACATGAGTGCTACTTATTTTGCTCTATGTATGAGAAGATATCTTGAGCTATTGTTAATAAAAAGATTTTTTTTTTAAATACTCCCTCACTCAACCAACCAGATGACTCCAAACCATACAGAACGTAGCAGCCTGGCTCACCCTCAACCTCCCACCATGCACACACCCTGGACCGCAAAGAGCTTCACTGGCTCCTTAGTGTGTTCTCTTCAAACTCCTCATGGACACATTCTAAGCCTAGAACAACACTGGCCCAGCATACTTCAACAACCACCTCAGATTTCAGAAACCTTCCAAACCCCTCTGCACAGCCGGGCTCCCACTCGCTCAGATCCCATGCATACGCAGCACCAGAGCAGGCAGTAGTCCCTTCTACTTTTCTCTAAAAGCCTGGAACGACCTGCCCCAACACTTCTGTGCCGCCTCTAAAATACTTGAATTCCGCAAGAAGCTGCCGGTTTCACTCTTTAACTAGGCTAGTCATTGGTCAGCCAAGACAGCTCCTGCATCGGCTGCAGGAGCCTTCCCGTGTGATAGTGTGTTTTACAAATACACATAACACTAAGTGGAAATCTGCACCCCACACTACATATGTAGGTCATAATTGTAGCCTGCTTGCCATATTCATCCTCCATCAGAATGTGGTAGTTGTCCAGTTTGCTGAATCACAAGTACATTACAGTCACAGTTCTGCACATAATGGTGGACTGGACCTGCACCACGTTGTCACTGAGTACCATATGTGCCTAAAACAAATGCCCGTAGCTCTTTAGCGAACTTAGGACAGTCTTCACCAGCATGTTTACCTTCGTTTCAAAGGTAGAAATGCTCACTCAGTTTGAGGAATGTAGACCTTGAGGCATCCTCGGACACCCCCCAACTCACATCCATAAACTGAAAGGAGTTGGATTTAGCACAGCAAGTGAGCTAAACACGCATGAAAAACGCTTCTTCTTGAGCCTCATGTGGCTCTCCTGGAAGCCGTTAGTAAAGATCAATTTGGCACGCATTCGGTAACACTTAGAACATCGATGGTGTGGCTTGTGTGTCTCTTAATTGATGATTTTACCCAGAAACCCTTCCACACCTCAAACATTGGCTAAAAGCACATGTTTCTCACATTTCAGTGATGAAAAATTCTGGATTCTGCAGGGAGCCACACATTTCAACCCACCAAGTGTTCCCCCATTCTTCCTAGAAAAATGTACCTTGCTTGTGTGGGTGGGCCTAGCCCCCAGGATTGGAAAAGGCCCAAAATGCAACATGAACAAATTAACTTTGTTTACTCGAAAACAACCCTTTTTAGGTCTTGCCTGAGCCAGCGCTTAGCGCTGCTCTCGGCGAGAGTTTTAGTAAGCGGGTTTTGGAAGTGCAAACAGCAGTGGCTTTCGCTGGCGACCAGCTTGCGTACACGCGAGCGTGCACGTGCGATCAGGCGCCATATGGCTTCCCTCGCCATCTGGCTGCCCACCCTGATAACTGGCAGCGGCTTTTATTGCTCGCGATTACTTTCACTTTCGCGGCCGTGTCAGTTTCACGGCCGCGCGGCCAATGCTTGTTATCCCAGGAGGAGCCCCTTACACTTGAAGTGCTGACTCAAAAATGCATGTGGTGCGTGACTGCAACAAAATTGTGATAGAGGGAAGGGAAATGCATTACGTAAATGAAACAATGCACTTTACATTCAATGTGTTTACATCTCACATTGTTCTAAAACATTGCACATGTTTACAATGATGCGCCGGGAAAGGTCGTCGTCGATGCTGGGATCATAACGCAAGTCCCCAGGTTAAATGCAACAAGTTAGCCTCAATATTATTATACCGCCGCCCAGATGGCAAACATTTCCTGACAAATTTCCATTTCTTCAACGATTACTAACACAAGAAAAAGGAAGCAGCTTTAATTGAAATGTTTAAAAATCAGAACATTCGTGGCTACGGGCAGAGCATGTAAAACTGCACATATTTCTTTCTGTACAGAGACCCTGTACTCTCACAGGACAAAACGTACTTACTGATTGGATGTTCTGTGGCTAAAACATCTGTTAACTCTTTTTTCCTGGCTCCTCTTGTCAAACTTTAGAAGTCAAGCCCCCTAACTTCCTGTTTTCACTCTTCCCTGAAACAGCTGCATTCTTAATCCAGTCCCCCACTTTAGGCCCGCTCCCTCCCCCCCGCCGTCAGTCACCCCAAACTGTCGCTTCAGAGCAGCACGCAGAGAGGTAAGAAACGGAACCGTTTGCATGTAACGCGATGAGCACTTTCTGTTTTGAGCATGCCTCATTTACATGTGACGCAGAGCGAGAGAGCCGTTTGATGCCACCGTTTCATTTGTCAGTTCAAGAGCACTAATGGGTAAAGATGGAACACTGCTCAAACTATTTTGAGATGCGTGCGCCTCGTCATAAAGCGCTTCAACGCCTTGTCAGGAGTAGGAAGCGCCATATAAATCCAATTACAATGCAGCACAATGGAGATTAATAAAAATCACGGATTTAACCCCCAAAATATAAACCAACCCTAACAGCCCTCAAATTATTGTTGTCGGAAGGTGGGGCTCAACAGCACTTTCTTTAAGCCCCCAACCTCTTCACCTCGGCAGTTGTTGCTCCTGCTCCGCTGCGATATATGGGATGAAAAACAAAGCCTGATTTAATTTTAACTTGTAATTGGGATTGTGCAAAGCTCAATCCCGAGATCTTCCTTCCCGCATGCACACCGTGTGCATACCTCCACGTCAGAGAGTGATCATACAGAACCCAGTGGTAAGAAGTGGTTCCAGGGCCATGGTAAAAACAAGACCTCATGTGATCATGAAAGCGAGTCTTAGTCTTATCACACCGAGCCTCCCCTACATTCTCCCTATTTCTCATGTTCAACATATTGAAAGGATTACTAGACAGAGTTGAAGTTGAGAATTCGTGATAGTGCATGAGCTCTCGAGGCATCGGTCACAAAGGTGCAAGTACAGAGGAAAAAAGACTCGTAATTCTAGCATCCATTTCCTCGCATGGAGAAGTCTCACTTTGTGCGTGATACTGGAAATGTGCTCCCTTTGCATCTTCATACTCTTTCATTCCCTTGGCTTCTGCTAAACGGCATGAAATGGAACTGTTACTCTTGTCCTTTTTAGCACTTTCTCTTATTCGGTGCATTTGTTAAGGGTTATATGTAGGCAGAGTTTTTTTCTTCAGTGATTCAGCTCCTCAGCCAGTTCATACAACATAGGATGGTTCAGCAAGTGTGGGCCTGTAGGAGTGAGATCTATGTATCCCGCCCTCCACGAGGCCTGTGTCCATTCAGCAGAACCCAGCGCACTGCAGAACTAATCATGCCAGGCGCCAGAAGTTGAACTCTGCTTACCCTGCACCCCTGGCACACCGAGAAACACGCAGGACACAGCACACTGGAATGTGAGACCGCACACGCCCGCCAGTCAAGTATCCTGGCATAGAGGCCACCAGAACTCACTGGATACACAACACCACTGTGGACTGAAGAGCTGCAGTGAGTCCAGGCCACAGACCCCCTCTGAGCCCAGGCCACTGGCAATGGTGGACATGCTTCAGACCCTCTCTGAGTCCAGGCCACCGACCGGGACGCACCCCTCAAAAAACACAGAAAGTAAAGTGTTAGTAGGGGGCAGAGGCAGGCCCATCCCAGGGCCCAGTCCGGGATTTTGCACTAAGAGGGGAAGGGAGGTCAGTGGGTGAAGGGCAAAGATTGACTGACTTTTAAGAGCACTGGATGCCCAGAAGCCACTTTATGATGGAACTGTTAAGGACACCTACTCCTTAGTCAACTGGTGTCTCTGAAGCCGGCTAGGGCTGGGGGAGAGTCAGTCACTCATGACACAGCTTTGATTCAGTAGACTATCATTTAATTGTTAATGTATGTTCTCGTCCATATTGTCAGATTATCATAGAATGTACATATATTTGGCACTTCTGAGTTCTGCTGGCAGAGAGGCCAATGATTGAATGGGCACGGAGTCTGCATTATCATAACCCAGTCAGCAGAACGCCCACACGTTGGCAGTTTTAGTAGCCCCGCACTTCTGAGTGAACAAGTCTTTGGCGCTTTCAACCCTGCAGTTTTCACCGGTCCCCTAATGTCACCTAAGCGCCTAGATGCCCGTCAGTCGTAAGGGTGCACTATACGCCCGACCCCAAAATGGCTGCCACTGATCCCATCTAGTTCAAGGGGAAGTCTCGTGGCTGAGGCTGTGGGCCACTCACATGTATCTGGACTCTTGATTTTCGGTCACCTCCTGATCATCTCTCTAACTCCGGCGGAGCCCGAACCGCATGGCCGATTCCCGGTGGAGCTGCACCGACAGCTATAGGGGAGATTGGCTCTGGCACACCGCTTTGGCCGTCACCTACCCAGCCGGACTTCGGACATATGTCTCGCCTTTTTCTCCGCCGCTGTCTCCTTCCAAAGGACTCCCAGCTCCCCCTGTTTTTTTTTTTTTTTAATCCTGACACTCGTCTTGCCAATAACTTCTGTATTGAATTTGTACTTTTTCTGTAATTAATGTGAAATTTCTGTAACTGGTAACACGCTGTTTCCTTATGTAAGGCGCTCTGATACCTCCGGGTCTAGCTAGCGCTATATAAAACTCTAAATAAATAAATAAAAACATATTTTGTAGAAATGTATGTAATGAATTATTCACTGACTTGAGGAGGAGAGAAGATGTGGCATAACGACCAGAGTTGCCAACTTTGTTGTTGGGGTTGTTGTTCTTTTAAATGTAATTAAACAGGGCAACCTAGTTCTAGTCTCGGCGTCGGCTCAACATCGTGTGTTTCTCAGCAAATCACTTTATTTTCATGTGCTTACGGAAAATAAATGTGTATTGTACCTGGTGTCCATTTAAAGCTCTACAGTACCTTCTGGTCGAGTTAAAACTGCAAAAAAAACAAGCATTGGCATAGCCAATAGGTCTCGCCTTTGGGACCTTATAAGTGTTTAGTTATCCTGGACAATATCCTTGGTGCAACAACATCAACTGTTGCATGGCTAAACACTTATAAGGTCCCAAAGGCGAGACCTATTGGCTATGCCAATGCTTGTTTGCAATTTGGTATGCAGTGGATTTTGGGCCCTAGCTGAGCCGGCACCTAGGAACACCTAAAAACCTGGACATTTTTAAAAAATAGACATCCAGGAGAGTCCAGGGTGGAGTGACTTGTGTTGCTCTCACCAGGTGATTTTACTCTTAAGCCCTTGCAAACCTCAAACTTTGGCTAAAAACACATATTTCCCTCACATTTCTTTGATGGAAAGTTCTGGAATCTGTGGGTAGCCACACATTTCCAACCGTCCAGCTTTCTCTCCCCAAGTCTCCCGATTAAATATGGTACCTCACTTGTGTGAGATGGCCTTGTGCCTGTGACAGTAACCCAAAATGTAACGTGGACACCCTGAAAGGGCTTTGTATTGAAATGTGTAGAACTTGCTTTTTAGTTGTCAAATCACTCATTCTCCTTTTTAAAGTAAACACAGACGGTGGGCGTGTCCAAGATGGCGGAGGAGTAGGACGCAGCCATCTGAGCTCCGCCAGACAATCACGCCACAAATCCCCATTGCAGCGAAGGAGGTGCCCAAGAGACGGCTGGCCGGTTGCCCGAAGTGTCCCATGGTCTGGGGCCCCCGAGGAATTGGGGACCGCGGCCGTGGGGCCCCTGAGGAATTGGGAGCGGGGGCCACAGGGCCCCCAATGCAAAGCAGTGGAGTGGAAGTGGAAGCGGAGTAGAAGTGCGCGGCTGAGCCTCGTGTGCAAAGGGCGGCCCACGCGGCCTCTTTCGAGCGACGCGACCTAGCCTGGAAGCGGATGGTGGCCGGCCTCCCCTCCCTGTTGCCTGAAATCTTGAGTAGAGCAGGCTGTATCCGCGGGGTGGGGAGAGGGGGGTGCCGGGAGCTGTAGGTCTGCGCGGGGCTGGTGGGGGTGAGGAGCTGAAGTGGAGGCCCCGGCTCCCCGGACCAGCCTCCTGACACAAAGGCGAACTGAAGTGGGGGCCCCAGCCTGGCGGGGGACCGGGTGGCTGCAAGGCCGGCTGGGATTGGGGGGTCTGCTCTTTGGTGATCTGCTTTTGTTGCCCATTAAGAGGCCAGGGGACAGCGCGAGGATATGTCTGCATCATCTTCTGCGGCCTGGTTGAGGGCCGGCCCGCGCTGACGCCCACATTGCCCCCGCGCCATGTTCTAGGCCTGGATAGTGTGACTAGATGGCTGACTAGATGAGGTGGAAGACCACTGACTGTGTGCGAAGGAGAACCACTTAAGGATGGACCAGACATTCGCCTCCTCTTCCAGGCATGAGCGACGAGTCTGGCGGAGCTCCACCTCGTTGATGCTCAATGGTGACTGCGTTTGCCGACGACATGGACCCTACTTATTTCTGTTCTTTGAGTGCCCTCAGGTGGGAGAAGTTTTTCGAGTTACTACCAACTTTGTATCTTTCTCCCTTTACCCCATTTCCTCACTCCCAGAAGGTCTTGTACCTGGGGGGGTCTGGTGGACATGGGCAGCGGTGGAAGGAACCCAGGCTGCTCCAAATATGTACTCATGGTAGTGTCCCCGCTTAACCTCAACGTCAGAGGCCTAAACGCCCCTGCCAAGAGGCTGGCGGTTCTGGCCTTCCTTAAGGATTCAAAATGTGATGTGTGTATGCTACAGGAAACCCACCTTCTCCAAAGCAACTGGCGGAGACCACGCTCCCAATGGTTTGATCGGCAGTACTTCTCAGCAAGGGCCTCCAAAAAAGGTGGGGTAGCGATTTTGCTCACGACTCACTTTGCTGGGAAAATGGAGCAGGTTCCCATGGAGGTACTGGGCAAGATGTTGGGGCTGCAAGTTATATTACGGGGTACCAGATTCACAATTGCCACAACATACGCCCCGAACAAGAGGCAGGAAGCATTCCTTAGCGTAACACTGGGCCAGCTGCTCACCTCTCCAGACGAGGAAATAGTGGTGGGAGGAGATTTTAACATAGTAATGGACGTCAATAGAGATAGATCAGCTCCGAGGATGGGACAGATTGGGGGACTGACACAGGGCACCAGACAATGGTTAAGCGAAGCAGGATTCACAGATATATGGAGACATACACACCCCAAGGCAGTAGATTACACATTTTTCTCGGCATCTCACCAGATGAATGCACGCATAGATTATTTCCTCACAGCACACGGGGTCACCCGAGACATGCCCTCAGCGGAAATCAGGGCAGCGTCACTCACAGATAACTCCCCCCTAATTCTGCAGTTTAAGCACGGAGGACAGACGCCCGCCCACTGGCCGCTAAACAAAAAGCTCTTGACCTATGATAAAATAAGAACAGACATGCAGAAAGCACTCCACTCCTACTTAGAACTTAACGACCTTCCTGAGGCATCCATTAACATGCTATGGGAAACCTTGAAGGTGGTACTGAGAGGGCACTTTTTGGGTATATCAGCAGGATTTAACAGAGAACGAAAGGAGAAACACCGCAAGTTGGAAGCCCAGGTTAAAGATTTGGAATTAGCTCATGTCCGGTCAGGTCTGGTGGCAATCCGCCGCCAACTGACTGCGCCAAGGAAACAGTTGTGTGCAATAGACATGGCAGGAGCTGTGAATGCCCTTCTTAGAATACGCCAGACATATTATAAGGAAATAAGGCAGGGCGCATTTTAGCGCACCGTCTTTGCGCACAGGAGGCGGATCGGAAGGTTCCTGAAATGCGGGGAGCAGATGGCTCCCTCTGCTCCTCGGACGTAGATATAGCCAATGCATTCTGGGGTTTTTACCAGAATCTGTACCAGGCCGAGCCGGTCCGAGATGCGGATATAGAGGCCTATTTGGCACTGGTGTTCCCACCGGCAGTGTAAAGGCCCACCTTCGAGATGTTAGCGAAAGACATAACCACACAGGCGGTCCTCCTTGCGATCCAGAGATTAAAACCTAACAAAGCACTGGGGCCAGACGGTTATGGGGTGAAGTTCTACAAACTTTTTGGCCCACAGATAGCTCCCATCTTAGCAAGGTTATATAACTCAATGAAGGGGGAAGGAGGGCTATCGGAGTCGATGCTCCAGGCAACTATCACAGTGAGCCAGATACCAGGGAAAGACCCCAAAGACTGCTCATCGTACCGCCCAATCTCCCTCTTAAATGTTGATGCAAAAATATTCACCAGTATTCTAGCACACAGGCTTGCCCCCTATGTGCAGGGATTGGTTGACTCTGACCAGGTCGGTTTTGTCTTGGAGCGAGGTTGTAGTGACAACACTAAAAGACTGCCATCTCCTAGATAAAATGCATCGTACACAGGCACCAGCTCTAGCGCTAACCATCGACGCTGAGAAAGCATTCGACCGTGTACACTGGCCATATCTATACCGGGTGCTGGAGCTGGTGGGCTTTGGGCCAAGACTCTGTGGCTGGATCCATTCATGCTACACTGCTCCCCAAGCAAATATACAGGTGAACGGGATAAAGTCATCAACTTTCCCTATAAGGAGAAGGACTAGACAGGGTTGCCCCTTGTCCCCCTTACTTTTCGCGCTCTACATGGAGCAGTTTACAGAAAGAATAAGGTCCAATCAGCCTTGCGATGGGGGGCAGAGAAAACACCCATACCAGTGGGCAGGGAGTAGCATACCATATCTAGGACTACAGATACACCCCACACTCACAGCCACCGCCCCGCCTACAACTATGGGACCCTCTTAACACTTGCGAGGAACGATCTCGCTAAGTGGAAGGCACGCAAGCTCTCATGGTTGGGACGCCTAGCGGCGATAAAAATGACGCTCCTCCCTAAGCTCCTATACATCATGCAAACACTGCCCCTCCAGCCCCTTCCATGGGTCCTAGGCAGGATACAATAACTCATGTGGGATTTCATTTGGGAAAGCAGGCGAGCGCGGATAGCCAGGGCCCGTGCCTACCTCCCCCTGTCCGCAGGAGGCTTAGGCGTCCCAAATCTGCGCTGCTACTACTAGGCGGCGCAACACCGCTACATGGTGGAATGGTCACGTGCGCTCACTGAAATACATTGGTGTTTTATCGACCAGGCTATTGCGGCCACTCATATTTGGAAGATACCATGGTTGCCAAGAGCACAATAGCCGAGAGGTGTGCGGGCCACAGTCTGGGTTTGGGACAGGGTACAGCAACAATATGGTCTCTCCACTCCAATCTCTCCACAAACACCCGTGATAAATAACCCATACTTTCCACCAGCACTCACAGGGCTAGCTTTTAAGACCTGGCAGGAGGCCAACTGCGAGCGCATAGGAGATCTATTTGACGCCGACGGGCTTATGGACTTCCTCACACTGCAATCCTGTTACAGCCTGCCTGACACAGCACAACGGCAATATCTGACGGTGGCTCACTGGGTCAGCCAACAACTGATCCGCCCTCATGCTAGCAGAACCTTGACAGCATTAGAGAAGTGGATCCTCACGCGAGCTACAGATAAAAAGCTACTCTCAGACGTCTACTCCTTCTTAGTGAAGCCGTTCCATCCCCCTGCCTGACAGGCCCATGCCCGATGGGAGAAAGAATGCAAACGTACTTTCACAGATAGGGAATGGAATGACATACTCCACCAGGCGTGTTCCTCAGCGTTAAACACAACCAGCAAAGAAATGCTCCTCAACATTGCCCACTACTGGTACCACACCCCAGCCAGGATAGCTTAATGGAACCCCTTAGGAGATGGGCAATGCTGGTGTCGCTGTGGGCAACAGAGTACACTCACACACATCATATGGCAATGCCCTAGGCTAGAACCCTTTTGGTCCAAGGTCCTGGAAGCAGTAAACACGATGTTTCAAACAGATATCCAAATTCCCGAGCTATATACTATTAGGCCTTCCCAATCCCCTCACATACCCGCTGCGATCACGAAAAAGCGCTTTGACGCCTCGTCAGGGGTAGTAAGCGCTATATAAATGCAATTACAATACAATACAATAGAGGCAGAGCGATCACCTTAATGCTGGGCGCAGCAAAACAAATCTTACTTGCTAGGTGGGGCACGGAGAAGCTAACCGCAATAGCCACACAACAATTGCCCCGCTTTGATAAAATGTGACACTCCTGCATACAATATTTATCAGAGGAATTTCGCAAACTGTCCTGCCCCCAATATCTAAGAATCCTATGCTTAACGACACAGACCCCAGCTGGAGATCACTAACACATAGAGGATAAGTTAGACGCCTTGATGTACGACGATGCCCCCCCTCCTCTTTTTCAGTCTTGGCCCTCTCTCTCCTTTCTCCTTCCTACTTATCATATTGTTATTAAATGACACACACTGCCTGCTGAAAGCTGCATCACCGCCCGCCACTGGATGTAGGAGGTTTGTTGTGTATTGTGTTACCAAAAAAACAATAAAAGAGATTTAAACCTTAAAGTAAACACAGAAAGAAAACTCACGTTACAAAGGCTTGCAGACATGTTATGGGCATTTGCATACCAATGACCAGTACTTTTCTCTTGGAAAGGTGGCAAACCCTAACAAGATGTTTTAACATGCCTTATCTTTAACTATTAGTCCGGGATCATTAACGCAGCTCTAGAGCAAGTTTAAATGTGCTTTTCCCTTAAATGTCTTTTCATATTGCTCTAGGGCTATGTTAATAATCCCTGACTAATAAAGTACACACGGGCAAAAGGCTAATATTACAAATGATTTTAGACAATTTTATGTAAAGTCCTATTTAAGTATTGTCTGTTCCTTTGCAAACGAAAGGCCCATATTTTTTCCTTAGACAGATGGCAGCTATGCGTGTTAACTGTCTCCTTCCCTTGTAACTGGTGTTTTTTATTTTATTTTCCCCTTTCCTGTTGAAAGGCTGGGTTTTTACCTTTCTGAGAAAAAAAAATACCAGCCATTTGATCCTGTTTTACGAGTATGCAAATGCCAAGTTGAAAAATGTAAATAGGACTTTATATTAAAAAAAGGCCTGTATTCATTTGTAACCTTACTTTTCTGTCTTTGTGTACATTAATTATTCAGGGATCATTAACACAGCACTAGAACACATTAAAATATGCTTTCTTCTTATGTTTGAAACTTCATGTTTGTAGTGCTGGGGGGGGGAGAAATACTGGCTTTAGGTTGTTTTACTAATTGTTAGGTGTCGCCTACACAGTGAATGCGCTCTGCTGCGTGACATATTTTTTACAATTCAGTCGGCTTACAACTCGAACACACCGTACCATTAGTTGTTTTTGTTGTCATTTCTATTTTCATACTTTCGATTTCACTCTACTCTACCACACTCTTTGTCACTCTGCTGTATTCCACTCTTCTCTATGCCACTCCACTGTACGCCACGCCACTCAACTCTGCTCTAGGCCACTCTGCTCTATGTCATTCCACTCTACTGTACACCACACCACTTCACTCTACTTTACTCAATGCCACTCTACTCCACCCCACTCAATGCCACTCAGCATTGTTGCCTTTCCTTGCAGGTTCTCAAGCCACTGTAGTTGCCATTTGCTTTGGTTTCCACTGTGCTGTGTTTGCAAACCTCCAGTTTTACAAACGTTTTTTGAAACTAAAGAGACACAAAGGAGTAGATTTACTAATATTTGGCGCAATGCAGCAAGACAACTTGCTGCACTGCTTTAAATGGAGAGGGCTGGAATGTGCCATAAATACTAAGATGTGGCACATTCCTGCTCTCTACCTGTGCTGGTGTACACTGTGCAGCCTAGCGCCAATGCAGGTACCCTGGCACCATGGTGCAAGGGTGCCTGTGTTGCAAGCAGGATTATTTTTGTGCAGGAAGGAGCACCTTCATGCACAAAAACTATCCTTAGAGGCTTTTTTCTCTTTGTATGTGCAGAATGCAGCACATGTAGAAAGGGGAAATAAAGTTATTTCTCCTCGTTGTTCCTCCCCTCAGAAGGCGTACCTTTTTGATGCATTCCCAGGTTTACTACTGGTAGTAAATCTGGAAATGTGCCAGAATCCATGGGTGGATGCTTGGGAACACCCACGCTCCCCATGGAACGCCTTCCCAGGGCAGAGTAATGCAAGGCAGTGACTTACTCTAGATTAAAAAATGCCACGCAAGGTGGCTCTGCGTGACATAGTAAATCTCACTTAAGGCTTGCGTTGCCCTTGCGTCACCTTACGTGATGCAAGAACAATTCAATCCTTTCGTAAATGTGGCCCAAAATGTCCAATGTTGGCAGGACGATTGCAGTCCTCTGTTGCTGCAACTGTGTCTATTTAAAGCTTTCCTTCCATTCTTGTGCTGCATTGTATTAGTTTGTCTTTCCATTCCAGGTGTGTTTGAGCTTTGCTAACCGTACAACTTTGTGAATATTACATTAAGTGTTTACCTAAGGCCACTGATTTCAGTGTTTTATATAGAGTTTAACATTCAGTTTATCTGCTTACTGTATTCCTCCGTGAGATTACCGATCTGATTATGAGGTTTCTATCTCATTGCATTGTTGCTGTGTTCTGTTTGTGTATTGTGGCTTTTTACTTTATAATTACTGTTTATACTGTACATATATTTAGCATATATGAGATTATTAAAGGTTTTCAGTTACGCACTACCTTAGCTAGACAGTTGTAGTTTATTGCGACAGTGATTATTGTGTTGTAATGTACCTAGACGTGCCTCTCACACCTCCCTTGAGTTACATCTTGGCTGCTTGTCCACATCCACCCAGAGTCAATATGTCGTCAGTGAGGTGCAGTTTCTGCTGCAGGCTTGATCTCTTTAACACAAGTTTACCCGAAATCCTCAGTTTTCTACTCTGTGCTGCTCCACTCTACTGTACGCCACTCTACGCCACTTCACTCAACTCTATACCACTCTAGTCTAGTATACGCCACTCCACTCTACTGTACGCCATTCTATTCTATGCTACTCTATTCAACTCCACTCCACACCACTCTATGCCACTCCATTCTAAGCCACTCTACTCCACTCTCAGTCCATATCGGATCACCACTGAGAATTGATCAATTATTCCCAGGTTACACTGACGTTCACACTCCCTTACCAGATAGTCTTCCCAATGCCACATTTGTGTCTTGTTTTGTGGGCTCCTGCACTTAATTTTGTAGACTGACGCTTATTTTTATTCTCAGATTGTGACCTCGACCAAGAAAGAATGACTCGAAGAGGGAGAAAGAGAACATTCATCTCATTCCTTCATCACATTTTTTACATGGCATTTGTCGTATGATTTATATGCAGAATCTTTGAAAGCTCCTATGCCGCCCAGCCCTTCCCATAAAGTTCCTAGTTTGTCCACCTCTACTGCTCATGTAGTATGAATTCCAGATAAAGGAGGCCTGAAAAAAATCAGAAAAATGTTACCAGACCTACTGGTCTAGTGAGTCTAATAATTTTCTTGGCCTCTTTATAATACACTTGACCCATAAACTCCTCCCAAATCGTGTGATCCTAGGCAAATATTTTATTTTACAGTCGCCTTTTTTTTCAATTTATCATTTGCACATCACCAAGTAAAGTGTTCTGATTTGTTTTGATCCTGTTAAAATCTTTGTTTCCATCACACAGAATTACAAAAATGTGCTTTCCTAACGACCAAAATATATTTTGAAACATTTGTACATTATTTATAAGCTATTTTAATGTTGTGTGTTAGAAAAAAAAACTACAGCCTTTCATTTCATGCTCCCTGTACAGCACAATGGTAAGAAAGTCCACTTTACCAAATCTCAAGGATAAAATAAGCAGAACATTGTAATAAGATGGCATTGAACGTTTGTCCTTGAACCCACAGCAAATGTGACAAGATAAAAACAGGATTTAAAGGCATCTTTATTGCTCAATCACTTTCTGAATTAACAGACCACCTGTTCTTTGTCAGCTTGCCAGAATGGGACAGGAGGCCCTAAAAATAGCTCCTACTGATAAAGTCTGACTCACCACAGTGTGTGGACGAGTAGATTTCTCAAGGCTTATAAAGACTGCATTGCAGACGGTCTGACCCATGATGCAGGTTTTTAAACGGATGGTATGGCATGTGATCACTTGCCTGAGTTGGTGAAAACTGAAACCAAAGGTAACTATCAGTTGTTTTCTGTAATGGAGCCTCTGGAACTGTCCTGTATCTAACTCGTATAACCTGTGCTAAATATCTTGTTGCGTGCTTGTTTTATTTTGGCAGTGTACCACGTGGTTACAATAGCGGCCGTCTGTCTTTATTTTCCGTGAAGCTTGCTCCTTTTAATCTGTATTTGTATTTAATTTTTACAAGCACAGCAGCTTTAACTTTAGTGGCCGCGCCCCTTCTGTTTATTTTTTAGGCAGCCCCCCAGTTTGCTCCTCAATGCTGCCCCGCCCCCGGGCGCGCGCTAATCTTTAAGCATTAGGAACAACAGGGCGCCATGCTTAATATTTCAACAGGCACCCGCTTGACTTGCTGTCTTTGCCAATGCTTTTTTATATACATTGAATCAAAGCGGCCGCGCCTCTTATTGTGCACAGCTCGCCCAACTCGTTTAATTTAAGACATCAAATCATGGCGGCCGTGCGTCTTGAGAGGAGAAGGAATGTTGACATCCAGTCCCCGCTGTGAATCCTTACTCGGGACCAACTGCTGCAGCTCACAGCTCCACATCCCTATTTTTTCACTTTCCGTTTTTTGTTCAATTAATGTATAGCGTGCCTACTTGTGTATCTTACTGGTACAGAACAGCCTTCCAGCATTGAAAAGCGTTTATACATTAAATACTTACCTTCACTATGGCCCCGTAATGAACATAAATTACAGACCCTATGAAGGGCCGACCAAAAATCAAGTATTACAAATCGGACAGAGTTCAAAGAGAGTATTTACTACAACCTCCATACAAGTAAGTCATTCCAGTTCAGGTCTTCCTGCGGGTTTCGTTCACGCACTTGTGTGTTGATGTCAGTGTGAAAGTTCCCGCATGTTTGAAACGGCTCCTTCGATGTGCAAGTGAGGCGCAAATTTATAACTCACACAGAAGAACGGGCGCTCTTTACCAACAGCAAAATTTATTTAAATTCACCGACCAGTCCAAGCAGGGCAGCATTTGATAAATCTTGTGGCGTTTAGTTTTAGATCCCTTTATTAGCTGTATTGCATTGGTTAATACATTAACCAATACATTAATTGATTGAGACATTTAGCAACATGGTAACTACACATGCAAGACTGCTAATTCTGGGTGACTTCAACCTATGGCTAAATGGAACCTTGGATTCTGGATACAATAATCTCCTCCAATCATGTGAAGTCTTAAACCTACAACAATGGGTTACAGAGCCAACACATAAGGGAGGACATATTCTAGATCAAATTTTTTCTGAAAAACAGGTATTAGGAGACCTGGACATTCTGCCCGTGGGTTGGTCCGACCACCACCTGATTAAATTCCGGGTATGTAACCCGAGAATGAGTAGACCGGTAGCCTGTGAGGTGAGAAACTTTGTTAGTAGGGACTGGAAGTCTCTTCTAAAAAAGGCAAGAACCTCCCCTGTGTTCTCCCTGAATGAATGTTTTAAGGTAGATATACAGGTAGAGGATAACTATGCGGCCTTTTGTGCACAGATAAAAGATACGCTGGACCAGGTTGCCCCTTTAAAAAATCATAAGAAAGTGGGCAGATCCTCGGCCCCATGGTTCAGTGAAAAACTACAAAATGTGAAACTGGACTGTAAGCAGGCAGAGAGGAAATGGAGAAGGGCTTACAAAGATGAGGACAAAATTGTCTGGAAGACAGCAATTATCAGCTATAAAAAAGAAATAAATATTGCGAAGGCTGAATACTCCTCCAGTACTATTTTGAAAGCATCGAATAGTACAAGAAGTATTTTTAAAATAATGAATGACATGATCAGCCCAGACTGTGCTAAGAATAAGATTCATCCCACTCAGGACCTCTGTGACAGCCTAGCGACGTTCTTCGATGATAAAATCAGAACTATCATCGATGGTCTAAAGGGGATAACTTGCCAGGGGGGTAGAAGACCCCAGTGGCAACAATAATAGAGGTCTACCAGATAAAAAGCTGACAAGAGAGGCAGGGGTAGAGATTACAAATGCCTTAACCGACTTCGAGATACTATCGGTGGAGGATTTTAACAGATTGGCCTTAGGTGTTTCCTCTGGATCACCTATGGATCCCTTACCACATAAAATCTGGAAGGAATTGGGAACAGAATTATTCCCTATACTTCGCCAGATTTGTAACCAATCCCTCTTTAGTGGATCAGTGCCGGCTTGCTGGAAGCAGGCACTGGTGACACCTCTTTTAAAAAAGGCAACGCTTGACCCAGCCAGTCCAAAAAATTATAGGCCGATCTCCCTGCTGCCTTACCCAGCAAAGATTGTAGAACGATTGGTTAGCAGAATGCTTTCAAAGCACTTGGAAACTAATAACATTCTAGAGGATGTGCAATTTGGCTTCCGTGCTGGACACGGAACGGAGACCGCCTTGGTGACTGTGATGGACGATCTTCGAATGCGTGCAGACAGAGGTCAATCAGCGATACTTATCCTGCTTGACCTGTCTGCCGCATTTGACACAGATCAACCATGAGGTTCTCCTGAACAGACTTGAAGAAGTGGGGATAGCAGGCACGGCTCTGAAATGGTTTCAGTCCTACCTATCGTATAGGAGGCAAGCAGTGGCCCTTCCCCCCTATCAGTCTGAATTTAAAAACACCGTGCATGGCGTTCCCCAGGGATCTGCGATCAGCCCAATATTGTTTAACATCTATATGAGACCTTTGATTGCTGTCATAAGGGTGCATAATGTTAATATTGTAAATTATGCGGATGACACCCAACTTATTCTGTCCTTAGAGGGAGAACAGTCGACATCCCTGGAAGACCTTCACGCTTGCCTGCAGGACATGGCACAGTGGCTGAGAAAGAACTCGCTACAATTCAATGCCCATAAAACCGAGATTCTTTACTGTGCGGCGGGGAAGTCTCCTCCACCACTTCCCACTAATTTCTGGCCATCAGCCACAGCCAGTCCACTGGTCCCCGCGGAGAAGGTGCGGAATATGGGCATTATGTTTAATAACAAATTGACCCTTGAATCACACGTAAATAAAACCGTGGGGAGCTGTTTCTCTATTATTAGAGCCCTCCGGAAGATCCTTCCGGTCCTGCCAGCCAAGTCCGAGCACTGGTAGTACGAAGTACCATTCTAAGCAGGTTGGACTACTGTAATGCTCTGCTGCTGGAGTCCCCAAGCTATTTGATTGAGAGGCTCCAGAGAATTCAAACAATAGCAGCTAAGCTAGCTCTGGGGAGGCCAAGACGATCATCTGCCTCCTTGGCCTTGATGGAGCTACACTGGCTCCCTATACTGCAGAGAGTTCAATTTAAATCCCTTTGCATAGTTTTCAAGGCCTTGCATGGGTCTGGACCTATATTAATGCAGAAGAAATTCGCATGGTATGCCCTATTAGGAGCCTCCGCTCCTCTTCCGCTAAAATGGTGAAGGTGCCAAGATTCAAAAAACAAAGTCAGGAGGTAGAGCCTTCAGCACCTCTCCTGCCCGACTATGGAATATTCTTCCATTCGAGTTGAGAAAGCTGGAAGATCTTCTTCTGTTCAGGAAGAGACTAAAGACATGGCTCTATCCTAGTGCATAACTTTACTATCTTGATGAAATCCCCCGTAGCATGAGCCCTGCTGGGCACACATATGTTAGCGCCAGGATGCCTGTTGGGTGACAGTGCGCTCTATAAGTGTCGAAATAATAATAATAATAATAGTACCGTCTGATAATTACAGAGCTTAAAAATGGCAGCAGTGGCTTATAAGCGCTATATAAAAATGTTATTACCATGCGCCCAAAGATCCACCGAGGGTGGGTTTCAACTCAGGCAGATGCATCAGGCATAAGGATGTGGGATTGCGGCGGGAGGAGCAATTAGCAAAAGCTTTTATTTTCGCAACACAACCTAATGCCTGGAAAAGCGGAATGGCTGGGGAAAATGTACACGAAAATAGTTGTCATTTCGGAGGTGTGACATGTAGCAATAGTAACGACGTGTTTCGTGTAGCGCCTCGCACGACGCTTTATCCACAGAGTTCGTGCAGAGAGAACTAAGAACAACAACTCTGCATCGGTCCGCTTTACCAGCTTAGGGGGCGCCGTGTGTATTAAAATACCCAGAGAGAGGAAGCTGTCAATAGTATAGAGCGCACAACAAAGGGGCTGCACCGCTCTGTGTATCACCGCTGACCCCTGGGCGCTAGATCGCTTTACAAGAGCACCAAATTACAATAAGACTCTTTTTGGCAGGATGTAGGGGCATTCATGTGCCAGCATAGCCTTGGACATTCCCAGGTGTTGCACCCACTCCAAACGCACGGTAGTGTTTAGGCCTCTTATTTGTCACAACCTTACAAAGCTGCCATCTATATCAATGCAGTTCTGTCTCACAAAACAATGAGGATCTTTATAAAGTGTACAATCTATCCTTATCTGTCTTACGATGCATTCCTCTTTTGGCTCGCCCCTTCTCCTCCCACTCAAATCTCACACCTCCTCACAGTCCCCGATTCGTCTTTCCTTTGCCATTTACTGTCTCCTCCCATTCTCCGCCATTCCATGTGACTCCTTTTCACTTCACTGTCTGACGCACCCATCGTCGCGCCGTCCTGCACCGAGCAAGATGTACACTTCACAGCCTCTTACAAAATTAGTTTTCTTTTTCTCCTCACATGCAGTTAGGGTTTCAGTACCATCCGTCTGAAGGTGAAATGTATCAAACAATTTAAGAACAGTAGATGTTGTAGCACCCAGGATAACCTGCTTCATGGCTAAATACTTATAAGGTCCCAAAGGCGAGACCTATTGGCTATGCCAATGCTTGTTTTTTCTGATGCAGCCGCTCCCTCCCCTGGTTTCTTTTTCACTGTCATTGCTGGCCTGTTATTGATTACTCCTGTTGTCTGTGTTGCCTTTAGCCCTCCCCTCCCCTCCCCATGCTGTCTCTGTTGTAAATTCCCCGTTCCCACCCCCCTACTGTTGTCTGTCCCCATTGAACGTGTTGCCTTTAGCCCCTCCCTATGCTGGGACGTACACAGTGCTAGCGCAAGTCAGGCTGTGGCAGCGCTAGGGCCTGAGAGCACTTTGGCAGCGGTGGCGCTGTACGTGATCATTTTCTTAAAGCCCTCCCCATGCTGGGAGATTCCTTTAGTAAAGATCTTGTGAGTGTTCCTCCGAGGGCATGCTTGCCCACACTGGACAATAAATAATGTATACTCCCCACCTCCCCTGCTGTATTTCCCGGCAGTGTGACTTACACAGTGCTAGCGCCAGACGTGCCCTGGCAGCGCTAGCGCCTGAGTCACTTTGGCAGCGGTGGCGCTGTACGTGATCATTTTCTTAAAGGGGTTGGTCTGGATGCCCCATGACACACTATGCCGAGGGACTGAGTCTGCAACTGGACGTTTATATTCATCTGCAGGAGCTCACTGTGGTCTGCGACTAAACTTGTAGCAATACTTTGCCCCCCTGTCTGAGAGTAATGCTGACTTCCTCCTGCTGTTTGCCTCCGCCTGCTGCACATTCTATCTATTCCACATACTGCCATTCAGCCGATGCTACCTACTCCACACACTGACTGCTGCACACCAGATGGTCCACTACATGCCTGCTCCATATGGTGCCTGCTGCACACACAGGGTACTCCTCGACCTATATGGGCCACAAGCTGAGTTTTCCGAAGCGGTCTTCTTCACGAACCGACAGCTCCACAAAGTGCTCCACAAAGTGCCTGCTCCAGGCGCTTTATTCTTCATATTATCACATCCACACAGTGCCCATCAGCCTACGCTGCCTGTTGCTCACGCTGCTTTCTTAACAGCCACCCACTGCCAGCTGCTCCCACTGCCTGCTATACACACTGCCTTCTCCATTCGTTAGCTGCTGCAAAGCACAGCACATGCTTTCTTGTGGACACACAGTCGGTTGCCTGTTGCACAAAGATCCTTCACTCACACAGCTGTTATGCCTCGTCGCACGGTGAGCTGGTTCAGTGTGCCCCTTCTGTCGTGTTCTTCCACAGAGTGACGCAGAGACAGGTTAGTGTTCTTGTTCAAGATGCTTTATTTCTAGGTCTCGCTGCTGCGCTTACATGCACGTCCTCGCCGTGCCCTCGCTGCCCAGGAAATCCCTCCCCACTCCCTGACCGGAAGTGGTGTCCGGTTCCTGTCCCTCCCAACATTCGGGTGCAGGGTCCTAGTGCCCTCTGACCCTGATCACTACATCTCCCACTTTGTCGAAAGAAAGAAAGAGAGAGAGATATATATTTCCCTATCATTACATTTCTTCAATCAGTCTTGGTGGCCTTTTGCTCCCTCTTTTTGGACATGTTCCATCCGTTCCCTTCTGTGATCCCTCTTTTTGTCTCTCACCGTTGTGTGTCCTTCTTCCGTTCTTGTCCATAACTTCCTCTCTTTCACGTGTGTCACTGTTCTCTGTTGCTGTGTCCTCTCCGCCTTCATCCATGGTCTTTAGTCCCTTGAAGTGAGAACTAGTCCTGGTGATCCGGTAGGGGCCCGACGCAGCTGTTATCATTGACCCATTGACGCTAGTTATTGTTAGCTGTTCACTTGAAAATGGACTATCTGATTTTCTCACTTGCCGCTGACGTACCACCACTGAGTGCCCTTGCTTAAGGTGCGACGGAGTGGCATGTCTCCTGGCGTCTGCGTATGCTTTCATCTTGTTTTTCGCCTCCTGGTCTCTGACAGCAATGCTGTTGTGCTCAGGTGGCGCCTTTGCTTCGAGTTGTGGTAGTCTCGTCCTACTTGTCCTTGCGAATGTATGATGATACAACGTGTACCATCACAACGCGGTATGTTACATCGCGGTCTTGACAACGTAAGTCGTTACATTGACTTGCGCTGGAGGGCTCTGGATTTAGGACTAGTGTGAATTACTATTCCAACTCCAGTCTACGTACAGTAGGGAAGGTGTTGGAATAGTAATTCACACTATTCCTTAGTCTAGAGCGCCCTCCAGTGCAAGTCGATGTAACGACTTGCGTTGAGAAAACCACGATGTACCCATACCGCGTTGTAATGGTTTCGTGGTAAAGGATGTTTCCCGTCCTTGCCAGCACTAGTTCGGCTGGACATCGTCCCGTGGAGCTGTGGGGAGTGTTGCGACTAAAAGGCCCTAAGTTTCCCCTCTTTGGAAATAGTGTTGCGATAGTCTCTTAGTATTTGACAGAGTGCTTGTCCTATGGAAATCTGCGTTAACTTTGCTCTTTGGACTGCCTTCTTTATGTTCCCCATGAACCTCTCCACCATGCCATTTGCTTGTGGCCACAGAGGCGTTATTTTCCGGTGGGGAATGCCTAGGTAGTCCATGAACTTGCGAAATTCCTCCCCTGAGAAGGGAGGACCGTTGTCTGTCTTTAAGGTCTGTGGGAAACCCCAGGCCGCAAATATGTCATCAAGTATTGGCAATGTCACGGTCGCTGAAGTTGACGAGAGGTGTCGCACTATGGGAAATCGGGAGTATTCATCAATGACCACGAGCAAGTAATTGCCCGTGTCCAATGGCCCATAGAAGTCTGCTGCCAACGTTGTCCACACTGCCTCTGGAAGCTCCGACATCTGTAGGTGTTCAGGCTTTGCTGGTCGTCCTGTTATTTGGCATATGTGACAATTTATGATGGTGTTCTCCACCAGTCTATCTAAGCCAGGAAACCATACTTTCTCCCGTAGCATCTTTTTTGTTGCTACCATGCCTCTGTGGGATTCATGTGCCAAGTTTACAGTCTGCCGATGTAGTGCATTTGGCATGACTATCCTTGTTCCCCTCATTATGATTCCTTTTTCAGTCTCTGATAGTTCTTCATGTATCTTTTTGAATGCCAGCATTTCTTCCTTGTTGACTCCTTCTCCCATGGTGCTGTTATTGTTGATATGTCTCCATCTTTGCTGTTGTGTCGTCATTTTGACTGCTTGCACTGTGGCATCCCTCGCTGTCTCTTGCTCTAGCTCGGCTAGTGTTATTGGTGCCGGAGTGTTCTGTCTTAGCACAAAATTGAGGTATTCCTCGGCCATTGATGCGCTTTCTTGTGCCTGCGGTAAGGGGTGCCGTGACATGTAATCACCTGGATTGTGTTCCTTCCCCGGCTTGTGCACGATCTTGAAATCATAATCCATCAGTCTTATACCCCATCGCTCAATGCAGGGTGGTATCTTTGCGTTCGCATTGCCATATATTGTCACTAGGGCCTGATGATCTGTTATGATGGTAAATGGTTTCCCGTAGATGAACATGTGGTAGTGTTCACACGCCCATACCACTGCTAGACTTTCTTTCTCTGGCTGGGAGTATGCCCTTTCGATGTCAGACAAGCTTTTGCTCGCATATGAGACAATTTTTCTGGGCGAATCCCTTCCCGGCATGTGTTGTGCTAGGATTGCTCCTAATCCTACCGGGCTGGCGTCCACGGTAAGCTCAGTGCATAGCAGTGGGTCGAAGTAGGCAAGATGATCCACAGCCATCACAGCATGTCTGATGGCCTCAAATGCCCGATTGCATTCCTGTGTCCAGATACATTTTTGACCCTGTTTTGTTAGGTCCCTCAGCGGTGTGCTCACTGTGGCAAAGTCTTTTATGTAGCGAGCACAGTAGCTGGCAAGACCCAGAAATGACCTCACTTCTGCGACGTCTGTTGGAGGACTTGCCTTTTCCAGTGTCTCCACGTTGCTGGGGTCCGGCCTCATTCCATTCTTTGAGAAGATGTGCCTGAAAAATACCAGTTAATTCCTCCCCAGTTCGCACTTGTCTTCATTTACAGTTAGTCCTGCTTGTTCCAGCTGCATGCAGACCTCACGTAAGGCCTTGTCGTGTTCGTCATCCGAACGACTGAATACTAGGATGTCGTCACTGTAGTTCAAACTATTTTTCACCGGCCTTATTACTTGCCTTATGATTTCTTGAAATATCTCCGCTGCCGATGATATGCCAAAACGGAGTCGTTTGTAGCGAAACAGGCCCATGTGCGTGGAGAAAGTGGTGATGTACCGTGATTGCGGGTCAAGCTCCAGCTGATGATATTCTTTGCACAGGTCTAATTTTGAAAATCGGCATGCGCCAGTGAGACAGCTAAATCATGTCATTTAGGTGAGGCCCAGGATGTCTTTCCCTCTCAATTGCTGTGTTGGGTACCCTCATGTCCACACATATGCGAATCTTTGAGGTGTTCTTTTTTGGTACAGCTACTATTGGAGACACCCAGGGGGTCGGCCCGTCCGCTGGCTCTATGATGTCCTGGGCCAGCAGGCTTTGTATTTCTTCCTCCACCTGTGGTTGCAAATGGATGGGCACTCGTCGGTGATGTTGAGCCACAGGTTTGATCGCCTCATTGATGTGCAGTGTTATTTGTCTTTCTTTTAGTTTTCCTAGCCTTTGTAGTATGGCCGGATGTTCTCGCAGAATGTTCCGTCTTTCTGACATGCTGTATGTCATTGCTAGGAGACCCATCACCTGTGCTGTGACGTTGCTTAGCAGACAGGGTGCTGGAATGTCTCCCCGTAGTACATGTATTTCCTCTGTACTTGACCTTTCTTTGTAAGTTAATGTCTCTGTATACTTCCCCATGTTTACTACTGGTTTCCTCGAGCCCCAGGTGAATACATCAACAGTGGACGGTGATAGTGGCGGCTTCACTTTCATCTTCTCATACTCTGACATGCACATGATGTTGCATGTAGCCCCACTATCTAGCACGAAACGTGTACTGTGTCTTCCTACTTCAATGTCTACTGTCGCTGTTTTCTTGATCTGATGTTTCTCTACGAGATTAATGTGTTCTGGCATTTGGTCTTCCGCTTGGGCATCCGACATCAGATATAGCCGTTCCACCACCTCTGGCGCGGCTGCTCCTTCTGATTCAGCTGAGGAACTGCGATTCGTTGCTTCCATTTGCCTTGCGTACCTGCTTGGCGCCGTCCGTGGTCTTGCCGGTCGTCCTTGCTCACTTTTAAATTGACCACTCATGCAGGCACTTGCAAAATGGTTGTCCCTGTTGCATTTCCTGCATTTGTGGCCCATTGCCGGGCACGCGCCGACATGTGGAAACTGGAGTCCGCACCGATAGCACGTTTTTTCATGCTTCCTTCTTGGCGGTGGCGGTGTAGCGTCTCTCCTCTTGCCGTTTCCAGTTAAACGGTTTGCTTGCTCCGCTCTTCTTTCTTTTCCTAGTTCCATCTGTCTGGCATGTGTTGTTGCTCTGGCTTCCCCTCTCGCCATGGTCAGTATTTTCTCGAGCAAGGACGGCTCTTTCAGAATTCGTGCGCGGAACTCCACTGACTGACAGCCTTCAATGATGCGCAGTCGTATCGCTTGTTCATTGTCAAACTTGTCGAACTCGCAATATGTGACCAGTTTCCGCAGTCTTGTTGCGAAGTCGTCGAGGGACTCCTCTGCTCGTTGACACGCGGTATTGAATGTGTACCTTTCAAAGTCTATATTTCTTTGCGGGTCAAATTTGTCTGTGAGGCACTTTATCAGTCCCTTGTATGTTGCTCTTTGATCTGCGGAAATGTCATTAGCAGGTCCTCCACTTCATCCCCGACGAAATTTAGAAACAGATCCACCTGTTTTGCTTCTGCGATATCTGTGGCGCGCATGTATCGTTCGAATTGCCTAATCCATCTTTCCCATCTGATGCCTGTCTGTGGTTCCGATAGGCTGAATGGTAGTGGTCTGCGGAATATTGCCTGTGTTATTCTTGTCACTTGCGTCGGTCATTTTGTTGTTGTTCCCTCCTTTCTTTGTATCCGTCTTATTCTGCTGTCTTTTTGTTCTTTATTTCTTCTTTGTGTTGTAAATTCTTTTTATTTCCACCCTTTTTCTTCTTTTGTATGTATTTTAGTCGTTGCCCGACTTTAAAATGGCCGCCTGGCCTTCTCTAGCCACTCATTGGCTGTCCCGCCTGACTTCAAAATGGCCGCCGAGACTTCTGTAGGGCGAGATTTGCTATTTGTTTTATGGCCTGACTTTAAAATGGCCACCGGGTCTTCTTCAGCCTTTCATTGGCTGTCCCGCCTGACTCCAAGATGGCAGCCAAGATCTCGCGAGATTTCAGCTCGAAATCTACACGCGGGAAGCTTGGGGCTCTCTTTGCAGTCGGCGGTCGGCTTTCTTCATGGTCGGGTGCCCTTCTGCTTTCCCCTCACCTCACCTCTCTTGATGCGGCCGGGGTGGGCTCCCGATGTCGCTGCAGGCGCTTGCACGCGGACCAGGATGGACTCCTGGCTCCGCTTGTCTCGCGATCGGGGTGGGCTCCCGATTTCGCGTCTTCTTTCTTTGGGGCCCGACGGACCAGGGTAGGCTCCTGGTTTCGTCTCCTGTAGTCGTGTGAACTCCAGACGTCGCGGTTTTACTTCTCGGTGGTCAGCGGACCAGGGTGGGCTCCTGGCTCCGTTTGGATGTCGTAGGCGGGGCACGTGCTTCTGGTGGTGCCTCCTGATCCCACCTTCTCGTCGCCAGTTGTCGTGTTCTTCCACAGAGTGACGCAGAGACAGGTTAGTGTTCTTGTTCAAGATGCTTTATTTCCATGTCTCGCTGCTGCGCTTACATGCACGTCCTCGCCCGTGCCCTCGCTGCCCAGGAAATCCCTCCCCACTCCCTGACCGGAAGTGGTGTCAGGTTCCTGTCCCTCCCAACATTCGGGTGCAGGGTCCTAGTGCCCTCTGACCCTGGTCACTACACCTTCCTTACTAGTCAAGGCAAATTATTCTTTCCCGGTCCGAGAATTACTCTCTGCAGTGCCCTTTCCTTTTCAGTCTGTACAAGAACGCGCCCCCCCTCACAACCCCTGTTAGCTGGGGCCCCCACCTCTCGGTTTGAACAGCTTAGACTGTTGCTGTACCCCCACTTGCCAGTATTTGAAGCTGCCTCTGCGGTACTGCCCTCTGTCTCCCAGTAAGTGCGTGTGCCCCCTGCTGCTTGGCCCCTGACCCCTTCTCTGCTACTGGTGTCTTCCAATAAGTTTGGGGCTTCTGGGAAGTCACTTTCCGTCCTTGTTTGCCTCATTCATTTCAGATTCATTGCTGTTTTCCGTCAAACCTTCCATTGCCAGGGGCCGGGGGGGGGTATCCTGCCTTTCGATTCTGCCACCTCTGCATTGTATTAGAATGCATCTTTTGGGTGTGGCTATGATGTCCTACCTTTTTCCAGAGACTATACACACCCTTCAGGTTTTGACGTATTTTTAAAATAACAGGCATAGGATATATTTTATTAGGTCTTATTCATACGGTTTCTTGGTCAGTGCGCAAACCAGGTATTATCACCTCTGATCATTCATTCAAAACTCAAGTGACCCACATCAACAAACCCTGCTAATGCTAACTAAAATCCTTTAAAGACATTGTCAAAGCCAATAGCTCTGGCTAAATACTTATAAGGTCCCAAAAGCGAGACCTATTGGCTAGAAAGCCTGTTTGCTTTAGTTGTAAAACAAAAAATTGGAGTAGCAGATACCACTGAGTTTGGTAGTTGAGCTTGCGTGAATGGTCAGTTTCTTGGTGCACTTTACCTTAGCTGCGGCACACAGAGACCTTGCACTGCCACACACAGTGGCAAACAAATTAGCGGGAACATTGAGCACCAACTGTGGTTATCCGGTAGCGCCGGACTGGACAAATTCACACAAGTTTAGGCCGACTGCAATGTAGAACATGCCAGATATAGGGAGCAGCTTAAGGCCGCTGAGAATTGTACCTTAAGTTCTTGATGTGGGGCATTGCGCCGCACAGCAGCTGTTCCGATGAGTGATGCACGGTCCTGTGTTGAGTGGCATCGTCTAAAAAAAGCATTGGGGATAGTGGATCAAGGATATATCCTACTTAAACCTACTTCAAATATGTGATTCTAAAAAGGCAGATTATATGCACTGCCTTTGCAGGCCTGTTGATCAATCCTTTCATTAGGTATTTTATAGTTTTTTAACAAATAGTGTAGTACTCAGGCTACTCAGACTACAGAGTCAACAGGTATAACTATGTGCGCTGCGGTTGAGGCTCAGTGCCTCTTATATTTTCTGCTCATAAATAAGATCATGTAGACTTTTAATCAGCCACTTTCTTTGTTCAATAGGGGGACAATAAACAAATTTGTCATTCTCCGCACTGATGTGGTAGTTTTGGCATTAACGAAGAATGTGCTGGGGAATTTATAGATACATTTGAAATGTTCTCATAATAATTATCATGACCGGAAGAGGTTGAGGGAGTAAAGGAGTATGGCTATTTCATTGCTTTCCCAAGATCAGAAATATTAAATTAATCGGATGAACGTCTTCTTCATAAACCGATAGACATTCTGGATTGGGAGAAAGTACTCGAAAATGCCCCTGAGGTATCCCACAATGCAAGACTCAAATTAATTGACTTATATTATATGCACAGAGAATATGCTACGCCTGGTAAATTCAACAAATACTTTCCAAACACTCAAGTGGCATGCTGATCTACATTCAGGATGAGGAAGCAGACATAATACATATGGTCTGGGCATGCCCAACGCTGATGCAATATTGGACAGAGATTGTGGACTTCATAAATGATTCCACTGTTAGAAATATCTCAACTACCCCAGAGGCTTGCCTGTTGGTATTGTACCCCTGCCCCTCGAAATATAAACTCACAAACCATTTCAGCAATCTGACCCTGATCCGCGCTAAGAGGAGAAAAACACTGTGATGATATCAACTGTCAGTCCGTCTATAGACAGTTGGAAGAAAGTTCTATGTAAATGGGCAGATTATGAAATAATAAACCTGCTCCAAGAAGCCAAGGGGTGAAGAAGATGTTGGAAAGTGCTCAGGCATGGGAATTCCTGGTTGAAAGAGTCCAGCATGAGAGCATACCCTCGACAGATTGTACGCCACGAAGGTGAAGATCTGTCAAGGCTGCCTTCCCGCGTGAAAATACGCATCTGCAGGAATGGGGACTTAAATGCACACAATTTGGTGTAATGTTTTTTTCCCCCAAGGTGAAGCCGTATAATAAATGTGTTAGGCCGGCACCTGGCAAGTCATTCCGCCCCGCTCAATCCCACCCCCATGCTGAACCTTTCCCCCTTGCAATAGATGGGCATGAATTCACCTGGATGGAAGCTAGGACCCGCATGTGCTTGTTATAGAAGTTCATGCTAGATTAGGTTGAAAGTTTTATTGGTATAGTAATTGTGAGGAAAGAGAACTCCAGAATGATACAGATTTGGGATTGAATTATAATTGTAACTTAAATACTTATTATGAGACAGAAAATAAGCAAAGTTGTACACATATATTGGTTGGAATGACAAGTTAATCCAAATATCTATGACAATTTGCATGGCAATAGCATTGTATCACCTTACCTTGAATGCTGAGTATTGATAATGTATTGTTTAAGATGCGGAAAATTCAATAAAACTATGTTTACAAAAAAAAATGAAATTCCTTTTCATGGCTTGGAGAAGCAGTACCATCTTACCCTGTCAGTTATTCTGGCTATCCCTGTGTTCCCCCCAGAGATCTGGACAATCAGGCATGCCCATGACTGGATGACACCCTCTTTGTACCCTTCTGAGTGAGATTGACTACTCGTCCTTCAACTCAGGCTATACGGTGACAGGTCCTAGTACCAGTAGATTTAATTTAATACATGGGCACAAGTATTTTAATCCATAACACTAAAGGGAGAAAGAAACAGAATAAAAGAGACATATAGAGATATTTATTCAAAGTATTACAAATATTGTAGGAAATAAGACAATGTGAATAAATAGAGTTTTTACTATCTACATTCTTGTATCCTAAGGATCATTTTAAAGTCCCACTTTTATACTAACGTTCCAAGCAGGAGATTTGGTTCTACTGTCTAAGATTTCAGAATCAGTTTGGGTGGAACTCTGAGCTGTAGCTCAGACACAGCCTTTGTAAAAGATTGTGGCTTCAAGCAGGAGTATCCAAAAAAAGGACACATGAAGTGTGAGATCTCAGCTGTTGTCTCCCATATCCAACACCCCTTACTACAGCACTCTGAAACTATATATTCAGCCCATCCTTAGCTAACCCTCACAGCCACTTGGCTAGCCCTAAATCCCCTTTGCTCCTCTTGGCATGCATGCCTCCCAGCCCCCTGGCAACCTTCACATTGCCCTCCCAGCCCTCAAGTACTCACTTTTGCCAGCTTTCACTGCCTCCCGCAACTCCTGCTTTGCTGGGCTTTAAGCGTCTAATCTCCTTTTTGCCAGCTCTCACAAACCCCTGAACCAGTCTATTGCCCCTCGATGAGCACAGAACCCCTATTATGAATCTCACAGCCTCACTAATGTCTTGAGAATACCTCCTTTGGTTTTTCAATTTTCTTATCCGCTTTAAGAGCCCACCTGTCAATCTGTCAGGTCTGCATGATGTGTGCTTTCTTTACAGGCCTGCCCACCTTTTTAAGCCTGCGGTCCACCATCTGCAAATTTATTTCACAACCTAGAGTTTCGCAGACTGCTTTACCACTCAGAGGCTACTTGCTGGACTCCCAAACACTTCTGCTATATACACACCTCCACCACCCTTCAATCTGCCCTTAGAGCTTTGTACACCACTTATCTGATGCAGACGGTACCACAGCTGACCTCTGTTCTGAGTGCTAATACATCTGGCAGTCAGAGCCCTTTTTTAATCATAGTCCCTTTGCAGCCCATATAAGCTCAACTCTCTGCAACTTCCCCGATTCCAACCTCTGTTCATCAGTACCTCCTTCTGATCGTGAGCTCCCCTTTGCTGATTGCCACAGCCCTTTTACCCCCCCCTTGTTAGTTACTGACCATTTCTGTCCACTTCAGCTCCCAGATCTTCTCAGTCTTTCTGCCATCTTTCATAGGCTATAATCCTTTTCGCTCATCAACCTTTAGACCAGCCTGCCAAGTTTCAGTCTGTTTGCCTCCCCATGAACTTTGAAACCACCATGCCAGTATCACGCAACATTTGCTGTCACTCACAACTCAAAGTTGCATGCTATTATTTTCTGTCCATACTTACCACTGCTGCTTTTGGTGGGCTGAAAATGTGAAGGTCTCTAATAGTTGGCAGCATAAGAAGTGCAACTAAAAGTCATTTAAAAAAGGGATATTTGAATACATCTGGCCTAGTCACACAGTTCTTCTCTTTCTGGTCCTTCTAGGCCTCCTTGTCTTGGTTCACTTCTTGGTCCTGTCAAGTCCTCATTTTCTGTATTGTTCTGGTCCTCCTCGCAGCTCTATTCCCCTCAGCTCTGATCACTCTTGTACTAATTTCCTAGATTTAGTGCTACAGGTTCTAGTCCTTCCCGGCACTGCTCCTTCCTGGCACTTCTAGGTTGTGGCCATTCCTTGTATTGGTTCTTTCTGGTCCTCCTGGCCCAGGTCCACTCTGTCCTGGTGCTACTGATCCTCCCCACCCTGACCCTGCTGGACTTCGTAATAGCCCTGGTCTACCTGCTCCTGATCTACCTAGTCCTTCTTGATCCTCCATCTGGCCATGATACTCCTGGCCCTAGTCCTCCAAGTCCTCTTGCGCCTTGTCATCCTGGTTCTGTGCTAACTCATTATCTTAGTCCTGATCCTCTTTGTTAAGGTCATCCTGTTCCCCCTTCTGGCCATCTTGGCCCTAGCTACGAAGCTTGTTCCTCCTGGCTCCTGTCTTCCTGGTCCAATTTGTCCTGGTCCTCCTTATCCCGATCCTTCTTGTCCTGGTACAAGAAGTCTTGACCCTCCCAGGCGGGTGTGCCTTGATCTTGCCTGTCCCTTGTGGGCTCACTGGTCGTCCTTTACCTGGTGCTCTTAGCTCTCTTGCTGTTGGCTCAGGTTGGCAAGCCCTTTGCTCCTGGTCTTCTATGTTTCCATGTCCTGTTTTCATAGTCATCCTTGTTGTGGTTCTGATCTGCCTAGCCCTGATCTTCCTATTCCTTTTCCTCACAGTTCTTGTGCTCCTCCCCATTTTGCTTACTCTGGACTTGGTCCTCTTGCTCCTGGTCCTACGTATTCTGGTCTGTTTTATGCCTAATCCTCTTGGTCCTGGTCATCCTGGTCCTCCAGACCCCTTTCTCTTTGTCCTTCTGATCCTATTGAGCCTGTTCCTTCCCTTGTCCTTCTAATCTACCTCATCCTGTTCCTTTGATTCATGGTCATGCTGGTCCCCTTGGTCCACCTGGCCGCTCGTATCCTGGTCCTTTTAGTCTTTTTCCTCCTGGTCTTGGTTGTCCTGGTCCTCCTGAGCCTATTCCTAGTCATTTTGGTCTTTCTGGTCCTGCACCCAAGGGTCATGGTCCTCTTTGTTTGGGTTCTCGTAAGCTTGGCCATATTAGTCCATCCCCCCCCGGGCCAACGAGGTCCAGTCCCATTGGTGTTCCTGGCTCTGGCTGTCTTGGTCTTCCTTATCCTCCTCACCTCGATCGTACCTGTCTTTCTGCTTAACTTTGTTCTCTATGTCTTGGTCCTTAGATCCTGCCCCCTGCACTTGTCTCCCTGTTCTTGGTCATGATCCTTCCAGTGCTCCCTGCTCTGGGCCTCCTAGCAGCCCTGGTCCTGACCCTCCTCATCTTCCATCCTTATTCGTTTCCCCTGGTTCTACTAGCCATAGCCCTCATTCTCCCTATCTTCCTGGTCTTCTATGACCTGGTTTTGATCTTCCTGGCCTTCCTGCTTCTAGTTCTCATGATTCCACACCAATTGGTCATGGTCTTCCTCATGGTCTTCCATGTTCTGTCCCTCCTGGGTCTTGTTCCCCATCCTCCTGGTTATCCCGTAGCAAGCGCTGCTCCTTGTGGCTGTGGTCAGCGTGGTCCTAATCCTCCTTTTGCTCTTTACTTTGGTTCTCTTGACCCCTGTAAGTCTGATCTTGGCCCTCTTTGACCTGATCTTCCTGGTCCCCTTGGTCCTGGTTCTCTGTGCTGGGTCCCTTAGAGCTTACTCTTCTGGCTCTGGTTGCCTGGGTCTCTGGTCTAATCCTCCTGTCCTCTATGACCTGGTCCTCTTGGCCCTTATTCTCCTATTCTTGATTGTTATAGTCCTTGTCCTTCCTGTGATACTGTGCCTACTGGACCTAATTCTCTTTGTTCTGGTTCTTATAGTTTGGGTTCTCCTGGACATGGTCTTCCAAGCCATCCAACTCCTGGACCCCTTGGCCCTGGTCTTCCTGGTACTTCTTGTTCCTCCCTGCATTCGCCCTTCCCAGTTGTGGTCTTCCTGGCCCTGGTCCTTTTTCTTACTGGTCCTCTAGTCCTCCTTGATTAGAATCTCTGTGGTCCTGGGCTACCTGTCCCTGGTCCTGCCTTCCCTTGGCCACCTAGCAGGGGTACTCTTGGGTCTATCCACCTGGGACTCTTGCTTCTGGTCCTGGTTCTCTTCACTTCCCTAGCCTGCATGGTGCTCTTGGGCCCTCCAAACCCGCACCATCTTGCTTGTCTAGGCCTCCTGATCCTCGTACCACTGGTCCTACTGGTCCTGGTCATCCTGATCCTCCCCACTGTGGGCCCAGTACCCCTAATGCTGTTTCTCTCTGTCATGTTCCTCCTTGTCTATTTGTTCCTGGTCTCCTCTGGCATTGATCACTCTGGTGCTTTTGGATTAGATCACATTGGTCGTGGTCCTTCTTGTCCTGGGTCGCATTGTTCTGTTCATCTTGCCCCTCCTGGTGGCCAAGTCTTGGTCTTTATCTTACTCTTAGCCATCATCCTCCTCCTACCTTCCCAAGGTCCCCTACACAAGATCTTTAGTTGGATACAGCTTCCATGGCCATCATTCAAATTCATATTATATAGTGTTGCCTTTTTCTGAGGCAACACTATCAAGGACAGAATGAGGGCCCAGTGCAAGCAGGACCCAACACACTTAAAACAGTGCTAGTATGTTCAAAATAAAAAAACAATTCCCACGAAACACTGGGCCGGTGACTAAAATCCCAGTGTGTCACGCAAGACATGGGACCAAAAAGTATTTATGCCTGGAGCCCACTGTGCTGGGTGGATAGTGTGAAAAAATTTGTTTATTCAGCTGCAGGATTAGTGAACAGACACTTTCCTCATGAATTACTGAGAAGCTTTGCTAACCTGCCTCTTTCTTTTAATTCCCAATCTACCTCCTAGGAGTTCCCCCAAGCACCCAGGGCAATGTACGTGCCCCTCCAGCTGCGGCACAGATACCACCAGTCTCTGCATTTCCTATTTGCTGCTCCTTGTCTGCTGCTGCTGTGTTGCCAGGTCGAAAACACTAAGCAAGCACAATCCATCTTAAAAATAAGCCAAAAACAAGCAAAAGGCCTTTCATAAGAAGCCAAAAATGAGAACCGCCCTATAAAATCATCCATAAATAATACTGCATTCTCAGGAATGAAAAAACATTTATGTAAAATGCATTAAAAATGGGGTGGTTGTCTCCTCGAAGCCCGAAAATAGACGACTGGCTGAAAGACATGGCGGAATGGATTAATGCAGAGGGGTGTCATTTGAAGCTAACAAGAAGGGACGAGAGGCTAGAGGAGGACATTAGAGCATGGGCAGCGATGCTCACCGAATTGCTGACACCACCGAATGAACTACCTCTATAGGCTGTGGGGTCACGCGCTCCAGCTCAGTCCGTTGTATGGTATTGGAAAAGGGACACAAGGCCGATAACTCCAGGATGAGTTCGGGGGGCCAGGAACACGTGCGCTGTTCTCACCATAATACTATATTGAATTGTGAAACTCACTCTTTAGGGGACCTGAGCAGGGGGGTGGGACGGGAGGGGGGAGAGAGTTGATTGATTAATGCAATTGTACAAACTAGGTGCGTTCGCACCATCAGCTATAGTTTGTTGTATAATGTATGATGAATTCTTCATGGAAATGCTAATAAATATTATACTTAAAAAAAAAAAAGGTTAAATCCATTAAAAGTAAAATAGTTTTTCCAGACATAACTTTAAAGAGTAATATGCAGACAACCAAATACTCATACTTCAGCACAAAATATGTGTGGCATAACCTGCAGATCCCTTAGTCGAAGTAGAATTTCTACATTTGTTATTTAAATGTTATACCACACTTAGCTTCATTCATGCACTTGTTTTTTAACACACTATTTTGTACATGTGCATTCGCACTTACTGTCAAATGTTTCACGCACTTCCCTCAACCCCGATTGATTGTAAGATAACCATCACACTGCCATTCTTTTGGGTCCCTGTTTCGTTCATGTCTGCCTAAATAAAGACCTCCTTCACTCTACTTGTCCGATCGTGGATCACATAGTACATCATCTCTGCTAATCAGCCTGTGGCTCCACAAACAGTGATGTTTCAGATAATCCGAACCACAGGCTAAATAGCAGCGATTGTGCACTATTTTACTAGTCGCTGGGTAAATACAGAGATTATGTACTCTATGGCCGGTGACCAGATAAATACCCACTTCTTAATTTTAATGTAGAACCAAGAAAAAAAACCTGTAGGTAAGGGGTTAGAGAATGATGACACCTCTCCAGGGCATGACTGAGGAGGAATGCGCGGGCAGAGGGAGGGTACATTCAGGAGCTGCGTGTCTGAGGATGCCTGAACCACAAGATGCACTCCACCAAGAGATCAAAGGAGGTGCTAGGCTAGAGGCAGCAGTAAGCAGAGACAGCTGCAGAGATGCTGCAGGGAAGCCCTATGTGTCTCCACTCCAGTGGAGAATGGCACCTGCACAGTGGTTGAGAGGAGGAAGGGGGGGTGAAAAGGTGCACAAAGCACAACGGTCTGACTGAACGTAAAGACTAATATCTAGACAGTAAGGTACATATATCTAAATGGGGAGATATTGGTGTCGCCAACTGCTGTCTGCGTAGCCCTGATAGCCACCTGAAAGAAAAACAAAGCAAATAAAGAATGCAGTATTTATAACCTTGTCAAATTTAGGGAGTACTTGGCCGCCAAGCTGCAGCAGAGGCGGAACCGCGTTACCCAAGGATGTGTTTATTGTGTCTCGTATTGTCTCTGGTAGATTGAACTGATGATTGTAAATGTAGTTTTGTTTTTCTCAAAGCACCATGGACATTGTACTACTTTGAGTTTCTGTTCACTATTTTTATTAAAGCTTTAATATGACTGTTGTTAAAATAAAGCAAGGAAGAGAATGTATAATAATCTGTATAGCACCCTTTGTTTGAAATAGGAATAACTCCATAGGAATTGGAATGTATTGGCTCTGACCAAATTCCATGCTGTCCTTTGTTTGAGGAAGGTTGCCCCCGGTTGGCCAACTCTGGGGCAGATGGAATTCCAACATGCACCTTTATCATATCCTCCAGGACTCCTACTACTCTGGATGGGGTGGGCTTTACTACTCCCCCCAGAGAGAAGGTGGGCATCGTGGGAAGGACTGGATCAGGGAAGTCAACCATCTTCATGGCCCTGTCCAAATAATAGAGCTGGGAAAAGGGCAGATCCTTATTGACAATATCAACACTAAGTTGGTTGGGCTAGAGCATTGAGGTTCAATAGGCTGGAATACATTGAACTGCACAATTGTGCAACACAAGTATTTTGACCTATTGCGTAGTCTTATATTTCTAGAAAAAAGGTTTGCATTTATTAATTTGTACATATTATGTTGTATTGAAGTTAATTTATGGTGTAAGCCTAGATAGTGCAGCAACAGACCTGTGGTGATCGTCTCCCTGAGTGGATAATCATCCATGCATTATATGTTTGAACAGGGCCAATCAGAAGGGTCTAACCATTGAGATCTGTTCTGATTGGCTGATGGTGGCCAATCAGCACTGCAGAAACAAAAGGTTGTTTGAGTAGTTCCCATTTGCTGCCCATCAGTCATTCAGAAAATGTCTATGTGGTTATATACTTCCACTTTCGATTAGATAATGGCAACCTATTAACAACAAAATTTAGCAGCCCAATTGCCTTAGACTGTTTTATAGGATGGGGAGGCGAAGCTTAGCTGTAAAGCAAATAGTTTCATCATGTTAACGGAAATAATCCTCCCTTTTTCTAGAGGGCCTGAGAAACACATTTATACTTTTTTTTTCTTCCCCGTCATCTGTTCTGCGGAAAACAAAACATCCAGTTTATTTCAGCACATAATGCCATCCACCTCTTTTGTTAATCCAGTGGGCAGATACAGTACATCAGACAGGCTCTAAGTTCGCCACAGTGCGGTGCATTGGGACATGTTGACAGCATCTGGCCCTCAGGAAATTGCCCTCACACCAGTTAACCATTCCCCTGTACACAAGTTCAGTGCTTAAAGCAGACGGTTACCTTCTCCTGGAATCCAAAGCTACTGCAACCCAAGTTTCTTGGCACTTTGATAAAAGTAGTCAAGCAGCTCATTAGCAGCAGGGAGATAACCCTTCACGTCCCTCTAGGTTGATGTTGCAATTATCCTTCGCAGCTGAGTGCCCCAGCTGCATCGATATTTGGATACCTGGTACTGATTTTTGGTCATTGGACGAACACGGATCATGTGTGTGCTCCATGACCTAGGCCTATCTCATGATAATGTCCTCTCCTTAGACCGGGAGGGGCCCACGAAGCCCTACCCTCGTGAAGGTAGATGGCTACTGCCCTTACTTGCAGTCAAGTGACTCGAGCACGTTGGTTTTGCATTCAGTAGAATCAGTAATGTGAACAGGCCTTTTTATCTTTGTCCCTGGAGTGGGGCCTACTGGGCCACTCATGTAAAGTTCCATGGCTGCGCTCTTAACCCACCCTTGGACTGCATGAAGTGCGTGTAGCGCTGTTGAGCACGTGAATCTTGTGTGTGCGTTCAGGGTTGCATGAGTGTGCTTGTGAATGGTACATAACATGGAGGCCTGTGGGTTCTGTTTTAGAAGCCCAGGGCTTGGAGTGGTGAGGCCGCGACCCCAGGCAGATGTGTTTTGCGACATTTCTGAGGATTGGGGTGTGACACACACTGAAGGAAGAGGAACCGAGCATCCTCTATGCACATCAGAGGGCCCTTTGAGTCCAGGAAGAGTTACTGGTCAGTAGGGCCTGAGTTCATTGCCAGGGAGATGGTGGGACTGATAAGATTGGCGCTACCAGGGAATCTGATGGAGGGGAAGTCTTAGTCCTTTAGTCAACCTAACAAAACTAACAATGCGTGGAGACAGCACAAACCAAATAATGGAGGTGGTCAATCAGCACGTGAACAAGTTAAAGAAATGCAAAAAGGCCTTCCTAACAAGATTTCCATTAAAACCGGTACCACTTAGGATTATTGGTGAACATAAAGCCCCAGGGGTTCAGAGGGTACAACCCTTGGTATAATAGGGAACTGCGTGGAGAGAGAAGGAAAATAGCCAGGGAGGTAAGAAGACTGACCGCAGCAGCAAGAATGGGCAAAAAAATAGAGAAAACAAAAATACAAGACAAGAGAAAAAAATACAAGAAGGATTGCAGGGAGGCAAAAAAGAGGTACACGGAAGAGCTTTGGAAAAAATGATTGTGGTCCAGTAAACTGCCAAACAGTAGAGTGTTCTGGTGCACAATAAACAACCTAACCAAAGGCCAGGCACAGCATTAAAATGCAGGAGTAAGTGAGGAAATCTGGAGAGCGGATGTGCACAAAATGTACAAGGGATAAATCAGGCTGCAATATTAAGCAATCAATCCCAGGACGGTGTTGTAGCAAAAATGGAAACCTCCGATTCAACCATGTATGAATCCATAACAACACACTCCTTAACGGACATAAAACAACTCGTAGGGATCATAAAAAGGCTGAAGTCAGAGGGAGCGGCCGGCCCCAATCGGCAGCCCCACCACATTATTTAAGCAAGACGCGGATTTCTGGGCTGGGTATTTATTACTTTTTCATCACATCCATCAACAGACTCATGGAAAGGGAACATCTTCCACCCAATATATAACAACGGACGCTACACATTATAGGCTGATAGCATTGATAGACGTGGAATCAAAATTGTATGCTTCTTGTATCCTGTCATATTTACAAGTATGGCTGGAGGAGAAGGGTTTTTGTCCAAAAACACAAACGGGGTTCTGGCCAGGCATGGGGAAAATAACAAACTTGGCAGTATTGAAAATCTGAACGAGAAAAGCAATGAGGAGGAAAACCAGGCTGTTTCCATGTTTCATAGATCTAAAATCGACATTCGATCGAGTGCTACAAGATCGTCTCAGGATAAAACTGAAAGCAGAGGGCATGCCACAAAAAATGTTCAACGCAATAATAGCACCATATAGTAACTCGTGGGCCTCTCACACAGGCAGGAGATATCACACATTCAGTGTCTGTATACTTTTCATTCTACGCCTAAGTGTGATCGTTATTTTTTCAGTCAAGGACTGGTGTTCCATGTTGTGTATTAAAATATGTATATTTTATGTATTTATGTACCATTTTTGATGGTCAACGTATATTCGTGAGGTGTTATTGTTAAAAAACTGTCTGAATTTTTAGTTGTCCTTTATGATGACATGATGAAAATGCATCCAGCATTTTTCTAAAAAGTAAAAAGAAAAGTGGAATAAATCACACGAGCTTGTGGATTATAGACATCGGCTCGTTATTTGTTTAAAGAAATACAACATGATTGAGATAAATGGAAGAGAATAGTGGACAAATGAGGGGTCTCTCATGAATTTATAAATTGTACACCCACCTTTTGGCCCTAAAACTGAAATTACTATTTGATGAGGCCCTGGCAGCCTCATCTCTCCCACCCTCCCTGCGCAAAGCTCTTCTTACATTGCTGTTAAACCAGGTAGTGATGCTGACGAGTTACCCTCTTATATGAAACTAGCACTCCTTAATACGGACTATAAGTTACTGGCTAAACTCCTAGCTGACAGGCTGGCCCCTCTGGTCCTGTAGCTTATACACCCAGATCAGAACTTATTTGTGCCGGCCAGGAAAACTTCCTGACCGGCTAGTCAGCTCCTGCTGACTAGCCGAACTCTGGATGCTTGGCCCTCGATCTGGATAGGGCCTTTGACTACTGGAGTGGGCTTACCTCTTTGAGGTGCTCCCCCCACTACGGCCTGGGGACACGATACATCCATTTGGTTCAGTTGCTGTAGACGAACCCAACAGCCAGGGTTAAGACTGGTCCATTAATCTCGGATCCGATACGAATACAGAGGGGTACCCGGCAGGGCTGCCCGCTGTCCCACTGCTGTTTTCATTAGCAGTGGAACCATTGGCGCATATCTTGCGTGACGGTGGTTTGCGCTGTGGGATTTCTCTGAGAGACTGGCATCACTTGGTATCACTTTATGCCAATAACATGCTCTTATACCGCAGAGATGTCCGTAACATTCCAGCCCAAATAGCACACACACTTGCTAGATTTGCAGAAGTGTCTGGCCTCAAAGTTAACTGCCTTTTTTCCTTTGAGCCCTCCACACCAGACCCTATGCTTCAGATAAACAACGTCCCCCTGGCATGGCGCCCTGACACATTCTGCTATCTGGGAATCCTTATATACCACTTCCTGACAGATCTAATGGAAGGGAATTTGGGCCGGGCAGTCACCAACTTATGGTCGTAAATGGTGTTTTGGCAGACCCTGCTGCATGGCTCTCATCAAACTGGTCATGTTACCACGTCTCCTCTACTTTTTTGCCAACCTCCCACTCTACATCATGAAACCGTTCTTTCGCTCACTGTTCAAATTACGAGAGATTGCATCTGGCACACGTCTCGCCGCCAAGTGGCTCTGACCAAACTATACCTCCCGCCATGATCATCCACCCACAGCGGTAAAGGCTTAAGCCCCGTGTGCACAAGTCAGATTTCTAAAGTAATTCAACAATTTCTACACTCAACTCTTAGTGGTCCACCGCTATAAGGCCACACTTAATCAAAATTATATACAAAAAGAGGAGCGTTAATCAATATTCCATATTTATCAATCAATTATTGAACATTATTCAAACTAATCCAGTCCGCAGGCCAATAATTTCCAATTCAGTTCCAATGTTGAAGCTTTATTCATGAAAGCTCATCAAATCATCAGTTCCATAAATTTCTTTTCATATGTATTCATCAATTCAATATTCTTCACAAATTTTCAGATAATTCCATCAATTCTTTACAGCCATCAATTCTTTACAGCCAAGTTCAGGGTGGACTAGGCGTGCCAAAGTCATAGTGGTATGCAGAATACCAGAATACAATGTACTGTTCAGAGTGCTGTAGGGTGCAGAGAGTGTGATAGGGTGCAGTGTGGATGTGGTGTGGGTTACTTCTGTTCTGGTTCAGGGAGGACCTGGCCTGGTAGTTTTTGCTGGACTATTTCCATTAGAGCAGGGTCAAGACTGATTTGCATATGGTATGGCTAGGTTGACACAACCTAAAATGATAATATTGCCACGGGTACTTTATTATTTTCTGAATCTTCCAATTTGGATCCCCCAACAATGGTTTAAGTCGGTGGATACGCTGCTCAGGGAGTTGATCTTAGATTCCATGGTGTAAGAAAATGGCCTACCTGAAGCACAGGTTTTGAACAATAGTAACCTCCATTTGGCAACTTTGGGGGGGCTGACCTGTTCGAACCGCCAATACATGAAATGTTACAGGTACTCCGCACATTCGGTAGGGGATGTAGACTCATCTCCTGGTTATATCGCACTTCTCTCGCAATGAAAGTATGCCCACTGTCTTCTCACAGAGGGTTGGGGCTCAGTAAGCACGTTACTATTAGGGAATGGGATCAGGTGATTGCACACCCATATAAGGTCTCCTGAAACACTAGGTTCTGCTACACACAATTTAATTATTTGCTCGTGACCTGCCTCACAGATTAAATATATATATAGGTATGGAGCTGCCCAGGGATAACTGGTTTCTGGATGTATGTAACTGGGGAGATGGAAAGGGCTGTGGGAAGGGACAATCTCTATAGCCCTGAGATCTGTTTGTTGACCTTACATTCCCACCACAGGGCCATAGGGTAGCCAATAGGTTGCTATACTTGGCTTTGGTGTTCTCCCCCTGGATCATAGAGATGCACAGGCTGTTATGGAGGGCTCACCTCATAACAGATAGAAGAGGGAAGTAGAGAAGTGGGCGGAGGCTGAAGGATCTACCTTGCGTGCTGAAGAACGTGGGTGTGGCGCGGAAAAAGAACATTGCACAATACCATATGGAATATGTCACTGCATTTATAACTGTACCTGAACAGGAAGCAAAAGGAAAATAGTTTAAGTGGCAATGGAAGGGGACTCTGCTACCCACTTTTTCACCCACCTCCCCTTCTCTTGCTTTGTCCTTGGGAACAGAGTTGCTCTCCCCAGGAAGTGCTCCCAGTAACAGTGATGATTGAGAAAATCATAACACTGAGCTTCACAAGTTAAGAATGAAAGTTTGTTTCTTCTATTTTGTATATTAATGGTTTAGATGACCACCTCCCCTGTAGATGTGTTCTGTGAAAATTGTAAAATAATGTTGCTATGAAAACTATGCAGGTAAATAACATATGCATAAGTGAACATGACAAAGCATATTCGAGATTACTATGTCCATATATGTATTTACCTAATATTATGTGCACGGAAAGGTAACCAACTTTATGAAAAACAATAAAAACAAGTTATAAAAAAAACAAAGACTGATTTGCTCATGGTATGGTGTGAAAAAATTACGATGGACTGGGATGTTGCCCAAGTAATTACCAGTGGTCGAAATTAATTCAAAGATTCCATCCATCACTTTTTTGTATACTTCAGTGTGACGCCCTAAGTGGGACGGGTATATCCAGATGTGGTCCTACGCACACTGAGCCTCTGCAATCAAACGATATCCGGCATAACATCTAATGGCCGAAACCGGTCTTGGGTTGCTTATGTTCCATTTCAAGGAGAACCTGGCCTGGTAGTTCGGACAGGACTGTTTCCACTGGAGCAGGGTCAAGATTGATTACATGTGGCTGGGTCCAACCTGAGGTGGCATGGTGTGCAAAATAATGGACTAGGATAACTGCAAACGTTTGGTGATTTGCAAACTCAATACAACCGGGCCAGTTCCTTGTCTATGCTTCCATTTGCAGAGTCATGAGGCACCAATGGCAGGTAGAGGACACCAAACCAACCACAAACTCCTTTTTGATTGCCTGTAAACATTGGGTAATGGGCGAACATCTGGTGACCCACTCAAAGGTCTCTCTGCAGCATCTTCGAGACACCTGGGAGACAGAGTTTCACAGGGCGACGCATAACGGGGAGTGGGCACGAGCTCTGGAATGCACCCGTCCAGTTTCTCGGAAGGCAAAAATATTTTTTTGTTGAATGTTCAAGAAGTTGATATTGAAGCGTTTTCTTGGGAATCTTATCTCATGTAAAATACAGTCCTTCAAACATCCAACAAAGTAGGAGCCATGAAATTGGGTTTCACTATTTTGACATCATGGTGCCTAACCATTGGAGGTTGTTTTTTATCCAATCAGATCCCAGACGTCCGTGGTTTCCTCTCTGGTCAGATAGCGGTGGTTAGTCTTCTGCTTGATGATCATAAGTAGTTGGCTGATTGGGCCATTTGAAGTTTGGGACAATATGATTGAACAGTCTTTTACATAAATAGGGGATAGGCTCTTCCTATTGGATGATCCTTCATCCAATCATGATGTAGGCTGACAGTTTCCTTTCTGGTCAGCTCTTGGACTGAAACACTATTTCTTTTCTCTTTTTTGGCTTCCTTGTGCCTAACCATTGGAGGTTGGTTTTTATCCAATCAGATCCTAGAAGTCTGTGGTTTCCTCTCTGAACTGATAGTGGTGGTTAGTCTTCTGCTTGATGATCCTAAGTAGTTGGCTGATAGGACCATTTGAAGTTTTAGACAATATGATTGGACAGTCTTTTACACAAATAGGGTATAGGGTTGTTCAACAGTACACAAGAGGGTTTCTATTTTAATGCCAAGGTCAAAGGGTATGTTAGTAAGAAAGACTGGTATTTTCTATTTTCTTTATTCACTTATTCTTTACTTTATGAGGTTAAGGGGTAGTTGGATATATAAGTCTATGGTGAATTTGGTCTTTCACTAGAATACAGGGAATTCTTATATACAGTTTCTGGCTTTACACAAGCTTTAAAATTGAAAGTAAGGCTCTGTAAGTAGATCATGTTGTCATTCTGTTCTTATAGGACCCACTGAGGAACAGGAAACTTGACCACAGCTTGATATATACATTTGACGATGATTCATCAGATGAACTGAATAAAAGTGAGTGGGAGGTCATGATTTATATTTGCTCACTTTAACTATGATGGCTCCTGGGTATTTACATTTAGTAATAAGTTTTTATAAAGGAAGTGAATTCATTTAGAATGCGAGCTAATAAATGTTTCTATGTTACGAGTGAAGTCGGGTAAGGAGGATGATATGTAACAGTAGTGTTTTTAACATAGAGATAACATGATCTTTTGTAACAATATAATACTAGAAATGTGTGAGGTCCTCTGGGCCTCTTTAACATGTAACTAATACTGTGTTTAATATATTAGCAATGAATGTGGGGGCAATCCATGCTTTACATGGTTAAGATATGAACTTGATATATATTGTCTGTTATGAGCAACAATTAACTAGGTCGAAAATAATTTCACTAGGAATCTATGATCTGTGTGAGATGTAATATGTCAGGCGAAATGCATTGGAGAATGCTATATGTCTGTGTATTTGTTTTTGCTATGTGTAGGGAGCCATGATCTGTTTGATGTAACTTTGTAATGTTAATGTGATGGATTGCATGTCATGTCTTATTTATGGGTGTGTTCTTTTTAGTCATATATATATATATTCAACATTGTGAACATATCGCCTTACTTACATGGCAGCCAGAATTGAGAGAATAACTTCCGCAGTCTGTCTTTGATCACCATTATTATGAACTTACCAATAAGGGAACAGCACTGTCTATTTAAACGTCATGCTGAGTGCTGTGTGTTAAGAAACTTCAATGTTATGCATTGATAAAGGCTACAGGCTGAAACGCGTCTGCACTTAATAAAGTTGATTGAAATCCGTCCCGAGAGTGCCTGCGTGTGCTGAATTGCATATGCTAGAGCTGTGGTATTTACATGAGTCCCCATACTCACGAAGGAAAGGTACCCGCCTTAGGAGTTCGGTAAAGCTGCTTTAAATGGGATTCAGGAGCTGTGATTTACGAGCAGTGACCAGAACCACCTCTAAAAGAGACCTCCGTCGATCAGAGAATCGCAAATTATTCAAATTTGGGGAACGCAGGAATTGTACTGCTACCCGCGGAACCACATCTTGGCATAACATCTAGAGGCTTGGCGAGGGATAATTAAACACACAGCTAAAGGAACTGCAACAACATGCGGCATGCCTGATAATTAAGGACAAGGAATTGGGTCCTTTTATTCCTGAATGTAAGAACTTGATATGTAAGTAAGTCAATATGAAAAGTGACATTTGAAACAAATTCAACATTGTGAACATATCGCCTTACTTACGTGGCAGCCAGAATTGAGAGAATAACTTCCGCAGTCTATCTTTGATCACCATTATTATGAACTTACCAATAAGGGAACAACACTGTCTATTTAAACGTCATGCTGAGTGCTGTGTGTTAAGAAACTTCAATTTTATGCATTGATAAAGGCTACAGGCTGAAACGCGTCTGCACTTAATAAAGTTGATTGAAATCCGTCCCGAGAGTGCCTGCGTGTGCTGAATTGCATATGCTGGAGCTGTGATTGAGATATATATATATATATATATCTCAAAGAAAGTTAGCCGAGCCCGGTTTAGAAACTGCTCCAGATATTTTATTCAACTCTGCAAAAACAAACCCTACGCGTTTCGGCTTTTATAAGCCTTGATCACAGGTGGGTGACATTACGACGTCATTACAAGTGCTCCAAAAATCAAAAGTCATGTGACTGTTAGTCGTAGCACTACCAGTTCCAAGATGCACCTCTGTTGTTGGTAAGCTGCACACACAGTGTATATTTTTTGACTGTAATAGCCTCCTTTGCTGTAGTGCACTGTTAACTGCATTCCAAGATTGAAATAAGTGCAAAATGTCCCGGATTTGCAGCCCAGTAAAAGCGAAATACCTGGTTTCAAAACTGTCCAAGAAAAGTGTAGCTTTTCTTTTCTCCCTTTCACTCCACTCGCACCAGAAATACCACGGCACTCCACAGGTCTGGTGTTGGGAGAGCGGGTCATGCCCCCAAAAGTCCGCATCACGGAAAACCAAACAGCTCCATAATGGGGGCCTCCGACCCTGCAGGGCGGCTCTGGCAGCAACGGAGATGGAGAACTCCGTCATAAACCTGCAACAAAGAAAGTTAGCCGAGCCCGGTTTAGAAACTGCTCCAGATATTTTATTCAACTCTGCAAAAACAAACCCTACGCGTTTTGGCTTTTATAAGCCTTGATCACAGGTGGGTGACATTACGACGTGACTGCAAGTGCTCCAAAAATCTAACAGTCACATGACTTTTGATTTTTGGAGCACTTGCAATCACGTCGTAATGTCACCCACCTGTGATCAAGGCTTATAGAAGCCGAAACGCGTAGGGTTTGTTTTTGCAGAGTTGGTAAAATATCTGGAGCAGTTTCTAAACCGGGCTCGGCTAACATTCTTTGTTGCATGTTTATGATGGAGTTCTCCATCTCCGTTGCTGCCAGAGCCGCCCTGCAGGGTCGGAGGCGAGATATATATATATATATATATATATATGATGAAGTCCCATTTTGGGGATGAAACACAGCTGGGCTGAGGTCTAAGTATTACTGAATGATTCAATAAAAGAAAATTTGGGATGGAAACACAATTTTTATGGCTCCTACTGTATTGGATGTTTGAAGTACTGTATTTTACATGGGATAAGGTTCTCAAGAAAATGCTTCAATATCAACTTCCTGAACAATTACAAAAAACGTTTTTTTTGACTCCTTGAACACTCCCTTTTTGTACAGGATATGTTTGTTAGGTGTGGTCTTGGAGAAGTAATGCCATGGAGAGGTTGAGTGCTGTACTTGTTGACTAGTGCAATAACACCTGTGCGCCTGTTCTTCTGCCAACACTTTCTAGTGGTTTCAGTTTCTTGGAATTGCTGTCTCCAACGGATAGAGTTTAACATCCTGCACAGAGCTTACCTCTCGCCCTTATGCCTTCACCACATGTTCCCAGCTGTCCCAGACACATGAGCTCGTTGTGGGTCCTTGGTGGCCAACCTCAGACACATGATATGGGACTGCCTGACCCTGACACTTTTGGCAGGAGATCCTCCATCTGCTTTCAGCGACAACGGATCGACCTTCACTAGGCGGCTGGAAGCCACGGGGATCTACAAAAGGATGAAGAAATGCAAAACCGCATCTCGTTTCTTTGATCTGGCCCGCATTTTAGCAAAACGGCCAATCACGCTGAGGTGGAAGAATGCCGTCCCTCCTAGTTGTCCACCATGGAGAGCAGTGGCGTGATGATGGGCTGAGGCAAAGGCAATGGTCCTGCATAGGGAAGAGGCTAGGGACCGCCTTAGGCGACCCATAGCTCCAGTGTGGGATGCAATGCTCGCCAGCTTTTTAGAGTCTGAACCAGACGCCCCCCCCAACCCATGACACTAGATTAGGGCATCACTTTTGTTAAATCCGCCTGGGCTGAACCCGCCAGATATATCCTTCATGCCACGGTGGGGGGATGGACAGGACCACCCCCATCTAAAAAGACACGGTCAGCAGACAGTGTCCTGTTACCACAATCATCTATAGGACGTAAATAATAGAGTACCCTGCAGCAGGCCCTTACTATGCCCCTCTCCCTCCTCCTTAGTCCCCCCCCAACCAAGTCTGCCCTAGTTATATTATTTAGTCTCCCTAGTGGAGGTCATTCTCACACACACTATAGATAAGCTATCCTAGTAGCGGGAACCCTCCCTCTACAGTCACCTAAGACTTACTGAGGTGCGTCAAACCTGAAATTCATTAACTCTGATCTTGTAACGTGTAATGAGATGTATGTGTCGTTACATGTACAAAATCAAATAATTAAAAAAAAAAAAAAATATGATGGACTGGGATGCGGCCCGAGTAATTACCAGTGACTGAAATTAATTCAAGCTATCCCTGGACAGGACTGGCAACAGCTCCATAGCATTGGGCAATTACTGCCTAGCATAGGGACAGACTAGGGCCTGATTTAGATGTTGGCGGTCCTGGGACCGAAGTTGCTTTTTGGCGGTCCAACCACCTGCATACCTGGCGATCCAACCATCTGATTACGCTGCGGGCGGTGAGACTGCCATCTGACTGACTCCAGACCGCCCCCACCGCCAAGATCTGAGCTCCTGTGGTGGTGGGGAGAGTGGCAGTCAATCTTGGCAGTGCCGGCATGGACACCTCCATCAGGAATACAACCTGCTTCTCCGCCGACCTTTTCATGGCGGGGACAGCGCCATGAAAAGGTCGGCGGATTGGCAGGTTTTGGGGTGCAGACATGTCTCCAGGGCGAGTGGCATCCAATTTCTGTTCTTCTGTCACAGATTTCCTTTTGTGACACTCTTGTGAAATGTCCTGTCACCCCACTCATGGCACATTTCTCATTAGCACCAGGGCACCTCTTACTGTAGTCAGGGTACTCAGCGCTTCCTCATCTTTAATACCTATCAAGTGTATCACTCTCAAACTTTGAACTTTTGTTGTTTTTCACTTTCCCGTTTTTGTTCTCTCATTAATCCAACTGTCATTGAAGAAGTTCAGTTCCTGGCTGATGTCTTTGGTCCGTTTAACTCTGCTTATTGGTCCTATTCCATCTACCTTTTTTTAACACTGCAGTGCCACATCTCCGAGTTAACTCAGTTCTATGTGTAATAGCTACAACCTCTTTAAGAGTGGATGCTCCATACTTCAACTACCTACCTTGTATGTTCTGGTCGATATAACTTAATGCCTGACAAAACTGTCATGAAAGTTTACAAAGCCACAGGTTAAAAGCAGAGACATCATCGTTTATACTCACTTCCCTGTCTTCCTCTAAGATCTCGTAGCAGTCTATAGCTACACACACCGTGGGTGTGAAGTGTCTCAATCCTTAAAAGCTTGCTGGAAAATGCTTCTTTGATAAGGTCGTTCTGTTTTGTCTCAATTTTTTCTCCATGCTGTTGTAGATCTTTGATCCTTCTGAACAATGTCATGTGGTAATATTTTTGCCTTTCGTTTGCTCACATTTTCTCTTCCTGAAATATGGAAATATAATTGATAAAGTACTCCCTCCATCACTCCCATTTCATTATATGTTCACCATAGGCAAGCAGAAATGTCTGTAGAGGTGCTGGGTGCATTATTTGTGCTGCATGGCTAAGTGGGCACATTTTGGTGTGCCCACTTAGCCATTCCCACCAAATCAGAATCCTGCATCTCCACCTCTGTCTCCGAGATTTTCGCTTTTTTGTCTGCAAGGGAATTAAACCAGCACTCTAATGAAGTGCTAGGACAGCGAGCATCTACATTATACACAGTAACTGTGCTTTGCAGTAACATTTCCCAGATCTCTTGCCACAACTCCTTATCCCACTTCATAGGGGACTCCTGTATCTCAGACGCATCCTATAATACCCCTGTGTTTTCCACTGGGAGCTGCACCACCTGCTCATGCAACACTGCAGTTTCTGCCTGTCTATGTACCACTTCCAATTAATCACATCTGCTTCTTGTGCATGCCCTGTTTTGTGTGACTTAGGGGAACTCATCACCCATTGCATTAGAGAAAGTCTCAAAATCACATTGTGCATCGTCATCTGCCCAGTGTCTATCGGAGCACAATAGCACAAAAGCAACTGTATCTGCCCAGTGTCTATTAGAGCACAACAGCACACAAACAACTGAAGAGGTAAAAATTACTATTCCCACTCCAATCAGTGCAACAGTAGGGAAAGTGTTGGATAGCGTTGGGGTTAAAATTACTATTCCCACTCCAGAGAGTGCAACAGTAGGGAAAGTGTTGGATAGCGTAGGGGTAAAAATTACTATTCCAGCTCCAGAGAGTGCAACAGTAGGGAAAGTGTTGGATAGCGAAGGGGTAAAAATTACTATTACCACTCCAGAGAGTGCAACAGTAGGGAAAGTGTTAGAAAGCTTAGGGGTTAAAATTACTATTCCCACTCCAGAGAGTGCAACAGTAGGGAAAGTGTTGGAAAGCTTAGGGGTTAAAATTACTATTCCCACTCCAGTGAGTGCAACAGTAGTGAAAGTGTAGGATAGCGAAGAGGTAAAAATTACTATTCCCACTCCGATCAGTGCAACAGTAGGGAAAGTGTTGGATAGCGTTGGGGTTAAAATTACTATTCCCACTCCAGAGAGTGCAACAGTAGGGAAAGTGTTGGATAGCCTAGGGGTAAAAATTACTATTCCCACTCCAGAGAGTGCAACAGTAGGGAAAGTGTTGGATAGCGTAGGGGTTAAAATTACTATTCCAACTCCAGAGAGTGCAACAGTAGGGAAAGTGTTGGATAGCGAAGTGGTAAAATTTACTATTCCCACTCCAGAGAGTGCAAAAGTAGGGAAAGTGTTGAATAGTGTAGGGGTAAAAATTACTATTCCAACTCCAGAGAGTGCAACAGTAGGGAAAGTGTTGGATACCGTAGGGGTAAAAATTACTATTCCCACTCCAGAGAGTATAACTGTAGGGAAAGGGTTGGATAGCAGAGGGTTAAAATTAACATGCATATCAATTAAATAATTTTTAAATTAAATAACGAATTAATAATTAACAATAAATTAATTATGAATACCAAATTAAAATTAATAATTACTTTAATAACATTAAATTACTTCCCACCCTATTCCCCTATAAACCCACAACCCGCTCCTAAAATAAATTAACACAATTAATATAATAAACAATTAATCAATTAATAAAAATGAATTACCAATTATTAATTAACAATAAATTAATTATCAATACCAATAAATAAAAATTAATAATTACTTAATTATAATAAATTACTTCACACCCTATTCCCCTATAAACACACAACCCGCTCCTAAACTAAATTAACACAATTAATATATTTATCAATTAATCAATTACAAAAAATTAATTACCAATTAATAATTAATAAACAAATTAATTATCAATACCCAAAAATAAAAATTAATAATTAATTTATTATAATTAATTTACTTCCCACCCTATTCCCCTATAAACCCACAACCCACTCTGAAAAAAAAATAACATTTAATATAATTGTCAATTAATCAATTAATAAAAATGAATTACCAATTAATAATTAACAATAAATTAATTATCAATACCAATAAATAAAAATGAATAATTACTTAATTATAATAAATTACTTCCCACCCTATTCCCCTATAAACCCACAACCCGCTCCTAAACTAACTTAACACAATTAATATAATTATCAATTAATCAATTAATACAAATTAATTACCAATTAACAATTAATTAAAAATAAATTAATTATCAATACCAAAAAATAAAAATGAATAATTACTTTATTATAATTAAATTACTTCCCACCCTATTCCCCTATAAACCCACAACCCGCTACGGAACTAAAACGCAAAATTTAATTAAAAATAATTAATAATTTCTAGAAATTATTTAATTTACTATAATTAAATTACTTCCCACCCTATTCCCCTATAAACCCACAACCCGCTACGGTACTAAAACACAAAATTTACTTTAAAAACAATTACTAACTTCTCAAAATTTAATACATATATTTAAAAAAAAATACAAAACATAACAAAAAATGTGGAGCACATACATATAAAATACATACTAAAATACATAACACTAATATAAACATCGATATTTTTGCTAACGATATTACTAACTTCGATATTAATAAAAACTATATTTCTTACCTTCAGGTGGATATTCTGGTCACCGATATTCTTGATGTCGATATTCTGTCCCTCCGATATTTACAACTCGATATTTCTGTAAGTCGAAAAAAAAAAACTCTATTATGTCTGTGCACCATTTGAAATGTGGAAAAAGGACATGGCATACTGTAAAGACCAATTGGATCGTTATGCAGAAGAACTCCCACGGGCCTCGAGACCCAAAGATATATGGGGCCCCTTCACAGCATATTTGTTGACGACAGCAGCTAAACACTGATTTTGAGTAGTTGCTCGGTGTCTGTATATACAAATAAGAATCCATAATATTCAGCAGTGAAATGTGGGGAGATAGTGCATTGAATGTAATATATGCAATGATATGGTAATGAGATGGAATTTCCATTGTAAATGTTATGTATACTTTGAAAAATCCAATAAATACATTTAAAAAAAAAAAGTATTATTACCTTTCCCGGGTCAGTTCTGAATCATGCTTTTTGACTGAGAGAGTTGACCCTTGAGAATACGGAGGATGAATTCCCAACGATTCAAAGTTATTTTTATCTGATCAAATGTCCAAATTGTTTCCTCCATGTTGCTGCATTAAACAACCAGTCATTCTGGAAGGGAAAAACTGAAATTTCCAGCAAGTGTACATTAGTCACTACTGGAGCCACTGTTTTCATAAAAACTTTGGGTGTGCATTTCAGAACAAATGGGCGAATGCTGAATTGCCACTGCACGCCTCCCCATACAAAATCTCAGATACTTCCCGAGGTATAGGTATGTGCACGTAGGCATCAATAGCTACCAAGAAACGATTCAACAGAATCAAAGGAATTATCTCTGGACGATTTCCATTTTGAATTTGATGTCTTACACAAAAGAGTTCACCTTCTAGAGATCGATGACCAGAGGATAACTCCCTGACAGTTTCAGCACCAGAGATGCAATGGAATATACTCTTCTTCCTTCCTCCGTCTTTGGAACAGGGATTACTACTCTTTTCTCTACCAGGGATTTGACCATGTCCAAAAGCACCTTCTTCTTGAGGTTACATCTTGGTATTCATATAGGAATGGTCCCTGAAGATGGAAGTTGAGGCACAAACTCTATTGTGTACCCCTTTCTTGGCTGCTTCCAAGACCCACCTGTCTGTTGGTATGTTCCGCCAGTCTGAGAACAACTGATAAATGCAACCACCAACCATTAAAAACTGGCCATTGTCTTCTACGACCCTGGAACAGTCGGGACTATTGATCTTTATTGCCAGACTCCTGCTTCTCTTGATGGGGATTTCCCATGAAACGTGGATTCTTGATCCTGACTTTGGTGTTTTGGATGGCTGTCTGAAGGAAAAGTTTTATTTTGATGATTGTCGTCTGAATGATGACATTTTCTCTTTAAAGATCTGATGAAATTTGTCTTCCTATTCAGAGCCAAATAATGTGACCCTTCAAAAGGCATCATCACCATACCGTACCTCTCTGTGCTGTATTTGTGTCCGGTCTTTAAGGTAGAGGTTAAATCTAGATGCAATGGAGACAACTCCAGCAGAGGCTGCTGATCTTACCATATAAACAAATTGTCTGAAGAGGAATCCACCTGGTGTTTCATACCCTCCAACAATTCGGAAAACTCTGACCAGTCCTAAATAGCTTTATAAAAATCTTTGAAGTCCGCGAACTGAGTTTTGGCTGCGTAGGCACCATAAATGCCTGCTCAGATCACCACATGAGTACCAGAAAATACTTTCTTCAGTACTGAGCCCACCTTGTATTTGCAGGGTTCTTTAAAATATTTTTGTTAGAAAACGGCCCTCTCTGAAGGGTCACCCCAATCTTTGATCCTTCCTCCTCGTCTTTTTCTGACCTTCGTTTTTTTGGCCTTAGGACTCTGAGCACTTTACCGCTGCTGACCAGTGCTAAAGTGCATGTGCCTCTCCCCTAAACATGGTAACATTGGTGTATACACAATTGACATAATTAGTTTACTTGTAAGTCCCTTTTTAAGTGGTATACCATATACCCAGGGCATGTATCCTAAATGCTACTAGTGGTCGTGCAGCGCAGATTGTGCCACCCACACAAGTAGCCTTTCAAGCCTGTGACAGGCTTGTCATTGCAGGGCCTTTGTGTGCAGTTTACTGCCACTTTGACTTGGCATTTAAAACTACTTGTCAAGCCTTAAACTTCCCTTTTATTACACATAAGTCACCCCTAAGGTAGGCCCTAGGTAGCCCATAGGGCAGTGTGGTGTGTAAGTGAAAGGTAGGACATGTACTGGTAAGTTGTGCATGTCCTAGTAGTGATAAACATCCAAATCTGTTTTTTGCTACTGTGAGGCCTACTCCTCTCATAGGTTAGCATTGGGAATTCCGAAATACACTTTTAAGCTGTAATTCCTGATTAGAAAGGAGTAGTTGCATCATGTTTTATATCTTTGGAATGGTAATGATACATTATCTTTACTGGTCAAGTTGGATTTAACATTACTGTTTTAGAAATGCCACTTTTAGACAGTGGACATATCTCTGCTTTTACTGCTCTGTGTCCCTTGCAGCCTTCTCCAATACACATTTGGGATGGGTGACAGCTCCACTTTGTGCATTCCCTCTAGAGAGCCAAAAACACAGGGTGGGTGTGACAGAGAACCTATCTGCATTCATCTACATTCTGATAGCTCTTTCTGAGCAGGACCAGGGAGGAGGAGCAGGTAAACCTGAATGGGCAGTGTTCTGTGCCCAACACAAAGGGCTGATTACCCCCCACAGATAGCCTGGCAGACATTACTGGGATTAATGGGGATCTGTGGACTTCAAGGGCCTGCTTTGACGTCACCCCAAGTTCAAAACCTCACCAAGACAGTACACTCCTGGACATGTGAAGAACTCTGCAGATTGCTGTGCTCCAAGGATTGTCACTCTGCCTGTCTGCTGCTCTGAAGGAACAACTTTCTGCTTTGCTGAGCTGCCCTGCTGCCTGCTGATCTCTCCCTGCTGAGAAGGACTGGACCCATCTCACTTGAACCCGGAGTGAATCTAAGGGCTTACTGGCTTGCCCACTGTTTCTGAAGTCTCAGGACCATCAAAGACTTTTTAAAATGGACATAGTGACAACTTTGCGCCGATCAGAACCGACGCATTGTCCTTCGACGCCGATGCAGGAGCCAATCGATGACATAGCCTCGACGGAATGCAAGTCTCGACACTGACGGACAGCGCGGCTTGAAGATGACGCAGCGCCTGCATCGTAAAGGGGTTTGTTGACAAAGCCTTTATCGACTGCGCAAATCCGTGTCGACGCTTCGCCTCCATCCACGGGAACAACAACGACGACGTAGCACCTTCATGACTCCTCGCATCGAATCTTCGACGTGGACACTTCCTCCATCCAAGGTACTTTGTCAGCGTGACTTGTGTGAGTCCTGTAGCTGGCCTGCCCTCCATCGCAGTTGGCCTGAACTTTGGATTAACCCTGGTCTAGCGCGACCTCAAGTAACCCCTTAACTCTAATGGCTTCTAAGCCCTATTTTTGGTTTATGCTTTAAAAATTCATAACTCCAGTTCTGCTTATTGGATTTTTGTCGTTTTGATCTTGTTTTACTCATAAAAAATATCTATATTTCTAACCCTGTGTGGAGTATTATTGTGGTGTTTTCATTTTGTTACTGTGTGTGTATGTGTTGCACAAATACTTTACACATTGCTGCTTTAGTTAAACCTGACTGCTCTGTGCCAAGCTAACAGAGGGTGAGCACAGGTTATCGTTTAGTATCTAGCTTACCCTGACTAGGATTGGGGTCTCTACTTGGACAGGGTGCATACCTATGCCAACTAGAGACCCAGGTGGGGGGGCGTGGCTTGGACCACGATCATGGCGGCCGCATAGTTGCGGAGCTCCGTCTAGGCCTGAAGATAATCCTGCCGGGAACCGAGAGGGGCGTCCCCACGGCCCCCGTAAGCGGAAGGCGAGTGTACGGGCTAGTCCCTACGGTCAAGTGGACCTGGGGCCGAGGCCTGAAGGCGTCGCCGGTACAGCACTAACGATAGTGCAACTGCGGAGCGAACCCCTGGACCGGGACTGCGGAGGTCGAGCCGGCGCTGCTGGGGGGCTGCGGCTTTGAATGGGGGCCCGGCGGCAGACAGGAGCGACAGCAGCTGCCCAAAATATTAAAAAACAAGAGGCGGTGACAGAGGCAGACCGCCCGCGGTGCGAGCATTGGTCCGGCGGGGCCTTTGCGATACAGGGAGGATAACGGAGGCCCGGACCGGCAGCGAGAAGAGATCGGCGGGGGTCCCCTTTCCCTGTGGACCTCCGGCGGCAGCTGGGAGGAAGGCTGAGGCGGAGCGAGGCTCGACCTGGAGTGGAGTGCGATGGTCTTCCTGGGGGGAGGAGGAACAAAGCCGGAATATTGGAGGTGAGCACAGCGAGCAAGATGGCCGGCAGTGCGGTGACGCAGCACGGTGAGGCCTAATTTAGGAGCGGCAGACAGGTTGGGACAGGAGAGGGTCCCCGGGTGCCGCATTGAGGGGACTGGCGAGAGTCCCCATAAGTACACTGGTGGGGCAGATTTGAGACATTTGCTGCTGGACTGATCTGGAAAGACCACAGGATGGCCAGTTGTGGCCAGTGACCACTGAGAGACCCCGTGAGAAGGAATAGTTTTTGTGGGGTGAGAGCTGGCCTGCCTGCAGGGCAGGAGCAAACAGAGAACAATCGGGCAGGCAGATCCCTCACTCGGGGGCAAATATTGAATCAGTGGGGGCGGAGTAGGGTGGAATGAGACCTGGGGTGGTGTGGCCCGCAAGGCTTGCCGGATACGTGCTATCTGCCGGACAACTGCAATAGGGGCGGAGGGCCCTACAGGAGCTTGGATTCCGGGGGCACCGGGAGGCAGTGACAGAATCCCCTGCAGGGGTTTTGGACTGGGAGCTGGGGCCCTGCTCACCGAGAAGGAACCTAAGAAGGGACACCATAGGAGTTACGAATCGGAGTTCCGGCGGGCTTTGGGACTTCGAGTGAGGCCAGACGGACGGAGGGGCTGCCTGTTCCCTGGCCGACTCCCACAGGAGTAAAATGGGGCGGCCGAAAAATAAAACGGGCAACACCCGGCCCAACACCCAGGAATCATCCCCACAGCATAGTGGGCAAGACACTGGGGACACAACTAACAAAGATCTCTCACTGCACCTCCACTTGGACAAGATCCTGCAGGCTATCTCCGATACCAAAACATAAGCTGGCAGATAGGGTAACGGAGGTAGAAAACTCTCTCACAGAGCTAGTGCCGGGGCAGAAACAAGGATCAGCGCGGCTAGATGATCTTACGGCCAGAGTGATGGAGCTTGAATGGAGGGCAGAAGATGCTGAAGGGAGAAATTGGCGCAACAATGTCCGAGTGGTGGGGATCCCGGAGAACACGGAAGGGACGGACATGCTGACATTCCTGGAAACATGGCTCAAGGAGGTGTTGCCGGCTGGCACACTATCTCAATTCTTTGCCCTGGAGAGGGCTCACAGAGTTCCGGGGAGGCACCCACACCCGGTGGTAGCCAAGCTTCTGCATTATAGAGACAGGGATGCCATACTGCAGCAGTCCAGTTTCACACGGCCCCTACACAATGGGCAACAGTAAAGTGTCAATGTACCCAGACTTTACCGCCAAAGTGCAGGCGCAGAGAGCCTCCTTCATAGCGGCTAAGAAAGCTCTTTGAGAGTAACCCTGGGCGGAGTTCGCAGAGTTGCGCCACGCGAAACTCCGCGAAGTGGAAAAAAAACCTCCGCCGCGCTACGCGGAGCTCCGCAAGCGGCGGAGTGCGATAGAAAAATGCAGTTTGCAGTGATTTTCAGTGCTGGATGCTTGTCCGCACTGTGCAATCATCGCGAACGGCACCATGCACAGCGCAAGCGGGTGCTGCTTTCCTTTCTGCCGCTCGAGTAGATTTTTACTCGAGCGGCAGCTTTCTCAACGCAAACGGGCAGTTTCTCAACGCGAGCGATCGCGAGCATAAGCGACCACTCGCAATGAGAAACCTGACCTCCCCCGCGTTGAGAAATCTCGCCGGGAGGTTTATTTTCCACGCTCGCGCTCGCCAACTTGATGTTGACGATCGCAAACGAGGAAAAATCTCGCCGGGAGGTGGATTTTCCTCGCTCGCGCTCATCAACTTGGCGTTGACAAACGCGAGCCAGGAAAAAAACTCTGCTACGCTACGCGGGGCGGAGTTTTTCGGATCTCCACGAGCTTCGCGTAACGCGGAGTTCTGAAAACTCCGCAAACTCGCCGCCCAGGCCTATTCGAGAGGCGGGGCTTCAATATTCATTACTGTTTCCAGAGAAGCTCCGGATTGTGCTAGATGGCACCACGCATTTCTGCGACACCCCAGAAGAAGCCTGGACATGGCTGGAGGCCTATGGAATGGGAGCGCCATTGCCCAGATCGCAGTCAGGCTTGAAGGGGGAGAAACGAGGTGACAGGATTCGACAACGCCGTGTCAGGATCCATCAGACTGCCCACCACCTTCCGCACTCCTGCAGTAGTGGGGGAACTATTCAGGGTGAACCCCAGGGCGCTAGGTGCATTTCACTCACACTTACCTAGGAAGACTGCCTGTCGGGTGGGGCTCCTAGCAGGTTCTCAACACATGCCCCTCGCCCTCGGCTCGTCCCCTCTTTTACTCCCCGTCTTCCCTGAGGAAGAAAAGCTGACTTATATTTATTTAATTCTCTGCTCCAGTATGTAGTGGTGTTTTCCTTATCTTTGTTTCCAGGCCACGCCAGAGCTCGACTCAGCAACCTCCATGACTCAGCAACCTCCATGACTTAGCAGCCTCCGTGACTTAGCAGCCTCCGTGACTCATCAGCCTGGCAAAAGGTATTTAACTCTCACCCAGGCTCATCTTCAGTGCTTCGCATTGAGTTTCCTGTTGAAGATCCTCTGGCGTGACGGCTCTTCTCTGCAGGTGCTGGTCGGACGAGTCCTGTTCCATCCTTGCTGCTGCTACTCGCAGATAAGTCTAAATCCTTTTTGGGCTACATTTAACTCTTGTGCTCAGTGGAATTCCATTGTTTTGACTCTCGGCTCATTTCTGGTTATCGGGGAGATCTGGGGTAACTGCGCACGAAACTCTTCGCCGCCAGAGACTTCCTGACTTCGTTTCCTATATCACAGTTCCCACCTTGTTCCCACTCAGCTTACTTTACGCTACTTGCCTGGATTTTGGTCATTTCCTCTTCATATCATTTATGTAATTCGTGCATAGTCCTTGTTGATAGAAGTGTATATTATTATTGCAATGTTTATTGTTATCCTGTTACATCTCTGTTTTTTCTCGCTGAAAGAAGGTCTTGGTAACGCTCTCAAGCCTTGGACATACTTCAGCTGAAAGATACAGATTATGTCTTATCTCATTGAAATAAGAATGTATGGTGTGCTTATGTATAATCTTCATTGGCACAATATTGTGTGAGTGTGTATTTATCTTTGGCGCAATATTGTGTGAGTGTGTATTTATCTTTGGCGCCATATGGTATGAGTGCAGTTGTGATTTATTCTAATCATTCTTTTATCGTGACCCAATGCAGAAGTTTATGCATGATATATGTCACTGATTATTTGTGTTCTTATTGATGTCTTTTACTACTGGTGCAGGAGCTGGTCTCCATACTCATTCCTAGCTTTAGGACAGATGTCCCAGATTGTTTTGTGACCCAGAGTTTGCTTCTCCACCAGCACGAATGCGCACCAGTTGTTTCTTTCTTTATTTTAGCTTTTTGTTTTAACTAATTATTTTAGTTTATTGTTTGTTCCCAAACCCCCTTCCCTTGAGATTATCGGATGAGCACTGGTGTCTCTGGTTCAGTGTTCGTCGGATGATTTCTGGGGATTGTTGGGGTCCAGCTGCCTCTGTGTGTCCAGCAGAGAGAAGAACGCGTTCCAACGTTCATCTTCCCAGATTGGTTCCTGATAGAATGCAAAGCCCCTAAAATAAAATAAAAAAAGACATTTTTGTTTTCTTGTCCCGCCCAGGCAGCATGGCGTCCGGTTCTTTTGACGTTTCTGCTCTTAACGACACCTTGAGGGATCTTCAACGACAGGTAGAGTTGGCGCGAGTGGAGAACCAAACCTTGCGGTCACATGTAATAGGGATGTCCCAAAGGTTAGATCGAGTACAGAATGGGGGATCTGACTCTGGAGCTTGCCTTCCTACAGGTGGAACTTATACCTCTCACTTACAGGCATGTCAACAAATAGCGATTCCTTTGGCACCCCTTGAGCGCTATCAAGGGGATCCTCAGAAATTACATGTTTTTCTTACACAATGTAAATTACATTTTTTATGTAAACCAGCTGCGTTTCCAACACCCGAGTCTAGAGTAGCCTTCATTCTCTCATATCTATCTGGGGATGCGGCAGCCTGGTCCACAACCCTTGTGGCCAATGATGATCCTGTGTTATATTCCTTTGAGCAGGATCTCAGGCGCATTTTCGACCGACGAACCTCCACACAGACAGTAGACAACGAACTACTGGATCTACGCCAAGGGAATAGAGATCTCCTTGCTTACCTCCCCAATTTAACGGACTGGTGGTAGAGGCCCACTGGCCGGAACACAAAAGAGCATCATTATTCTACAGAGGATTGCGTGACGAACTCAAAGATATGCTGGCTCAGGTGGTCGACCGCCCTCGAGACTGGGATACGCTCATAAACCTGTTTCTTCAATTAGACCATTGGTTGGCGGAACGACGAGGGGAGAAGAAACGTGCCGAGAACAGAGTACCCCCACCTTTGCCCCGTACTGATTCCCGACTATTCTGCAATGCAATAATGGATAACGGAGAACCCATGCAGATCGGGTCAGTTCGACCTCCCCTTTCCAAAACCGAAAAGGAGAAAAGACGGCGCGACAACCTTTGTCTGTATTGTGGCCTAAGTGGTCACTTTGTGAAAGACTGCACCAAGAAACCTAAGAAAGATTGGAGAACACCAAACTTCCGAAAGGGTACTGTGGCCAACACCAACCAGATTGCCACCACCCATGTCACTTTGAATATTTCCTTATCTGGTCCCAATTTTCACCTCCAGAGGGATTTGCTCGCACTCACCGAATTCCTGTGACAAGAAAAAACATCATCGAACAAGTCTGTGCTGTTGACGGTTCCCCGTTATCCTCTGGGCCCCTTTCTCATAGCACTATCTCCCTGATCATGGAAACACTCACAGGGCATAAAGAACAGTGCCAACTGGATTTAATAGATGCCCCCCAGTACGGTGTTATATTAGGCATCCCATGGCTGGTAAAACATAACCCCACCATAGACTGGTGTAAGCAAACTGTCACCTTTCTGTCCGAGTACTGCTCTAAGTTTTGTATAGGGGAGAGGAGTTGGCCTAACGGCTAGGGCGGTCGACCTCGAGTCTGGGGAACTGGGTTCGAGTCTCGGCAATGACGCTGAACATCCTGTGATTCTGGGCAAATCACTTAATCTCCCCGCGCCTAACAAAAAATAAAATAAAAAATGAATGTGTCCTCGTGTAACGCAACTGGTGCTATGTAAAGCGCTCTGATACCCGAATCGGGTCAAGTTCGCGCTATATGGGGGCATGGCTTGCCGTGCTGCGGAATGGCCGCTCTGTGAGCGAGCTCCTCCGGCCGAGACATTATCCTTCACTAATCCGCACATCTAAAGGAGACGAAATCCTGCTTTTCTCGCTTCCTTGGAAGCGGGACACCCGCGGCAACAAGCGGTGTGATTATTCGCCGCCTGCGCTGCCTGGTTGTCGAGCTATGTGCCCCGGAGTGTTGTGCGCGGTGGAGAGGAAGGAACTGGCGGAGGCGTGACGCGGCGGCCGTGGCTAATTGAGACCGGAGCTCCGCTGCGGGCCTGTGCGGTGCTGGCTGCAGATCTTGAGAAGCCGCAATACATCCCAACGAGAGTGCGGGATGAGACCTGACACCATTGAATTAATGCCGTAAGTGGAGATAAGGACAGCGGCCATGACGCGGAGTGTCTGACGGGACTCCGTGCGACCTGAGGACGCCATTTTAGGATCGGAGGCAGAGAGTGCACCCGGGCCGCCGGAGTGGCGGGGTGTGCCGATCTTGGATGCACGGACGATCCAGTGAGGCAGGTGTGGGACGCTGCGCAGTTCTGAGGGCAAACAGCGGAATTGGTGGTTTTGAAGCCCATTGGAAGGTGAGGACGCCATCGTGAGCGGGTGCTGTTCTTTTCACCCTGGCGAGCACGTTCACTTTAATAAACCGGCTGGTGAGCTGCGGATCGTGGCAGGCCTTTAGCGGACCGTTGTCCTTGCTACGCTGGGGTGCTTTGGACTGCTGAGGCCGGAATACTTGTTCCCAAAGTGTACGCCTGTGCTTACGACATGTTGGATCTGCGTGCACGCACGTAAAGGACAGTGAGAGACGGTTAATGGCACCGTGAGGAGGGGCGGGCTGCGGAGGTCACTTCTGCCTGATTTGCTTGCTGCATGCCTTTGAAACGCTGCTGTCGGTAACATATCGAGTAAAGTGTGGTGGCTGCTGATTCCCCCTCCCCCGCCAAACCACAAGTAGGGGACGGAGAAGGTGTCAGTGGTACATGGGCAGCTGCTATACACAAGTTGTCTACGGTCAACCAGCAACGGCCGTGAATTGTGTGTTGGGAACGAAGCGCCATCGGCAGGGAAGGCATCGCTAAGCCTATAAGTCGTTGTGGAGGTGCACCCACTGCAGGTGAATCATGGGCAAACAAGATGCCAAGCAGCCCAAAATTAGTTTTGATCAGAGAAGAGCGACTAGACAGATGGAATCGGATCCAGAATCTGCCACAGGAGGGTCTGCTGAAGGACCGTTGGGTGATCAGGGAGAGGACATCCGCACGCTTATGCTCGAAATGCGGTCCAGCCTTCGCACAATCGACGCGAAATTGGACACGCTAACCACCCAAATGGAATCTGTGAAGACCCAGGTCGGGGTTCATGAACATAGATTAGACGTGCTTGAAAATAAACAGTCCGACTGTTATGAGTTTCAGGTGGAAACAAAAGATCAACTGCTGCAAATGGATAGGTTGTTGGGTGTGATCCGAGCCAAAAATGAAGATTTGGAGGCGAGATCGCGCCGCAACAATCTACGCATCATGGGAATTCCGGAAACGACGGCGATCACCAAAATGGAGGTGTATGTGGCGGATTTGCTGCGGGACCTGTTTGCCACGCACCATTCACCGGTCTTTGCGGTGGAAAGGGCCCATCGTGCTTTGGGACCCAAGCCTCCGGTGGGGGCTCGTCCGTGGCCCATCCTGGCAAGAATATTGAATTATCAAGACCGGGATGTGGTACTGCGCCAGGCGCGTACAATGGGGAAAATAACACATCAGGGAAATCAGGTTGCCTTCTACCCGGACTTCACCCCGGCGGTGCAGGCAGCAAGGTGTGAATTCCTGCCGGCAAAGCGGATCCTATTGCAGGCGCAAATCCCATACTCACTACTATATCCTGCTAAACTTAAAGTGTCCCATGACGGCTCCGCCCACTTCTTTACAGACGCCAAGTACGCTCTAAAATTTGGGAAACACGTGGGTGGTAAGCGGACCAAGACTAGTCCTAGAACGGAAGAAGCGCCTGAACACCAGCTAAGTGACAATGACTGAAAAGCGAGATACTGTATTTTTTTTTTTCTTTCTTTTTCCTATGCATAATGTTCATCACACCTCTTGAATAGCATTTTGGATTCGGGTGGGGGAGTGTATTTGTGTTTTGTGTTGGCTCAAAATGTTATCCTTTTGAATTGGTAACTTTTGTCGACTGCTGATTGTAATTGTCAGCTTGGTCAGTTCTTACATGTAGATACGCACTGGGGGTGTGCAGGGATATATATTGTCCCGGGGAACAATTACCTTATTCTTTAAAAACATTATCCTGGTTGCTGCGGTCGTGGGAGTGTGGCATGTGCTTGGAATTGCAGGATGGGAGGTGGTGACATGGATCTTTGACCAGAAGCCGCACAATTATTATTTTGTCATGTAGCAGGTTTGTCTCCTTGCAGTTTCTTGGCCACCCTGCTAAGGTAGGGTAGTAGGCCGGTAATCATTCATCCCCATGGGAGTTTTCCCGAAACTATGCTGTTTTATGTTTTATTGTTGGGGGGGTATTCTTCAACCTGATTGGGGGGTTGGTGTGGGTGAGGGAGGCGGGCTGGGTATGTTATGCCTTTGGAGGAAGCACACAGTGAGACTTGAGATAATCACATGTCGAACGAGACACAGCGATGACATACATTTGACCTTCGTGTGCAACACGAGACCAGGGTAAACTGCTTGACATGGAACATAAGGGGACTAAATGACAGTAGGAAATCCAGGTTGGTACATGCGTACCTAACAAGACACAATATTGATTTATGCATGCTACAGGAAACTCACTTACATGCCCAGACCTCTTCGAAAATTAAACATAAGCGATGGGGATCCACATACACATCGGTATATTCAAATTACTCCCGTGGGGTGGCAGTGTTGGTGAAACGAGGCCTCAACTGGAGAGAGAGAGAGGTACATACAGATTCTGACGGACGATACATTATTTTGCTGGGCTCACTGGGAGGTGTTTTATTAACCTTGGTAGCGGTGTATGGACCTAATACAGACTCCCCTAGTTTTTTCCAAGATGTATGGGCTAAAGTCAAGGCGACTGGGTGCACCACGATTTTATGGGGGGGGGACTTCAACGCCAATTTAAATGACAACTTGGATAGACAGGGCACGGCGAGGACACATCATCCCGCTGCCGGCAAAGTAGTGAATGCTTTATTAGACGATGGGGACATGGTTGACGTTTGGCGCCTACGCAACCCACTGACTAGGGAGGGTACTTGCTTCTCTGAACATCATAGAGCCTGGTCTCGCCTGGATTATTGGCTGACGACGAGAGATGTGGCCAGCTGGGTAGTGGAGGTGATGCACCTGCCGAGAATGCTATCGGATCACTCCCCGTGCCTCTTGACAATCCCACTTCCTGACGCCATGCAGAGGGCGTTTTCCTGGAGGTTGCCTCCACATGCGTTATTAGATGAGGCATTTACGGAGGAAATCCGTACTGATATGACTGATTACTTCGCACTTAATACAGGTTCCGTTGACACCGAGGCCTCGTGGGAGGCGTTCAAAGTGGTAATCAGGGGACAATGTATTTCTAGACAAGCGGGCGTCCTTAAAGCCATTAGACTCACATTACGTAACATCGAGACTCAAATAAAAGACCTGGAGACGCACATATATTCTGAGGACGAGCCTGCTCTCTTGGCTGAGTTGAAGGCCAAATTGTTAGAGTATGACGAAGAGGCGCAAAGAGAAGTGAAATTTCTCGGGAAGTATGCAGAGGCGCGTAGATATGGTGGAGGCGATAGAACGGGATGGACGCTTGCTGGCATGCTTCGGAATCCGCGGTCTACTGCTTACATTCCCGAACTAATTGATAAGGGGGGTGGCACTGTCAGGGGTCCGGTGGCTGTAACTAATGAGTTCTCGTCCTTTTACGCCCACTTGTACACAGCTACACAAACTGAATGCCCGGAGGGCATGCAGGCATTTTTAGATTCGTTGGCACTAGTTTGGTTTAATGACCGGCACAGGGAGTATATGCACCTACAATTTACGGTGGAGGACGTGGCTAAAGTTATTAAAAGCATGCCATTGGATAAAGCCCCTGGATCGGACGGTCTGAAGACCGCCTTCTATAAAGCCTACGCGGAGGAGCTCGCGCCCAAACTTTTGGCGGTATATGAGGAAGCCCATGAAACAGGTATACTACCACAAACTATGCGGGAAGCTATAATTATAACCCTGCTAAAGCCGGGTAAATCGGAAACTGACTTAGATTCATATAGACCACTGTCGCTTATTAATGTGGATGTTAAAATACTGGCAAAATTAATAGCCCTGCCAGATCAATCGGGCTTCATACCCGGGAGGTCTACCTCTCATAACCTGAGAACAGTTTTTTCGGTCCTACATTATTTACACCAAGGTGTGCAGGCGGCGGCAGTGTTCTTGGACGCGACAAAGGCCTTTGACTCGCTTGAGTGGCCCTATTTGTTTAGGATTTTGGAGCGGATGGGTTTTGGCCCCCTTCTTATCAGATGGATCAGATTGTTATATACTGAACCGACGGCTAGGGTACGAGTGAATGGCCTTTTGTCTGACCCGTTTCAGATTACGCGGGGCACGCAGCAGGGGTGCCCGTTGTCCCCCCCTGTTGTTTGCCATTGCGATGGAGCCGTTAGCTGCACGTATTAGACAACACCACACAGACAAAGGGATAGGGTTTAGTGCTCAGAGTCTCCTGATATCACTTTACGCAGATGATGTCACCTTGTACATTCTGGACCCTGCACGAAACCTGGACACAGTATTAAGAGAGTTCACCAAATTTGGTGGTCTTTCAGGCGTATCTATAAATTGGGCTAAATCGGTGATGTTTCCCCTAACAGATAACACCAAGGCGGTGGCTTCTGAGTTCCCGTTACAATGGGAAGATGAGAAAGTGAAGTATTTGGGAATTTGGATAAGCCGAGATCTACAGGAAGTGTGGAACCTAAATTATGGTAGAGCCATTGATTGGTTGGAGGAGAAGGTGGCTATATGGGCTAAACTTCCACTGTCATTAGCAGGAAAGATCGCGCTAGCAAAAATGATTGTTCTGCCTAAATTTTTGTATCTCTTTGTAAATCTGCCAATCATACTCACCCAATCCTTCTTTAGAACATTGCGCTCTTTGTTAATATCTTTGGTCGGGAGGTCAGGCCCGGGTGTCGTGGGAGCTGTTGTCTTTGCCGCTTAAGCAGGGTGGATTGGGTGCACCCAATATGAAGTTATATGCACTCTGCGCACAGGCACTATTCCTGCATTATTGGGTCCACCCAACGCCCTTTCAGCCGCACGTGGCTGTGGAGACAGCTGCGGTGGCGCCGGTACCTCTACAGGTGGCGGTATACCAGACATATAAACGACCTACAGATGGCATTGACACCTCTGAAGCTTTGAGATGGGCTTGGGATGGGTTACGAAGACGGGCGGGAGCCCAGATATTATATGCTCCTTCCATCCCCCTAGCACAGAATCCAATGTTACCTAACATCAGGGATGAGATAAACAAAAAGATAGCGCAGACGATGTCCCTTCATACATTTGCAGATCTCTACCCGGGGGGTATGTTTAGAGAACCTCAGATGGCGGAGGAGGGAAAGAGGGTATCTTTCGGGGAGACATTTCTATACCACAAAATACGGGCTGCCTGTCGCAAATTGCACGCCGACTTCCCGTCCCAACCATCCCCTTTGAATGCTCTGGAAAATCTGCTTCGTACTCCATCGCCGCGTAGACTTATCACCAGACTTTACGCACATGTGCATGCCGACGCCCCCGTGACGACACCTAGTGCTTGGCATAAGTGGAGCGCAGAGCTATCGCCACCCCTGACTGAAGAACCAGTGGACATAATGTTGCGCTCAATTAACTGAGTTATCCCCTAATTACAAGCTTCGCCTGATCCACTTCAAATTCCTACATAGATATTACAGAATGCCCACTAGCTTACACCGAATGGGGCTCAAAGACAATGACTGCTGCTGGCGCTGTGGGATGGCCTCTGCCTCTTTTCTCCATGAACTAACAGCGAGGAATAGAGAGGAAGGAGCGTGCATATGGAGAGCAGCACGAGGAGAAACCCCTGACGAAGAGCCCAAGGAGGCTCGAAATGCATTGGGTACCTAAAATGATGTGCCTACTTCATATCGTATTTATCTGCACATACCGTTGTAAAAAGTCTGGAGTGACATGCAGCTGGTATAAGAAGTGTTTAAATAAAGACTGCAGATGCAATTAGACTGTCTCCGGCGTGATGAAAGAAAATAAGTATATGGAGCAACAAGGAATGGAATACATATTGGTTACATTGATTTACTGCGGAGTACCTGGACGAAATGGACATTATTGGGGAGTAGATCCCACTTTTCGCAGTGCGACAGTGTGGGGCATGAGAGGATTGCCCCTTTCATTGAATTCTTTTCTCCACATGGCATGGGAGTGTCCGGCCATTGCTGATTATTGGTCTCAAATTTTTGCGTCTATAAATCAGATCCTGGGTATGATGATGTCCACATCCCCATTAGTGGGACTGTTAGGATATGTCAAAGACACGCATATTAAAAAACGCAAATTGCATGCACTGTTGCTACTATTCGCCAAACGCCAAATAGCAGTTCACTGGGGGAGGAAGAGGAAACCTACAATCACGGAATGGATCAGGGAGGTTACTTATGGCCATGTTCAGCTGGCCACTTTCTGGGAACTAATGCCACCCACTTCTAGACCCCGAGAGATATGGGAACCATTCATTACCTGGGTTCAGGAGAGGACGAGTGGTCCTGGAAATGATGTGGTAAATGTGGCTTGCACTGGGGATGTGTAATTTCAATAATGTGGAGCTTTGCTATGTGTTTAGGTTGGGTACTACGGGAGGGTCATTGTGAACCACTGTCAGATTTACGCACCATTGCATCTAAATGTTTACATTTACATGACTATTGGCCCTGTGCTTGTGGGGCACATCGCTGTGTTCGATACAGGATGATATAGGCGGCAGTTGTATGATTTGTAATGTCATATATTTGGCAACCATGCACCAAGTTGGTTTGTTGTTGTATGAGATATGTATTGTATCGATTTTGAAATACCAATAAACAAATTTAACAAGTTCGCGCTATATAAAACTCCGTAAAATAAAAAAAATAAAAAAAATAAAAAAATAGGTCATGTTTCTGCACCCCGTACCACCACCTCTTTATCATCTCAAAAGCAAGTAATCGCCACAACCCTTACTGGTCTGCCAAAGGAATATCAAGACTTTGCCGATGTTTTCGATTAACAAAAAGCAGAAACTCTTCCCCCTCATCGGGAATTTGACTGTCAAATCGATCTAGAACAAAGGGCGCGGGTTCCTTGTAGCCGTATTTACACCTTAACGGAAAAGGAGAACGACTTCTTAAAAATATACCTAGACAAATATCTGGCTAATGGATTTATCCACCATTCTAAATCACCGGCCTCCTCTCCCCTTTTCTTCGTCCCTAAGAAGGAAGGGGACCTCCGTACTTGCATCAACTATCGAGCCTTAAACCAGGTGACCATTAACCCCTTCGATACGTCGGACGCGCAGAGCCGTCCGACTGCATCAGCGTGCTCATGTGCGTCCGATGGCTCCGCGCGTCCGACGCCATGGCACAGGAATCCCTCTGGTGCGGGCACCAGAGGGATTCCCTTTACCCCCAAGTGCCTCGGGAGCTGGGGAAGAGCTTCCCCAGCTCCCGAGGCCCCCTGGTTTCCCTGAAATGACGATCAGCGCACACGTCGTGCTGACGTCATTTCAGTGAAACGAAACTGAAATGAGCCAAGAGGCTCATTTCAGTTTCCTTTCTACGTGCTCAGGGGGCTATCTCAGCCCCCTGAGCACGTAGAAAGTCAGGAGAGGGATCGTTGGAAAGGGAGAATCTCCCTTCCAATGGTACCCCTCCCTAGTGGATCCCTGCTTGGGGATTGCCCCAGGAGGGTGATCCCCAAGCAGGGATCCACCCACTAGGCACCAGGGAGGGGGGAGCGGCCCCTTGAGCAAGGGCCTTTGCTCCCCCATATTAATTTTGGCAAATTTAGTCTTTCTGCCCCCTGGGGGCAGATGGGGCAGTAGCCCCCAATCTTCCCCCGGGGGCAGAAAGCCCACTAGATACCAGGGATTCTTGTTCACATTTTAATTAGGGGTGGGGCTGCCCAATATGGGCATGCCAATGCCCCCACCCCCTGGCCGCAAAATCACAGTCTTTCTTCCCCCTGGGGCAGAAAGCCCACTAGATACCAGGGATTTTAAAAATTATAATTAGGTGGGGCTGCCCAATATGGGCATGCCAATGCCCCCACCCCCAGCCGAAGGTACAGTCTTTCTTTCCCCGGGGGCAGAAAGCCCACTAGATACCAGGGATTTAAAATTAATTATAATTAGGGGTGGGGGCTGCCCAATATGGGCATGCCAACGCCCCTGCCCCCCGCCACTAAAGGTACAGTCTTTCTGCCTCCCCTGGGTGGCAGATCGGGACAGCATCCCCCAATCTGCACCCCCCGGGGGGGCAGAAAGCCCACTAGACACCAGTTTTTTTTCCCCCGATGAATTTAGGGGTGGAGGGTTGCCCAAGATGGGCATGCCAATGCCCCCACCCCTCCCCCACAGAATTCCAGTCTTTCTGCCCCCTGGGGACAGAAAGCACCCTAGATGCCAGGGATTACTTTTTTATAGGTCCGGGGTGGGGGCTGCCCAGAATTGGCATGCAAATGACCCCACCCTATCCCCCAAAGAAAACGAAGACTTTCTGCCCCCCAGAAGGCAGATGGGGGCAATAGCTCCTGATCTGCCCCCCGGAGGGGGCAGAAAGCCCACTAAGCACCAGGGATTTTTTTTTTATATAGGTAGGGGTGGGGGCTGGCCAGAATGGGCATGTCAATGCCCCCACCCAAAAAACAAATGCTACAGTCTTTCTGCACCACCCTGGGAGGCAGATGGGGCAATAGCACCTTATCTGCACCCCGGGGCAGAAAGCCCACTAGCCACCAGGGATTTTTTTCTCCAAAGTTCGAGTGTGGAGCTGCCAAGAATGGACATGCCAATGCCACCACCCACCCCAAAAAGATGCCACAGTCTTTCTGCTCACTCCCGAGGAGGCAGATGGGGGCAGTAGCCCCTGATCTGCCCGGAGGGCAGAAAGCCCACTATGCGCCAGCGATTATGCTGGCATTTTTATACGCAGGGGTGGGGGCTGACCAGAATGGGCATCCACAATGCCCCCGACCCCCCAAAAGAATAGCCACAGTCTTTCTGCCCCCTCGGGGGGCATATCTGGGGCAATAGCCCCTGATTTCCCCCTCCCCAGGGCGGCAGAAAGCCCACTAGGCAGTGACTTTTTTTTCGGAATGTGCCTACCTGTGGATTTTGGGTTCTAGCGCAGCCGGCACCTAGGGAAACATAGCAAACCTATATCTTTTTGAAAACTAGACACTGAGGGGAATCCAGGATGGGGTGACTTGTGTGGCTCTCACTAGGTTCTGTTACCCAGAATCCCTTGCAAACCTCGAACTTAGTTAAAAAAAACACATTTTCCTCACATTTCTGTGATGGAAAGTTCTGGGATCTGCATGGATCCACAAACTTCCACCCACCACGCATTCCCCAAAGTCTTCCAGAGAAAAATGGTACCTCACTTGTGTGGGTAGGCCTAGTGCCCGCGACAGGAAACGGCCCAAAACGCAACGTGGACACACCACATTTTTACAGTGAAAACTGACCCTTTTTTTGCAAAGTGCCTAGCTGTAGATTTTGAACCCTAGGTCTGCCGGCACCTAGGGAAACCTAGCAAACCTATACATTTTTGAAAACTAGACACCCAGGGGAATCCAGCATGGGGTGACTTGTCTGGCTCCCACCAGGTTCTACCCAGAATCCCTTGCAAACCTCAAACATTTGTCAAACAAAACACATTTTCCTCACATTTATGTGGTGGAAAGTTCTGGAATCTGCGTGGGATCCACAAACTTCCACCCACCCCGCATTCTCCAAAGTCTCCCGATGAAAATGGTACCTCACTTGTGTGGGTAGGCCTAGTGCACGCGACAGGAAACAGCTCAAAACGCAACATGGACACACCACATTTTCACAGTGAAAACGGACCCTTTTTTGCAAAGTGCCTAGCTGTAGATTTTGAACCCTAGCTCTGCCGGCACCTAGGGAAACGTAGCAAACCTATACATTTTTGAAAACTAGACACCCAGGGAAATCCAGGATGGGGTGACTTGACTGGCTCTCACCAGGTTCTGTTACCCAGAATCCATTGCAAACCTCAAAATTTGTCAAGAAAAACACATTTTCCTCACATTTCTGTGGTGGAAAGTTCTAGAATCTGCGTAGATCCACAAAATTCCACCCACCCCGTGTTCCCCAAAGTCTTCTGAGAATAATGGTACCTCACTTGTGTGGGTGGGCCTAGTGCCCGCGACAGGCAACGGCCCAAAACGCTATTGATGCGACACAACACATTACCTATCACAGTGAAACTGACCTGGTTTTGCAAAGTGATCCTAGCTGTAGATTTTGGACCCTGGGCTCTGCCGGCATCATAGGGAAACCTAGCAAACCTACACATTTCTGAAAACTAGACACCCTGGGGAGTCCAGCGATGGTGTGACTTGCCTGGGTCTCACCAACATTTCTGTTATCCGAGAATCCCTTGCAAACCTCAAAATTTAGTTTAAAAAATCACATTTTCCTCACATTTCTGTGGTGGGAAAGTTCTGGAATCTGTGTGGATCCACAAATTTCCATCCAGCCCAGCATTCCCCAAGGTCTTCCGAGAAAAATGGTACCTCACTTGCATGGGTGGATCAAGTACCCACGACAGGCAAGGGCCCAAAACCTATTGAGGCGACTTCAAAATTACCTATCACAAAACAACCTGGTTTTGCAAGGGGGTTCCATGAGTTTTGGCCTCGAGCTCGGCGGCCACCTAGGGAAACCTACCAAACCCACACATTTCTGAAAACTAGACACCCGGGGTAGTCCAGCAAGGTATGGCTTGCGCGGGTCCCCCAACATTTCCCTACCCAGAATCCCCTGCAAACCGCAAATTTTGTTGAATAAATCAATGTTTTCTCACATTTCTGTGTGGGAAAGTTGTCGGATCACCGGGCTGACACAAATTTCCTACCACCTAGCGTTCCCCCAGGTCTCCCGATAAAAATGGTACCTCACTTGTGTGGGTAGGCATAGTGGCTGCAACAGGAAATGGCCCAAATCGTACTGTGGAGACTTCAAAATTACATATAACAAAACTACCTGGTTTTGGGGGGGGCACCTGGGGTTTTGGCCCCGGGCTCGCCGCCATCTAGGGAAACCTACCAAACCCACACATTTCTGAAAACTAGACACCCTGGGGAGTCCAATGAGGTATGGCTTGCGTGGATCCCCCAACGTTTCCCTACCCAGAATCCCCTGCAAACCTCAAAGTTAGCTGAAAAAAACACATTTTCCACATATCTTTGTGGCGGCACAAATGTCCTACCCCACAGCATTCTCCTTAGTGACCCGAGTAAAATGATGGCCGCCAAGCCCGGGACCAAAAACTCATGTGACCCCCCCTTGCAAAACTAGGTCATTTTCGGATACATAGGGGCATCTGAGTTTTGGGTCCAGAGTCTGCAGCCATCTAGAGAAACCTACCAAACCCACACATTTCTGAAAACTAGAGACCCGAGGGGAGTCCAGGGATGGTAGTGGCTTGCGTGGGTCCCACCAGACATTTTCTACCCAGAATCCCTTGCAAACCTCAAATTTTGATGAAAAATCACTTTTTCTCAAATTTCTGTGATGGATAAGTTCTGGAATCTATGTGGATCCACAAATTTCCTACCACCCAGCGTTCCCCCAGGTCTTCCCATAAAAATGGTACCTCACTCGCATGGGTGGGTCAAGTGCCCGCGACAGGCAAGGGCCCAAAACGTAACGAGGAGACATCAAAATGACTCTATCACGAAACAACCTGGTTTTGCAGAGGGTCACCTGGGATTTTGAGTCCTGGCTCAGCCGGCCATCTTGGAAAACCTACCAAACCCACACATTTCTGAAAACTAGACACCCAGGGGAGTCCAGCGAGGTATGGCTTGCGTGGATCCCCCAATGTTTTCCTACCCAGAATGCCCTGCAAACCTCATATTTAGCTGAAAAAAACATTTTTCACATATTTATGGGTGGAATCACCGTGCCGGCACAAATGTCCTACCCCACAGCGTTCCCCTCACTCTCCCGAGTAAAATGATACCTCACTTGTGTGGGTGGGGCAAGAGCCTGTGACTGGAAAGAGCCCAAAACATAGGGAATAAGGGTATAGCACAAAGAATTCTAAGCGCTACATTTTAAAAAAAAATACGTTTTTAGCCAATTCTGCATTGGACACCCACACAAGTGAGGTATCATTTTACTCGGGACACTAAGGAGAACGCTGTGGGGTAGGACATTTGTGCCGCCACGGTGATTCCACACAAAAATATGTGGAAAATGTGTTTTTTTCAGCTACATTTGAGGTTTGCAGGGGATTCTGGGTAGGGAAACGTTGGGGGATCCACGCAAGCCATACCTCATTGGACTCCCCAGGGTGTCTAGTTTTCAGAAATGTGTGGGTTTGGTAGGTTTCCCTAGATGGTGGCGAGCCCAGGGCCAAAACCCCAGGTGCCCTCCCCCCCAAAACCATGTAGTTTTGTTATAGGTAATTTTGAAGTCTCCACAGTACGATTTGGGCCATTTCCTGTTGCAGCCACTATGCCTACCCACACAAGTGAGGTACCATTTTTTATCGGGAGACCTGGGTGAACGCTGGGTGGTAGGAAATTTGTGTCACCCCGGTGATCCTACAAGTTTCCCACACAGAAATGTGAGAAAAAATAGATTTTTTCAACAAAATTTGAGGTTTGCAGGGGATTCTGGGTAGGGAAATGTTGGGGGACCCACGCAAGCCATACCTTGCTGGACTCCCCAGGGTGTCTAGTTTTCAGAAATGTGTGGGTTTGGTAGGTTTCCCTAGATGGCCGCCGAGCCCGGGGCCAAAAACTCATGGGACCCCCCCTTTCAAAACCAGGTTGTTTTGTGATAGGTAATTTTGAAGTCGCCTCAATAGGTTTTGGGCCGTTTCCTGTCGCGGGCACTATGCCTACCCACACAAGTGAGGTACCATTTTTCTCGGAAGACTTTGGGGAATGCGGGGTAGGTGGAATTTTGCTGGATCCACGCAGATTCCAGAACCTTTCCACCACAGAAATGTGAGGAAAATGTTTTTTTTTTTTACAAATTGAGGTTTGCAAGGGATTCTGGGTAACAGAACCTGGTGAGAGCCAGTCAAGTCACCCCATCCTGGATTCCCCTGGGTGTCTAGTTTTCAAAAATGTATACATTTGCTAGGTTTCCCTAGGTGCCGGCAGAGCTAGGGTTCAAAATCTACAGCTAGGCACTTTGCAAAAAAAGGGTCCGTTTTCACTGTGAAAATGTGGTGTGTCCACGTTGCGTTTTGGGCCATTTCCTGTCGCGGGCACTAGGCCTACCCACACATGTGCGGCACCATTTTTCTCGGAAGACTTAGGGGAACACGGGGTGGGTGGAATTTTGTGGATCCACGCAGATGCCAGAACTTTCCACCACAGAAATGTGAGGAAAATGTGGTTTTTGTTTACAAATGTTTAGGTTTGCAAGGGATTCTGGGTAACAGAACCTGGTGAGAGCCAGTCAAGTCACCCCATCCTGGATTTCCCTGGGTGTCTAGGTTTAAAAAATGTATAGGTTTGCTAGGTTTCCCTAGGTGCAGGCAGAGTTAGGGTTCAAAATCTACAGCTAGGCACTTTGCAAAAAAACGGTCACTTTTCACTGTGAAAATTTGGTGTGTCCACGTGTTTTGGGCCGTTTCCTGTCGCAGGCACTAGGCCTACCCACACAAGTGAGGTACCATTTTTCTCGGAAGACTTTGGGGAATGCGGGGTGGGTGGAATTTTGTGGATCCACGCAGATTCCATAACTTTCCACCACAGAAATGTGAGGAAAATGTGATTTATTGAACAAATTTTGAGGTTTGCAAGGGATTCTGGGTAACAGAACCTGGTGAGAGCCAGTCAAGTCACCCCATCCTGGATTCCCTGGGTGTCTAGTTTTCAAAAATGTATAGGTTTGCTAGGTTTCCCAGGTGCTGGCAGAGTTAGGGTTCAAAATCTAGAGCTAGGCACTTTGCAAAAAAAGGGTCCGTTTTCACTGTGAAAATGTTGTGTGTCCACGTTAGCGTTTTGGGCCGTTTCCTGTCGCGGGCACTAGGCCTGACCCACACAAGTGAGGTACCATTTTTCTCGATATACTTGGGGAATGCAGGGTGGGAGGAATTTTGTGGATTCTACGCAGATTCCAGAACTTTCCACACACAGAAATGTGAGAAAAATGTGGTTTTATTTTACAAATTTTTAGGTTTGCAAGGGATTTTGGATAGTAGAACCTGGTGAGACCCACGTCAAGTCACCCCATCCTGGACTCCCTGGGTGGCTAGTTTTCAAAAATGTATAGGTTTGCTAGGTTTCCCAGGTGGCCGGCAGAGCTAGGGTTCAAAATCTACAGCTAGGCACTTTACAAAAACAGGGTCAGTTTTACTGATAGGAATATAGAAGTGTGCTCACGTTGCGTTTTGGGCCGCTTGCCTGTCGCGGGCACTAGGCCTACCCATACAAGTGAGGTACCATTTTTCTCAGAAGACTTTGGGGAATGCGGGCTGGGTGGAATTTTGTGGATCCACACAGATTCCAGAACTTTCCACCACAGAAATGTGAGGAAAATGTGTTTTTGGACAAATGTTTGAGGTTTGCAAGGGATTCTCGGTAACAGAACCTGGTGAGAGCCAGTCAAGTCACCCCATCCTGGATTCCCATGGGTGTCTAGTTTTCAAAAATGTATATGTTTGCTAGGTTTCCCTAGGTGCCGGCAGAGTTAGGGTTCAAAATCTAGAGCTAGGCACTTTGCAAAAAAAGGGTCCGTTTTCACTGTGAAAATGTGGTGTGTCCACGTTGCGTTTTGGGCCGTTTCCTGATCGCGGGCCCTAGGCCTACCCACACAAGTGAGGTACCATTTTTCTCTGAAGACTTTGGGGAATGCGGGGTTGGTGGAATTTTGTGGATCCACGCAGATTCCAGAACTTTCCACCACAGAAATGTGAGGAAAATGTGTTTTGTTTGACAAATGTTGAGGTTTGCAAGGGATTCTGGGTAACAGAACCTGGTGAGAGCCAGTCAAGTTACCCCATCCTGGATTCCCCTGGGTGTCTAGTTTTCAAAAATGTATAGGTTTGCTAGGTTTCCCTAGGTGCCGGCAGAGCTAGGGTTCAAAACCTGCTAGGCACTTTGCAAAAAAAGGGTCCCTTTTCACTGTGAAAATGTGGTATGTCCACGTTGCGTTCTGGGCTGTTTCCTGTCGCGGGCACTAGGCCTACCCACAGAAGTGAGGTACCATGTTTCTCGGAAGACATTTGGGAAACGCCGAGTGGGTGGAATTTTGTGGATCTACGCAGATTCCAGAACTTTCCACCACAGAAATGTGAGGAAAATGTGTTTTTTTTTACAAATGTTTAGGTTTGCAAGGGATTCTGGGTAACAGAACCTGGTGAGAGCCAGTCAAGTCACCCCATCCTGGATTTCCCTGGGTGTCTAGGTTTAAAAAATGTATAGGTTTGCTAGGTTTCCCCAGGTGCTGGCAGAGTTAGGGTTCAAAATCTACAGCTAGGCACTTTGCAAAAAAAGGGTCACTTTTCACTGTGAAAATGTTGTGTGTCCACGTTGCGTTTTGGGCCGTTTCCTGTCGCGGGCACTAGGCTGACCCACACAAGTGAGGTACCATTTTTCTCGATATACTTCGGGGAATGCAGGGTGGGGGGAATTTTGTGGATCTACGCAGATTCCAGAACTTTCCACCACAGAAATGTGAGGAAAATGTGGTTTTATTTTACAAATTTTTAGGTTTGCAAGGGATTTTGGGTAATAGAACCTGGTGAGAGCCAGTCAAGTCACCCCATCCTGGATTCCCCTGGGTGGCTAGTTTTCAAAAATGTATAGGTTTGCTAGGTTTCCCCAGGTGCCGGCAGAGCTAGGGTTCAAAATCTACAGCTAGGCACTTTACAAAAAAAGGGTCAGTTTTCACTGTAAAAATAAAGTGTGTTCACGTTGCGTTTTGAGCCGTTTCCTGTCGCGGGCACTAGGCCTACCCACACAAGTGAGGTACCATTTTTATCGGGAGACTTAGGGTAACACAGAATTGTAGAGAAACTGTTATTACCTAACGACTTTCGATGCATTTCTGCCTTCCAAATGAAAGACAATGTGTAAAAAAGGTGTCAGTTTGAAAAATGACCTATAATTCTCATGCTGGTATGGGTACTCACAATTTCGGAAAGGTGCAAATATCTACTGTTTCTAAACTCTATATTTTGTTACAATTTCAGAAATACATAAGTGTCTTTCATACCGATTTTTCCATGTATATATTTTCCCAAATTAATTGCTATATACCCGGTACATAATAAAAAACCATTGCAAGACGCTGCTCAGTTATTGGCTCTGGGTTCGTCGGGTTCTTGGTGAACCTACAAGTCCTATATATCCCCACAACCAGAAAGGTCCAGCGGATGTAACGGTATATTGCTTTCAAACAGCTGTCATAATTAGAAGAAGTTACAGGTGAAAACGTTGACTCAAATGGCTGTTTTTTTCAACTAATTTTCAATTTTTCCTATATTCAACGGTTAGTTTCTATAAAGAAACCTTGAAGGTTCTACACAAATGACCCCTTGCTGAATTCAGAATTTTGTCTACTTTTCTAAAATGTATAGCTTTCCAGGATCCATTATTGCTTTCATACCCATTTCTACCATTAACTGGAAAGAGGTTGAAAGCACAAAAATAGCAAAAATAGGCTATGTCCCAGAAAAATGCCAAAACTGTGTAAAATGTTTTGGTTTTTTGACAAAAGTCTGCTTGTCCCTGAAAGCTGGGAAGATGGTGATTTCAGCATCACAACCCCTTTTTTGATACCATTTGCAGGGAAAAACCAGACGCTTTCATCTGTAGCCCTTTTTTCCCATTTTTCCCCCAAAAAACAAAATTTAGCTGTATTTTGGCTAATTTCTGGGTCCCCTCCAGGGGAATCCACAAACCTTGGGTACCTTTAGAATCCCCATGATGTTGGAAAAAAAGGACGCAAATTTGGCGTGGATACCTTATGTGGTCAAAAAGTTACAGGGGCCTAAGCGGAACTACCCCAAATAGCCATAAAAAGGCTTAGCACAGGGGGGAAAAGGCCTAGCAGCGAAGGGGTTAAGAACCGGTACCCCTTACCACTCATCGCCTCCATGATGGATCAAGTACAATCCGCCACCATCTTCACCAAACTGGATTTATGTGGTGCATATCATCTGGTACGGATGAGAAAAGGTGACGAGTGGAAGACGGCCTTTCGCACCAAGTTCGGGCTTTTTGAGTACCAGGTAATGCCATTTGGTCTATGCAACGCCCCGGCCGCCTTCCAGCACTTGGTGAACAGCGTTCTACAAGAGTTTTTGAATATTTTTGTACTAGTGTACATTGATGACATTTTGATCTTTTCGCACTCTCTTTCCGAACATATTGAACATGTGCGAAAAGTATTACAGGCATTACGCGAAAAACCAACTATTCGCCAAGATGGAAAAATGTGCCTTTCATGTCACTACAGTGCACTTTTTGGGATTTGTTATTTCACCTGAAGGTTTGGCTATGGATTCCGCCAAGGTACAAGCCATCCTCCAATGGCCAGCACCCAGGTGCGTGAAAGATATCCAACGCTTTCTTGGCTTCGCCAATTTCTATTGGCGCTTCATCACAGACTTCTCAAAAGTGGTTGCCCCCATCACCACTCTCCTTCGTAAAGGTAAAAAATTCTGGTGGAGCCCGGAAGCGGAGCAGGCTTTTTAACATTTCAAAGAGGCCTTTACGTCTGCACCTATTCTTATGCACCCTGACTCAAACCAACCCTTCTATCTAGAAGCCAATGCCTCGAATATTGCTCTAGGTGCTATATTATCTCAAAGACACCCAGACACAGGGCAGCTCCACCCAGTGGCTTTTTTCTCCCGAAAACTTGCCGAGGCTGAAAAGAATTATACCATCTTCGATAAAGAACTATTGGCTGTCAAGGCCGCTTTTCAGGAGAGGAGACATTATCTTATGTTCACAAAACATCCAGTCACTGTGTACACGGACCACAGGAACTTACAGTTCTTGAAATCAGTCAAAGCACTCACGCCCCGGCAATTACGCTGGTCGTTGTTTTTCGCAGATTTCTCCTTCGTAATCACATTTCGACCTAGGCGAAAGAACGGAAAGGCTGACGCTCTTTCCCGACCCACTCTAGAGGCGGAACAACCGAATGAACCACCTTTTTTATTGGATAAAACAAACTTTGTGAACAACATCAACATCACAGATGTTTCATGGTTGGAACAAATACAACAAGCCTCTGCTCAGTTCGATCAAGAAAAATGGATAAAGGAACACCCCGACAGAGAAATGGTAGAGGGTATATTATACCATCAAAAACACTTATTTCTACCCACACCAGCTCTTCAACACGAAGCCTTGGGGTGGTGTCATGACTCTCCACTTTCTGGTCATCATGGAATCACGAAAACACTTGAATTACTGCAAAGGGATTATTGGTGGCCGAACATGCGTTTTTATTGGCATCAGTACATGAAAACATGCGACACTTGCGCTCGAACTAAATCGGAACGACGAAAACCCGCGGCGTTGCTAAATCCTCTTCCAACACCACCATCACCTTGGCATTCAGTATCTATAGATTTAATAGTTGATCTACCTCAAGACCAAGGATTTACATCAATCGTGGTAGTAGTCGACCTGTTAACTAAAATGTGTCATTGCTTCCCAACTAAAGGGATACCTGATGCCCCCCATCTAGCTAATCTGTTTTTACAACACATAGTACGGCTCCATGGTTTACCATCACGTATCATTTCTGACCGTGGTACGCAATTTGTTTCGTACTTCTGGGGAGCATTTTGCAAATTACTTAACATTTTGGTGGACCTCTCTTCCGCCTATCACCCGGAGTCTGATGGGCAAACGGAAAGAACCAACCAGGAGATCGAACAATTATTACGAAATTATGTTACCGAACAAGAGCAATGGGTTGATCACCTTTGGTTAGCAGAATTCGCCCATAACAATGTAGTTAATACATCTAGCGGATTCTCACCCTTCTACGCTCTGTATGGGTATCATCCCAGATCTTCCCCGTTACTAACACAGCAGGCACTCTCTCCTAAACCTTTAGCTCAAAAACACGCCTTACAACATCAGGTTCTCGAAGAATTAAAAAAAGAACGTGACAGGTGCAAAACTATTGTACAAGCAGTACGCGGACAGAAAGCGACTTTTAGCTCCTCCTTACCAAGTAGGCCAGCAAGTGTGGTTATCCACCAAACACTTACGCTTAATGAATGAATGAAGGAGCATTTCTAAAGCGCATGGTTACCCGAAGGCATCCCAGGGGTTCGTAAAAGGGCCTCGTAAATTTCAACCACGATACATCGGTCCATTCCCCATTCTAAAACTATATCAGAAATCAGCAGTACGCCTGGCCTTACCGGCTCACTTAAAAATTCACCCTACCTTTCATGTGTCCCTTTTAAAACCCACTGATCCAAACACTTGTCACCTCGCTCCACCACCTCCAGTAAGTGTGGAGGGTCACTTAGAACATGAAGTAAGTTCTATTTTAGATTCTCGCCGAACCAGGGGCACTTTATATTACCTGGTAGCTTGGAAAGGGTATGGCCCACAGGAACGCACCTGGGAGCCACTATCTCATGTCTATGCTCCCCGACTGTTGCGTATATTCCATCAGCGTAACCCCCACAAACCCGGCCCTGTCACCGGGCCTTGGAAGGGGGGTACTGTAAGGATCCATCGGACTGCCCACCACCTTCCGCACCCCTGCAGTTAGTGGGGGAACTATTCAGGGTGAACCCCAGGGCGCTAGGTGCATTTCACTCACTTGCATCCTACCTAGGAAGACTGCCTGTCGGGTGGGGGCTCCTAGCAAGTTCTCAACACATGCCTCTCGCCCTCGGCTCATCCCCTCTTTTACTCCCCGTGTTCCCTGAGGAAGAAAAGCTGACTTATATTTATTTAATTCTCTGCTCCGGTATGTAGTGGTGTTTTCCTTATCTTTGTTTCCAGGCCACGCCAGAGCTCGACTCAGCAACCTCCATGACTCAGCAGCCTCTGTGACTCAGCAACCTCCATGACTTAGCAGCCTCCGTGACTCAACAAACCTCCATGACTCAGCAGCCTCCATGACTTAGCAACCTCCATGACTCAGCAGCCTCCGTGACTCAACAAGCCTCCATGACTCAGCAACCTCCATGACTCATCAGCCTGGCAAAAGGTATTTAACTCTCACCCAGGCTCATCTTCAGTGCTTCACATTGAGTTTCTTGTTGAAGATCCTGCGGCGTGACGGCTCTTCTCTGCAGGTGCTGGTCGGACGAGTCCTGTTCCATCCTTGCTGCTGCTATTCGCAGATAAGTTTAAATCCTTTTTGGGCTACATTTAACTCTTGTGCTCAGTGGAATTCCATTGTTTTGACTCTCGGCTCATTTCTGGTTATCGGGGAGATCTTGGGTAACTGCGCACGAAACTCTTCGCAGTCAGAGACTTCCTGACTTCGTTTCCTATATCACAGTTCCCTCTTGTTCCCACTCAGCTTACTTTACGCTACTTGCCTGGATTTTGGTCATTTCCTCTTCATATCATTTATGTAATTCGTGCATAGTCCTTGTTGATAGAAGTGTATATTTTTATTGCAGTGTTTATTGTTATCCTGTTACATCTCTGTTTTTTCTCGCTGAAAGAAGGTCTTGGTAACGCTCTCAAGCCTTGGACATACTTCAGCTGAAAGATGCAGATTATGTCTGATCTCATTGAAATAAGAATGTATGGTGTGCTTATGTGTAATCTTCATTGGCACAAAATTGTGTGAGTGTGTATTTATCTTTGGCGCAATATTGTGTGAGTGTGTATTTATCTTTGGCGCCATATGGTATGAGTGCAGTTCTGATTTATTCTAATCATTCTTTTATCATGACCCAATGCAGAAGTTTATGCATGATATATGTCACTGATTATTTGTGTTCTTATTGATGTCTTTTACTACTGCTGCAGGAGCTGGTCTCCATACTCATTCCTAGCTTTAGGACAGATGTCCCAGAGTTTGCTTCTCCACCGGCACGAACGTGCACCAGTTGTTTCTTTCTTTATTTTAGCTTTTTGTTTTAACTAATTATTTTAGTTTATTGTTTGTTCCCAAACCCCCTTCCCTTGAGATTATCGGATGAGCACTGGTGTCTCTGGTTCAGTGTTCGTCGGATGATTTCTGGGGATTGTTGGGGTCCAGCTGCCTCTGCGTGTCCAGCAGAGAGAAGAACGCGTTCCAACGTTCATCTTCCCAGATTGGTTCCTGATACACTGCCCCAAAAAATCGAGAGTGTTTCAGAGTCCCACTGTTTCCCAAACACAGCAAGATCGAGAAGCTGCACTAGAGGCAGTGGCACAGCTAATGTCGCTCAGAGGCCAAGACCAGAATAAAGACACGTCTTCGGATCAGCCGTTCGTCTAACTCAGAGGACAATTCGGAGAATGATATGGAGCTGCCAAAACTGACCCCACGCACAGCTGATGATATTGTCTAAGGATAGGGGATCGCAGTTGATCGTCGACCATTGACTGAGAACGCCTTGTTTATATGGATGTTGCTGATACTTGGGGGGAGGGGAAGGGGATGCCCTTCAGCACCATAAATGGCACCAGACAACAGCTTCACCATTACTAATGGTAACTGACCTTTCCTTCCACCCCCCACCAGAGGATACCGCCCCTAGAGTTGGTGGCGGCGTTCTGACTAACAAGATGTTTCTTTTGAGGTTTGGGCAGCTGACCGTTGTCAGGCCGCTCACGGGATGGGGAGTTTATAGTTGGGCTTGTTGTGCTGCATAGTGGGGTCCACTGCTGATGTTGATGTGGTGATGCGGGGGGAGATGGGTGGTGGGAACGGCAGATCTAGGAGATGGCCAACGACTGTCAGCAAGCTGAGGAGTTTAAGCTCCTGACCTGGAATATCCGGGGTATGGGTTCTCCTTCTAAGCGTTATACTATCCTTAATTATATAAAGCGTAGAGGTGCTCATGTGGTGATGCTGCAGGAGACCCACCTCACAGATAGGGAGGTTGGCAGACTCAGGCGCATATGGCAGGAGCAATTGTTCGCTACCGCGTACTCAACTTATGCAAAAGGGGCCCTTGTGTGGGTTAGACCTGGAGTTCCGTTCCAAGCCTCCCAGACAATAATTGACCCGGAGGGGAGGTTTGTGTTAGTAAAGGGCAGATTGAAGGGCAAAGAAGTGACGCTGGGGAGTGTGTATGGGCCGAATCATGACCAAGTCCCTTTCCTGGCGCAGTTGTCCAAACCTCTGTCATGGGTGGCATCGGTTGACTTAATTTTAGGGGGCGATTTTAATTGTGTATGTGATCCGGCATGGTACAGGTCTACTCCTCCACTGGGGGGGAACTACAGTGGCCGCAACAGCTAAGGGCTTGCGGGAGTGGATCAAGGGGTGGGAATTGCTGGACACTTGGGGACTACACAACACTCACCTGAGAGAATACTTCTACTACTCATCTCTGTATGACCTGCGCACAAGGTTGGACATGTTCCTTTGTTCTGACAAATTAGCCGCGATGCTAGCGAAGGCAGAATATTTAGGGAGATCTATATCGGACCATAGCCCCCTACTATTACGATTCACGCCTACCCCTAACAAGGCCCCCATTCCAATGTGGCGTTTGAATCCCAATTTACTAGAAGATGACTGTTTTAGACAGCAGCTTGCTGAGGTGATCACAACTTACTTTGAGAAGAACCAGGGGACGGCTAGCTCTAACTTGATAGAGTGGGACGCCTTTAAGGTGGTAATCAGAGGGAGGAGCATGGGACAGAAGGTAGGAGCTAGGAAGGAGATCACCCAGGAGCTGGAGTCTTTGGAGACCCCGATGCAGTTGTTGGATGGGGAAGTGGATGGTGGAACGGACGCGCAAGAACGCTTGGCGGAGGTGAAGAGTATTTATAGTGCAGCATGGGAGAGATTAAGGATGTTTGATTATAGAACATATCAGGAAGGGCAGCATGTAGAAGGTGGTAGGGCAGGGAAGGTATTGGCGTGGCTGATTAAGCCAGAAGGTGGAGGAGTGCCAATTGCTAGTATTCGGGATCCTACTGGTCAGGTGATATACTCTCCACGGGGTATCAATGACACGTTCAGGGAATACTACTAGCGACTATATGGGAAGCCAGTGGACATACAGAGTGACAGGATAGTGACATACCGTGAAGGGTTGGTGCTAAGACAATTAGATCAGACTGCACGGGAGACATTGGCACAGCAGGTTAAGCTACAGGAAATTAGAGCAGCCATTAGAGAAACGGCACGGGGGAAGACTCCGGACCGGACGGCCTCCCTGCTGAATTTTACTCCACTTTTATAGACTTGTTGGCACCAAAAATGGAACAAATGTATGCTACAGCATGGGACGAGGAACATCTTCCAGTATCAGCCAGGGAGGCGCTGGTGATCCCCTTGCCTAAAACTAAGAAGGAGGTGGCTGATATAACGGAATTCAGGCCATTGTCGATGTTAAACCTCGACTTTAAAATACTCAGTAAGGTGCTAGCGGCCAGACTCCTACCCCAGATGCAGGGATTGGTTCATGTGGACCAAAATGGGTTTATCCCATCACTTTCAACATCCATAAATCTGAGGAGACTGTATCATGTGTTGTTCCACCGTGATTTGGGGGAGTATCCCAATGCGGTAGTAGTAGCTGTGGACCTGGAAAAGGCTTTTGATTCTTTGAGATGGGACTTTCTACAAGTGACGATGGGGAATATGGGATTGGGGGATGAGTGGTTGAAGTGGGTCCGTCTATTATACGCGAGTCCCAGAGCTAGAATCCGCACGGGCAGCACAGTATCGTCCCAATATCCCATATATAGAGGAACCAGGCAGGAGTGTCCTCTATCACCCCTGCTCTTGCCCTGGCCATTGGTGGAACGATTTAGGCAAGAGGGTGGGGATCTTGGAGTGATGCTCGAGGGGACGGAGCACATAGTCTCGCTCTACGCGGACAATATCTTGGTGTATCTCTGGGATGGATCCCGTGGGGTCCAGGAAGTATTGTGCATATTGGAAGAGTTCGCGGAGCTGTCTGGATTGCGCGTTAATAAGAAAAAAACGTGTGTATTCCCCCCAAGACCTGAGCTTAACAGGCCACTGGAATTCCCGATGGGCCTGGAATGGGCCCAAAGCACTTTCAGGTACCTGGGTATCCAAGTGTACCATCGACAGAGAGACCTATTGGAGGGGAACCTGGGTGGGGCCGTGAGGGCCTTGAGGGCGAATGTGTCTTTCTGGCGTTCACTTAAGTTGCCAATCATGACTAGAGTAGCATTGACCAAGATGGTAGTGCTGCCAAGAATGTTGTATTTCTTTGTTAATTTGCCGGTAGTGATTCCGAGGCGATGGTTTGTGGTCCTGGATGTTCTGTTAAGGGAGTTGGTGTGGGATGGTGGACAGAATCGAGTCTCCCTGCAGACTTTAAGAATGCCCTGGACGGAAGGGGGGCTGAGAGCTCCAGACCTAGAAGCATATTATCTGGCGGCACAGCTTCAATGGCTGGCTGGCCAGATGGCTGGATGGAAGAGGGTTAGAGACACTAGCGCTACCGGCTCATTCTGCCCGAGGAACATTGCTAGCCAGGATGCTCAAACCCCGCCTGAAGATTAAAAACATGAGTGTCCTACTCGCGGTGGCCATGGCATGTTGGGATAAATGGAGGAAAAGGGCACTAGATATGCGGCTTTATGCACCAGACTTGCCACTAATAGGAATACCCCAGATGGGAGTAGGCCCTCCCCTTACACAGCGGCATTTGCAGGGCTGGGAGGAGGCAGGTATTCGAACTGTTGGAGATTAATTCCAAGATGGGATAATGCTCCCTCTGGAGGATTTTTTGGAATACCATGATCTGCCACCAGGGCAGTTTTTGAACTATCATAAGATAAGGGAAGCGTTAGTAACCTTATGGCGGAATGATACGGCCGAACCGGCCACACATGCGGCTCTCCAAGCAATAGTGACACTGGGAGCCGCCGGACATCTGGTGAAGTGGCTCTATCTGGCAATAACAGAGATGTCTCGGCGACCTCTGCCCCGAATTCGGGAGTGATGGGAGGGCACCCTAGACAGGCACTTGACTGAGAAGGAATGGCGGAGGGTCCTGGGCAGCCACAGGAAAGTTATCAAACTAATACAGTTTAATATACTACACAGGACTTATCTTACACCGCACCAATTGAATATAGTATACGGGAGAAACGATCAGTCATGTGCTAGATGTACCAGGATAGACGCAGACTTTGATCATATGCTGTGGTTTTGTCCAAAACTCCAGCAGTACTGGGCTACAGTAGTAGAAACCCTTAATAAGATCTTGGACCGGGAGATGGAATGCTCCCCGGAGACATGCCGGCTCATTCTGGACTAGAACTGTTCCCGAGGCCTAAATCCAAACGGGTGGGACACAGGTTTGTGGATTTGGCCTTGCTCCTGGCTAAACGGAGATTAGCTCTCAGTTGGAGGGCGGCAAGGAGTCCACTTGTAGCTGACTGGGAAAGTGATGTTTCCTGCTGGGCCAGGGCAGAGGAAAGGGCCTTGTTACGTGAAGATAAGGTCACAAAGAGGCAGAAACCGCTAGCTGAACCATTGGCAGAAATATTGAGGGCATGGGATACACGTAAATTGACGTACCGGGAATCACAGACAGACGCCTCAGGACCAGAACAGGGGCCGGAGTCATACATGGGCCCAAACAGGAATGCCTGTTGCCAGGCATAGATAGACTGAGGGGACAATGGTATATGTCAAGGGAGGACACGACACATAAAGATGTTGGGAGACAGTGGAGGATTTCTGATGACTTTCTCCTGACTGGACACACTAGGGGTCTGGGCATCCTCACCCGCACCCGCGTCTTCACCGTTTTCCCTCCCTTACCCGGAGCCCCCCCCCAGTCCCACAAGACAAGACACCTCATAAGTGCTATGATTCACCATTAAAGTGGTACATCAGGCAGAAGAAGGACCCCCGGTAACTGCAGTAGTTTTATTTGTTTCAGTTTGGTATCTGATGTTACACAGATACCTAAGTAAATCCTATTAGTTATATACGATTAGTATTGGTAGACACATATAAGGCATGCATACGAGAGGCAAACAAGGCACAAGGCGAACACGACTACTCCCCATAGTAAACTTGGACACAGCAGGAGCACCGCAGTGGCATTTGATGGTGGAATGGACTATACTAACCCAAGGGTATTTATTAAAATGGGGAAGGTGCACAAGGCTTAATATGTACGTTAATACTGATATATATAATGTACCACGTTATTGGATGTTTTGCTAACGAAATGATGCAACTGCTGTACCAAAACGAAATGTATAGACGGTACCGACGGTAATATTACAAATGCCAATAAAAAGGATTTACAAAAAAAAAAAAACTAGAGACCCAGGTGCATTTTTACTTGCCCCTTGCACACAAAAGAGTGACGCACCGGCTGCGCAGTTTGGTGCTCCATATTTAAAAGCCCACGTAAAGCCACCCTGCCTGGCTTTCTGCGGCCTTGTAACTACTATCCCTTTTCACACAGCACTTTGCGTGAAAGGGGCGTGCCATGGGTGTTGCTGTGGTTATTCCCATGCAACACCCATGGATTCTGACGCATTCCTAGATTTGCAACGGTTCATAAACCTGGAAATGCGTCAGAATCTGATGCCTCGATTTTTCCACTTTCTATGCGTGCTGCATTCTGTAGCACACATAGAAAGAGGAAAACACCTCTCGTGATTGTTTTTGTGCAGGAAGGGACACCTTCACATCAACCCCGCAATGCAGACACTCTTGCACCATTGTGCAAGGGTACCTGCTTTGGCGCATGGTGGCCAATTGTGCACCAGCACAGGGTTAAGTACAGGGATGATATTGTTGTAAATATGATGCATCCCTATGCTTTGAAAGTAACATAGCATGACGCAGCCAAATGGCTTGCAGCACCGTGCTGCATTACTTTCTTGTAAATAAGGCCCCCAATTTCTTACAATTTTCCTCAGCATTGGAAGATCTCGGTACTGAACTGGCAAAAACAGAATCAACATGAACAGAATCAGCAAATGAGACTCCTTGTTCTCCAAAGGAAACAACTTTGCCATGAATCTCAGTAGATATTCTATCTCGATCCTTCGATTCCTGCTTAATAACTTCCAGAACAAATTGATGAAGGGATAACTGATGAAGGGATAACTAATGAAGGGATAACCTCAAATTAGAAGGCCTCTGGAACTGCCTCAGCAAAGATTCATCAGAGGTCCTGGGCTTCTCTATATTTTCCTTTTCAGTTAAAAATAGGCAAAGATTCATCACTGACTCTAGGTGAAAAATAGTTGAAGGTATCCTTCTTTATAAGCTTCAAGCATTTCCAGGACAATTCTTCTGATTCTCTCATCTTCCTCTTCTCTAATCCTGCTCAAGCCTCTTAGCAGATGAAGAGACCACAGGAGAAAATTGAGACGAATGGGAAGGGGGTGAAGGAGAAGGAGCAGAATGCCTCCATTTTTCAGTATGTTTCACATCTTAATAGCAGAAAGAAAATAGTATACACTCTTCCAAATGACAGCCGCCAGAACCAACAGTATAGGAAACAGTGATGGATGAAATGCTTGAATTAATCCCAGCCACTCCAGGCCGTATCCCAATCCATTGTTATTTTGCACACCATGCCACCTCAGTTTGAACCCAGCTGAATGCAAATCAGTCGTGACTGTGCTACAATAAGAACAGTCCAGCTGGAACTGCCAAGCCAGGTCCTCCTTGAACCGAAACACAAGCAACCCAGGACCGGTTTCACCCTAGTTATGGGATCATCAGATGGGTACAGCTTGGTTCCATTGACACAGTGTGCAACAAAATCAGCAGGACTATAAGTACTGCGAAAAGAAAGTCTTTCTCGCTACTGAAAAAACTCTGCACATGTGCGAAGCCCATAGCACCTCGCCGAACATGTGAGAGAAAGATACTTCTGCTGCAGAACCTGGAAGCCTGCACCAAAAATACTGGAACTCAAAGCTGATTCCACACCCACTGGAGCTCCCATTCTCCGAACAACACAGACAGAGCCCTAAGCACTACCATCAACAATGTGGTCAATAACGGGAGCAATATCTGACTAGGGACTGTGACAAACATGGAGTCCCATTGCCTTCTGCTCCCACGACAAACGAGTGCTCCTTCCAGGCCCTGTAGGGCAAGAAACACCACCTCACAGCCCGGTCCTAGCACAAACCATACTACCACGTCCCTCATCCCAAATAGACAGGAAACAAAACAGGAGAATGCCAGTGATTTTATGGCACTCACTAGGGTGGGTTGGATTGCAGTTCAGCAATCCTGTTTTGTTCCTGGTGGGATTCACCTCATTAGCAACTGGGGCAAGGAAGAGGGACATAGGGGTAATGACTCTGGTCATCTTTATTGAAATTTGTAATAGCATACAACACATTTTAATCATAATATCCATGCCATATACTTTTTAGGTCGAGCCTAGCGGCAGCGCGCATGCGCTGCTCGCTCTGAGAGACTGCTGCAGTAGAGTATGGGAAAGAAGTCGCGCCCACTCTCCTCCCATATTTTTCATTGGCTTGTGTCATTGTCTTTCGTAAATGCTGCCTTTGAATTCGTTATTAGGCTTGTTAGTCCCTCCTTAGTACGGCCTTGTCTTCATTTGTAACCTCCCATTGTCGTGTAGTTCCTATAAACCTGTACAGGATCTGCGCGTTTAGACAACATATACTGTAGGATTGTAGTCAGACTGATTCTAGACTCCCCTACCGAATATGTTAGCCTGTATACCAGCTAGCTCACAGTGCCACTAGAAACCCCTCTTACCAAGGAGAGAATAGTTCTTGGCAACTATCGAACATGACAACTCTATCCCATCAGGGATCGTGGAAACAGTGTACTTTTCGCTCAGTCATTCATGCTCACTTTGTCTCAGAGAGATACACAGAATAAACGGTGGGGACGTTTCTCAATAAGCATTTATTGAACCAGCTTCATTCTAGTGTAAAATAGGTGTGCTGAAACAACCATTAGACAGTAACAGATATAAATGATTATAAGCACTAACAAAGTAAAAGGATGGTAGATTTCTACCATCGTGCTAAAACAATGAATACAGGCAAGTATATAAAATACATGACAGTAAAATGCTTACTCCTACGATGCATCCCTAACTAGATGTACCTGAATGTACCTAGCATGTATGTGGATGTAAAGCCAAGAATCCCTCTAGGATAAAGTCAGCCCCGTTACCTGAAGTGAGAGACTGTGGGACCCAGTCATGGTCTCGAGATGGACACCCCGCAAGGGATGTCAGACCACTGGGAGCTGGAGTGTCTGCGTGCAGGAGCCTCAGCGTCTCGCGTCAGTGTGTCGGCATGGAAGTCCTTTTCTCCTCTGACTATTTCAGCAAGAGATGGTGTATATATACCCAAAGCGGTACCCCCAGGGGCTATACCTTGCTGTGTCATGTCGGACTGGGATGACGGAAGGATTGACCCTTATACATAGTTATTATGCAGGAGATGGTAGGCCTACTGTGCTGCTGTGATTCCAAGAATCCTCATGCATAATGAATGAGGCGTAAGCTTTTCGGAGAAAACCCCATGTCATCTTTGGACATTACCGTAACTAGGTAAAAGGTCAGTACTAAGAACCGTTATGCAGTGTAATAGTAGGGGAGAATATAGGTGAAAGGTTAGGTGACTACCTGAGTCTATATTGGGGTACCTATATGGAACATAACACCCACTCCTCATCCGACTGGACGACATACTAAAAATCCTACATACCCCAAAACGAGGTATGCAACTATTAATCAGTTCATTTAAAAAACAGTACTTAAAAATGTAAAATGTCTAAAAAATGCTAAAAAGGAAAAATAGTGCATGTGATAGAAGTCTGTACTAAATAAGTTCGTATATATAGTCCGAACAATGAGAGACTGAAAGCCATGCACTTTAGAAAAAGTGTCTATTGTTTAAAATTCCAAAATTGGTTGTTTTGAAAAAATGCCGAATTTTCCCAGCACACGATGAGCCAAATGTTTGTGTCCTGGCTGGGAGATGCAACATCACTGTTGCCTGCAATCGCAGACGACGGTCCCTGCAACACCTTGCAGATCAGGTCAATCGAGCACAGATGTTCCTCCGTATTCACCACAGCCGTTGCTGGGAGGTAGTAGTGTCATCCGAGGCCTGAGTATTTGTTGAGGAGCCGGTATCCTTCCCGACAGGAGCTGAAGCATTCCGTGGTGGCTCTAAGAATGCAGACATCAACATTGGAATACGCTGAGGACACTGCAGAACATGGGCCGTTATCGGGTCCAGTAAAGCATCAACGTCCGGTAGCGCAATTGTTGGAAGTGTTAGTAAGAGATCCAACACGCATTCTTGTCCACAGAACAGGCATCGGAGGACAGGCAGAATACAGTCGATCCAGACTGGTCTAAATGACAAGAACCAAGACTCGCTCAGTTCTCGAAGGCGAGGTGTGCCCAGATGGATTACCATGCGATCACGGTATCGGTGCTCCAAGAGCGTGCATTCCATCTCATTGGTGACTGGGACGTCCATTGCGTAGCAGAAAAAGGACAATCAGGATACCTGCTATTAGAAACAGGAACAGCGGAAACCCTCCAAAAATGCTTCAGAATACAGAGTGTATAAAGTTGGGAACAACTCCGAAGATTGTCTGAAAGGTGATTAACAGTCCAGAACCTAAGGTCTTAAATAGGTGGACAATACCGGTCGTATCAGACATGTTAAAGATACATTGTACCATTTCTGTGAAATGGAAAGGGCAGTTTGTTCGTATCAGTGCCTGTATCTCAGCCGAGGACCTTGCAACCTGGTGATCATAAGTTTCTCGGGCGGAAGTTAAGGGCACGGTTTGCTGTAGAAGCATGGCTTTCATTCGGCTCAGAGTATCAAACCGTATAAAGGAAACATTCAACGAAGGCCATAATGGCACCACCCTGACTATATGGGTCGGTGGAAACAATACTTGCATACAGCAAGTAACCCTGGAGCTTACAGTGAAAATATATGCAATGCCCGGGAGCATCCCACAACAGCCTTGATCATTCAGCATCAAGTAACTCCTATTTGAAAGTAACTCGAATACCTGGACTAATCACGGCAGCTGGGGAACCTTTCAAGTGGCAGGATAAGTTAGCAACTAAACCATTACAGGCCCCATGAAGCATGATATCCTGGCATATGAGAGATCCTCTTAAGGAATTCTCGAAGTTGGTACCGCTAAGAAACACTTCCGTGTCCCCATTCCTGCATCGAAATCTGTACGGCAATTCCCAAGATTCCTTGATGAATTCCCTACCCATAGCTTCATATCTACCTGCCTGTTGATGTTCAAGGCAGTACTGAAACTGGAAAGTAGTTTTGTATGGCCATGGATTAACCATTCTGTGGATGGTGACTCTGCCACAGTAAATGATAACTTGTCAAGTTTTTCAATACGCATCATTGTATATTTTGTTCCTCTTTGTGCCATCGTTATCTGGTTTTCAGTTAGATTGTATGCAGAAAATAAGGACGTACTGTTGATAAATCGCCAAGGCACATAACCAGCGCGCAATGATTGCAGCGTCCAGCTTAGTAACATAATAGAACGTAGTTGAGATTGTCCGTGTTGTAGTATGGACAAATCTTGTTCCAGTATATCAATAGCAGAAGATACAATGTTGCCCAGTGAATAAATCCTGGATGTTAGTGTAGTCATACCATTGTCAACTACAGCTAACGCCTTTTCTAGGTTAATGTTATCTATTTCACGAAGTCTCTCTGCAGCTTCTTGTTGAGAGATTTTCCAGAGCTCATTATAGACAGCGTAATAGAAACGTTTCTGACTTGGCTTTCGGGGACCTAGTAAAAAATCCCCACCTCATCTGAGAGTAAGGATAAGTGCTGTTTCACCTGGGACAGTGTCGAGGTTTTTAGCCAATCGAGGCATAACTTCCCAGCACTATATGTCACTACCCCCGGATGTTCTATTTGTACATATCGTGAGTCTGGCCTATGGATACTAAACCCTTCAGTTGTACCCCTGAATCTTGATTGACATCTGTTGGTGTCTGTGGGCCAAACTAACCATGCCTTCCAATTGGGGTCTGAAGTATTGTTACTGCATGATGTCATCTATTGTATCCCCTCCATGTGATGTAAAATTGATGATTTGAAGGTGTGGGAAACTGTGGTGTGTTCAAATCCTTGTTCTTGGCTAGTCCAAGACAGGAAGTCTGTTGCACAGTTTCATTCAGAAATATTAATTGTTGTGGAATGAGGCACGCTCTAAATAGTGCTTCTGTCTCCTGACCTTGTCATTCCTTAGAACCCCAGACTGATTTTGTGTCTATTGTGTCCTTCCATAAGTCGAAACCCTGTTCAGACAGTTGGGCAATAAAGGATGCAGAATAAATCTGTTTGGTGTTAGTCAGCATATTTTTCTGTGCAGGTGTAGGTGCAACCTTATAGTAGAATGAGGTCGGGTCAGAAGTGTTAAACCCTGAAAAATATGAGATTTTCTGTGCAAATGTTTTTGAGCTAACTTTCGGCGGTGTTGGGCAATGTTCCCATTGGTGGTATGTGAAAAAATTACGAGGGATACTCGTTTTGTGTAAAAAGTGATGACCATAATGTTGGTAACAATACATACTATGAAAGTCTGATGTGTCCTCTAACATTTTATTGTTTGAAAATGCAGCGGATTTCTGCAAATCAGACAACATATTATTTACAGTTTCAAAGTCCCAATCATCAAAAAATGTACTGGAGGTAATGATATCATTGAGAGATATTTTAAATAAATGTGGTATTTTCAAAAGTTCAGTAGGGCCTAATACATCATAATCAACCTTGTCCCAAACTATACCATCAGGAATTGGAACACCTGTAATGTTCACGGAAAACAAGTCTCTTTGTTCACGATGAGATGATGTATGAGGTTTCAGGACCAAGTTCACATTGGATACTGCAGAGCATTCTGGGAGATAATTTCCATTCAATAGTAAGCAAAAGACAGTCACTAGGCCAATCCAGAACAGAAAAAAATAATATTCCAGATATTATCCAGAGCTGGAGCCAAGGTGATATTAAGTAAGTCTTTTTCAGAAAAGTGTACAATTCACGAATTTGTTGCTTACGGGAAACTGGAGCTGGTGTTGTCTCAGGTTCACTGGGATCAAAAGAGAAGGTATCAAAATCGAGGAAGTAGCCAGTTGCAGTCCGATCAATCTTTGGTAACTCAGCAGGTTGTGTTGAACTGGCAGGTGTCTCTTGTCGAGGCATATTGATGTAGACATCGGTGGTAGGCCTAATTGATATTTGTCTTTCATTTGTGTTTTGAAGTTCTGTTTTCAGAGGAACAAGTTCCATTTCATTGTTGGAAAACACAGGGAAAGTGTGGGTGTACTGCAGGGTAGAGAAAATAAGGTTTTTCTAAAACAGTTTTCTTTGGTGGTCAGCCCCTTAAGATTCTGGGGCCACTGATTTTAGTGTAGTGGCTTTGTAATGTTTGGTAATAGTGGTTGATCCATGGGTCTACAAAGCTCAGATTTCAATAATTGGGCTTTCCAATTGCTACAACCTCACCCCTAGATAGTCAAATTGATTAACCTGCTGGAGCTTGTCTCCGCACATATAAAAACTTCTATTAAGGGATTTGTACTGGTTTAGAGACCAGATCTTGGTTCTGGAAGTATTAACTTCCAGGCCTCTGGATTCGCAGTGCTCTGAGAAACTATTTAGCAGGTTCTGCAGCCTCATGGGCGTTCGGGAGAGCAGGACAGTATCATCCGCAAATAATACTGCAGGTGTTGGCAAACCCCCTATCCTGGGGCAGTCATGGATGCATATTGACGAGTGGTCCACCAGATTGTTAATATAAAGTGAAAATATTGTCAGGGCGAGAATGCACCCCTGACGCACTCCACGTGCGGTAGGTATGCGTTAAGTGAGCTTCTCATTGGTCCCCCATCTCACCTGTGCATAGGTCCCCTCATGTAATCTTGTAAGGATGTTCAGCAAGCAAGAATCAATGTCCAATCTGGATAAGGCAAGCCACAAACTACATCTCGGGACCAGGTCAAACGCGCCCTTAGATCGACAAAAGCAAAGTAAAGATGGTCTTTAGAAAGGGCCAGATATTTCTATCTTATCAGATTCAATTGAAAGGCCTGGTCAATGGTGCTCACCTTTGGGCGAAATCCTGCTTGGAAGGGAGACAGAATCATCCTCTCATTCAGCCAGTCTTGTAGCCTAGATAGTATTTGATGGCAGAAAACCTTTTGCAGGTCATCAATCAGACTGACTGGGCCATAGTTACTTGGGGAGGTTCTGTCTCCCTTCTTATAGATAGGGATTATTTCGGCGGCTAACCATGATGGGGGTATGCTATCGCCCTCCAGAATTTTATTAGCGAGGACATTAATGTAGGGGCCCCAGATTGTGGGTTCTGAGCGGTAAAGATCTCCAGTGTCTTTATCAGGGCCTGGTGCTTTGCCGAAATGGAGGGAGTTGATAGCCAGAATAGTCTCCTCAGAGAAAAGTTACAAAAATTCCCATGGCTATGTGGGTCTTTTTCCTGGGCGCCCCTATAGGAGGCAGGTTGGGAGGGTGCCGCATATAAACCTGTAAAGTGCTCGACCCAGAATAAGGGTTGGACCATGACTTCAACGGGGCTAGAAGATTTTGTGTCGCCATGAGAGAATAATCTGTGGTCCTTGATGTTTCTAGCTTCTAGCAGGTCCTTCTGGCCTGAGTCGATCCATGCCTGTTTTGACGAGGAGATGGTGGACTTATAAAATGCTTGATTTTGCTTAAGTAAATCACGATTTAATAGCTCTGATTAATAATTGCTTAGCTCTACAACACTCACTATTATACCTCGCTGGGGCTTGTGGTTCCCTACGGTTATGTGCCTTCATGGTTTTGGTGCATAGTGTTTGTAGAGCTTTATACAAGGCTATGTGTAACCCCTCATAGGTATGTCTTGGGGGAGTAGCTATCAAATGGGACCAAGAAATTGTTAAATGTGGTATAAATTTGTGTCAGTAACTGAGTATTGTAGTTGATCTTAGACCATTTGACTGCGTTCATATTATTGAAAAGCGACAATATAGGTTCAGGGTGGGGTACTGGGCTTAGTTTTGCCTTGAGCAATTGGTTATTTAGTGTCAAAACCACAGTATGATGGTCGCTATCTTCTCGTGTGGCGATTGCAAAATCTAGCGCTAAATGCCAGAGATCAATATCCAATAAAATATAATCAATTCGGCTCTAGCTGAGCCCTCTTTTGAAAGTAAAGGCTGGTGGACTATCGATATCAAATCTGCCATTACAGGCCCTTCGTTAATTAGATATGGTCAGGGATAAAAATTGGAAACCCATTGGGGACCAAGATCTTAATGGTGGAATTTGCAACTTCTTAATTTGTCTGGCTTCATCTTACCCCTCGGTAACTGTAGATAGACCTTCTAACTGCTCAAACGTTGTATTGAAATCACCTGCTACCACTAAGGGGTGCTTTATGTGTTGTTTCTGATAGATGATGGGCCAGAAGCTTTAGGGTGGGGGATTCTTTATTCCTGCTTATGGAGCGATTGCATATGTTATATGCCTTAAATATCATTGCTGTTAATGTCCAGCTTAATGATCAAAAGTCCTGGTAGATTTCTGATTTAAATTATTAAGCCACCTAATGGGCACCGCTTCTATGCTATAGTATGTATATTCTTGCCAGAACACCTTTTCCAAAGCCCGAGTGTCTTGTAGTAAGACTATATCGAAATCAATAATAAAGGCCCCTTCATGGGGGATCTTTCTCTTCACACGATTCTGTATTCTGCACCACTACGTAGGGCTCTGCTGTCGGCGACCCAGGTGGTCTTTCGGATTTGGCGACAAGCCTTGCGGCGGACGGGGTGGTGGAACACGCTGACCCGGGAGACCCCCTTGTGGAACAATGGTCGCTTGTCACAACTAGCAGCTCTAGCAGGGTTTCAGGGCTGGGACAGGATCGGGATCTCTACCCTTGGGGATGTCATGAGGGGGCTAATCCTAAAGTCGTTTCAGGACCTACAAAACGAATTTCACATGCCTCGATCCCAATTTTATAAGTACCTCCAGTTTCGCCACGCCCTCTCCCCCAGTTTGGTGGGCCTAGAGTCACTGGCAGAATTTAGTCCGGTAGAAGCCAAAGGGTTTATGGGGGATCTTCAGGACCACAAAATATCTAAGATTTATCAGTCCCTAGTAACGCACAGCTCCCCCACCTTGCAAAACCTTCGAGAGGCCTGGGAGGGGGATGTTGGCTCGCTTGATGAGGACTGGACGGAGGCGCTGGCCTCCCCGCGGGGGGCGGCTATAGCGGTACGCCTACGTCTAATCCAGTTCAAATATCTCCATCGGGTCTACTTCACCAGGGTCCGGTTGTGGAGGGCGGGTATGGTGGCTTCCCCGGTATGCCTGCGATGTGAACGGGAGGAAGGGACCCTGATAAATACTGTTTGGCATTGCTCTTCCCTGGCACGGTTCTGGAAAGGGGTGATGTCCTGCCTCTCAGAGGTGCTGGGCTGGGATGTGCCCCGGTCGCCGACACTAGTATTGCTACATGTCATGGAAGGGATTGGGGGCAACATTTATAAACGCCATCTTATGTTGTTGGGGTTCACGTTGGCAAAAAGAGACATAGCCAAGGCGTGGAAGGCGCCTACGCCACTCTTGGTGTCGGTCTGGAAGAGGGGCCTGGACTTTTGTATGGGCTTAGAGCTCCCTATTTTCACGGCTAGAGGGTGCCCGCAGAAGCATTTTAAAATTTGGAAGCGGTGGGCTGATTACCGGGGGTTGTTGCTGGAGCCGGTCGTTAGGGGGGGGCCCCCTAATACAGATTGAGGGTGCCCCGTCGATGCCAATGCTGATAGATTGTATATACAAGTGGGTGGGTGCGGGTGGTGTGGGACAACGCCATGTTCCTGTTGGGTCTTGTAGGTGTCCGTGTGACTGGGGGGGGAGGGGGAAAGTTGGGGGGGGGGGTTTCTAAAGGGTATTCTTCACATGTATTGCTTTTTCTGTATCCTTTCTTCGTTCTGGAAAAGTCAAAGTCATGATGCTTTGTACTGATAGTGCAGAGGTCGCTGGGTTACAGTGCCCTGCTCTACATTTGTCATTTGATGAATAAAATCTTTTTAAAAAAAAATAAAAATAAAGGCCCCTCCATGCAGGATCCAGTAAATTCTCTCTTACACCAGCTATGTTCCAAGATAACATTTTTAGATGACCAATGTCTTTATCAGTGTCTCGTGGCATCTCCAGAGCCATTTGCCAGATCTAATATTGCTGGTTCTCTGGGGATTGTGGCAGTTAGTTGATAGGTAGGTGCAGTATCCTGTTCAATAGGGAGTAGTTGGGCCAATTTAGGCTCAATGCATGGACTCATAGAAGACATTGTGATGTTGATATCCAGCCAACCATTAACTGCAACTGTGGAAATGAGAGGTGAAAGGATGTTGCTATGGCCTTCAGGTGGAGCTTTGTATGAGGGCCCCTACCCTAATCAATCAATTTCACTCAGATTGGACTTTCCTGAATGTACAGGGTCTATTGGTGCCTCAAGACCACGTACTCTCGATTTTACGCAGGAGGTTTGATTAGATGTTGATGAATGGTTCAGAAGGGGCGTGAGGGGCTTATACTCAGTAACCAAAGATTGGAGCCCAGCAAGACTCCTGAATTGAATAGAGGAGTCATGAGGTGGGTATGAGCGTGCCTCCAGGACAAGTAACCCAGTAGCCATCGCAGGATCATTAAAAGTCAATCTTACTGCGTCCCAGCATCCTGAGCGGTTTGTTTCCCGTTGTGTAGAGATTATATCTGAATGAATTATTGAACGGCACTTCCTTCTGTGTCTAATCCAGTGGAATACTTTGTTCATCAGGGAATCAGTAGACTCATCGCCAGGTTTAAGTTTGGGAACATTTGACATGTAGATTGAACTATGGCAGATTCAAGGGTTATATCTGGAGATGGGATAGTTGATGGCTGTAGAGAAGATTTCCATCACTTTGGAAACGGTCGTACTAGGGGGCTGGTGGTTCTGGTGGTTAAGGTCGTATTCGTCAGATTCTTCGAAGGTTCGCTAGCAGGGGGCTTTAGACAGTATACTCCGTGGTTGGATACGTAACCTCTAGGCGTTTCAGAGCTCCTGGAGGATGTTATATGGTCGGTTCCTCCCTTCATGTTCCAAGAACTAGTCTGAATACTGTGAGTTGGGTCATTAGAAAGATTAGGCGTGGCTTAGTCCCCACGTTAGCATTCCCCCTTTGGAGCTGGTAGGAGGATGGCTTCAAGGGGCTCATGGCCCTAGTCCGATCTGGCCCTATTTGAATAGAGTGATGCCCTCCTGGATAGCAGCATTGGCGTATTGTGGTCGATATTGTTCCTTTTGAGTGTTTCCATAAGGGTTGCATTCATATCTATTATCTCTTGTACCCTTTGGTTTGTCAATAGTAGGGTAGCCTTGAAATCAGATATATTCCCTATTAACGAGCCAACCAGTAGGACCAAGTCTTCCCACTTGCCAACCGGGGTAACTGAAGGTGCAGATTTACCTGCCAAAGGTGATATATCTGTAAGATCTGTAGGGTGGGTTCAAGAGGCAAGTCTGACAGTGGGGCAAAGCGTTTTAAGCATGTAATGCTTATTATATGTACCGGTGGGGAAGCCGGCAGCTCAGCCCCTGAAGATGGACTAGTAATGGCAATTGGTTGAATTGCAGAGGGAGACGCTGGGCTATCGCAGGCAAGAGTATTTGTGGAAGCTGCTGGGATGGCTTCAACAGGCTTATGACCATCGTATTTTAGAAAGTAGGTTATCTTTGATTTGGCGCCCTTTCTTTTTAAGCATGTTTTGCCCTGGGTCAGCATCACCTCAACTTCCTCTATAAGATCATCACTTTCTGTCAGAGTACAGTTCACTGCCGCATGCCTTTTTGAGGATTTAGATTTTTTCCCTGGGCCCCTACATGGCTCTGCAGCTTTCCTTTTCCCCACTGGTTTAGAATAGTAAGTATGTACTCACGGGAATGGGAGCCGCCGCCGGCGGGCACTCGCTTTTGAAGTTGCTGGATGAAAGGCCAAGGGGGGTGGCCCACCCCCAGGTGGTCGCCCCTTGGCCCAGACTTTGACCGGGCGCGACCCACGCGCATCCCATGCTGTGGGAGAGGCTTTTTGCTTTTTAGCACGTTTGTAGTGTCGGACCCGCCCCTCTGCACACGTTGCAGTGCCTCCTGGTGTGACTTCTGGTGGCTGTACTTCTCATTACGGGGGTCAGTGGAGCCTTAGACAGGGGTTGGGCCCCCCTTACTTGCTGCGAACAGTCCCGCACTGAGGGAGAGGCTGGTCACGCTCTAGAGCACTTTTGCGGTGTCTGCCCCGCCTAGGGTGACCAACCGTCCGTAAATTTCACGGACCGTCCGTAATTTGGACCTCACGTCCGTTGTCCATGAGGATCCCTTTTACAGACGCCTTTTGTCAGTAATTTTGGGCCTTGCAGGGAGCAGAGCTGTTCCCCTGCGAAAGGCCTCAGCTCCCTGATCGGACCGCCTCGCACTCATCCTCGAGCACAAGAGCAGCCCCACCCAGCCCATTGTCATTCTGTATGCTGGCTGATTGCCACATACAGAATGACAATGGGCCAGTTTGAGCTGTTACAGCATGTGGTGGCCTCCTCCTGCCGTGGTATAAGGCAGTATTTTTAGCGAACAAGGGAACCCCAACGGTACGACCTGGGGTGGTATACGTATTTTTAAAGAACAGTGGTCAAGATGAGGCCAGAATGGTCCTCGGGTAGCCAGAGCTACTATTTAGTCGAGATAATGCTTTCGTCTGAGCTCTCGTGTTACAAGAGAGGAGGAAGAGAAAAACAGCGTATGGCGGGACACAAGGTTGTAGGGATGACAAGACATTTATTACATCATAAACGCTATATCATCCACACGTATTTTAGGATCTAGTCCTGGTGCTCACACATCGGGTGAAGTTGCGTGAAAAGGTGAAAAAGTGCTGGTGACTTAAAATTACATCACATTGACAACATAAGCAAAACTCAAGTGAATTTTTACAGTTGGAGTTTTGGTTGTAATAGGTGGTATAAGGCAGGGCATTCTGTTAGGGTTAGATGGAAGAAATGTACAAAACAAATGTATAAAAACTCCCATGCTGCTATGTGCCAGTTCATGAAAAGAAGCTGGCGAAAGAAGTTAAAATGAAGAGGGTATAGTTCTAACACAGTCTCATCATTTCAGAGCTGAAGCATTTTTAATATTTGTTAGAAATGGGATCTCTAGTTGGCAAGGGCTTGCACCTTTGTCCAAGTAGGGACCCTTCTTCCTAGTCAGGGTAAGGGTTGTTACACTCGTGAAGTAACCCCTGCTCACCCTCCTGGTAGCTTCGCACGAGCAGTCAGGCTTAATTCAGAGGCAGTGTGTAAAGCATTTGCACATAACCAACAGTAATACAGTGTAAGCACTACAAACGGACACCACACCAGTTTAGAAAAATAACCAATATTTTATATACTCAAGACAAGACCAATTACGACAAAAATCCACAATACTGTACTTTAAAAATGAATGCTTGATACGTTAACTTCTTCTTTGCAGGAATAGCACAAAAGCAAAGTTCGTACGAGTCGGTAGCTCCGTCCGAGCCTACCGTGATGCTGAAAACCACAGAGTCTAACAGTTCCAGCCGACCGCGTCGATACGGGCCAGCAGAGTCGTGAACAGACTCGGTCACAGTACCTTTTCTCGTTGTGGCTGGTACGGAGTGTACGAGCCGGTCGGCGTTCGTCGCGGTTGCGGTGCAAGACGGAGCGATGCAAGGTGCGGTGTCCCTCGATGCGGTGCAGGCAGCGGCTCGATGAGCGTCGTGCAGACGGAGTCGGTGAGTCCAAGGCGTGCGATGCAGGGCGAGACGATGCTCGATGCGGTGCTGACAGGTTGCGATGCAGGCGACCTAGCCGGAGTGCGGGAGCTGGCGTCGGACAGCGGTGCGAGTCGGAGCGGTGCGTCGCAGACGTGCGAGCGGTGCCCCAAATGCGGTGCGGTCTCGACTCTTGAGCCAGTTGCAGCGACAGATTTCGGTCTGGTCCGGCTGGCCCAGTGAAGCGATGCGATGCGAACTGCGGTGCCCACAGGTCACGGTGCAAGCAGCGGCTCGATGTTGGCGGCGTCGGACGTCGCCCACGGTGAGACCAGGGTTGCGATGCGAAGCGGGGCGATGCGGTCTGTGGTGCAAACAGGTCACCGGCCAGGGATGGATTCGGTTGACGGAGTCGGTTGCAGTTCCCTTCCTCTGTGGCGACTGAAACAGCGTTCCAGAAGCGGTACCCAGAGGCGTGTGAAGTCTTTGTAGTCCCTGAGACTTCTTAACAGGAGGCCAGCTCGGTTCCAGGCCCTTGGAGATACTCAGCACAAGTTTGTAGAAAGTTCAGTCCAGTCCTTTCACTGCCCAAGACAGAAGCAGCAACTGCAGGCCAACCCAACAAAGCAACAACACAGCAAAGGGGCAGTACTCCTCCTGGCAGCTCTTCCAGCTCTTCGTCTTGGCAGGTTCCTTGATTCCAGCGAGATCTAAATTCATGGGGTCAGGGCCCCAATATTTATATCCCAAATTCCTTTGTTCTCTGAAGGCAGAGAGGCCTTGGCCTAGTCCAAACCAGTTCTGGAGCACTTTGTTGACAAGTCTCCGTCCCTTCTTTCAGTGAGCAGGCCAGGGATATCAGACGCACCACAGGAGGTGGAGCCAGCATTGTGGAGGGAAGGCACTGTCCTATTCAGGGCCCAGGTGCGACCCCTCCCACCCATCTACAGGTCGATCTGGCTATTCAGCCCTGCGCTGACTCACCCTGTCTCCTGGCATCCCCCAGCCCCTGTCACTCACATTCCAGACAAGGAATACACAACCTCGCAGAGGCAGGCTTGGATGGTTAGACAAGAAAATACCCACTTTCTAAAAGTGGTATTTTCAAACACAGAATGTTAAAACCAACTTCACTAAAAGACGCATTTTATCATTCTGAGTCCAGGCATACTAAACTCGAATTTCTACCATGTTCCCGGGGTCAGTTAGGATTATAAACTGTAATAATCAAAACCGCCCGTTCTGGCCTAGGGGGAACAGGTAGCCTTGCAATAGTGAAAAACGAACTAGGCTGTAATTCACTATCAGGACATGCCGCACACACCAGGGCATGTCCTACCTTTCGCGTACAACGCACCCTGCCCACAGGGGTACCTTGGGCCTACCTTAGGGGTGACTAACATGTAGCAAAGGGAAGGTTTAGGGACTGGCAAGTGTGTGCACTTGCCAAGTCGACATGGCAGCCCAGGCTGCGCACAGGCTCTGCGTTGGCAGGCCCGAGTTACACTTTACGGGCTGTTTGCGTGGGTGGCACAATCCAGTGCTGCAGCCCACCAACAGCATTTGGTCTATAGGCCCTGGCACACGTAGTGCACTTTACAAGGGACTGACACATAAACCAAATAGGCCAATCATGGAAACACCAATCCATAACACATTTTATACAGGAGCACTTGCACTTTCCCACTGGACCGCAGTGAGGAAAGTGCGCAGAATCATCACACCAGCAAAAACAGAGTCAAAACCGGGAGGTCAGAAAGCAAAAAGTCAGGGGAAACACGCCAAAAGATGCCAAGTCTAACACATGTCCCCTCCAGCTGAAAGTAGGGAGAACTACCCAACCCCATTGGAGTTCTCTTCACTAAGGCGGAAGAACCTGGACAGACCATCTGCGTTGGCGTGTTCTGTACCAGGACGGTGTTCCACCGTAAAGTCCATTCCCTGTAGGGAGATGGACCACCTCAGCAGTTTTGGATTCTCACCCCTCATTTGCATCAACCATCTGAGGGGCCTGTGGTCTGTCTGAACCCGGAAGTGAGTCCCAAACAGGTATGGTCTCAACTTCTTCAGTGCCCAGACCACAGCAAAAGCTTCCTTTCTATGGCACTCCACCTCTGTTCCCTGGGAAGTAGTCTCCTGCTAAGGAAGACTACAGGCTGATCCAGGCCCTCTTCGTTCAGTTGTGAGAGCACCGCTCCCACACCATGCTCTGAAGCGTCAGTCTGCACGACAAATTCTTTGGAGAAGTCAGGTGCCTTGAGCACGGGCGCCGTGCACATGGCTGCCTTCAGGGCATCAAAAGCTTTCTGGCAGGACTCAGTCCATATCACTTTCCTGGGCTGCCTCTTAGAGGTCAGCTCTGTTAAGGGGGCAACGATGGTGCCATAGCCCTTAACAAATCTCCTATAGTAACCAGTGAGACCTAAGAAGGCTCTCACCTCTGTCTGGGTCTTGGGGGGGTTCCCAAGCCAGAATGGTGTCAATCTTGGGTTGTAGGGGCGCCACCTGGCCGCTTCCTACCTGGTGTCCCAAGTACACCACAGAACCCTGCCCGATCTGGCACTTACTGGCCTTGATCGTGAGGCCTGCACCTTGCAGAGCCCTCAACACTTTCTCAAGGTGCTGTAAATGTTCTTCCCAGCTGGAACTGAACACAGCAATGTCATCCAGGTAGGCGGCACTGAAATCCTCCAGCCCAGCCAACACCTGATTGACCAACCTCTGAAAGGTGGCAGGGGCATTCTTCAACCCAAAGGGCATCACCCGGAATTGGTAATGACCTTCTGGGGTTGAGAATGCTGATCTCTCCTTGGCCCCATCGGTTAAGGCAATCTGCCAGTACCCAGACGTTAAATCAAACGTGCTGAGGAGCCGGGCAGCTCCCAACCGATCAATGAGCTCATCAGCTCTGGGGATGGGGTGCGCGTCAGTCCTGGTGACGGCATTGAGCCCACGGTAGTCCACACAAAACCGGAGTTCTGGAGTGGCACCGGGCGCCGCAGCCTTTGGGACCAAGACCACTGGGCTGGCCCAAGGACTGTGGAGGGCTCAATCACCCCTAACGCCAACATCTTAGAGACCTCCTCCTTGATGCTGGCTCTGACCCGGTCAGTCAACCTGTAAATTTTGTGCTTCACAGGATGGCTGTCACCGGTGTCCACGTCATGGGTACACCAGTGAGTAACACCAGGGGTCAGAGAGAACAGCGGGGCGAACTGTCCCAACAACTGGCGACAGTCCCCCTGCTGCTCCTGAGTCAGAGTAGGGGAGAGGATCACACCCTCTACTGACCCATCATGCTCCTTGGTAGACAGGAGGTCAGGGAGAGGCTCGCTCTCCTCTTCCACCCCATCATCTGTCGCCAAGAGCATACTCACTTCGGACCTCTCGAAGTGGGGCTTGAGGCGGTTCACGTGAAGGACCCTCAAAGGGTTCCTTGGAGCCTGCAAATCCACCAGGTAGGTGACGTCACTTTTGCGCTCCTTTACCTCATATGGCCCAGTCCACTTGTCCTGCAAGGCACAAGGTGCCACTGGGGCCATGACCCACACTTTTTGTCCAGGTTGAAATTCGATCAGAGTGGCATTCTGGTCATACCATCTCTTCATTTCTTCCTGGCTTGCTTCTAGGTTCGCCTGAGCGAGTTTCCTGAAGCGGGCAGTTTGGTTTCTAAAGGCCAGCATGTAGCTAAATACATCCTGGGGAGTTTTCCTGGGAGCCGCCTCCCAGCCTTCCTTTACCAAACTCAGAGGTCCTCTGACAGGGTGGCCATACAGGAGCTCAAAGGGGCTGTACCCAAGAGACTTCTGAGGCACCTCCCTGTATGCAAAGAGTAGGCATGGCAAGAGGACGTCCCACTTACGCCTCATGGGTTCTGTTAGACCCTTGATCATGCCTTTCAAGGTCTGGTTGAATCTCTCCACCAGACCGTTTCCTTGTGGGTGGTAAGGAGTGGTGAACTTGTAGGTTACACCACACTCCTTCCACAGGGATGTCATATACTTCGATATGAAATTGGTCCCCCTATCGGAAACCACCTCTCTGGGGAATCCCACACGGGAAAAGATCCCCATTAACGCCCGGCCCACCACTGGCGCCGTCGTTGTCCTGAGAGGGATTGCCTCCGGGTACCGGGTGGCATGGTCCACCAAGACCAGGATGTACCTGTTGCCCATGGCTGTCTTGGGATCCAGTGGCCCCACAATGTCCATCCCTACCCTTTCAAAGGGTGTTCCAACAACAGGAAAAGGTTGGAGAGGAGCTTTGACCTTCCTCCCACTCTTACCACTTGCCTGGCAAGTTTGGCAAGACCTACAGTGTGCATCTGACTGCCTTCGCATTTGGGGCCAAAAGAAGTGGGTGACAAGCCTGTCAAAGGTCTTGTCCTGCCCCAAATGTCCTGCCAAAGGCACGTCATGAGCCAGACCCAGTAGGAAGGTCCTGAAGCGCTGGGGTACCACCAGCACACGGGCTGACCCAGGCTCAGCAACCTTAGGCTCACTGTATAGGAGACCACTCTCCCAGTAGATCAGATGTGACCCGGACTGATTACCAGCTGCCTGGTCTGCAGCCTGCCGCCGCAGACCCTCCAGAGTAGGGCACTCGCTCTGCTCCCTGCAGAACTCCTCCCTGGTGGGACCCCCTTCTTGCTGCCAATGGGTCAGCTCAGAGATGTCTCCCAGTTCGGCTACCTGCTCCCCTGTAGGCACCGGGGCGTCCCCCTCGAGGTCCGCCTCCTCCCGGTCCGTGGGAACTTCGGGGCCGGTTTCCCGCGCCCCTGCCTTTTCTCTTGGCAGGGACTTGGGCCACTGTTTCAGGCTCCAAGTCCTCTTGATCACCCTTTCTGGCCGCCATTGACCGAGTAGACACGCATGCCCACTCTGGCAACCCAAGCATCTCCAAGTGAGACCTGAGCTCAACCTCCTTCCATGAGGACTGCTCCAGGTCGTTTCCTAGCAGACAATCTACAGGCATGGTAGGGCTCACAACCACCCTCAAGGGACCTGGAGACCCCCCCATTCAAAGGGAACCTGCGCCACCATACACTGGCGCTCAGAGTTGTCGACAGCAACTACTTGGTGGAATGCTCCTGGGACTACTTGCTTCTCAGACACCAGGTGACACCGGACTGAGGTCACACTGGCTCCAGTATCTCTGAGAGCCTCTACCCTGTTCCCATTAATGGTCACCCAGGTGCTATATTTCTTTGTGTTAGGGGGCACCTGGTTTCCTGGGACCATCTCACTGTCCCCTAGTGAGACAAGGGTCATTTCTGCGGGATCCCCACCCTCCTGTGGGCACCCCTCCTCCCCAAGCGCTACACTAGCCAACACTTTGGACTGTCCACCGGTGGGTGGCTGTGTCCCCTTCGGGCACTTGGGGTCCCCCTTAAAGTGACCTACCTGGTCACATGCATAACACTTAGTGGGGCCGGTCTCAACAGGCTTCCTGTAGAGACCCCTTTCTTCTTATCGCCGGGGGCTGGGAACCTTTACCCTGGGTACTAGTTTGGGGCCCTTTAGAGAACTCCTGTGCTTTACCCTTGTCCCCCCACCTTTCTGCTGGGGACCCTGCCCACCTTTGGCTGAGTCTCCCCCAAACGCTCTCTTGTGGACCCTGGTACTCACCCAGCGGTCCGCTTCCATAGCAAGCTTCCTGGGGTCAGTTAGCTTACTATCAACTAGGTGCTGGCGCAGATCTGCAAAACATAGACTAGACAAGTGCTCCCATGCAATCAAGTTGTAGAGCCCCTGAAAATCTGTTACACTACTGCCCTTCACCCAACCATCCAGAGACCTGCAGAACACATCCACACATTCCAACCAAGTGTTGGCATCAGACTTCTTACTGGACCTGAACTGATCCCTGTACTTTTCAGGAGTAAGACCATACTTCGTGAGAAGGGCATCCTTCATGTCAGCATAGGTGAGGTGATACCCCTTACCCAAAGCTATCAGAGCATCCCTTGCTTCTTCCGGGAAAAGTGGCCACAATCCTGCTCCCCAATTCTCCTCAGGGACCCCATTCATGTGTATGGCTGCCTCATAACCCTGAAACCACCTTTGTATGTCATCCCCCTTCTTGAACTCCTTGCCTACGTTCTTGGGAATGTGCACAATCCGGTCTGCCTTTCTGGACGAATTGCTGCCACCATCTGAGCCTGACTTACTCCTAAGTTCTAGCTCCTTCAGTTCTCTCTCATGCTCTAAGAGCATCTTCCTCTCCTCTATGGCCAATCTCTTCTCCTCCCGCTCACTCTCCAGCCTGAGCTTCTGCAGCTCGAACTGCCTTGCCTCCCGCCTGTCCTCCAGCTCCTCTGGGGACAGACTGCTGCTGCCTGACCTGGCGGGTTCCCCCTACCCAAAAGCACATCCACCCTGGAAATAGGCTCCTCCACCTCCTCACTGAGATCACCAGGCTGCCCATTGGCATGTCTGGCTGCTACCCAGGCCCTCAGCGCCTTCTGTAGCTCCTCCTTCCTTGTGAGGCCTTTAATTTGGACTTTCAGGTTTTCACAAATCGCTCGTAACTCCTTTACGGCGTAGGATTCCAACCTGTCCTCCTCAAAGATAACTTCCAGAGATGCAACGGATGATGCAATTGATTCAGGCATGACAAAAGTCGTGAGTTGAAAACTGGCAAGATCAAAAATAGGCCAAAAGAAAAAGAACCAGTATGTGGTACGTAATGGTCTGCGATATGGTAGTAGTGCACACCAATCACTGTAAGTCAAGTGCAAACACAAGTCCTATCCTCACCGCTGACAACCAATGTTAGAAATGGGATCTCTAGTTGGCAAGGGCTTGCACCTTTGTCCAAGTAGGGACCCTTCTTCCTAGTCAGGGTAAGGGTTGTTACACTCGTGAAGTAACCCCTGCTCACCCTCGTGGTAGCTTGGCACGAGCAGTCAGGCTTAATTCAGAGGCAGTGTGTAAAGCATTTGCACATAACCAACAGTAATACAGTGTAAGCACTACAAACGGACACCACACCAGTTTAGAAAAATAACCAATATTTTATATACTCAAGACAAGACCAATTATGACAAAAATCCACAATACTGTACTTTAAAAATGAATGCTTGATACGTTAACTTCTTCTTTGCAGGAATAGCACAAAAGCAAAGTTCGTACGAGTCGGTAGCTCCGTCCGAGCCTACCGTGATGCTGAAAACCACAGAGTCTAACAGTTCCAGCCAACCGCGTCGATACGGGCCAGCAGAGTCGTGAACAGACTCGGTCACAGTACCTTTTCTCGTTGTGGCTGGTACGGAGTGTACGAGCCGGTCGGCGTTCGTCGCGGTTGCGGTGCAAGACGGAGCGATGCAAGGTGCGGTGTCCCTCGATGCGGTGCAGGCAGCGGCTCGATGAGCGTCGTGCAGACGGAGTCGGTGAGTCCAAGGCGTGCGATGCAGGGCGAGACGATGCTCGATGCGGTGCTGACAGGTTGCGATGCAGGCGACCTAGCCGGAGTGCGGGAGCTGGCGTCAGACAGCGGTGCGAGTCGGAGCGGTGCGTCGCAGACGTGCGTGCGGTGCCCCAAATGCGGTGCGGTCTCGACTCTTGAGCCAGTTGCAGCGACAGATTTCGGTCTGGTCCGGCTGGCCCAGTGAAGCGATGCGATGCGAACTGCGGTGCCCACAGGTCACGGTGCAAGCAGCGGCTCGATGTTGGCGGCGTCGGACGTCGCCCACGGTGAGACCAGGGTTGCGATGCGAAGTGGGGCGATGCGGTCTGCGGTGCAAACAGGTCACCGGCCAGGGATGGATTCGGTTGACGGAGTCGGTTGCAGTTCCCTTCCTCTGTGGCGACTGAAACAGCGTTCCAGAAGCGGTACCCAGAGGCGTGTGAAGTCTTTGTAGTCCTGAGACTTCTTAACAGGAGGCCAGCTCGGTTCCAGGCCCTTGGAGATACTCAGCACAAGTTTGTAGAAAGTTCAGTCCAGTCCTTTCACTGCCCAAGACAGAAGCAGCAACTGCAGGCCAACCCAACAAAGCAACAACACAGCAAAGGGGCAGTACTCCTCCTGGCAGCTCTTCCAGCTCTTCGTCTTGGCAGGTTCCTTGATTCCAGCGAGATCTAAATTCATGGGGTCAGGGCCCCAATATTTATATCCCAAATTCCTTTGTTCTCTGAAGGCAGAGAGGCCTTGGCCTAGTCCAAACCAGTTCTGGAGCACTTTGTTGACAAGTCTCCGTCCCTTCTTTCAGTGAGCAGGCCAGGGATATCAGACGCACCACAGGAGGTGGAGCCAGCATTGTGGAGGGAAGGCACTGTCCTATTCAGGGCCCAGGTGCGACCCCTCCCACCCATCTACAGGTCGATCTGGCTATTCAGCCCTGCGCTGACTCACCCTGTCTCCTGGCATCCCCCAGCCCCTGTCACTCACATTCCAGACAAGGAATACACAACCTCGCAGAGGCAGGCTTGGATGGTTAGACAAGAAAATACCCACTTTCTAAAAGTGGTATTTTCAAACACAGAATGTTAAAACCAACTTCACTAAAAGACGCATTTTATCATTCTGAGTCCAGGCATACTAAACTCGAATTTCTACCATGTTCCCGGGGTCAGTTAGGATTATAAACTGTAATAATCAAAACCGCCCGTTCTGGCCTAGGGGAACAGGTAGCCTTGCAATAGTGAAAAACGAACTAGGCTGTAATTCACTATCAGGACATGCCGCACACACCAGGGCATGTCCTACCTTTCGCGTACAACGCACCCTGCCCACAGGGGTACCTTGGGCCTACCTTAGGGGTGACTAACATGTAGCAAAGGGAAGGTTTAGGGACTGGCAAGTGTGTGCACTTGCCAAGTCGACATGGCAGCCCCAGGCTGCGCACAGGCTCTGCGTTGGCAGGCCCGAGTTACACTTTACGGGCTGTTTGCGTGGGTGGCACAATCCAGTGCTGCAGCCCACCAACAGCATTTGGTCTATAGGCCCTGGCACACGTAGTGCACTTTACAAGGGACTGACACATAAACCAAATAGGCCAATCATGGAAACACCAATCCATAACACATTTTATACAGGAGCACTTGCACTTTCCCACTGGACCGCAGTGAGGAAAGTGCGCAGAATCATCACACCAGCAAAAACAGAGTCAAAACCGGGAGGTCAGAAAGCAAAAAGTCAGGGGAAACACGCCAAAAGATGCCAAGTCTAACAATATTATATACAGCAAAGCCATAGTTGCTGCTTTTTTATTTATTTTACGCAACTAACATCCATTGACAAAGCCAATAGTCATGGCTTGTTGTAGGTCTAATGTTACTGGATGCAATGATAGAAACAGCAAATTACCAGTCGGGCGGCACATTATGATCAGCACATATTTTTAGCTTAGGTGTTTTAAGCCACGCCCTTAATTACATCAGACACGCCACTTGGAGAGACCCTCAGTTTTTTCATCCCACTTAAAGCCCTGGAAACAACACCATGTCACAGTCACCTCACGTCCTGGCACTGTGGCTCCTGATGCAACAGCAGGCCTTGGGCAGCAAAGCAGATTAGCAGGGCAGACTTCACAGATGGGCAGTTCTTCTTCCTGGCAGAATCCACAGGCCCAGAAGGGATCTGAAGAGTTGGGTCCGAGGGTCCACTACTTATACCTGGTGCCCACTTTGAAGTGGGAGAGGCTTATACAGTCCTCTCGCTACAGAGGTGTCTGGAATTTTCTGCTTCTCTGCCCTACACCTAGCTTGTCTGGGGACACAAAGGACTAGTGTGAAACCCTTTGTGAGTGTGCTAAGGCAGAGCATTTGTGATGTGTGAACGGTATGTACTAGCTCCTCCCCTACATCCTGACAGAGATGGCTAATTCTGGCAACACCTACTTCCCCTTTGTCTCACTGTCTGGAAATAATACACAAAGACCAACTGCCAGCTACACCTAGTCATGTGACCCAAGATATAGGCTGCAGGCACCAAATGGTTGAGACAAGAAAATGGCAACTTTTTGAAAGTGGCATTTTTAGAATTGTGATTTAAAATCCAACTTTATCATTAAAGAGGGTTTTAAATTACAATTCTCACTACTTGCTCCCAATTGAAAGTTATCACTTATTAAATATAGGGTAATCCAATGCTATCCTATGGGAGAGGGAGGCCTTGCAGAAGTGAAAAATGAACGTAGGAGTTTTTCACTATCAAGACGTAAAATTTAAAGGAAAAGTCAAATTTTTTAAATACACTGCACCCTGCTCTCAGGGTTGTGTAGGGCCTACCCTAGGGGTGACCTACATGTATTAACAAGCATTGGAAATGCAATAGGTCACGCATTTCTTTTAGTTAGAGCTATTGGCATTGTAAATGGAAATGTCTTTTACCTACCAAGGGAGGAGGGAGGGAGCAGTAAAGAGATAAGGGGCTTATGCCTGGAACGCAAGAGATAGGAGTAGAGAAGATAGAGGGGAGTATGGCAAAAGACAGGGGTAGGGAGAAAGAGAGGTATGGAGAAAGAGATGGGAATTTCTTTTCAACAAGAACTGTTGGCTGTGGAACATGAACCATTCAGTGAGAGAGAGATTCAGGGTGTGGATCAATGGATAGAAACAGGTACAAGGAGCACAAGACTGGGAGGAAGATGGAGAGCACTAGTGAGAGAGAATGGGCTAAAGAGACACACAGAGTGTAATGAGTGTCCAAGACATAATGGTTGGTGTAGACTCAGCCACTGAGTCACAGTGGATGAGGCTTCCTCACCCAATCCACCCGGTGGGGGCGGGGATGGGTGTGAGGGGAAAGAAGATAAGAGTGCAGCACTGTGAGTCAGAGACCAGTGCAGCCGATCTGTTAGAGAAAGCAGCACCGAGGCGGCGGCAGGCAATTTATTTTATAGGTGCAGACATACATGGAATGGTACACGGATAAAAAAGACAGAATGATAATGTAAAGACAAACAATGGGACAAGAAAAACAAGAGACAGAAGGATAGACAGGGGGACGTGAACACAGCACCCCAAATCCCAGTAAAATGCCCCTACTGTTGCAGTACATTATCCCAACAAACAGCAACTGCAGGTGGGGCATGATTTTGTGTGCACTCCGTGCACTCAAGGCAGGTGACAGAAAAATTGCTGTTCAGCAGTTCACAGACAAGTAATTCCAGATGGTGGGGGGTGGGGCACTGAAGGAGGGGAGGTTTACAGGATTTACTAAATGGATTGAAAAGTGTCCAGATGTATTTTAGCTTGCAGCACAGCGGTATAAAAGGTTTGTCAATAAAATAAATACAATCAATGAAAGTGTATCAAAAGCAATTGGTGGAGCTGTGGTTTATGTTTACACCCACACCCCTTTCCCAGTGACAGTCCGAAAGAGAGAACAGCATATCCCCTCAGCACCTTAAAGAAGGGACGGATTTATAAATAATAACTCAAATAGCAGACATAGGATAAGTAGCACACAAAAACGAGGAACGGCGCTATCAGGAAACTGCAGGAGGGGAGTAAATTGGGTGGAGTAAATCGATGCAGTGATCCCGAGTAAATCGAAGCGGTGATCCCAACACAAGCCGGATTAGAGATGCCTTGTACCAGAAGCAGCAACAGGGCGGGGGGCGCCATCCCCATTGAGAGTTTTGCCGGCTTCAAGGCAACTCCAGCACGTTTACGGTTGAAAATAAATTAGGGTATGTGGTGTACTGCTAAGCCAAAGATTACAGGAGACCAGTAGTGACATGCAAGGCAATACTGCAGGTGGCAATTTCTTGATAAGAGAGCACCGCCCATTATCGCTGGATTAAACCCAGATCAGTTGACTGGGGGTGAGTGTTTGATTAGCTCAAACGCTCCGTCCATCATCCCCTTTGGTATCGCTTTGTTCGCCCTAAGTTGGCAGGGTATGCCCAGACGTGGGTCCCTTGCTCACTTTGCCACTGGATTCAAGCTAGCCTGGCTGATGACGGCTGAATAGCCAGAAACCGGTCCAGGGAAGACATGGCTTGGCAGTTCGGGCTGGACTGTTCCCATGAGGCACAGGGTCAGACTGATTTGCATATGGCCATGTCTGAACTGGGGTGGTGGAGTGAGCTAAAGAATGATGGATTAAACCCAGATCAGTTGACTGGGGGTGAGTGTTTGATTAGCTCAAATGCTCCGTCCATCATCCCCTTTGGTATCGCTTTGTTCGCCCTAAGTTGGCAGGGTATGCCCAGACGTGGGTCCCTTGCTCACTTTGCCACTGGATTCAAGCTAGCCTGGCTGATGACGGCTGAATAGCCAGAAACCGGTCCCAGGATGCTTGTTTCCGGTCCAGGGAAGACATGGCTTGGCAGTTCGGGCTGGACTGTTCCCATGAGGCACAGGGTCAGACTGATTTGCATATGGCCATGTCTGAACTGGGGTGGTGGAGTGAGCTAAAGAATGATGATGGATTAAACCCAGATCAGTTGACTGGGGGTGAGTGTTTGATTAGCTCAAACGCTCCGTCCATCATCCCCTTTGGTATTGCATTATCGCTTAGTAGACAGGGGAGTCTGAGCCTTACGTGCGACTCCGGTGTCTGTAACTCCCTCCGCTGCATCCATATCTTCGGGGTGGCGGTCCCTTGCGGTTATGGTGCGAGTTGGGTGGCCTTTTGTAACGCGCCATTTGCACCTGAAATTGCGCCTATGTAAAACGACTACGTCCACACGCCCAGAAAAGCGAAAGGAGGAGGGACGGGTGCTCGGCTTGCACGCACTCTTACTGAGCAGCTCACGAGAGCAGATAAGCAACCAAAACAAAATAAAAACACGACTCAAATTACACAAACAATGTGATGCGCGCGCCCTTATTGGTAATTATTGTGAGGTTGCTCCTGGTAACATACAGTGGAAGTGGATTCTGAAATGTTGCTAATAACTGCTAAACTATGAGCCAGACAATGACGAGAGCACTAGGGGGGATGACCGATACAACAAGCGGCTATGCAGGTGGAGTGCTCACAAAGATGAGAGATGGGGGCGTAAGGCACAGACGGACAAAATGCAACGTGTGGGAGGGATGAGAGGAGCAACCACGGGGGCAACAGAACAATGGATGTGTCCATGAAGGGGGTGCTGCGCTGAGCCAGGAAAACACGTGCACTGTGCCACAAAACTAAAAGAGTACGTGAACACAAAGGGAAAAGAACCTTTTGTGAAATGATACCCGTAATAGGCCAATACTCCAGGGGAGGAGCAAGACACAACAAGGTGGGAAATAGAGAGCATAAACACCATTGGGAATCCTCAAGATTTTGCGAGTGACACTCTCCTTAACCAATCAGCAGCGAGGGGCTGAATGAAAGCCCACATACTGAATACAGCATGTCTTTCAGACAGCGCATGAGCTGTCTAGGCTCGACCTAAAAAGGAAAGCTTAGGCCTGGCAATAGGTTTATTTTGCCAGGTCGAAATGGCAGCTTAAAACAGCACACACAGGCTACAGTGGCAGTTTTAAAAGGCTACTTAAGTGGGTGGCATAATCAGTGCTGCAGGCCCCCTAGTAGCATTTAATTTACAGGCCTTGGGTACATGTAATACCACTTCATTAGGGACTTACAAGTAAATTAAATGTGCCAATTGGGTGTAAGCCAATATTACCATGCTTAAAGGAGAGAGCACAAGCACTTTAGTACTGGTAAGGTGTACAGAGTCCTACAATTCAACAAAAACGGATACAGAAAACAGGAGGGGTGAAGGCAAAATGTCTGGGGGTAACCCTGCATAGAGGGCCAGCTCAAACAGAAGTTTACACCTTTTAATCCCCCACAGCATCCAGAACAGGTGTCTCCAACCAGTCGATCGCGAGCTACCAGCATCTCGTTGACACTTCTGAGTAGCTCACAGCCTTAAGTTTATTTTTTAAAAAGGACAGGGTCAAATTTTACTTTTAAAGTAAAAGGAAGGCTGTGTTTATTTTACAATATTTTCTTCAGGCTGCAGATACCAGGGCCTGATAATGAGCAGTGCTGGAGTCAGATTTATGACACAAGGCACAGAGGTGACTGAACTGAAGCACTGAGGTATTTAACTCTTAAATAAGTCCTTGTCAACTCAATATTTGGAGTGTGAGAACAAAATAATGTTTTTGAATCCTTTTAAATGATAGAACATTAAAATGAAGTTACCTTAATGATTAAGTAATCTTAATTTGAATTTTCTCCCATTTCAAAGTGTTGCATTTACAACCAGCAGGCCGCTTGCTCCCAGTAGCCAGGAGACACTGTGCTATATTTATAACTGAAAAATACAGTCCTCTTGTTTAAATGGGAGAAATTTAAAATTAAGAAAAATATTTCTATAAAACATTAAGGGATATATGTACAAGAACTGCCGCTAACTAACGCTAGTTAGCGGCAGTTTTCTTAATGCGGCCTGTTAGTGATGTATTTACAATACGTCGCTACATGGCGATAGTTTCAGGTAGCCACGGTGAAAACTGCCGCTAACACTAGTGTGAAGGCGATACAAATTCTGACGTTAGCAGGCGAAAACTGACAAAAGGCCCATTAGCGGCAAAAAAACTCACGTTAGTCAGCTCAACGTGACTTTTTTTGCCTCTAGAGGCAAAAATAGCCTATAAGTCCACCTCCAATGAAAAATGGGAAACAAAACCAAATGAATGCAGAATGGAGTAGCCAGGGCCAAGTGCAGCACAGATCAACAACCCCCCAAACCCCCCATCAGCCAGGATGAGCAGCCAGAGTCCCAGGGGAAGAGGAAATTCAGGGCTACTATCATGAAAAGAGGCGCATCGCTGGGCAAAACCAGTGATGCATCACATATCATTGCGCACTCCTTGCAACACCATGGCATCCAAAACCTTGATAGCGTGGACAGTCCCCAGTGCCTGAAGGCCTCGCTGGGCCTGCGTCTGGGACCTGGAGTGGGATGCGGAGGTGCTGTGGAGTTGCTGGGCCGTGGCGGTAGACATTGAGGCGTCGGCGATCGCCCTTACCTGGTGGTGAAGTCTGCCAGGTCGCATGGAGACACGTTGCTGACCTGTGTGAGAAGACCGCCTGGTGCCCCTTGGAGCTGTGAATCGTAGAGGCGCTCCAGCGCACCAACGTAGGGAGGTCTGAATCGCATACCACGCGCCACCACTACACCGTGGTGCACGGAGGAGATTACCAATGGTGGGCCGCGCCTCTCTGCATCACAGGCCGGAGGATGTTGCGCTGGCCGGACGCTGTGGACAGTGAGGCCCCTGAGCTGCCCGAACTTGTGTGGCAGGAGCGCTGCAACTTCATGCCTAAGGTGGCCCTGTTGTATCACCTGCATCGGGAGGTTCTCCAGCGGACTTGGTGGTGACTGCTATACCCAGGCTTGTGAAATCCCGCCTGGCTGAGGCCCCTGCTGGCTGAGTCACAGATTTGGAGAGAGTGCAGCGGGTTGCGCCACGGTGTCAATGTCCAGGTGAGGAGAAGGTGGTACACGTAACGGAGGAGTCCCGGGGGTCGAGTCGGGCCCACGCCTAGCACCTGTGGGTGACACACCCCCAGTGGCGGCTCATCCGCTATGGCGGAAGAGCGTCGCCTCACTGCTTTCAAGCATAACATGATGATAACTTTCTGATGTACTCATGCTATGTTTCCTTTGCGGGCCAGAGGGTGGGGCTGCTCTACTCACAGAGCAGGGCAGGGGTGGAGTGGTATGCCCACTCGAGTGCGCAATGACTGTTTGGTCGGCCTTCTCAGGCCGTCCAAAGCAGTCATGCGCACATCCCTGTTCGCAATGCAGGCTACATTACAGCCTGCATGGAGAACATGCCCACCCCTCAAGGCCCTGGCTGAACGCCTTGTCACGGCGCTCAAGAACAATCACAACGCCGCATTGCAGCGTTGTGATTGGCTTAGGGGAGGAAGCCTGGCTGCCTGCTTCCTGTTCCTGGAAGCAGACTCAGGATAGCAGGAGCACAGAAGACGCGGGACCCGGCCTTGAGGTAAGAATTTCTAAAAAATATATTTACAACCCCCGCTCCCCTCGCGTACCCGCCCGCTCCAGTGTCCTTTCCTGTGTTTCCCACCTCCCAGCTGTCCAGCCTCCACCCGCAGCACAACAAAATGGCAGCCGCTATGCGACCATGCCCAGCGGACGCACCACTGGTGCGCCAAAGGCAAGCCCGTCTGCGTCTGTCCGCCCCTGGACCGTGCCCAGCACCAATGACCCTTCCTCTCGGACACTCCACCCCTACGACGCCAGCACCCTCCTCGCCATCAGTCCTGGACGCCACACCGCCTGCCATCTAGCAACACTGTAGAATTCTCTTGCACTTTGCACATGTCGAAACTGCAAACGCATCTTCTGCCACATCAGCACACCAGCATCTCCTGCCGCCCAGCCGACCAACAGCGCAGCCGACCAACTCAACTGCATCCTCCTCAATGTGCGGTCCCTCCACAAACACGCAAATCTGGGACCTCCTCGACGCCACCTCTTCAGACATCGCCTTCTTCACGGAAACCTGGACCAACCTCTGCTCCGGACCGGACATCGCCATCACCATCCACGATGGCTACAAATTCCCCCGCACGGACCACCCCGAGCGGCCAGGAGGAGGCATTGCCATTGTCTAAAAAAGCACACTCCGACTGACCACGCACTCTAATGACCCAACAGGGACCATGGAACACCTCCACTTCCAGATCCGGACCAACCCCAACACCACCCTCCGCGGCACCCTCATCTACAGGCCCCCCAGGCCACGAACCACTATTCACCGATGCCACTGTAGACCTCATCACACCCCAGGCTCTCCCATCCACCGACTACATCCTACTCGGAGACCTCAAGTTCCACCTGGACAACCCCCGTGACCAGAACACCACCCCCCTCCTGGGGAACCTCGCCAACATCGGACTCAAGCAGGTAGTCACCGCACCAACCCACATAGCCTGACACACGCTCAAGCCCGTCTTCTCCACCAGTGGGACTTCAACTACAGCCACACCACAGGACTCTTCTGTACCGACCATCAGTTTACATCACACCTTCACCACGCCCACCGTACACCAGCGCCATCATTACCCCCCCCCATCGCAGCTGGATCAAGGCACCCAAGACCTTTCCGTCAAATCCCTCACCACCACCACTCCACCAACGCTTACAGACGCCAACACCTCAGCGCGCAACCTCCACCGATGGATCTCCAACTGCGCCGACACCCTGGCACCCCTCAAGTAAAGACCAGGCAAACAACACTACAAGGCCAACTGGTTCACTCCTGCCCTCCACTAGTCCAGCCCCACCTGCAGACGTCTCGAGAAGAGATGGAGCCACAACATCAATCAACTCTGCAACAGTCTCCCTTGCACCATGGCGCAAGGGTGCGTGCGTGGGAGCATGGCAGCCATTGTGCGCCAATGTAGGGAAAAAAGACGGGGGGCTTATTCATGAGAGCCTTCTGACAGTTTCACCCCGCTGGTGCGTCATTTTCTTGACGTACTTGCAGCGTGATTCTTGCACCACGTTGAGCCGTACTTGCAAAGTGATGCATCTAGGCATATTCATGACCTTGTGAAGCCCTGTGCCACATTATACCTGCATCAGGTATGATGAATGCAGGGTGGGCGTTCCCACGCAACAAAGCCTCATAGGAGTGGCGCAGTGAAATCCATCAGATTTCACTGCAACAATTCTAGGACGCCACTGCGACTGTACCTTACGCCTGCCTCATGGCAGGTGTAAGGGTGACGCAGTGCCACAGGGGTAGGCTGGCCCCATGCATTGCTGGAGTTGCATCATGCTTGTGACACAACTGCAGCAATGCGTGACTTTAGCGCTGACAGATACGTCAGGATTCCAGACGTATCTGTCATTAATTGCGACATGGAGCGCCGTGAAGTGAATACAGCGCATCCATGGTGTCGCAAGAAGGGCGTAATGAAAAGTGTTGCAACGCTGTTTTGTTGCAACAATGCAACACTTTTCATGAATGAGGCCCAGGAATGCACCCTATCTTATTGATGGTGCGCATTCCTGCCCTTTAATTTTGTTGCAGCAACATTCCTTGCAGCGCTGTCCAGCACCAAAACCTTCTGAAATGAGGCCCCAAGTGTTTGCACCATTTTTAAGACCAGCTATTTTCTGGTCTTAAAAAACTGCCTCTAACTGTAGTTAGAGGCAGTTTTTTGGGTTTTGCACCATACAAGGAATTCCTTGTAAACATAAGTGTGGTTAGCGGCAGTTTTTGCATCTCATTTTCATTAAGTCCCGCTAACAGAAGTGGCGATCCTAAAAATTCATGTTTACGCCGGAAAACTGCTGCTAACTGCGGTTAGCGGCAACTTGTAAATACGGCGATTAAAAAAAAAAAAAAAAGCCGCCGTAACGTCAAAAAATTGACACTACGGCGGCGTTAACTCCTTGTACATATGCCCCTAAGTCTTAATGTTTTCTCCACTTTCAATTACGCCAGTTGCATCTTAATGTTTTAAAAAGCATGTTTCTTCACTTTAAATTCCTCCCATTTAAACAAATTGCTGTATTTTTCTGTTATGAATATGGAACCTTGTCTACAGGGCATTGGAAACAACATTTCAGTTGTTGGTAAATGTGACACTTGGAAATGGGATTCAATTTAAAGGATGAGTTTTATAGATTCCATAATAAACAAAGTTAACTCTTCAGTTTAATTTTCTCCCATTTCAAAGTGCCGCCTTTACACACAGCAGGTTCCTTGCTCCCAGTGGCTGGTAGACACGGTGTCATATTCATAACTGAAAAATACAGCCACTATTTTAAGTGGGAGAAATTTAAAGTGCAGAAAAATGTTCCATATCATGAACATTTTTACAGAACGTTTTCTGCACTTTAAATGTCTCCCATTTAAGAAAAATGGCTATGTGTTTGTATTATACATGTAATGGTGCCATATATGATGAAAGGTATTCCAATGCCACAAGTACATATAACATGGGATAAATGTGTACAGGTGACTAAGATCCTATGTGTACACTCACATGTTAATACATCCTCAAAGACCACACTCTCACTGACACACATGGCAGTCCTGTCATAGTGTCCCTAGTCAAAGTACTTTGTTCAAACCATAGTATCTAGATCTATGGACATTAGGCTTGAAGTCAATGGAGCTAGACGTGAGGGTATCTGATAACAATTCACAAGTGGTTTGGCCTTCAGTAGTTCACGATGATTGACACTGATCAGAAGTAGCTCTCACTACAGAAAAGATTAGAGACTCTTGATCCAGAAGAACTGCTCCCTCTGAGATAATCACTCCTTTGAAAGACAGCCTTGCCAGCAGAGTCCACTTTCACTTGTGCCAGGAACTCCTCTGAAAAATCTTGCAGTGCATATCTTAGCATCATATACGTTAGAAAGGACTAGCGGTCCACCTCTCATTCGTTAGACCGGACCCTTCAAACAGCCCATGTAAAGGTACATTTTCAAGTTATCGCTGCTGATATTGGCTGAAGAAGTCATCTCCATCTATGCTCTCTGAGGATTCTGGTAAAGCAAGGCTCGCCCTTAGATGTTGTAATCAGTTTAAGTGTCTGCACAAGGCTGCCTCTTGCCTCCTATTTCTTCTCCCAACAGCCAGCCCCTTCATTCTCTGGATCCGTTGTTACCCTTGGAACCTTAGCAGGACAAGGGCCTTCTCTGGCCACAAAAGCTGCCTCCACCATCTGCTGTATTTGGATGATAGACAGAGAAATGTCATGATCATGAGCGGTAACATCTTGTACCTTCTCAGAAGATGTGTCCTCTAAATGCGGGATCTTTCTGAACGCTTTGGATTCTATAACTTACCAGTAGCAGAAATAGCTGTAATGCTGGTGAGTGTTAAGCACAACAACCAGCTCTTTACACAGCCAAATACCAGACTTGCTCCCGGCACCAAACGTCCTGATTTTATACGCTCCGTGGCCAACGAGTTCACGGGGCGCCTCGCTCTTTTGTGGGCGCTGTCCCCCATATGCACATTCTAATTACTAACAACCCCTGCCACCGCTGGTAGTCACTCCAATAAATCTAAGAGCAGTAAGTGCCATTCCTTGTAACCAGGCTGCTGGGGCAGGTCTTCTGGCTACCCGCTTCCCTAGTGCACCTGCAATAGCAAATTGCAACCATTAGAGAAGCGCTCTTTGTGGGGTCAAATATTTTACATATTATAAATATTGACCTGCTAGAGTAAACATTGATATGTTATTAAACAATAACAATTGTTTACCTGCTGGATAGATTTCATGCGGTCAGAAAGCAAAAAAAAAACAAAAAACAGGAAATGCATCATGGACATTCTTTGGTGTCGTTCAGCAGGAAGTAGGGAGCTTGGATAGGTTCTTGCACTTGGTGTTCGAAGAGCTGACTCATTTGTTCAAAGACTGGGGGACCGAGAACGCACGAGTGTATATTAGAAGCCCTCAGTGAGTGACCTCCACTTATTAAAATGGATGATTCCCTTTCTAGTTTAGTTGCCCTGGCACATTCCACAAGCTACTATACTTGCTCCCACTCTTTTTTTATCTATATATAGGACCTCTTGGCGTCCTAAGTAAGCTTCAGGGATTCTCTTTGATCAGTATGCAGACGATATACAGATTATCTCAGGATTTTCTCTCTCAATGAGGTCTCACTCCTTGCCATAACTCGGCAAAAAGAAAAAGACAGGTTGGTTTTGCATCAATTAAACCTTCATCCTTTTAAAAACAAGTTTCTCCTCATTTCATCCTCCCAATTCACGTTATCAGTCCAATCCTAGCTTGACTCCTGCAATGTTTTAGACTGCAAACCAGCAATCGTTGACAGTGTGAACTCCTTAGGATTCATCATGGATAACAGGCACAAGTCCATATTTAAGGTGGATGAGCTGCATCTTCTAGAATCAACAGGTTGCTATGCATCATTTCTTGTATTCATTTTAGCTATAAGTCCAATTGCTGTACTTTTTTTTTTTTTTTTTACTGGTCCTGCTTTTCTTTGTGTTCCCACCTTCTCTTACCATGTAATTACTGTACTGCAAAGTGCTCTAACACCTACGGGATATATTCACACTATATAAATCTGCATCAATAAAAGGATTCCCCACCACACCTTTAGCTTCCCAATAAAGGAGTTTTCACAAACCCTCTCTGTCTGCCTGTATTGGCTGGGAAATTGTGGATTATGCGGTTCCAGACTAACTAGAACTACCTAGAGGCATCATATTGGTTACTGGAGGGAGAGAGAACTCGTATGTGGCAGCACTGCAGAAAGCCACACTTGGCCCTATCACTATGCCCCGTCTCGTTACCCTCATTCCGAACAGTGGACCCTAGGGCATACTAGAGGCTACAATGGAAATTTCTTAATCTGTTTTAATCATGAAAATCTGGCATGGATCTAGTCCTCATGGACTAGATAACGGACACCGCTAAATCAGACCCTTTCCATTGATACCATCTTTTTAGGTCTCGCCTAGCGTTGGCAGCGCAAACGCGCTGCTCGCGCTCTGGCGAGATCTATTGTCGCTGTGTTACTGTCCGGGCTTCTTTGGAAGTGGTGTTGGTGCCCGCCCTGTCTCCCAAAGGCCCCGCCCACCGGGACTCCTCGTGTGATCGCTGCTGTGTCTGTTTTCTTTCACATTGAAGTAACTGTGCCTGCCCTGTCTCTGAAAGCCCCGCCCACCGGGACTCCTCGTGTGATCGCTGCTGTGTCTGTTTTCTTTCACATTGAAGTAACTGTGCCCGCCCTGTCTCTGAAAGGCCCCAGCCACCTGGACTCCTCGTTTGCTCCTAATCGCCGCATTGTTGTCCTTTTTTAATGTTAAACGTACTCCACGGGTGCTGCATTCTTCACAAAAAGTCTGTTTTTTACATACGTAAGCACTTTATAAAAAACCATTTTATCGCTTTTTCACCAAACGCCGCAATTTCGTTTATTTTGAGATCCCATTGGTGCCGTATTGTTTACACAAAATTTTCTTTTTGAAATACCTTAACAGTTTACAAGGATCGATTTTATCGCTATTTCGGCAAACGCGCCTATCTGGTTTATTTTCACACAAAATTTTCTTTTACAAATACGCGGGAGCCGCATTTTTGAAAAAAAGGATTTATCTTTGTGTGCTAGGTGTTCTGTTTGTTTCCTTTCACTTAGCCAACGAGCTCTCCTCGTTTACATATTCCTCAATAACAGCTTTCGCTGTATATTAAACTGGAGCGCGGGTGTTACAAGGTTCACCCAATGGTAAAAGCCTCTCATTTAATAATAAACATGCTCTATGGGTGCTGCATTGTTTGCAAAAATCTATCTTTTTCAAATACCTAAACAGTTTATATAAAACGCTTTTAGCGCTTTTTCATCAAACGCGCCATTGTGGTTTACTTCAAGATCCCAGGGGTGCCGCATTATTGAAAAAAAAGGATTTTTTTTTCATCTGCTCAGTGCTGTGTTTGTTTTTCTTCACTTAGCCAACTAACTCTCCTCGTTTACATATTCCACAATAACAGCATCCACGGTATGTTACAGTAAAGTGCGGATGTTACAAGGATCACCAGATGGTAAAAGCTTATCAAAGTACATGCTTCCCACGGCCCACATAAATACCTTCCAACGCTTTGCTTGCTCTGTGGGCGGCCAATTTCAACATCTAATCTATACCACCATCTACTGTGCACATGTTATTAGCTACAGGAGCAAAGTGTTGTTGTTCTAGACCATATGGTAGCTGTGTCTGTTTTCTTTCACATTCAAGTAACTGTGCCCGCCCTGTCTCTGAAAGACCCCAGCCACCTGGACTCCTCGTTTGCTCCTAATCGCCGCATTGTTGTCCTTTTTTAATGTTAAACGTACTCCACGGGTGCTGCAGTCTTCACAAAAAAGTCTCTTTCTTTTCAAATGGATGTATAACAGAAATAATTAAGCAGCTTTAACATGCCACTTATGCAATAAATCATCTAAGCATAACACACTTCTATTTAAGCTTATTTGTTTGTCCATACCTACGACATAAAGCCATATACTATCCTGATACATGCACTATACACAAAAAAACTATAACATAAAGTGAAGAACAATGCCAATAGCTCTAACTCTACGAGACCTATTGCATTGCAAATGCTTGTTATTTTATGTGTCAGATACTGCACTGAAGATAATACATCGTACATACCGTAATTGAATATGGAATGATTGTACATTCCGGGCAATGCTGTGAAGGTAAGGGCCTCATTTATGGGGTTTTGACGTAGGGCAGCACAGCAAGTCACCTTGCTACACTGCCTTACGTCAAAGTGAAAGGGCAGGAATGCACAGTATCTATTCAATACAGTGGATTTCTGTCCTTTCTCCCTGCCCTGGTGCCTTTTCGGCAGCCCAGTGGCAACGCAGACACCCTTGCACCATGGTGCGTGCAGGAAGGGGCACCTTCCTGCACAAAAACAATCCTGTGAGGCATAAAGTACATAGGAGAAATAAAGTTCTCTCCTCGTTCCGTCTCTTCTTGGGAGGCATAAGGTTTGGGCGCATCCCCAGGTTTACATGGTTTTGTAAATCTGGGGAAGCATCAAAATCCATGGGTGTTGCGAGGGAACACCCACCACAGCGCCCAGGGAACGCCTCCCGAGCGCAGAGTGAGGCAATGCAGTAATCTTTGCGCTGCCCTGCCTTACTTCATATCTATGAGGCCATTCAAAGCCACGCAAAGTGGCTTTATGTGGCCTCATAAATATGATTTGGTGGTTTGCCCTGCCGTTGCATCACAAAACGTGATGCTACGGCGACCCAAGGGGCTCCTAAATATGCCCTTAGAGTCTATTGTAAAAATATGACATGCTCCAGCTCTGAGCAACCAACGTCGCTCTGGCATGTATACGAAACAGTACACAATGCAGATACAACACTCTTGAGTTCCTGTGCTTCAGTCATATTGTAAGATTTTCTTTTAATTCCCAATTATTACAATTATTAAAGGCAGTTTGTGTTTCATAATTCAAGTATAAATCATATGGCATTGAAGAATTGCAGGGTATTATTTTTCATTGAAGTCCACCCATGGGACAGCAGTGCCAGAAACTGTTGCCTGGGGGATGCTGGGCACCAAATAGTATAACATGGTAGATAGCTTGAATCTCCTAGGTGTCTGTTGAGCGACAGAAATGACCCAGAGGCATAACTGTGCCTCACAGTATTCTTTACTGACATCCCACATCCCAAAGGAAGCCTGGACCGAGCGAACAATGATAGATAGCTCTGCTATTCAAGAGACACAAAAAGTGCACTTCTTTTACCAGGCTGGGCAGTCTCCTAGTGGACCAGGGCCAGTTTGGGTGTGTATGTGTGGAAAATGTTACTTACCCTATAGCCATCTTGTTCGTAGCGTTCAGTGCTGTATATTCACCTGCTCTGAATACTCCTGTCCTCCAGTGTTGGGCCTGGACTTTTGCAACTTGTTTTTCTTCACAGAAGTTCGAATCACATGACCTTTAGTGACTCGACCCCTGGTCCAAAATGCACCAGCACACTGGCTCCACCTCAAAGTGTTTTCTGCTCAGTGGGACAGTGGTGTAAGGAGAGTGTGCTGTGCATAGTAAAGGAATAAAGGACATGATCATTGCTGGCTCCTGGGGGTAAGGCGGGGGAGTTGGGGGCCTAACATTTTCCTTTGATAGCGTGTGGGCCTGTAGAGACGCATGCTCTGCGTAGACCCCCCAAAGCAATGGCTAGCGAGCAGATGACGCTGATGTTTCAAAGGGTTCTTAGTACAGCTTGGCCAACTAACGGCTGTTGGCGTGTTAGCACATATACAGAATGATGATTGGTGAAGGCATGATATTGACCAAGTAGCAGTCTTGCATGTGTCTGGTACAGGGATAATACCCTAAAAGGCTAGGGTGGCCCTTTTATTTTGCCTTTATTGTGGTCAATACCCTATATAAGCCCTGGGAATTGAACGCTGATGTGCGACACCAGCTTCCACCCTAACTGAAGAAGGCTCCGCCAAGACTCCTTTGAGACTCTGCAAAGGATTTTGGGGCACATGCATCAAGCACTTTACCGGTCGCAAACGGGCCGATTCTGTGAATCGGCCCGTTTGTGACCGGTAAAATGCCTTTTCCGATGCATCAAAGGCTTTGCATTCGCAACATAGGTAATCGCAATTTTTGCAATTCCCTAATTTGCGAATGCATTTAGGGAATCGCAATTTGCGATTCCCTAAATGCGATGCATGTAGCATTTCTAAAATGTGACTTTTCATTTAGGAATCGCAAATTACCATCAATTTCAAGTTGATGGTAATTTGTGAATCCTTTGAAAAATGTACAAAAGTGCATTTTTCAAAGTGCCATGTGGCGCACACACCATAGGGCATGTGTGTGCGCCACATGTGCACACTTACTTTTTTTGGGGGTGCATCAGGGGGGCCTTAGGCCTCCTGGCACCTTGCAATTGCATTCGCAATTTGCCATTACCAATTTGGTAATCGCAAATTGTGAATGCATTTCCATTCATTCCTATGGTCATTTTGCGATTCGCTATTAGGGAATGTTAAGGATTTGCAAAAATATTTGCGAAACCTTCATGCATAGGCATTGCAATTACCAAATAGCGAATCCTTAAAATTCGCTATTTGGTAATTGCAAATGGTTACCTTGATGCATGTGCCCCTTTATCTTCACTGTCTAGTGCCAGGATTGTGTTCTCAAACAAGACACCACCTCCGTGCCCTTATTCTCAAAATTGCTGGTAAGCTATTCCAAGCAGTCAAAAATCCTTTTGTCCCAGGTTACGCGCACCAAGTCTCAAACTCTAGAAATAGGCTTTTGGATAGATCGGCTGGAGCTAGCGCTTAGAGATACCACAGTGAGGGTGTTAGGGCTACAAACTGTGATAATGATCCTACAATTTTTCCATTGTTTTCACTGTTCACGAAACACTTAGTTGCTTTTAATTTTTTATCTTCTGTGATTTTACTATACAATATTGTGTGCACTAGTTTCAGAAATTTTTAAATAACTATTTTAAGATAAATATGTCAAAAAGCATATTTCGTATCCAGTGATCTATGAGTATGTAAATCATTAATGAAAGATCGTTTGGATTACCACTATGTCCCTGAAAATGTTATGGGATTGTTAGTAACCTAGAAAACACCTCCCTTGAAGGAATGTTAAGTGGGTGGTGTGGGGCTGCAGTTCAAATGGCATTCTTTTCTCATCATGGTGCATCGAACTAAGTCCTTGCACTCCTGGGTTAGGAATCCAACCCCTACAGAACTGGAATCCAGAGCCCAGCGCTTGTAATGCGGAGGTGGCGAATAGGTCTATAGGTGGGGTCTCCCACCCTCTAAAAGTACCATTGAGGAGGTGGGGTTGGAGTTCCCACTTGTGGACTGATCAGACGTGATGTTTTTCCAAAGTAGATCTGGGACTAGCAGACTGTAAAACACCCATGTTCTTGGAGATGACCATAATTGCTTTTGATGTGTTCAAGCATCTATCTAGTCGAGCTTGGTGCCAAACAGATGTTCTTCATCAAACAGGACATTCAATAGGTGCTGTTGCACCTCAGGTCTAAATCACGGCACTGTGAGCCAGGAATGCCTGCAGAGGATGCTGATGTTTACGCCTCTTGGGGCAGGGTTGCGAAGCTCCAATGGGTGGCTGTCCAAACCTCTACTCACTTATCAGCTGAGTCAATACGCTTAATTTCTTATAAGGTGGACGGGCATTCCCTGTAGCTTGTGCCGAGGCCCTTATACTATCAGTATGGACAGCCAGGAAGTCGGGGGCAATCTGCCCACGAATATAAGCCGGATTGAAGTCTGCCTTATACTTTTTATCCACTCTGGGAGTGACTACCCTGGGCTTTACCTTATCCCTGAAGCTGTTGGTGGTCTGCCTAAGCATTGTCTTCAGCATGGGAAGATAATACCCTGTGCGTTCTTAGACAGGTTCTCAACAAAGAAGTTGTCCTCATCTTGCATTTTATGCATCTTCACCTAATGGTGCTGTGCAGCCCACCGTATTTCCGCATGATATGCGGTAGTGTAGTTGGGTGGAGATGATTTGGCAGGGTAGCGTTTGAGGTTTGTGTTGTCTTAGAGGTCTACCAGATACTTCTCCCATTGTTCATCTCCTTTCCAGAGCCTGAAGGGGTCATCACAGGGGCACTATTGGCTGACAGTATCTGAGTCAGTGGAAAAGGAGCGTGGGAATGGTGGTGGAGGAGTTGGTGGCAAGGATGGGAACGGTGAAGGGCTAGTGGCAGAGTCCCTAATCCTTCCAGAACTAGGTGGACTCACTGGGTCGAGGCCTGATGCACTTCAAAACCCAGTCTGCATTTCTTCGGAATTTGGATGAGTCCTGGAGCCAACGTTTTTGCAGGAATCCTGCCAGTGATTTGGTGAATGGACAGTTTCTTTTCCTTTACATTTGGGATCCGCGACAGCCTCTCAAAGATCGACTCCTATGTGGTGTCAAACTTCAGGGTCGAGGGGAGCTTTAGCTTCTACTTCGGTGCAGATTATGGCGGAGCTTTTGGTGTCAATTTCTGCTCAGACTGTAGATTTTCAGAGTCGCAGGGCGAGGCAGCTCAAAGTGTGACGCTGTGCGTTTTGATGAGGTTTTCTCTGACATCAACGCAGCCTCTAGGGTCCGGGACAACACAGCCAGAGGAGCCACATCCAAAGGTTTTTCCCATTTCTGACTCGACTCAGGGCTCAAAGCCTGACTCCCATGGGAATGGTGCTTGAGATGGTCACTCCAGGATTAACTGATGTTACACCTAGGGCATAACATATAGTTTCTTACCTGTCAGTGTAGTTTTGCAGCTTGAAGAATTTTCTGGATTCACATGCTGTGCATTATTCCGCCATCTAGTGGTTGGGTCCGGAATTGTAGTATTTATTCTCTTTTTTTTGTTGTTGTTGTTGGGCGTCGACATAACACCATTTGGTGTCCTTCTGTGACGTTGACGTGCTTCCTCCGTAAGCTCCCACCTTTGGTCGCCATCTTCGGATTCTTTTTTTTTTCCCTCTTTTGTCCTCCTGTCTCATCTTTCTGGCGGAGGAGGGTGGGTTAGCTAGTGAATTCAGAAAATTCTTCAAGCTGCAAAACTACACCGACAGGTAAGAAACTATACGTTTTGCAGCGTGAATCTTTTCTGGATTCATATGCTGTGCATAGACTTTGTAGCGGTTTGCTAGTCCTGTGGTGGTTGGGTGGAAGATGAGCGCTGGTTTGTGAATATATGTTGTAAGACCTTTTGTCCTACTTGTGCTTCTTTATTCATCTGAATATCCACGCAGTAATGCTTTGTGAACGTGTGCACTGAAGACCATGTTGCTGCTTGGCAAATGTCTTGAATAGGAGTATTTGCGAGAAAAGCGACTGTTGCTCCTTTTTTCCTTGTCGAGTGAGCCCGTGGTGCTCTTTGCAATGTTTGACCTGCCTGTTTGTGGCATAACTGTATGGCTTGTGCAATCCATCTTGCGATGGTATTCTTGGTCACTGGTCGGCCGAGAAAACTTGTGGCAAATGATACAAAGAATTGCTTTGTATTTCTGTATTCCTTGGTTCTTTCCATGTAATACATGAGTGCCCTTCTGGCATCCAGTGTAACGCCCTTTCTGCTTGAGATTTTGGCTTTTGAAAGAAGCTTGGTATTTGTATTGTTTGGTTTATGTGGAACCTTGATACCACCTTTGGCATAAAGTGTGGATCTGTTCTCATGACGAATCTGTCATTGTGTATTTGGAAGTAGGGCTCTTGTAATGTTAGCGCTTGCAATTCACTTACTCTACGTAGTGATGTAATTGCAACTAAAAACGCAGTCTTTAGTGTGACCATTTGTAGCGTTGCTTTGTGGAATGGTTCAAATGGTGCTTTCATCATTTGAGCGAGCACTACATTAAGGGTTCATGTAGGTGGTGGCATCCTCTTTGGAGGTGCTATTCTCTTTGCTCCTTCTAGAAATCTTTTGACCACATGGGATGTGAAAAAACTTTTCCCTGTTTCGACCGTACTTTTCCCTGTTTCGACCCTTGTGTACGCTACAATTGCTGCTAAGTGTACCCTTATAGATGTGTAGCTTAGCTTATTCTGTAGTAAATATGTTAAGTATTTTAGCACTGTTGATTCCTTTGTGATCCTTTTTGAAAGTTTTTCTTTAAGGCACCATTGAGAGAATCTCTTCCATTTGGCTGTGTAACACTTCCTTGTTGTAGGTTTCCTCGCCTCTTGGAGCACTGCCATTGTGCTCTCTGGAAGTTTGAGGTGAGCGAATTCTAAGTCCTCAGGAGCCAAGCTGCCAGGCTTAGACTCTCTGGTTCTGGGTGTAGCACCCTTCCGTCTTGCATTGTTAAGAGGTCTTTTCTCTTTGGAAACTTGTGCATTGTTCCTTGAGTTATCTCCATTATCTGTGAGAACCAAGTCTGTCTGGCCCACTGAGGTGCTATGAGTATTAATGGCATGTGGCTGAGCTTGCATTTGTTGATCACCCTGTGTAGTAGTGGTATTGGGGGAAAAGCGTAAGCAAATATCCCTGACCAGTCTATCCACAGTGCATTCCCTAGGGACTGCTTGCACGGTTGCCTGGATGCGAAGTGTTGGCATTTTGCATTGTGGGTAGTTGCAAATAGGTCGATTTGTGGGGTTCCCCATTTCTTGAATATCTTTTGGATTTCTGATTGATGTAATTCCCACTCGTGGGATGCTGATGTTTGTCTGCTCAGTCTGTCTGCTTCTACATTGTCTTTTCCTGGCAGATGTATTGCTAGTATGTCTATTTTCTTTGGGATCGCCAATCTCCATAGTTGTTGGGCTAGGGTTGAGCTAACGACTGTGTCCCTCCTTGTTTGTTTATGTAAAACATGGTGGTTGTGTTGTCTGCTTGTATTAACACCCTTTTCCCGTAGAGCTCTTTCTGAAAGTCTTTTAAGGCTAGGAACACTGTTTTTAACTCCAGGAAATTGATGTGTTTTACTGCATCCTGTTGTGTCCACAATCCCCTTACTTTCAGGTTGTTCATGTGCGCTCCCCATCCTACCTGGGAAGCATCTGTTGTGATGGTCACTGTTGGAGTTGGTTGTGTGAAAAGTCTCCCCTGTGCTATGTTCTTTCTGTTCCACCATGCTATCTCTTGATGAACTGTTTGTGTGACAACCACTAGATCCTCCCAACCCCCTGTTGCCTGTGACCATTGTTCTTGAAGCCATTCCTGGAACGGTCTCATGTGCAGTCGAATGTTTGGGACTAGATGAATGCATGAAGCCATCATCCCTAGCAGTTTCCCCACTGGCCTCACTGTCAGAGCTTGCCCCTTGTGGTTTAGATGTGTCTCCTTCAGTATTGCTAATGTTCTCTTCCTGCTTGGGAATACCTTCCCTAGTATTGTGTTGATTTCTGCCCCTGAGAACACCTTTACTTGCTCTGGTTCTGGTGACAATTTGTCCCAGTGTATTGAGAAACCGAGTTGGACCAGTGTCTGTATGACTTGCTGTATATGTTGTTTGCAGAGATTGTAGGAGCTTGCTCTTACTAACCAGTCGTCCAGGTACGGGTAAACATGAATTCCTTGCCTTCTTAGGTGGGTCGCTACCGCAGCTAGGCATTTTGTGAAGACTCTTGGTGCAGATTTCAGTCCGAATGCTAGCACCCTGAATTGGTAGTGTGTTCTGTTGATCACAAATCTTAATAGACCCTTGTGTCTTCTGTTCATGGGAATGTGCAAGTATGCGTCCTTTAAGTCTATAGTTGCCATGTAGTCTCCTGTTTGTATCTGAGGTATTACCTCTTGCAAAGTTGTCATTTTGAATATTTGAGTCTTTATGAATTTGTTTAGGAACCTTAGGTCTAGTATTAGTCGTAATGTTCCGTCTCCCTTTGGAATGAGGAAGTACGTGGAGTAAACGCCCTTGCTCCTTTCCTTGTGTGGTACTTTCTCTATCTCCTCCTTGTTCAGAAGTTCTTGTGCTTATTCGAGCAATTGAGATAGTTCTTTTGCTGAATGCATCTTGTTGCTTGGTCTTTTGCTTGGAGGTTGTTTTGCAAGCTCTATGCAGTAACCGTATCGTATTATGTTTAATATCCATTTGTCTGAGGTCATTTTCTTCCACTCTTGGAGTAAGTATTTTAACCTGCCTCCTACTGGTGTAACATGTTGGAGGAATAGTTTGGTTATAGGACCATGATCTTGTTTTGTGTTTGTATCTTGTTGCACCCTGTGCGTTGTTGTTTGAGGGTGCGCAACCTTTGGAGTGAAGTCACTTGGAGGTGGTTTGCGGTCCCCCTCTTTGCGTTTGGTCTCTTCCTCGAGGGCGCCCTCGAAAGGATTGCCTTCCATGTTGGTATTGCCAATTTTGTTGCTGTTGACCCCGTTGTTGTCCGTGGCTTACTCCTTGGTAGCCTTGTTGAAAGGTTTGGTGTGAGGTTGCAGGTTGGTGGATACCCCTGCCTGTTGGTCTCCGTGAGGGTGTGCCTCTACGCATGCCTCTGAATGGTAGTGCCCCCATGGACCTTGCTTTTTCATTGTCCTTTTTTAATTAGTTTAATTTCTCATCCACAGCCGTTCCGAATAGCTGTTCACCATTGAACGGAGAGTTTAGTATGTTGTTCTGTACCTCTGGTTTGAAACCTGAGATCCGTAGCCAGGCGTGTCTTCTCTCAGTAACCCTGATCATCATCTGTCTGCTAGATGTTTCTGCAGCATCTAGGGCTGATTTCAAACATGTGTTCGCCATGTTTTTCCCTTCTTCCACTAAGTGGTTTGCCCTTCTTTGGAACTGTTTTGGAAGGTGTTTTAGTAGCTCTCCTACCTCCTCCCAATGTTGATATGCATGTCTGTTGATTAATGCATTTGAATTTGCAATGCACCACTGTATTGCAGCACTTCCTTCCACCTTTCTTCCCATGAGATCCATTCTTTTGCTCTCCTTGTCTGGTGGTGGGCCAACATTGGTGGGGACATTAGCTCTCTTCCGAGCCGTGGAAGTAATAATTGAGTCAGTTGGTACTGACCCCCTGATGTACACAGGATCCTTAGAGGAATGCTTGTACTTTTTCTCCCCTCTTGGTGTGACTCTTTTGTATGTGGCAGGTTCTTTAAAGGCTTCCTTACCCTGGTCCAGTACACTTGGCAGCATGGAAAGGAATTGACTCCTTGTCTGTGTAGGCAGCAAGGTTTCTAGTAAAAAACATGATTGGGGCTTTTCTTCCTCCAATTGCACTCCATAAGTGTCTGCTGCTTTCTTTATGACTTGGTTGTACATCCCAATGTCATCTGGTGGTGAAGGCCTTGATGGATATGTATCCACCACTTCTTCTGGTGATTCGGCGTCGAGATATTGCCACTGTAGTTCTTGAGCTTCCGAGGTCGCCGAACCCTCATAGTTTTGGTCCTCTTCCTCTCCTTCAGCTTCGAAAATGTATTCTTCTTCGTCTTCTTCTTCGACTGGTTCTGGAGTTGTGGCTGCTCTAGTTCCTCGACTTCCTTTTCGACATTGGTCGAAATTTTCGGCGGAATTTTGAATTGCTTCATTTTCTCGTCGAAATCTTTCTTGCATTGCAAGATATTCGCCATTTCGGCTTCGAGCCTCTTTTTTTTCTTTTCCATCTCGGCCGCTTGTGTTTCGGCGTCGAGATTTTCTGCCTTTCTTTTTGAGCTTGACGACGCCGCTGTCGAAGCTTGTTTAACCCTCTCTTTCTTCGACGTCGAAGAGTCCTTTTCGTGGCTAACTTTCGCCGATTTTGTTTTTTCTAGGGTTTTCGCCGTCTCAGAGTCCTTGTCTAAGGAACCGACGGACTGCGTGTCCTTGGACGCGCTTGCAGTCGTCGAATGTTTCGACGCCGAGGCTCCTTTCGAGGACTTAGTCACTCTTTCGTGGGTCGCCTATCTTTTTTGGGGTCAATGGTTCTCTTACCTCCTTCGGTGTTTTGTTTTCGACCTCTACGACTGGGATGTACGCGTCCTCTTCGCCTTTAGGCCCTTCGGCGACATTGTCCTCCTCTTCGCTAGAGAGGCCCAGGTCTCGAAGCGATGGTGGTGGGCCTTGACCCTGCATGCTGTAATTCGCTCTTCTCGGTCTCTCTCTTAGCCTCAAAGTCTATGGGGTGAAAGCCGAGCATGCGTTGCAGTCTTTGCTTTGGTGGTCCAGCGGCAGGCAAAGGTTGCAGACCGGATGCTGATACTTCTGTGCGTACTTGTGGTGACAATTGTCGCAGAACTTGAATGGTGTCTTTTCCATTACCGCGCACAGGGAGCCCCCTGTATGCGCATTCTTCGTATGACGTCGAAGTTTAGTCTTTTTCCTCTTTGCTGCGCCCCGGCTCCCAGACTCGAAGGCCGGTACGTCGAAGAACTTCTTCTCTTGTTCTGTATACTACTTTTGTTAATTTTCGTCGATTCTGCTCTCCAATCTTCAGGAGCTCCTTCCGTATCGATCCAGACCCAACGGCGGAAAAAAAGAGTCTGAAGATGGCGACCAAAGGTGGGAGCTTCCGGAGGAAGCACGTCGATGTCACAGAGGGACACCAAATGGTGGTATGTCGACGCCCAACAAAAAAAAAAAAAGAAGAAATACTACAATTCCGGACCCAACCACTAGATGGCGGTATAATGCACAGCATGTGAATCCAGAAAAGATTCACGCTGCAAAACTGTAAGAGTGTTCCTTACCCTTACCCTAGGTGCATTCTCCAAGAAAGGAAAATGAAGACTCAAGGTCGGTCAAGGATTAAGGCCCGAAGGCGAGGTGCTTTGAAGTGTAACCGTTGGTGACCATGGATGCTCTTGGGGACGCGCAATAGTACTGTTTTCATCAAAGGACTTGAAGGACGAGCTGCTGGAACTGAGAGAAAACCACGTGGAACATGTCAATCCCGAAGCAGCGTTCCCAAACTTCCAAGCCCGATGGTGGAAGAAAACAATCTGAGGTGGAGCCAGTATGCTGCTGAATTTTGAACCAAGGGTGGATTGACAACAGATCTTGTGACAAGTTTCTGATCACTGTATCAAAGGTGGGCGTTGTTGGGGGAAGGTTAACACATTTTTAGAATCATTTTGAGGTAAATTTGAGTCAATTCAGAAACTCTGCCGATTTCCCCACCTGCCGCTTCATGTCGGAGGTCTGCTGATCTATCTTCAAAGCAGTCAATTCCAAAACACTACCCTACCTGGCAGAAAAAAACAATATCACTGGTGGACAATGCAACATGCAGAGCAATGATATCATCTTGCTTCAAAGCAAGAAAAAGATAAGAAAGTAGACCGTCTCCTGCTATGCACCCAAAGTCTGGAACACCATCCCTGGAGGACACTCCCTTTCACAGAACGCCTCATCAACAAGAAACTACGACTACTGCCCCTACCCCAATCTAAGAGCATATATGAACAGTAACCTGACACATGCTGCCTTCCCCCATCTTGTAAAACTCTCTATTCCTTGGTTTGCGCTCTAAATAAACAAAAAGGGAACAGAAGCCTGGGCATTATGATAAAACAGCATTTATAAAGCGTCACAAAAATTAAGGCAGCGGAAATTAATAAACAGTTATCTTTAAAATAGAAAAGGAGGAGAAGCTTGGATTTAAAGTGAGGTCTTGATCATCGACGGATCGTGGATTGGAGTGTTACTCTGGCTTTGGCGGCAGCGGCACACACCTGCAATCAAGTGCTCCCATATCTGGGCTGCCTGCTGTTTTCTTTCACTTCAACCCCATGCTCAGGGTGCCAAAGAACCCGCAACTTCCAAGGAATTATTTCCTGCAGAGAAACAGAAAGAGAACGACAGGGATCATAAGTAGAGGTTTTAAAGTACCAACGCCTACTGACTTCCCCTACGAGTCTTGGTTTCATGATTTAAACTTGGAGTGTTGGAAGCAACCATAAGGTTTGCACCACAGCTTTGTTTTAACCTTTAATATTGAACATTTGTTTTTATACAATTTATAGTTTATGCTTCATTTTAACTGTGCACAGACTGCATGAAAGGCAAGACCAAATATAGGCAACTTCTTGTGCACTTTCAGATGGGTGCCATTTTGTTCTCCAGCCCATTTCATAAAGTCCAATATATACATGAAATATAGCCGCCCTGGAGACACGCCATTACCACCAACGTTTATACTGTACACTCCACCAATTTGCAAAATATGGATGCAAATTCCAATTGTCAGGCCTTTGAAAAAAAACAAATAAAGAGATCACAACAGGAGGCCGAGAGGAGCAACGGAGGAACAGATGGGGAGAGAAGTCAACACAGGGGAAAAGCAACAAGCAGGGACACGGAATGAAAAACAAAATAAAAAGCAAAAACAACCGGGCAAGGAGGAGTGGGGAAAGCACTGGATGAGTAGGAGAAGGGAGCAGGAAGCAACATCTAGCAGGCAGGGCAGGGAGGAATTTGAGGAGAGAAGCAGCATACTGGGGCGAGAGCAAGAAATCACGTGCACTCACATGGAGTTCTGGGGAAAAATAGAAGAAAGAATTTGCCTGAATGTCAGCAGTGGAAGGATACAAGCCATCAAATAAACAGGATTGTAAAAAAACTTTACTCCAGGGGAAGGACGAACACAAAAAGAGAAAGGAAAGCCATGAATGAGAAGTAAGCACGTGAGTTTGACAAGAAAGCCAATCAATGGTAAGTCATGGCCAAAGCCCATTATCGGTATTGTACACAACAGATCTTTAACAAATAGACAGCTAAAAGTTGTCTGTAGGCGAGATCTAAAAAGTGCATTTTTAACGCCTTTCTAAACACAGTAAATTATGGGAAAGTTGAGGGCCAGCCAGCAGATTATTCCATAAGGTTTCACTCAATGGAGAAAAATGTTCACACCTGCTCTGGAGTTGTTCTATGCTGAAGAAGAAATGTTTTATCTTTCAAGATCAATTCTTTTGCTGGGTAAAAGAACTGTAATCTATTCTTCAGACAATCTCAGAAAGATCCATAGATCTCTTTAAGCGCTGGCATAAGCAATTTGAACTGGATTCTCTCATTGACTACGCATTCAGGAGTTCACTCCATGCAGGGCTGATATGGTTTCTGGGTGAAACATTCAGTAATGCAGGCCCTGCAGAATACGCAATAAAGGATATTTGTTTCAGATGTCCCTGCATAAAGGCCACAGCGATATTCTACATTGAAGTACACTATCGCCCCAACAATTACAGTTTGATATTTCACGTTTCGAAGGGGTTTACCGCGTCTAAGCAGTTTAAGACAGCAACTTGTGGGTGAAACCAATGTATCAGTTTGCTGTCCAATGAAATTTAATTGTTGAAGATTACCCCCAGCAGCTTAACCTTATCCTTGGAAGGAAGGTCACAATGCCCCACCGTAAAAACTGGGAAAAGACAATTGGTTCGGTTTCATCCCAGAATTTGACTTGATCAGTAGGAACTTAGAAAATTAAAATCAAGAAATATAAAAATTTCAATTAACCTCTTTGTCTGGCAAACTGAACACCACCAGGGAGTCAACAGCATAGTTTTGATAATTTTAATTAGTAAACGGAGCAGATCATGCAGGCACTCTGAACAGACATTAAACAATAACAGAGACAGAAAATAAATCTATAGTACCCCAAGCAGAAAACATTTTGCAGCTTCCTCAGACACCTGTGCAATGTTGGCTTGGCTTTATGTTCATGCCCTAACTTTGACATTTCTATTTATTCTACTGTAGGATCAGCAGAATTGACCATTAGGAGGTCTAACAAAGAATGGTGATCAGCATGGAACTATCTGAAACCTCTTAGCAGGGCGTTACCACCATTGGTTCCCTGAAAGCCTATCTGCATCATTGCGGAAAGCACAGGACTGAGTGCTGAACAGTATATTTACCTGCGACACCATGTCATGGAAGAAGATAAAGTAGTCGAATTCAAGATATTCATCTTCTCTTTTCTAAAAGAAAGTAAAGAACATTTTCAGCCCATTATTTTGCATTGATGTAGCACTCTTCTAATGTGTATGTGTGATGGGGTAACTGTGTTTTATGGCCCAGTTATGCCATCAAGGGGTTCTGTTGACAGCAAATTACAAGACCGAATGCTGGGCTGTTGTAAATATCACTAGAACCCGGTGATGTCTTTACTGGATTGACATACAAGTGGTCTCTAGAAGTGAAGGACTTGCGGCTGCAGTCTGCAATGTCCAGATGACAATGGGCCCTGCTAGCAATTAGAAGGCTCAGGTTTCATTTTTTTTGTCATTGTAAGAATATTGATTAATCAAAGGGTAATGCAGAAGTTGAGCATTCCTAGTAACCGACTAGTTATTGACAAGTATAGCAAACTGAGATTAGGCTATCCTTTAGATAATATCCGCTATTCACAGGAATCATACCAGTTCTGCAAAATAATTTATTAGAGATTACATCATCCCTAATAAATAGGATTTTGAAATCACTTTTATGTGCATTGCATAGTTATAATATTATTTTATTGAAGTTTAAAACAAATAAAGTTAAATAGACAATATTATAATGGTACACAGTGTCGGAATGATTAAAGAGAATATTGTAAAAAGGCCAAAGGTCCATTAGATCATAATCTCTCAATCGCAGGACACTAAACTGCAATGCTATTGTCTGCATGATTCAGATCAACAATATTCACTTACAGAAGAACTGAATTTGAAAAATAAACAGGAAACTGTAGAGACACATCAGTCCAAGCAGACATTTTGTGCCCTGGAGTGTACCTAATAAGAGTGATCATCCGACTGTATGGAGCGGTGACTTTCCGAACTAGCTTGACTATCTGCTAGTTTCCTGGGCATCAAGATGTTCCCTGTACGACTACGATTGAGTGTATCTAACAACAGAGACCAAACTAAACTGAATGTATGTAGCACTGACCTATTTAGAAAGGAGAGAGATGGGGCTTTTACATTAGTCAATGCACACGTGGTGGTGGAGCATGGATACAGCACCAAGGGAAAGTGACATTGGTGGTTCCCTTAACAGGAGGTTCGAGTAGTACTCTGGATAGGAGGAGGCGTGGCAGGAATACATTCATTCAAAGTGTTCTACTGTCGACCCTCATCATATGTACATCAGAGCATTTTTCTTTCGAGAACAGGATTCGTTTATTGGCTTCAGCAAAAGGTAGTATTCATTTTGAAAAATCAATCACAGATACAACTTTTCCCAAGAAATGATGTAATGATGGATTCAAGCTAGCCTGGCTGAAGAAGGGTGACATACCCTGAAACCGGTCCCAGGATGCTTGTTTCCGGTCCAGCGAGGACCTGGCCTGGCAGTTCGGTCTGGACTGTTCCCATGGGGCCAGGGTCAAGACTGATTTGCATATGGCTGGGTCCAAACTGGGGTGGCGTAGTGGGCAAAAGAACGATGGATTTAACCCAGATCTTTTGACTGGGGGAGAATGTTTGCATTGTCAGCATTCCGTCCATCATTTGCTTGCTGTAACACTTTTCACCCTAAGTGGGATGGGTATGCCCAGCCGTGGGTCCCGTGCTCACTGTGCCACTGGATTCAAGCTAGCCTGGCTGAAGAAGGGTGACATACCCTGAAACCGGTCCCAGGATGTTTGTTTCCGGTCCAGCGAGGACCTGGCCTGGCAGTTCGGTCTGGACTGTTCCCATGGGTCAAGACTGATTTGCATATGGCTGGGTCCAAACTGGGGTGGCGTAGTGGGCAAAAGAACAATGGATTTAACCCAGATCTTTTGACTGGGGGAGAATGTTTGCATTGTCAGCATTCCGTCCATCATTTGTTTTCTGTAAATGTTAGTGCAGCAAAAATGTGCATGTTAAAAACTTAAAACTACCCCCACCCCCCTTGAAAAACAGAATGAAGTGAGGATGAAGTTTAGTATTGAGCTGTAGGAACTCTAATTGGAAAGAGGACACCTCCAGGAGGTCAAGGGAGGCACACAAGTTTTAGCAGTGGGATAGAGTTATTTCTCTACTCTTTTAAAATCAGAGTACAAAAAGGCCCTCCCAAGTCTTGAGAAAAGTTATTCCAGCTCTTTGGAGCTGCCTACCAGAATAACTAATTCAGAGATTTTGTTCTGTGAATTTTGGGGTTTCAAGTACCAGTCCTCCTTCGTTTCTGCAGTTTCTGCTTTCCCCTAGGAGATGCAGTTTGTTTTTACTAAATGGACTGTGATGTTCTGGTGTACAGCATTATAGGTTTTGCATGCTTCCCTCAGTATGCAGCAAGCCTCCACAGCCAGCCAGTTTTAATACTGGCAAAATGTGTTATTTAATTTGTGTTTTTAATCAGCTGTGCTACAAATCTTAAAGCAATTTTAAGGGCAGTAATCTTGCTGTCGGAAGGCCAACAAGTAAGAAAGTACCACAGTCGAATTTGAGGATAAATAAGGTTTGGCCTAGTGCGGCGCTTCCCAAACTTTTTAGAACCACAACCCAATTTTTAGAATGACAAACGTTCGTAACCCACCTACCTTTAATGAACATGGAGCAGGTGATTTTTTTTTAATGTAACTAAAGGACAGTTGGTTGTTGAATATAAAACCCAAAGACTTTGCAGAGAACTAAAGGAGATCAGAACTAAGGGGGACATTACGATGGCGGGCGGATTTGGTCCGCCCGCCACCGTAACGGTGAATGGGACCGTCCGCCATAGGAGCGGCGGTCCCGCCGTGGGTATTAGGATGCCACCGCCACGGTGGCGGTGGCATCCCCTATTCCCAGCATTGTGGCGGGCGGTGCTCACAGCATCGCCCGCCACAATGCTGGGAATGCACGTTGGGCATTCACATGCACAAGGTGGCAGGCAACGCGCGGTGCCTGCCACTTTGTCCATGCCAATGCAGGGGGGTACCATAGGTACCCCCCACCCCCCAACATCTTGGGGGCCCACAACGGGCCCCCGAAAGTGTAATCCGCCTGGCTTTCCATGGTGGAGTCTCCGCCATGGAAAGCCCTGCACCGCCGCCCATCATAATATGGATGGCGGTGTGTTGCAGACACCGCCACCATATTATGTATGTTTTCCGCCCGCGGAAAAGCGGCGGACGGTCTTTCCGTCCGCCGCGGACCCCCCAGCCATCATAATATGGCGGGGGGAAAATGTTAGGCGGGCGGTGTGAGATAGCGGGCGGATCGCCACCGCCATACGGGCGGTGGCGATCCGCCCGCTATCATAATGACCCCCTAAGTTGTGCATTTTAGCAAGCTTTGACTGTTTTATGTCAGGCAGGGTTAGACTAAGCAGCTGTGACAAAAACAAGCCGTACAATCTACAAATGGACCGTTACCTAACAAAATTATCCTGCTTACTTTCAAATGCACCTAATCCAATTCTAAAATAAACCGCTTATTTTTAAATTCTAGATGTCCACTTATTAAATGGTTTCTACTAAATTCAGGGATACCGATATCAATCAAACCAAATAATGCCAACCCATGCCGCATCCCAGATCCAAGGGAAAGCAGCTGAATATACCTCCATGGCAGTTGGAGAGTCCACAATGTTTGTAAGTTGTTTTTTTTCAAAGAAAGTCTTTCAAGTCACAAGATACGCTGTGACTCTCACTTACTTGGCAATGCGCATGGGCACCGACTGCTTGTTAGATTGTTTTTCCGGAGCGGATGAGAGTAGTATGGAGCGGTGAGTTAAAAAGTATGGTGAACATTTGCATTGGTAAAGGAAGTTAATTAGTAAGGGACAAAATCTGTAATAAGAGCAAGACACTTCACAGGAGGAGGTGTAAACCTACAGCACTATATGTTACAAACATATGCCTACAGGGTAAGTAATATTTTCTGTTTGTACCATGTGCTGTTGTAGATAAACATGCTCTGAATAGACTCTAAAACAGCACCCTTCTGTAAGCGGTGACAGCATGTGCATGATGCAGTTATCAGAAATAGTGTCCTAAAGACAGTTTGGCCAACCATTGCCTAGCTAAGCTAGTCACACGACAATACTTAGTGAAGGTGTGTGGGGTTTTATTTTTTTTCCTCAGAGTTTTATATAGCGCGAACTTGACCCAAAGGTATTGGGTATCAGAGCGCTTTACATGAACACCAGTTACGTTACACAAGGACACATTCATTTTTGTTAGGTACGGGGAGATTACATGATCTGCCCAGAATCACAGGATGTTGAGAGTCATTGCCGAGACTCCAACACGGTTCACCAGATTTGAGATCAAGCTCACCCTAGCCCGTTAGGCCACATCCTCTCCCAAGTAGCTGCTTTGCATATGTCAGCTAACAGAATGTTGCACAGGAAAGCCATGTTTCTGCCTTCTTGTGTGTATCGTCCACCCTGGGGATAACAGGCAGAGCGGTTTTAGCTTTATGATAGCAAATTCAGATACATTTGACTATCCACATGGCAAGGTCTCCTTAGAGAGGGATTGGCCCTTGTGGGGTTTAGAAAAGGCTATGCACAACTGGTCAGTTTTCCGAAGGGTTTAATCCTGTTGATGAACTTCATGAGAGCCCATTGACATAGAAAGTGAAGGGCTCTTACCACTACCGAGTCTGGCTTAGGGAAAAAGACTGGGAGCTCTATGGTTTGATTGTGGTAAAAATGGGAATCCACTTTGTGAATGAACTTTTAATGAGTCCTGAGTAACAATCTATCTTTGAAAAACTTAAGAAGGGTTGTTTTAGGGTGGGGACTCGCTACAAATTTAAGAGATGTTATGGTGAAAAGAAAAGCTTCCTTCCAGGACAGGCACTGGAGAGGGCAATAGTGCAAAAAGGGGGCGGAGGGGTCCATGAGTCTGGTGAGAACTATATTGAAGTTCCAGACCAGTGCTGGGGAACTCTGGGAAGGATGACTCTTTTAAGGTCCTCTATGAAGGCTTTCATTACTGGTATGTGAAAAAGGGAGGAGTGTTCCCTGTTTTGCATGCCATCGGATATGGCTGCAAAATTGAACCGTATTGAATTGTAACCAAGATCAGACTTTGCAGCTAAATTAAGTACCACACAATATTCCTTCCCGCAGGTTTTAGGGGATCCAAGTATTTGAGGGTGCAATAATGGACAAATCTCTTCCACTTTACTGAAAGCAGCCGTGTGTGGTAGGCCTGTAGGACTTACGTAAGTTGTTCATGCAACCTTGTGGAAGACATAGGTAATCGAACTCTAGGACCTCAGGTGCCAAATTGATAGATTGAGCTGTTTTAGTCTGGGTATCTGATTTGGCCATGACTCCTGGTGCGAAGGTCCTGCTTCACATGGAGGTTGATTGACATCTGTGGGAGTGCTGAGTACCGGATTGTCTGGTTCAGGTGTGGTCTATGAGGATGAGAGCCAGAGAGAAACACAAATGAAAGGAGTGGGAGAGGCCGCAAAGCAAAACCAAAGATCCCTGACCAGTTCACTACTCGTGCATTGCCCAAGGACTGTGGGTACCTGAAGATGAAGTTTGGCCATTTCGCGTTTTCGTGGTAGTAAATGTGTCAATGTGTGGCATGCCCCAGGACCGGAAGTAGTGGAAAAGGACTTGCAGGTGGAGTTCCAACTCATGGACATGTTTAAGTACCCGGATGAGTAGGTCGGCCAGGTTGTTGTCCATCCTGGGAAAGTACTCTGCCATGAGGTGAATGGGGTGGCGGAGCGACTAATGTCATTTCTTTTGTGCCAGTAGTGATGGGGGAGTGAGCGCCACCTTGTTTCTGGATGTATTACATGGCTGGCACGTTATCTGTTTTGATTAGTACTATCTTGCCATGAATGAGGGGAAGGAAGGCTTTAAGAGCGAAATGTATGCCAACGAGCTTGAGGTAGTTGGTATGGTGTCCCTGATGCTGAGGAGCCCACACAGCTTGTATGGTTCTGTGGTCCAGATGCGTTCCCTAGCTGGCATGAGAGACGTCCGTGGTGATGGCGACTTGTGGAATAGGGTCTAGGAAGGGCCCGCCCTGCCACAGATTGTTGCTGTTTCATTACTTAAAAGAGCAATGCTCGCTGGTGCTTACCAACACTGGATCTTCCCTCTCACCCTCCGCTTCTGACCATTGAGTCGAGGCATTCCTGTAGCTGACGCATGTGGAGGTGGGTGTGGGGTACTATTGCTGGGCAAAAAACCATAATTCCCAATAGGCGCATACAAATTCTGACTGAAAGCAGACTATTTGGCTGAAAAAGAGTTACAAGCCGCCCAAAGGCCAGCACTCTCTATCAATTGGAATAGGCTTTGCTTGTAACTGGGTTTAGTATTGCAACTCAAAAGGCAGGACTTGGAGGGGCTGAAAATGGGTTTTGGTGGCACTTACAGTGAGTCCAAGGCTGTGTAGGAGTGAGATGACAGCCTGGGTATCGGCTAGGCACTGGTGCTTGCTTGCGCTCTTGATAAGCTAATTGTCGAGGTAGGGGAAAACGGGGATGCCTCCTTCCTCTGGTGGGTGGCTACTACCACAAGGCACTTTGTGAGGACCCTTGGAGCAGTGGTGACACAGAAGGGTAGCACTTTGAATTGATAGGGATGGCCACTAACCATGAAGCGGAGGTAGGGCCGGTGGGTGGATGGATGGGCATGTGGGAGTAGGTGTCCTTGATGGCTTTTGATGTCATATAATCACCTTGTGGAAGCTGAGGGATGACATTCTGCAGCGTTGCCATATGGAAATGTTCGGAGAGGATGTAGCATTTTACGGGCCTCAGGCCTAGAATGGTCCTGAGAGAGCCGATCTTCATGGGGATGAGGAAGTAAAGAAAGTAAAGCCCCTTGCTCTACTGGTGAGGATGCTCTGGCTCTATGGTCCCTTTTTGGACGAGCACTTGTACCTCTTTCTTGAGACGGGTGAGATGGTCACTGCGGAGGGTGCGGGTTCTGATGTTGGCAGCGCGTGTGAGAAGTTAAAGGCAGTACCCATGGTGAACCACCGCTGACTCCCACCTGTCTGATGTGATTTCCTGACAACAAGTAAACAAATCCTGCCGTGTCCCCCGGACAGATGTTGTGTTATCGGGGGCGGGGTTGAATGAAACAGCTTCGGAGCATGCCCTGTATTGTTGCCTGTGAAAGGAGTTCCTAGGTGATGGAGTCTGAAAGACATCCATGGCTTTTGCACTATTAGTGTCCTTTTTCATTTTTTCTAACATCTGATCAATCTGTGGGCCAAACATACGCTCTCCATCAAAGAACAGTTTCAACAGATTTTGCTCGACCTCTGGCTTGAAGCCTAGGATACTGAGCCAGGCATATCGTCTGATGAGGAGACAGTTTTCCCTTTGTGACTATCTCCTCCCCCTTCTTTTAATTCCTCTGGGAGATGCTTGACTAGCTCTTGCATCTCAACCCACTGAACCCTGTCATAGCAGGAAAGGAGGCTGATGGAGCTGGCTACCCTCCAGTGGGTAGTGGCCCCTAAAGTTACCCTCTTACAGGCACCGTCCAGCCTCTTGCCCTTATTATTGGACAGGGGAGCATCACCGGTGGCCTGAACAGAAGCCCGCTTGCGTGCTGTATGGGCAACAAGGGAGTCTTGTGGGACAGGTCCTTTGATGTAGGCCAGGTCATTGGGAGAAGGCTTTTTTTCCCCCTGGCCTTGATGGGCTTCTTAAAGGTGTCGGGGTTGATTGTAGCATGCCCTTTAAGATCAGGAGGTACTAGAAAGTTTTTATATAAGAAAATTGTCTTCCTCATGAAGGACATGCATGTCCACTTTGTGGAAAGCAGCCACCCGTTGGACCACCTCATGGTATGCCATGATGTCGTCCTGGGGACAGAATAATGGTCCAGATCTGGATCCCCCAGGGCATCGACATTGTAGTCATCCCAAGGTTCATCTGTGAGCACTTGGTTGAATGGTGTTTCGTAAGGTTCGGCAGAGCTGAAGGAGCAACCTTTCCATTTGGAGGAGTGGGGAGACCCCTCTGGTAAGTGTAAATACAAGCAAGGTGGTGACATAGGAGGTGGTGTTGGTGGTGATGGCAAAGGAGGAGGAAGTGGAATATAGGGGAGAGGGCTGGTGACCCTGTCCTTGGGTTTCTTAGGCTTAGAAGCTTGAGAATGCTCCAAAGCCAACTGTTCCTAAAAAATTCGATTCGTTTTCCGGGGCAAATGTTTTATATGTTTTTTAGAGGGAGCTCTGCAGACATTTTCCCCGCTAGGGGATGGGTGAACTGTTGCTTTTGCCTTGCATCCAGCAACTCCTGCAGTTTTTGTAGGATAGGTTGCTCAGATTTATCGGAGCCCACCGTTGATGGAATTCTTGATGTTGATGGTGACTTCGGCATCGATGGTGGCCTCAGAGTCAATGGTCACTTTGGGATTGAGGTTAACCTCAATGCCATCTTTGAGGGTGTCTTCGGATTAGAAGGACCGCGTGGCTTGTTCAGGATCTTGGTCTTGATGGCTGAGGAGGATTGATGCCTTTGATAGGTGAAGACTGGAACCTTAAGGTCCCAAAGGCTGTATTGTGGTCTGGGGTCTCGATGCCTGACCCTTTAGTTGGTGCAGCTGTTCCTCTGCGTGAGCACTCCACAGAGGCCTGATGCGGGTGTTGGTGCAGAGCATACTCACAACCCTTGTGGAGGTGTTTGTTTGAGTGTTTGAGCGACAGACAGTAGCGGTCGGTGGTGGGAGTGCCACCGGGCGCTGACGTGGGGCGGGGGAGGGGCAAGGTGGGGGGTAGTAAACTACGGACTACGGGCGATTACAGGTAAGTACACATATAAATAAATAAAACAAATTTCGCTTCTCGCGCTGCATCGCCAAATGTGATGCAGCGCAGAAACGAAATTCGTTTTATTTATTTATATGTGTACTTACCTGTAATCACCCGTAATCCGTAGTTTACTACCCCCCACCCTGCCCCTCCCCCGCCCCACGTCAGCGCCCGGCGGCACTCCCACCACCGACCGCTACTGGCGACAGAGGTTGTTGAGGTGAGGGAAAAGTACTGTTCTTCTTCCTGGTCTGAATCGGAGGAAAAGACCACCTCTGGGCAGGGGGATGGCTGATGGGGACGGAATGCCAGAGGGGCTGGCATCATCACTTTCTATATGTCCAGCAGGGCCTTTTCTCCAAAGCTGTTGTGGGTATCATTTGAGGCCTGCTGCTGTACTTTCTGGTGTGCCCATCTTCTTTCACGTTGATACTGGGAGGTCTTCTTAGAGTCGAAGTCCTGGCGTGCGGTGTCGCTGTCGCCAGCTCAAAGGAGAGGCAGAGGTGACTGGACCAACTATTTCTGACAGGTCACTGGGGACAGCATTGAAATGGCATCTGTTCCATCACTCTGAGTGCATTCCCTGCTGAGGAATCATTGAAAGCACGGCTGCACTTCCTGGAGGAGGGCCCGAGGCCCTACTGTCGCGAGTCAGTGGCTAAGTCAGTCTCCAGAGGCTGCCATCCAGAAGAATCCGGATGACAAAGGCTTTTCCCGAGGATCGGAATAACATTTTACAGTGTGGCCCCAGCAGAAGAGTGAAGAAGGTGTCAGAAAAATGAGCCCCGGTATTACACATCCAAACCCAATAGTGGAAAAAGAAAATCCAGCATGGAGTCGGTACCCATGAGCATTGCGAACTAAGGGAGGACTCACAGGGCCTCACATGACTCAAAAGACTTTTTTTGAAGAAAAACAATTTGCAAATGTCCGAATGCAAAACTTGATTTCAGGACTATATCCATAGCAACACACGCTACGAACATGTATTTCCACATAGTAAAGCTATTAAAGCATGATGGTTACACACTGAACAGGTTATGCACCAGGCAGGGTTACATACCACTTGCTGGACACTTTGAACTTGTATCATGTTATACTTAGTTTCCTCTGTCGCGTTCTGCCATACTATGTACCCGCATGCTATCTGGGCTAGATTTCGAATGGGCTCCATCTCTGGGGACATGTTGCCGAAGTCATCTAGGGAAAAAAAAAGCACAATTCTACTTGATTCTGCATAAATAAGAAGTAGAAATAATTCTAGTAGACTGGCCTACTTACAATGACCACAGTGAATAAGAATTTATATGAATATATACTGATTAGGTTATGGCGCTGCCTTTGTTTTGCCTTAGACGGTTTTCACTAGAAATAGCTCTACTGCTTCTAGTGCATTCCTAATGGCTTCTTCATACATAGCCCAGAAATTCCCCATGTGAACAGTAAGAAAAAAGTAAAATCCATGTAATAGCTCCAATTGAATGGCTATATGTTCTATCAAGAACCTAATATGGCAGAAAATTGGGGGCAACCAAAAGGACATTTCCAAATTATTTATCATTTAGGATAAATGTGTCCTCATCAAACTGGTGCAAACAAAGCCACCTGTTTACCTGGGATCTTCCCCGCCTCCAGCGGCTTCTCCAGGCTCCTCATTTTGGTGTAAAATGCATTGTCTGCATCACGAGTGTCCTTACTGAGTTCTCGGTCGAGAGTGTAGGTTATTTCAGGCGCGGTTTGTGGACTGAGGATATATACGATTTCAGCAGTGCAATTTGCAACAGTGTTTTCTCTCTGCCCAAAGAAAAACATAACATATGAGAAATGAGGCAGCAGGATGATGCAGAAAACATTGAGGCATGACAATGTAAAAGTCGTGTTTAGACTCACAGGACTGTTCAACTGTTGAGGGTGGTGCTATGTATAACCCAAGAACCTTGGCGGTGAGCTAGAATTGTGCGGTAGGCAGCTTGAGATGGCAATGTATAGACAGGGCTTCCTTGTGTTTTAAAGCAGTGGCACAGGGTTGCAGTTAGAGGTCTAATGTGTATCCATCAGGTTAGCAGCCTGTTTGTGATAGAGGGCACCGAGAAAGGGTGTAAAGGTTATTCACAATGGGTGAGGCAATACAAAGGCAGTGGCAAGGAGCAACACTACCACCAAATATGCCAGAAGGGGATGTGGCATACATGGACAAGCAAGAAGGGCATATGAAATGTCTATTGCTTGGGAGTTATAAGAACGAGGAATTGAGGCTGCTCATAGCAGGGAGTAGTGTACACCTTTTCCAGTACCTGGATCAGAAAACCTGAATGTACGCACTCAATACATTCCATAATGACAGAAACATAAGGTACAAAATCAATTTAGTGCAATCAAAGCAAAAAAAGACTACAACACCTGGATGGCACAGGGTTATCAAATGAAAGCCCTGGACTTAGAATATGGTACTTTACCACCAGAGAGTTAGGCGATGGCCCTGTAAACAAGGGCTACATAACACGAAGCCGATCACCATTTGGGTAACGACCCGTGAAAGGGAGAAGGCAGACTTCACAATTAGGGCTAAGATTGTCCATGCTGATGAAAAGCTGCTTAGCTCACTTACAAATCTTGCAGCTTTCTTACTGTGTGTGCATATAGATATGCAGAGATAGAGATACAAAATAATAGTGGACAACCTGGATATACCTACAGAGAACCACAAAACTCTCCCTCATTGTTCATTTCTGGTGGTCGCTTCACATCCAAATCTGAAGAGGAGAGAAGCAATGAGGTATTTTCACCAACTCACCAGGAACAATCTACATCGGAGGTCTTCAAACTTTTTTTTTTCTTTGAGCACACCCTCCCCCTCGACACGATCCCCCTTTTGCCCTCCCCTGAAAATCTTTAAGCCCAGGAGGGGCAGGGCTAAGAGCAGGGTGGTGGTAATTATGAGATCATTTCAGGGGTACTTTTTCTATAGCTCAAAATCCATATTAAATGTGAGACTAATAAAACAACTAATGCATCAAACAAAAACGGAAACTGGCTAAAAAATCACTGCTCCCCACAATTGGGTGATGTGAGCCCCTCACACTCCTGGGACCCAATGCAAATGCACCTTATGCACTAATGATAGGAGCGGCTCTGAGCATCAGGCTGTCTCCTGCACCTCCTTCGCCCTTTCCCCACCATTCCTGGTCATCACTCCAATCTTGAAACTGGCTCTCTGTGCTTTTCTGAAAAGAAAAGAAAAAAAAAAAGGCCTGCTTGCTCAGGCAGCAAGGGTTCCATCAGCCGTAATGTTAGCAAGGAAAATGAGCCATGTGCACTATTTGTAAAGTAAGACAGCCATAACTGCTTCATTAATGATAGCTACAACCTCTGGAAGTGGGATGTCTCTGTCCTTTGTTAAAAACACGGGCCCCCATCTTGCTCACACGCTCCCCACCATCTATGGGAGGACAAGCTAAGGACTCCTCTACTTCAATGATCCCCTCCCTTGGGTTATTGTTCTGAGGCCCAAAGCAACACTGGCACAGCAAGGATGCACTGAGCCCTAATGCAAGCCAGAAAGGATAGTATCGCAGCTATAAATGGTGTTTAGTTGGCCTCTCACACCACGGTGTCTTGGTGCCACTGCATCATCAGCACCAATAACACCTATAGCCCTTTCTCCTCTGCCTGCTCCACTGGGCAGCACTCCTTGACCTGACGCCCAAAGAAGGCTGTCTGCCCCTTTACGTAAAACAAACAAAAAAAGGATAAATGCCCCACCGTAAAGGGAAACTGGGCTCTAATGCCAGCAAGGATAATGGGCCCCCATTTCCTTTTTTGGTAGTAAAACAGCCATAAATGGGGTGCAGTGGCCCATCACACTCCTGGCCCCAGTGAAACTGCACCTGCTGCATTAATGGAAAAAATGTTTTAGGTAGAGGGTGGAGGTTTGTACCCCTTGGTTCTGAAATATTTGAAAAAGGTAAGATCCTTATTGTTTAGTTTCTTGGTTTTATTTTCTTTGTTAAACCTTGTAACATTGAGAGAAGGAAAAAAGGAACAGAAAAAACAGCCGACACGTGTTTCGCCCGGTGGCCAATAGGCCGAGGGCTTTTTCAAGGCAAGAATGGTTGAAGATGTCTGTGAAAGCTGCAAAGAGCGATCTGTAGAGATGTACACAAGGTCTCTGCGGTCCTAAAGAATGAAGTTACTTCATAAGGATCTTACCTTTTTCAAATATTTCAGAACTAAGGGGTACAAACCTCCACCCTCTACCTAAAACTTACTTTTTACAATGGCTTTTGGGTGTAGCCATTTGTGAGGCACGTACCAGCATCATATTGGGTCACTATAAGGATAGCGTGTATCCCAGACATACCAACACCCTGGCCTTCCTACATTAATGGTAAAAATGTCCCTATAAAAAGAAAAAGAAAAAAAGCAAGCCCCCCTACAGCTAATCTCCTTCCTCACAGCATCTCTCGGAGGAAGCTGTCTCTGTCCATTTGTAAATTCAAAATATTATCTCCCACATGGTGCACTCTCCTCTGGGTCTTCTCTTTGACGGTATCCATGGACCTCACTCTTTTCTTCTTTCTCCAGGGCCATTACTTTGAGGTCCCTGGGGTTCAAACTATCAGGGCTCTCCATCTGAATGCGACCCTGCTGTCCTCTTCTTTACAACTCCCTTGATTTACCCCCATGGACATCTGTATGTAATCTGAAGTCGATGATGATGGGATCCATGGGGAACGCTATGTTTTTTCAATTTTACAAAAATAGTTCTCATACTTTTTGTTAAAAAAACAACCGTACCTAGACGGTTAATGCAGACTTGGTTAATGCAGACTTTGAGGTGACTCTGGCTGAAAATTAACAGTGTGTCGTGTCCCCTGTGCTGTGAAGCTGAGAGAGGGTCAAAGAGTTAAACAAACATGTCTTCTTGCCAAAATGCTTGCTAGCCGACAGTAAAGTAAATATGTACAATTGCTAAATCACCAAATGAAAAGGCTGCTTTGGAAGCTGTATAGACTTTAACTGATGGAGTCACTTGAGGCCTCATGCTGAAGATTTATTCTTTTTGGGATGTATTATAAGGCGGTTATCAGATGAGTTCTGCAACACATCGTTTTAATGGACACCTGTACAAATGTTTGCACTAGGTACACTCTGATTATTTATTGCTAAAATATGAATTTTGAAAGCAATTGTTTTATCTTAAACACAATCATTTTGTGGCAACCTCTCATATTGTGTGTAATACAGTTTTAAAATAAAGACTTGCATATTTACAGTGCTTTTGGTTGCAAGCTGGGACCTCGTAGCACTATAAATACACAAGTCACTGTTCCTCACTGAACTTGTGTGTGGCCATAACCGGCCTAATAACTCAAGACCCAAATTATATTATCTGATTCATACAAAAGTTACAATCGAAGCAGTGTATTCTTTATATCTTAATAAATATAGGATGAAAAGATAAATGTCACATTGGTATAATCTGGTGCATCATACAATTACAATCTTTAAACAAGTTGTAAGTATAATCTATGTTGTAGGCCGTGCAAAAAAGATCTACGTTTTACTGCAATATTTTCAAATTGCAAACCAATCTCTTCTTGGTATACTACCTGAATATGGAGTTTTAAATATTGTGCTACCAAAATATTGCCGCAAGAATATCGACTACTAACATATCATAAAAGGAAAATATAGGTCTACAATACTTACCTACACTTATACGCACCGTGATGAGACATACATCTTCAAGGCACATAGATATGGTGTTAAGAATAGAAAACTTTTACTTACCTAAATTATATTTTGATAGTCATTATTCTTAATGCGACATTCTGGTAGCATGATATGTTGTGCTTGATATTCTGATATTCAACTCTCTTCTTCTTATTACCATACAGCATAACAAAGCCTAACTCTTGCACACTTTTTATTCTACTGTGACCCTTAATTTCCTGTACCTCTTTGTCTACAAGATCAGCACATTTAATCACCACTAGTTAGTGCCACCAAAAAACCTCACAATACTCACTCAGTACTATCCAACGGGGATTGACGAGGTAGCACAACTAAGCAGATCCAGCTTTTTGAATTCAAGCGGAAATAAAATTAGGAAACTTGTCTATTTCTGATTGAATACCACTTCTCTGTGTGCTCTTCGCGGACATTTCTATTCTTGAACAGAAAGTAAGCTGTCCCCCTCATGTCTTGAAGAATGTTTTTTATGCATGCCTGATCCTGCCCTTTCTCTATTGAATGATTCATTAATCCAGGGCTCTGTTCCCAGAGCCTTCAAAGAAGCAATAGTAGATCCACTAATCAAGAAAATAGGCACAGATCCACTTGTCCTTACTAACTATCGTCCCATCTCATTGCTTCCCTTTTTGGCTAAGGTACTGGAAGCCCGGCGGCTTTCGACACGGTCGACCATGAACTCTTGGTGGACCGTGTCAGGGACGCAGCGGTCCAGGGATCTGCCCTCAAATGGCTCACGTCTTTCTTAGATGGTCGCTCCCAATCAGTTCAACTCTCCCAATTCACGGCCCCCAAAGTGAAACTGACTTGCGGCGTGCCGCAGGGATCATCTCTGTCCCCACACCTGTTCAATTTGTACTTCCTTCCATTATTTCAGTCTCTGGGGGAAAAGAATGTGTGCACTTTCAACTATGCTGATGATATGCAATACATTTTTACTATTGACAATACTCCTGACTCTATTCTGAATTTCCAGACAACTATGTTACATATACCTAACTGGATGAACAGCAACCACTTAAAACTAAATTCAGACAAAACAGAACTTGTCTTAGTTGGTGGCTCTCAAGATCCTTGGAACTCAAATTTTTGGCCCGCTGAGTTGGGGACGTCACCCTTACCCTCAACTTCAGCAAAGAGCCTCGGAGTCACAATTGATAGCGATCGCTCTCTGAAGTCCCAGATCGGGTCTGTAATTTCCACATGTTTTTTCCAGCTCCAGAAGATCAGGAAAATTAGTAGATTCCTTACTTTTGAAGCTCTTGTTCAGGTCGTTCTTTCTATGATCATCTCCCACATTGATAATGCAAACTCGCTATACTTCGGCCTTCCGGTACATTTAACAAGAAAACTGCATATGGTGCAAAACCAGGCAGCTAGATTGATCTACCATCAGCCGAGATGGTGTCACATTACTCCCCTAATTAGGAATCTGCACTGGCTACCAGTAACACAACACAGTGCATTTAAGATTGGATGCCTTGGAATTTGTCTCTACCATCACCCAGAGGTATATCCCTGCTCGGAACCGGAGGTCATCCCACATTAACCTCCTGGTTATCCCCAACTTTAAAAGGAAGAGATTAGGCAGATCTAGATTTGCTGTTCTGGCCCCTCGTATTAGGAACTCACTCCCTTCAAACATCAGAACCTTACCGTGCTACCTTCAATTTAGGAGACTCCTAAAAACTTGGCTGTTCTCCCAAGCTTATGACTGAATTAACAAGCGGCAGGCTATTCTCTATAACCAGTGCCAAGAAACCGTATGGTGTACGTGCGCTCTACAAATATTTTTAACATAACAAGTTCCTGGGACATATCTGTAAAATTCAATGCCTGAGTATTTAAACAATCCTGCATTTTAACACTTTTGGCAACTGCAATATGTGGCGACACAAATATATTTCATAATACAGAACCTGTTTAGATATGAAGACTAGGAATAAATTCAGAATCCACTTTTAAGATTTTGAGGACTCTCACTCACCTCAGCCTTGTGCCCACCAAATGAACTCTGGGAACACCCAAAGCATGTCAGATAAAACACCGGATGCGGCAGGGCCATTGATTGAAATGAGAACCAGGCGACAACTAACAAGTATTTTGTGGTAGTTGGCTGGCTTTGGATTGTTGTTAAAAGCACTCTTGCTGTGGCAGCCTGAGCAAAACATTTCAAGCCAACCTGGAGATGCTCTCTAAATTCGATGGAAAGTTCAGCGCCAGGTGGGCGAAGGCCGGGCCTCTGCCATACCACAGGATTGGAGTATGCCCACCTAACATCATACTACTTACATTTTTGAGGATGTCCCGGAGTGGAAAAGTTAACTTGTATTTGTGCTTTTTAACTCCACCAGCTTCCTCGATGTCCTGAAAACCAGAGAGAACAAAAGTTGATTCTAAACTTCTTGACTCCTGCTGCAGAACATTTTAACAAGTGACTTTTTTTAATGTATTATTCTTTATTTGGCTTCTGCTTTAAGAAAATTCTCTAACAATTACAAAACAACTCAACATTATTATTAAAGTAACCTAAAAGAGAAACGTCTAAATTACAGATATAAATTTTTTTTTTTATATAATATTAGACAGTTCTTATTTCATGCTAGTCTCCAACTACCACCCTAACGGTACAATTTTCTTCCTGGGGGCTTTTCTCAGTATTAAAACAGCTGCATCAAAAATATGTAGCAAATGTCATGAAAAAATCAATACCATGGGCGGCCCAGGGGGGACGGCAGCAGGACCAATGGAGCCAGTCGGAAGCAGATACCACCACAGGGCGTGCCAGGGACACCCTGCAGGTGGGACCCTCTCCCCGAAAGACTGCGACATCAGCAAAGCCAATGGGACCAGAGAATAGCATGGAGTTAATCACGCTGGGAAACTGCCCACATGGCCATAAATGACTGTCGAGAGGAGTCCTCAAACAGAGTACAACGGGGTGACTCAGAGGGGGGCGACAGCGACAACTGAACGCCTCATAACCCACATCCCCCTTCGGGCCTCCCACTATCCACTACAGGTAGGTCGCTTGTACCTTGTAAGGATTTGGCTGCCTGGGGTGGGGTGCCCACCTAGGACTGCACAGTGGCTGTGCAGGGGAGCCTGGGCCCAGCCCCTTTTGGACTCTGGGAGTCACTAAAAGTGCAACCTGCCTACCCCCCGGGGTGGAAAATACTGGTCTCCCTTTGTCCTGGCATTTCAAACGTAGATGGGCAAGGATGCAGCACAAAGGAATACACAACAAACAAAAATGGACCAGTTTACAGCCATAGGGACAGGTCGAGCAGGTGGGGTCCCATTAAGCGATCTCACAGTGCAGGTGCTGGGGAGCCCTACAGGCACACAAATCCTGGCGGCAATTCAAACCTTGCGATCAGCAATGGAGACAAAAATAATCAATCTCCTAAGATGTCAAGAGCGGACCTATACAAAGTGGCTGAGAGATCCTTGGCCACTGAACCTGATAGCCTTGCAGGAGGACGAACAGACTTTTGCGGTGACAGTAGGCTTACTAACATAGATTGCCAGAAAGTTGGAGGAGAGGGTCGAAGATGCTGAGGGTCACTCACGCCGCTGCAATCTCCGCTTTGTGGGATTCCCCGAAGAAGTAGAGGGAAAGACCCCAGAACTGTTTCTGGAAAGATGGCTAAGAACAGCGCTAGACCCCTCTGCACAGTCTGTGTTTTTTTTATAGTGAAAAGACCTCATAGAACTTTGAGTCCCAGTTTCCCGCCGGCCACAAACATTGATTGCAAAACTCCTCAACTATGAAGACGGCGCTAAAATTCCACATGCAGTTCAAGAGTCTTGAGATTCCGATCTTTGATAATCAGGTTATACGGATTTTCCCGGAATAAACACAACAGGTCCAACGCCTTCGACAGTCTTTTACAGCAGTAAAACAAATGTTGAAAGCTATAGATGCAAGATATATGCTTCTGTTTCCTCGGAAGCTAAAGGTATTATATGAGGGCAAATCATACTTCTCCACAACTACTGAAGAAGCCTGGGAATAGGTACAAGTACACTGTGGAAGTCGCTCCTCAGCTTCAATGAGCGGAGACTCTCATTCTTGGACCCAGAGGAGACAAAGGGGCTGACGAACATGTGGGAGACGAGGGAGCACGCAGTCAGAGCCTCACATGATGGTCTGTAGAGGCGGAACCCTGGTTATTGAATGCCAACAGACAGAAAGACAGGAGGCCAGAGCCTTGGTGGAGGCAATCATGGTGACAACACCACAGACTGAAAGACTGGCAGAAACGGTGGCGGATGCACCAAACTCGCTTGATGTGAATGACCCATGAACTGAGTTGGTGGACACCCCAGGGTGAAGTAGATAGAACTGACTTTTGTTCAATACTCCGAGAACCTGGAGCCGCGGACCCCGCAACCAGAATTGGACCATAAAGAATTGGGTTTGGATTCGGCATATAAATATGGGCAGTGCTGCAAGATGCCTTTGGTCTGTCCTCTCCTTTCCCATCCCCCTCGTGGGGAGTTAAGAAAGAGCAGCCTTTTATCTGTTAACATTGAGGGATCTATCAGCACCAACAGATCTGCCACACCCAAAACGTCCGTGATTGGATCTGTTTTTTCTGTATTATTACTGAATTACGAACAAGATTGTTTTTTCTTTCAAATTGATAACGTTCAAGTGTATGCAGTAGAGAACCCAGGGAGACAACGTCCTTAGGCCCAGGGGGGCAGGATACTTTCCCCTCAGGTGCTGGGAAGTTGGATCTAACCCCTGTACTACAGACTTAAATAACTAGTAGGGAAGCAAGCAACACTGTGCACTAAATAGTTTTGGGGGGAGGGGCATTAAAACACCTGTCAGTTATGCCTAGGGGGTTACAGTTGGTAGCAGGAAGTGTTTACCCAAGGGGAGGGAAGTGTGATGGCAAAGTTTAGTTGGCTCAGTCCTATGCCCGAACAAGAAATCTGGACATGGGAGGTTGTGGGGTAGGGACTGAGGGAGACTGAATGGAGCTGTCCCTCGGGGAGATGCCAGGACATTCCTGGAGGACATTAGGCGAGATAGGATGACAGCCACAATTAATATTGTCACCTGGAATGTCGGGGGCTTAACACTTGTGTAAATACGGGGTGCAATTGTTCTGGCGATGGCAGGGTGTTTGTACAGCATTGCTCCAAGAGACGAGCCTGTTGGCTGGGGAGAAACAGAAGTTGCGGGAAAAATTGAGGGGACAGTTATACTCCTCGAACTACTCCAACTATGCGAGGGTGGGTCTCGATCTGGATTGCCCCAGGGGTCCCCTTCCAGATGAGATTCATTAACACAGACACAGAAGGTAGGTACGTGCTGCTGTATGGCACACTGGATGGTAGTGAGCCGTGATGCTTATTGTATACTCCCCTAACCAGACAACATGTTGGTATTGGGAAGCAGCTGATCCCATACAGAGATACCCCACCCATATGGGTAGGAGACTTAATGGTGTCCTGGACGGGCAGGGAGATCGGCACCTCTTTCTTGGCCCCTAAAAAGAGAGAATGAAGCCCAATATCATTGCTACACTTAGGGAAACGAAGGCAAACTTTAATTGTGTGGATATTTGGAGGGAAACCCACCCAGATGGGAGGGTGTTTTTATGCTACACCCCGGTTCATGATACTTATGGTAGATTGGACTGTTTTATAGTCACTGAACCGATCGCACATAGGACGGGAAGGATACAGTACCTTGCAAGATTTCCCTCTGATCATGCTCCGCTCCTATTGGAATATAGCATGGAAAGGACAAGACCTTGCGTCCCACTGTGGAGATTAGAACCTGAAGCTCTGCAGGACGACTCCAATAGGAAAGGACTCGGGGTAGTGCTCTCTGGCTATTTTGAACATCATTGGACACCCACAGCAACCAGGGGAACGGAGTGGGAGGCCCTTAAAGTTGTAATTCGGGGGGAGGGATTGTCTCACTGTAGTCTACGGTGCTTGAAAACAGCTGGAAAGAGAATAAGTGGACTGCGAACAGCAGCTGGCCAACATACAATCACTAGACACAGCAGGTACCGCGAGCTGTGGGCGTCAGATAGCCACAAGGGTAGACTCTGTAAATTGGGGGATCGATTACATTGATTCACGGAACGCAAGGACAGACAAAACTTCATGCTGGAGGAGACAAGATAGGCCATTTATTGGCTAGGCTACTTAAAAGGGAAAGACCACCCCCGGTGATACCGGCCTTAACTCGGCCTGATGGGGAGGCTGTAGCCATGCAGATGGGGAGGCCCAGATGGGCTACCGGCAGAGTTTTCCCAAACCTATTCCGGGCAGCTGATTCCTAAATTGATACAACCCCTACAAGAGAGACCAGGCAGGTGAGAGAGCTCCCAACTTCCATGAGAGAAGCCAAAATTATAGATAGGGACCCTAAAGACCCGTGTCCCTATCCCTCACTCTTCATGCTCAAAATAGATATCAAAATACTATCTAAGGCCTTAGGGACAATCCTGTGGATTGGTGGCTGGGCTGATTGAGGAGAACCAGTGGGGTTTTATGCCTGGTAGGGGGACACATATGAACCTCAGACGACTGTTCAATGTCACGCATGAGACACAGATGAATAGAACGCAGGGGGCGGTAGTGGCGCTTCATACTGAAAAGGCGTTCAACATCCCAAAATGAGACTATCTATGGATGGTGCTTCACGAGATTGCGTTTAACCCTTGGTTCATTCAGTGGACTAAGCTGCTGTACCCTACCCAGTGGCGAGGATCCCTACTATTGGGGTCATCTCAGAGGGCATAGATATCACTCGGGGGACAAGGCAGTGATGCCCCCATGCCCACTTCTGTTCACCCTGAATATTGAGTCGCTGGCGGTGTACTTGCGAGCTGTTTTGGCAGGAACACGGGTGGTACACGTGGGGGGCACCAGACACAAAATATCAATGTATGAGGATGACAACCTTGTGTATCTGAAACAGCCTGGTCACTCATTCCCATATTACTACGGGCACTGGAGATTTTCAGTGTGGCCTCAGGCCTATAGATTACCAAAAACAGGATGGTGCTGTTTCCACTGGGGGGACTGCCTGATGCAGGAAGGGGAGAGCTGCCTGACCCAGAGCTTCACTGGGAAACGCGGGCACTCCGGTATCTTGGCATACAGATAGCCCATGTACCCGCAGATCAATATAGCCTTAATATGGGTAAATTGATAGCAGAACTCCACAAGTAGATTAAGTTCTTGCACACGCTCTCGGTCATGGTCAGGGTAGCAATTAGTAAAATGGTGTTTGTTGTGAAGCCTCTCTGTCTCCCAAAATTCATTCTGCACCATACCAAGGAAAACATTCCAAGAATTAAATACTCTCTCTTGATCTCACTGAAGTGTGGTTAAACAAAGAAGGGTAAAGCTAGAGGCGCTGAAACTAGATAACTGGGAGGGAGGTCTAAGGCTCCCTGATCTTCAACTGTACTACCTAGCGGGGTTATTGCAATACATGATGCAGTAGTGCGATGAGGGACGAAATATGGAAAAGGAACTGCTGGCTGGGCTGGTGGAAGAAGATGAGTTCCGACAGCAGCTGTTGGAGTGATTACAGGTCCTGGAAGGCCGCCTTTTGTAGAAAACAGGTAGGGGAGGCATGGGAAGGAGCTGTTAAATGTGTTTTCCGCAGGCCCCCATATGCGACCATATTCATGGAATTATGAGGAGGGATCCTCTCTTACCACATCCGTGAACTGCACATCCAGCAACTGTTCCCATGCCCGCGCCATTGGATGCCTACGAAGATCCCTGGCATCCTCTCTAAGCAGGGCAGTTCCCAGCAACACTGGCCCAGTGTGCCATAGCGGCTCTCCAGGGTGCACTGCTAGGAGGCGTCACACTCTTCCACTGCATTGTCACTATGTGTTTAGCTAAGTGCAGTGCCAGATCAGTGAAACGAGCTGCCATTTTATATTTCTTCTGCTGTCTGTAGAACCCCAGCGCTCCCAACTCCCACGTGTCCAGGAGTGGTCGGCCTGTGGTCTCTCCAGTACTGAGAGTGAGGCAATAACATAGGACGTTTGAGGTCCTCAGCTAGAGCCTGGGATCGAAGCACACGTGTCGGGGGCAGTCGGAAAGATACGTTGATGCGCTGTGGTGAAAGGTAGGCTCTATGTAGGACACAAAATTCTATCAACTGTAGGCGAATAGTGCAGGGAATCTTATGGGGGTATTCCAGGGCCCTCACCCATTCCGTTTCATGTAATGCCCTGCCAAATTCTGCTTCCCAAGTCTCATGAAGGTGTTTAAGAGGGATTTGAGTGTGCTTGATCATAGCCTGCGTAAGCTAGGATAGTAATCTCCTCCCGTTACCTAAAGTGTGGAGGCTATCTACAAGCGTGGTTGGGGCAGATTCAGAGTCATCTATGTGCCAGTGCTCCCTTGGAAGTCCAAGGAGGAGGCCATATGTTAGGAACTGCCCCTGGTGGAGGCTGTGCTACTTCATCAACTCTGCAAAGGACAGTACTTGGCCATTGGTAAATAGATGGCCCAGGGTCGAGAGACCCACTCCGTCCCAGGATCACTAATCTCATTGGGTGAGAAAATGAGAACCCTTAGGAAGACCAAGAACAGAAATGTAGGGAGCATAAAGGGGAGAACCACAGGTGAGCCAACAACCCCTCTGGAGACAATGCACTGACACCCGCAACAGGGGCAGGAGCCCCGTGGAGGGCGAGGCTCCAGCACCAATAGCATCAAGACAGTCGCTCAATCATGAGGGGGTGCCACTGTACCAGTGTCTGCCAACCTATAGACTGCTGAGCGGCTAGGTAGTAATTCAAAGTTTGAAGCGCCTAGGCCCCCAAATGCCTTTGGGAGTTGTAACTTAGAAATGGCCACTCTGTCTACTGTTATGCCAGATAAGGTTCCCAACATCTTATCTAAATCCTTGAATATTGACTGGTGGGGAATCACCGGGAGATTGGTGAAATGGTACAATAAACGGGGAAGCACGATCATCTTCGCAAGAGCTATCCGTCCCTTCGCAGAGAGTGGGAGGGATTTCCAGAAGGTGACCTGAGCCCAGTGAGAGGACAATGCCTCAATAAAGTTACCATCCAATAGATGCGACTCGGAGTGGAAAATTCTGATTCCTAGATAGCGGAAGGAACTGTTCTCCCACCATAAGGGCCCATCAGCCCTAGCAATAGGACTCTGGATCCTAGTGGGTACCATGGAGAATACACAAGATTTAGCACAACTTACTCGCAACCCAGAGAGATCTCCTAATTTAATCAGATCAGCAATACTAGAGAGATTAGCGGTTAGGTCTTGATATAGACAAAACATCATCTGCAAATAGAGAAATAATATGTGTTGGTGGATGTTAGATCTGACAGCCTTAGGGTGGTCTTCCCCCAGCTTTTTGGTGCCCACCTCGATTTTTCTGTACTCATTTTTGCTGGGTTTAGTACTCTGCACACTTTACCACTGCTAATCAGTGCTAAAGTGCTTGTGCTCTCTCACCTAATCAGGGTAACATTAGCTCATACCCCACTGGCATATTTAATTTGCTTAGAAGTCCCTAGTAAACTGCACTAGGGCCTGCAAATTAAATGCTACTAGTGGACCCGCAGTACTGATTGTGCCACCCACCTATGTAGCCCCATAACCATGTCTCAGGCTTGCCACTGTAGTGCCTGTGTGTGCGCAGTTTACTGCCACTTCGACTAGGCATTTAAAACTACTTGCCCAGCCTTAAACTCCCCTTTTATTACATAAAAGTCCCCCCAATGGAGTGCCCTTGGTAAGCCAAAGGGTAGGGCGCTATGTAAGTAGTGACAAACAGCTAAATTCGTTTTTCACTACTGGGAGACCTAACCTCTCATAGGCTAGAATTGGGAATTCCTTAAAATACCTCTTAGCTGTAATTCCTGAACAGAAAGGAATAGCTTTTTCCTATCTTTGGAATGGTAATGATAAATCCTCTTTACTGGGAATGTCGGATTTAACATTGCTACTTGAGAAAGGAACGTTTTAGAAAGTGGATATTTCTCTGCTCGTACTGCTGTGTGTGCCTCTAATACACATTTTGGCTAGGTGTCAGATCCCTTTTCACATTTCTTCTGGACTGCCACAGATACAGGAAGGGCTGTGCGTAATTTAGCACATATCTGCATTCCGATGGGTCTTCCTGGGCAGATGGGAGTAAGGGTCTCATCCTTACCCTTCAAAGGGGGGTGGCCTGACCCCATATAAAGGACTGATAACCCTTTACTGTTAGTCTGGCATGAGGGCTGAGATTGAATGGGATAATGGTGCACTTCAAAACCACTCTTTGAAGTTTCCCTCACATCAAAGGCCCTTCTGGGTATAAGTATTGATTCTCTGGCCCCATCAAATCAGACACTTCTGGACCTACACCAAACCTCTGTCAGAAGAACTGTGATGCTGCGAAAAGGACTCAGCTTGATTGCTTTTCAGGAAGGACTGCTCTTCTGTTTGTTGCCCTGCGGCCTGCTGCTCTCTGACTCTGCCTTCCCTCCAAAGTGATCTCCAAGGGCTTGTTAGCTTGCCTCCTGTTTCTGAAGCTTCAGGGACACAAAAGACTTCCCGCAGTCTGCTGGCGCTGCTGGACTCTGCCTTCGGGGAGTCTACTCTTGCCTGAGGTGCCCCCTCCAAGTTCTGGGCCTCAGAAGGTGGTTCTGCAGAGGAGTTGTTGGCAAATCCGAAGCCCCGCAAAGCCTCGCCACCTAGCTGACAGTTCTCAGAACCAGCGCCGGATGATGCGAAGCCAAACAAAGCCTCTACGCACAGCCTCTCAGAACTGACACCAGACGACGCAAAGCTTCACCGCGCAGACTGAGCCCCAGGAACCAAGGTACTGTGTTCAGCGGGCCCAAAGGGGTCCCTGTAGTCGGCCCACACTCCTTCGCGGTCAGCCTGAACTTTGGATTCGCACCGATCCCTCGCGACCTGAAGTAACTTTGTTAGCGCTACCTGCTTGTAAGCGCTTTATTGCATTTACTTCTTCCAAATTCAATATCCTGAGTTCTACTTAATGGATTTATCTTGTTTTGATCTCATTTTGCACATATAAATATTCTCTATTTTTCCAACCTGGTGTGCAGCCTTTTTGTGGTTTATTTGCTGCGTTGTTGTATGCTTTATTGCACAAATACTTTACACATTGCCTTATAAGTTAAGCCTGCCTCTCTGTGCCAAGCTACCAGGGGGTGAGCACAGGATAATTTGAGATTGTGATGTGACTTACTCTGACTAGGATTGTGGGCCCTACTTGGACAGGGTGCTAACTTCTGCCAACTAGAGACCCAATTTCTAACAGTGGAGTAGAGGTGGCGGAGAAGGTGTCCTGTACGCCAAAGGAACGCCCCAGTTGCTACCCGCGAGGTGGGCACGGGCAGCGGGAAGCTCCACCACTAAAGCAAATAGTAGTGAGGAAGCAGCAATCACAGCCTGGTGCCTTTACTCACTGAAATGGAGTGGGAGATCAAGCATCCTGTATGAACCTGCACCGTGGGTGCCTCATACGACAGACGGATGAGTTTGATGGTAGGGGTTCTGAACCCAAAACGGCGTAGCACCGCAAATAGGTAGACCCAACCGAGGGAACTGAATGCTTTTTCTAGGTTTAAGACGAGGACAACCGCCCGAGGTCAACGGAGATGTGCCGCCTCCATTATCCTGACAAAGGGTCTGATATTTAGCACTGTGCTGCGGCACGGGAAAAATCCATTCCGGTCCACATGGACAAGTCGGGGGAGGATCAGCAGAATCCAGGTAGCCAGGATCTTACTCAGAATTTTGTAGTCCATATTTAAGATGGCTATGGGGCAGTAAGATGTTGGATATGTGTGGTCCTTTCCCGGCTTTAGCAAGGAGACCAATAGTGCCTTGTGGATTGTACTTGGGATGTGTCCAAACTCCAACGCAGAGTCCAACAGTTTCACCAACCGGGGCGCTAGAGTTGCAGCAAATAGTTTATAGAATTCTGCTGGGAGCCTGTCAGACCCAGTGGCTATTTCCATTATGGCTGCTTTAATGTTTGCAGCCGAGATAGATGCATCAATCAATCTCATCCTTCTCCACTGCGAAAAGTGTGGTGAGGGCGGCTCCAGCAAGGAACTCTTGTATATCCTCGATCGAGGCACTTAGTGGTGCACAGTAGAGCAAGGAATAGAAAGCCACAAAGGCCTCCATGGATCTCCCCGTGGGAGTAGAGAAATGTACCATACGGTTGCCGGAGCCGTGGTATTGGGGGCTGCTTAGACTCATTTACAACCAATCAGGCCTTTGAGAAATCCCTTAAGACAGGCTTTATTGAAAGTACTGTTTGGTACCTGTTTCTATGTTTTGGCTAAGAAACAGAAAATTGTCTGTTTCTCAAGAGGGTGCTCTTATTTTTCATTGCGGGAACATACGGTCTGTTAAGTAGTCAGAGTGAATCTTGAGCTGTTTGTCCATTCAGCACACATCTCAAGAATAATATTCTGAATTACACTGGAATCGTTTTGGGAGTACTCTTGAAGAAAACGACTACCAGAGTCTGTAAGAGACACGCTTGCCAATCCACTAGTCAGAGCGGTAAAAGTGTTGGTGATCCCGAGGATAGCCAATCCAGCAACAAGGTAATATTTTCACACACAATTCCTCGGTTTGAAAACTGATCTGAGTCTGGAAATACTTGAACATAAAACTCTGTTTTGACCGTCACTGACATTTCTCGCTTCTGCCATACCTTACCATCAGCTCTTACCTCTGAGTCTCCAGGCTTATCTTTTTATGGAATGTTCTCTTTGGCTGACTAAGGTTGCTACCCCACATTGTTTTTCTGTTTTAATTATGCTGTAAAGATCTGTACTGCAACTGAAGAGAGCACAACTGTGTTTTTTCAGATCCACGCAACAGGTAGGTCTCCTGCAGCAGAACTACATCATCCCACAGGTCCTATAAACTCTAGAACTGATCTCCTTCTTGCTGGCAAATGGATCCACAGCAAGATTTAAAAGTGAGGTAATTTTCTAGTACGAATGCAACCCAGGTAACATACTGTCCGACTCCTGGCGCCCTCCTCTCATTTATTTATCTTCCAATTTCCCATCAATGTGCACTATAAAGAAATATTTATTTATTGGCATTTCTTCAAACACCAAGGCAGGTCAGGGCAGACATGCCCCATCATAGATATGCAAAAATCAACAGCTGTTAAGTAGTCATATGGCATTTCCTCTCCCATCAAGATTTACAAATGACTGAACAGTGAGGACAGTCACTCAACACATCAGAAACGTCATTATTACCCCTGCACCACCACAGGTGGGCGTCAATGCTGCAGCCCACCCCACAAAGAAGGAAACACCCATAGGGACAAAAAATAAAAATAAAGAGAAGAACCCAAAACCATGACTCAAAAAGTGTCAGACATAAACAACTACATATAACCATCCTGCACTAGATCCGACAGGAAGGGCATCACTGATGATAAACTACTCGTTTTGAATGATAGGCTATTTTAAATTCCTTGTTTATCTTTCACTCTCCCAGAGTAGAAGAAAGTTAGCATGGAAAAACACAGAACGATTTGCAGCACCAGGAATACTACATTCCAGCTCACCCAACCTAAATTGTCATCAGAGGCTCCTTCCAACAGCATACTATTTAGGAAACACTCTATAAAATACTATTTAGGGGATTTTGTCTGCTCATGGATAAGAGCCATCTTTTCGCACACCTCACCACTCACTTGGTGTAGTTCCTCTTTCTTTCTTTGTCGTCCTCTTGACTCTGGGTTTGCATGCCTGTGAAGCTTTGTACTTTTTGTCTCTCTTTCTGTCCAACTCGATCTCCACTCCAGGGTCCTCTTCAGCCATGCCTTGGATCTATGCTGTTCTTGGTGCCACAATATCATCTTTATATGTGAAAATTCGCTTCATGGGAAGCCACCACCTCTTGGTTTTTTTAAGCTGGGCCGTCACAGCCCTCATCTTTTCTATTTCTTGAGCATTGCTTGTGCAGGGTCTCGATGCAGCTTGATGTGTCATCTTCTTGTAGAGCGTCACATAAACTAGTATACAGCAGACCATGGTAGAGGCCTCTGGGGTGAGGTGTTGCTTTTAATGACTTGAGATATGTGCATGATCTAACTCAGTCTCTGCTCTGAAGAACAACTTGTGTTCATAAAATATTAGGTCATTGTTCTTTAGGGTCATTGGTATACTGTTGCATTATGATCGCTTCTCTTAATCCTCACGCCCATCTTAGAATCCAATTCCCAAAAAGTGATCCATTTCCAGCAGTTCTGCGGTCACGCCATCTTCGCAGGAGCACAGCTCAAGCGCCACTTTGGTGGAGGTGCTAGTGCTTCATACTTGGAGTGAACTTTCTGTGCCTTCCATTCCCTGGAGGCTTAAAACGCGTTTCCTCTGTGATTCTTCAAACTGAATCGCATATTTGATTTTCGTTTGGGTAGGTTGCGTGCCTCGCTTGTGCAGGGTCTCTCCGGAGGAAATATGACGGTGATATGAATTTGCCTCACGTAACACTAGACTGCTGTAACCTGCAACATTGATGTTTTCTTGACCATGCTAAAATCTGATGACGTTCCCGCCTCCGATCTGAGATGAGGGGCACCTCCTTGTACCTGGGGAGTGATTTTTCAAAACCTGCTGCTTCTGCAGGAACTCTGCTTATATGCTTTTGAAGTTTGCCTGCTCTCGACCATGAGCTCACCCCTGCATCTGCTTTTATTGTATCACAACTCTTTTTAATAAATACATTTTCAGACTCAACCAAAATCTGAGGCATGTCAAGCATATCACACAGCAGGAAGAAGCCAAGCCGGCTTACAGCAGAGCTCCTTCCTCAGCAGGCACTCAATCAATCAATAATAAGCTTTATTCGACTGTTACAAAGACAATCATAAAAGCATAAAAGGCACATAAAATCAAATTCATGTCACTGATTACATACAATCATAAATACTAATACGTTAAAAAAGGTATATATCCAATGTACTTGTCACCCGAAGCATAAAAGATCACATAAAAACAAGTTCATAGCACTTATTGGATACAATCATAGCGATTAATACATTTAAGAATGTATGTCCAAAGTCCTAGTCAACAATCTCGATCCTGACCCATCATCTCATTGCTATCCCAGATCATAGTTTTTCTGAGCCGTAGGACTCTTTTAATATATAATGCAATCCTCCATGCAGTATGAACATTTTCCAGAAATTGCAGGCGGATTAGTGCTGGGCGATACTGTTTAAGGCCGTAAGCTTTTAAAACTGGGATCAGTAACTCTTTTCTTTGCTTCATATAAAATTTACAAAAGAACATCACGTGTGATGTAGATTGAGTTGATTGCAAATCACACGGACAGAGAGGTAAAGTGCGGGACCAGTCATTCATTTTTGGGAAAGACAGGAGTCTGTGGATAGTACCCATCCTAAATCTAAATAATATCATTCTATCAAACCCGCTGGGAACAAATGACAGATAGGGCTCCAACCCCTCCGAAGTGCGTATTAGCTGGTGTTGCAGGGCACTAGGTTTCGATAGCTCTCCTGCCGATCTTACTTCACCCAAATATGCTAAGCCCATTAATTTCAAATCTTTTCTAGAGAGTCTGGACATTAAGGCGGGGTTTGTATAAAACTCTGGGTGGCCTAATGTTAATAAAAATGTTTCCACGTACTTCACCCATGGTATCAAATGAACCCCCTCCAGTCTCATTATGTCCTGCATAATGGTTCTATTTAACACAGTCTGCTCCCTAGTCCATATTCTGTGCCAGAGGAGTATGGGTTCCAATTTAATTAGATCCGAGACATACATAAGACCCAATTCCTCATGGCACACAAAAGTGGAAGTACTTTGCGGGGCCGATAACAGAAAACGTAGAAAAGCATTTTCCACTAGTTGCAACTCGTGTGTGTTCGTAAAGCCCCAAACCCCTGCTCCATACATAGCCACCGAGAGGCATTTTGCCTTGTAAATTTGTATGATCTCAGCTGGTGGCCTGCGTCCCAGATTCCTACAAAAAGTGACGAGTGCACTAGTGGTTCTCATGAAGGCTAATTTGTTTGCAATTACAGTTTTTGCCCAAGTATCATCGTCATTGAATAATATACCCAAATATGAGAAACTTAGAGTCTGAGATACCCTTTTACCCTCCAGGTATATTTCCCTGCCTCTACCTCTAAATTTCTTATGACCAGAACTCATTATAAAAGTTTTAGTAATATTAATATTTAAGCCCAGATTCTTCATAAAATCGTTAAAACTAACTAAAACCCTTTGGAGACCATTCTGCGTGCGAGCCATCAATACTGCGTCGTCCGCATATAGTAAGGTAGGTATCGAGCGACCTCCCACCTGAGGAAAATCTAGCCCGCTCTTGAGAAGTTCATTACCTAGTTCATTAATATACAAATTAAAAGGAAGGGGGCCAGGACACAACCCTGCCTGACCCCCTCCTAATTGGAAAGGCTTTAGTGCATTCACCTCCCTTACCATATCGGACACTAGCTGCCGCATCACTATACAATTGCTGTAAAAAATTTACTATGTTCTGATCCACACCCAGTGAGACTAAGATCTTCCATAACTTACAGTGTCTCACTGAGTCAAATGCGGCCGTTAAATCCACAAAGGCCATAAACAGACGGCCCTTTTTTGCCCTTATGTACTTCCCTACTAGCATTGATAAGTTCAGGCTTTGCTCAATCGTGCCCAGTCCTTCTCTGAAACCGTATTGTAAGTCCGAGAGGATACCGGCTTCATCTGCCCATGTTTCCAATCGCTCTAATATAATCCGCCCTACCACTTTCACCATTGAATCAAGGAGGGAGATAGGTCTGTAACACCCCGGATCAGTTCTCTCCCCCTTCTTGAATATCGGAATTATGGTCGATTCTGCCCAGGAGTTGGGCGGTTTTGACCTAAGGCTAGCGTTAATTACCTGAGTAACTACGGGACCCCACAGATTGACATTATCTTTAAACAAATCAACTGGGACCCCGTCGGGTCCTGGGGCCTTACCTCCCTTGCTCCGTGACAGAGCCGTAATCACTTCCTCTAATGTCACCTGCATTGCTTCTAGGTGAATGGCCCCTTGAAAGCCATTATTCCCACATCTTTTAGGGTCATGATCCAAGTTATCATAATATACATTAGAGAAAAAAGTTACCCAGTCCTCTTCTGCGATCGCTATCTCTATAGAGGGTCCCTCAGCCGGGGTCAAACAGGGGGATCTAACTATACGCCAAAAAGCCACATTGTTTTTCTGCAGTGCAGCTGTTTGGAGTGCTTCCCATGCCTCTTCCCTTAGGCATCTCTTTCTTGCCTTAACTGCTCTCTTGTAATCAAACCTAGCTGCTTTGACTTCAGGGATAGACCTCGGGTTTTTATGCAACGCCGTCTTTAGCTTGGAATGGGCTTGCGAGCAAATTTTGTCAAACCAACCCACAGTATTCTGTTTATTTTTTAATTGAACCCACAAGAGGTTCTTCACCTCTTTAGATAATTCTAAATAGGATTGTACTATCTGATCACAGGGAGCATGCTCATTCAGACAGACATCCATAGCGTGTTTACTAGTGGACATCAGTTGTTTAGTCAACGCCACGGGGTCCACCTTAGACCATCGAATAGAATATCCGTTTATTTGATTTAATACTAGATCTCCTGGCAAAATAATGCCTCTGTTATTCTTATGCTCATCGTGAGTGAACAGGGGAGGCGTAAGTAATAAACAAAGGGGAAAATGGTCACTTATTGCTATGTCCCCTACCTTAAAGGTTTTGAGCCTTGATGAATGGGGGTGAGATGGGGGTGAGAGACTAGCATGTAATCTATTATAGAACGGTAGCCTCGACCGTTGAAGGTGTATGACAAAGGTAAAAAAGGAGTTAAAAGATCATTTACTATGCTGAGATCAAACATGTGCAGGAATTCGTTGAAGCAGTCTCCTGCCCTTGAGTGACTAAAATGAGTACAAGATTCATCTCCAATCTGGGCCAGACCACACATCTTAGGATCCCTGTTTGGGCAGGGAGGACAGTTTAAATCTCCCTGAACTATAATCATACTGTCTCTGGTGCCTGTTTCAAGAATGGTACTTAGATTCCCACTCAACTCTTTGATCACACTGCTAAGATTTTCTATCGGGGCATTATTATAGAAATTTGTCACAATCAAGGAGTGGGTTCTTCTGCATACAATTTCAATAATATGGAAATGGCAATCTCCTTGGTGGAATATAATTTTGTCCACACTAAGGCGGTTGGAGACATAAGTACACAGCCCTCCTTTAGATCTCCCCCCCTACCCTTCATGGCCTGACTATTATACGTTTTAAAGCCATTGATATGTATCGGTTCTAAGCACCACGTTTCCTGGAGGCTTATGATGTCCAGATCTTGTATGAACTCGACCCACTCTTTATTATCGATCTTGGGGCGCAGCCCTGCTATATTCCATGCACAAATGTTCCAAGTTATGGCAGAGGGGGAAGTTACACAGCTTTCCTTACCTGGGCGCAATGCATAATTAAGATTATTGATATCCGAACCCCCTATATCAATACTGCGGTCACTCGCCACCGCCTGTTCAGCGGTAGGAGTTGCTAGGACCGGTATTTTGGGTGAAGTCGCTGCTCAACAGAGGAACAACGAAGAAGCAGCCCCTTCTCCTGGCCACGGTTACAGCCTCCACCAGGTAGTGGGAAGTCTCCCAGAGCCCTCTTCCCCTGGTACATCTGAGCAGCCTTCTTTTCAGTAAGCTGGTTGGTGTGGTTCATCTTGTGGATGTGCCCAGAGGGCTGGAATAAGACACCAGAAAGGAGCCCAATGCTCTTCTCTGAGGTGGACAACCAGCCGGCAATGACAATGTTTTTTCTGCAAGGATTGGATCAGTACGAACAGGATTTTAATTTTAACTCTTGCTGGCTGCATGTCCTACAGCTATCACTAGACTCAATCATAACCCTCCTAATTCACGACAGGCATAACCCTCAGAGGATCATTATTCGCTCACTTCAGACATGGCCCCCGAATCACCTACCTCACCGGACATCTCCTTAGTACCAGATAGCCACAACGCATTCATAATCAAATACCCACCTAATCTAACTAAAAAAGCGGCCAAAACCCTCAAACATCGTCTTCTCAAATCGCATCCAGAAACACTCATATCCGACCCATATTTCTGCACATCTAAAGGAATTATAACTAGTGATCTCATATTTTTCACTCAAAAAAGAGCCCAATGGAGAAAAACGCTCTTTTTAACGCTATCTATCGTCACATCCAGAAAAATTGGCACACAGCCTTAGACTCTCAAAAACCCCCTCCACTGCCCTTAAAGCAAAACTCACAATATCCATTTTCAAAAATGGGATCATACTCATACAGTCATCTGATCACCATCTCGACCTTTTCAATGACTTCTTCCCTATCCTCAAACAGAAGGCCCATAACAACAAGCCAGACCCCCACCCCACAACCCTACCTACATAGACAGTCCACCCCTCTCACCTTCTCGTAGGACCTCACCAACCACACCACACTCTACCATCCCAACCACCCCCCGGACTATGGTATGGTTACCCCCGACCGCGTCCCTACATTCAAACAGTTAACTCACAGTAATGATAAGACCGGCCCCTCCCCTCATAACCCTACCAGCATAGACAGTCCACCCCTTTCACATTCTCACACGACCTCACCAACCATTCCACACTTTACCAACCCAACCACCCCACCCGATTGTATCATGGCAACCCAATCTCACCATACCAATCCTTGCTCGACCACCACTTCGAGAAGGACCATAGCGCGTCAAACCGACAAAAATGTATCCACCACCACCTCCCCGCATACATGCCCTAGCTATAAGCCCAAAAGAACCAACACACTCACACCTCCCCTCCACCTCCAAAAGACCTACACAACAAAGAAACTCAGACAGAACAGACATCTCAGCACCCCCCACCCAAACCCCACCCTCCGACCACTATGCTGAGATTGAAGCCAGACTTAGAGACATCACACAGGCTCTCCAGCAACTCAAAACTGACTTACTGAATCTAACGAACATCACATTGGATATCTCACACAACAGAGGACCCTCAAAACTACAGGAGAATAATCAACCACTACACATTAACAACAATTCACACCACTCCCACCCCCCAAGTATCACTCTCAACAAGTCCACCCCTTTACACCCACCCCTAGCCCCAAAACTGCGCTCCACACCCTACCACAACCCCTCATCTAGAACGGCCAGGACCAAGATTCCCTTCTCTGAAAAGGACATCCAAGCCCTTCTCCTCACTTACGAGACAAAACATTAGGACTTCCCTCATAATCTGAACCCCATCTCAACAATTGCATCGAACCCACACAGAGAACAAAGACCAAACTCGAGAGAGATAAATAAGGCCAACCTCAAAACAGTACCCTGACAGAGACAACCTCTACGGACAACAAACCTCACTTGAAGTGCATGCTCCTAAACTGCAGGTCAACCGTAAAACACGCAGCCGACATAGCAGACCTCATTATTACGAATGATCTTGACCCAATCCTCCTAACCGAAACATGGCTAAAGACAGATTCTACACCCATACTTGACATTCTAATCCCTCCAGGCTATGACATCATAAGGGCAGACAGACCAAAAAGATCAGGGGGTGGCATAGCTTGTTTACATCGCACTAACCTCAAGGTAAACCAATCTCAAACCACCGACCACCACTCCTGCGAATACCTAAGCATGAATATTGTGAGCAACAACAATACCCCATGCAAATTACACCTGATTTACCACCCTCCGGGCAACAACCACTCATTCATCGAACAAATCATGGAGACCATCTCCTCCAACACAGGACAACACTGCGCCCACATCTTCCTTGGAGACTTCAACCTCCACTGGAACGAGCTCAACGACCCCTCAGTCAAGAGCCTTAAAACCTTCCTCACTGACCTTAACCTGGTCCAAATATGTGACAGCCCAACTCACAACCAGGGTTCAATACTGGACTCGTCATTGCTAGACCAAATCCATCAAACTAGAATCGATCATCCCTCTGACTGGACAGATCACCACTACATCACCTTCCTCATAACCGAACCAACTAAAACACATAAACACCAACTTAAGAAACCCAAACAATGGAAAAGGAACACCCGTGACATCAACCTCCATGATCTAACCTGCCTCAGCAACAACATTCTATTACCGCCAGTAGACATCACAGAGGTCCTTGACCTCACTAACCACTACAACAACTCAATGACAAGCATTCTTGACGCAGTTGCGCCCTTTCAGCTAAAAAGAACCTCCTCTAAAGACTCCAAACCATGGTTCAATGGTTGCCTAAATGACCAAAGATGCGACCTGAGACTAGCTGAACGGACATGGAGATCCTCACCATCGCTAGAGCACCTTAAGCAATTAAGATCTCAAAGAAGCACCTACAACAAGCACATCAGACTCTCGAAAGCAATTTTCTTCAAAGAGCAACTAAACAAGGCCAAATATCGACCAAGGAAACTAGGTTAGGACCAAACTCCCAACCAAACTGCAACATATTTGCCTCCCACTTCCTTGAAAAGTCTAAAAACAGAGAATTAACTCCGAGCAGCAAATGACCACCTAAAAAAAATACCTCACCCTACCCCCCACTCACCCCTGTCTATACAAACCACTAACCAAAATGAACTCCCCCTCAAAAACAAAGCGTCCTGGAACACCTTCAAATCTCTTAACGAAAATGACATTCACAAGATCTTAACAACACTTAAACCATCTAACCACTTCTGCGACCCCCTTCCAGTCAATATCTTCAATGAGATCAAAACCTCTCTAATCCCACTCTGGACAAAGATAGTGAATGCCTCCCTACTGCAATGAACCCTTCCGAGCTGCCTAAAAACAGGTCAGGTAACCCCCATTCTAAAAAAGCCCACAGCTGACCACACTATCCCAGATAACTACCGTCCAATCTCCACTATCCCTACCCTAGTAAAACTACTAGATAAATGCGTCCATTCCCAACTATGTAGCCACATTGCTCAATTCCACCTCATTGACCAGTTCCAATCTGGCTTCCGTCAGGACCACAGCACGGAAACTGCCATGACACACATCGTGGATGAGGCGCTCAGAATACTAGACCAAAATGAATCCTGCCTCCTAATCCTCCTAGACCTATCCTCAGCCTTTGATACGGTCAAACACGATCGTCTCCTAGACTTACTTGAACACAGAATGGAGATATCTGGGAATGTCCTAAAATGGTTCGCCTCCTTCCTAGACAGCTGAACACAAAGAATCAAGTTCAACCATTCGATGTCGACCTCCACGGCGGTCACCTTAGGAGTACCTCAAGGCTCCTCCCTCTCACCTACTCTCTTCAATCTATTCATGGAACCCTTAACCGAAATTCTAAAACTCTCCAATGTTCAATACCACATATATGCTGATGACACCCAACTATACCTAAAAGTATCATCACCTGAGGATATCTGCTCACTCAATACAACCCTACAAAAAACACACAACTGGCTAACCAGAAACCACGTCAAACTCAACGCACTCAAAACCGAATTCCTCCTAATTACCCCACCACGAGGACACGTTAACATAGAGGACTGGATGAAACATTTAACAGCCTTCGACTGCAAACCACACATCATAGACTCTGCAAAATCCCTAGGAATAACAATCGACAAAAATCTCAACATGCAGGAACACATCAGTGCAGCCACCAGAGGAGCAAACTTCCACACGAACATCATCAGAAAACTAAAACCCTTCCTTCCCATCGACGACCTCAAATCAGCAGTACAATCCCTAGTGATACCCAGACTAGACTATGGGAATGCAACCTTATGTGGTCTGCCGAGATCCAGCCTAGCTCCACTAAAAGCCTCACTCAACGTGGCCGCAAGACTGGTCACCGGCTCCAAAAGGAACAACCACATCACCCCTGATCTAAAGGCACTGAACTGGCTCCCTTTCGAGGCAAGATCACAGCTAAAAATCGCCTGTATGACACACAAAGCCTTGCAGTTCGGCACACCAAAGTATCTAGCAGATAAACTGGAACTATCAGGCGGTGGCAGAGCATTGAGAAGCTCCAGCACCTGAAACCACAAAAATTCCGGAAAAAAACAAACATACAACCGAACTTTCTCCGGCCTAGCACCCAGAATCTGGAATCCCCTGCCCACGGAAATTGTAACGAACCCTTCGAGCACCTCCTTCAAAAATGAAGTCAAACTGCTTTTAATGGACACATTTCTACCCAACCACCTCACTTAACTTGCTCGCCAAACAGAACCTACACTCGACCATCAGGACCACTGACTTTCACACTCCTAAATCCCCCTGGACCGCTAAGACTGTTTGACATCAAATCTGCCCTCCCTACTCCTTACTCTCTCTTTGTAGCTATTTGTATTAAACTTTTACGTGTTGTAACTTTTGTAAAGCACTCTGATACCCTTCCAAGGTCTAGTCCGCGCTATAGAAAACTTTTCAAATAAATAAAAAATAAAATAATAAAATGACAATGTTTTTTCTGCAAGGATTGGATCAGTACGAACAGGATTTTAATTTTAACTCTTGCTGGCTGGGTTCACATTTGCCCACTGACTTGAATGGGGGTGATCCATGAAAGCATTCCGTCTGAGTGGAAAGAAAAATGCAGTAACTTACACCTGCATGGGCACTTTATTCCTGAATGTGATAACTTAACTAAACCTACTACCATGGATGATTTGAATACGCCACTCCCTGACCAGAACATTTTCCGTCCCGTCATTTGGTTTGCTCAGTCAGCTGTAGGACTGGTTCGCAAGAAAGTCCATGCATGGCAGCATCTTTGTAGGAAAGACTTTGCAATACAACTGTGGGCCAGCACACACTTTCAATCTCCTTTCCTTTGTCCAAGTTTATTTACCAAGAACTGTTTCCTTCTGGAGTATAGTTCACTTGGAGCAGTGCAATTGAACAAACTGGTCCTTACTATATTTGTGGCAACCAAGCTTACCAGACTGTCCCAACACTGGTCTGGCTCCTGCTTTCCTGCCTACATAGTACACACTTTCAGACACTCAGCTCTAACCTCTTTAGTTTTACACTGAAAAAAGAAAAAAGCAGTTTCAGAGAAGGCTTGATTTTTTGAATTACTGTTTCCAAACTATGGGATGGGTCTGTCAATTAAAGAGGGATCAGATGAGTTGCCAGAGAGCTGGGTGGGGTGGAATATTCCACTGCTAATGCTCTTGAAAGTGTGACAAATCAACAAATAAAATTCCAAAGGTGTGTCATTAGGTCGAGCCTGGGCAGAGCATGCGCTGCTCTGCGAGGCATTCTGTATTGAGGTATGGACCTGAAGTTTCGTCCACTTTCCGCCAATCTTTTCAATTGGCTGCTGTGACTCTCCTTCGTAAATGTTGGCTTTTGATTTGTTAATAGGCTTATTAGACCCTCCTTAGTACCTCCCGGTCTACTTTAGCAACCTCCCATCAGGACTTGACCTTTTACGTGGGTCCTTACGGTAATGCTTGCATTAGCACTTCAGGAGAACTCTTTGCCTAATTAATCAAACAGCACTGGTGGGATGCCAGCTTTAGCAATGGCGGCCATTTTTAGGTCTAGCCTGAGCAGCGCATGCGCTGCTGCGAGGCATGCAGTAGTGGAGTAAGGCTTTGAAGCCCCGCCCAATCTCCGCCCATATTTCTTTATTGGCTTGTGTCATTGTTCTTCGCAAACGCTGGCTTCCGAGTCGTTATGGGGCTTGTTAGTCCCTCCTTGGTACCGCCTTGTCTGCATTTGTAACCTCCAATGGCGACTGACCCTATTACTTCTTTTGCGACATGGTATGTCTTATTTAGTCTGTAAGCACTATTTTCTTTAACGGGTTTCTCCTACTGCAGGCACGACGTGCTTTCCTCGCCATGCGTGCTTTCATGTTCAAGCAGCCCCGGACAATGGCCGCCACTTCTTTGAAGTGTAATAGGTCTTGCATTTACAAGAGTTTGAGCTATTGCCATTGTAAATGCGAGACCAATTGCATTGGAAATGCTTGGTTTCTATTCCATCCGTGGCTTCTTCCGGAAGTGCTGTAAATGGGGTTTCTACTGAAAAGGGATGGTGGATGCAGGCGGTGGGGGTGACTTGGTAGGGCTCTGAGTGGGTTAATAATGATGGCTGTCGTTAATGAATATTTCCTTACTTTTTTATGATTGGGAGTACCGGTGGGCAGTTCTCAAAGCTTTACAGCACTTGGACGATTTGGAAGTGCTGAGTGGATCATGCTGCATGCATGATAGAATGGGGACGACGTGGGTGCTCGAAGCCCCAGTTTCATTATATGCGTGTCTCCACAGTGCACAGAACATAGAGGCTGGAATTTGAAGTGACTCCCATAGCCAATAACAAGTCACGGTGTATAATTACTCCCCAGAGCTCAGTGCGAGACTCCCCTTACCCTCTCCGTCCCACTGTTTCCAGTGCAGCAACTGGAGTTGGCTAGTGGGCGAGTCAACTCAATAAGGTTTGGGGATTTCACAGAAAGAGGGGATTGTCAATATAGCTTGGCAAAGGTAGAGCTGCTGTGTAACATTTAATTTGTATTGTACATTTGCTGTGCACAATGTCGCTAGGTGATAACATAGTTGTTCCAGATAAGTATTCCGTTGAACAGCACCAAATAGTGTGAACAGCACACATAATTGTGTGTGAGGGACCAATAACTTCTCATTATGTCAACATGAATAACTAAGGTTTCTTGTGTAGGAAGGACTCCGAAAATCGAACCGCCTTTGACGAAGGTCACGGTTTTGGCATACAAGAGAAGTGAAACGCAACGGACAGACCGATTTCAACACAAAGGGCTTGTGTACCTCATTGCACACATTTCCTTTAGAAAGAGACGAATTAGTGAATTAGTGTAGTGCAAAGACTGAGGCTGCACAAATGGCAATGCAAAATATTGCGCTACAAGTAGTCTATTTGAAAATCTCCATCAGTTCTTCCCACAGTGTTGCTGCAGTATGCTTAACCACAATGTATGCATTTACGAGAGGATGGCACGGAATTAATTTCAGATCGTGTCCTTTCGTTTGGCCGGAAGACTGTGGCTCCACATACAAACTATCCTCAGACCCAAATATATAAATATTAAGGCAGAATCCACCTTTCACCGTCAGAAGTCGCGCTCTGTTCGACAGCCACAGAAGTATCTTGTCAGTTTGCGATAGTTCCTAAAATTCAGTCGGCTGCTTCACTTAACCTGAAATCTCGGCTGAAACTGCCCCACTATTGGTACTAAGCGCCACAAATTCCGTAGCACTTCCGTTCTACAAACATTGGGAGTTCGTCTTCAGTTCAAAATTGTGTACATCGGCACTTACATCAAACGGACAGATTTGAAACCAACACGATACCTTGCCTATCAAGGAACAGTACCTCACAGCAGCACGTGACAAGATTATGTAAGGGAGAACCTTATTTCGTCTATTGTGCAGGTGTGCCCTCTTGGGTGAAAAAATAGTACCAGAAAAGGGTCTGAAATCAAACACCTTATTAAGTCCAAGCCTTTCCTAAGGCATATTTACGACATGCTGAAAGCTTACCCAGGAATGCATTCCATCCAGTTTACCATTGGCTTTGTGTTTTGTCACTCAGCTTAGCCTGCTTTCTGTTTGCTGCCTTTATTTGCTTTAGGCTCTCCAGCATGTTTGTGTACCTCCCGTGGAGTCTGTTTACCACCTAAAATACTCTCAGATGGACTTTTTTGGATGTACGCGGTTTCTGTGTATGCTGACCCAAGTTCTGTCAAGTTACCCAATCTGGTTGTAAATAGATTTATTTTAAAAGCTGTTGTCATTGATTTTAGTTTTCAGGCTGTTAAATTGTTACTTCGCATGTGCTTTTTTTCCGGCTCGCCTGTGTCACTTGTTCGAATAGAAGACTCATATCTCTGTAATTTTCACCCTTTTAAATAACAAACACGGCCTGCTTCCTTCTTTTCCAAGTGCACTGCAGGTTCATCGTTGGCTTGTTAGCGCTATATATAAATGCAGTTACAATTACAGTACACCACAAACAGCCACAACACTCTAAACAAAAAAACATGGGTAAAAGACATTGTCAATTACAATGCCAGTACCTTTAACTCTTGCAAATGCGAGACCTATTGCTTTGCAAATGCTTGTTTTTTATTGGTATTTGCGGAGCGCTATGCGTGCTTCCACTTTTGCTTAAAAGGCGTCAGCTTAACTTTTAAATAAACTCCCCCCACCACCACTGCACGGACGCCACACGAAGCGGGCGCTGTGTTAATCACAGAAATCTCCGGATGCTTCCTCCATTGTTCCCCCATCCATGTCCTTTGTGTAGGTTGTGTTTTTTTAGGTCTCGCCTAAGCAGCGCTTGCGCTGTCTCTTCGAGACATGCTGTGTTCAGGATATGACACACAATATATGGACGAAATGCAGAACAAATTAAAACATTCACCCCCAGTCAAGAGATCTGGGTTAAATCTATCATTCTTTTGCTCACCATGCCACCCCAGTTTGGACCTGGCCATATGCAAATCAGTCTTGACCCTGTGACTCATGGGAACAGTCCAGTCCGAACTGCCAAGCCAGGTCCTCCCTGGACTGGAAACAAGCATCCTAGGACCGGTTTCGGGGTTTCACCCCTCATCAGCCAGGATTCCGTCCATCAATTGTGTGTCTTTTGCTCCATGTCACTGGAGTCAAGCTATCCTGGCTGATGAGGGGTGAAACCCTGAAACCGGTCCTGGGATGCTTGTTTCCAGTCAAGGGAGGACCTGGCCTGGCAGTTCGGGCTGGACTGTTCCCATTGGGCACAGGGTCAAGACTGATTTGCATATGGCTGGGTTCAAACTGGAATGGCATGGGTGGCAAAAACTGATGGATTTAGCCACAGATCTCTGTACTGGGGTGAATGTATGACATTGTTCTGCATTCTGTCCATCAATTATTCTTTTGCGTTTGTCACCCCGAGTGGGAGAGGTATGCCCAGACGTGGGTCCTGCGCTCTCCATGCCACTGGAGTCAAGCTATCCTGGCTGATGAGGGGTGAAACCCTGAAACCGGTCCTAGCATGCTTGTTTCCACTCCAGGGAGGACCTGGCCTGGCAGTTCGGGCTGGACTGTCCCCATTGGGCACAGGGTCAAGACTGATTTGCATATGGCTGGGTTCAAACTGGATGGCATGGTGAGCAAAAAAGCAATGGATTTAGGCCCAGATCTCTGTACTGGGGTGAATGTATGATATTGTTCTGCATTCTGTCCATCAATTATTCTTTTTTGCGTTTGTCACCCCGAGTGGGACGGGTATGCCCAGATGTGAGTCCCGTGCTCTCCATGCCACTGGAGTCAAGCGATCCTGGCTGATGAGGGGTGAAACCCTGAAACCGGTCCTAGGATGCTTGTTTCCAGTCCAGGGAGGACCTGGCCTGGCAGTTCGAGCTGGACTGTTCCCATTGGGCACAGGGTCAAGACTGATTTGCATATGGCTGGGTTCGAATGGGAATGGCATGGTGAGCAAAATACCAATAGATTTAGGCCCAGATCTCTGTACTGGGGTGAATGTATGACATTGTTCTGCATTCTGTCCATCAATTGTTCTTTTTGCGTATTCAGGATATGGGCATAAAACTCCACCCACTTTCCGCCCATCTTTTTAATTGGCTCCTGTCCCTGTCCTTTGTAAATGGTGGCTTTTCATTGGTCAATAGGCTTAGTAGCCCCTCCTTAGTGCCGCCTTGTTTCTTCTTGTAACCTCCCATGAGGACACCCCCTGTTACAAGTGTTGTTACTCCCTCGTTTTAATTACAGCCTCAAGGCACTATTTTCTTAAAAAGCTTCAGGCAGGACACACACTTGGTCCTAAGACAGGCTAGCAGTGGTTACTTCACTCACTAGAACATCTCACATTTATATGAGGCCGTCTATAAATTTCCCTTCATCAGCTCCACACAGAGTACAACCTAATCCGAAATTAATGTAATAATTCTTTTGTCACATTTCAAAGCTACTAATTGTATATATGGACAGCTATTTGAATGTACTAGTAGTACTGTCTTGCATGTAATGCATTATGGGTAGGGTGGATTTACCATATCTTCTGCAGGGTGCAGTACCATATGTGACCAAAAGAGGTCCCCTTTTGGCCACATATGGTACTGAACCCTGCAACATGGCTAGGTTGAAAACATTGCCATTAATAATGCCAATAACTCCAACTTTGTAGACATGCAGTGCTGGTGCCTTGCTCACTAGGGACCTATAGGAGCAGCTTACGGTACTGCACCTAGACATACAGTGCTGGTGCCTTGCTCACTAGGGACCTCTAAGAGCAGTTTGCGGTACTGCACCTAGACATGTAGTGCTGGTGCCTTGCTCACTAGGCACCTCTAGGAACAGCTTGCGGTACTGCACCTAGACATGCAGTGCTGGCGCCTTGCTCACCAGGGACCTCTAGGAGTAGCTTGCGGTACTGCACTGAGACATACAATGCTGGCTCCCTACGCACGCATTTGTAATGCTCTAGGTCTCGCATTACTGAAAGTATGAGCTATTGGCGTTGCATTATCATTTGCAACACCAATACCTCAAACTATCAGTAATGTGAGACCTATTCCATTGCAAATGCTTGTTTTTAACGTACGCGATGTTCACTTCATGGTGTTTGCTTTTTTTGCCATATTGGGGAAGCCCTAACACTCTGTTAAACTGTCCTCCGCAGCACACACACGGCGCTGCCTCTCCTCCGGTTTCAGCCAGTGCTCCTGCAGCTGCTCAACACCCGCCTTCACCACTTTCATGTCGAGGGGGAGAAGGAAGAGGAAGGATCGGTGAGCCTCCCCGAAACACGGTCACAACGTGATTAAACTAAAAAGTACACACGGAAGACTTTTGCATGCAGAGCATGTATTTTTTTGCGGATTCTCAGAAATATTCAGAACTATGCCCGAAAATCTCCAAACTGATTAGATTTGCAGGCACAGTGTCCCCAGACCCCACACTTGCGTAGTGTCAGTGGCTTTAAGGACTTGTGACCAGTGCATTGTGCTTTTCTCACCCCTTTTTTTTAAAACAAATTTTATTAAGCTTTTCTTCCATATCTTCTTACAATTCAGATTATACAGTGGAGCCTTGCAAGATTTTCTTAAATACAGTGTATACACTATACAGGGTATCAATAGCTGTAGCCGATCATAGTGTCATACAATTAGGCCTGTCTAAATCTCAATCTATTATTTTGCCATTATATTCTCTGAGCTACCTGGTATGTAAGTCCCATCTATTTCTCCTATATAACCATTAGTTTTGCTAGCTCCATCTTTCTGAATCATAGCTTCTTGTTCTTTTTAAATCAGTCAACTACCCAACTCCCTCTCCTCCCCCCTTCCTCCCCCTAGTGCCTTTCTCAACCCTTTTTCTATCTACTCTGCAAACATGCATGGCCTTGTTGGTTCCTTGTTTTCACCATAGTCCACGCCAACTGAAGGAACTGAAGCCGGGTCTGGTGGCTTAGTGGACTAATCCATTGCTCTCGAAAAGGAACCCCGGGAGTACTTGAAATAATATAATGCATGCATGCTTCTTTTCTGAGGGCTGTATATGCATGAGATCACAGGTGCGTCAGTGTTCACCAATTCCCTTTCACCGTCCAAAAATGACTCGCAAAGTCGCAAACAGAACGAAAACGAGCGTCTAAATCAGTCGTTATCCATACAATGACATGCCTACAAATACACTACAGTATGTCACCCGCTACCAATAATGTAGATCAGTTCTGGTGCCTGCCCGCTTGGAGCAACCTGGCACCCGTACTTTCAGGAGCAAATTCACACGTTGCGCCGCGCTGCTTTAGCTTTTTTTTAATATTAACCGTCGAAGCGGTTTACCCTTTTATGCCTGGAGCTCTTTTAGGAACCCCTTATTATTAGAACAAATATTAAACAACAAGCATTTGCAATGCAATAGGTCTCGCATTTTCAAAACTTTGACCTATTGGTATTGTAAATGACAATGCCTTTTATTATTGCAGGTCTTTTAAACACATAAATAAAAAGCATTCTCATTTACAATGCCAATAGCTCAAAATCACGCAAATGCAAGACCTATTTCATTGCAAATGCTTGTTTTATATACTAGAACGGCTCTTTCCTTTATACTGGCGACAAAGGGTGGAGTCTGTGCTATGTTTATTGCCAATGTTTTATGTAAATATTTCTTAATTGCCATTTCTTCAAACACAAAGGCAGGGCAGGCACTCCCCATCATAGGTATGCAAAAATCAACAGCTGTTAAGTAGTCATATGGCATTTCATCTCCCATCAAGATCTACAAATGACTGAACAGTGAGGGCAGTCACTCAACACATCAGAAACGATCAACATTGCCCCTGCACCACCACAGGTGGGCGTCAATGTTGCAGCCCACCCCACATAGGAGGAAACACCCATAGGGACTAAAAATAAAGAGAGGAGCCCAAAACCAGGACTCAAAAAGTGTCAGACATAAACAACTACATATAACCATCTGACATTAGATCCGGCAGAAAGGGCGTACATTAGAAAAGCGAACTTCTTAATTAAGCAGGGAGAGGGGCAGGTCAGTGCCATCTAATGGTTGTGCATATGGTGCGATTGTCCGGACATCGCGGGCAAAGGTGGTGGAACTTTACTCTAAATGTGTCCCGCTGAGGCCTTCACGTGCCATCATGTTCAGGGGCTAGGATCTCCTCCTCATCACGAGCAAGAAAGGCCTCCAACACTTCCACCCAGAGCCCCGCGACAGGCTGTCTTCACACTCCTCGTCTCTCCTCACCCCGCAGCCTCTGCCCTGGCCTATAGCTCCAGAGAGGAGTGGCACAGAGTGTGCGGGGGACTTTCCCTCGACCTCCAATGTAGGGCAATTTCCTGTTTTGCCAAGACCATGGCTAGGTCAAGAAATCCGTCACCCACACTACACTGTCGTTTGAGCAGGTAAATGCCCAGCAAGCAAAGGGCCATGGTGCCAACATTCTCCCTTCCCAGTGTGCTCTCCACCTCAGTTATCACACTGCGTTCCAGAATCGCCTAATCTCAGGGCATTCCCATACCATATGTGGAAACCCAGCATCTCGCAGGGTACCTCTAGCGCACTGCATGTGGTCTGTCTGTTGCATAGTATTTATTCTGTGGGGGGTCAGATAAGTGGTATGTATGAAATTCAATTGCGTTAATTGTGTACACTTAAAGCGAGTGTTACGCAAGACCTTGTGAACTTGCTCCATAGCCATCTTCCACTCCCTTGCCCAAGGCTTTCCCCCATCACTCGCACCTTAGTGGGAGGTCAACCGTGGCCATTTCTAGCGCTGATTTATAGAGCCACGAGACTTGCTTGGCCCCATGGCAAAGGTCAAAAGCACCTGCAGGAACTCATGTGTCCGGGGTTCTGTCTGACCCACCCACAGACTCCGCATGGCCGCACCCACCGCCCCATTTGTGAGGAACTGAGCACCAAGGAGATCATTCTCCCCCATTACGAGTTCAGGATTCACGAAGTGCCCTCCGCGTAGGAGCCACCTACAGTTTCTATGCCCACCTCAAGCCACTGCTCCAAAATGCGATCCATGAGGTATCCCACCCTGCAGGTAGGAAGTCCCCCGAGTGGGAATAACCGGGGCATAGAGCACCGGGTGGTTAATCTCATCGCCAGAGCCCTCCAACACCTCAGCACGAAGGTTAGAAGTTGCAACGGTGGGGCTCCCCTAGTGGCCCGTCCCAACATCCAAGCCACAGGGCATCCCCATGCTGGGGCTCAGCAAACCCCCCCAAGGTCCGAGTGTCTTAACCCGCTAGCCTCCTGGCCAGCCACTGCAGCTGCAACAACAGGAAATACAGTTCCATGTCAGTGACACCTAAGCCCCTGCTTCTAGTAGTCCTGTGCAAGGTGGCAAGGGACACAATTCCGCCCTCCATCCCAAACGAATTCGGTACGGCATCAAGGGCCTTAAACCAACCCTGGGGGATACAGACCAGAAGATTAGTAAAGTAATATAGGACTCGCGTGAGCAACCACCATCTTGGTAAGAGCAACTCTCGCCATAATGAGAAGCTTAAGAGTACGCCCTAAGTGCCCGCAGAGCAGCTCCCAGGTTAGCTTTCCCTCATATCATCCTCAGCATGAAACACACGCACCTCCAATTACTTCAGCAGCATTGGTGCCCTTTGAATGTGTTGGTCCATTACAGAACGGTGTAGATCAATCCAGCCTGGGAACGGGGGGCGGGGGCATATGTTTTCTCCCAGTTAGTTGTAGGACCCGAGGCTTCACCCAGATTCTCTAACACTGATATGCACCACTGTATACCCAAGTCAGGGTGCCACAGATGGATCAACATGTCATCCGCAAACAAGGACACTATATGTACTTCAGTTTGCAACGGTATCCCCCAGGGGATGCCCTCAATCCTCATTATACTGCTGAAAGTTCCACTGCCAACGCAAAGTGCATTGGGGAATGAGGGCAACCCTGGTGCGTGCCCCGGAACACCCAAAGGACTCAGAGAAGCCGCCTACCACCCTCACACAGTCTTGTGCATCGGCATACAAAAGACCAACTCATCGGCACCAGTGTGGGCACAGGTTCATTCTCCTCGTCACCTCCTGCAAATAAGACCAGCCCAGAGTGTCGAATGTCTTGCGCAAGTCTTTCAAGAGGGCCAGGGCGCCTCAGGTGTATTCCTCCGACGTCTCATCCAGGAGGCGAAACAATCTACGGATGTTGTATGAGGTGTTGCGCTGCAGAATGAAACCATTCTGATAATAATGGATAAAAATGGGCAGATGGTCACGTTTACTCACCAGTATTTTACTCAATCATATAATCAATGTTTAACATTGATAAAGGTCAATATGCCCCTACCTTGGAGCAATCCCGCACGGCTTGGGCACCGAAACAATAAGAGCCGCCCAAAGTGGTAGCTGGCAGGCGTCTCACTTCCAAGTGGGCACTAAGCGTATAAAGCCTAGGAAATCAGGTCCCCAGCATAGGTGCGGTAGAATTCAGCAGGTAAGCCATCAGTACCTGTGTTTTATCCCCCACTTGGTCCGCTATGGTGGCCCTGAACTCCTCCTCTAGAATAGGACCCCTCAGGGCTTCCTGATCCTCAGCCTTCAGGTGCGGGAGCTGCGCTCTACCCAGGAACCAATCCAGGACCATGGCCGAGGACGCAAGGCATGCGCCATACAAATCCAGATAGTAAGATGTGAATACATCTAGTACCTCATCTTGCGAATACATGAGATGACCCTGGATATTCCGGATGTGGGTGGTAGCTAGACCCCACTGGTCCTCTCGGACCAGCCAGGCCAACAGCCTACTGGCCCGCCCTCCCTTCGCATGCGAGTTGTCCACTAGTCTCTCTCATTGACAGTATAGTACAAAAATGTTATTGTATTGATTACAATAAATAAAATAGTTATTCCACACACAGCGTGAATTATTAAAACAGGGTTAAAAAGAACAATAAGTAAACATACTTTAATGTGATTACTTGCCAATTGAGAGAGCACAGTTGCTCAGCAACTAATGCAATCTCTTCTTTGTGCTCCAGCAGTCTAGGGCGTGTGGCTGGGTCAGTAGGAAGAGAGCGCTGAATGCCCACCAGAACATTTTCAAGTGATGGCAGCCAGTAACCTGCCCAGTCCCACCGACTGCCCAATGCAGAATCCCCTGAACCCCCACCTTGAATGCCTCCCATTCAGTGCTGTCAAAACAATTACTCATAAGGGTCCCTAGAGGTTCTCTGAAGTTAGGTTCTAAGAGGGACGAGGCTGATAGTCTTCATTCGAGTATCGCCGAGGTACGTCTCCTGCATGCTAGGCCAAAAAGCACCAGGTTGTGGCCAAACAGCATGCGTGCTAGTTGTTCAACACTGGTGACAACCCCAGTGGGAACTGGGTTCTACAACCAGCCATTAAGGTGGACATGCAAGTCATAAACTGGGGAGTAATATGTATATTCCCACAGGTGCATGTGCCGTGATCACCAAGTGTCCAATAACCCAGAGTGAGAAAACTAACCTTGAAATTCAGCGGCAACTCTAAAGGTCGGTAAGTCCAGAAGGGTAGAACAGTCCTGGGCCAGGTCTGCTGTTATAGTATCCTCCCAGGATCATTGGTACGTCCGGTGCCAATGACAGCAGGGTCAGAGAGTCACCTTGTTTGGTTAATGTAAACACCAACTCAACTTCGTTTACACGTCCCCTAATTAAGACTTATCTCCCCGCTTGATCGACATGGTCAGATATGACGTCCAAGGGCGTCCCCAGCGGAATCCACACCAATGCACCACGGGCTAAAAACAAGAAGGTTGCGGCGTAGACCCAGCCCCTCCACCTCTGCCTCAGAGCATCGTCCTCCCCACTCGCAAGGCATGTCTCCTGCAGGAAACACACATCCACCTTTCTGCGCCGCAAATACAAGAGGTTTTTGTACCGCTTTGCAGCAGAACCCATTCCCCGCACATTCCAACAAAGAAGAGTGTAAGGCGTGTTTTATGACATAGTGATGTATCAGAACCATGCCCATTACCCTCCCATGCCCCCGTACAACCGCCAAGCCACCCATCGAATGACAAGTCCAGTGTTTCGAATTGTGTCCCCAGCCAACTGAGTCAAACATTCCCAACTCCCAATCCCCATTGACAGTGCAGCAACGGCCACCCATCCAAAAACCAAACAACTAACCAAAAACAGTTGTCAACAATTCAAGCATGTCCGGGGGCGTGGCTAACCGCCAAGCATGAAGGAAGCACTCTGAGCGAGCTCCGCGCCCGGTCCAACTGATCCTGCCGCATTCTGCGGAGCTGGGAATAATTCAACACCCAAACAGCAACTGCACGGCAGCGCAATGGCCGCGGAACGGGCTGGCCGCCTTTGATGCTAAAAGGTGGACATTTCGGCGACTTTGAGAGATGTGAACTGAGACGCTGATCGAGGCCTACCTGCGAGGCCTGCCCTACTGGCGGGAGACCTGATTCTGGGCCGCGGGGTTGATGCGGCATCAAGGACAAGGCGCTGAGTGGGGGCGATCCTCTTCCCTGCTCCCGGGCCTCCTTTCCCTGCGGTCGGAGCTGCGGACACGCTGAGGGCCCCCGCTGTGCACGGGCGGGAGCTGCAACGACATGCCGCCCGGGGCTGGCCGCTCTGCATAATGGCGGCCGCCCCGAGATTCGACCCCCCCCTCCCGCGGCCTGAGGGGCTGAAACACTGACACCATCCCCTCCTCGCCCAGCGAGCACTCGGCGGATTCCGCAAGTTGTAGGCGGTGAGTGCAGGGAGGAGGGACGGTGGAGCGCTGGCGGCCGATTCGGCGCCCGGACTAAAGGTACAGCGGTAGCCGGGGCTGACTGGGTCTGCCGGATTGAGCACGCCTGCCTGCGGATCGCCGTAGTGTCGGGACGCGGTGCGGGGGCTGCAGTGACCTCTCGCCCCCCTCCTGCTTCTGGGTCCCCTCCCCCTCATGATTATAGCAGCAGGGACTCCGGGGGGCACCCCCTCTGTGATCGAGCGGGGACTGCTGAGGCATGCTGCCTTGGGCCGGAGGCCCACAACGAAGATGATCGTGCCGGCCTGCTACTCCCCTTGCGGCCTCGAGTGGCGAAATACTGGAGCCCCCCCTCTCCCTCACCTGATACACTTGGAGGGCTCCTGCAGACGCCAGCGGTGAGTGCGGAGGCGGGGGACTGAAACGTGCTGGAGGCTTGGCTGGAGCCCGGCTCGGGGGTGGAGCTGTGGCGGGGTTCTGACTAGGCCTGTTGGAGTGCGTGCAGCAGTTGGAGGACCTGGGCCCTGCGGGATATACCTTGAGGAAGAGTGAGCGGTGAGTGGCCCCACCTTGCGGAAACCGGATTGCTGCATCTGCGGTCTGCAGCCTGTTGCTCTCCCCCCCCTCCTCCCTTGGAAGACGCCAGCGCACGGACCCTGGGAGTGCGGCTGGGATATTGGGGGACCCTGGGGGTTCGGCGGGGGCGCCCCAGCTGCGGCGAGGGTAGGAGCGGAAGACCCCTGCCGTGTGGGGAACAGCCCCTGGGACATAGGCCTCCAAGGCCTTGCGCCAGACCCCCCTTTCCCCTTCCCCGACCCCGGTGCACATTGGGAGCCGGGCAGCGGAGTGGGGCCTGGGATGCGACCTGAGCCCCTTCCTGCACTGGAAGGTGCAGAGAACACCCGCTGGTAACGCTACCATAGAACCGAGGCCAGCGAAGGAACGGGCTGCCTGCTAAACTACCGTTCCGACGACGCCATCCCTCAGACATACATGAGAGACGGCAAAGCAATGAGGGGACCTTGGGACGTGGCCTGATCTGGACACTAGCGAAGCATGGATCTCTGCTGGGGGCTGGCACTCTCGGGTGCGTGAATGGGCCTGGGAAAGTTGAAGCGGACCGGGCACTGAGCCAGAAGGGCTTTGTGACTCTGGACTCCGCTTAGCGCTACCACGTTGGCCTGCATCCCTGCCATCGAATTGTAGGGGAAAAACCGGGGATCTGTCCCCACGTCCCCCTAGGGGCTCACAGCTGTGAGCCGAGAGCAGCACCGGTTTGCTAATCTGTACTGGGCCAGCAGCAGACAGGGCACACAGATCCATATACTGCCCATCCCGGCCTATGTGAAAGACCCCTGCCTCGCGACAGCAACAACACCAGGCCTGGGCTGCTATACTTACCCCACGGGAACACTAGACTGCATCCCAGCGGCGCACTGAACACCACTGCGAAATGGGGCGCCCCAAAGGCAAAATTCCTGAAGCAACTGCCACGAGCTCGCACCAGCAAGAAGACACTGATACCCAGCAACCTCTATCGAACTGTAACCCGCCAACGAACATGAAATCACCCCCAGACAAGTTAGACCTCATCCTTCAAGAGGTGAGAGACTCACGCAAATCCATCGAGCAGCAGATTGGCTCCCTCACAACGGGCTTCACCCTCCTAAAGGCGGACCATGCCAAGCTGGTCTCAACCGTAAAGGACAACAAAGCAACCTTAGCGGAGTTGGTACCACCCCCGGACAAGTTAGACCTCATCCTTCAAGAGGTGAGAGACTCACACAAATCCATCGAGCAGCATATTGGCTCCCTCACGACGGGCTTCACCCTCCTAAAGGCGGACCATGCCAAGCTGGTCTCAACCGTAAAGGACAACAAAGCAACCGTAGCGGAGTTGGTACCACAGCACAAAGAACATGCAGCGCAACTCACACAATTGCAACGACAAATGGCAGACCTTCAGGACATAGTTGATGACGCAGATCGCTGAGACAATGTTCACGTCATTGGTATGCCAGAACGCAGCGAGGGCCCCAATGCCGCCAAGTTCATGGAGCAATGGTTTAGAGAACATGTAGCCCCGGAGGGTCTCTCAGACTTTTTCTGTGTGGAAAGGGCACATAGAATTCCCTCGGGCTGGCCAATGGCAGGGGCCCTCTCCCGACCCATGATTGCCCGAATACTAAATTTCAGGGATCGGGACATGCTGCTCCAGAGGGCCAGAGAAAGGTCCCCACTCCAGGATGAGAACCAAAGAATATCATTATACCCTGACTACACAATGCTTGTGCAACGCAAAAGGTCCTCATCCCAGGCTACCAAAAAGAAGCTCAAAACTCTAGATCCTAAATATGCCTTGTTATTTCCAGCCCGATTGAAGATCATGCACGATCAAAAGGCACAGTTCTTTGACACTCTGGAGGAGGCTGATGAATGGCTGGAGGTAATGTTCCCCCCAACGGCATCCGGGACTTCCTCACAAAGCATGCCTCAAAGCCCCAAGTCTGCGACAACTCGGCGACCACGACGCAATAAACTTGCCCGCAACTCCCAGGCTAGGAACCCCACTCTGGAGCAAGCCTTGAAGGGTTGTGAGGAAGCGATTGCTACGGCTGGTACACTTAGAGACTCTCACCCCCCCCCATCAACGTCGGAATCCTCAGAGGAGAACACTGTTCATTCTGACTCAGAAAATAGTATAGCCCTTTTTCGTACTGTGACTCCTCAGACAGCAGATGATTTTCTAGGGTAATATGTTTTCTATGAGCGGGAGGGCCTGAAGGGAGCAGTCCGGACAATCCACGAAGGTAACTGGTAAGGTGACAGCCGATAGCGGCGCACACATCCTTTCCCAGCTCTGATAAACACACGATGTTAACTGTATTTGGACCGGGCACTATGGGCTCTGTAACCGCTCATATCACCATGTAGGGCATAGGAAGCACCCCCCAGCGTGCAAAAGCAACTTGTAATTTGTTCACTTTTCACACTGTTGTGATCCTAGTTTGGACCAGTGCAGTTCTAGCGCTGGACCTAGTATTTCAAGTTTACTCAAGGGTGTTTAAGGAAACTGGCTCACTTCACACACCAAGATTCCTATCATCGGCCCGGAGACCCTGGCCTACCGCGTAAGTGCTTATAAACACGAGATCACATGTTGGGTACCTATAATATAATTAAGGCTCCCTGTTTTCCGTTTATACTGATTCTTACAGATAAATACAGACAGAAAATCATTTATTTTCTTGTCTGTATTTATTTTTAAATGTGGATAAAAACGGAAAATGGGTGCTTTGTGAGTGATTCTAAATACACTTTGCCATGACTGCCAGGCCAATAACTGTGTGGATTGATAAGTAAGGGGGTTAAAAAAGAAAGGACTTTTAATAAAGAGGCATAAACAGCAGTAAAAAGCGAATACTGAAATGCACATATTTTCATATAAGTGCATTGATTGATCTTCTGGGGGTGTTCATATCACTGAAACCTGGCAGGTATTCAAGCATGACTGCATATTTATTGGTTAAATAAATGTGGAAATATACCAGCTTCAGCTTTATTTTTCTAAAAAAAACATAATAAATATGGATAAAGTTGACAAAAAATAAATATGGATAAATACAGACGGAAATGTCAAAAAAATAAATACCATAAAACTGGGAGCCCCAAATATAATTGCCTGGAAAGTACGGGGACTTGGTTCCATACACAAACGTCATAGAATACACGCGCAGCTAAATAGGCACAGGGCTCAGATAGTGTTCTTACAGGAGTCCCACCTTACTGACTCGGAGGTCATTAAAATACGCAAGAAATGGAAAGGCCAATTCTTTTCCACATCTTATTCTGCATTTGCAAGGGGGCGACCATATGGGTCAGGAACAGAGTCCCGTTTGTGGCATTAGAGATACGCGCGAATACACACTGGTGCGGGGAACGCTGGACGGTATGCATGTGGTGCTGGGTAGCCTCTATGCCCCCCAACTTTGACCAAGATACATTTCTTGCAGGTCTTAATGTGGTGCTGGTGGACTGGGCGGCTTATCCGTGGATACTAGGCTGTGATTACAATGCGGTCATGGATACTGCTATTGACCGCTCGCATCCACAGATTCCAGGAGCGGGATCCATCAAGCAAGTGGAGGCATTGTGCCGATGGTCAGAGGGATGGGCAATAGGAGATGTCTGGCGTCTTAAAAACCCCAACAACAGAGAATACTCGTTCTTCTCCCCGACACACCAACTCCACACGAGAATAGACAGGATAGTCTGCTCCATTCCCCTTGCTTTGAAAGTAACCCTCACCACCTACCTGGGGAAAACTTTCTCCGATCACAGCCCACTAAAGCTCACGCTCGGGTGGGGCAGGATTCCCACCCCGGTCCCCACTTGGAGACTGTGGACTCAGATGCTGGAAGACTCCGTCTTCCAGAGCACATTAGCAGTAGGAATCACAAACTACTTTGCAGAAAACGCAGATTCCCCCTCCACGCGACATGTAGAGTGGGATGTGTTTAAAACTGTCATACGGGGTATAGCCATCAGCACCACTGCAGGGGCGCAACAGGAGATACACAACAACCTCAAAGCAGTTGAGAACACCATGAACACGCTAGAACAGGAAGCGGCAAAGGATCCCACCAGGGCAGCAGCGTTGCAGGAGGCGCGCATTAAACATGCCGAATTACTAGAGAGACTTAGACTGATGGATTATAAAGCATACACTCAGATAAAACATACCGAGGCTGACAAGTCTGGTGCGCTATTGGCGCGTATTATACATGATGCACACCCTACTGCTGCGAAATAGGAAATAGCCACACCAGGAGGGAACACCGTACACACCCAGCAGGAAATAAATGAAGCATTTTATAAATACTATGAAACACTCTATCAAGCCCCAGCGCGACAGGTAGACGAACCTATAGATGCCTTTCTGGGCGACCTACCCTTTCCCCAACTAGACAATACTGCCAGGGACGATTTGTCAGGCCCCATTACAAGAGCTGAAATTAGAGAGGCTATTCGGACGCTACCACGTAACAAGGCCCCAGGCCTAGATGGCCTACCCATAGAATTCTTTGACACCGTCTCGGACGCTCTGGTTCCCCATTTAGAGCAGCTGTATCAATCTGCGATGGACGCAGGGACCCTCCCTGCTACCACAATGCAAGCTCTAGTAGTGTCAGTTCCTAAGCTAGGTCGCTCCGCCACGGATATCTCAGGGTACTCTCTCTGCTTGCCACGGAATACAAAATATTAAGTAAAATACTGGCACGCCGCTTACTCCCATACCTGCACAAACTAGTTCACGCGGACCAATGCAGGTTCGTGCCAGTGCGCAGCACGTCACTAATCATCAGAAGGTTTTATCACGTCATGGGGTCCATCTCAGCAGACACTCAGAACGCAGGCTGCATTACACTAGACTTAAGACAGGCAGTTGATACCCTTCAATGGGATTACATGGTCAAATTGTTGGGGAAATTTGGCATACCGCCGGAGTACCTGAAATGGGTACAGCTGCTGTACACGGCACACACGGCGCGGGCCCGCACAGGGAATCACATCTCACGCACATACCCAATAGGCAGGGGTACCCGCTAAGGATGCCCACTATCACCCTTGCTATTTGGGCTCGCGCTAGAGCCCCTGGCCATTAAGCTGCGGGCAGAGACAGAACAAATAGGTATCAGGCTGGGCAACACCTCGCATGTGCTATCAGCATATGCTGACGATCTAACTATATATGCCAATGATCTGTCCAATGACCTAGGGCCGATTCCGGACATCTTTAGACAATTTGAATTGGTTTCTGGCCTGGCTATCAACGAGGCTAAATCTCAGGCTTTCTTCTTTCACCCTGGTGTACGCCCAGATATGTTGCAGTTTGGACAGCTCTCTTTAACTGTGGCACAGCATACGTTCAAATATTTAGGCATCAATATTTATAGAGATCCGCAGGATCTAATAGAGGGCAACCTGACCAGAGCGATTAGGGCGCTCCGATTCCAAACGGCCTTTTGGACCTCGCTACCGCTATCTGTAATGGGTCGGGTGGTGATATCCAAAATGGTGGTTCTCCCACGAGTATTATATTTTTTTACGAACCTCCCGGTGATAATCCCTGCTCCCATATTTAAGGAACTTGAAACGCTATTATCTGACTTGATTTGGGGGACTGGTCGTCGGTGGGTGGGTCTAGCCAAACTGCAATTTGAGATAGACAAAGGGGGATTGGGTGCACCTGACCTCCGCGCATATTGCTATGCAAGCTAACTACAGTGGCTTTCGTTTTGGCTGGCAGGACGTAACCTGCATGAACTGGAATATACAACCCAGGACATTAATCGTGGGACCCTACACACCCTCCTGCTGCCTCGCTCCAAGACCCCCCAGGATGCCCCGACGCTATTGCGCACAGCACTTGTGCACCTGAGGAAAGCACTACAGTACACGCGCCAGCGTACCCCATACTCAAACAGCACACCGCTACTAGGTATCCCTACACCAACAGGCTTAATTACAAACAGCTGGTCTGAGGGAGGAGTCACCACAGTAGGGGCACTCTTCAGTGCCGGAGCTCTCATGGATCATGAGAACTTTGTTAGGGAAAAAGGGATCTCGGGCAACCTATATATGACACATGCAGCAATACTTGTGTACGTTAAGAGCCATTGGGCCCCTGCTAGAGAAGAACTTCCGAAGCACGAACTGGTACAAGCAATCTATCTAATGGGCGAGATCTTACAAAATGGCTATACAAAGGTATTAGGGCGCATGCTGGGATTTCACTTACTGATTTGCGTAACAGATCTTGGATCTTGAAAAGGAACTGACTGACAGGGAATGGACCGCCCTGTTAGAATATCCTAAAAAACGTAACGCTAAGTTTAAATTCATCCAGCATATGATCCTCCACAGGGCTTATCTCACTCAACACCGTTTACAGCGTATGTTCCCGAACACACAACACCACTGCCCCAGATGCAGGGTGGAGGATGTTGACATCCTGCATATGCTGTGGTCCTGCCCTGCGCTAGTGGAGTTCTGGACGGACGTCGTCCGGAGCATCAGAATGGTGACCGGCATTCCCACAGAGCAGACAGTTGGAAGCTGTATACTTGGGATGCACCGGCGCCCAAAGTCTCAAAAGGTGCACTTACGATTCGCTGACCTAGCACTTCTTATTGCAAAGGGTGCAAAAACTATGTATGTGTGGCATGGGGAAGTGGTACGATGGGGCAGTGCAGAGAGCGCTGCTATTAGGCGGGAAGAGGCTCAAGGTCTGCGCAAAACCTTGATATCAATGGACTGGGATCTGATGTTGGAGGCATTTAAAGCCCTAGAACCTGCACCTGTCCCTGTAGTAAATGACACAGAGAAACATTTGCAAATAGTCCCCAGACGGTATGACTTTGACCCAAGAATAGCTCAATGCGCAACGCTATTACATTATGAGCGGAAGAGGGAATCAGGGCAAAACTGGTCAATATTGATACTAGCTGGAGTGGACCCAGTGAAGGGGGGGTGGGGTGGATGGGGAGTTTAGAAGTTTAGAAGTTATTTTAAATGCACTTTCAAGAGTATCTTGTTGCTACCGTGTTATCATCCAAGGAAGGTGATGTATACTGTACGTAATGGTATGAATTGCTTGCAAATGCTTTAATGCGGATGTTTATGCATGACATTATGCATGGTAAACTATTACAATCGTGTCTACAAAAGTACCTAACACTATGTATGACTTGAGAAACCAAGAAAACGAATAAAGTGTGTTTTAAAAAACAAAAAAAACAATTCAAGCATGTGCAATGAACTTCACCATCAGGGAGGAGTTGATAGGGGGTGGCTTGTAACTCCACTCCACCATTGGTCCCCCACCCGCCGCCCCAACCCTGCCACAGTACAAATGTATAGAAATACTTGCAGAGACAACGACAGGGTACAGCAGCAGACAGTCCATGAGTACTCCACTGCCCATCAGCGTATTCTCCAGGGGCACAAGCCAGGGTCACACAGCGATGAGTCAGTGCAGCAAACGTGTGCTTCTCATGCGCCCATGCCGGTGTGCTGCAACCTAGTGTTCATCAGCCAAGCATGGAGTGATCACCCGTGGGACTGGATCAGTATCTCGCTCACCCTCCAAGTCCATACCCATCGAGCTTGACCCAGATGTGTCTCCACCAGTGTCCAATTATCTCAATGCAGCAAAGGCGTTGGCTGTCTCGAGCACCTCCGGGTGATCCCAAGAGGCCTTAGCCTCCGAGAGCCCGACCACCTGCAGGCGACTGCGATGTCTGCGCCTCTTCCTCCTGGACCATGGGTGTCTACGCCAGGGAGCACCATCTGTACTTGCAATATGTATTTCAAGCCACTCCCAGGCAGCCGCAGGGGTATCAAAGAAGAAGGTGTTGTCGTCCACTAGGAGTTTGAGCCGGACCAGAAACAGTAGCATATAGCGAACATTCGCCCTCCTGAGCACCCTTATCTCTTCGGTGAAGAAGGCTCTGTGCTGCTGCACCTCCATGGTGTAGTCTGGGAAAATAGCCATCGGTTCATTGTCCACCTGAAATCTGCCCACCCCTCAGGATCATTGCAGGATGAGATCCCAGTCACTGTAGAGCAGCAGGCGTGCCACCACTGGACACGGCGGGTCCCCCAGGGGTGACAACAGAGCTGGAACCCGGTGTGACCTCTCTAGGGCAAAGAATTTCCACAATCCCCATGAGAGCACCGTCGCCTCAAACCAGGCGAATCATGTCCTGGCCCTCCACCTTTTCCAGGAGCCCAATGATCTGTACATTATTCTGCCGACTGCAGCCTTCGGCGTCCTCCGCTCGTGTCTCGAGAGTATCCACCCTCTTAGTGAGGTTATGCACTTGTGTCTCTAGAGCATCCAGGCACGGCAAGACCGCTATAGAGGCTGCCTAAGTCTCCGCTATTCTGGCACACAGCTTGTGATGATCATCACAGAGGATCCCATTGTCCACCACCAGTGATTCAATCTTTGTTCCAGGAAGTCTCTGGATTTGTGGATGGCTTCCAGGATCTGCGCTAGTATGTTGCCTGCCGTCATCCCGGCAACAGGCCCCCCCAGTGCTCTTCACCACCCCTTCTGGTAGTTCATCCTGCGGCAGGGTGGACTCCTGGCCAGACCCACCCAGAGCCCATTGTGACAGAAGGCCACAACATAGAGGAGCCACCTATAATTATATTTTATGTGCACTTGTCAAGGTTATGCCTCATAGCACATCCCCCTTTCTAATTTGCAGCATCAGGGTTGCCTTGGAATAGGTCTAATTCAGTCTTTTAAAGTCTGTGTTTGATGGTGATATGTTCTGTTTATTTTAGCTTTAAGCAGGGCGATTGGGCAACTGGAATTATGCGACAGGAGAGGGCTAAATTATGCGGTATAATGTGCCACATTTTGTAATAGTATTACTTCATTACTTCATATTTTTTAAACTTGTTAACACTTTCTGGGCCTTGGTTTCATTACATTCGTACCAATCTAAAACTCAACTATTGCAATAAGCAACAGGAAGGTGACCGGTCCGGCTTTGCAAAGGTCCTTCCACTGCGCTGCAACACGTTTCGTTGCATTTTTAGTAACTTTTAAACTGTTTGAGCTAGAAACAAAATGATTTTTTATTAAAATCTGCAGATTATGCGGCAGATGACAGATCATGTGGCACATCTATAATTATGCGAATATCGCCGAGTATTCCAGTGGCCCTGAATATAAATAACGTGTCAGAATTTAGATATTTGCATCATGTGACTTTATAGTAGAATTTTGGTTTGGGGCCACCATATTCACATTGAAAAATAAAACAATGATACCTTCTGATCCTTCCTCAGCCACCTGTCTGCTCCTAAATGCATAGGATACTAGGAAAACTGTGTACTTTCACCAACTTCAGTTTTACACCAACTATTTATTTTGTTATTGTAATATGGTGGGGGTTTTTTTAGCTCCTGCTTGTTACTATCTAGCCTTCCTACCGCTCTGTACCAACCAAGTGTGCCCCTGTCAAGTATATTACATGTTCTGATGCAAAGGATCTCTGTCTTCTCAGTATTTACCTCCATGGAGTTCAGGAAGAAGTAGATTTTAATAGCTGCAAGCTTTCACCAGCTGTCAATTGATATTAAAAACCATCAACAAAGTATTATCATCTCACATAAGTAAATGTGATGAGCCTGACTGACCTTCGGTGTAATATTATGGGTACGCGTGAGGACAGCAGCAATAATTGCAAATTATAATTTGCATAAGGTTTATACAATCACAAAGACCTGCTTCAATGGATGAGCCATTATTAGTGTTTTTTACAGTGGCCCATAGGGGAGGTGAGCCCAGGAGCCCCCCTTCAGCCCGGATAGCACCTTCTCCTTGGCGAAGAGGCAATAAACAGGACAGATTGATTAGAAAGCATTGCCCATGAACGAGATATCCACAAGAAGAGCAGGATTCGAACCCTCTTGAAACCGATTCATGCAAGTCAAAGTATGGGACCTCTTCCCAGGCACCCAATGAGCAAGCCCTTAACCCATAGGGCCACAAAAATGGTGGCATTTTGGCGTTTAGGAAATACTACATAAATTGTGAGTAACAATCACACCAACCAGTGCCTGGACTGTGGACAGATTATTTTATGAATGACAAAGTGGGACTAACCTATTGCGCCTGTCTCTTGATAGTAAAAACTTGTACTTTGCCTCACAACAACAAAAAAGAGCAAAGCAACTCCTGGGCCCCTGCAGAGAGCAGACATCCCTTGATAATGTTCTCCAAAGCTTGGGCTTGCTAACGTTTGAACCCTGCAGTCCCTTCATTCGCCGGGAAGAATAGTGCCCTGGGGCTACTGCAGTTATGGCTTCCTCACACCAGACGGGTGGAGCAGCGCCAAACTGACTGTTCTTTGCATAATGGCCTCCAGATCTTGTGCCCTGGTCGATCATGCAAACCCACGTATTCACTTAGAAACTCTTCTTTAATAACATTAATAATAAAAAGGCTCTTAATTTAATATTGTTGAACTATGCATCACTCACTCATTCATACATTCACCCTCCAACCTACTCATCCAACATCTGTGTCAATGTATTTACTCACCTATTAATCCATCCATGCACTCACTTTTCCATTCATCTCATGCATTCACCCAGTTGCGCGCAGCCACCCCCTCCACCCCCCAAGGGGTATTGCGCTGATCAAGCCTTGTGCTTCTTTGCAAGTTAGGAGAGCGTTCCAGCATGTTAAAACAAATGTGCAGTGCAACACAAAATGGGTCATTTGAAGCCTATAGCACGTAGCCCCACAAACTGGCTCTGTTTTTACAAATATTTTGGCTTTTGGATCTCGTTTAGCAATGTTCTTGATTCTGGGGACTGGTGCCGTTGTACATCCTCCCCCAGACCTGCTGACTGGTCTTGCGGTGCTTCTTTAGGCACCAGGAGAGGGGCAGCCAAGAGCTGGATCCCATTCCCCTGCAGCGGCCAAGGGAGCGGTGTCCCCAAATACGTCTCCATGGTAAGTATGAATGTCTGATGCTGGGAGTGGGGGAGCTGGTAAAACCCTGAAGCTTTGTGTTGGTCACAGGCTTAAGGGGCAAGTGGCTCAGCCATAGCCGGGAGAGTGAACAGTGATTCTCGGGCACCATATGATGCAAGCCATACCGCTCATTAAGGAAGTCAGCAATGGACTCCATTCAGGCGGATCTGGGCAGTGAAGCGTGTAGATCTGCTCTGTGGTCAGTTTTGAATCTGTGGGAAGCTGGGGGCCTGAATGAGTCAAACCTGTGAATGTTAGTTTTTGGGCCAACGGCCCCTTAACTCCTGCCCCCAATTCTTAACCCTACCTTCAACCCAACATCTGTACACATGTAGTTCTGGGAAGAATCGCCAGTTCACCCGGTCATTGTTCTTCCATCGAGAATTTCTTCTCCATCTTGCGCTTCGACCTGTTTATCGTCCTCGAACTTGGCCTCCATTTTGAGTCTGCACCCACCTTCATTGAGCAAACAAAAGGGATACCAAAGCAGAGATCTATCCACTCTGTGGTCCAACGTGCGGTGTCACTCTCCTTCGCCAGAGTCACTTGATCCAGTGGGTTGAAACGGTGCTGGGAACATCTGAGGGCAGTTGAAGAGATCCCAAGGCAGATATAGTACCCATCTTACATCTGCTCAACATGCAGAGGAGAAGGCCCTAGATAGCCTGCTCGTGTGACCAGCCACTTCAGATGCGTAGGACACCTGGACTGCTCTTGTGCGCTTTGGTGAGGTGAGTTTCTATTATTATTATAATTATTTTTATTATAATTTTTTGTAGAACTCAGGAATGTCAAGAAAGAGCCCTGGTTCTCAAACTAGAACAGAACAACTCTCAAGGCCTTAACCACCAGCCGAGAGTAATCAATACCTGAATCTGATATAGCGGCGTATAAAAGTATTTATTTTTGATGTACTGCAGCGTAATCCTGTTACATTCACATAAGATATATCTGCTACAGACCTTCTCCATCACCCAATGCTGTACCAGCCAATAAACCAACCATCACCAACTGAAGAGGCATCAAATAATAGACGAGATCTGACCAACTGTTGGCCAATCGGAGGACTTTAATCTAGTCTACCACCGCAGGTCCCAACTAGCTACACACTATGACAGCTTATTTGCATCCCACAATGACATTCAGATATGAGATGATAGTAACAAAGCCCATCTCAGCAGACCTCCCCACCACTTCTCTCTCCAACCAAACCTGCTCAGGACCAAAATCTTTAAAGAAAATATCAGGGTAGACAGCCCAGAACAGAAACCAGCTCTGATCATAAAAAAATACATGAAAAGAACCTGCAGAGCTGCTAAAAGCCACTCGCTTATTAAAAACCTTAAACTGCATGGCTATCTATAACGACTCTTCATCCACCACTACATTGCTAAGCGCTGCCTCCCATAACAGGAAACCCTGGTTTTCATCACTCATGACCTGGAAAACCTTTCCACATAGGATTAAAAAACAAAGACAATACCCTCCCAACCACACACCCTAGATAATGTAGCTTGTTCCCCGGGTAGGCAATCGCTTTCGTTGCCCGCACAGGGGTACTAAGCGCTATATAAATTCTGCAACACTATACAATGTATAAAGCATATGGCTTTAGATAGGGCGGACATAATCCCCATCTCTCTCTCTCTATGTAGGGGTCAGAGTCCACTCAGGGCTGCAATATTGTGCCTTTATCTCTAGTTGGTTGCGTTATGTTTCCTGAACCGTTGAAACGAAACTCTCAGATGTTTGCATGATCTGTTCTTTGACCCTTGGGGAAGTTGTGCAAGAGCAACTGTTCCTCGCTGGTGGATGCCTGCTCCAAAGGTGCTCTTGTTTGTTTGCTTACATTTCATCTATGTGACAAAGGCATATGTTTAATCTATATTCATACAATAGATATGAAGAAATTCCTGCAAAGCATTTTAAACAGGACAAGAACTGATAAGCGTAGAGTATTCTTGGCACGAGTGGGTGTAATTACAGAGAGCTGGCACTGTTGAGAAAGCAATCTGATCACGTGATCCAGGAGTGGCCCTGCTCAGGGGATCTTGCTGCCATGACTTGACACGATAATTGTCAGATTGGCCGGCTTTAATTGCTCAACGAGTTTGAACTTTGAAGCAGATGTTCAGCTCCATCCACTCTCCCCTCCAGGCTGAGTGGTGTGAACCCGCAGAGCAGTTTACACTACACTAATCAGAATGCTGGCCAGGACTGTGTTTTTGCTCACTCCAACCCAGTGCATTGTGGGTAATAGCAGTCAGGAATTACTGGCGTCAAAGGAGGTGGAGGCAGGCCCACTGGAATTATGCGACTGGGGAGGATCAAATTATGCAGCAGGGTTCAATTGTACCCGTACGAAAGGAGGGTAAACCATCCAGTGACTATGCCTCGTGTAGTTCTATCTTATGCCTCGACACGGAAAGTAATATAATTCTAAAAGTGTTGGCAACCAGGCTCAGAGGAGTAATAATGGAACTGATTCATCCGGACCAATTGGGATTCATGCCAACTGCAGGGGCAAGAAAAACTATTCTGTGACTCTTCGGTAATATTGGCAGAACCGGGGGGTGTCGGAGCCGACAGTGGCCATGTCTTTAAAAGCTGATACAGAATTTGATATGCTAGAATGGATATATATGTGGGGTATATTGGGAAAGGTAGGATTAGGCCAATGTTTATTGGATGGACTAAATTATTGTACCAACAGCTGCTGGTCAGAGTCAGAGTTAATGCCTCATGGTCAGACCCCTTCTATCTTAATTTGGTACCAGGCATGGATGCCCGCTTTCCACCATGCTCTTTGCCCTGGCACTTGAGCCGCTCGCTTGTTGGATCCAAGAGGAACCCCTAGTGCATAGACTGCAGTGGGTAGTGGCATGGCCCGAGCATATTTTGTTATAGGCGAACGACATCCCTCTGTATATTGCACAGCCAGATGACACTATTCCCAGACTTCTGCATATCTTCCAGCTATTTGGTAACTGTTCTGGCTATAGAATACATTGGGGAAAATCCCTCTTTATACCCATTACCACAAAGGGGCAGATAGCCCGTCCAAACAGACACAATTACAATCTCACTGGAGGACTTTACATATCTGGCTATCACAAAGCATTGGCGAACCCTACCATTATCACTACTAGGCCAAGCATCACTGTATAAAATGGTCACCTGCCCTAAACTACTGTATGTTCTCCAAAACACACATTTTAAAATAGTCCCAGATGTTTTGGAGAAGTTCGAATCGGAACTCAGGCTCCTGTTATGGAACGGAGAAGCAGCGTTTTATTGCCCTTGTCAAACTCACAAGGGGGAGGGGGGTTACGGTGGTTCATTGCACTTCCAGATGTAAAGAAATACCACTGGGCCTTGCAACTGATAGTCATCGTTGACTGGACATTTGTTTCCCAGGCTGAGCCTTTACTGAGGGCCGATGGTATGGCCATGAGAGCACAAGGCTACTCAACAGCCCTCTACAGAACAAGACCCACCAGAGGCTTACTGTCTCATACCAGTATAGCAGTGGTCAGGTGGAAATCAGTCAACAAATGTCTTGGGTGGGACAGGAAATGAACAATTCAGACCCCACTATGGGATAGTAACACCCTGGCAGTGGTGTGGAGTGGAGACTTCAGGGCTATAACAGCTGAGACAAAATTAGCATCCGCAAACTGGCATGTAACGAAAGCTGGGGCCCAATCTCCTGGGATGCAATACAAATTGATTATCGGTTGGCAGACACAGAGGCTCACAGGTACTTGCAGGTCAGCCATGCCCTCTCATCACAGGTGGACAAAGAAACAATGACAGATGAGCACTCAACACTCGAGGACTGAGGCCTTTTCAAAAATTCCATGATCACCAACTGCTGGAACTGGCAAGTTCTGGTTGGCTGAGGCAAGGCCCTAGCCAGGCAGAACCTACCATTCGTGTCAGGGATGGGTAATTACACTCACTGTATAATGTGCGCTCACCCTTGGGTAGCTTGGCACTGAGCAGTCAGGCTTATCACAGAGGCAATATGTAAAGCATTGGCACAGCACTCTCACACAATAAATACACAGTGTCACAAAAGAGACTTCCCACGTGGTGTATGTAAATAAAGTTTGTATTCAACACACACATTAATTAACACAACATGAACATCATCTATTTCTGGGCATAATTCACATTCAGAAATATCACTAGCAGGACTAGGCCCAACCCTGTTAAAAATGACATCAATAATATGTACACTTGGGGAAAATCCTACTTAATCCCCCAGAACCCTTATGCGGTGCACAACGTCAGAACGAGATCCATCCTAGCAATTACTCTAAATCAATACCACACAGTTATAGGGTGCACTCCAGTTCACAACAATATCAGAAATGTGTACACACAGATAACCACAACACTTTTAAATAGCCCTGAAGACTATGGCAGCATGGGTAGAAACCAATGTCAAATGTAATATTCTTTTGACAAGGAATCAACGTGGACGGCAACACTGCCGTATGGTGTAATTATTCGCATGCAGTCACTCCTATGCACTCACTCAACACCGATACGCAGGGCTACAGGTATCAGGCAGGTCCGTATGGAGCGCACACACCCATGCAGCACCTTAATGCAGTGCACTGATTTCTGGAAGGTCAGCTGATAATGCAGACCCCGTGACCCAAGCCCTGCTCCACCCTTTAGCTAACCCAGACTACCCTATGCCCATGGGCTGGAGATAAAGAAGGGGCCCGAGGAAAAAGGTGGGGGTAGGACACAGGGTTAATTAGGTGGCAGTCAACAAATGAAGGTTTGGCTACTACTCGGGAAGTTCAATCAAAGGATTTCACACTGTGCCTCCAGGCACCAGCCCAGTTCTGCGAAGCACAGGGGGTGGTCACGCAGTCTCTTGACCCGCTTCCGATCGCTCTTAGAAGCGATCTTTAGTTCAGTCAATTACTCTCACTACCCAGGCCTGATCCGGGCAAAACTACCCGGCAACACAAGGTCGTCAGGCCGGGTGAGGAGAGGGCAGTTGGTCCACCGCACTGAGGGCACAAAAAGGAGAAATCAATGAATGGGGATGAAACAGGGGAGCCTCACGGAAGAAGGAGGCACCCCGTAGGACACACGTCGATCAAAGTAGCGTCCAGGCAATCCGGGCACTCCTGGACACGAATCTGCTCCTCTGCGCCTCCCTGGAAATGAGGCACAACATCTGGTATGTGTTGCTATGAGTCACACCAGACAGTTCGGGTAAAACACAATGCAGAGTTCCAGACTTAGCACCTCCCTGGGAATAAGGCTGGTGTGCGTAGAGCTGAGTCACACCAGACAATTCCGATCATACACAAAGAGTTATCAATTCCATACCTCCCTGGAAATGAGGCACAACATCTGGTGCATGTTGAGCTGAGTCGCACCAGACAATTCTCGTCACACACAACAAAGAGTTGCAAATTTCGTACCTCCCTGGAAATGAGGCACAACGTCTGGTGCGCGTTAATTGGAGTCGCACCAGACAAGTCCGGTCACACACACAGGCGCAAGTTAAGAAGTGCCACACAAGTTAGAATGAGGCACTGCTGCCGGTATGTCCCCAACTCAGAGGGTCGCAACCTGTGAATTAGACACCACATGCAATGAGCATGCAGTTGGCGTGCTGTACGAGAGAGATGTGGCGCGATCAACGAAGCGTCCCATGCGGGATTCTGCAACCGGTGAATCCGCTCACCTCCAACAAGACGCTTATGCTGTCTCTGGGGAATGCACAGATGTGCTCCTCCATCCTCCAGTGTGGACTACAGTCAAACTAAAAGGCACACAAAGAGTTTTAGAGCAGAGAAATGCCCACTTTCTAGGAGTGGCATTTCTAAGCTATTAATCACAAATCCCTCTTTGCCACAAGAGAGGGTTTGTCATTGCGAATCCAATGATAGGAAACATTATGAGGCAGCTGCACTGTAAACCACAATTGCAGCTTGAAGTAATTTCAACCATTCCCCCATGTTAACCTATGGGAAGAGCAAGCCTCATACGTAGTGAAAACACACCTGGGTATTCTTCACTACCTGGGCATGGAACACACGTTTACCTGTTCTGCCTTTCACCTACCACTTGCTTTACCCCTTAAGACTTACCCTAGGGGTGCTCTAGTGATAATGAAAGACAAAAGACACACAATTGATGGACGGAATGCAGAACAAATCAAAACATTCACCCCCAGTCAAGAGATCTGGGTTAAATCCATCATTCTTTTGCCACCCCAGTTTAGACCTAGTGATAATGAAAGACACCCTCAGCCTTGGTCAATGATTTAAAAAAGTGCAATTGCAGGCTTCAGACATGTTTAAAAACATCAGGTGAGCACCACTTCCTAACATGTGTAGGAAGGGCGCACGGACTTTCACACTGCATTTACAGTGGGAAATTGCCCAGAGCCCTGAGGCCACTAAAAGAGAATCAAAACACCTGAGGAAAAGCAAAACATTTAGGGAAACACTACCAAGTGCGTGTCATGTCTAACAGTAACATATAAGAAAACTGCAAACAAGTGCCCCAACCCACTGATACGGTTAAAAACAGATTGAGAAGTAGAAGTCAGGTATATGGAAGTGGGAGAGTGAACGGAAGCCCTGCGATCCCCACACCCCGAGAAGTTGCAATCCAAGCAGGATTTCCTTTAGTGCTTCTACATATTCTACACAGGTCATTCTATATAAAAGCTATATTGGTGAAGATGGGGCGTCCGGCCTCTGATATCTGTGTAAGGGGGTGTGTTCAAAAGGACACTTTCCTCCATCTGGGACCAAGCAGTCCTGCCAAGTACCACGCATCAGGCGTTAGACTAACGCATTTCAGTGTGGTGCTCTGCATCACCGCACTGAAATGCATTGTCAGGCATAGCGCCTCAGCTGTCACTTAAGCTAGTGCTGCATAAAACTAAACTGGAGTGCATCTGGAAGCGCGCCATGGCATATGCGCGCTGCTCCAACTGGCCTGGGGCTCGCTGGCTGAGCTAGCAGCAGCTACTGCAGGCAGTGCTACAATGTATTTCATGAAAAAAGAAGATTGATTCCAGCCGCGGTGCAGATGATGACACATCCTGCTGCCGGAGTTGTGGGAGGCTAGTTAGTGGTATTTGCTGCAAAAAATGAACCCCCCCCCCCCACCAAGTGCAGCGGCAAATTCATCGCTGAGGGAGTCTTCACCACCGACAGGCGAGCCAGGCTGGTGATCTTTCTTCACTTAATCCCCTGCACAAGTTGGTTGCATGCGTGCTCCTGATTCATGCCATATCTGTTACAGTTCCAACGACAATAAAAATGTATCCTGAGGTATGACGTTAGGCTTCACAGCAATGAGGTAACGTGGTGGGCCACATTATTTCAATGTGAATAAAACCATGAGTTGGTTTACGCTTCGCTCACCCGAAAAGTGCTAACATGGGCTGTGTGCGTCGTAAACACGGGTAGTTGCAATGTCCTTACTGAGCTGCATTTCAATTCAGGAAATACTGAATAGCTGGATGGGGTCACATGTATTTATTGCATTGAGGTGTTCTTCGCGCACTTTGAAAACTAAGGAGGCTGCCGGCGTCACATGTATGGAAATACAGCTGCATATTAATTTCAAGTAAGTGTGTGCCTAGGGTTATATAAGACACTTTGATACCCATAGGGTCTTGTGACAGTGTGCGCTATAGAAAGCGGAAAAGATAAATAAACGTGTAACTTCGAGACAACCTCAGAATGCTAAACTTAAACACCATAAGGCCTGCTGCCCTAGATATCCTGAGGCCTGCTGAGCAGTGAAAGCCTAAAACTGGAGCTAACAGCCAAACAGGGGTCTTGTGCATGCAGTCTGAGCAATGGGGTTTGATGCCAAATCCAAGACATGCTGCACACAGAGTTTAAGGCCTGGGCGCACTGTATGCAGTCTGAAGCTTACTACACACAGACATCCAGCCGCATGTAGGCCATGTCTGAGAGATGGGGCCTGAGGCATGCTGTCTAAGAAGGTCTGCTGCACACAGCTACACCATTCACACAGACGCAAGCCTCCTGCATGCATACAGCATTGTGCACAGCTACACTGTGCACATTGATGCAAGCCTCCTGCATGCACACAACATTGTGCACAGCTACACCGTGCACACATATGCAAGCCTCCTGCACGTAAACAGCATCACACGGCTGCAGACTCTGTGGTGCCCACTGACACACACCGAACGAACCTGCAGTCTATACTACACAGACAGTAAGGCCTGCTGCCAAAAGGCAGCGCAATAACTGCTGGACAGTTTGAGGCCTTCTGCACATGGGGCAGAGACCTGATGCCTGTAGTGCTCCAAGTCTGGCAGAGATCAAGGGCACACCAAATTCAGCAGTCACTAGTCTGTCTGGAAAGTTGTCACTCATTTAATTTACTTTTAGCGGAGCGCGTGGTTGTAATTTCTGATATTTATACATTTCCCTTGCCTTCATTGCTTAATTTTGCTCCTGAGAAAGTGTCACTCATGGTAAGATGATGCCATATACCCGGTGAGACGAGCAAGCCAAACATAAAAGGAGACAGCCTGGGCAAGGTAAGGGCTTGCAAGACCAATGAAGGAGTTGAAATAAAGACAGAGAAACAGATAGAGGGTCTTGCTGTTCACTGCAAACCAGCGACTGGTGCACCGCTTCTTTAGGTATAGGTTTATCTGGGAAAATGATATCCCATTAGCTGAGGACAAGACGAGTATTCAACGTTTGCTAAAGAGGAGAGGGCTGATTGTGAACAGGTTGTAGAAGGCAAAGTTGGCAGGTGAGGTGTCGATGGTGAAGAGCTGCATTTAAAAATCAACAAGGGCTCAAACATTAAAGCGATCCGTTCTGGGATCCGGTAGAAGTTGATCCAAGAGGAGTGGAGTGGTTGGTCTTGGTTTTACCACAGACTACCTTAAAGTCTGCAAAGTCTGGAGTGGAGGTGCCTCCCAACTTGCAGTATTCCAAAGGTTACAAGGGGGATGCATGGCTGCCGAGAGGTCTGCAGAAGGGACTGGTAGTGCATGCTGAAAGTCTAGAGGATGGTTCAGTATCAAACACAGAACCATTATGAGGCAGCGGCACTGAAGTAAAGGGTATTACCCTCTGCTGATGTCCTAATGTGGCAACAGTGTGAGTTAGAAGATTTGCCTAAGAATATTGGGGCAGGTGCGGCCCGGGCCTCAGCAGTTCTGTGCCTCTGTATTGGATGACTGAGTCTGAGAGACTAGTGCAGACCCTGAGCACATTTGATCTTCCATTGCTGATCTACGAATTGTATACTCCCATCAATGGGGAGAGGTATGCTGTTTGTGCTTCAAACTAACTAACACTATGCCTCCCAAGGTGTACAAAACTGGGATATTAGTTGAGAGAAGTGAGCACCCATCTCATATACTAATCACAATCCCAGAAGTTACTAAATAAACCTGAGCTCAACCACCGGATAGCTAGGGAACAGAGAAAACAGGTTTAACTTAGAAGCAATGGGCAAAGTATTTATGCAGTACTAAAACTGTTATAAAGTCGAAATGCAAAACAATAAAAATTCCAAAAGATGTGGAAAAATAGAGTGCATTTTTGTAAACAAAATGACATCAAAATGACATTAAAAAAACAATAACAGCAACTGGAGGTATGAATTTTTAAAGTTTTAAAAGGAAATGGCACCAAGAAGCACAAAATGCAAATGATAGTCAATGGTCGCAGTAGAACAGGTCGTAGGCATAATTTGATGCTGACAGCGGTGGAGTGTGGGTCAGATACACTCTAATAAGGTTCGTCTTGGCCAAAGATTGTACCTTCTGATTTTAGTCCTTAAAGTACCAATCCACCACAGGAGTACACTTCTAAAGACCCTAGGAGCTCATGGTAGGTACTTAAAGACTCACAGGGTGTCAGGCATAGGTCAAACAAAGGGGTCCAATTCAGGTTCAGTTGTCATTGTAGCTTGTTGTGTCCCTGTAGCTTTAATAGGAGGTCAGCCTTATGACACATGGATTCCTCTTCTTTGTCCTAGGCATATGAGGGAGAGCAGGTCATTTCTTCTCAGCTCTTCTCAGATGGAAAATGCTACTTACCCAGTATGCATCTGTTCTTGGCATGTAGAGCTGTAGATTCACATGCTTTGCATAGCCTGCCATCTAGTGTTGGGCCCGGATGTTTGCACTTTGTTTTTCTTCGAAGAAATCTTTTCCAGTCACGAGGTAGGTGACTCCTCCTTTTAGTGAAAGTGCGCATAGGCATCAACTCCATTGTTAGATTGTTTTCCTGAAGAGGATGATCATGGAGTTAGTGAGAGTAGTAGAAAGAGATGCCCATGTATATATGTATCTAAGTAAGATGTCACTGCAACAGGTATAGGTACCCGGGGAGGCGGGTGGGCGCATGTGAATCTACAGCTCTACATGCCAAGAACAGATGCATACTGGGTAAGTAGCATTTTCCGTTCGAGGCATGTGAGTTGTAGCTCACATGCTTTGCATAGACTATATAGCAGTTATCTCCCAAAGCGGTGGCTAACCTGTAGCTGTTGCAGTCATCTGAAATAGTGTACATAAAACTGCTTGGCCCACACTAGCTTGCTGTCTTGCTAACACATCTACACAATAGTGTTTAGTGAATGTGTGAGGTGTAGACCATGTTGCAGCTTTGCATATGTCATCTATGGGTATATTTTCTAAGAATGCCATAGAAGCCCCTAGTTTGCGTGTGGAGTGCGCTTTAGGGGGAATTGTCAATGTTCGTTTTGCTTTTGCATAGCATGTTTGAATGCACTTGACTATCCACCGTGCAATACCTGATTTTGATATGGCATTGCCTTTATGTGGTGGAGCAAAAGCCACAAATAGTTGTTTTGTCTTAAGGAAAGGTTTTGTCCTTTCTACGTAGTAGAGTAATGCTTTTTTCACATCTCAGGTGTGTAAAGCACGTTCTGCCACAGAATCTGGTTGAGGGAAGAACACAGGCAACTCAACAGATTGGTTGATATGAAAGGCAGAAACGACCTTGGGTAGGAATTTAGGGTTGGTCCGAAGAACCACTTTGTTTTGGTGTACTTGTAAAAATGGTTCTTCTATGGTTAGTGCCTGAAGCTCACCTACTCTCCTCGGTGACGTGATAGCTATGAGGAAAGCTATCTTCCAAGTGAGAAATTGCAGCTCACATCTGTGCAATGGCTCGAAAGGTGGACCCATCAGTCTGGTGAGGTCAATGTTGAGATTCCACACTAGAGCAGGTGGAAGTCTTGGGGGAATGATTCTTTTAAGTCCCTCCATAAATGCTTTAATGACAGGCACTCTGAAGAGAGAAAGATGTTGTCTATTCTGAAGGTATGCAGCTATTCTAGCAGGATGTAAGCGTATGGCTGTATACGCTAAACTTGAACGGTGCAGATGTAATAAATAACATATAATGTTTTGAACTGAAGCATCAAGCGGGTTGATTTGATTGTTATTACAGTATATCACAAACCGCTTCCACTTTGCTGTATAGCAGGCTCTTGTGGTAGGACGTCTAGCCTCTTTGATGATGTTCATGCAGTCTGGCGGGGGATTAAGGTAGCCAAACTCTAAGATTTCAGATACCAGATCGCAAGGTTGAGATGACTGGGATCTGGATGTCTTCTCTCTCCACGGCTCTGTGTGAGGAGATTGTGTGCGAGATGTAGTTTTTGGTGAGGAACTACTGAGAGCTCCAACAGGGTTGTGAACCAGGGTTGACGGGCCCATGTGGGAGCAACTAGGATTAGTATCAGGGACGCTTATCTGAATTTGCAAACCACTAATGGAATGAGTGGGAGAGGCGGAAAAGCTTAGGCAAATATCCCTGACCAATTGATCCATAGTGCATTGCCTCTGGACAATGGGTGTGGATACCTGGATGCGAAGCTTGAGCATTTTGTGTTTAGGTTTGTGGCGAACAGATCTATGTCTGGAAAGCCCCACATCTGAAAGAATGGAAGGAGAACTTGAGGGTGTAGTTCCCATTCATGGATCTGTCGTGTTTGACGACTGAGCAGATCTGCAGAGTCCAGGAAGTGGTAAGGAGGCAGACTAGTGCTGTCTCTTTCCTAAAAAAGTTTAAAAAACGATTTCCCCTACCTGTGATTGCATCATCTTATTTTTTCTTTTTAAATTTCTTTAACTGTCTTTGCCTGTGGTTGTTACAGTTTAAAATTGTCGTTTTAACCTGCCAGTGATTGCATAATTTATCCCATGTTTTTGTGTTTAAACTTGTGTTTTTTCCTGCCTGTGACTGCTTCCATTTAACCTGTTGAATTGTGGGATTTGCAGTCCAAACTCTGTAGTTTTTCCCTCTCATTCCCTGTGACTATCAGTTTTTTCCTCCAAATGTCTCCTTTGCTCTGTGCTAAGATCTGTATGTTAAGCAGTGCACCCCCAGCGACCATCTTGTGTTAACAAGTCAGTGAAACCAGCCCCCTTCCCTCCTGAGACAGCAGTAATGTGCTGTAAGCTGTTTAAACTGTGTTTAATAGGGACTGTGCACTTAGTTTTTTGGCCAGGAGAGGGAGTAAAGCTTTATACAAGTAGTGTTGTTAGAGGACAAGTTTGTTGGGGCCTTACCTGCAGAAGTCCAAAGTGTGGATTGAGCCGGTCTGTCTCCTAGGAGATTTCTGAATAGAGAAGCAGCTTCCAACTCCCTGGCCAGCAAACCGTGTCTGAGGTAGCTGGGACCTTATATAGTCTGATATTGTTTGGTACATGTGTACACTGATTGGTGGTTGTATCTGATGTTTCTATTGGATTAGGGTTAGTGTCCTCATTGGTTGGGTATTTGAGGGTTCTGATTGGTTTCTGGGTCTGTGATTCAATCAATGTAGGGTTGGGACTAGGGCTAGGGTTAGTATTTCTATTGGAAGTAGGGACTAGGGCTTCCTGTGTTATTGGTTGTTGGGACTAGGGTGGGACTAGGGCTAGGGTTAGGCCTTTAATTGGGCTTCTGGTGTTATTGGTTGCTGGACTAGGTCTGGGAGTAAGAGTAGGGTTAGGCTTTCTATTGGAAGTAGGGACTAGGGCTTCCTGTGCCATTGGTTGCTTGGACTAGGGTTGAGACTACTGGTAGGGCTAGGGCCTCTTGGACGTAGAGATCAAGGGTTTTTTAAACTGATTGGGTGCTTGGACTAGGGCTAAGATTGGCTGTAAGGTCCTCGTCTCCTATTGGTTCTAGATTTTAGGGCTAGTGCTGTGATTGGATATTGTTAGGGCTAGGGTTCCCATTGGCTGAAGGGGTCACCTGACTACTAGGGCTATAAACGGCCAAGGCTTAGGGCGTCTCAGCTAAGGGTGGAGAGGACAAGGGTGAGTGCCTGTTTGAGCCTGTTCGAGCCTGTTCGAAACTGGTCGGGACCAGGGCCAGGTATGCTGCCCATTTTCCCATTCATTAATACCCACCCTATGTATTTGTCCCTCTGTACATAAGCATTGATTTTCACTATAGATATGTGCCTATCTTCGTGTATTGCTTTGTATAAACATGTACAATAATTATGTTGTTATAAAAACAAAAACAAAAGGAAAAAAAAAAAATCTTCTTTGGTCTACATGTACTTGCTTCCATTGGGCATCTATGTACCTCCATGTACTTGGATCTGTGTGTCTGTTACTTTTCTCCTGAAAAAGCATATCCAATGCACTACCCTATTTCTCATCCGCTACCTCTATCAATATCTTTAATCTACATATACCTACCTCCTTTATGCATCTATATACTTTCAATGTACTTATGGATCTATATATTTATCACTTTCTTCTAATTCAGCATATCCAATGCACTACCCTATTTCTCAGCCTATACTTCCCTCAATATATCTTCTAGCCCAACTTTGACTCATCTCAAACTTCTTTCTACTACTCTTTCCAATTCACTACCCTATCTCACCCTATACATCTATCATTATATCCTCTACACCCACTCTCTCATTTATCCCAAACGCCATACCACTACTATGTTCCCCAAAATAAACCTTTCTTGACTCTCTCCTACTCTACACCTCCTTGCATCTTCTGACACCTCCTTTACTGTACCGATCCCCCAAAACAAACCTTTCTAAACTCTTCCCTCTGACTCTTCCCCTCCAAAACCCTTTTTACTCATCCAAAAGCCTCCTCCTACTGCTATGACTTAAAAAAGAAATCCTTCACTCTTTTATCCCTCCACTATCCTTTTCAATCAAAATAACAGACTAGCATGTTCACTTCTCTAATTCCATATTCCACTATACTAATTCACCACTAATCCTTTATGGGTTTCAGAGTAGCGTGCTACTCGCCAACAAAGCGTTTCAACACCTCATCAGGGTTACAAGCGCTATATAAATGCAAACCTTTCTTCCTTTTTTACCCCTCCCTAACCTTTCTCAATCCAAATAACTGACTAACATATCCACCACTCAAATTACTTCATATTTCACTATACTAATTTTCAACACTAATCCTTTATGGGTTCCGGATTAGCCTGCAACTCGCCAGAAAAGCGCTTCAACACCCCATCAGGGGTAACAGGCGCTATATGAATGCAAACCTTTCTTTCCCTTCTATCCCTCCGCTATCCTTCTCACTCCAAATAACTGACTAATATCCACCACTCAAATTACTTTCATATTTCACCACACTAATTCACCACTAATCCTTTATGGGTTTCCGGAGTAGCGTACTACTCGCCAAAAAAAAGCGATTCAACACCCCATCAGGGGTTAGAAGCGCTATATAAATACAAACCTTTTTTCCTCTTCTATCCTTCTGCTATCCTTCCGAATCCAAATAACTGACTAACATATCCACCACTTAAAATTTACTTGCATGTTTCACTATACTAATTCAACACTAATCCTCTATGGGTCTCGGAGTAGCGTGCTACTCGCCGAAAAAGCGCTTCGACGCTTCGTCAGGGGTAGTAAGCGCTATACAAATGCAATTACAATACAATACAATACAATCTGATTGTTTACTCCTGGAAGGTGTTCTGCGAGGAGATACATTTTGTTACGTATGGCCCATCTCCAGATGGTCTGTGCTAGTTGTGACAGCTGGAGAGAGTGTGTCCCCCCCTGTTTTTGTATGTAGTACATTGCTGTCATGTTGTCTGTACGAATTTGTACAACTTTGCCTACTATATGAACTTGAAATACTTTGAGCGCTAGAAAAATTGCTAGCAGCTCTAGATGATTTATGTGAAGCTGCTTTTGCTGCAAGCTCCACATGCCCTGAATTGTGTGCGTCTGGAGATGAGCTCCCAACCACTGAGCGATGCGTCTGCTGTTAGCACTATCTGTGGAACCGGGTCGATGAAGGGCCGCCCTTTTGAAAGGTTTTCACTGCAGAGAGCGATGGGTGCGGCCGTCCACCAACACTAGAACTGATAACAGACCCTGAGCCTGGCTCCACTGACGTGCTCGGCATTCCTACAGGGGACGCATTAGAAGTCTTGCGTAAGGGACTATTAGGATGCAAGACGCCATCATCCCTAGTAACTGCATGAACACTCGAGCTGGCAATGAGCGTTGAGGCTGAAACTGAGAGAGTAGAGTTTGCATATTGTGGACTCTGGTCGGATTGGAATAGGCCAGAGCCTTTTGTGTATTTATAATGGCTCCCAAATATGCTTGTGTGTTGGATGGTTGGAGATGGGATTTGGACAGATTTACTGTGAATCAAAGATCGTGGAGCAACTGTACTGTTTTGTGAGTGTGACATAGACAGCTTTGTTGCGAGCTGGCTTTTATGAGCCAGTCGTCTAAGTATGGGAAGATGTAAATGTGTTGTCTTCGTAGATGAGCTGCGACTACTGCCATGCATTTGGTGAAAACCCTGGGTGCGGTGGTTACTCCGAATGGGAGCACCTTGAATTGATAATGCTGGCCTGCTACCACGAACCTGAGGTATTTGCAGTGAGCAGGGTTTATTGGGATATGGAAATATGAGTCCTTTAAGTCCAGAGTGGACAGAAAGTCGCCTTGTTGAAGTAGCGGGAGCACTTGTTGGAGTGTCACCATATGGAAGTGGTCCGATTGAATGCATAGATTTAGTTCTCGGAGGTCTAGTATATGCCTGAGAGAGCCGTCCTTCTTGGGAATTAGGAAGTACAGGGAGTATACACCGGGCCCTTGATGTTGTAATGGGACTGGTTCTATAGCTCCTTTCTCTAACAGAGAGAGGACTTCTTGCTTGAGAAGAGTGAGATGTTCTTGTGACATTGCGTGTGTTCTTGGAAGAATGTTTGGGGGAAGTGTCTGTAAGTTCCAGGCAGTAACCATATTGGATAATTTGTAGAACCCATTTGTCTGAGGTGATTGTATTCCAGACAGGTAGAAATTGGAAGAGACGTCCCCCGACAGGAGTGGAATGATTGGGGGGTCACTGCTTGTTATTTGTGGGGGAAGTGCGTGTTGACTTGCCTCTGCCTCTTCCTTTACCGTTGTTTCCTCTAAACCCACCTCTAAAATAGCCCCTTGATGAGGGCGATTGGTTGTTGCCCTTGTAAGAGGAGGAGTGTTTCTCTGTGGATATATTCTTGGAGCCACCCCTGTAAAAGGAGCGACGAAAGGATCCCCTATTTGAAGGTAACTGCAAAACCCCCATGGACTTTGCGACCTCTGTGTCTTTTTTTAAATTTTTTCCAGCTAAGTGTCAACAGCTGGACCAAAGAGGTGTTCCTTGTCAAATGGTTGGTTGAGAATAGAGGCTTGCACTTCAGGTTTGAATCCTGAAATTCTCTACCAAGCATGCCTGCGTAGCAGTACGCTGGTGTTTACTGCTCGGGCTGCTGTGTCTGCTGCGTCTAAGGCGCACCTGATGGAGGTATTTGTGATTAGTTTGCCCTCCTGAATAAGGTCATTAGCCTTTGATTTATGCTCATCAGGTAGAAATTGCATGAGCTTCTCTAACTCATCATAATGATCCCTATCATATCGAGCTAACAAAGCTTGAGCATCAGCAATGCGCCAATGATTGGCTGCTTGCGACGCTACCTTTTGCCCGAGGCATCAATTAATTTCGACTCCTTATCAGGAGGAGGGGCCTCACCTGTGGTCTGTGAGTTAGCTCTCTTGCGAGCGTTGGAAATCATAAGAGAGTCTAAAGGCAGCTGACCCTTGATGTAGACGGGATCAGTAGGTGCAGGTTTATATTTTTTCTCCACCCTGGGTGTAATGATTCTTGCCCTCACAGGATCTTTAAAGATCTCATCTGTATGCTTAAGCATCCCTTTAAGCATTGGCAGTGTATGAGTAGCTTTCTGAGAGGAACTTAGGGTTTCGAATAAGAAATCCTCTTCTAAAGTCTCCTTATGTAGCTCCACCCCATGATAATGAGCAGCTCTGTTAAGTAGCTAAATATATCCTATATTGTCATCGGGTGGTGAGGGTCTGGACGGATATAAATCAGGGTCATTATCCGTGTTTGGGTCAGTGTCATAATCTTCCAATGGATCAGTATCCTGTGGCCTATCCTCATCCCCATCCCCTTCATGGTGTGGGTCAGGTGATAGTGGTGGTGGTGAATTTGTGGGTGTGATGAGTAAGTTTGGATCAGTGGGCGAAGGAGGTGGAATGTAAGGTGGTGAAGGGTTAGTACCCACATTTTTCCTCTTTAGAGGAAGGCGGTAATCCTCCTGCAGGCCCATTTTCCTTTTTACAGGCAATTTGGCATGGATATGTCCAGTGTCTGAATTTATTACCAGTTCTTTCTGTTTCAGATCCGAAGGTGGAACGTCGGACCGAGGCTCTTTTGGAGGAGTCTTTTTGTCTTTGGTCGCCGTTTTCGGCATCGAAAGTTTAGGCTCCGAACCCTTCGGCTCCGAAGATTTACTCTTCGATAACGGTTGGATGGTTTGACCCGGTAAATCACTCTACACAGACCGGCATTGGAACTCTACAGCGCACCCGCTTGTAGTAACACTGCACCTGTTATATTTCTTGGACTTTTACACCTTTTACTATTGACTTCAGACGCCGGGCCCTACTAAGGCACCCTATACTTTGGACTTTCATACCGTTGAATATTACGTCAGAAGCCGGGTTGGAATTATCACCGGCAACAGGGGTATCACTCCAGTTCAGACATTTTCTTTCTTATATCGGTTACATCGTTACCAGCCGGGTTGGAATTATCACCGGCAGAACATTCGTACCAAGACTTTCCCCACCTGTTTTAAGCCCTGAGGAAGTCGCGGGATAACTCCCATTGGCGACGAAACACGTGTTGGCTGGTTTTCGTGTGTTCCATTGAATAATAAAACAAGAATGATTACACTGGAGATTGAACATTGAGACTTTTTTCTAAACTTTTAAACCATCAGTGGTTCGACACCTGGTTCACGTGTGCCCGGGACTTATATTGCATTTACATTGTGTAGGGCTTGACCTTACACACATTGAGGGGTTTTAGGAATTATCCCCTTACCTGGTAGCACCGTACACTTTAGATTCAGTTTACACTCAGCCGTTTATTGAGCTGGGCGCCTTTTTCCTGAGTTACTAAAAACCCTTCAAACATTACATAAATGGTTGGATGGTTACCACGACATGCTTGGGTTTCGAGGCAGAAGGTTTCGGCTCAGCACCGGCATGGGGCCGATTGGAGCCCGAGCCGGAAAGCTTTTCCCTGTGCTTCGGCGCCGGGCCCGAGGGCGGGGCGCCCGAAACTTTTATTTGGTGCCGACGTTGGCCTGAAGGCAGAGGAAGGACTGGAGCCTTTTTGGTCTTGTGTTGCTGGGGCAAGGGGGGTTTCTGTACTCACGGTACGCTGACCCGGTTTAACTTGCTCCTCTTCTTCCATGTCGTAGTAAGCCTCGGACACGGAGATATGTTGTTCTTCTTCGGCTCCTTGAGCGTGTATTTCTTCTCTGTCGGAATCTTCGCCGAAGATGTCCGGTGCGGAGCCGCCCTGATGTTGCATTTCGTGACATCGAGCCCGACGGTCACGTCGCGTGTTCTTCAATCGAAACGATCGGCACGCGTCACAGTCTTTTTCGTCGTGTTCCGGGGATAGGCAGAGGTTGCACACTTCGTGCAGGTCGGTGCGCGGAAACTTAGCGAGACACCTGAGACAGAGCTTGAATGGAGTCCATTCCATCGACTGCTAGCGACCCCGGCGCGGGTAGGCCCAACAGCCCTCCATGAGTTTTCCGATCGAAGGCCTTTGAGTCGAAACAATACGCGGAGAATGGGAAACGTGATCGCGAAACAATACCGCCGAGGGTAGTGGATTGCGCGTCGAACCCGATGGCGGAAAAAAACAATCTAACAATGGAGTCGATGCCCATGCGCACTATCACCGAAAAGAGGAGTCACCTACCTCGTGACTGGAAAAGACTTCTTCGAAGAAAAACAAAGTGCAAACATCCGGACCCAACACTAGATGACAGGCTATGCAAAGCATGTGATCTACAGCTCACAGGCCTCGAACAGTAGGTTTCAGTCCTCTTCTGATCTTTCACAGGTCAAGGAGTGTTCTGAAATGGTGCCTGGAGATGCCACATTTAAATCTGGCATGGGCTAGTGGGTAGGGATGCTCTAACCAATGGAGTAAATGTTCTCGGGGGTAATCATACTCACTTTGGGCATTTTCAAGATAGCCAAAGTCTTTGGCCACATTAAACTTTGGTTCTGAGGGCTTGGGCTGTGTGTAGGGAGTGTATTATGATAATCCTAGTGTCCTCCTACATTTAACACTAAAATCCAGTTTTTAGCAACTAGACTCAAAATTTGTTTTGCTATCTTGTTCCTATCTTTTCACTCCAAATGTTATATATAAAACCGGGAAACCTGTAAAACAGGCTTTGACTCTGAAATGCCAAAAAGGGCCCATGGAGAATGGAGCTCGGTTGGATGGGAAGACAACAGAAGGGTCCTGCCCAAGCGTCAGCTAACATTTGCCTGTAAGAGGTGAAGCCTCTTTGAGGTGTGCCTCAAGTGTCATATGAAAGACCCCAGCAGACCTGTCAAGCAGGATGTGGCATTTAAGTACAATTTGACACTTTAATGTCAAAAAGGATCCTCCTAGCCTACCCTGTATATTCTGTCAGGTTGAGGTGGGTCATCGGTGTTCACCGATGACACCCAACTCATCCTCTCCCTCACCAAGGAACCCGACATCACCAGGCACAACTTCCAAGAAGGGATGAAAGCCATCGCAACCTGGATGAAGAACCGCTGCCTGAAACTCAACTCAAAGAAAACAGAAGTCCTCATCCTTGGCTCCACCCCCTCTGCATGGGACGACACCTGGTGGCCCCCCGCTCTCGGAAACCCACCCACCCTACCAGACCATGCACGTAACCTCAGCATCATACTGGACTCATCGCTCACTATGAATCGCCAGATCAACGGCGTCTCCGCATGCCTCAACAACTGCCACTCCTTCTGTGCCCCCAAGAGAAACCTCCGCTCAGCCGACCTCTCCCTAGCCACTGTCCCACGCGTCTACAAGAACAGAGCGGGTTGAAGATCTTTCACCTACCTCGCAGCCAAGACCTGGAACGAGCTCCCTCTTTACTTCCGCCGAAGCCCGACACAGCACCAATTCAGGAAAGACCTCCAGACCTGGCTCTTCAACTGACCTACGTAAAAACATTGAATTGGATACCCTCCGACGCCAGGAAAACGGTCACTCACGCCCTCATCACCAGCAGACTGGACTACGGCAACGCCCTCTATGCCAGAATGAACAAAAAACTCCTCCGCAAACTCTAGACCGTCCAGAACGATGCAGCCAGACTAATCCTCGATATCCCACGGCACAACCACATCACCCAACACCTCCGCGACCTCCACTGACTCCACGTCGAAAGAAGAATAACTTTCAAGCTGCTCACGCACGCCTACAAGGCCCTCCACAACATCGGACCTCAATACCTCGACAACCACCTCCCCTTCCATGCCCCCAAGAGAAACCTCCACTCAGCCGACCTCTCCCTAGCCACCGTCCCAGGCGTCCACAAGAACAGCGCGGGTTGAAGGTCCTCCTCCTACCTCACAGCCAAGACCTGGAACGAGCTCCCCCTTCACTTCCGCCGAAGCCCGACACTGCACCAATTCAGGACAGACCTTAAGACCTCGCTTTTCAACTGACCACAGCGGAGCTGCCCCCACCACGACGCCTTGAGACCCTAACAGGCGAGTAGTGCGCTTTACAAACCCCTGATTGATTGATTCAGGTCAGCCTATTGTTTGCCCCTGGCAATAAGTTCACACCTATTCACATGCTAATTACTGGCTAGCTGAGGTGGGAGAGCAAAATGTCGATTTAGCGTCCACAGACTTCAGGCAGAGCAAAGGTAACTTTCTAAAAGTCACTTTTCACTAATATTTAGAAACAACTCTGATTCACCATTGAAATCTATTTTTTTGTAAATCTTTTATTGAGAATTTCCAAATGTCAAACATTACATCTTGTCCTCCGAGTAGTAATGCAACCAGGATAACTGCTTAATATCAAGGTCTGTGCAGAAACAATATTATGGAGTACACTGCCCACACACTGACAATTCATGAGAGAAAACACAAGATGGCAAACAAACGGGAAAAAAGGGAAACCTAACCATCCAAACAACCCTTCCCAACTATTACAACTACCCTATAACGCTCCTCACCCCAAGGAAATAGAGTATCTCAAACACTTATCCAGTGTTACACTGAAAAATTATTTGGCCTCAGACACTTTGCGTCTACCCAACCCTATTCACCAACATGGAAGTTTCCCATCTGGTAAGGCCCACCTCCCCCATGCAGCAGGACCCTTAGTCAAAGAGACCTAGAGCTTTCCACTTGGTAGTGAGCATAGTGCTCAAAATGCATTTAGCCTCAAAATGCAAAGGGGTACCATTCGTATTGTTTGCTAGTTGTTGAAGGGCCAAGATCAATAAGAGCCTGTGGTACCATTGAGATAGTGGATGGGTATCTATTTTCTTCCAGTGGATGGCTATAGTTAATTTGGATACCCCTAGGCACTGAACCACCACAAGCCAGTCATTTTCATACATCATTTCAATTTCGATGGGTCTCAGGCCCAACAGCATGTCCTCAGAAACAAACGGAATTGGGAACCTCAGAACCCCACTCAGTAGTTCCAAGACCCCCTCCCAGAAAGGGTGAACCAGTGACTCCAGCTTGTGGCAACTCTACCTGGTAGTGTTCAAAGTCCAGAGTACAGTTTGGGGACTGTTCTCGGTGGACCTCCTTGCCCCCAGAATAGATCATCAGAAGCCCCAGTACTTCAGTTGGCGACCTGACATGGAATCAGTGGCAACAGATGTCTTCCTCCAGGTTCAGAGAAGAGAAATGGGGTATGCCTTCCGCCATTCGTGATGATTATGAGGGCTTCAGCACAGGTCAGAAGATGAAAGGTGGATTTGGTAATGGCCACGCTGATATTGAGATGGCAAGCATTGTTTCCAGTTCTTCTGAGACTTTCCTGGTATCCTCCAATCAGGCTTCCCACACCTGTGTGCCAGAATGCTAGGGGAAATTTCATCAGCAGCCCACCAGGACCCCGTGGGCTGCATCTGCCAGCCTACAATGCGCCAGGAGGCGGGATTGTTTAGTGCCCGCTGAGGAAGCATGGCCTCTCACAGACTCGCTAAAAGCGCTTCCGACCTCCTGCAGCGCGGGACGCACCAAGGCGAAGCCCGGACCAAGGCAGGCCCATCTGTTCCAGTCGAAGCCCGGAGGAGGCGGGGCTGGGCCACCCCTCTTGGCTTTGGTTTACCCAGTATGAGGTACATGTTTTGACTTCTTTTTGTGAGGAGAGCATAGCAGTTTGAAAACCATAATGGGAAAGAGGAAATTGAGAGGTGGAACAAGTACTGTAACGCCCGCACCTGCAACTACTTTGTTTGACAGAATGATTCAGCGTGCAATTAACACTATTAGCAATTAAATAGACCACACAGAAAGGAGACTTTCTCTTACTGCAGTGTCTGGGTTGGGCCCTAAAAACAATCCCCTTATTTCCCCTTGTTCTATTACTCTCCCTGTCAACACTTTAGATCAATCGTCTCTGGTTCCCCCTGTGCCTTGTTGCACATACCGCAGTGAGCTCTCGTTATCCTGAAAGCCCACATCCTCGGGTGGAGGCTAAACGTATAAAGCGTTCAACCAGACCCAAAGTAAATAAAAAGGCTTTCAAGAGTATTCAGTCCCTGTCTTGCCTCACTGCTGCTTTAGATAAAACAGCAGCCCACCCAACCTTATTACCAGTGGGGATTGGTGGCGGATGATGAGGTACAGGACATTGGCGAGCCAAGGAGCTTGACCAAGGATGGTTTGGCCAAAATAATTGAGTTTCTGCATGCAAAGGTTCTTCCGATTTTCTCACGACTGGATGCTATACATCGTGCATAATCGGACATCAAAAAGCTAAGGGATGCTCCTGAATGGGACTCTTGTGTTACAGCCATGCCAATCACAGATAAGGATGGGATTCAAAGCTCACAACAAACCAACTTACCTAGGAACCCCTCCAGCTGAATGTCTATTTCAACCTCAAGACCTACGCTTGACTCCCCAAGTGTTGGCCTAAATATCTATGTCAATCCAAATAGTCAAGGGGGCTTCGCAAAAGCCAATAGTTGCATTCAGACTGAGGGGCAGTTCATTAATAAGAAAGGATTTGTGAACTGGAGAAAATCCTGGAGGGGGAGGTGCCCAATTGGTCAAACAGCTGATAATAGGCCTTTCTCCTGCCTCCTGCCCATATGTGATAATCCTCTCAGGAGTTCCCCCTTTGCGGGAGGACCAAAAGGAGACTCATGAAGAGTTGTTTAATAAGAATGTGAACTGGCTAGGACGTCACAGAAATTTCCCATCCTTATTGGCTAATAATATTTAGCTGACAAGGAGGGTGGGTTGGATTGGAACCGGGCCGGTGGATCGGCAAGGTGATTGTATTATTGTCCACTTTAGATCACCATATTTGGCTCAAAGTCTGCTTTTTGGGCATATGAGTATCCAGTATGAACCCAGTAACATTGCTTTACTGCCTCTGGGCTATTTTTATAAACGAGACCTTCGAGCTGCCCGGGTCGCTAATCGGTTACAGAGAGGGGTGTCGATAGCTTCAATAGCGTCAAACACACGCAGTGCTTGTTCATTTGGGCTATTGGTGAAAGTGTGCACATTGAGGAAGTCAGTATAAAAGAGGTCCCCAAGGGGAAGCTGGTTTCTCTGGGGACTCACAAAACTCTGGGAGTACTTTGTTGGAACGTAGCAGGGGTATGAGTTTTACTTGATGATGAACAGGGGATTGATTTGTGCAAGTCTTTTAGGATCGTGTGTTTCCAAGAGACCTGGAATGTGGAGGGCACTTCCTTTATTGATGGGTTTACTGCATTGTGTGTTAATTCCATAGCCTCGCTACATGGCAGAGCAAAGGGGGGGACTGGCGCCATTCGTGAGACTAGGATTAGGTTGTGAGATGGAGCTACTCTCTTGACTCAGGAAATATTTTTTTGTGTCCTATCTTTTCCACACAAGTCGAGGGTTCTGGTAATTAACATCTATAACTCACCATCGTCAGAGGTATTAGTGGAAGTAGAGCTAAGAAAATTTTGGGAAGAGACTTTACTTGCTTGGTCTTTCTCGCCCATAATTTTGTTAGTAGGGGATTTTAACATCCATCCATGTTCTTCATGTAGTATTAATAGGAGGAAACAGGGCCTACTTGATGCTTCAGATGAGGTACACTTTAGTCACTCCTGTCATGGAGATATTGCAAACCTTATGTTATCCAAATTCAATCTTATTAAACTTTTCACTAAAGAGGAGTATAACTCCCCTGGTTTAGTCCCTACATTTAAGGGCAGAGGTTCTAATTCCTCTATTGATTTTATCTTTGTGTCTGCATGCATGATACCTTTTTTTAATGAAACTTAAGACAGAGTGGAGCGCTAATAGCGATCATAACCCGCTTACAGCGGAGTTCGGCTGGTATGATTTTAGGTACAAGAATACCAATACATTTAAAGAAACTCTCCTAAATAAGGAGCAAGGTTACCAAATAGGTTGGGGTAAGATTATTCAGGAGGATTTTATGAGGAATTTGATACGAATTTATAGCCTCGAGTTTGAAGTTTGTCTGCAATTAGATTCCCCTGATTAAGCTATTTTAGACTCATTTTTAAATATTTGTATAGAGGTTCAGACTGCCCTAACAAGGAAGACAAAAAGGCTAGACAGTCATGGCTCAAAATAATTTGACAAGAGCTGTACAAAGGACCACAAAGATTTGAAGACGGCCCTTCAACAGATGCCAAGATCGAAAAAAGCAGTAAAGGAAGCCAGAAGGCTATTTGCGCTGGCGTGTAGAAATCAGAAGAGTGCCCTTAAAAGGAAGCCTGGGAAGAGCTAATGGAGGCCTGTACCTCTAGAGATGGTTCAGCCTTCTGGAAAGTTGTGAATCAGCCACTCTTTAATGAGGTAGCAGCGCCAGATATGAGCCAAACCATCCCAGCCCAGGAATGTGTTGACCATTTTGAACACATCTATTCAAATGATAGCTACCCCACTCCCACTGTACCTTTTAATAGAGAGACAAAGCTATAATTTGAAGGGACTGAAGTGAGGGAAGAAATAGTGGCCCTCACATCAGGGAAAGCGTCTGGCCAGAACGGCGTTCCTGGAGACCTTTTTTAATCATGCGCTGAACTCTGGGCCCCTTTACTTAAACATCTAAATGCAGTAGCGTGAGGCCATATTCAATATCTTGGAAGCAATCAGTTATTGTTCCAATTTGTGGACCCAGCATGCTATCGGCCTATTTCTTTAATCAATGACGAAGTAAAAGTTCTTGGCAGGGTCCTGCTTAATCAGTTAATTGAATGGGCAAAAAATAGGGAAATCATGTCTGAAATTCAATATGGTTTCAGACCAGGACGAGGAACATTGGAACAGAACCTGAACCTTTATTTATTGATCACTAAATATGCAGTTGCAAGAAAAAAAAGTCTTCATTTGGCCTTTACGGACCTAAGCACAGTATTCGATACAGTGGATCGAAACTCTGGGCTGCGCTGAGGGACATGGGGATGGATGATGCTCTCGTAGCTTTTCTGCATGATTTGCACACGGGGTTTGAAGCCTCTGTAAGATTTGGACCAAATGGAGACTGCACCACGCACTTTCAACACGAGAGAGGGGTCCAGCAGGGCTGTATATTGGCTCTTATGCTTTTTACTCTTTATATTAATCAGCTACAGCAGTTTTTAGGGGATCACTGTAAAGATGTAACGAAGGCTGGAAAGAAGACTGGTCCCAGTGTTACTGTATGTGGACGATACTGTCCTTATAGCACGTACAGCTAATGGTTTGCAGCTTTTATTAGATCGATTTTATGATTTTACAGAGAACCTGGGACTGAAAATCAATCATACTAAATCATATACCATGGTGCTCGGCCCGAAAACGTCAAAACTGAAACATATTCAATTAAGGATCATCATATTGGCAAAGTGGGTACATTTTGCTACCTTGGTATTTTGTTGGACTGTAAAATGAATTGGGATCCTCTGATGAAATCACATGTCCAATCTTTTAACAGGATAGCACATAGTATTGACGCTTTTTCTAGGTGCTTAGGACATAATCACACTAAGTCTATACTACACCTCTATAAAGCTAAATGTGTATGGACAGTATCATTTGGGGCTGAGATATGGGGAAATAAGCCTTGACTCCCGATACAGGTAGCAGAAAACAAATTCCTTAGGAGACTATTGAGGATCCCTCAGAGTGTACCCTCATAGATAGTGCACGACGAATTGGATGCTGGCTTTATTTCAGACTATATGCCAATTTTATTGTGGTTTTCAGTTTGGCTAAAAAGCGATTTAGAGTTCTACAGGAAGATTTTAAAGGACTGCCTGGATCATTGTCGTCATATACCATGGTTGAATGACATAAAAAACACTCTTGGAGAATTGGGTAAACCACAACTTTTTACTGATCCAGGGTTGATTTCTGCAATAAGATATTGCTTGGGCAATGGGGACTTTCTTGGCACACATGCAAGAGAAAAGGACTATATGTCCAAATGTCTGTGGATTCATTATGCAATGGTTAAATCCTCGAGTAAAACTGAATTGTATTTAACGTTTGATATGCCGGTTTTGCACAGTAGACTTTGAATTTTTTTTTGCCTGAACTGGTTTCCACAACTTCTAGTGAGATGGCATAAACCCTCGGAGCCTCCAATTTGCTCGTGTCATATGGCTGCTGCATTAGACACTTGACATATTATTTTATTTGCCCGAAATGGGCTAGTTTACGATATAAATATATCCATCCCCTTTCTCTGCCTTTGGATTTTAAGCAACCAAAACCAGCCCTACTGTATCTTCAATTTTTAGGTAATTTTACCTTGCTGTTTGGAAATGATTGTAAGTGATGATATCAAACTGTTTTTATTGTACTTTTATGATTTGCTAGGCCAAATCGAATAATGTTATCTTGACTTGACTCCCCACTATCCTGAGTTCTGAGGAATCCAGAAGGTCTCCCTCACCAGATGGTTATGAAAAGATATCTACGGCTGATGGCATTGAGGATTACAGGGGAAAATGAAAAATCCCGGGACTGTTGCAGCATGCTCAGGAGGTCATCCACAAGGCATAGGCCGAAAGTAGAAACAAAAGATATAGGTTGGCCTGGAGACGATGGCTAGCTTGGTGTATGCAATGACACCTGGATCCTGTGGAATCAGATCTCGTACACATTCTAAACTTCCTCTCTGACTTGACCCTGCAGGGCATGGGTTACAGGTCAGTAAACTCCTTCAGATACACCATTTTGACAAGCATTTACAGGGTAATAGCTTTCAGGTGGGGGAACATCCTTGTCAGGAAACTTCTCAAGGGGAATAGGTTTATCACTATTTTCATAACTCAGATATTCCACCCTTTGGGATGTTAACAGCATGCTTAACCTATTATTGTTCTGTCATCAGAACAAATTCCTAAGTAGGAAGGAGCTGTCTAGGAAGCTGGCAGTGCTGTTGTGCATGGTGTCATGCAGGAGAATGTCTGATGTCAGGACCCTGACCTTGTCTAGCAGAATGTATACCTCAGAGGGGGTCACATTCACTGTTTGCAGGGGAAGATGGTTTCATATCCTGCCTTTAAAGATTGTCCTAAGTTATGTGTGGTGGAATGCTTGAAAGGTTATGAAAGTGTGAATGAAGGTGTTAGACCAATGGGTGAACTTCAACTACTCATTTCCCTTAGGAAACCTTTTAAGGTGGTCATGCAAGAGGCCCGCATTGATACGTTCACCTTAGGTGCCCACTCTGCAAAGAGTGCTATATTGTCCAAAGCGTTCTCTGTGGGTGCGAGGCTAGAGGACATTAAGAGGACATTATGAACTCAGCAGACTGGCCCTCGGAATCCACTTTTATGACATTTTATTTCAAATCAATAGTGGATATAGCCTCATCAGTGGTGAGTAAGCTTTGAACTTGCATAATTCTTACTTCCTTTCCAGGATACCTACACCAGGGAAGCTGGGTGTATAGGTGCGAAGTGACGTTGGAAACCGCCGTAGACCACAATGGAGGACTTTAGGAAAGATGCCTCTGGAGAAGATTGTGCAAGTGTCCGGTGGAATCCAAGGGTGGATTCTTGAAGTGAGGAACCTGTAAGCAGAGGGGACAGAGTCTATGCCACTTGGAGGTGACCAGGAGGCACAGAAGAGTAATGCCCACCAATGTGGGATGGTTCAGAATTGTTGACGGTGACCTTGTCGCTGCAGCTGTGAGGACCAGGCGACGCTAAGGAAGACCAGGAGCCATGCACAAGATGTCCCATGTCAGAAGTTGAGAACCAGGGGGTCGGTGTCCGGCGGGAGCACCAACAAGCATTGGAGGCTGCAACTGGTGTGGAGAACAAAGAAGGAACAACGTTGGGACCAGCAAGGTCCAAGGGACTCACCAAAAGCAGGAGAGTCAGAGCAGGCACCGAGCAAGCAGGGGAGCCCACTGGAGCAGAAGAAGACCCTCAAGAGGGCCCACAGGCTGAAGGTCCAGGAGTCGCAAGAGGACCTCAAGCAACTCACCAAGAAGGAAGGCCCACGGTGCAGAGTATGTGGTGAGGACGTTGTACTAGGCAGGAAGAGATGATGGAGGCTGGAGCTTCTTGTAGCCCGAAGATATCTGGAGTGCAGAGCCAACAAGCCTTGGTAACAGCAAGTCGACGCATTACACAGGGTTTGGTCCCAGCGGTTCGGAGGAGGGATATTGGGCTCAAAATTGCAGGGAAGACAGGTCAGGCCTTGAGGGAGTTGCAGAACCACCACTTGTGCTGCTGAGCCTTTCGAAGTCCGTGGGACGTCAGGAGCAGCAGACCGGTCAGCTTAGTTGCGGTGCATGCAGATGCAGGGGAGTGACTCCTTCACTCACAAGAGAGATTACTTCGGGTGTCCTTGATGCCCACAGATCTGGTAAAGATCCTGGAAGAAGCACAGACACAGACGACGAAGACGACTTGCAGAACAGCGAGACCAGGGGTAGCAGGAGTTTTCCTTGATGCAGTCTCGGTTCCAGGCAAAGTCCAAGTGTCCAGAAGATAGAGTGACATGGTTTCAGTCTTGAGGCCTACCCTACGACGACTCTGAGGACCCACCCACAGGTAAGTCCTTAAGTACCCTAACGGAAGGGTTGGAACATCTCAAAGGTCCCTCCCAGAGGAGGGGCTGAACAGAGGGGGGGATACTCCCATGTCCTTTGTCCAGTTTTGCGCCAGAGCGGGAGCCAAGGGCTCCCCTGAACTGGCTCAAACTGGAGTATGCAAGGAGGGCACCAAATGTGCCCTCAAAGCAGTCTGGTGGCACTGGCAAACGCCCCCACCCCAGCCCAATACACTAAGTCCTGTATGGGAGATGGTCACACCTCCCTGTGACAGGAAACCTATTGTTCTACCTTCCCTGCTCAAGCTTGGCTCAGCAGCAGGAGGGCAGAATCGTGTCTGTGGTCGGCAGCAGCACTAGTTTGCTGTCAGACCCTGAAAGGCTGTAACCGGGAGTACAGGGGGGTACCCCAAGGGAGTCCCCCAGTACAAGGAATCATACTTCCAACACTGGAATCGGTGTTGGGGTATGATCCCAACATGTTTGGTATCAAACATGACCGGGTTCAGTGCAGCCACTATATAGTTAGACATCTCGCAATGACTGATGTCCACTATATGTATTAAAATGGCTGACTACACTTACAAACCCTGGAGAATCGGCCCTGGGATTAGTAAGGGTGTCCTGATAATGCAGGGGCACCCTCACACTTATAACCAAGCACCCTGCCCTCAGGACTGAAGAGCCTGCCATAGGGGTGACTTATAGGTTTAAAGTGGAGTGATCTCAGATATAAGGAAACATCTGTTGTGAGAGGTGCAAGCACCAACTCACACAGGCTGCAATGGCAGGCCTGTAGTCACAGTTTGAGTGGACTCCCATGGGTGGCGCAATACTGCTGCAGCCCATGGGAAACCCATGGTGTACCTATGCCCTGGGTACCCCAGTACCATATACTAGGGGCTTACAAGGGTACACCAGTAGCCAATTGCGGATGCACACAGTACCTACCATGATCAAATTTAGGGAAGAAGCACAGTGACTGGGGTCCTGATTAGCAGGATCCCAGTCAGACTAGTCAAAAACATACTGACACCAAGCAAAAAGTGGGGGTAGCCATGAACGCAGATCTTACTTTCCTACAACAGCTACCGGTTTATCTAGCATATTATTACAATTTTGCTCTTTTTTATTAGGAAATGAACAGAAGACGGAGTAGATGGGTCCTCTATAACTTGATGAGGACAGCCACGTGAAGAAAGAGAAGGGGAAGGAAGTTATCATACCCCTTCAACACTGTACTGGACCCTGATTGTTTTTATTGTTGCAGTTTAATTTCCCTCTTCTTGGGAAATGTCGTTTTCTTGGGTTCTGGGAGCTGCTGGAGTACAATAAAAAAAAAGAAGGTTATGCATAATCCTCGACTCCATGTCCTTAAAAAGAATTGAAACTTTCCTTTACGATTGCTAGGAAATAAATGTATTATCAGCAGAAGGGGTTGCCTCGGACTCCACTGAAGTCTGACAGCTCCACCACCGTCCTGTATCTCGGAAATCTGAAGCTTCCTAGGAATATTTAATTATTGCGGATGATTTATCAAAGACTTGATGGCTCTCACCCAGCCTTTGAGAACTCACCAAGTCTGCCAGTCTGTGGGTCTAACGGGTGCTGCCCATGAAGAAGAGTTTCAACAGATCAAAGAATTCCAGTCAGCAGAAACCACCCTGGTGTATTTTGATTCAGCCACAGAGCTGTATGTAGATGCCAGCCTTACTGGCCTCGGTGCAGGGCTGTTGCAAAAACAAGAATGTGGCGAGTGGGCCCCCGAAGCCTACACAGCAGCACTACTCGCAGATAGAACGTGAATTGATAGTCATCCATTCCATCTTTATGTCTACAGCACCTATTTGTGGTGCATACAGACCGTAAGGGTCGTCATTGAAACCAAGACATATCATATCAAGGAGAGGGGGTGCCAACTACAGGAAAACTCATTCAAGGTGGAGTACAAACCGGGATCTAAGAATCGGCAGTCTATCTGCTGAGGCACCCCCGAGAGGCGACCCCTGAAGAAGAGTTAGAAGTCCAAGAGACGGAGGAGTACATCAAGTACGTAGCAGAATGATCAAGGCCGCTGCCCTCAACACTGACTGCCATAAGCACCGCCACCCAACAAGATGATTACTGACAGCTGGTGCTAACAGCGGTCGCCATAGGACGATGGGAGACACTAAAAAATCCCGCTGATTACAGAGGACGCCCAAAGCACAAAAACACTCTAATAGCCGTATAAAGTGTTACATTAACCAGCTGCACATGCCGAAAGGTGCGTCCTTCAAAGCCATTGTCACGTCAATTACAGCTGTCTAATGGTCCAGATGATCCAGCTAGCCATGCATGGCATCAAGGCATGGTAAAGACCAAGAATTGCATACCAAACAAAGTGTGGTTCCTTCAGCTGGATGGGCTAGTAGAAATCACAGGGAGGACATGTCTAATGTGCCAGACCACCGGGAAACCCAAATCACCAGCCCATATCATCACAGAACAATGTTCGTGAGAATCCTGGGTCTGTGCTAGTTTAAATTTTGGCAGTCTGACAGATGGCCAGCACATGATGATCGTCATGGATGACTACTATGCACCTGGCCCAAACTCAGTTCATCTGTGACCTCGTTCCTGGCTGAAGAAGGCAGCAGAGCCCGGGGGGTGTGGCCAAGATGGCGGCCGAGTCGGACGCACGGTGAAGAGCTCCGCGCCAGGCCCACTAAGTATCCTGCTTATTCTCTGGCACGCCACTGGTTCCTGCACACCTACAGTGATCCCGGAGCTGCGGGGACTCGGAGGACAACGCCAAGCACAGATCAGGTCACGGGCCGTGTCACGGCAGTACGGGACCCAAGGGGCAGCGAGCTGCACCCAACAAGTGGCCTTGATTTCTTTTGGGCACCGCGCCGTGCCCAACAGTATGCCCGGAGCTGCTGCGGTGGAGCAACAGAAATCAGGAGCAGCCCAGAAGCGCATGTCCCAACACAGGACCACCCGGCGACCACATCGCCATCAGGGCAATCGGTGAGCAGCCCCCTGATGTGTATATTTGCCAGGTCGGCGATCCAGAGCTAGCGCAGATCTCCTCGCACACCGGTCCGCCCCTGGAGAGAACACAGTGAAAGAGACTGCGCGGCCCGGCATTAATTAACTTGATCTTTGTCTCAAGGTGGTGTGACTCCCTCCAAAGGGATCTGGAAGCCCTCTCGCTCCCTCCCCCACAACTCCCCATCGGTGTGGCAGTGGGACAGTTCTGCCCCAATAGGAGGCCTGAATCTCACGCTGCCCCTCTCTCTTTAAAGTTAAGGGTTGTGGACACGAGAGCAGACTTATTGGAGAGGAGTGGCGCTGGGCCCCGCCGCGATGCATGAATCGCAGTGCATGAGTCATTCCTCGCTGCGATAAAGAGCTCCAATACATTGGGGACAACGGAAGCCCACCAGCTGCACCACTACCACCATTGTGTGAGAAGCTGGCCTGGTATATGATGTACACTTATATAAGTGGACACCTTGTACCAGTCCAGACAACCCTTATGGGGATTTAAGAGGTCTTAGACAACCTTAGAAAGCTCTCTAAGTGGTAGCTGTGGAGAGCAGCCTTCAGGCTTAGTCCAGAAGTAGTGTAAAGCAGCTTGTTTTATCAGAATGCAATCTTTTAGTATAGATTAAGTGAAAAAGACCCACACCAAGTATTTATAAAAATATGTATTTATTATATAATACTCTCTAGAATGTTCAACTATCCCCAACACAGAGATAAACACAATGCACACAATACTTTAGCAAGAAACACAGTAAATAGCACATAATACACAGTGGACCCCAGGGGGGGACCAAACCATATACTAAGAAAGTGGTATAAGAACCACGACTCGGATCAAGACAGGGTCGAAAGGACGTAGAATTGCTGGGGACCCACAGAACCACCCCAGGTAAGTAGATAGGGACCCCACGGAGAGCGTGTGCAGTGTGGGAACACGACTGCGTGCTCCGTACAAGTCTATATGCAAGTTGCGGTTGGATTTTTAAAGATTAAGGACCCTTCCAGTGGACCCTGAAGAAACCCCGTGGAAGACAGAAGGTTGGAGAGCCACCCCACCCGTGGATACTCTAGTACCCACATTACCTACACCAGGGAAGCCGGGTGCATATGTGTGAAGTGGTGTCGGAAACCGCCGTTGTTTCAAATGGAGGACTTCAGGAAAGTGCTGCTGCTGGAAGAGGTGAAAGTGTCCGGTGGAATCTGAGGATGGATTCTTGATGAGAGGTACCTGCAAGCAGAGGGAACAGAGTCTATGTCACTCAGGAGTGACCAGAAGACTTGGAAGACGAATGCCCTCCGATGTCGGGTGTTGCAGGATGGATGACGAGGACCTTGACTCTGCAGATGTGAGGACCAGACGACGCTGAGGAGGACCAGGAGCTGTGCACGAGCGGGAGTACCAACAAGCCTTGGCAAAGGCAAACAACTCAGGAATCAAAGGAGGAGGAACGTCGGGACCAGCAATGTCGAGGGGACTCACCAAAGGCAGGGGAGTCAGGGCAGGCACCGAGCAATCAGGGGAGCCCCGAAAAAACAAGTGTGACCTTCAAGTGGACCCACTGGCCGGAGGCACTGGAGTCGCGAGAGGACCTCAAGCAGCTCACCAAAAGATGCAGGCCACGATGCAAATGATGCGGTGTGGCAGAAGATTCTGGTCACCCGGAGGTGCTCGAGGTTGGGGCTACTTGGAGCCCGAAGATCTTCTTGGAAAGAAATCAACAAGCCTTTGCAACTGCAAGATGGACGTGGTGCACAGGGGTTCGGTTATTGCAACCCCCACGAGGGATACTGGCCTCAAACTTGGTGAGAGGGCAGGGCAGTCCTCGGGAGCTGTGGAAATCCACAGCCTGTGTTGCAGAGCCTACGGAGTCCGAAGGAGCTCAGGATCTGCAGACCGGTCGACTTAGGTGGGGTGCCTGCAAATGCAGGGGAGTGACTCCTTCACTCCAAGGGAGATTTCATCAGGTGTCTTTGATGCTTCACAGGCCTTGGAAGGTTCCTGTATGATGCACAGGCACAGATGATGCAGCAGACTGGAAGGGACACGAAGTCAGGCCCAAACGAAGTCCAGCGAAGTCCAGAGTGCCCAGGCGGTAGAAGTGCAGTGGTTTTTGATCTGAATCTTATCCCATGACGAATCTAGGGACCTACACCCAGGTAAGCCATTAAGTACCCTAGGGAAAGGGTTGGGAAGATTCAGGGGACCCTCCCAGGGGAGAGTATGGACATGGGGGAGATTACTCCCATGTCCTTTGTCCAGTTTCGTGCCAGAGCGGGAGCCAACGACTCCCAGAACTGGTTTAAACTGGACTATGCACAGGGTTACCAAATGTGCCCCTCATGCAGACTTCTGGCGCTGGCAAGAGCACCCACCCGGTCCCAATACACTAAATCCTGTCTGGGAGGTGGTCACATCTCCCTGTGACAGGATGCCTATTGTTCTGCCTTCCCCTGCTCGAGCTTGGCTCAGCAGCAGGAGGGCAAAAATGTGTCTCTGGTCGACAGCAACCATTTTGTGCTGTCCGGGGCTTGAAGGTTGGTACCGAGAACACTGAGAGCCAAACGGAGGGCTCTTCCAGTGCTTGGAATCATACCTCCCACACCGTTTACGATGTGGGAGGTATGATTCCAACATGTTTGATACCAAACATGATAGGATTCGTTGCAGCCGTTTTCGAGATGGTCATTGCGTAATTATGTGGTGCCCCTCTATACAGTGCATGGCTGCTTCACTGACAACCCAGGAGAATGGACTCCGTAGGCTGCAGGGTTGTCCTGCTCATGCAGGGGCACCTTCTCACTTACAACCAAGCACCCTGCTTTCAGGATTGCAAAGGCCTGCTATAGGGGTGACTTATAGGTTTTAAGTGCAGTGACCTAGATATAGGAAACCTATATCTTTAGTAAGTAGGGCTAGTACCAGCTTATACAGGCTGCAATGGCAGGCCTGTAGATTCATTTTGAATGGTCTCTCATGGGTGACATAATACATGCTTCAGCCCATGGGAGACCTCTGGGGTACCTATGCCCTGGCTACATGGGTACCATATACTAGGGACTTATAAGGGTACCCCAGTATCCAATCTGGGGTGTACCTAAGTACTTACCACAACAATTTAAGGGCAAAAGCAGATAGACTGGGATCCTGATTAGAAGGATCCCAGTCAGACTAGTCAAAAACAGCTTAGCACCAGGCAAAAAGTGGGGGTAACCATGCAGAAGGATCCTACCTTCCTACTCATTGGAATCACAACACGCCCGGCACAAGTAAAATCCTAATGAACTGTGTTGCTCCCCTATGACTGCTCCACACAACGCCTTGTCCCCTGCAATAGTTCACTGCTTTGGACCCGGGGTGTCACTCTGCCCTACCTACGCAAGTTACCCTCCATTGGTGGTGGGACGACGGAGGTACCCTCATGGCGACTCTCATTATGTGCCATAGCCATCAAGCAGGTATTGCTCAGCGGCTTGCTGCTTGCCCATAACAACGTACGGCTGGCTTGCTTCTGCCACTTCAGCATCATTGCCACATTTGCTGTGCGGGTGTGGCATAACTGATCACTCTCTTGCCTCCGAGATGGTGAAGACAAAATTAGACAGAGCCCCGGCAACAGGCGGTGGTGCACACGGAAATGACGAACGCCCAAATGTCAGCGATCCCATGGACAAGACGTTGGCAGCCACACTATCGGAGCACACCCGACGGATCGACAAACTCCTAACTGCAGTTTTGGACATTAAATCCACTCTCGCACCTCAACTATACTCCTTATGTATCGACGTGGGTCTCCTCCGGGAAGACCACAAAAAAATGAAGGACCAAGATGAAAATTCGGAATCTACACTGGCTGCCCCACGACCCACTGTGGTGGATTCTGACAAACTTATCCGTGCCATGCAGGAAGAGGTGGAGTATTTGCGTGGACGAATTGAGGACCAAGAAGGTCGATCAAAAAGAAATCATGTATGAATCGTAGGCCTCCCTGAACAGGTGGAATGCCCGAACATGGAGCTGTAACTCGAGGACTGGTTTGTTAACACGATTCTACAGGGCAAACAGTCCACCTTCTTCTCAGTTGAGAGGGCCCATAGGGTACCTGGAGACCTCCTCACCCGGTGGTAGCACGCTTATTTAACTACAAGGACAGAGAACATAATTTACAGGCAGCAACAGCCAGGGGTCCCTGGGATGTCGAGAACACCTAAGTCCACATTTATCCGGACTATACACTGGAAGTCCAGTGGCGCAGATTTTTCTACCTGGCGGTGAAGAAATGCCTTTGTGATGACAGCATCAAGTATGCCTTGCAGTTCCCTGCCACTCTGCGGGTGATGCACGAGGGCGCCATTTCCTTCTGAATGACACCAGAGGATGCTTGGTCTTTGCTCGAGCACAGGGGCCTTGCACCCACCACTGGGGGCAAAACGACCCCTCCATCTCAATGCAAGTACAGCAGCAACGGAAATCACGCACCAGACATCGACCATGGGACCCCACTAAAGGGCAAGCAGCCAAGGAAAGTGATTGCATGGAGGAGGATGTGGAAAAACATGCATCAGTCCCCTCGGAGGCGGAGAGCTGGCACAATGACTCGCTGACAATGTCTGACTCACAGATTGCTGCAGTGTTGGGTGGCGGTCCATCTGTCACGCCACAGTCAGCTGAGGAGTTAATGTGACCAACTCCTTTCAGGTTTGGAGAGTACTTCAATGGGCGGGCATACCATCTGTGTTATTGGGCATGTATTTTTCACTACATCTGTAGCCGTGGTGCAGGGCGCGGGCTGTGGCTACTGTCCAGAGGGCCTTCCGCTGCCATTAAGTACTGCCCCCACCAACAAAGAACCACTGGTAAAGACTATTGTTTGGAATTGTTAGTATTGCATTACAGTGCCAATGGCTGGCCGCCCATTGGCGAACTGGCAGGGGAGCGGGAGTTGGGTGTTTAAGTTGCTATGTTTCAATTATTCACAAAGCAAACTTTTCTTTCATCTTAGTGGGGATATCACGTACTGTGTGTGTGTGGAAGGACTGGAGGGGTGGGTGAGGGGTGGGCTGGTATTGCTGGAGGGGCTACACTTGCTTAAAATGTAATGGCCTTAACTATAAATGAACAGGGCTCATCAGTTCTGTTACTAACCCGGAGACTCGCAGGTTTTGCCAAGCGTTACTGTGTGTACCAATACCTCTGCAGATGTAAGTTCCATATTGCACAACTACAGGAGACACACCTCAAGTCGCGAACACTAGAATCTTTGCACAGGCACTGGAGAAAGACACTAATAGAGACTACATATTCTAGTTACGCTAGAGGAGCGTTGATTTGGGTGGCTCCCGGGACGCCCCTAGAGGTTCTATACACTCAAATTTATCCTGAGGGTCGTTATGTAGTGTTGGAGGGCCAGCTAGATGGCCTTTGGCTAGCGCTCATTTTGCTTTACGCCCCCAATACTAATCAAGCTCTCTACCTGCAATCCATGACCCCAACTCTGCTGCAGAACACACTGGCTCCAATTTACTGAGGGGGGGGGATGACTTCAATTGCACTCCGGATCTTGACAAAGATTGTTTGCGCCCCCCACTCCCAGGAGCCCAATCGATAGCTCTCACACAACACTTGCAGAAATGGGCCACTGGCCTACAGGTACAGGATGCTTGGCGGGGCTTACACCCGGACGCTAAGGAATACTCACATTACTCTGGGTTGCACGACCTACACACCAGAATTGATCTTATCTTTTGTTCATGGGAAGCCATTGCAGGGTGTTCCGTGCGGAATATCTCAGATGTACCCTCTCAGATCACAGTCTTCTACAATTACAATTGACTTGGGGGAGATGTGAACCTAAAATTCCAACATGGCGTTTGCCTCTGGAGGCCCTCCGGGACATCCCGCTCCGCTCCTCCCTTTCAGACAATATTACATCTTATTTCCAGGACAATGAGAGCACTGCATCAGGAATCGGAATAGAGTGGAATGCAAGCAAGGTTGTGCTCCATGGCTACATGATCAAAGAGGTTTACAGTGCTAGGTTTACCCTCCGCAGGGAGCTCAATAACCTGGAAACTGAGATATGCCGGTATGAGCAGCTATCTCCTACCGACCAGTCGGTTGCGGCTACCCTGACCCAGGTAAGATTAACGCATATGACAACCCTAGAAAAACTGGGTGCTCTTGATCACAGGGAATAGGATGTAGCCTTACTGCTAGAGCGGTCGACCTCGAAGCTGGGGAACCGGGTTCGAGTCTCAGCAACGGCGCTCAACATCCTGTGATTCTGGGCAAATCACTGAATCTCCCCGTGCCTAACAAAAAATTAATGTGTCCTTCTGTAACGAAACTGGTGCTCATGTAAAGCGCTCTGATACCTGATACCCTCGGGTCTAGTTCGCGCTAAATAAAAAACTCTTTATAAAAAAAAAAAACACTTGGCTAGACGGCATGCTATGACAAGGCGGGCAGACTGCTGGCATGACTGCTACGGTCCGACTCCCCTAGAAACCCGATTACGGCCATAAGGAACGACATGGTATAAATTGTAAACACCCAGGAGGGCATCAACACCGCCTTTTACTTTATTATGCCTCCTTGTACAGAGCCCACCTCCCCCCAGGGGATGATCTAGCCGCAATACAGTCCTTTTTAGAGGGCATTGCTCTTCCCCATATCTTGCCCTTGCAGTGTGGCGAGCTAGAGTCTCCCATTATCGAAACAGAGATACCGGGACGCCATTAAGCAGATGGCCTGAGGCAGGACTCCTGGAGCGGGCGGTTGGCCCTTGGAATTTTATTCCAATTTTAGTACACAATTAGTCCACCACTTACACCGAGGCACACAATACGGGAGTATTGCCCCTCTCCCTTCGAGAGGCGGCGCTGATGGTCTTGCCTAAACTAGACAGGGACCCTTTACTTCTAGGATCCTACCGACCACTATCCCTTTTGAATTCAGATTATAAGATCCTTGGTAGGGTGTTGGCCAACAGATTGATTGCGGTGACACAAACTTTGGTTCATCAAAACCAGAACAGCTTTATATCCGGTAGAAACAAGTTCCTAAACCTATGTAGACTTTTTATGATGATGGACTGGGTGCGTGCAACGGGTGTACACCCCTGGGTCGCCTTACTCGATATCAATAGGGCTTTTTACACCCTGGGATTGTGCTATTTGAAGGAGGTACTCATTAAGTTCAGAATGGGCCCCAAGTTCCTCAAGTGGATCTCATTATTGTACAGCTCACCAGTGGAGATGATAGGAACTCGATCGACAGTCTCTGATGCCATCACCATAGAGCGGGGCAACCTACAGGGTTGCCACTTGTTCTAGATTATATTTGCACTAGCAATGGAACCTCTAGTTTGCTCACTTCGACAGCAGGCCACGAGCTGGGTGATAAAGGCATACAACTAGTGGCATATAATATCACTGTATGCAGACCATGCACTGATATATTTACGTGGAGACGCAGCAATACTCCCAGACCATATGGCATTGCTAGAGCGGTTTGGGAGTGTATCAGGCCTAAAAGTAAATTGGAATAAATCCCTACTATTCCCGATGACTTTACTAACCCCTGAACAGAGAGGACACTCCCGTGGTCCTGTGACTCCTTCAAATATCTGGAGATCCGGGTATACCACTCACCTAACGATCTGTTGGATGGCAATCTGGGCTGGGCAATTGCCACCGCCAGGTCCTCAACATTCTGGACTGAGCTGCCACATTCTCCGATGGGTCGCATAGCCATCTCTAAGATGTTGGTCCTACTCAGATTGTTATATTTTTTTGCCACTCTCCCCATTCTGATCCCCCAGAAATGTTTTCAGGATTTCAAGATGTTTTTAATTGCTTTAATATGGGGTAAAGGTAGAAGGCGGGTTTCCCTTATGAAACCGTACGCCACCCTGACGGAGGGAGGCTTGGGGCCCCGAATTATGAATATTATTACGCGGCCGCACAGATGCAATCGCCAATGTACTGGACATCCGGCCAAAATTTAACAGAACTGGGATGCTGGGCGACTGGAATACACCCGACTAAGATAGTAGAATGGTTATTGCAGCTAGTATAATCCTGAGGAAGGTAGGAAATATCCTTATGACTACGGGCCGAATCTGCTGGGCCATTTACCTACACAGGAAACAACCCTTTCCTTCTTATGCCCCTGAGCTAGCCCTCTGGGGGATGCCTGTTTGCATAGACCTGGATTCTAGACCGGAGGCAACCACCTGGACCAACGCAGGCCTCATGTCCAGGCGAGACCTGTTCTCCGACAAGATTATTTGCACATTCTAGATTTAATGGATGATTATGGAATTCCACCGGGCTCCTTTCTCTTGTATGCCTCTCTTACCTGACACTTACATAAAGTTTGGGGTAGAACACAAGATGAACCCGAAACATCTGGACTCCTCCAAATCATACTTGTACATGGCACCGGCAGTCGCGCTATCACACTTTTATACAATTCTATATGCAGGGTCAGTGCAATTCCCCTTCCCACGCTCAGAGCCTACTGGGATGGTGAACTCTCTACTACGTTTACAGATAAACAATGGGAGCAATGTTTGGGAGTGCCGAAAGTCATTTTCATGAATGCTAGGCTTAAATATACCCAATTTAATTATCTCCATCATACATATCTTACGCCTCATAGACTTGCACAGATGTATCAAGGCTCCCCAGACTCCTGCCCCTGCTGTCATGACTAGGGGTGGGCGGAATTTGCGTAGTCACGCTACGCAAAGCTCCGCGAAACGGTAAAAAATCTCTGCGAGCTCGCAAAAGTTCCGCGAACACGCAGAATTGCTTGTTCCGCCTGTTCGCGATGCTTTTTTCCTGTTCGCGAACGCTGTTTGCGTGCTCGGGGAGAAATATCTCGCGAACACGCATTTTGAAAGCGCGAACAAGCAAAAAATTCCACGAAGCTACGGATCGCGGAATTTTTGGCAATTCCGCGCTCTCCGCGGACCGCGAAATTACCCAAATTCCGCGAGCGGAACTGAATTTACCGCCCAGGCCTAGTCATGACCCTGAGGCTAATTTTACTTATATGGTATGGTCGTTCCCACGCTTGTCATCCTACTGGACGGCAATATCTGAGACTTTATCCGAGGCCGTGGGCCATACTGTACCAATAGATGGTCCACACTTTCTTTTGAGGATCAGCGCACAAGACCCTTAACAAGTTTTTAGATTTGGCACTGGTGGTAGATAAACGTAAGCTAAACGTAGGACAGCCATGAGCTGGAAATTGCCAGCAGCACCTCCCTTGAAATTATGGCTTACCGACCTAGGTAGAGGTATTGTAGAACAGCTGGAGATATTACACGGGGCATATCAAGTCACTTGGTCACACTCAACTCTCCAGACTGGAAGACATATCACGCAGTGGTCGAGGCCAGATTAACGGACATTCCACAGTAAATGGTTATGACACTGGGGCTCTTAAAAATGAATAAGCGAGAGATGTGCTCAGCCACACATAGTTACCGCATTGTCCCACTTTGTTAACACCCTGCCTCCCGCGCTCTCCCCCCACCAACGGTGAAGCCAGCAATCACTAGAGCTGTAGCACTCGTCAAACTCCTCCTTCACACCACACGCAATCAGTGACAATATGTATCATCCCATTTAGAACATACGATTCCTTCCCTCACACAGTTAAAGTTCGGAGATTTTCGTGAAATGTGACCCCAAGTGACTGTAATTTTGGCTCTCATATGTATGGGTTGACGCAAAAATGATGTGATGTAGATTGCATGTAAACTGTATATCATGTAAACCCGATCTTTGGCACAAGAATGCTATGTCGGTATTATATGCAATCAAATTATTCCGCTGATCACAGCGCCCTATATGTTTGTCAAATTGTTAATAAAGAAGTATTTAAAAAAAAAAAAAGTTGCAGAGCCGATACTGCCAATGGGCAAAGACCTGATCAGTGCACAGCCTCAAACTGTGCTCAAGGAATCCTCGTGCAGGGCTCCCCACTTGGTCTCCCTCCCTCCAACGCCCTCCTCACCCGCACAGGGCATAATGGTCTTGGCAATCAAGCAGGCGATGGTGCTCCAGGGCAGGTGATCTTGGTGTCCTAGGTAATGTCCCCTCACCCAGCAGTGAAACTAGCAGGAGTTTGCCCCCTCTCCTAGTCACAGGCAGAAGTCTTGCAGAGCTTTCCCTTCTCACACCGCCCGTCTTGCTGCTTGGCAGACAACAACATTTTGGGGACTCAGCATCCCCTTGTTATAGTCCTTTATCCAGACACCAAATGTGATTTAGGGTCTGGGTCGTTGGAAGTTTTATGTTGGGAGTCTGCTTCTTTTGAAGTGGATACTGCTCTCTTTCTTCATGAAAGATGCCTGTCACAGTAGGCATGACTCCGAAGCTGATTGACCCACAACACAATTCATTGGAGTGACCAGAGTTCACACCTGGTTGCCAGCCACAGTAATATGTGCATTAAAAGGTTAATCCCAGGCTCCCAGACTCACTCTTTACAATTCTCTTATCAGCCCCAGTTCCCTTCCTGAGATGTACCCCGACCCCTTCCTTGTGATCTTTCACTGAATCAAAGAACAGCCTCTTGAAGTGCAATGGACGTCTCTCCCTTCCCTCCAGTGTATGTCCCTCCCAGCTCACAGGAATGCAGCAATCAACAAATCTGTCTCTCCTCCTCATGTTTTCACCAGGCAGGCCTGGGCCTTGCAAAATGGAACCTAGGGTCCTCCATGTAATGTATTGCAGGCGCACTCACTCAGTGTAGATTCCCAGCACACTTTCCATCCAGTACTGTTACCTCTGTGCATTGTACCATTACAGGTAAACATGTATTCAGCACACACACTCAGTCTGAGTGCACTGTTCAGCACTGAAGCTTTTCTATGTTTATCCAGGGTGTGCAATTTACACACACACTGCCAGCACACACAATCACCATGTGCGCGCTGCACAACACTTCACCCTTCATGTACTGTACTTCAAGCAAGCATACATACATCCACAACACGCTTTCATTGCACATGCAGTACTATATCTCATATATAATGTATTCCTCTCAGGCCTACGTACACCCAGTACATGTACTATCCACATATGCACTCCACAGTACTGATCTATCCCTGTACTGTACCCTTTCCAGGCACTCATGCATCCAGTGCAGAGTCACTCACTACTCCTGCACTTTGCATTACCACACATCTACCTGATGTAGGTCATGGGTGAGTTAAGCACACAGGAGCGGAACTTTTAAAAAGGTGAGTGAGGCTGTAGGCCTCACTTCAGTGACGCAGGGTAAAAAGGTCTGGCTTGCTACTACTGTTCACTAAATGGTATGCACCACCGCAGGGCTTGTGCTGCTTAACTCCTGGTAGAGGCAGTAGCATTCCACCACTATGAGGGTAGTGTTTTGGGCACACCTTTTGGCCCAACAAGACCTCAATTCGTGAGACAGGCCTATGTCATGGTGCATGATGTAATGTAAATCAAAGTGTCACACAGTAGGCAATCAAATGTCACATAAGCGCACTCTAACCATTAAAATGTCACACATAAGCACACGTCAATCATTGAAATGTCGCACAAAGCACACTGGAAACTGTCCAGCTATGTAAGGTGTCACGTGGCCCATAAGGACATTGTCGTTTTTCACTAACTTAGCATGAGCATGTTGCAGCTTGCCTGCTGCTTTTGCACATGTTACTCCACGTCTTTATTTTTGCAATGTTTCAATGACTACTTTCACATGAGAACGCATCGCTGTGTTCGCTCCCAGCAGCTTCCTGGGATTTTGACTGAACATTATGTGCAAGGTCGAACAACAATGCCCTTTGTTATTTTGTTCTGGCCAGACCTTAGCCCTTAGACAAAACATACCGATGCAGCTGTTGTCTGAACAAATGTACTTTGCTTTTATTCGACTACACGAATAGGTAACAAACACTTGGAGAGGGACCTTTTCCGGGGAGAAGAGCTATATAGCACCTACGATGTAGATCTACCATCTATAGGCTAAGGTAGGTATGGGGTCTGCTGACAAAGCCCAGAGATCTTCTGATATATAATAATACTTATTCCTAGCAAGGGGAGGGAAGTTAGGCTCTACAGTCTTTTCTCTATTGTCTTTTCATTATGACATCTCCCTTCATGATATATGGACTAACTGCCATGCTGACGATATTTGTACTATGTATTTTCCTGCTTGTTGTGGCACGTATACTGCATTTTAGAGCACGTTCGTTAAAATAAATATTTTAAACTATTTTGGGTCTGTCAGACTTTATTGAGGACAAAAACAAGAGTGCGAGCGAAAAGGTGTGTCTTGTTACCGCGATTCCTGAGAGATCTGGGAGTGTTGTGTTCTGGGGTGTCTAATCATTTGCTTCTCTGTGAGTGAGTAGGAGAGCGAGTGAGACAATATAGCTAGTGGGTCCAGGGCTCGTGGGCAGTATGGTGGTAGGAAGGCTCAGTCCCTATACACAAAGGTCCCATAATCCTGTGCATAGTTCTGTGTATGTGCAGAATCCCTGCAACAAAGGGACATTCCACCTTTCTTAATATTTATATGGTTGATGAAAAAATGTAATGTCCTGGTAAGCCAACCAGAGGAGTCGGGGCACATGCGCAGCCCTGCCAGGTGCCACGCATCTTGTTAGAATAACGCATTATAGGTTGGGTCACCGCATCCCCACCAGCCTGGCATACTCTCACACAAATGTATGACACTTGGCAGGGCTGCAATTAACCGAGCAAATAAAAATGGCCACATGGTAATGTCATGTTTACATTAAGACATTATGCTAGCACTATTGTCATGGTGATTTGGCTAACGCTACTGCTCTTACATTTGTGCTATTAACCTAGCAGATAACAATTCTTTAGCAGATAATAAATGTGCAGCTTTGACCTTTTGCAGTAACAAAACTAAACACAACAATTTGCACTAACTGAATTTTTGTGTGTATTGAGCTTGTATCACTGTGAGCACCCATGAGTAGGTGCTGCTTGGGGAAAGGAAAGCCCATGGCACAGCTGGCCAGCAGTCACAATTTGTGTGACTTACACCTTCATTCTGTCCTGGCTTTTTAATCGGAGATCACTTTCACTCAAGGATGTTTTACGACCATTTTTTAAGTATTACACTGCGCTGATTTGTTAACTGTGATATTTATTTTGTTTAATAGGCATACACACTTTGTTCAATTTGCGATAATGAGTCACTCAAAAAGCATCAAATGTCACACATAGGCACACCGAAAAACATGGAAAAGGAACACACGAGCAGACTGAAAACTTGGTAGCTATGCATGCGCAGAGTCATGGGTCTCCTCTCCTCGGGATTGGAGAGCGTTTGTTAGAACCCGGATATGACGCAATATGCTGCCGGGGTTCACTTAGCGCGAGACAGTCAATACCAGCGATTGGTGTGCCTGCCTTGTGATTTGCTGCGCCGACTTCGCCACCGGCCTGAGGACATACACAACAGCCTGATTACTGACTCTCCCCAGTACCGTCCAGCACTCACCTCTCTGCTGGCCTCTATCACCCAGTCTGGCTGGTAAACGCGGTGCGGCGCCCCCTGCCGGTAGTTGATGTAGTTTGCCACTAGGGATGCTGCACGAGTGGCCGGGTAGTGAGACGGGGGTATTTCCATCTTTGCGGCCAGCAGTGCGAGGGCCTGAAGCAGCCAGGCTAGGTGCAGGAGCGGTCCAACCCCTCAGGGCCCAGCCCTGCACGCGGCAGCTCCGCCCGGTCCGGTACAGCCCCGCCCGGCCACAGGCAGGGCCCCGAGTCTGTTTACACACGGAGCTGGCGCCAGACGCTCCCCTCACACGTCACTTACTGCTGAAGCGTCACCGAAAATCCGACTGAGGAGACATTATATATTATCCGTTTATCATTCCTTTAATATAATTCGTATTGCATTGCACGCGTTCTAGACAATAGCATCGCGAGACACGTTAAAAGTTGTGCGTTCTAGGTGCTGGCCTGGGTTCTACAGAAACATTTAAACACGTTGTTTTACATTTAAAATGAAAAATAGCTACGAGCAGCCTAGGCTGCCCATTCCTCTCACCAGCTTAGCTACTGAATAACAGTCAAACTACTTTCACACACAAAATAAAAGCACATTTCCATCTAGTTCAGTGGTTCTTAACCTTTTGACTTCCGTGGACCCCCACTGAATCAGTATTGGAATTCGGGACGCCCACTGACTTATATTGGAATCCAGGTACTCCCATCGAATCACTATTTGAAGCCGAGGACACCGGCCTAAATTTTTTTAATAATTTAAAGTGCAAAAATATAGAAACGAGTATTTATCAAACAAATATGCAAATTATCACATTTTATTTAAAACTCAAAGAAATATTTAAAAAACAGTCAACGGTTGGAGCTTTTCTAAATTAAATTGAGGACACCCATCCGACACGGGACTGTGTGGTGCTGGCGCATTGAAGTTGGAAGCCTTCTGAGAAGGCAGGTGAATCTGCGCAGGATTTAGGATAAGGAAGGAAATGCACTAGGAATTTTTCATTTGACTGAAATGGCAGCATGTGTTTTGACCATTTGCGGTGCCCAGTTGAGGTCAAGAAATTCTGGTTATGGGACGACAAATTCCAAGAATTCACACCCCATATTATTTATTGGGGCAGATACATTGACGACACCCTATGCATCTGGCAGGGTCAATAGGAAAACCATAAATCTTACCCCAGACTCCTAAACAACAATGAATGGAACATTAAAACCACCTATGAATAAAAAAAAAAAAATACAATTCTTAGATCTCACCATCTATGTCCAGAACAACCAAATCCTGACAACACTGTATAGAAAAACTACAGCAGCTAACTCATTATTGCCACCAGCCATCCCCAAGGGATAGCTGCTGAGAATAAGGAGAAGCTGTTTCCAGGAGGACAAGTTCAACGAAAAAAGAAATTAACTCATCAACAGACTGGACAAAAGGGGGCGATAAGATACCAATGCTCAACAAAATTGCAGGACAGACTGTCACAATCCCCTGTAACACTCTGATTACAGAAACAAGAAGGTCCGCAACACCCAATAACAGACACGTTACACTTTTCCACACTATCACAACAGCCACCAACAGGTTAGAAATATAGTGCCAAAACATTGGCACATACTGATAACCAATATGTTATTCAACAAAAGTATCTCCACCAAACCCCAGATGAGTTTTCGAAGAGCAACTAACCTGAAGCAGATATTATGGCAGTCTGAATTTATTGGTAAAAAGGAAAACAGCAACAACTTTCTTGGACAAACCCATAGGATTCTACACTTGCCATGATTGTTCAGTTTACAAACTTCGACAAAACAAATTGAAGTCTTTTCACCTAATGGCAATATCAAGATCCCAGGTAAATGATGGGTCAAGTGTAATAGTACCTTTGTGGTTAATGTAATACTGTGCCCGTTCTCTAAGATGTACATTAGGGGTACCACTAGACCATTAAAAAGAAGAATCAACACTACTGTGATATATAGGCAAGAACAATCCAGTACTACCATTAACAGCATTTTCTTAAATTTCATGAGCACAACCGACAATTCACATTTTTTGTTTGCAACACATAACACAACAGTTCAGAGGTGGCGACAAAGAATTGAGACTACGTCAAACGAGAAAGCAAATGTATAATACGACTACATTATAATGTATACTACATGTGCCAATGGTTTGGGACTTTTATCTTGTAATGACTCGTATACATATATAAAGTGTATTACATAGAATAATGTAAGAATTATGCTGACCAAATGTTTTAATTTTTGTTTGATTAACTAGATGTATAATATCCAATTGGTTATGTGTATGCTATCTGATTGGTTCAGTGATACAGTCAAGGTTACACATATATTCTTTCACATAACTAATAGTTTTTATGAATATTGTAAGGCTGCTCAAACAAATCTGTTATCGTATATATTGAAAACAAAATGGCTCGATTAATACTGTATACGGGACCTAATTTTATTTTTTCTACATTACTTCATCTGTTACATATATACATTATGTCCACTGACACAAAAGTGGTAACTCCATTGAGCTAGAAGCAGTATATCAGCCTGGCTTTGAAATATTGGGCTAATCTACTCCTTGCAGACTGACCGCTCAAGACTTGCTTTTGATTTCCACTACAAATACGGACTACTACATTCTTGTATCAATTAAACAATTAAGGTATGTGTGGTTTCCCGCTTAAGATCCCCTGTACCTTCCTAGTCGTAGCTCATTGTGCCACTAATAATCCCAACTTGAACAGTTTAACAATTTCTTTCCCTATAGCCACAACTCTGCATTAATCTCTGCATTTTCGAAAGGTACCGTATCAGCACGTTTGACAGTTTCGGGAATGGTCCCATACTTTTCTTTTCAATGGAGCCTAAGGAATTTGGTGCACTCCAGCCCGAGCACACCCACCCCTTTCACTCCTTTTTCTAGAGCATATATTCAATAAATGTACCATACCTGCATGTCTGTTTGACAATTCAGTTATGATCCCACACTTTACCTTAAATTGCGCATAGCGAATCTGGTTTACTACATTTGTGACCCCCACCATGGTCCTCTACTCCTTTGTCTAGCACATAACTTCAATATACTTAATCCCAGGCCACTTGTATTTGATACAAATTATTTACCCACTTAACCTTGGCTATCCCATATTGCTCAAACATAGACCACTCGCTTCCTGTAAGTGGCCTACCTTAGCCTCCGAACCAAGAGCCTTTTTCTACAATGCATGGTCTTTCTTCTAGATTGACACTTACGGACCGGACCTCATTATTATCTTTTGAATATCCTTTCCCAATTTAAGGGTAAATAGACACCACTTTAATACATTAGTTAAACCTTTTTACCTAGGGGGGCAGCAGAGAGCCAGGCCACAAGATGGCTGGTGCAGCGATGAAGGTGTTTTATCGACCTTGGAGGCAGAAGGTTTCAAGGTGCGACGAAGTTGGACTCATCCTGAGGTGTGTGTTGGCTTGGGCCTACTGTGTCCACGGGTCATCACCAGAGGGTGCAGGTGAGCAGTGCCTCATTAGTAGTCAGGTGGCAACCTGCTCCGTGGGGCTGGTTCAGCTGGGCACAAGACTGTTGCTGCCCATCGACTGAACCTGCCTGGTGGGGGATTGAAGCAGCTGCTTCTTGTGTGCCATAGCCGCGGAGCCACGTGGATGTCATCCAATAGTAACTCTGGTGGACAGGCTGCTAAGCTGAGAGGTCCTCCTAGCTGAGCAGTCTCGCCCGCTGACCCTGCCGGAGCATGGCGACAATCAGCGGCAGAGCTGGGGATTGTTGTGGACTGGAGCCCTCAATTTCTGCTCCAGCCCAGTAATTAATGCTCTGCCGGCGCTGCCCGCAGGACAGATCACCTGCGGAGCCAGCTCTCGCTTGCTGACTGGGGCCTGCTTGTGCCCCCTGGACTCTGGGGATACGCGGGGCAGTCGACTACCGTTCACAATCGAACAACTGAATAATCCTGCATATCTACAGCATTGATCACACGCTACCTGGGATCCCAACTTCCCATGTCCCGCATGACAGTGGGGATAGCACACAAGCATCAGGACAAACTGATGTTTGACAAAAAGTGACTTCCAGAATAACTGATGAGGGTGCCGGCGGAGAGCATACACCTCATAGGGGTCAAAGCAACTTTGCTGAGAATGTGGCAATATGGATATAACCTACTTGCAGATGTGCCTTAAAACTATTGTCTCAGATTGATATGCTCACTTATTGGCCGGACTGCATGAGCAATCATCTCCACAAACTCAATGACAGGCTACCCAACTGAAGCAACGGGTATCTGATTCGGAAGATGGGGCCACAGTGAGTAATGAACGTCTCCTGCAGATTGAGCAAGTCCTTGCAAGTTATTAAAGACAAGAACAAGGATTTGGAGGCACGGTCCATAAGGAATAACAGAGCCTTAGGCCTTCCAGTATCAACTGCTATGACCACTGTTGAAGACTAAATGGAAACCTTCCCCATGGCCCTCTATGGAGACCACCTGAACATCTTGTTCTCAATGGAGCAAGCACATCGGTCTCTGGGCCCCTACCTGATCCATCAGTGCCTGACTGCTGCACTGGAGAGACTGGGACACGATCTTGCACCTCACAAATGCGAAAAAAGAAAGATCCGCTACCAGAGTAAAAGAATCTCTATATACTCTGTCTTCACTCTAGCAGTGCAAGCCGCCCGCAGAGAATTCCTCCCCGCTAAGCGATTGCTGATGAAGCTGGGCCTCCGTTATGCCCCCATCTACCGGGATAAGCTCCAGGTCCCAATCAACGGAAAAGCCCACTACTTTACAGATTCCAAATTAGCTGTTAAATTTTGCTGCATACATGCTCACAAGCCGCCTGACCCAAACTCCCAGGCTGAGAACAATTCAGACAGCCACCTAAGCAATAATGAGTGGTATCCTCCCTAATAGCGCTTAATTCACTCATGCTGGGCCACCTGTCACTATCTTGGGATAGGGAGACCACACGCCTCACTGTGTCGCACTTGGGATGATTCCCACTTGGTTTCTCTTCCTTTTTGATGTTTTTTTTGGGGGTAGGGGAGTGGGCATGTTCTTCAATGGGTTGAGGTTGTTGAAGTGGGAGGGGAAAAGGTAGTTTGGGTACTGTTCCTGAGTAGTTCCCATAAATTTTTGTGTCGCGCACTGCCAGGCTGGCATACGTGCATACTACGATATGGCCCCACACTATTGAAGCTCCTGGAGGACAACGGGCCCCGTGGGTCTGGTGGCCCAAACATGACATTCAACATTGACATGAGGGAAGTTACATTTATATCCTGGAACGTACGTGGCATAGGTGATCCTAGAAAGGTGAGACAAACTTTTGCATACCTCCGGAAACCCAGTGCAGATATAGATCTGCTACAGGAACTCCACCTGATGGAGAGCACTCAGATGCAGTTGCGGGCGGGTTGGGGGAACGCATATGTGTCCACATACTCAGCTTATGCGTGGGAGTGGCTGTGTTATTTAGGAGAGGACTTCAGTGGCAGACTATGAAATTGCTCTGCAACACCGAAGGATGATACGTACTCCTGGATGGGGCCTTCCAGGGTAAGAAGGTTAACATTGCCTGTGTATATAGCCCCACTGTTGACTCCGCAGACTTTTTCACTGCAGCATGGGATATAATAGTTGCCCTAGACCATCAAAACAATGAAGGCAATGGCTAGGTTCGACAGGCGCACTCTACCACTCTAGTTTTATAGGAAGTAAAAAATATTGTCCATTCACAATCCATGTATCTTCTGGTGCTTCAGAAGGAGAAGGAGCCATCTATTCCTTCTCAGTTGGACAGAGTCCAGAATCTGCAAATCACGACTTCTCCAAGCACACAAATCCCAAGCTGAGGTTGTGGTTTCAGTAGTCTTTTATTCAATCATATAAGACACGCCCCTTCGCTAACACGTGTTTCGTCTTATGCTGTTCCAATCACAGCAGACTTCCTCAGGGCAATGTATTCTGTCTAAAAATGACCAAGGTATATATACGTCCAGATCAGGATTTTCTTAGAGTATTCGTGCCTATTCTTATGTTCCTTGTTCCTTTTCGCTAGTCAGATAGTGTGATGGTGATTTATTAGAGTCTTGTCTGTTGTGTTATCCCTTCGTATCAGGTCGGCAGAGTACACGAGACGTCATGAGTTGCCCTAGACCACTCAACAGTGATCTGGGGGGTCAACTTCAATGTAATCCTAGATACACACACAGAAAAGCCCCAGTCCAATTGGAGACGTTATCCCCGAGCTTCTCCGCAACTGCAATCCCGCTAGTCTGACCATGACTAAATCAACATCTGGCACACTAGACATCCCCAGTCAACAGAAGGTACCTGCGTGACATCCTCCTGCAGTGCATGGTCACAGATTGACTACTAGCTAGCCACCAGGGATATAGGAGTGCACACCAAAAGTGTTGAGAATTTAGCTGGGATGCTATTTGACTATGCTCTGGTGGTCTTAACACTATCGTTATTTGGCACGCCTGGCACCTTCACTTGGAGACTACCTCCAAATGCACTTAGCGACTCCCTCTTTAATGCTGAGATACTGGGCATCATCGACAAGTTTTTCAGGCATATGGTTGGCACAGTGGACTCTCCTGGCGTGCTTTTGGAGACCTTTAAAGCCTATATCCAAGGTATAAGTACATGTAAGCAGTCTGGAATTCTCCGAGACTTACGCATGCATCTGCAGACATTGGAGCGTGAGCTCCGGAAGTTTGAGTTCCACTATTTTGCACAGCAGACATGAAACACCTTGCACAATTCCACAACAAATTTTCCGATTATGAAAAGTGCCTAAATTGAAACCCATTTCCTGCACAGGAAGGCCACCACTCGCCATTTCGGTGAGGGAGAAAGAGCGAGCAAGACTCTTGCAGCTCTACTCGAAACAATGGGGTAGCTCAATCACTGCAGAACTACTAAGCTCTGATGAGTAAACCTGCCATTCCTTAAAGGATATTACCCAGACAATGCTTAGATTATATGTTACTCTTTACACCTCTACCGGCAAAGTGCCCCGGACAGACGTCTTGACTTTTTCGACTCTATACAGTTGCTATAACTAGACAATCGCCATAGGCATTACCTCGTTGCCCCATTCACTACAGATGACATTATTCACACAACCTGCAGCAAGTCTGGCGACCAGGCGCCCGGCTTAGACAGCTTGATATGCCAGTTCTATAAGAAATATGCAAAAGAACGAGTTACACCTATTGGCAATGTATGAGGAGGCCAGGAGAATTGACACCTGCTCACCTCTGTCAGAGAAGACCTAATAGCCACACCTTTGAAGCCTGACAAGCAGTCCAATTTATGCAATTCGTACATGTCTTTATCTATGACAAACATGGATAATAAAATATTGGCAAAAATGCTTCCGACTAGGATTTTCCTCCTCCTCCCCTTCATTGTATGGCTGGACCAGTCGGGCTTCATCCTGGGACGTTCCACCGCCTACAACCACTACACTCTGTTTGCCCTGCTCCTGTGCCAGGCTCCGGGTTAATGGTGTAGGCTCTGATCCCATCGCGATTAACAGAGGCACTCGTAAAGGAGGTCCTTTTCCCGCGATTATATATGCCATAGCCATGGAGCCTCTTGCGGCACGCCTGAGGCAGCTCCATGCTGACCAAGGCCTCAACTATACAGCCCAGAGGCTTGCTGTTTCTATGTACGCAGATGATGTAACTATCTATGTAAACCACCTGCCCAGAACCTTGCATCCATGTTATGCAAATTTATTGAATTTGGTGCAATAACTGAGATCTTGATTAATTGGCTGAAGTCAGTGATAGTTCCTCTGCCCGACAACACTGCAAGGTTTCCGATGGAGTACCCGCTTAAGTGGGCTGGTGAGGCTGTCCTGTTTTTGGGGGTCTGGATAAGCAGAGGTATAGCCCAACTCTGTCATGAAAATTATCGCAAGGTTGTGAAGTGGCTAGAGGAGCGGATACCTGTATGGATCAGTCGGCCACTGTCACTTCTGGAGTGAATAGCCATTGCAACAAGCATTGGCAAAGCCAATAGGTCTCACCTATATGAGATCTATTTACTTTGTCAATGTTTTTTATTAACATACGTTCTATCGTATGGCATATCATTGCAGAGTATGGTTTGTCATTGCTCAAATACACTTATATCCTGAGAAAGGTAACTCAAGAAAGAGGTCAAGAATGGATTGCTGTGATTCCTTGAGCAACTGACATGGCACTGGTTTTAAGTAACAGCAGGGCTGATGAATCTTTCATCTCTCTGAGGTAGATGAAAGGTGTACCATAGATCTGTTAATGTTAATAAGAACTGGTGAGTGAATGGAGTTTTAAATGGGCATATAGGTTGACAGGTAAGTGTAGCAATTAAAAATTGGTGGATCTCTGGAGCTGGAAATGCTGCAGGTCGCCATTGTAATCGTGCCTATATTTACTCAAATAAAAGATTTTAACACATGCTTTTTGACTTTCAAATATTAAAAATAGCGACGCTGTTGGCTTCAAGGGATACAAGCAAATAAAGCACAGTCACTAGCACACAAAGTAAATGACCAGGGGAGCTGCTGGGCACGCTATTAACAGTACTCAGCAGGAGCGCGCAAATAACTAAATAGAAATGCTGCTGCAATTTTTTTTTTAGAGTTTTATATAGCGCAAACTAGACCCTAGGCATCGGGTATCAGAGCGCTTTACATGAGCACCAGTTTTGTTACAGATGAACACATTCATTTTTGTTAGGCACGGGGAGATTAAGTGATTTGCCCAGAATCACAGGATGTTGAGCGTCGTTGCCGAGACTCAAAACCGGTTCCCCAGATTCGAGGTCGACTGCTCTAGCCGTAAGGCTACATATGTACGGCAGTCATGTTTGTCTGTGGACGCTCCAAAACAAATGTGCCCAGAAGTGCATGAAAGCGAATGGCTCAAGCCTTGATGCATTTCTCTTTCCTATAAACGCTCTCACTTTGAAGTCAGCTGAAAGCAAAATAAATACCACGTTTCCTCAAAGACACAGCTTGACATTTGACCTCTGTGGTTGAATCCACAGCAAATGTAACAAGATAAGAATAAGATTTAAAGGCCTGTTTACAGAAAGCGAGTTTGTAGAAGAATACATTAAATAGGTTTAGGCAATAGGAGGGACAAACGGAACCTGGACAGCCTAAAGCAAATAAAGTCAGAAAATGTGAGTTACAAACCACAAAGTCAGTGGGAATCAACGGGTGGAAAGCTTTCCAAGGTCAACTTTCTGAAAGTCCCCAAGATCTCTTTAGCAAACCAGATATCTGCGCTGTCTGGTAGGCTGCAACCTAAAAATGGTAGCATTGCCCTGTGTTTTTTCTACTTGTTTGCCAATATTCCCATACCACTCACCAGGGCCTTCCTCAATCATGTTCGATTCCTCTTGACCTATTATCTTAGACTGGTCGGCAGCCAAGACTCGCCTGGGAGGTACTGACTTTGCCTTTTGAGTAGGGAGATTTGTGTGCAGCTGATATAGAATTACACTATTACCGGGCACAGGCCGGAAATCCTCACCACCGGGTCTATCCCACGCAGTTCCTGCCTTATACTGTAATAGAAGCAAATAATGTACAGCAATTCCCACCGATGACGGCGATTTGTGCTAAGCCGATGCGGCCGAGGAATATGAATGACACTGTTCAATGTACAGTATGAGTGTGGAACTGTCTGTGCTGCAGGGCTCGACAGGACGAGCAAGTACAGTGGCATTTAAAGAGCCATGAGTCTGGAGACGATGGGTGACTTGTATCCAGTGGCCACGTTTCTTACTGTGCAAGATATACAGGCATGCAAGAGTTGCACACCATTAGATATCTTCCTGTATCATTGAATGCAAAGCGCATGTAAGGCAGTACACGTCTCCATCCTCCACGAGCCAGATGGAGAGATGGCGGCACTGCCACTCCCTGACAGGCATGCTCTCACCCAATCACTGACTGCAACTCATTCATGTCAAATTCCTCCACCAAATATACCCCACACCTGCTGGCCTGTATAAGATGGTCCTCTTGCCCAAAGCATGATGCATGCACTGCGGCTATGCAGATACTGACTTCATACATTTAGCCTGAGAATGTGCTAAGAAAGCAGATTTCTGGGCTGCAGTTTTCGCCTGCATAGATGAAGTGACTTGCGACTCGGTGCCAAGAACGCAATTGGTTGCACTACTGGGGTACATCAGAGACATCCTGACCAGCACTCGCCAGTTGGTGGCTACGATGCTACTTCTGGCCAAGCGGAATGTGGCAATGCACCGGGCGTGACATACCAGCCCTTGCATGAAGGATTGGCTAATAGATGTGTCCTATTGTCAGAAAAGACTAGAAGAATACTGTACACTCATGCCAGCTAAGTCCCGCCCCAAAGATATCTGGAGCCCTTTCAGTACCTATCTAGCTCTTCATGTTGATCGAGAGACATTACTGATTGATGAAAACTTAAATTATATGCCTAGAGGAAGGAGTAATGAAACTGCCACAATTGACATTATGAGTGTAACGTGAACAACTTCAATTGTCTCGAATTGTGTAGCTTTCGCAGAATTAGAAACTTGCAGCAACGTGTGCACGCTAAGTTGAAATATATGCTACTGTATAATGTGCCATGTTAATATGGGAACTGTGACGTTTAAATTGGATGTTGTAGGACTATCTATAAAACTCCAATAAAAAAAAACTTACTACCTGTAACTGATTACAGGGGCCTAACATCCCTGAACAGTTATTTACTTTAATGTGTGCTTATGTGTGCTATCTTCATATCCTAGATCACAAAATATTTTATTCTCATTTTACATATTTCACCTTTTTTCAACACTAGGTTGCTTCTTCTTTCTGCAGACCAATATTTCACAATTGCAGTCTCTCACTGTTGGCTGTGCTTTCACCATCCGAATCAATTCGACTGGTACTACACCAAGGCATGTACCCCAGGCACAGCACGATCTACAACTTCAGTGGTAAAAATTATGTGTAATTTTGCCTGCTGCACCTTTCTTTGATTTTCCCATATGTAAAGGTATAATAATATTTTGCAGCCATGAGCAAGTCCCAGGCCTGCGCACCACAAGGGGTCAAAACCCGTGTTGGCATTTCACCCAAATGAACAAGCATTGGTAAATGCATTAGGTTTCGCCTATGTGATAAATTATAAGTAGGGCTCCCGGTTCTATGGTATTTATATTTTTGTCATTTCCGTCTGTATTTATCCATATCTATTGTTTGCAAATTTTACCTGTATTTATCCATATTTATTTTAGGTTTTGTGGAAAAATGAAGCTGAAATGTGTATATTTCTGCATTTATTTAACCAGCTAATGTGCACTTGTGCCGGAACGCCGGACACGTTTCAATGATATATACCCACTCAGGTGGTAAAATATGCACTTGTAAGAAAATATGTACATTTTAGTATCAAGGTTGTGCAAATCTACTGCTGTTTAAGGCTCTTAATTAAAATCCCTATATTTTTTTTTATCCCCTTGCCTGTCAATCCGCACAGCTATTGGCCTGGCAGTCATGATTGACAGCATTTAGATTCACTCAAAAACAACCCAATTTCCGTTTTTATCCACATTTAAAAATAAATACAGACAGGAAAATAAATGGTTTTCTGTCTATTTATCTGTAAAAATCAGTAAAAACGGAAAACAGGGAGCCTTAATTATAAGCTGTTTTTTGTTGTAAGTTGTAGCTTGCTGAGTAGTTGTACAATATATGTTACAGAAAGTCTGTTAAAGTGTTATGACTTGTTTATGTACAAAAAGGCAATATATTGTGCTGTTACTAGTGGTATAGTGCGGTTAAGTAATAGCAAAAGTTTGATAAATTGAAGAGGTAAATAATAGAATTAATTGATGTAATAGCAATATTGTGTGTCTAGAGCGGTTCTGGCAACTTTTGGGCCCGGTGCCACTGTACCTGCTGCATCATTCAAATCATGTCCCTAGTGCCTCCAAAGATAACTGCATTTGTGACTCCCTGTTTAGTAGTAAAATATTGCAATATTTGGTGTTTAGAGGGATTGCTAGAGGTTTGGCCCCGGTGTCACTGCACCTGCTGCACCATTGAAATCATGGCTCTAGTCCCTGCTAGATAACTGACCTTGTGGCTGCCTGTTAAGTAGCAAAATTTAGAAATATTCTGCGTTTAGTGAGGTACCTGAAGCTTTTGGCCCCGGTGCCACTGCACCTGCTGCAACATTCAAATCAAGCCCATTTTAACTAAAAGAAAACTGGAATTGTGTCTGCCTGTATAGTAGTAAAATATAGCAATATTAGGTGTTTAGAGGAGTTCTGACAACTTTTTTGCCCAGTGTCACTGCACCTGCTGCGCCATTGAATCATGACCCTGGTAGCTGATAACTGCACTTGTGACTGCCTGTTTAGTTGTAAAATATAGCAATAATCGGTATTTAGCTGGATGTCTGAAGCTTTTGGTCCCGGTGCCACTGCACCTGCTGCACTATTGAAATCATGACCCTAGCGCTTGCTAGATAACTTCACTTGTGACGGCATGTTTAGTTGTAAAATATAGCAATATTAGATGTTTCGTAAAGTTAGGACAACCTTTGGCCCCGGTGCCACTGCACTTGCTGCACCATTCAAATAATGACCCTGTTACCTGCAAGATAACTGCACTTGTGACTGCTTGTTTATTAAAATATACCAATATTTGGTGTTTAGTGAAGTTATGACAACTTTTGGCCCCAGTGCCACTGCACCTGATGCACCATTCAAATCAAGCCCCTTTTAACTGCAATTGTGACTGCCTGTATAATAGTAACATATAGCAATATTATGTGTTTAGAGGAGTTCTGACAACTTTTGGGCCCGGTGCCACGGCACCATTCAAATCATGACCCTGTTGTCTGCAAGGTAATTGTACTTATGACTGCCTGTTTAGCAATAACATATAGCAATTTTAGGTATTTAGTGGGGTGCCTTGAGCCTTTGGTCCTGGTGTCACTGCACTTGCTGCACCATTGAACTCATGACCCTGCTGTCTGCAAGGTAACTACACTTGTGACTGCCTGTTTAGTTTTACATTTTTGCAATAATGTGGGTTTAGTGGGGTCACCAGGGCTTTTGGCCCCGGTGCCACTGCACCTGCTGCACCATTCAAATCAAGTCCCTTTTAACTGCACGGTAACTGCAACTGTGACTGCCCTTTTAGTAGTCAAATATAGCAATATTATTTGTTTAGAGGAGTTCTGACAACTTTTGCGCCCGGTGCTGCTGCACCATTCCAATCATGACCCTGTTGTCTGCAAGGTAAATGTACTTGTGGCTGCCTGTTTAGTAGTAAAATATTGCATAGCTCTTGTATACTAACTTTATTTTGAAGGTGCAATGTTTATTACAACATTTAGAATTTGATCATAAGGACCAAATAAATTGACCAATAGATTAACTTAAATAGATTAAGTTAAAAAAATCAATCTTATAATGCCTACAAAGTGCAAAGAAAGGTACTGAGGCATGAATAGAAAATGCTACAAACGTTCAAAGGCTAAAGCATCTGCTTTACACAATAAGTAATAAAAAGCAAGCATTTCAGCATACTGTTAGAAGCTGTCCGCCTTTTCCGCGGGAAGAGATCTTAGCTTGACAGCGAATACGTGCAGCCAGGGAAAGTTAACAAAAAAATAGTTCCACACAAAAGCGAATGAACACAGTAATTAATGACGGGAACTGATAAGAGCCCCCTTTTAAGATATATTAAATACAAGAGATTTCACAAGCAGGCGAAACCTAAAACTTCCTGTTGCAAGCACTCTCTTCTTATCCTGAACTTTAAAACTGAAACTGTGGAGAGGGTGAGGCGTACCCACTAGGGTTTGCATTTGTACGCTTAATTTCACAATACCTTATTATTAAGGCAGTCCCCAGAACCACTGTCCACCTCCCCACCTCCACATACTAACATAGAATCTGCTCTGAGCAGCTCACCAAAGGATAGATAACAATAAAACAAGCAAGCTGGCAGCAAAGTCTTGGCATCTGGATGGTGTCCAAGTCCTGACACTGTGAACCTGACTTCTGCAGAGGAGCATACAGCAGGCAGCATTTACAGACATGGCAACCGAAGGGAAGCACAGAAGTACAACAAGTGTCCATTAGCAGCACATTTACATTTAGAGGTGCTAATGGGACGTTTTTAGCACCTGTTGTGAAAACTCATGTAATTAGAAAGGATATGGTATTGAATAGGTGGCGGCTATTTAGCCGGCACCTGGGTAAATAGTGAATTTTCTGTACTATTTAGCAGTCCGCTGACTAAATAGTAAAGATTTTATTTATTGGCAGATGGCCCTGCAAAATGCACAGCAACTTCACTATTTACCCGGCCGCTGGCTAAATAGTAAAGATTAAATTTTTTGCCGCGTAGCCATGCAAAATGCACAGCAACTTCACTATTTACCTGGCCGCTGGCTAAATATTAGACGTTATTTACTATATGGTCTCCGGCCCTGCAAATAGCAGAGAAATGTAACTGTTAACCTGGCCGTTGGCTAAAAAGTACAGATTCTGCACTGTTTGGGTATCATGCAAATAGCAGAGAACCTTTAATATTTCCTCGGCCTAAGCCTAAATTGTAGAGATATGCTACTGTTTGGCCGGCAGCCAAGCAATTAGGAGATAACGTCACTCTTTACCCAGCAACTGGCTTTACAGTAAAAAGTCTGCACTGTCTGGCCAGTGGATGTGAAAATTGCAAAGAATCTTCACTATTTACCTAGTTGCTGGCTAAATACTATATATTCTGCACTGTTCGACTGGTGGCCTTGCGAATAGCAGAGAAACTAAACTATTTGCCTGGCCATTTGCTAAATAGGGGAAACAGCCTTTACAACGCAGCCATTACCACACAATACCTTTACCATGCATCCATTACAATGCATATACCTTTACAACGAAAATGTAAGTATTTCACAGGAAAGTGTATTAAAATAGGGTTTAGGGGTGGGTGAGGGTATTGGGTGACTAGGGTATTTTTAGGGTTTAGGGTGAGTAAGGGTGTTTGAGTGGCAAGGGTATTTTTAGGGATTAGGGTAGGGTAAAGGTATTTGGGTGGCAAGGTTATTTTTGGAGTTTAGGGTGGGTAAAGGTATTTGGGTGGCAAGGGTATTTTTAGGGTTTAGGGTGGGTAGGGGTATTTGGGTGGCAAGGGTATTTTTAGGGTGTAGGGTGAGTAATGGTATTTGAATTGCAGGGATATTTTTAGGGTTTAGTGTTGGTAGGGGTATTTGGGTGACATGGGTATTTTTAGGGTGGGCAATGGTGTTAGGGTAGCAAGGGTATTTTAGGGTGGGTAATTTTATTTGGGTGGCAAGGGTATTTTTAGGGTTTAGGGTGGGTAGGGGTATTTGGGTGGCAAGGGTAGTTTTAAGGTTTAGTGTGGGTAGGGTTTAGGGGTTGGGGTCAATAAGGGTGTGTGTGTGTGTGTTTGAGTTTGAACTGGCCCTTTTTGCAGGGTCATCCCCAAACGCTTTGCCTTCATCCTGTATTTTTTCTGACCTGTTACTGTTGGTTTTATGACTCGCATATGCTCTCTCTTGTAAACTTGGTAATAATGGTCTACACCTGTTTGGCATATTTAATTTACCTGTAAGTCCCTTGCACAGTGTTATCCCATATACCCAGGGCCCGTAAATTTAATGCTACTAGTGGGCTTGCAGTGCCACCGAAGTAGCCTTTCCAACCTGCCTCAAGCGTCTGCCGCTGCAGGGCCTGCAGCCGCAGTTTACTGCTGCAGTGACATGGCATGTAAAGTGGTTGCCACGTCTGAAACTCCCCTTTTACTACATATAAGTCACCCCTAAGGTAAGCCCCAGCCAGCCCTATGGGCAGGGTACTGTGTAGGTAAAAGGTAGGTCTTGTGCCTTAACTGTGTGGCATGTCCTGGTAGTGACAAACAACCTTTTAGTTTCTCACTGCTGTGAGGCTGCCCTCTCATAGGTTTGCAATGGGAATTCCCTGATATGTGCTTCAGTGGTAATTCCTGAAATGAGAGGGGTAGTGTGGCCATATTTAGTATGTTTGGAATAGTAGTAATAAATCCTGCTTATTGGAGTAAGTGGATTTGTTATTACTATTTTAGAAATGTCACTTTTAGAAGTGGGCATTTCTGTGTGCTTATGAGTCTTTGCGCCCTTCCTGGATGTGTATTCACTGTCTGGTTTAGACTGACAGGAGAGAGGGGATGTGCATTCACTCTTGACAGTCACAAGGGAGGTTGAGGTGTGTCCTGCCTTTCCTGGGTGACTCAGCGCTAGGCTGAATAGTTTCCTTTGCACCTGAATAGGCCTAGTCTGCATTTAGAATGGTGGGAGGAGTTGCACCTGCACATGAATAGAGCTGTGCCTGCCTTTTACAATGCTGTCTCCACCCCCCCTGTAGTGAGTCTGGAGCCAGGGCTTGGGATTTGAGAAGTGGTGTTGTGCACTTCTAAAAAAGTATTTGAAGTGCCCCCAGAACAAAGATTTTTGGACTATACGTACAGGGAGTGTGACCCCATGAATTTAGACACTGAGTGGACTTGTAACCAGGCGCTGCTGGTTCTACACCAGAGGACTGCTATGCCCCATGAGACTACTTGCTCGTGGGACTAACCTGATGCCTGCTTGGTGGCTGAAGGGACTGCCACTCTGCCAAGTGACTTTGTGTGCTGGCCTGCTTGTGCCTCGTTCTATGCCCCAGTATTCTCCATGGACCGGGGGGGGGGGTGTTCCCCCTTTCCTGCTTTACTATCCTAGCTACGTCCAGAAGGAGAACCGTGTGAAGTGCACTTAATGGGGGATTGGCTTTTGGCCCAAAGGAGAAGCGAGTGGTGAGCACTCTCCTAGGATAAGCATCGTGTGTTTTTCTTGTTCTCCCCTTGACCAGCGTGTGTCAGGCGCTAGGTCGGACCGGCAGTGAGTGGATCCAGGTGGGGAGCGCGGTGTATTACTTGCTCCACGGAACCGTTAAAGAGCGTGCTAGCGCACACAGTGCCAAGGGAGCCTCCAAGATTGCTGGGGAAACGCCGATGCCAGGGAGAGATCGGGCCCAGAAGCACCTGGAAAGAACCGGAGCCTCGTGGGCTCCAATCAGCTGCCTCCCACACCCGAAAGGAACCAGACCCTCGCAGGCTCCAATCTGTTGCCTGGGAAATATTGGAGCCTTGTGGGCTCACACCAGCTGCCTCGGCGCCACGGAGACCCGGGGAGGGCTCCAAGCACAACCGTTGCGGGCCGCCAGAGCCATTAGACTTCGCCGCCAGCCTTAATCAGACAGGTATGGTGGTGCATGCATGGCCAGTCCAGCTCTCGGGGCTTGTGGAGTGGGGCTGAGCTTACGGCCTAAGTGGCAGCTACACCGCACGGTCGAGGGTAGCTGCCTGGAGCTGATTCCACTCGCGGGGGACCCAGTGAGGTCTCTCTGCAAACAGGGGGGGGGGCATATTTTGAGAGTCTGGAAATACACGTGGGACCCAGCGTGGTCACCTGCCGAATTGATGTGTGTGCGACCCCCATCGCACTGTGGTATACCTTGGGGCATTTTGCCGAAATTGCTGCAATATGGGGCGAGACCTCGACAGAGGACCCCGCTTCGTGCGATAAGGAACTCCCTGAAAGTGCTGTATTCCCCAGAGTAGGCGTGCCACACCTCGCACATTACATGGTGGCCAGGAAATTACCCTATGACCTGTAATAGGGGCCCAGGAGCGCTGGGCCCAAGGTGACAATAGTAATATGTGGTGATTTCCGTGTTACCGGTCGTCCGTTGCACTGTATGCCCTGCCGTAATTATGTAGGTTGTTGGGGTGATTTACATGTTCAGGAATGGACAGGAATGATAATTCATGTTCCATTACATGCTGCATTTTTGTGTCCATGGGATATGTCATTCTTACCTTGCAGTGATAGGGTAATGAGTGTTCTTTGTGGATGTACATTGTATGCACAGTGATGGTGTGATCCTGATAGCATGTGCAACCTATAGAGTGTTCACTTTAGTGCCCTACTTGTGTTGTTATGACAATTGCCCGATTGGCAAAGTGATTGTATGGTCTATGTGACGTGATACAAAGAATATTTTTATATAACCTTGTGTGGAGTCTCTTTTTGTGGTGTGCCTAGTGTGTCATTGGTGTGTGTGTGTGTGTTGCGCAAACGCTTTACACATTGCCTCTGGGATAAACCTGACTGCTCTGCCAAGCACTAGAGTGGTGGGTTCTGCCTGGCTTAGGTGCATACCCTAGCCAACCAGAAACCCCATTGCTAACATAGCGGCTCACTGGCGGCGGCGAACTGCGGCGTCGGTGAGACCAGGGTTGTGGTGCAAAGTGTGGCGATGCCCTCTGCGTTGCCTTCAGGACACGGATCCGGCAGGGGCTTCTGTGACGGCGTCAGATTGCTTTTTCTTCTGTTGCAGCACAGAACGCCCAGTTCCCAGTGCAGGTAGCATATGAACTGGAAGTCTTTGCTGTTCCTGAGACTTCTTGAACATGGGGCAAGCTCTACCTCAAGCCCTTGGAGAAACTCAAACAAAGAACTTGCAGAAAGTTCAGTCCAGTCCTTTCTCTGCCCAAGACAGAAGCAGCCACTACAGGCTAACACAGCAAAGCACACAGCAAAGCGGTAGTTCCTTCTCACAGCTTCTCCAGCTCTTCTTCTTGGCAGGTTTCTGAGTTCAAAAGAGTTCTAAAGAGCTGGGGTCTGGGCCCCAAGTTTTATACCACATTTTCCTTTGTTCTCCTGTGGCAGAAAGTCTCTGTGCTTAGTACAAACCAGTTCTGTCCTCTCTGGTCCAGCTTCCTGGCAGGAGGTGGAGATAGCATTGTGGAAGGCAGACCAGGTGCAAGGACATCTCCTTTACTCTAAATGCTGCCCAGGTCTATTCAGCCCAGCTCTGACTCATCCAGGAAAGGCAGGACACACCTCGACCACCCTCAGTGGCTGTCTACAGTGAATGCACATCCCCAGCTCCTGTCACTCTAAAGCCAGACAGTCAATCCACAACCCAGCAGAGACACACGGGATGGTACAGCAAGAAATGCCTACTTTCTAAAAGTGGCATTTTCAAACACACAATTTAAAAACCATCTTTACTAAAAGATGTATTTTTAAATTCTGAGTCCAAACTCCATTTCTTTATCTTGTCCCAATGGAACGTTATGCTTGTAAGAGGTTACAAAGCAACTCCCATTCATTCCTATGGGACAGATAGCCTTTCAATAGTGAAAAACGAAATACACTGTATTTCACTATCAGGACATGCCACACACACCAGTACATGTCCCACCTTTCACCTACACTGCACCCTGCCCATAGGGATACCTTGGGCCTACCTGAGGGGTGCCTTACATGTGAGAAAATGGAAGGTTTGGGGCCTGGCAAGTGGGTGCACTTGCCAGGTCGACATGGCAGTCACAACTGCGTGCAGACATTCCAGTGGCAGGTCTGAGAGCCCTTTGAAGAAACTGCTTGTGTGAGTGGCACAACCAGTGTCGCAGGCCCACTAGCAGCATTTGATTTACAGGCCATGGGCACACACAGTGCACTGTACTAGGGACTTAGCAGTAAATCAAATAGCCAGTCATGGAAAGACCAATCCATAACACAATTTACCTTTGGAGCACTTGCACTTTAACACTGATCAGCAGTGAGAAAGTGCACAGAGACACTAAACCAGCAAAAACAGAATCAAAACCAGGAGGTCAGAAAGCAAAAAGACAGGGGAAACACTCCAAAAGATGCCAGGTCTAACACATGTCCCCTCCAACTGAAAGTAGGGAGAACTACCGAACCACCTTGGGGTTCTCTTCACTAAGGCGGAAGAACCTGGACAGGCCACAGCAGGGAAAGTGTTGGATAGCAGAGGGGTAAAAATTACTATTCCCACTCCAGTGAGTGCAACAGCAGGGAAAGTGTTGGATAGCGGAGGGGTAAAAATTACTAATCCCACTCCAGTAAGTGCAACAGTAGGGAAAGTGTTGGATACCACACCAATAAAAAAAGACATCAACAATTTAATTTAATTTAATTGTTAATTTATGTGACATCAGTATGACTCCCGCTACTGACCCTCCCTTTACAATCTGCACTTGTTTCACGCCCGCTGTCTCAACCAATACCAGCGTGGCTCTTTGTGACGTCAGTATACCTCCTGCTACTGACCCTCCCTTCAGAAGGTAATACGACAATGTATTTTCTGTAACAACGTAAAAACAGCGCTACTCTGTCTGCTTCGCTAATCCAAAGATAGTTTATTCACTTGCTTCAAAGAGAAAGTACTTCCTTACACTGCGAGTAAAAACCACTGTTTACCCTTCACTTAAGCTCGGGGAGGACCTATTACTCCTCTAGGGATACTCCTCCTTTGGGTAAGGCCAAAGTTTCACAGGTGGGCCCTTTGCTATCACTCACTCTCGGCTCCTATACGATATAGTCCCTAATATAACACCTACAGCTCTCCGTAGCTTTTAGGTATTAAGACAACAGACGAGTAACCTTCTGCAGTGTGATTTCCTTACCACACTCTTCTAAATTCCATTCCTGGGATTCCAGGGTATCTCTATGCCTGTACTTCCAGACAACATATAACAGGACACTAACTTTTCATGTTAAGAACATATAATCAATAATCACCAAACTAATCAATAATAACCATAACTCTGCTACCAGAAAAACTGATCCAGCGCGAAGGCCAGGGTTGAATATTTTCACACAAAACTGAATGTTTCAATGGGCCCATATACATTTATCCAGAAATGCTCATCCACACTCCCTGGACGATCCGCTGGGGGGTCAAGTTTTATAATTCACTTAAGTTCTGATTAGTTATTTCCTGTAACCACAAATCGATTACAGTATCATTTCAATGCCTAACTAATCTTCACAAATCAACACTCTTCCTCTGGTCGATGGACCATTAGTTGAGTTAGTTGATGGTGATATTAACAACTTCTTAACTAATTCAAAATTCTTAGTGAAATAACCACAGACTCTGAGTAAGATTCATAAGCTTTATCTAAAATTTCAGTCATAAAGTTTGAACGCTCATCAATTACAGATTCACAGTGCAAACTCCATCATTCTTCAATGGGAGAGAGAAAATTCATTTATCAAAATACATTCAATTACACAAGCTCATTCAACAAATCAAATGCATAAGAGTGGATAGATGTAGAGACAAAAGACATATAATAACACATTTGCAACGAAATTTGCAAATTTTAGGGACAGAATGACATTTACCTAATAGAGATGACCGGAAAACCACCCCTCTGGCCAAAGGACTGGTGAGGGTCCCCTGACTTAGGATCAGGAGACAAAGACTATAGGACAGGATCAGGACAGGACTGATACTTACTAGACTTCTCTACAAACCCGACGCACCAGGGCGATTCCCTCTTACACTCTCTCCCTCCTCGATATTCTTCTGCAATCTTCGAATCTAATCGGGCTTTCGTTTCGGATCTGAATCTTCTGAGTCTGCTCTCATCTCTCTCTCTCTCAGCGTCCACGTGCAGCAGCTCTCCATGCAAGCTCTATCGCGCTATCGTTAATTTACTTAACTCAAGGCACTTACTGGAGTGGGATTAGTAATTTTTACCCCTCCGCTATCCAACACTTTCCCTGCTGTTGCACTCACTGGAGTGGGAATAGTAATTTTTAACCCTCTGCTATCCAACACTTTCCCTGCTGTTTCACTCACTGGAGTGGGAATAGTAATTTTTACCCCTCCGCTATCCAACACTTTCCCTGTTGTTGCACTCACTGGAGTGGGAATAGTAATTTTTACCCCTCCGCTATCCAACACTTTCCCTGCTGTTGCACTCACTGGAGTGGGAATAGTAATTTTTACCCCTCCGCTATCCAACACTTTCCCTGCTGTTGCACTCACTGGAGTGGGAATAGTAATTTTTAACCCTCCGCTATCCAACACTTTCTCTGCTGTTGCACTCACTGGAGTGGGAATAGTAATGTTTACCCCTCCGCTATCCAACACTTTCACTACTGTTGCACTCACTGGAGTGGGAATACTAATTTTTACCCCTCCACTATTCAACATTTTCTCTACTGTTGTATTTATTGTGTTGTGAAATGTATGTTTTATTTTAATTTTAATAGTTTCATGTTTTAATTAATTATAGAATGTTTTATTTTAAATTATTGATATATGTATATATTTTATTTTTATATCATTTAAAAAGTTTATAAATTAAATAAAGATAATAGTTAATAAAATATATTTAAGTAAATATATGTAGATGTATACATTTTTGTTTGTGTGTTTATATTTTTTTAATTAAGTTTATTTGTTATATTTAGTTAAAATATATATTAAATGTAATTTATGTTGTTAAAAATATTAATATTATTTAATATATTTTATTTAAGTTATATATATTTTTAAGTCGATTTTTTTTACATCTATATTTTTTACTTCAATGTTATTTTACTTACCTGTTTAAGTATAGGGAGTCGATATTTTTGTATTCTATATTTTTGCTTCGATATTTGTGTATGTCTATATTTATTACATAGATATTTAATCAGGGAACCGGTTGAGACAGCGGGCATGTAACAAGTGCCGATTGTAAAGGGAGGGTCAGTAGTAGGAGTATTACTGATGTCACAAAGAGCAGCGCGGGCATTGGTCAGACAAGTAAGTGTGTTGAAAGCTCTGATTCGCCTGTAGACAAGAACCGCGCTGGTATTGGTTGCGGAAGAGAATACGTAGTGAGCCTTGATTGGACTGTTGGTGTGAGTCGCGCTGGTATAGGACGAGTGTTGGCAAATAGGATACGTGAAAAATACGGAAGAGTTTCTAGGTTTTGCCTGCTAAAACAATTAGTCACAGGGATCGAAAGAATGAAGTTGATTAATAAAGTCAAAAGTTTCTTTAAAAAGGATAAACGTGTAGTAACCAGAGAGGGAATTCTTATGCCACCTCCTGATACGCCTGCTTCCTTTATGATGATGGAACGAGGATATCATACTTGTGTCTGGTTGGAAAATTGGGTAGAGTATACGAAAGGTGTTAGTGTTTTAGCTTTCCCTGAACACGGTACGTTTAATGTAAGGATTCTTCAGAATTTCAGAAATCGGATGAATTCATTAGAACCCAGTCCTAGGTTAACGCAGTATGAAGCTTTGGAGGAATGGGAAGTTGAGGCATTCGAACGAGAGAAATACAGAGGAGGTAGAAGAATAAATAGAATATTTTTTCCCAGATATCCGTTCGATACTCGAGGAGATCAGATGAAAAGATGGAGAAGAGCTGTAGTAACGGAAGGCTTGTATCCAGTGTTGATGGCTGAGGATCAAGTAGGGAGTAAGTGTAAAGAAAAAATGAAACACATAGGTATGACAGGAACAGGATGTGATGAATCTGATAATGAGTTATTAGAGGACCTTTTAGTTAAAAGACCTCCACCTTATCAAGAAAATGCTAGAGAGACAACTCCAAGTGCACCAATGATGGGAACTCCATTAGTTCCACAGGTTTTATATGATCCAACAGTCACCCGAGCGTTACAGGATAAAGAAAGGAATGCGTTGAATAAAACAAAAGAAGAGATAAATCAGTTAGGTTTAAATGCTAAAGCCTTGACAGTACTAGTAACAATTGGTCCTGTTATTCCATTATATGGGGACAAACGGTATACCCCGAGATTACAAACAGTGACAGTCCCACAGAATAATGTTAGGAAAGAGGCAGTAATGTTAGAAGATCAAACCAGTGAGAGTGATTCGAATGTCTTGTTACTAGATCTCCCTAATCTTGAGACAGCGACTGAAACCCCGAAGAGAATTTCACCAGTAAATAAAAGGAGAAAGGAACTGATTGTCACTCCAGTAGCAGGGAACTCTAAAGGTTTTCACCAGAAGATCTAGAGGAGTGGGCAAAAGGATTAGACAAAAAAAAAACCCAAACACCAAATATAGATTTAGGCAAGTTGAAAGTGGATTTAGAAGAAATGATTAATGGTACTGTAAGCTCAGACAGATTAGGTTCATACGGAGATGAGGAATTGTTGTTTTTGTGTAAAAGTATAACCTGGAGAGCAAAGAATCTTCATGAGAAGATAGTAGAAGTGGCTTCAGAATTTGGAATAGATGTAGAAAAATCGAAAATATTACAAAAACCATATAGGTCAGAATTTACTGAAAAGGATTTAGAAAGTTTGAATGCGTCAGGAAGGAGAATATAGATAAAAGAATTAATGTATATTTTGAAGAAATGGGGAGATGCAGACTGATGGAGAGGTAGATGGACAAGAAAAAGGGATGAGGCGGCTACAAAGGAAGCATCTGCATTCCCATTAAGAGAGACAGAACAGGTTGAAAGAGTGTGTCCAATGAGAGAAGTTCCTGGTGGTGGATATGTTCATGTTCCTTGGTCTAGACAGGACATTTTGTCTTTTACGAATGGTTTTCCCAGATTAAGAGAGAAACCAGTTGAATGGTACAACCAGGTAGAGAGGTTTGTAAAAGTCTCAAAGGTATTATTAAAGGATTTGGATGGCCTGTTTGATATAGTGGTACCAACTGATTTGTGGACAGAATGTAAATTTACTGTTGAATGGCCAACTGAAGAGTATCCCAGAGATGCAAAGACAGGTGCGCCTTCAGAAGACGTGATGAAAAAGTATCAACAAGTGATTACTTTCCTGAAAGGGAAAATTCTTCGAAAAGAAACAGATTGGGTTAAAATAGATAGAACAACTCAAGAACCAAACGTCATTGCACGCATATTACGAAAGGCTATTGCAAGTATTTAAACAGTATAGTGGATTTGAAAATATTGGTGATAAGGATATGGGACATTTCGTGTATAGGCTTGTGTATGGATTGAGATCAGAAATTAGTCAGATGATTCAGCAACATATTCTTTGCTGAATATCCAATCCTAGCGCGGCACTGTTCTACGTCACTCCTGCTCTTTTACCCCTCCTTTACAAAATTTATCGGCAATTCTCTTTTCACTGTTTCCTCCGTTAGTTACAACAATTAAAACAATTCCATAGTCTGATTCGCTAAACAAAAGTGACAGCTTTGTCCTTTTATACAAGAATCCTGTATTTCCAGTAGGCAGCGCTTACCTCTACCCTACCACAGAATTATTTACTCTTGCCGATAAAATAGCACTTCCCTCTACCTTACCCTTCTTTCAAGCAAACAATTTACTCGTTTCTTTGGGGATAAGACACATGTGGAGACTAGGCTCCTGAGAATTAAGGCCAAAGTTTCACAAGAAAACGTGATTTGCTATTTCAGTTACACACTTTTCGTACAGAAAATCCCTAACATAACACAACCTGTGTTATTACCAAAATGAATTCAGACCATGTACCAAATTCCATGTGACTTCTCTTGCCACACGTGTTTCACTTCCTACATCCCAGAAGCGTGAAAACTCACATATAACATAACGCGACTCAACATATAGTGTTAGTCATCAAAAAATAATCAATAAACAATAATCACTAAACTAATCTATAGAAAACCATAACTCTGCTACCAAGAAATCTGATACAGCGCGTACAATAAAAACTATTCTCCTCCTAGGTCACTTATAGGTCATCCAGGGGCAAACTATATTTTCTCGCATCCACATGACGATGGGGCCCATAAACATCGCCTAACACACACGCACACACCTGGATTTCCTTTACACCTTTACGAAATTCTGTATTCCTAGGAGAAGCATGAGAACTAAATGGAAAACACTATTTATGTACCGCTGGAAGAGCCGGGATATCTTATTACCTTAACTTATCACTTTCTTTTAGTTATTTTCTTTAAGATATTCCTGCTCATTGGTTTGTCGATGAATCATTCATGTAAAAATTAGTTCATAGTGATTAAGACCAGCTGAATCACAATAACCAATTACTGATGTCACAATCATTTAGGAAAATAACCACTGAGTCATTTGATTTAAAGAATCTTAAATTTTATGTAATTTTAAAAGCATGAGAAAGAATTTAAACTTTTTATTCAATTATTCATTCATTATTAATTCAAATATTAATTAAGCATAATCAATTTATTGCAGAAAGGAAATTTTTCGTCATGAAGCAAAACCCTAATTACCTGCCTACCTTCCTAATTTAGCCTAATGATTTCTAACCTAAGTTTAAGAATTAGAAATAACCTGATTCTCATACTCAACTGGAAAATTAAGACAGCAACAGAAACTTCAGCTCGTCAGCATCAGCTACCTGCAACCCGTCTCATCTAACAGTCTTTCAGCATCTCCCGCTCAGTAATGGATCGATCAGGACCACCCAGCACTGGAAGCCACCAACATCAACACGACTCTCCAACTCCGCTCCTGACTGTGACTGCGACTGACCCCTCCCACTAAGAGTAGGCCCTCTTATACCCTAATTCTAACTTTGCTAACTAATTGTTGCAACATTAATAACACGCTTTTCTTTCATTGGTCCATGCATGTCATCTTATTCATTCTTTTAATCAAGTTCTCTTGGATCCAATGGTCCTTGGATCATTTCCTTTCTCACAGTTCAAGACATGTTTCCATCCGCTTCGATCAGTACATTTGTAACTTCTTTCGATACATTCGAGAACTCTGCAGGCATTGTCCTTTCTCTTAAACTAGTTTCCCACGGGTCTTTGCTGATCACCACGGCACACTATCAGTTCAATTAGGTCACATCAGCCTTGACCATTTCTCGCATCCTAGCCTCTCAGCAACATCACGAGGTTAGCTTTTCTCCGACTTCTCTCCCTTGTCACGTGTTTCCCTGCGCTTGCGCACATCATCAACTGGCAGCCATTTTATATCGCCACTCGGTTATACTTTAGAAGCACTATTTTGAAATAAACAAAACATAATTAAAATAGAGAAAAATAGCCTTTTTGTTTCCCTCCCGTCATCTACGTACCCCAATTAGTTATTACCTAGCAGAAAGCAACATTTAAGCTGTTTCTTACTTACCATCACTATTGTTTTTGCAACGACACGTTTATTTCTATGAAGCACATAATCATGCATTTATTTTAAATTAGTACGCATTTATTTTTATGTTATAATTAGACACACGGACATCCATTAATAGATTATTCAGCACATACACTTGCGTATTACCCTTCCCACACGTACAGTGTTGATTAATACATTTAAACGAACATTTTATTAATTATTTATAAAAAAATTTAGGGGTTAAAAAAAATTATTTTCTCTGCTCCATCAACTGGCTGAGCTGATGTGCTCCTCCATGTTCAAATTCTTATCTAGTATTAGTCCCAGAGATCTCGTAGAGTCCATGATGTGTGGTATGCAGTTTAGAGCCGTTAGATGTTTCATATATTCTTCAATAATGGGAGATTGCTTGGGTGGGTAGAATAGGAGGAATTCCATTTTGAGGAAGTTTAGTTTGAGATGGTTGGAGGTCGACCAGTTTTGGGTTTTGTGTAGGGTTGTGTTGAGTGACCTGATATCATCAGGGGAAGAGATTTTCAGGTACAATTGGGTGTATTATGCATTCATGTGATAGTGGATGTTAGAGGCTTTGAGAATTTCAGTTAGATGCTCCATGAACAAGTCGAAAAGATTGGGTAAGTGAGCAGACCCCTAGTGTGAACAGAGTGGAGTTGGAAAGGGACTGATTGACTTTAATTCTTTGCGTTCTGCGGTGGAGAACCAAGGCGAACCAGTTTAACACTGACCCTGATAGTCCCATCCTGCATTCCAGTAGGTTGTCATGTTTGACAGTATCAAAAGCTGACGAGAGGTCGAGGAGGATTAGAAGACAGGATTTGTTCCAATCAAGCATTGTTAGCATGTCATCAACGATGTAACGGCCGTTTCAGTGCTGTGACCCAGACGAAATCCAGATTGGAATTGATCTAGTAGCTGGAATTGATCTATGTGGTTACAATGTTGGACATGTACACATTTCTCAAGGAGCTTCGACAAAGTTAGAATGTTAGTGGTTGGCCGGAAGTTATTAAGGTCCTCATGATCCGCAGTGGGTTTTCTAAGAATAGGCGTAACATGCCCTGACTTTAGGCAATCCGGAATCACACCTTGCAGTAGGGAGACATTTACTATCTTGGTCTAGAGTGGGACTATGGACTTTTTCATCTCGTTAAAGATATTTGAGGGAAGAGGATCACTGAAGTGGTCTGAGGGTTTTAGTGTTGTAAGAATGTGGAGTATGGAGATTTCATCGAAGGTTGTAAATTGGCTCCAGTAAGCACTGTTTTTGGGGGTGTGTCCTATTGCAAGAAGAGGCTGAGGGGGAAGGAGGAATTGAAAGAGAGTAAGACTGTTAGTAGGTTCATTGCTGCCCGGAGAACGGTTTTGATCTTATTCTTTTTTTTTTAAAGGAAGAAGGAGGCAAAATCCTCACAATTTGACTGTGGTCTGGGAACCGTTGGTGATAGAATGGGAAGATTATTGGATTGGAGTTTAATTAATTCAAACAGTCTTTATGTTCGATTTCTGGCTTTATCTAGGTGGCTTCTGAAGAAGATCATTTTCGCACTTCTGATGCGTTTATTGGACATGCTCCTTCTTGATCTCGAAAGCTTGAGGTGTTCAAGGGACGGAGAGCATCTCCAAGATTGTTCAGCTAATCTCAGATTGCATCTGTCTTTATTTAAACTACCAGTGAACCATGGTAGTGAACCAAAGTTGTAAGGGACCAATTGCATCTAGGCAATTGTATCTAGAATGCTCAACATGGAATTGTTGTAATGCTCAGTGAGGTCATGGACCTCTGACATGTCAATAGGAGGAGGCAAGGTCTTAATGCTAAGGGATATCATTTAATTCAGGTTTGAATTTTGCAAGGATCTTTTCCAGGGTCTGGGTTTCTTTGGTTGAGATATTTTTTTAGTCCATGGTTCAATGATGCAGAAGGTGATGTAATGGTGATCAGCCCAGTCACATGGGACAATCGATTCCAGTTGAATGGAATTGGGTTTAGAGATGATTAGGTCCAGGATTGAACTCAAGATGTGCATGGGGCTGTCGCAGATTTGAATCAGGTTGAGGTCAACCAGGAAGGTTTTGAGGCTATTTGATGCAGGTTCGTTCAGGTCGTTCCAGTGTAGATTGAAGTCTCCAAGGAAGATCTGGGGACAATGTTGTCCCAAATTGGAAGAGATGGTTTCCATAATTTATTGAACGAAAGAGAGGTTGTCTCTTGGTGGATGGTAAAAAACCTGCAGTTTGCATAAAGGCCTGTGGTTACTTAATGATGTCTAAGCAAAGATACAGAACTGCAGTGTGTGACTGTTTTGCTATAAGACTATTGTGGTATATACAGGCGATGCCTCCACCAGTTCTATTGGCCCTGTCTAGTCTAATAATGTTATGGCTAGGCGAGACTAGGATGGCCAGGACGGACCTGAAGAATCATTTAGCCAAGTTTCCGTAAGGATTAGGTCAAGTTCCTGAGCAGGGTTGAGGTAAGCGATGTCCGTAGCATGTTTCACTGCTGATCTGCAGTTTAGAAGCATGCATTTCAAGTGTGCATTGGAGTCAGGGGAAGTAGTCTGTGTGATGAGAACTTGCTTAAGGTTGGAAGTGTTTATAGCATTAGAGTTGTGTCTGGTACTCTATGAGGGTTCGGGGGAATTGTTTGTATATGCTCCTACTTGTCTAGCTTTCCTATGTGTGTGGAATTGTATGCAAGAAGGAGGTAGTGAATGTCACTGTTAAAGGATCCTTAAATCTAAAGGGACTTGAAGTGGTGTTTAGGTAGGGTGTGGTTCTCCAGCTTAGGAAGGGAGACGCAGAGTTAAGAGAGATCCCCTTAGCTGAAGGGGGAGATGGCAGCTTAGTGTGATAGTTAGTAGATAGTGCTTAATTGTGTCTGTTCTTCCATGACGACTTGTTACACGACCAGTCATTAGCTAACTCTGAGGTGATATTTATGAGGTTTTGTGAGTCTGTCTTAAGTTGTTCAAGGTCCAGAGTGATCTCTTCTAGTCTGAATGCAGGAAAGGGGAGGCGATAAGTAGCTGTGGAATGGATCTGGGGGCAAGGAGGTGACGGGACGGCCATGATAGTGGTGTTAGGGTACTGCTGGCCTGAGAGAACTAGAGGAGGGAAGGTTGAGTTGGCGAGGTAAAGCTTGCGAGGGCGCGGAGGGGAACTCATGAACTGATTAGGTAGAGACACTGGGGTCAAAAGAGTACTGATGTTGTTCGGGATTGGGGGTTCAGCCTTCAGGGTAGTCAATGTGTAATCCATGGGAAGTGTCATAGGCAAGTTAGTTGCGTGTAAGCTGAGGCTTTCGAAGAATGTGGTAGGATCCGAGTACCTGAGAGAGTTCCATTGCTATGTATGTCAGTGACCCCTGCTTTAGAGCAGTGGTAAGGGTACTGGCTGGATAGTCGGATCACAGTTGGAGAATCAGACCCCCCAAAAGTGGTGGAGTGTTGGGAAAATGTGTGCTACTCGTAGTGGAGGAGTTAAGGGGGGAAAGGGGTGGAATGCTTACGTGCGTGGGGTGGGGCTATGTCAGGAAACTGCTTGGGGATCCTGTGGAATGGATGATGAGCTAGGACACCTATTTGATGTGTCGGGGTCATTGCTAGTAATAGAATTCTTGATGATGGGGAAGATTTCATCAAAAACGCCTAGGTTACGGTCGGAGGCTTGGATGAGGATAATCCAGTTGTTATATATGGAGATGGTAGCATTAGCTCTGTATGTGGGTGAAGCAGCTACTGAGAGTCTTAGACCATGTGGCAATTTCTTAGAGGAAGTGATCAGAAGTAGCGAATGGACTGCTTTACTCCATTGAGCTCTTCTTTTCATGTGGAAGATGAGATCGCTTATTATAGTTCTTTTTTCTGAACAGAAGTATGGGTCAGAGATTAGTGATTCTGGATAGGGTGTAAGAAGACTATGTTTGAGGCATTTTGATGCATTTTTTGATAGGTTAGGCAAGTATTTAATTATGAAAGCATTGTGGCCCACCAGCTCAAACTCCCTCTGTGAAATAGGATCTATGTCTGAGTGTGATGATAAAGCCCCAATAAGCAACACCGGAGGGGCGGAGATTAAGAAGGGTTGCATGGGAGGCTGGGGAGGAGGAGAGGATGTGGTGATGGGATGTCAACCTCCAGACTGAGACTATTCTAATGGGTGTGCGATCTCCTCTGATGCTGGTTTGGACCACAGTGAAGGGTTATAGTTCTTAGTATTAACAGAGCCGAACTTAATTAGGAGGGGATGTGCCTTCATCCAATGAAGGTAAAATGTCCAAGTGGAGACCTCTTTCAATATTAGCCGTGGAGGACAAAAAGTTGGGGCATTTTTAAAAGAGGAATTCTCTGAGAGCGAATGTGACACCAGGACCCTTGTTAAAATGACAGTACAGAATTTCTTGTTGCATCAAAATGTGTGAGTAAAAAGTTAGGGTCGGGTGAACTCCATGGCAATTACAAGATGGCTTCCACATTAGCCATATAGAAGAGGAAGGATGTAAGGCAGCCCTTCTTTAGTTTCTAGTAAAGGGGAATGGTCGCCATTTTGAAGAGGGGCCCAAGTGTAGCGAAGGGCAGATGGAGACTCCAAGATAGAGGGCAACTAACTCCAAAGTGCCTCCAACCGCAAGGACCAGGCAACAAGAGCGCGGAAGGGAAAGGGCCAAACCAGGATGTGGGCAGCGAGCAATCCACAGGAAATGAGAATGCACCAAAAGCCCCACCATCTTCACCAAGCTGTGTTCACAGATCGGGACGAGGCCCCTTCAAAGACAACGTAGGGCTATCTCAGCAACAGGCAGTCAGAGAGCACGCCCAACAACCTGGAACTTCCGACAGCAGGGCCATCGCCCGGCTCACTAATTCGTAGTCAGTCAGCTGTACAATCCGCCGTCTTCCCGATAGGGCCAAAGCCCCCAGCTGTATGCCGTGGAGTGGAGGGCCTCAATAAACCGGTGAGAAGCCCGATGGCGACAGAGCAATGCTCGAGGGGTGAGCAGCGGCAATCTCCAAACTGCGAAGACACTCACCACGATTCAAGTGCCGCGGGGAGCAGCGACACTCCGCCAAGAACCACAGAGACGCCAGAACATGAAGGAAGACAGGGGGCGGCAGCAAGCAGTTTAGCTCCTTCAGAGTGCTGCCAAGCAGAGGCCAAGGGAGCCCCGTCAATTACTCTAGGGCCAGAACGTCGCCCATCAGACAGTCGACCCTGAACCCTGGTTCATCAGAACGGAAACCGGGAACAGCATAAGGCTCGAAGCAGCGGCAACACGATATGCAGCAACAGCGTCGGGCCAGCCGCGTACCCAGAAGTTGATGCAGGGCGAGTTCTCCCTAAGACCCCCACCATCGAGGGAACGTCCACAGGACCAGCACATGAGTGGGGAAAGTTTCAGACATGTGTTTCCAATATCGTCTTCAAACCGATGTAAGGGTGGATGGCAAGGCATAATCAGGGATATTAAAGATATAAGATCCCAAGCCGAGGAGCTTGCTTAAGCTGCTCCAGCACGGCAGTGAACAGGATAGGAACAGGGGGGCTGGAGGGTGGGGGTTGAGGTGGAGTTCTATTCTATAGGCATAGCTGCGATAGTTCCAAGGGTTGGAGCCAATGTGGTTACGACACAGCAACCCGTATCTATCATCCCCATACAGCTGCAACTGTAAGGATTTCAAAAATGAAAAGGCTGTGTTGTTTTATTTTTTGCACAGAAGACTCTAGCTCTTGAATATTTACTTGTAAATGGTTAATGGTCTGTTTAATAGCACAAATTGTTCTGAGGAAAAATGTTTGTTGATTTTGAATATGCTTTGTGCAATTCTGTAAGGGGGTTTAAAGATCTAACGCAGCCAATGGGCTTAGAAGTCTGAACTGTTTAGCGCAGTTTCAAAGCCCTAGCATGAATTAGCCTTGGGAATGCTCAGTTTTCTAAGAATGGCAGTTCCAGCAACTTTACAGCTTAGAAATCGGAACTGTTTAGCGCCGGTTCAAAACCTCTGCATTAATCAATTAGCTGTTTTAAACCAAATATGTCTGCTCTGCACACAGGATCTCCCAGAATTAACATGGAGCCATGAGTAAATTGTTGAACTTCAGCAAGGTACAGATATTTATAGCGCTATAGTTCTGGGACCCTTGCTAACCTTATTATCTCAACATCGCAGACTTTTTTTTTTTTTTAAGTATTCTTGTGTGCATGTATTTACAGGTTAGGTGGCGGAAGTGCAGCTAGCTGTTGAAAAGTTAAAAGAGTCTAAAGATGCATTGGACAGCATCCAGCATAATCCTGCTATTACAGGTGAATATAGGGATGGCCTTGTTGTATAAAGGATGTGTAATAATTAGCCTGTACAGTCCAAAACCCCCAAAGATTCCATTGTGCCCTCAGAGAGTGTGCTAAATCAGTGTGTTATATTAGAAATGTGACAATGATTCTTTTTCTTCACAATTCCACTGCAAGCATGCAATTATGCCAAACCTCAGCAGAAGGTAGACCCCCGAGCAAAATTGGTCCTAGAAGGGTCACAATCTTGTTAAAAAAAAGAAAGTCTTCGGGACCTATAGACGAACCACCTACAAAGAAAGGGGTTCCACAAAGGGGAAAGCAGGTGTGTTTTACACAATGTAGCGCTAAAAGAACCCTAATGTATTTTTGTCTCAAGCATCGTGTTCCTTCAGCATCTAGTAAGGACTATAAAAAATGTAAAGCAATAGTTAGACATGCAGTTACAATCATAAGGTTATAAAGAGCCGTTCTTTTTTTCCCATCGTAGAGCCAACACAAAAGACAGGCACCAGAGTACCACAAAAGGTTAAGCATACGTCAACGCCGCTAAATGACATTGCACAGATCTGTCAAAACGACCCTACACCAACAACTGGTGAGAGAGGCCCAGTGCGTCATAAACCATGCGCGGACTCTGTAAACACAGGCCTTGGAGATACTTGTTACTCTAACCCCTAAACTGCTTTACCAGCAAAACCCACAACGAGTACAGCGAAAACACATACAGGAAGACCATTTTTGACTAGGGGTGTAGACCTCAAAGGGTGCCTACTTCCAGCCGCAGATAGACAATAGCCAGGGTCATGTAAAAACCAGGAAGTAGATCTCACGCTAAAAAAAACAAAATCGAGTCGCCTTTTCTGAAAGATGAAGAAGAAACCCATGGTCCTGGACCTACAAACCGTCCCTTTAGATTTATTCTTAAAAAACACAGTTACAGCGTAGCCATGTCCCCATAATCTTCATGCAGGTAAATGTTCAACGTCTGAGAGGGTGAATGTCTATTTGCTCCCCAGAGGATCCCCAAAACTGACTATAAATATCTCACATAACCTTTGGGACGAAGGGCTTGAAAACTATCATCCAAAAGCAGGCACACATGTAAAAATCACACGTACTCTATTTGACGAAGGGCTTGAAAACAATAATCCAGACCAGGACCCGTATTCTGCATGTATAAGGATTCACAGGGGGCTAACCAGTGAGCCATAGCCGCATATAAAAATCTCACGAACCATGGTTGATAAAGGCTTGAAAACGATCATTCCCAAGTGGACACATCTTATGTAGGTACAGGATTTCTCAAGGGCCTGACAGGGGTGCCATTGTGTTCTGAAACACCCGCCGGCACCGCAGCCGCTCACAGTGTTCTTTCTAATGTGTTCCCAGCCCCAGCGCTTCCTACATCTCTACTGCGCAGAGCTATTATGACCAACATTTAAATTCACCATATCCTATGTCACCAGTTACACCTCCAGGTGCGTACGATTCCACCAGCCCCGCGTCAAATGTAAAACATGACGCAACATACCCCAACAATGTGAAAGACATGAACCAGGTTGTCAGAAAAATAAAATCCAATCTGAACTCAAAGGCCATAAAACGGTGGGAGACAGAAACCGAGAACCGGCCCTTGAGGGATGTACAAAGGGAGTACAGAGAGTACACAGGTTGTAGAAGAGAGGTGTTACAATCTTGCGAATCAGCCGTTGCAGACATAGAGATTATTTCATCTTGAAGAGGTCTGCTGCACTTCCTAAAGAGCGGGGATTCCAGCTTTATTAATAACTCAGTCCACAGGCCAGAAAGAGCCTCCCCAATTTCCTCTATGGTAAGATGTTCATCCAGTACACAGGAGAGGGACCAATGCCAGAAAACATTTAGGCCCCGTTGGGCCCCTGTCTGAGGGTGCAGAGTACAACTTCTCATAGAAACGAGCAAAGGTTTGCGCGATCTCCAGAAGAGATCACCTCAAACAGCCCGAGTCGTCGACCACTTTGGGAATGACACGGTTCGCCTGTTGATGGGAAACCAGCCAATAAAGCAATTTCCCATTCTTATCACCCTAACCTTATATTCTAGCTGTGGTGGCACGCCAAAGGAGTTAAGCCACCTCCAGGAAATGTAAATGAATGTCTTCCCAGACGAGGTATAGGTGCCGAGAGACAGCCTCACTGGGGATCTGTCTCAGGCGTTGTTCCAGGCGCATGGCGCTGGCCTCCAACTGGGTAATGAGAGAGGCGCTTTCGTGTTCCCTCATCCTGATCAAGTGCTTTGCAAACCCACGAAGTGTAACCTTACTGGCAGCCCAAAGGGTGCCCCTGTGGGAGACTGACCCATCGTTGTTGCAGAAATATGCACCTAGTTCGGCCCTCAAAGCTTGGACAAAGTTCACAGCCTGGAAATACCATGCGTTAATTCACCACATAGTATGCAACCCTGAAGGAGAGTGCCCCAGGCGGAGGAGGAGCAGGGAATGAACAGATATACCCCGCGGCAAGAAACTAATGTGGGTCACTAATTAGCAGTCGGGCGGGTAAGAGAAGGAGGTTTATACGTGAATGCGTCTGGTAAGCCGTTGAAGTGTGAGTAAACTGGCAGAGGTTAGGGTGCCAGAACCTCCAATCATCGCAGAGACCCCAGGAAGTGGTCCAATCAGCAAGCTGGAGGGCCCCAGTGTTTTTGGAAGTGGTGAGCGGGCCAGAACTATCAAGGTCAGGGTGTAGGAGTGCATTAAAGTCACCCCCTGTTATAGTAAGTCCCTGCGGGAGGCACGCCATGAAGCTTAGAGAGATCCTTTAGACATCGTGCCAGGGAAATGGGTGGAATATACACGCACATCAGCACAACCTGCCTACCCTCCAGTGTGCCCTCCAAGGAGATGTATCGCCCCTGTGGGTCACGCATAACCTGGGAATGAGCGGCACAGGAGGATGGCTACTCTTCTCACACCCCGGGAATATCCCACGTGGAAAACCCTGTCGACCCTTTACGGGCCAGAAAGGGACATCTTTCGCCCAAGAGATGCATTTCCTGAAGTAGCAGGACCTCTGGAAGGTGGCGATGAGCAAATGTGAAGATCACGGATCGTTTCACCCGGTCCAACAGACCATTAACGTTTCACAAGAAAATCTGGAAAGTCATGTTCTGGGCCGAGTGCAGGGAGCGGACCCGGAGTTGGTTCACAGGGAACTCATCTCAGGTCTAGAGACTGGATTAGAGCCGATATCGGCGGTACAGTGCCTAAGATCAGTGCCCACAAGCTATGGTCATTGTAAGGACAACAATATGTGGCAACAGTATACTGAAAACACCCACCCCCCCAACTCCCATCCCACCCCACACTTCTACCCCAGAAGCATCTGTCGCCCAATGAGACCCCAATACTAGAAGCAATGTGATACACCACATTAGAAATTCGTCATGACTGAGCATGGGGAATCCAAGAATTGAGCGGACTTTGTGAAGGCAGCTGCCACTGGTCATCAGATAGATTCCAAACATAGCTAGACATTATGCTTAGAGGTCTTCACCAAAGAGACATATCCTGATTTGTGCACGTGGCATAGAAGCTGTTCATTTGGAGAATGCCAGAACTTTCAGATAACAGGGCTTCGAGAGTGATCATAGTCCGGTTGAAGAACAGGGCAGTCAAGGGACCTCGTCGCCAAAAGGGTCACAACGTCCCGATCTTCGCTCTCAATCTCAGTGGCCTGGCCCCCAGGCAGACCCCCCACAAGCCGTGGCTGCATTTGAGAAGAGGTAGGCGGCGAAGCCAAGCAGGCCACCCCGCGTCCCCTCCGGGACCAAGTGCGGTGCCTCCAAGGCCTGGGCAGTCCTCAGCTCGAGTGTGGAGCTCCGATGTGCGGGAAAGGAGAGCAGATACCTGGGTTTTAGGAGTGGAGACTTCGTCCTCAACTGTGGAGATCCGGGATTCCGCCTCTGCAAACCAAGCCGTGGCATTGTGGAGGTCCTGTTGGAGGAGCGCCAAGTCCATTCTGACCTCACCGACCTAGTCTTCAACCGCTGCTTGAGAGGACTGGATAGCTTGTAAAATGACTGCAAGATCATTTTACGCAGAAATGGTGTTTCCGCTGTCGGAAAGAACGGGGGGACCAGAGGCGGACCGCGTAGTGTAGTGGTCCATTTGCATCTGCATTGAGGTGGAGCTTTATACTTATATGTCCTTTCCCAGGACTACGATACCAGCGGGGACAACCGCGGCCCCAATCTTCTGTTGTGCGGTGGCGCTGCAGTATGCAAATCACACTGCCCAAGTCCTAGGGGGGTAAGGGAAGGATGCAGTCCAAGAACAGGCACCCAACTGCCCTGGGGCCCCCAGGTGCCCCAGACTCCAGATCACACCCTGTAGCGGCTGCAAGTCCCGATCCTCTCCGGCAAATGCGGCAGTCCTCTACGACCGGGGGGGGGGGGAGGGGCCGGGTATCACACTAGTGACATTGTCCCACCGAAGTATGGCCCAGGGCCAGCCGCCAGAGTCCCGCAGACCTCCCTTCCGACAGTCCCGCCGCTCCAGCCTCCACATGCCGACAGCAGCTTCAAAGCCGGGAAGCACCCCATCCCCAACAGGCAGTCCGGCGGTAGGGGACCGCCACACCGACGTCCAGGTCCAAGGCGAGAGTGACCGGGATCAGTGTGCGACCCCAGGAACCATGTGCGACAATCGCCCACCAAAAGCAGCCTTCATCAAAGGCACACCGCAAGTAGTAGGGAGGAGCAGCAGCAGGGTTATAGATGCACCAGAGTAGGGAGCCCACACCCCAGAGGGTACTGCATCGACCCGTGCAGCGTACCTACCCCAACAGGCGCGTGCGTAGTCCGCAGTCTCCAGGCCCCCGTAGGAGACAATGTCCACGCGTCAGGGGGCACCGATGGCAGCATCAACAGCAATAGGCCTTCACCTCCCCAAAGGAGCACAGCAGCCCGGCTTCAGACAAAGTGGCCTCTCCCAGCAGCACCCATGTCCCTCGGGTGCTCCGAAGGCTTGGCTAGTGGGCCCCCCCAGCCTCGGGACGCAGCACAAGCCCATCCGGCTGTACAGGCCACAGCCAACTGCTGGGCTTGGCCCCCAGCCCGGGCTGGACACAAGGAGAAAAAACTGCAGTGTCAGCTGCACAGCCAGTCCTCAGGAGAAACTGGGTGTGGGCCTCATCACAGGGGCTCTGCACCGACGTGTGCAGCGAGGCCGCCCCGGTGGCAGAATGAGTGGGTCGCGACCTCCAGGCCGTGCCCCAGCATCCATGAGTCTGCGGGCCCCTCGCCAGCAGCACAAGTTACGGCCAACTGCCGAGCCGGACCCCTCGCCTGGGCCGGACCCAGTGAGAGAGCGGGGCTGTAACAGCACCCCAAGGCCTGAGGAGGAAGTGGTCCGCGCCTCAGGGGCACTGCACCGACGCGTGCAGCAAAACCGCCCCGGTGTCGGGATGGGCGGGCCAGGGCCTCCAGGCCGCACCGCGGCCCGGGCTTCCAGCAGGCAGCCAGCCCCGCCACCGGCCCCCCTCACTCGAATGCACACATCCCCTGTCAGGCCGAACAGTGGACAGAAGGATTGCAAGCCCTCCACCGGCATCAGTCGGCACTCCCGGGGTGAGGCCGAGGCCCCAGGCCACTCTACAGCCCCAGCGCCCAGCTTCAGGACGGTGCGAAGGTCCCACCATTCTCGGGCAGCATGTCTGCCCGACAGAACCGGCCCGCGGACCAAGCCAGCACTACAACTCCACTGGCTCAGTCCACCAGGAATGGATGCGGGCAGCCGCCGCAAATCCGTATTGAGGCCGGATAGCTGGCTTCCAGGTGGAGCTCCAATATAGAGCGACCGCCATGATGGCCTCTTTGGCCACGCCCCGTTTCTGTCATCTTTTAAAAACCTTTTAAATGCGTGTCCTTGTGTCAGAATAAAGATACTGAGTCTGCATTCAAGTTTTTATTCTTTTATTTTAGACAGTCACCATTACACATAAGAGGTGTTACACGACCTTACACTTTTGACAAATTGCGTATTATGTTTTAACAGCGAATGATGCAAACCTTTCTTTTACATATTACATAACAAAACTGTCATTGTTACCTAGGTCGTTTGAATATAGATTAAAAAAGTTCGAAACATCATGCCCTTAGACATTTTACTAATACAATATATACAATGCTCCCCGCATGTGACCACAAGAGTATCCTATACCTGTATTTTGTTATACTCTACCCTCGCAGCAGCTATTTTAACATAATTGAATATAGGTATTGTATCGATGCTGTGCTCGGGGAATGCCGTTGTGCTGTCAAACACTGTAACCTTGTCTTTATCTAAAAACAGGACTGCCCAGTGAGTTCCTTCCATATAGTGCGGATTTGTGTTAAAGACGAGTGTACTGGGTCTTTCAGACTATTTCACCAGGTAGAGTGTTGTTTGGAAAAACACCTGAAAAGTATTTCTTGGCGTATTTATGGCGGCTCAAGAAATCCTGAATCTGAACAGTGTTCATTTTACAATATTTTAAAGATAGTCAAACAAAATGTGGCGGGCGTGGTTGATCTGAATGACGTTGTCGAATACTGAGAATACAACCATGTTCACATTCATAGCCAAGGGCTGACTAAAACATATTTTTGCTTTTAGATTTTTATTTTTGATCAAGCTATAGTGGTCGCCGTCTTCAATATCAGGGGTCAGATCGAATGCAAACAGCGTGTAGCTTGTCCCATATCCTTCTCTTGACACGACTCCTGAGTCATGCAGGTGCTTCCCGGTTATCGAAACCAAGCCCAGATATTCCCTGATAAAATTAGCATCTCCAAAGCTGGGTGTGTATGGTTTTGAATGAATCACAGCCCCCTCATAGAACAGCTTTGTTAGCTGATGTCGTAGTGTTTGAAATTAAAAGCCATGTTGTCGACAAAACCTATGATAATAAGTTTCGGTAGTTGCCCCAAAAATACATTTTGCTGCTGGGTTAATCTGGTACTGGCTAAGATGCTGAATAGCTTCAGAGCTACTCTTTCGACTGCGTACTTGGTTTCGATAGTTGTAAAGCTTCGGCGTGAACCAATCTGATGTTTGGGGACACTTTCACTCTCTTTACAAACATACGGACAGTATGACCAGTTTATACTATTCCGCATCCCCGCTGATGAGACAGAACGAGTCCTTGTTGCGGTTACGTTTGATTTTAACGTCGATACCAATGAGCAGTTTATCTTGGAAGAAAAATTCTGAACGTATACACCAGAGGAGGTTAAACTGTCTACTGCCAGTGGCAAAGCTTGCTCTTTTTACAAAACCTTGATCGTCACCTTCCAGCTCCTTCCCTTCAAAATCTGCATAAGTATCCTTGTACAAGAGCTCTGCTGAAAGCTGTGTGTCCAGGGCATCGCGGCTGTAATTTAGAATACTCTCGATGTAGGCTTTGTTGGCCTACATGTTATCACTTTGAATGATGAGTCGATCGCCGAGGGTAATGTCCACCTTATTAAAAATGTGGCGATAGAGTAAGTGATCGACGACACCTTAGCAGCGGCAGGTATGTTGGCACCATCCGCTTTTACTAACAAGATTCATCAGAGTATTATTGAGATCCAGATACATATCCGTGGACCCTGACACAAAAAACTCTATCTGCGCCAACCACACCAAAGCGGCTAGAGGCGAAACTTCTATGAAAAAACTGTTTTCGATACTGGGCAGAGTGGGCTTTAGAGAAAACAAGTCTAACTCTGATTTGGTGCATTCTCCCTATGATCAATGTACGAAGGCCATGTTTTAGGTTGTTGAGTTTCAAAAAATATTTACGCTAGAGCATGGGTACTCACAAACTTTCTCTCGGGGGCCAAATTTACAGTGTGGTTTGTGACCGAGGGCCGCACCGGTGGGGGCGGGGTCAGTGGGGGAGGGGGCGGGGCTAGAGCAAAAAAAAATAACTATGACCATGAGGTTGAACACAGGCTCCTGCAGCGGACGCCTTCATCCACTGAGCCACCAGACCCGGCATACACACATCTCTCTCTCTCTCTCTATCTATCTCTCTCTCTCTCGCTCTGTCTCCTTCCCTCTCTCTATCTCTCCCTCCCTCTCTCTCTCTCCGTCTCCCTCCCTCTCTCTCCGTCTCCCTCCCTCTCTCTCTCTCCCTCCCTCTCTCATCTCTCTCTCTCTCCATCTCTCTCTCTCCCTCCCTCTCTCTCCCTCTCTCTGTCTCACTCACTCTGTTTGTCTCCCTCTCTCTCTCTCTGTCTCCCTCCCTGTCTCCCTCCCTCTCTCTGTCTCCCTCCCTCTCTCTCTCCCCCTCCCTCTCTCTCTCTCCCTCTGTCTCCCTCTATCTGTCTCCCTCCCTCTGTCTGTCGCCCTCCTCCCTGTCTGTCTCCCTCTCTCTGTCGCCCTCCTCCCTCTGTCTCCCTCTCTCTGTCTCCCTCCCTCTGTCTCCCTCTCTCTGTCTCCCTCTCTCTCTCCCTCCCTCTGTCTGTCTCCCTCCCTCTGTCTCCCTCCCTCTCTCTCTGTCTCCCTCACTCTAGCTCTGTCTCCCTCCCTCTGTCTGTCTCCCTCTGTCTGTCTCCCTCTGTCTGTCTCCCTCCCTCTATCTCCCTCCGTCTGTCTCCCTCTGTCTGTCTCCCTCCCCCTGACTCCCTCCCTCTGTCTCCCTCTCTCTCTGTCTCCCTCTGTCTGTCTCCCTCTGTCTGTCTCCCTCTGTCTGTCTCCCTCCCTCTGTCTCCCTCTGTTTCCCTCTCTGTCTCCCTCCCTCTGTCTCCCTCTCTGTCTCTCTCCCTCTGGCTCCCTCTCTGTCTCCCTCCCTCTGTCTCCCCCTCTCTGTCTCCCTCTCTCTGTCTCCCTCTCTGTCTCCTTCTCTCTTTCTCCCTCTCTCTGTCTCCTTCCCTCTGTCTCCTTCCCTCTGTCTGTCTCCCTCTCTCTGTCTCCCTCCCTGTCTCCCTCTGTGTCTCCCTCCCTCTGTCTCCCTCTCTCTCTCCCTCCCTCTGTCTCCCTCTCTGTCTCCCCCTCTCTGTCTCCCCCTCTGTCTCCCTCTCTGTCTCTCTCTCTCTGTCTCCCTCTCTCTGTCTCCCTCTCTGTCTCCCTCTCTGTCTCCCTCCCTCTGTCTCCCTCTCTCTGTCTCCCTCTCTCTGTCTCCCTCCCTCTGTCTCCCTCCCTCTGTCTCCCTCCCTCTCTCTCTGTCTCCCTCCCTCTAGCTCTGTCTCCCTCCCTCCCTCCCTCCCTCCCTCTCTGTCTGTCTCCCTCCCTCCCTCTCTGTCTCCCTCCCTCTATCTCCCTCTGTCTGTCTCCCTCTGTCTCCCTCCCTCTATCTCCCTCCGTCTGTCTCCCTTTGTCTGTCTCCCTCTGTCTGTCTCCTTCTCCCTCCCCCTGACTCCCTCCCTCTGTCTCCCTCTCTCTCTGTCTCCCTCTCTCTCTGTCTCCCTCTGTCTGTCTCCCTCCCTCTGTCTCCCTCCCTCTGTCTGTCTCCCTCTGTTTCCCTCTCTGTCTCCCTCCATCTGTCTCCCTCTCTCTCCCTCTCTGTCTCCCTCCCTGGCTCCCCCTCTCTGTCTCCCTCTCTCTGTCTCCCTCTCTCTGTCTCCCTCTCTCTGTCTCCTTCCCTCTGTCTCCCTCTGTCTGTCTCCCTCTCCCTCCCTCTGTCTTCCCCTGACTCCCTCCCTCTGTCTCCCTCTCTCTGTCTCCCTCCCTCTGTCTGTCTCCTTCTCTCTGTCTCCCTTCCTCTGTCTATCTCCCTCGCTCTGTCACGTCACCCCGCGTTTGTGTCAGCCCGGCTGAGACAGCTTCCCGGGCGCACACACAGCCGCACCCGAGTACTTCACAGCCTCAGGTCTTTAAAAGACCATTCACTTGTTAATGAGGCTTTGTTGTATTTCACCTCTTCTTAGCGCCCCTGCATGGAGATGCAGGGGCGCTAAAAAGAGGTGAAATACAACAAAGCCTCATTAACAAGTGAATGGTTTTTTAAAGAATCGCCCGGCCCCCATAGAGCGCTGCTGCAACCGGCGGTGTTTGCTGGCACTTAAAAAAAAAAAAGAAGAAAAAAACACAGGTAGGTATCTGCAAGGTCCGCGGGCCGCCAAGGAAGGCTTGGCGGGCCAGCGGCGGCCCGTACTATGAGTACCCATGCGCTAGAGGGTGTTCTCTTGTTCTTTGAGGCTCTCTTCCACCTTACGGATCTTTTGTGAGTGCTTTTTGAAGAGCTCCTCCTTTCTTTATAGGACGCTGGTGGACCCCTACGCCTGTAAGACCTTTGCTTCCTTTTAATAATTGTGCTTGGCCTGCAAACAAGTCCCGCTCCTTCTTGGGGTTGTTTGTTCATGCGTTCGGTGACAGCAGAAGTCAGAGATCCCACCACATCCTGGGCAATGTTCGAGGTCACCGCTTTAACATGGGGTTTTGCAATTTCATAGCCTCTTCTCAAGGAAGGCGTAGCTCTTCTAAACAAACTATGGAAAAAACCTCCCAGTCCCACCTCGTACAAAGCAGGAGCCCCTTGAATGAATGGTGGCTCTCTATATCTGGCCTGGTGTCTGTAATAGCCCCTGTCCAGAGCGGGGTCGCCGTATGTTTTCATGATCACCATGATGGCGTCTTAATATTCGCTATTGCGTCGCGGTCTTAAAGGAAGATTAACAATAACTTTCCCAGCTCAGATTGACCGGCAAACATCATGACCGACATAGTGTCAAAATGGTTTTAGAAGTTGATACGTAGTCAGGTTTGACATATTGAATATTAATTACAGTGTTATTTTCCCCCTTCACCTGGACCCATCTTAACTATGGTGCATAACTATCCCCGATCCTGTGCGGCTCTACAATGTCATTATACATGTAGAGTGTATAGAAGCCTACATTAACATCTGGGCACGTACGGTCCGACCCTACCTGGCTTTTTATTAGTTGTACTGTTCCTAAAACTATTCTTAATTTACCCGTACAGCTTAACTCTGTATCGCAATTTGGAGCTTTAAGAAACACCTTCCTTCTAACATTATCTAATACTAGCTGAATATTCGAATACGTTTCAATGCTGGCTATGGATTTGTTGATGGCCTCAACAACCGCCGCAACGCTGGGGCAATAGCTGTGAGGAAAGCCAGCATGGATGCTCAAGGGTTCCTGATCACGCTTTATAGTAAATTTGGCCTCAAGCATTGTAAATGTATTCCGTGTTCTTGGGTATTGGAATTCTGTTAGGGCTACCTCCCAGTCCCCTTTTAGCTCTACAGGTTAGCCAGTTTCACTGTATAATTAGAAATGTGATTGTCGGTGTAGGAAGGTAGGATCCTTCTAGCATGGTAACCCCCACTTTGTGTCAGTATGTTTTTTTGACTAGTCTGATTGAGCTCCTGCTAATCAGGACCCCAGTCCCTGGGCTTCCTCCCTAAATTGACATGGTAAGTACTTCTGTACCTCCACTTTTGGCTACTGGTGTACCCCTACAAGTCCCTAGTATATGGTACTAAGGTACCCAGGGCATAGGTACACCAGGGGTCTCCCATGGGCTGCAACATGTATTGAGCCATCCACGAGAGACCACTCAAACTGTGACTACAGGCCTGTCATTGCAGCCTGTGTGAGTTGGTGCTAGCACCTCTCAAAACAGATATACGTTTCCGTATATCTGAGGTCACTACACTTACAACCTATAAGTCACCCCTAAGGCAGGCCTTTCAATCCTGAAGACAGGCTGCTTGGTTATAAGTGTGAGGGTGCCCCTGCATGAGCAGGACACCCCTACAAACCCCGGAGTCGATTCTCCAGGCTTTGTAAGTGCGGTCAGGCATTTTTATACAAATAGTGGACATCAGTCATTATGAGATGTCTAACTATACTATATAGTGGCTGCATTGAACCTGGTCATGTTTGGTATCAAACATGTTGGAATCATACCCCAACACCGATTCCAGTGCTGGAAGTCTGATCCCATGTACTGGGGGCTCCCTTAGGGTATCCTCCCGTACTCCCGGTTACAGCCTTTCAGGGTCTGACAACAAGCTAGTGCTGCTGCCGACCACAGACACGATTCTGCCCTCCTGCTGCTGAGCCAACATCAAGCAGCGGAAGGTATAGCAGTACGATTCCTGTCTCAGGAAGGTGTGATCCCAGACAGGACTTAGTGTATTGGGCTGGGGTCGGCGTGCTTGCCAGCGCCACCAGACTGCTTTGAAGGGCACATTTGGTGCCCTCCATGCATACTCCAGTTGGAACCCGTACTGGGAGCCCTTGGCGCCCGCTCTGGCGCAAAACTGGACAAAGGACATGGGAGTATCCACCCCTCTGTCCAGCTCTTCCTCTGGGAGGGACCCCTGAGTCGTTCCAACCCTTTCCCTAGGGTACTTAAGGGCTTAGCTGTGGGTGGCTCTTCAGATTCCTCGTGGGACAAGATTCAAGCCTTAAACCACGCCACTCTTTGACCGTCAGGACACATGGACTTTGCTGGACTTTGCCTGGAACCGAGACTGCATCAAGGAAGACTCCTGCTGCTCCTGGTCTCACTGGTCTGCAAGTCTTCTTTGTCGTCTGTGTCTGTGCATCTTCCAGGATCTTGAACAGACCTGTGGGCATCAAGGACACCCAAAGTAATCTCCCTTGGAGAGAAGGAGTCACTTCCCTGCATCTGCAGGCACTGCAACTAGGCTGACCGGTCTGCTGCTCCTGACGTCCCACAAACTCCAAAAGGCTCAGCAACACAGATTGTAGTTCTGCAACTCCCTCGAGCCCTGACCTGTCCTCTCAGTAAGTTTGAGGCCAGTATCTCTCATCAGAACCGGTTGGACGGAACACCTGTGCACCACGTTGACTTGCTGTTGCCAAGGCTTGTTGACGCTACACTCCAGAGATCTTCAGGCTACAAGAAGCTCCAGCATCCCTTCCTACTAAGTACAGCGTCTTCACTGCATTCTCTGCACCGTGGACCTTCCTTCTTGGTGAGCTGCTTGAGGAACTCTTGCGACTCCTGTGCCTTCGGCCTGTGGGTCTTCACGAGGGTCTTCTCCTGCTTCCATGGGCTCCCCTTCTTGCTCGGGGCCTTCTCTGACTCTCCTGCTTGTGGTGAGTCCCTTGGAACTTGCTGGTCCCATTGTTGCTCCTTCTTCATTTTCCACACCTGTTGCAGCTGCCTAGGCTTGTTGGTGCTCCCGCCGGACACCGACCCTCTGGTTCTCAACTTCTGACATGGGACAGCTTGTGCACAGCTCCTGGTCTTCCTCAGCATCGCCTAGTTCTCACAGCTGCAGCGACAAGGTCACCGTCATCACTCCTTTATCTTCCGACATTGGTGGGCATTGCTATTGCATGCCTCCTGGTCACCTCCGAGTAGCACAGACTCTGTCCCCTCTGCTTGCAGTTTCTTCACTTCAAGAATCCACACTTGGATTCCACCGGACTCTTGCACAGTCTTCGCCAGCAGCATCTTTTCTGTAGTCCTCCATTGTGGTCTACGGCGGTTTCCGACATCACTACGCACCTATGCACCCGGCTTCCCTTGTGTAGGTATACTGGTTCCTGTGGTATCCATGGGTGGGGTGACTCTCCAACCTTCTGTCTTTCACTGGGTTTCTTCAGGGTCCACTGGCAAGGGTCCTTCTTCTTCAAAACTGCAACTGCGACTTTCCCGTTGACTTCTATTGAGTATGCAGCTGTGTTTCCACTCTGCACACAGCCTCCGTGAGGTTCCTGGGTACATACCTTGGGTGAAATACTAATTGGGATGATTATGCCCTGGGTGGAGATGGCGCTCTCTCTGAACGGTGTATATTTAGTTGAATACGTATAGAGTTAGGTGCCCAGGGAGGAGGTAATCATCCAACACCCCACAATTCAGATCCACGGATCTGTACAACAATAATATTATCAAGCCCTGGCACTCATAAATACAGTATCAAAAGTAAAAACTTTTATCAAAAGAACAAGCATATCAAAGTTAAAATAGTTTAATATTTTCTTGTAAAAACTCCAGCCAACACGTGTTTCGTCGCTCGGGACAAGACACCCGCGACTTCTTCAGGGCTGGAAGACATACATAGAACAGAGTATAAGCCCATGCTTTCGGGCACAATTGTTCCAATTAAAATAAGTGCATTACATATAATCCCAACAGTGTACCGCAAATCAATCCACATAGTATGTACATGGTTACCAGTGCACACAACATTATTCAGTGCAGATATTATAGTGTGTGTCATAACCTTAATACAATCCACATCAGAAACAAGTGGTTGATACGGTCTGACGTGGTTCACCAGCCCACATTATCCTCATGAGGTTTAGGGGGTGGTGAGAAGTGGAGAACCGGAGGTGGGAAAAGAGAGTTAAAGGGTGCATGTTGAATCTACGTATATGTGCATAAAAACGAAGAAAATTCTTTGAGAACTGGATCAGGTCCCAGGCCTACCTTAGTATGACTGGCCCAATATTTCAAGCCTATAATATATATGAAAGTGTATGTTAAGTGTAGACCTAGCATACAAAGCCATGTATCCATCCACAAAATATGACCAGAAAAACATACCTTCTGACTGGTTATACTTCCGTCCCAGCCTAAATATGGCTGGGATATATAATGTATAAATGAAAGGTTGTGTCCTAGCAATATCTGTAAAATGAAAACCGCACATTAAGACAAGAACGGAATGGTGCTTATCGTGCATGATAATTGAAAAGGTAGCTATCCTAGGTACAAATTCATATTAGTTTAAGACAAGTGACGATAATCTCCCAGTGTGATCCCTTTCAAGGTTATAACTGAATTTAAAGAGAAAAGGATACGTGAAACTTGTTGATATTATTCCAAAGTACCCAATTTCATTCTAAATATAGTGAAGGATTATCATATCAATCAGCGTAGGAGGTGCCGCATATGGCAGGGTAACGACCGTACAGGGCCCGGTGACCCGGTAATACAAGCGTGAAAGCGCCGTTTAAAACCACCATAGTAAGCGAATAAGTGCAGTTATGCCTCGTAGTTGAAAAGACCCACAACCGGCCAGTGAGTTAGCAGTCTCTAACACTTACCAAAATTGCACGATTATATTAAGCTTCGTGCTTAAATATCAGGCTGCGTATTCCAACAGCCGGTGGAACGCTGCAAATAAAGATAAAATGCCAGAAATCTATGGTATGAGCAATAGTATCTCGTTATTAGAAGGCGATTAAGTTCCTTGTTAGCTATCTACCTGTGTGTTGCAGCGTCCACGCTTGAAACAGACCTCGGCGCCTCAGTATGGTCGTAGTGAGTGAAGGCACCCGGAAGTGTCATGCTATAAATAAGTCACGTGGCTAGAACGCGCAATACGTAAACCAAACGCCAAATAAATCCGCCATATTGGGTGAGTGAAACTACCCGTGTCCCGGCTGCTAATTTTGACACTATGTTGTTACCAATGAGGAACTGCACCTCCAAACCTAATGTTTTAAATAATATTATAAATGCACAATAACTACAACTAATATCTTAAATGTCCATGTAACATAATAGCCTATATAAATCCGAACATATCAGTCATGTGAATCTTGAATACATGCAAGAGATCCAATTCAAAACGTCTGTATGAAAGTTCTTAAAGCCTAACTCGGAACAGTTACAGGCTCGTAGAGTTAGATCCACGAGTCCGAGTAACGCTATTAGTCAGAAAGACCTTCTTAGCATCCCAGGGATTGCTCCCCAAGACTGTTAGACAAGTGATTTTTTCATCCTATTTGTCTATGTTCAGAGTATTCGTAATAAAGTACGAGAGGGAAAATAAACCCCAAGGGAAAGGATGAGGGACAAATGGTCCTCGAATATTAACCGCGTTGTGGTTCAGCTGATGAGAAGGGGGGGATATATGATATGTGAGAGCAGGAAAATCAAAGTAAGTAACATAATCTAGTGTTACATGAGTGAGTATAATATAGTTCGGCTTCACGTCAGACCATATCAAGTCCCGTGTAACAGACCGTGTGGTTAGGAGCATGACCTAGCCAATGCCAAAGTATCAGAAGACATTTTTACTCCAGTGTTGTATTTGTACGATGCCCTCCATGCGTGCAGCATCATTATCCATCAATCCTGTGGTCCGTCAGATGTATACACAGTATACTACAGTGAATTAATAATTATAAGGATCATTAAACATCTTCTGCAACACATAGTTCAGTACATACGTCATAGTAGCAGGGTACATTGTTGACATCATTATTAGACCCTTGTTCAACAAGTGTGAGTTCTCATTTATAATTCAGTCCCCTAGGAAATAGTGTAATTCATGATCTGTGTTCATCCCGTGTTCAACTGCTTGAAGCTTCATGATCCATAGGGCCTCCCTGCGTCTAAGATGTAGTTCTTTATTACCGCCCTCGGGTCCATATCTATCTGGTCAATCCCACAGAATGATAGTGTTTTATATGTCCCTTGTGCTTGGCATTCATTAATGTGAGTGGCAGTAGAGTATCTGGGGTCATGATGTTTAATGGCCCTCAAGTGTTCATAAATTCTCTCTTTCAGTGCCCTAATTGTACTTCCTATATAGAAGTAGCTACATTTGCATTTAATCATGTAAACCACATAGCGACTGTTACAATTAATCATTTGTCTGATCTCATACTGTTTACCTAGATGACTCCGAAATGACTTGGTGTCGTTCATTGCCAAGGGGCAAATTTTACAATTACCACATTTGTGGAAACCAATGCATCTTTGAGTAAGCCAATTGGATTTCGTGGTCTGTTTTGGATAACTTGGACTAATCCACGATCTGATATTCTTACCACGTCTATATGTAATGAGAGGTTGCGCTGTAATATATTCCCTCAGTGATTTGTCGTTACAAAGTATTCGCCAATGTTTTTTCATCCTGTTCCTAAGGGTTATTGACACCTCATTATAGTTGGTGATCAATCTGACTTTAGAGGGGGTTTTGTTCTTAAGTGGCCTGTCTTTGAGAGTGTCCACTCTCTTGGTTCGTGTGATCTTTTGTTCAGCCATATTAATGGTTTGTGTATCATAACCTCTAGCGATGAGTCGTTGTTTCATATCATTTTTGCAGATACTGAAATCCTCATCCTTACTACAGTTCCTCTTTGCCCTAGTTAGTTCACCAAAAGGTATGGATTTTATTTGATGTTTAGGGTGTGAGCTGCTAGCATGTAGTACCGCATTGCATGAGGTAGGTTTACGATAGAGTTTGCTCTGGATCTGGTTATTCTCTATAAATAGAGTTAGGTCCAGGAATTCTATTTCTGTCGTGCTCAGATTACATGTGAATTGGACACCCATGTCATTAGAGTTAAGGTGCTCACAAAATTCATTCAGATTCCCCATTGTGCCCGACCATATCATAATGCAGTCGTCGATGTAACGACCCCAATAAATGATGGATTCGTTCCATGGGGTACCCCTAGGGCCCCAGATCCACTCCTCCTCAAACCAACCCATAAACAGATTGGCATACGAAGGAGAAAACCTGGAGCCCATGGCGACTCCCTGTATCTGTTTATACCATTTGGTTTCGAATAGAAACACGTTGTTCTTGAGAATTAATTCAATCATGGTGAGGATTATTTCTACGTGTGCCCACTGTGTGGCCGGTCTTTTACTCAGATACTTTCTAGTTGCTTTAATTCCCAAGTCTGTTCTAATGTTGGTGTATAAAGCAGTGACATCAAGTGTTGCTAGTATCATGCCCTCCTCCCAGGGGACATCTGACAATATACTCAGGATATGCTTCGTATCCCTAATATATGCCGGTAAGTTCTTCACTATTGGTTGTAAAAATGCATCGACATATTGTGATATTTTTTCTGTGGGACCTCCCATGCTGGATATTATGGGTCTACCCAGTGGAAATGGCTGGTTCTTATGTACCTTTGGTAAAGTGTAAATACATGGAAATCTTGGTTTATCCACTTTCATATACAGAAAAGAACTATGAGATACTGAAGGAGGTTATCAATAAACACCAAGAAGAGATAAAGCAAAGGAAGGCACGCAAACTAAAAAGGGACGAAATAGAGTATAAGCAGGGTCGTATATTTACATTTGGTAGGAAATACGATCATCTGATAGACAAAGATAATAAGGATGTAGCTAACCCTTTAAATCGTACAACTCCTGTCAGTTCCAGTTCCTCCTCACTTAATACATTACCTAGTGGGAGTGAAAATGATTCAATTTCGATTGGTAGCAATCCAGAGAATAGTTTTTTACGAGAGGTCAAAAGAATCAAACGAGGGAACAGAGACCAACCACAACGAAAGGCAAATACAACAAGAAGACCAGGAGGGGAAAAAGAGGGGGTAACAGAGGTGGACAAACAAGGGATGAGACTAAGATCTTGGAAACAGAATTAGAACTTACTCCATCGAAGGGAGTTGAGGTAATTAACCTGAGTGATCAAATACTAACCAAGGACATGGTTACTTTACTTGAAAGAGGGATGGGACTCTGTCCTAAAGAGCATGGGGAGGTTTGTAACTCTATGATTGACCTATTTAAGTTTACGAGAAATCTGAAATTAAAGAAATTCTTTGAATGTAATCCTATACCCAATAAAGCAGTGAAAATGTATTCCACTGATGTTCTTTCTGATATAACAACCATACAAGACATTAGGGACACGGAATTACTATTATCAATATCAGACAATGACCGGGACCACATGACAATTGAAGAACTAATGTGGGAATATGACATAGAAACTGACGTCAATATTAACAGTGGGCTCAGGAATAAATCTAGGTGGACCCCTATACTACCGAGTGGAAACAATATTGACATGTTTCATAAATTAGTCACAGAGGACATGTACAGATATTTACATCAGGACCATAAATATGGGCACAGACTGTCGGACAATCTAACAATTAATGAACGCAGGGCATTAAAAGATCTTAGCCAACTACAGAACATTACCATCAAGGAAGCCGATAAAGGCGGTAATATTGTGATTATGAACACAAGGGACTACAATGTGGAAATTAGATCCCAACTTGATGATAGAACTTACTACTACTGACTTAAGGTCAACCCGATAGGGCCACTCACTACACTTCTTAACACACATCTAAGAGAGTGGCTCAACAATGGGCTTATCAATCAGAATGAGTTTCTATATATGAAAGTGGATAAACCAAGATTTCCATGTATTTACACTTTACCAAAGGTACATAAGAACCAGCCATTTCCACCGGGTAGACCCATAATATCCAGCATGGGAGGTCCCACAGAAAAAATATCACAATATGTCGATGCATTTTTACAACCAATAGTGAAGAACTTACCGGCATATATTAGGGATACGAAGCATATCCTGAGTATATTGTCAGATGTCCCCTGGGAGGAGGGCATGATACTAGCAACACTTGATGTCACTGCTTTATACACCAACATTAGAACAGACTTGGGAATTAAAGCAACTAGAAAATATCTGAGTAAAAGACCGGCCACACAGTGGGCACACGTAGAAATGATCCTCACCATGATTGACTTAATGCTCAAGAACAACGTGTTTCTATTCGAAACCAAATGGTATAAACAGATACAGGGAGTCGCCATGGGCTCCAGGTTTTCTCCTTCGTATGCCAATCTGTTTATGGGTTGGTTTGAGGAGGAGTGGATCTGGGGCCCTAGGGGTACCCCATGGAACGAATCCATCATTTATTGGGGTCGTTACATCGACGACTGCATTATGATATGGTCGGGCACAATGGGGAATCTGAATGAATTTTGTGAGCACCTTAACTCTAATGACATGGGTGTCCAATTCACATGTAATCTGAGCACGACAGAAATAGAATTCCTGGACCTAACTCTATTTATAGAGAATAACCAGATCCAGAGCAAACTCTATCGTAAACCTACCTCATGCAATGCGGTACTACATGCGAGCAGCTCACACCCTAAACATCAAATAAAATCCATACCTTTTGGTGAACTAACTAGGGCAAAGAGGAACTGTAGTAAGGATGAGGATTTCAGTATCTGCAAAAATGATATGAAACAACGACTCATCGCTAGAGGTTATGATACACAAACCATTAATATGGCTGAACAAAAGATCACACGAACCAAGAGAGTGGACACTCTCAAAGACAGGCCACTTAAGAACAAAACCCCTCTAAAGTCAGATTGATCACCAACTATAATGAGGTGTCAATAACCCTTAGGAACAGGATGAAAAAACATTGGCGAATACTTTGTAACGACAAATCACTGAGGGAATATATTATAGCGCAACCTCTCATTACATATAGACGTGGTAAGAATATCAGATCGTGGATTAGTCCAAGTTATCCAAAACAGACCACGAAATCCAATTGGCTTACTCAAAGATGCATTGGTTTCCACAAATGTGGTAATTGTAAAATTTGCCCCTTGGCAATGAACGACACCAAGTCATTTCGGAGTCATCTAGGTAAACAGTATGAGATCAGACAAATGATTAATTGTAACAGTCGCTATGTGGTTTACATGATTGAATGCAAATGTAGCTACTTCTATATAGGAAGTACAATTAGGGCACTGAAAGAGAGAATTTATGAACACTTGAGGGCCATTAAACATCATGACCCCAGATACTCTACTGCCACTCACATTAATGAATGCCAAGCACAAGGGACATATAAAACACTATCATTCTGTGGGATTGACCAGATAGATATGGACCCGAGGGGCGGTAATAAAGAACTACATCTTAGACGCAGGGAGGCCCTATGGATCATGAAGCTTCAAGCAGTTGAACACGGGATGAACACAGATCATGAATTACACTATTTCCTAGGGGACTGAATTATAAATGAGAACTCACACTTGTTGAACAAGGGTCTAATAATGATGTCAACAATGTACCCTGCTACTATGACGTATGTACTGAACTATGTGTTGCAGAAGATGTTTAATGATCCTTATAATTATTAATTCACTGTAGTATACTGTGTATACATCTGACGGACCACAGGATTGATGGATAATGATGCTGCACGCATGGAGGGCATCGTACAAATACAACACTGGAGTAAAAATGTCTTCTGATACTTTGGCATTGGCTAGGTCATGCTCCTAACCACACGGTCTGTTACACGGGACTTGATATGGTCTGTCGTGAAGCCGAACTATATTATACTCACTCATGTAACACTAGATTATGTTACTTACTTTGATTTTCCTGCTCTCACATATCATATATCCCCCCCTTCTCATCAGCTGAACCACAACGCGGTTAATATTCGAGGACCATTTGTCCCTCATCCTTTCCCTTAGGGTTTATTTTCCCTCTCGTACTTTATTACGAATACTCTGAACATAGACAAATAGGATGAAAAAATCACATGTCTAACAGTCTTGGGGAGCAATCCCTGGGATGCTAAGAAGGTCTTTCTGACTAATAGCGTTACTCGGACTCGTGGATCTAACTCTACGAGCCTGTAACTGTTCCGAGTTAGGCTTTAAGAACTTTCATACAGACGTTTTGAATTGGATCTCTTGCATGTATTCAAGATTCACATGACTGATATGTTCGGATTTATATAGGCTATTATGTTACATGGACATTTAAGATATTAGTTGTAGTTATTGTGCATTTATAATATTATTTAAAACATTAGGTTTGGAGGTGCAGTTCCTCATTGGTAACAACATAGTGTCAAAATTAGCAGCCGGGACACGGGTAGTTTCACTCACCCAATATGGCGGATTTATTTGGCGTTTGGTTTACGTATTGCGCGTTCTAGCCACGTGACTTATTTATAGCATGACACTTCCGGGTGCCTTCACTCACTACGACCATACTGAGGCGCCGAGGTCTGTTTCAAGCGTGGACGCTGCAACACACAGGTAGATAGCTAACAAGGAACTTAATCGCCTTCTAATAACGAGATACTATTGCTCATACCATAGATTTCTGGCATTTTATCTTTATTTGCAGCGTTCCACCGGCTGTTGGAATACGCAGCCTGATATTTAAGCACGAAGCTTAATATAATCGTGCAATTTTGGTAAGTGTTAGAGACTGCTAACTCACTGGCCGGTTGTGGGTCTTTTCAACTACGAGGCATAACTGCACTTATTCGCTTACTATGGTGGTTTTAAACGGCGCTTTCACGCTTGTATTACCGGGTCACCGGGCCCTGTACGGTCGTTACCCTGCCATATGCGGCACCTCCTACGCTGATTGATATGATAATCCTTCACTATATTTAGAATGAAATTGGGTACTTTGGAATAATATCAACAAGTTTCACGTATCCTTTTCTCTTTAAATTCAGTTATAACCTTGAAAGGGATCACACTGGGAGATTATCGTCACTTGTCTTAAACTAATATGAATTTGTACCTAGGATAGCTACCTTTTCAATTATCATGCACGATAAGCACCATTCCGTTCTTGTCTTAATGTGCGGTTTTCATTTTACAGATATTGCTAGGACACAACCCTTCATTTATACATTATATATCCCAGCCATATTTAGGCTGGGACGGAAGTATAACCAGTCAGAAGGTATGTTTTTCTGGTCATATTTTGTGGATGGATACATGGCTTTGTATGCTAGGTCTACACTTAACATACACTTTCATATATATTATAGGCTTGAAATATTGGGCCAGTCATACTAAGGTAGGCCTGGGACCTGATCCAGTTCTCAAAGAATTTTCTTCGTTTTTATGCACATATACGTAGATTCAACATGCACCCTTTAACTCTCTTTTCCCACCACCCTCTAAACCTCATGAGGATAATGTGGGCTGGTGAACCACGTCAGACAGTATCAACCACTTGTTTCTGATGTGGATTGTATTAAGGTTATGACACACGCTATAATATCTGCACTGAATAATGTTGTGTGCACTGGTAACCATGTACATACTATGTGGATTGATTTGCGGTACACTGTTGGGATTATATGTAATGCACTTATTTTAATTGGAACAATTGTGCCCGAAAGCATGGGCTTATACTCTGTTCTATGTATGTCTTCCAGCCCTGAAGAAGTCGCGGGTGTCTTGTCCCGAGCGACGAAACACGTGTTGGTTGGAGTTTTTACAAGAAAATATTAAACTATTTTAACTTTGATATGCTTGTTCTTTTGATAAAAGTTTTTACTTTTGATACTGTATTTATGAGTGCCAGGGCTTGATAATACATACCTTGGGTGGTTCCTTGGGTCCACAGCTCCTCTGAGTCTCCTGGTCCAAGGCTCGACTTCGGTTGCAGTTTGCATTTCACCTTTTTAGTATATGGTTTGGTCTCCCGCCTGGAGACCACTGTATTTTGTGCTTACTTACCTTTTGCAATTGAAGTATTATTGTGTATTGTGTTTATAGCTCCGGGTAGGTGATATACCAATGTGTTAGTGTAGGAAGCTGGCTCTGTATATACTATACCAAAGTAAGGTATAGTGTGCACAGAGTCCAGGGAGCCCCCAGAGGTAATGCAGAGGCTAAATTAGGTAAGTACTAACAGCTCTCTTTGCGGTAGTGTGGGCGAGCAGTTAGGCTTATCCAGAGGGTGTGTTAAGCTTTTATTGTATTCACTCAATCAATGACTGGTTACACACACTCAGAGACAGAATTCAGACCAATTAGGTAAGTATAAAAAAGGTATACTTATTTTTCGTTTTTAGAAACAAACAGGATTTCGCACAGGTAAGTAAAATATGCTCTCAAAGACTTTAGAAGGAAATGCAGTTGTGGTTGAATTTGCAATCGTAACAGGTTGGTATTGGTTCAAAAAGCAGTTTAAATTACACCGTAATTACTTTAGGAATACTTTTGGAATACTTTTAGATTACATCGCCTGCTCGAGGTGGTATGCCTGGATACCACGCCGGGGATCTCACAATACACGGTAAGTAAGACTTTTAAAGGTTTGTAGTGTAGTTAGTTTATCTCCATACCAACATCAGTTCAACACAGAACATTTTAGGGACAAAAACATATAACATTGGACCCTATAGCAGAACAAGCATTTGCAGTGCAATAGGTCTCGCGTTTACGCGAGTTTAAGCTATTGGCATTGTAAATGACAATGCGTTTTATCTATGTTTCAAAAACCAAAACATAAATAAAATGCAGTGTCATTTACAATGCCAATAGCTCAAACTCGCGTAAATGCGAGACCTGTTGCATTGCAAATGCTTGTTTCATACACCGTTACTCGAATTCTGAACTGAAATCCAACTAAATAGAGCACACCCATACGCATATTTACATATTTGACCACTTAAAGTAGCATTTGCGCTCTAATAAATAATACGTTATTTTTAATATCGTACTGTATCGCTTTTTAAGTGGTCAACATTATAGGTGTTACTATTTACCTAATGTATTGTACTCACCATTCAATTTCAAAGTTTTGCCTTAGGTCATCGCATATTATAACCCCAAATCGATTGCTCAATGCAATTGTGCTTTGATTATTCGTACTATATAATTATTTTTATTTTGTACAAATCTTGTCTCCAAATATCGTCCATCCCGCTTAGAGATTCCCCTACCTCTTGCTAGTTATATACAGAGCTTGAGATATGGGTCTCCCAGCTTAGGCCTATTGTTGTACAATGGGCAAAGTTTCTTTGTGTGCAGAAAGTGAGGGATCCCTATACTTTATCTGCGCCTCGTGACAGCTTATTTGAGGGCATTCAATGCACATACAGGCATGCCAGCATTTAACCACAAGTAATGAACCACTGACTGCGGTGCTCTCCGACCCCCCACCATCTCCCGTGTTCCCCAGTCTTTTGGTCACATCTTCAAACTGTTGGTTACATGAATCAGTCAAACTGCTGAAATAATTTGGCCGGGGATTGGAGACATAAAACATGTCCCCATATTGTTATGGCACCGAAAACAAACGCCGCGCCCCCTGAAGGAGCGCAAAGGCCATCTTCACATCTCCGGTCTGCCGCCTATCCAATGTGCTTTGCGGAAATGAGTGGGGGGAAATCAAAAAAGTGGCTTGCAGCTAATTCGTTGGTGTTGGAAAAAGAGGCAGTATCTGTGAGGCCTGCACAAATAACATGTCACATTTGTCCTTCACTGGGAACCAAACACCCTATTGTAGCGCTTGACTCTCAGAAGGTAGGGTTGCAGAGCAGTCTAAGACTTACTCAAGGGAGGTGGTGTAGGCTAGTAATCGCCATTTACCAGTACGCAGAAATAACACTCAATAATTGATTGTCCAGTCTGTACTTTACTTTATAAAAGAAAGAGTACATTTATTAAACACACACACTACTCAATCCTATGCACCAATTTACAAATATACATAAGCTGTTGGAATTACTTTGTGACATTGCATAACATCTCCACCCCTCCCGAAGGGGGGTGGCGTCTAGTATCCCCACTCCCATGTATGCATATCATCTTGCCCCCTAATGCAGTGGGTTGACACAACCTGGAGTGAGGGCCTTACCAACTGGCACCATCCCAGTGGCGACCCACCCCATCTTCTCCACAACCATTACAAATAGGTACACCTGCCCTGGGGACACATAATCCTGACTGAGCATCTCATACTGACCATGCAGTAGGCACCTCTACATCTTAGTGGCTAACAGTCTGGGTTGTTCTTCCCCCTAACGCAGTAGCAAGAATACATGTTTGGTCATCACTTTAAAGGAGGTACTTAGCATAGCTGATAACAGTTGTCATGCATTGCAATTAAAGCCTCTAAAAGGCGTCACAGTTAAAATCACAGCATTAAGCATATACAGCCAGACACCCTAGCAGGAATGTCTGGCAACATAACCCCACTTTGCTTATGAATTCACATTACACATGTGACTTACAGTCCCACCATAGAAATAACTGTTAGTAAATGCACTTCTTGTGCAAGTGCACTTCTTCACCTCCAGGGGATGCCCTTCTCCAGACATCCCCAGCACAGCCTTCCACACATTGAGGCAATCCTTAAAGCACCCCCCCCCCCCCCCAGCTGTAGAACAAAAGTTCCCGCCCGGGTGAAAGTTGATTGCTGGCTGAGCCCTTGAGGTGTTATTTCCTTGGAGTCCCCCAGAGACTGAGGGTGGGACTTATTATCTTCGTGCTGGGGGAGCCTGCGTTGCTCCTGCAGCTCCCCCTGCACCTCTTTCAGCAAATGGGGGCGACCCCCCTCCTCTGGGGGCCACCAGGCGCCAAAACCCGTAGCTTTCCCCATGCCTTGCAAGGCATTATGGGGCGCTTCGTGCTCAGCCGATGCATATTATAGCAGCGGCTCTCCCGCTGCTCCGGGGAGAGCCGCGTCTCCAGGCTTCGGTGGGGGGCCCGGCCCCACCCCGACCCCCAGGTGAGTTAGGCAGCTCGGGGAGCCCACCCCCAGCTGCTTTGGCTGGTCTTCGGGGGCCCGAACCACCCGGGCCCCTGGCACCTCTTCCACATTGGAGAGCAGCTCGGGGACCCCACCCCCGGCGGCTCCCGCCGGCTCCCTGACTGACCAGCGCCATCGCGTGCTGCTGCGGGAGCTGGCACTCCTGTTCTGGTCTGCCCGCTCCTGCGGGCAGACGCGAGTCCACCTCCGGCCTTGGGGGTCTTCGGGGGAGTGCGATGGCACTCCCCCCCGCCTTCTCGAGGCCGCGGGGAGTGCGACGGCACTCCCCCCCTCCTCTGCCGTCAAGTCAGGGCCCGGGGATGGGGTCCCGGGCCCCAAGCCAATTCTTCACAAGGAGCGCAACGGCGCTCCCCGACTTAGCTTCCCCCGTCGGGGCCCGGAGTTGGGGTCCCAGGCCCTTGAAGAGTCTTCACGGGGAGCGCGACGGCTCGTGTTTACACGAGCTGTATAAAGTACTAGGTTTAAGTTAATGTATTCTATTTTCTGTGTGTATGAGATTATTGACTGTAAATACTTTTTGTCGAAGAGATTTTATCTTTTTACAGATTTTCTAGAATTGTGTCGAAACAGGGTGGCGCTGCCCCGAGAGCCAATGGACGTTTTATAGGCCAGAGCTGACCAGAAAAGACCCTTTCCAGATATACATCAGACGTTATTTAGCACAATTAGACCAACTGAGAAAAAAATGTTTGCACTGTTTTTTTTGTAAAGTGTAACTGGCTGTGTGTGGTTTGCTCGCCACTCCTAACACATGGACTGTATTACGAAGGGGGTTCCTGTAGTTAACGTGTGTATGTGTAACGCACAGTTAGTTACCAGACCCTTTCTCAAACTAAGCGGTATATTTCCTTCTAAAGACTGTGGTTATGATAGTCGGTTGAATGTCTATTTGACGTCGCTGGTGTGTGTATATTCCTTTGCATGCTGCACAGTGATTGATGTGGCTGATGTAAACTGAGTTTTATCAGTTGCCATTTACTTTTCCAGTCATTGTTTCTGTACAATCACCTCACGCCCTGGAGTTCTGAAAGGGGGGGAGGGGCGGCTTCGGGCACGAGTTTACGGATCCTCAGAGAGAAAAAATAAACGCATTCAAGTTTAATTCTTATGTGTTTACCGTTTTTCTAAGTTTCGCCGGTGGTTTGCTGCTAAGAGCATTTCTCCTCAGAGAGACCACTTACTTGTTGATATCGGGGGTGCTTGTACCCGATTGGGGGCGGAGGGGGGACTTCTATTCCAGGTGTCGTCACGTTTGTGATGTGTTGGTTATAAACCGGGCATCGCCAAAGTATGAGATATCCCGAGAAGGCCAGTCAAAACGGAAGATCATCCTGGAGTGATTCTGAAGTCATCCGATGACTTCAGCCAGGCTATTCCTGCAATTAACTGGGGATGTCATCCGAAGCCATCCTGAAGTATGCCTATAGGGCAGAATATTTAAATGGGATGACTCCTCGAGTCATCAGAGAAACTACTCCAGGATTGGTTCCCGATTACTTCAGTGGAAAAGATGTGATGAGCTTGTACTACTGCAGGATGATCCCATGCTGATTACAGGATTAGGGTGGATTACTCCAGGATGGGTTCCTGATTACTTCAGTGGAAACCATGTGATGATCTTGTACTTCTCCAGAATGATCCCATGACGATTTCAGGATTAGGCTGGATTACTCCAGGATGATCCTTTGAGTATTTCAGGATGGGGCTGTATTATTACAGAATCATCTTGTGATGACTTCAGAATGAGGCTGCATTACTCATGGATGATCCAAGGATAACTTTAGAATGGGACTGGGACCGTGCTAGTCGATTAATTCATGATGTAATATTCTAAGATGATCTCGAGTAGTAATATATGTTTGACATACACAGGATGTTAAGAAATACAGTTTTATTAGTTCGTTAGCAGAGCAAATAATTGTTACAAAAACAAGCATTGGCAAAGCCAATAGGTCTTGCCTTTTTGACCATGTGGCTTGCCAATTTCTTCTGCCGATGGTTTGCAGTATCGATTAAAATAAACAAGCATTGGCAAAGCCAAAAGGTCTGGCCTGTGCAAGAGCTATTGGCTTTGCCAATATGTTTTAGCCATATTGTACACAAGCGTGGCTGTTGTTCAGCATGGCTAAAGGTTAGTGGGGTAAAGGAGAGTTGCATGTCGAAAAGTGCAATGTGATGAATTAGTATAGATTATAGCAGCAGAGTGTCATGGAGTGGTGTGGAACAGAGTGGCGTTGAGTGTTGCGTAGAGTAGATTGCTGTAGAGTGGAGTGGCATAACGTGGAGTAATGTAGGAGAGTAGAATGGCAGAGTGGAGTAAAGTGTTGTAGAATTGAGTGTCAGAGTGGAGTGGCGTGGAGTAGTGTGTTGTAGAATAGAGTAGACTAAAGTAGTGTTGAAGGGTGGCATAGCATGGAGTAGTAGAGTGGAGTGGCATAGAGTCAAGTAGAGTTTAATGGAGTAGAGCATCACAGAGTGGAGTATCATAGCTTATAGTGTCGTAAAGTGCAGTAGCCTAGATTGAAGCTGTGTAAAACACAGTGGTGCAGAGTAGACTGGCGTAGAGTGCACTGGTTGAGTAAAGTGGTGTAGATTGCATTGGCGCAGAGTAGAGTGACGTAGAGTGCAGAGTAGATTGCAGTGGTGTAAAGTAGATTGTTTCAGAGAAGAGTGGCGTAAAGTGGAGTGGTGCAGGGTAGATTGCAGAGGTGTAGAGCAGAGTGAAGCAGAGTGCAGTGACGTAGAGTAGTGTAGAGTGCAATGGTACGGAATAGATTAGAGTGGCGTGGAGCGATGCAGAGTGCAGTGGTGCAGAGTGCAGTGACTTAGACTGCAGTCGTGCAGAGTAGCGTGGCATAGAGTTCAGTGGCAGAGAATGCAGTCTTGCAGAGCTGAGTGTCAGAGTGCAGCGGCGCAGAGAAAAATAGTGGTGCAGCTTAGAGTGCAGTGGCGTAGAGTTCAGTGGCAGAGAGTGCAGTGTTGCCGAGTAGATTGTCGTAGAGTGAAGTGGTATATGGTAGAGTGGCGAAGAATACATTGGCATGGAGTCCAAGGGCCTAGAGTGGGGAGTAGAGGGGCGTTGAGAGCAGTTATAGCAGAGTGGTGGTGTTATAGAGTAGTGGTGTCAAGTGGTGACACAGAGTGGTGTTGTCGAGTGGAGTAGAGCGGCGAGGCGAAGCGAAGTGTGACGTGGAGTGGCAGAGAGTAGAGTGACGTGGACTGGCATAGAGTTGTAGAGCAAACTTAGTCTACCATCCTTCTGAGACTGGTAAATGGAGAAATATGAAAGAGTGTAATAGTAACAACTGTAAGATATAGATCTTAAAAGAAGGAAGTATAGTATAAAAACTGATTTATTCTTTGGTGATAGCACACCTTTAATGTAGGAAAAATCACCATATGGTACCCTAACTTCACTGCAGAATCATTTGCAATGAGAACGGCGCCCTTGACACTAATAGGACTCCTTGCCACCAAATGTGATTTCAATACAAGGCAAGGAGCCTACCTGACTCAGCTTTATTTTAAGTCTGGTATTATATATATATATATATATATACACACACACACACACACACACACACACACACACGCGCATATATACACACATGCATATATATACACACACAGACACATACATATACACACACATATACATACATGTACACACACACTTACTTATACACACATATATATACACATATACACACACACATATACATACACACATACACACGCACATATCCACACACAATTACACACTGACACACATATCCACACACATATATCCACACACACATATACCACACACACATTTACATATATACACACACACACACATTTAGAGATATACAACTTTGGCACCGTTTGACGAATCTTCGCAACCTTTTTCCAAAAAAGGTGCTCCGGTGATTCTTGTTGAACATGGAAAGTTTCGGGGTATTTGTAAAGCGGGGGCTGAGAAAAATGGTGTTGGAAAAAAGGGTGCGTTTGCAATGTTAATTCCCATCGGACCCTGTCAACACTACTACAGCCCAAACAACTGAATAGAATTACACCAAACTTGGCAGAAAGGGCGATGGGGTAGAGTGCAGTGGTTTAGAGTGGTGCAGAGGGCAGTGGTATAGAGTAGATTGGTGCAGTGGCGTGGAGTGGTGTCTCAAAGCAGAGTGGCGTGGAGTAAAGCAGTGTCATTGAGTGGAGTAAAGCAGAGTGTCATTGCGTGGAGTAAAGCAGAGTGGCATTGAGTGGAGTAAAGCAGAGTGGCATTGAGTGGAGTAGAGCAGAGTGGCATTGAGTGGAGTAGAGCAGAGTGGCGTGGAGCAAAGCAGAGTGGCGTGGAGCAAAGCAGAGTGGCGTGGAGCAAATCAGAGTGGCGTGGAGCAAATCAGTGGTGTGGAGTGGAGTAAAGCAGAGTGGCATTGAGTGGAGTAAAGCAGAGTGGCATTGAGTGGAGTAAAGCAGAGTGGCTTTGAGTGGAGTAAAGCAGAGTGGCTTTGAGTGGAGTAAAGCAGAGTGGCTTTGAGTGGAGTGAAGCAGAGTGGCTTTGAGTGGAGTGAAGCAGAGTGGCGTGGAGCGGAGTAAAGCAGAGTGGCGTGGAGCGGAGTAAAGCAGAGTGGCGTGGAGCGGAGTAAAGCAGAGTGGCGTGGAGCGGAGTAAAGCAGAGTGGCATTGAGTGGAGTAAAGCAGAGTGGCTTTGAGTGGAGTGAAGCAGAGTGGCGTGGAGCGGAGTAAAGCAGAGTGGCCTGGAACTGAGTGGAGTAAAGCAGAGTGTCGTGGAGTGGAGCAGAATGGTGTGCGTGGAGTGGTGCTGCGTAAAAGGGAGTGGTGTTGCGTAGAGTGGGGCGGTGATGCATGGAGTGGCCCTGTACTGAGTGGTGTTGCGTGGAGTGACATTGCGTAGATTAGAGTGGTGCCTAGGTGAGACCTAAAAAAGAATGGAGTGTGCTTGTGGAGGCGAGTGGAGATGGGGAGTCAGTGTACGTTCAGCAGATAGGGAGACATGAGGGTGCAGCGTGGATAAAGAGGTTGGTTTTAGAGGCCAAAGGGTGATTATGGGGGGAATGTAGGTGGTGGCACACAGATGTGGATATAGAGGAAGGACAATGAATCGTATAAGTGAAGGGTGGAAAACACATGTGGATGATTGCTTTCCCACGTGAAGGATGAAGAACAACTGTGGTGTGTAAAGGTAGCAGCTGGAGAGCAGATGGTCGCAACAGGGTGGAGGACTGAATATACAATATGGTGCAGGAAATTGAGAAACATATGAAGAGTGGAACATGGAGGGGGGATTCGGGCTGTATGTGGTGAAAAGAGGATGTAGAGCCTGCACACAATATGTGGTGAATTGGTGTGAAGAACATATATAAGGGGAAGGTTTGGAGGTTGCACAGTGGATGTACCGAGTGGAGAATGCATGTGCACAGAGGAAAGACTATATGGAGGATGAAGAGGGAAGTACTCAGTGGAGAGGAAATAGAGGCTGAGAGATCACAAAGTGGGTGGAAATTGTATCTGAAGAGTGGAGAGCTTGTCTGGAGGATGAGAGCACATGAGCATGGTGGAAAAGACTAGTGGAGGTTTGAGAGTGTATATACTATATATATAGTTCCAATCCTGTATAGCGACAATACACAGGCGCTGACACCGTGGGAGTATATCACGGAATGGTTTTATTCCAAAAGAAGACCCAGACGCGTTTCGGCGGCGGACCGCCTTGCTCACTATATATATTGGATGGTAAATATGCGAGTTTGATACGCAGGGAAGATAGCAGATGTGAAGTGTGTATATATAGGCTGTGATGTATAGGGTAGAGAACATGTGTAATCTGCATCATCTATTGGATGGAAAATATGCGAGTTTGATACGCAGGGAAGATAGCAGATGTGAAGTGTGTATATATAGGCTGTGATGTATAGGGTAGAGAACATGTGTAATCTGCATCATCTATCGGTCCACCCTTTCATCCAACCATCCATCTACCCTGCCTTTCACTCATTCATTCTTTCACTTATCCACCCTTTCACTCCTTTATCCATTCATCCACCCTTTCACTCAGTTCATCCATCCACTGATCCATCCATTTACCCTTTAACTCATCGATCCATGCTTTCACTCACATCTCTCATCCAGCCAACCTTTCACTCACCCATCTATTCAATCACCCATTGACTCATCCATCCTTTCATTCAGCCATGAATCTATCAATCCACCTTTTCATCCATCCACCATTTCACTCACCATTTACCCGTTCACTCATTCATCCTTTCACTCACCCATTCTTTCATCCATCCACCCTTTCATCCAGCCATCCACATTTACACATCCATCCTTTCACTCATCCAAGCTTTTACTCATCCATCCACCCACTCTTTCAACCAGTCATCCATCAAGCCTTTCATCCATTCATCCACCATCCATTTAGCCATTCACCCCATCTGTCTATTCTCTCATCATCCATCCATTCACACATTCAGCAATCCATTCATCCATCGTTCCTCCTTTTTACTCATCCATTCTTTGGCTCATTCATCAATACATCCATCTATCCACCCCTTCACTCACACACTGATCCGCCATTTCACTCACACATCCATCCTTTCACACCCCTTCTTGTTAATTATGAGCCTTTGTTAGACAGAAGAAGCCATCAAAACCCCCACCCCTTCTGTTGTTGCTAAAGCGGGTTGACAATCCCCCTGCATACATCCTTTCACTTACTCATCCATGCATTCACCCTTTCGCTTATTCGTCCATCCATCCACCCTTTTACTCATCCATCTGTCCGCCCTTTCATCCGGTCATACACCTATCCTCCCTTTCACTCATTGATCCATTCTTTCACCTACGCATCTTTACATTCATCATTTCAACCTGTCCATCCATCCAGTCTTTCACTCCATCCATTCATTTACCCTTTCACTCCATCCACTCACTCATCCATTCACCGTTTCTCTCATCCACCCTTAACACATCCAACCATCTCCTTACAGTCCCCAGAATTCGTACAGCTCATTGGGGTGGCCGTAGCTTTCACTACGGCACCTCCAAACTCTGGAACACCCTTCCAATGGAACTCAGGAATGCTAGCTCCTTAGCGAGTTTTAGGAAAAAGTTAAAGACCTGGTTATTTCAGGTCTAGACGCTAAACATGCTCACTGTGGTCCTCAGCGCCAAGACACCTCCGGGTATTCGGGCGCTTTTATAAATTCCATTACCATAACATCTATCCTTCCTCCGTTACACTCATCCATCCTTATGCTATTTCATTCATCCATTCAATCCATCAAACCCTTCACTCATCCACCATTTTACATACCATCATTCATTCATCTTTTTACTCTTCACCTTACCATCCTCTTGCGTTAATTATGAGCCATTGTTGGCTGAGTCGCAGAAGAGGCCCAGCAAAACCCCCACCGCCACTGTAGCCGCTGAAGCGAGGGGGCTGGGGGGGGGGGGGGTTGACGACACACCTGGGAGAGTTTATGTGGAAAGATGTACTGATGGAAATATGGATGATGGAGGCAGCGCGCGGATGTGCGAAGTGGAGAGATATGTGGATCAGATGTAGAGTGGATCTGCAGGATGAAAAGAGTACGAGTAAGATAGAACAGGGTGTAAAGCCTTAGATATGGAACATTGATAGAAAAATGCCGTGCTGAAGCGAGATGTCGATCAAAAGAGCAGAATGTTTTGAAAGGAGATAAATGAAGCATGTTAGAAGGCCGAGATTTTAAAAAAAAAATCCAAACTGGTGTACCTCTCACCAAGGCGGTGGGTAGATTCACTGCCTCACTCACCTCGGTCATCTCGTCTCTCCTTGATATCTCTCCTACACCCTTTCCCTTCCTGCCTGAGCGCTGCACTTGATTTAAACCCCTGCACATTTCCTCGTTTTTATCTCTAAAGAGAGACAGAGAGCAGTTGATCTAATTCCTCCGGTTTTAGCTCCATGCTAGCAGCTCCAAATTTCCCTCGTTTTCAGCAAAGGACAAAGGACTGCACGCTGCAGTGGAGTAAATGCATGCTTGTTTGGACACCACAATTGCCTTCACTGATTGGCCGAAAACAGCTTAGGGGCGGGTACAGGTCGACAAGGTTGGTTGCAGGAGAGCCCTTATCCATGTCCGTTCAACAAACTTTATTGAATAATTGTTGCCAGATAGGGCTAAAATTTTGGTTTGTGCCGGTTGCTATATTTTGGGCTACTTTATAAATTATTTTGTGCTATTTTTTACTTTTTGTGCTAGAAATGTGTTAGTAATAGGATCAGTCTTTCATCTATTTTAATCGTTCTCCTTTCACTGCCACTGCCTGCTTGGGGAGTCGAGGACAGCAGAGATAAACTTTAAAGGTGTGTTCCCAGGGAGAGAGACATGGCTTCTCCATAATATGGGAATTGGTTTGGGGGGAGAGCGTCGTGGTCGCCCTCCGTGACCCTTTTCATTACCTATGTCCTTATGTAACGCTACTGGTTCTTTTGTAAAGCGCTCTGACACCTTTGGGTAATGTTCGCTATGTTCGCATTTCTTTTGTAACTCATGTAATTCAAAGTCCTTATGTATCGCAACTGGTTCTTTTGTAAAGCGCTCTGACACCTTTGGGTAATGTTCGCTATGTTCGCATTTCTTTTGTAACTCATGTAATTCAAAGTCCTTATGTATCGCAACTGGTTCTTTTGTAAAGCGCTCTGACACCTTTGGGTAATGTTCGCGCTATATAAAATCGCATTAAATAAATAAAAAAAAATAAAAAAAATGCTCATTTTCTGCACAATCAGCGAACCACCAGACTAAACAAGCCTGATAGAGTTAAACTGCTGTGCATTAATCTTTTGACATACAAATTATTTCCAAATGAACAATTCCTGTCAAACGTTTTCAGAGAAGATCGTTCCCCTTTTAAATAGAGGCATTTGTATCAGTAGTGCTCAGTTTCTGTTATCTGCAAAAAGGGAGAATTGTTGCACAAGTTAGTTAACTTTTCTCTGAGAAAAGAAGCTTTAAACCTTACTAAATGTCTGTGTTGAAAATGGCTAAATGTGCAGCTTTGTAACAGTTTCTAAAGAAATCAATGACCGATTTCCGAATGACCTTGTTGCCTCGCTCATATTTCGAAGCACCGCTCATGGAAGGTGCACTGGCAGCATTGGGAGAAAGGTGAGTCACATGAGCGGGTCACTTTGCTCCGAAAAGCATAATTAAATACAAACAAGCATTGGCAATGCTGATTACAGATATTGCTGTTATCCCACACAAGGGATTCGGCAGGATCAACAGGAGTCCACAGCCAGGGCTAGAACGAGTGACCCAACGTTGTATATACTGCAGCCAGGCGCAATCTGTGACATTCCATCTGTCTGTTAATAGGATAAATTATTCACTCGATGTTAGTGGACAGAAACGAAGCCCCTCCCCAAGCAATCAGCATATGTAATAAAGCGTGCGCGTGAGACAGGGAGAAGTGGTAGCCCCATACCGCAGCTGCCAGTCACGGTTTCTGTCTCCTTCCGGTTTTTTATCCACAAGTACTTTGAGTTCATGTAAGTGTGAGCACTTCAGGGACACTGCAGGTGTCCTTTTCATTTACAATGGACAGAAGAAGCCCATTTCTGACATTTATCAGACTGCAGAGCACTGATAAAGTGTCACTTAAAGTGTCGTACGAAAGGCATTGAAATGTCACACAAAACCACACTAAAACCCTGGAAATGTCACACATGAGTAAACTGAAAACTTAGCAGCTATGCTGCCGGGGGTAGTATGGTTGAGGTAGGAACAGCTGGGGCTCTGCCTGAGGGAGGTGCGGCGTAGGTAAGGACGGTTTGGGCCTGCCCGGTATCAGCGTGGCTGTAGAGTAAAGGCCGATGGGCTCTGTCCGGGGACAGCGCAGCTGTAGGGTAAAGACCGGTGGGCTCTGTCCGGAGGCAGCGCAAATGTAGGGTAAAGACCGATGGGCTCACAGCTGTAGGGTAAAGACCGGTGGCTCTGTCCCGAGGCAGCGCAAATGTAGGGTAAAGACCGATGGGCTCACAGCTGTAGGGTAAAGACCGGTGGCTCTGTCCGGGGACAGCGCAGGTATACGGTAAAGACCAGTGGGCTCGCAGCTGTAGAGTAAAGGCCGATGGGCTCTCAGCTGTAAAGACCAGTGGGCTCGCAGCTGTAGAGTAAAGGCCGGTGGGCTCTCAGCCGTAGAGTAAAGACCAGTGGGCTCGCAGCTGTAGAGTAAAGGCCGGTGGGCTCTCAGCTGTAAAGACCAGTGGGCTCGCAGCTGTAGAGTAAAGGCTGGTGGGCTCTCAGCTGTAGAGTAAAGACCAGTGGGCTCGCAGCTGTAGAGTAAAGGCCGGTGGGCTCTCAGCTGTAAAGACCAGTGGGCTCGCAGCTGTAGAGTAAAGACCAGTGGGCTCTCAGCTGTAAAGACCAGTGGGCTCGCAGCTAAACAGCAGCCTGGGCCTATGGCAAGCCGGAAATGCGTGTGGTGTTTTGTCGCGCATGCGTACGATGTAAGGCATCACGTGCATGCGAGACAAATAGTGTGAATGCACCCACGAATCAAATAAGCACTGGAAATGCAATAGGACGAGTATTTACGCGAGTCCTATTGCATTTTTAACGGAAGTGCAGACGTAAAAGAAGGCACGAACAGGAGGGGGTGGGAAGGTGTTGGTGGTCGAAGAAGTCACGGAGTATGGGAGGGAACGGGGAGAGGCAGGGGAGCAAAACTGTTTATGAAGTAAAGGGGCCGATAGCCTCGGAAGGGAAAAAATGACGACATGCCCGTCAGGAGGTGGGATTACCAAGCCAAGCACCAATCAGAATGCAGAAAATATGATGCAAGCCAATCAAAAATAAGGCTGGAAAGTGGGCGGAGCTTTCCACCACTATACTGTATACAGCATCTCTCGACGAGACAGCGCATGCGCTGCCTAGCCGAGACCTAAAAAGTAGGTGCTGGAGTCCAGGATTTCTCTCATAAGCATGCCACCTGTGATGCCAAATGCTGGGCATTCCAAAACCTAAGGAAGCCTAATGCTGATTGTTAGAACTTGGGGTCTCTAGTTGGCAATGGTATACACCTTTGTCCAAATAGGGACCCTTGCTTCTAAGTCAGGGAAAGGGATTACACACCTGGATAACCCCTGCTCACCCCTTGGTAGCTTGGCACGAGCAGACAGGCTTATCTAAGATGCAGTGTGTTAAGCATTTGTGAACACGTACAGTAATACAGTGAAAACACTACAGATGGACACCACACAGGTTTTATAAAAATAAGTATTCTTTATATAGACTTATCACAAGACCACAAACGACAAAAATCCACAATACTGTACTTAAAATACTCTTAAAGATGGTAAAAGTGACTTAGTTCAAGTTGATGATAAATGCGACACGTTTCTCACAAAAGTACCTGGATGCGTAACGCAAAACAAACAAAAGGTTCGCAGGGAAGGAGATGCGTCGGTTCCGTACTTCGGGGGATGCGATGCGTCGCGCCTCAATGCTTGCCCAGAGTAGGGGATGCGTCCGTTCCTTACCGGAGGGGAGTAGATGCGTTGATTCTCGTGCTGCGTTCCGGTTGCGATGCGCAAGATGGCGCCTCACGGGCCATGCCTCCTCTGATGGAAGGCTCTTTTCCCTGTGAGGTCACCGTGGTCAGCTAGCGGCGGTGTGCTTTCTACTCTGATTTTCGGAGGTTGCTTAGATTTTTATAATTGACCGTTATTGTGCACCTAACCTTTTCAGAGCAACAGCAAATGTAAAGAATGCAAAAAACAAAACACAGCAACGAGTGGACTATTAACAATCGGCAATGACGCTGAACATCCTGTGATTCTGGGCAAATCACTTAATCTCCCTGTGTGAATGTGTCCTCATGTAACGCAACTGGTGCTATGTAAAGCGCTCTGATACCCGATACCTTCGGGTCAAGTTCGCGCTACATAAAACTCCGTAAAATAAAAAAAATAAAAAAACAACAACTACGGCATCTCTATAGGACTTTGCCATTCAAATTGTAAACAAAAAGGCAAAATAGCCCTGCATTTCATTTATTGATTTAATTGATTTTATGAAATATTATTAGTTTTGCAAGATGCAGCCCATTGGCAGCACCTGGCAAAATATACAAATAGGGCTGAATCTCAAAACATATTTAATTGGCACTAAAACATGTTATTGGCAGCAATTAAAGCAGTGTTTGGTACAGACATCGTTCATCATCTTTTATATTATATAAAGTGATTTATTTTCCAAGGTCATGTGTAACAAGGAGGTTTGTACATATCTCCTGTGTTGCATTTTTGGGAGTGGTGATATGTTATGTTGTTTGTACTGTTGTGTTTTTGTTGTGCATTATTACATTGTTTTGGTGTATTTTGTTTATCGTGTTGAGTTATGCTTTGATTATGTTGTGCTGTGCCCTTTTTTTGTTTTAATTGTGTTATGTTGCTTTGTGTTATATTGTTGTGTTCAATTTCGTTGCTTGCTTTGAGAAATTCTAATACATTTCTTTAAAATAATTCCCAGTGACAAGCAGTCATTTACCCCTTTCTAATGAGGTAAAATAGCTCTGCTCAGCTCTTCAACTATTTAAGACGTCATCCCAAAAGTGTGGCCAAGACCGGTCTTAAATTAGCATTTCAATGTCCACTTTATGTGGTACGGCTAAGGATATCTTGACTAATACTGATAGACTTAGTAGGACTGGCTCCTAACATTATAAATGTGCAAACAGCGTAAAGCTGATATATTTTGAACTACTACATTAAACTACAGAAAACAATTTGTAGGTTCTTGCATAATAGGTTTGAGCCATAATTCACCTATCTCAGAGATAATAGAAATGTATCACAAATATTCTGGACAAGCGCCAAGTAAGCATATTATCAGTGAGAAATATGTTGTTTATCTAACGTATGTTAAAAAGATTGATTTTCTTTTAGAGCCTAAAGGTACATTCTTCAAGTGTAGGAAAGGACCAACTTTTGTGTGGTTGTGAGAAAGTGCCATCTTTCTTGCATGGTATACCCCCCACTTTTTTGCTGAATTGCTGATGTACTTTGACTGAGTGTGCCCTGGGTCCCTGCCAATCAGGTACCCAGGGCCTGTGTTCCTTCCCTAAAAACTGTACTAAAGCCTAAACCCAATTGGCATCTCTGGCCCCAGGTAAGCCCCTGGTAAATGGTACCCTAGGTACCCAGGGCCCTGTGACCAGAGAAGGCCCCTAAGGGCTGCAGCACATATTGTGCCACCCTTAGAGGCCCTGTACCCTGACACACACACCCTGCCTTCGCAGGCTGAGTGTCTTGGTGCAGAACTAAACAGAGAGTCGACATGGCACACATCCCTGTGTGCTATGCCCACAAACACACTGCCCTGGCATACCTCAGTCACCCCTCTAGCTGGGTGCACTATGCCAGTGGTGTGGGCACAGGTGCATGAGCCCTGTGCCCCTACAGTACCCAGGGCCATTCCTGGGCACTGTAAGTGCAGTGATGCCATTAAGAGTATATGGTGCTGGGAGGTTGTCATTACGAACTCCACAGCACCATAATGGCTACACTGAAGACTGAGAAGTTTGGTATCAAACTTCTCAGCACATTAAACCCACACTGATGCCAGTGTGGGATTTAATGTAAAATGCATGACAGAGGGCAACTTAGAGTTGCCCCCTGAACCTAACCTACAATCCACGTCCTGTCTGAGAGGCTGCCTAGGCTGCCACCCAGCAGACATGTTGCTGGACCCCTGGGTAGAGAGCCATCCGCTCTCCCGGGCCTGCAACAATGCACGTCCTGGGCGAGGTGCTAGGCCTCCTCCCCCAGGATGGGCAGGGGAAGCTTCAAAGGCATTCCGCCTTTGTGAGCTTCCCCAGACCACTTGCTGTACTCAGCAACTGGCCCCCACTGGTTCCAGCCCCCACTCTGGCGGGAAGACTGGCGGGAAAACCAAGGGAGGAAAGGGGGTGTGCCAGCCTCTGCCAACCCCACCCCTCAGGTGGGGGAGGCGAGGTGAAGCACATCTCCGGGCTCTCGCCATCTTGAAGATGGGGAGCCCTACCCAATCAGGACTAGGCTCCTGCCCCCTCCCACTGGAGAGTGGCAGGATAGGGGGTGTACCCACCCCAGGGAAGGGACCCATTGGTCCCTGCCCTTTACCTACCTGTAACGCCCCTAAATCTAGTATTTAGGGGCACCCTGAACCTTCCTTCCTTAGATCCAGATTCCGAAACAAGAAAGAAGATCAAGAAACAAGAAGACCTGCCGTGCAGCTGCTAACAAGAGGAAGACACCAACTGATTTGGCCCCAGCCCTACCGGCCTGTCGACCCTCGAACCTGCTCCTGCTAAACCCCGGCGTCTCCAGTGGTCAGCAACCTCAAGAACCCCGGAGGACCTGACTGCCTTGTGACTCTAACTACCTGGGACTCCCACGAGCAGTGGTACTGCTCAAAAGCAAGTAACCTACCCCTGGTGCCAGCCAGGAACTGCGAATCCAGCACACTCTGCACCCGCCGAGCCCGGCCTGTGCCTGAGTGGACAAAGACCACGAGGACGTCCCCCCGGTGACCCAGAATCCAGCACCCAAGGACCCTCCTCGACGATCCTGACGATGCCTGGAGCCTCAAAACCTGGGCCCCCTCCAACCGCGACCAGCCGAGGGTAAGATTTCCGATGCCTAAAGACACCCCTGCACCGACGCCCCTCGGCCTCCTGTGCCCAACTCCTGGGTGCCTACCCTTGCTACAGCTTCCCAACTTACTTCTCGAAGTGGTGGTCGCACCTGAAGAATCACCGCCCCCGAGCTTGCAGCCTTTGTCCGTCACGCAGCTTTCCCATTGAAAACCATTGGGCGCCCGACGGCCCAAAAGCCCACTGCACCCGGCCGCCCCAGTGCCGCTGAGGGTGCACCCACTACCCTGTTCGACTTCCCCACTTGCCCTGAGTAAGTGACCAGGAGCTTTGCTCCCACAGCCGAGTGGCCTGCCTGCCAGCAGACACCAACCCAAGGCCCCCTGCCTTCCATAGGATAACATTGGGCCTACTCACTCTGCACCCGGCCGTCCCTATGCCGCTGAGGGTGTAACAACTGTACTTACCTGACCCTGGGGGACCCCTGAGTCTATGCCCAGAACCTTAACTCTGCCAGTCAAGTACTTACCCAAAAGCCGATAACTCACTTTTCTTCCATAGGGTAACATTGACTGGTTTCACTTGGAAATTCTTCCAAGTGTGGAGTTTCTAAACTTTAAAATATTCATCTAAAATCAGCCGAATTACGAAAACGAATTTACTCACCTGTTATCAGGAGAGATCCCAGTGCTGGATCTTGGTGCCCAGCACTGACCCTGAAAAGTAATCATAACTGTACTTACCGGTAACTTGAATTTCCTTCCATAGGATAACATTGCCTGGTCTTTGCTGAAAAAGTTTCTAAGTGTCGATTTTGCAAACTTACAAATATTCGTTAAAAATCGCCTGTGTGACATAAACGCATTCTTTCAGTTGTTTACAGGAGATGCACCAGTGCTGGATCCAGGATCCAACACTGAGTAAGAAAAAGTAACGATAACACTGCTTACCTGCTAAGTGAATTTCCTCCCGTAGGATAACATTGGTGATTCTATGTGAAAAAGTTTCTAAGTGCCAACTTTTAAAATACAATAATATTCCTTAAAAATCACAACTGTAACCAAAACGTTTTTACTCAACTGTTTACAGGAGATGTCCCAGGACTGAATCTAGGATCCAGTCCTGTGGTAAGAAAAGTAATCCAAAAAGTAATCTATTGCATTTAACTAGAAATTCCCATTGAGCTCCATGTTATATTGCGTTTGAAATTGTGTTGCCTATTGCAACAACTGTAACCATTGCATTCAAAAGTCTATTGCCTATTGAAAGTATTTATCTAAAGCATCTCATTCTGAGAAAGTATATTTCGATACCTATTGTTGGTTCTAAAATAAAACAAGTATATATTTTTATATACAAACCATTGGCCTAGAGTTCAGTTCTTGAGTGTGTGAGACCATTTGCTGACTGAGTGTGTACAACAAATGCTTTACACTGTCCTCTGATACTGCCTTACTGCTCGACCAAGCTACCACTTTAGAGAGTAAGGTTATATCTAACTTTAGCCTCTGCCAAACCTCTGGGGACTGTGGACTCTGTGCACACTGAACCTTACTTTGGTTCAGTATATACAGAGCCACTTTCTTACAGTGGTGCACCCTCAGATTTTTGCCTAAACAGTTTTTGCTGGCTGTAGAACTCTGTCCAATTTACCCCTGCAAGCCAGTGATAAAGTGTCTGTGCCCCTCCTTTCAATATGATAAAACTGGTTTACCCCTAATTGGCATATTTAACTTACCTATAAGTCCCATATATATAGCACAAAGTGTAAGTGTACACAAGGCCGGTAAGTTAAATGCCACTTGTGGACTGCAGCACCCATTGTGCCATCCACCACACAGCGACAATGTAAAACATGGCTTCAGGCCTGCCATTGTAGCCTGACTAATGTAGCTTTTAAACTGCATTTCGATCTGGCAAAATAAACCCTTTTGACAAATCAAAATCAGTTTTTTTAAATATGAATAAGTTACCCCTATGTAGGCCTTACAGCCCATAAGGCAGGGTGCATAGGATTTAAAAGTAGGATGGCCATTTGGAAAAGTGGGGAGGGGCCATCCCCCCGCCCCATCCTCGGGCATCTCATCCTTGCAGACCTCCCACTGAACCATTCCTAAATACAAAACAGCAGAATGGCAACCCCATTAAACACAGGCTTGCCCAACCTAGCCCCCATACCAAACAAAAGGCTGTGTGGGTGACGTAACTTCCTGCACAATCGAAGTACGTGGGAGTCATGCTTTCCGACCTTCTCTCTTTTTTTGTCGTTGAATTGATGCAGAAAAAGCGAAAACAAAAGCATCAGGGGCAAAGGAAATGGGGAAAGATCCAAGATCTGAATGTCTGATTGGTGCAGTAAATTAGATGTTTGCTTGGAAGCACCTTCAACAGACTTTCTTTCCTATCATGCATTGCATTCTGGAACATGTAGTTGTATACCTAGATTCACTCTCAACATCAAAATCCATGGGAAAAAAGCACAAGAAAAGCGCAGAGTAAAATAATTGCTGCCTTGCCTAATAGTTTTTAAATCTGCATAGCACAGAGTCCTTGGTAACCTTTTCAGATTATGCACTTTTTTATTGCAATATAATGCCTTCTACAACATTTGCATAGCCCTGTGTAAAACACAATTTCTAATTCAATTGAAACAGCCTTACTGCAAACATATAGGGACAATTATTCATCTACAAAAGCAAGTAGAACTTTAGAAACCTAAAATATTTTCAATCATTTTTGAAGTTGCTCATCAACATGTCCTAATACACCTTGCATTAGACATCTGTTAAAGTATAAATGTACACACCCTTAAATGACTCAGAAGCACAGTTTCAAAGGCTGCACTCACTGGAGACAATGAGAATTAAATCGAGATATAATTAACAGCCCTGCCAAGTACCATGCATCAAGGGTAACGCTTTTTAGGGCTGGTGTCCACAAAACTGCACCAAAATACATTAGTCACGCAATTATAGCGCCTTAGGAACCATCCTAAGGTACACTCAATGTGGGGAGGCTGAAACACATTAAAAGCAGCAAGCCTGCTGTGCTGCCCAGCTCTGTGCTGCGTTCTCATAAAAATAGCCGCCTCAATATTAATTTACTCATTTTCACTAGATTGTATTAATTTATATACCACACAGCGGGCTAAGAAGCTAATTATCTCCCATTTACAAGGCAGTTGAAGTCGAGCTGCCCTCCCAGTTGAGCTGCCCCATAATTTCATACTCCATTGCTGCTTAATTCCATTGGCCCTACCTGCAACTGATTAATTGGAATCAAAATTAACATGTTTTGAACATTGTATCACATTATAGTTGTTAATACTGATTATTATAAATAAAAATGATGTAAAATAAAAAAAGTCCAAAAATATTTACCTGTAACTGTTATTACATATCTTATGACGCACACAGTATGCTAATTTGCATTTAAAGAAACCTCATTTAATATCTAAATAGTGTTCACTGAGTAGTAGTCAGCAAATAATTCTAAAATTACACAGCAGGTTGGACCTTTCTGACAAACAAATGAAACCAAAATAGTGGGTGTATTCTTGGGGTAATCAGGAAATCGTTCTCAAACATCAGGAGAAATTTCAACACGTTGGAAAGAAATTATGCTTGTGGAGTTTTGGATATTTATTTTCAAATCATCAACAACAAATGGACCTAATGAAGTAATCAGATACTCATTCTTAAATCCTCCTGAAGTCACCAGGAAAAGGCACACCTTGTGAAGTCATCAGATACTCATACTTAATCCTCCTGAAGTCATCAGGAATAGTCACACCTTGTGAAGTCATCAGATACTCATTTTGAAATCTTCCCGAAGTCATCAGGAATAGTCACACCTTGTGAAGTCATCAGCTGCTCATTCTTAAATCCTCCTGAAGTCAACGCGAATAGTCACACCTTGTGAAGTCATCAGATACTCATTTTCAAGTCATCCTGAAATCATCAGGCTCAAGTTTCTAAGCTTTGCTGATGACTTCAAGAGCTTGATGATGTCTGTTGACATGAAAATGACTTCTACAGTAGTTGGATGATCAACCAATGACTCTGGGATGGCTTCTAAAGTAATCCTGTTTGACCATCTAAGGAGGTTTGTCCCGGGTCAAGTGCTAACCTTTTCACCCCGACTAGAATGTTGACATAAACAGAGGGCCCTCAGAGCCGAAACTGTCTTCAGCCTGTCTGTCCTCACCTCACCGCTCTGGCAGCTTGGAACATTCCAGTGTAATTACTGGGAGGGTCTGCTCGGGAACCGTCCAACGGACACCAATAGGGGGTGGTGGGAGAGTGAGTGTATCGTGATTATTTAACACCTTCTTTCAAGAGCGATGGGGCCAGAGAAACTGTAGAGATAACTCGGGCCCCTTGCCCCTTTAAAGGGGCCCTCCAGTGAAAGATGTGGCAAAATGTCTCACGTCACTACCATAGCACACCAAGCTATCTTAACCCTTGGTGGTTGCAGCTGAAGGGGATCGGGCCAAGAGAAACTGTGAAGTTTTGTACTTATGTGCAATAAATGCGAATTCCAGAGCTCCAGTTTCAAGGGTGTCAGATTATGAAATCATGTTTCACAGTGTGACGCATGAGAACCCTTCCTTTTTACAGGCACATAACACTTCAGGCACATAACACGCTTTTACATATACACTTCCATCGGCAGGGGAGGCCTGGGGCAAGAGGGTGACGTGGGAAACGCAAACTCCAGAGAAAACCGACCCTGGCAACGGAAGAAAGTAAACAGGCAGCGCTTTTCAGCACAAACTAAGTAATAAGCCACAGGTGACATGCCGTCACTAAGCACTGGACCGTAGCAGGGGCAGGGTGAGCACCGCAGCGGGCACACGTGACAACTTTCCACAGCACTGCGTAATATTGGCACCTGTTCTGTGTGGCGCTTAGGAACGGTAGAAGCGCTTCAAGAAGCGCTACACAAAACATGTTGCTTTGATATTGTTGTTCTTACAGCTTTATCAGTGACGGGTGACAGAAAGTATGCAGAGATCAAGCGATACAACAAAAAGTACCTGCCTCAAAAGTACCTGTCTCACTACATCTCTAGCACAACAGGCGCACCGGAAGCTGCGCGCAGGGGGCCTTTAACGTGAATTGGGGCCCTATGGTTACCCGTGCATACAGTGTCCATGTATCGGGCATTATACTGAGACACGGCGGCCAAACTGAGCACGGAAGTCCTGCACCTCTGGCTGTCCCCCGCCCCTACTCCCCGTAGCGCCCGTGGGTCTAAAGGGGGCTTCAAAGCACATGGGACACATTTCATTGCCAGGGTGCTGTTCCCCTCGTCTTTTGTTTATTGGTGTAAGATGCGCACATCAAAGCGCCACATGCTTCGAAGGGTGGAGCCTCATCTGTGTTTCAAGGGCTCGATTTCAATGTTTTAACATCACAAAACCCTGACACCACCTTGATCTCCGGCCGACCCCACCACAGACTGTGCTAAGTCTTGGGTTTGGTAGGGGAAAATTGCATGTATATAGTACTTACTACCCCTGACGAGGTAAAAAGAAATACACGAAAACCAAAAAAATAGCGGCGGGAGTCGAAGAAATATGTTATGTTATGTTATGTTACAACAACTTTTATAGCGCGCTAATACCCATAGGTGTCTAGGCGCTTAAGGACCGCATACTGTAGGGAGAGTTAGTTTTTAAAAAAGCCATGTCTTAAGATTCTTCCTAAACTCAATCAAAGAAGATATCTTCCTAAGAGCGAGCGGGAGGGAGTTCCATAGCCTAATAGCACCATGTCTGAAACTCCTCCCTATAATACATATGATGACAAGTGAACCGGGCTTTTCAAACAATGTGAAAAACGCGAATATTAAAAATGTACTAATAACTGGGGCCATTTGACTAATTATGATAATAAACCACTTTTATATACATTTAAAAGATAAATGACACAGTTGGCTACTTGTCAGTAGCCTACGCTTCCGTTTCATTTTTACTAAAACTAATTGGCACTGAGGATCGCAATTAATTAGACAAATCTCGTTTTTTGCACCACATGTTGTTTTGCGATTTCTCTTCACTTTCTACTTCCTGGAACAGATCTCACTGCACTGTGAGTCAACAGATAAATAAATAACACCTCTCTCCGGTCCATGCGTGTTCCCATCCGTTTCCACGTCTGCCAACGTATACACGGGGAAACTGTTTTTTCCAGTGAATATGAGTTCGTTTCGTTCCGAATGCTAGTGTCGTTGTTTCTAGGCACAATATTTCGAAATATTTGAAAACGATATTTAAAGCAAAATCGAATACAGCTGCCTGTCAAGATAATAATTAGTTCAAGCGTCAGTAATGAATTACTTTGAAAGTTAAAAAGTCCCTTACGTTTTTAAGTATAGGCGCAAAGGTCAGGACTGAAAGATCTCACATTTGAGAAAAGTAACTTAATAAGATTATATGTTTCAGTCAACAATACAGCCTGTCTATGGAACTGATCAAACTATAGATAGACAGACAGACAGAAAGATAGATTGATAGATAGATAGATAAGAGTGGGTCTAGGCAGGTCAAGAGACTTCCACTAACTGATAGCTCGTGTGATGCCTGCTGTAGTAATGGGAGCCTGCAGTACAGTTTTATATGAAAGGGGCCACGCCTACGCATGCACCACGGATTTATGGGAAACAAGCAGATCCGTGTACGGATCCCAGGAGAGGACAAAACGCCCTCCGCAGCCCCTACCAAGTAGCCAGAAGCCTGGTTAGGTTAGGAGGCGGATGTAAAGTCTACCATTTGGTCTGAAGTTATACTTGGATTTGTGGGGGGAAGGGGGAATCCCCGCGGAATTTCCATCCACTGAAATTGTTGCCTCAAACCTTACAATGCAATGCATTCGTGTCCTATTTTTCCACTGTGAAGTGCGTACTTTGAACGTCTTAAAATGGCCACTCGGCGAATGACGTCACAGCAGACCTAAGCACAACCACGCATCATCACACGAAGGGGCATTCTGGAATGCTTAATGTTAGTGATTGCTGGTGACGGCTTAGACCCCCCCACACACACACATACACGCACACCCATTTCCCTAGCATATATTTAGTAGGAACATTCTTTTTTCATATTTTCGGCTCAGCAGGCTGCTGAAAATAATACTCCCCACCCTACGAAGACCTGAAGGGCTGTGTGTATGTATCTCACATTACTTCACACACAGCAGTACCTGCCAGTCCCGACCCGCCTCCTAGCCCCCTGTCCCTTGTTGCCCTTTGACTAAGCACTCCTTCTCCCCTTGTTGGGGAAAGATCCAATATTCATACTCTGGAGTCTCAGGGACCCCCTCTGAGAGAGTCCACAGCGTCAAGGGAGCCACGCACAGTTGAGGTATGGTATGGCGCCCCTTACCAAAGCACTCCCTCTCCCCTTGTTGGGGAAGGATCCAGTAGATAGGCCTTGGAGTCTCAGAGACCCCTCTGAGAGAGTCAACTGCGTAAAGGGAGCCTCACGCAGTGGAGATGTGGGAATGATACCACTTCCCCTGGGATCACAGCTTACCGGACCTTGGACGCGGCTTTTACCCGTTTACTGGTTTGTGCCCCCGTCACCCTCCTCCTCCTCTTTCATGCTCTGTCTCTCACTCTCCCCCACCGCTTTCCCTCTTTCATTCTTTGTCTACTTCCTCTGCTCCTATCCCCTCTCCCCTGAATCTCTCCCCTTACCTGCTTCGCCGCCTAGCCCCCTGTCCCTTGTGCCCTTTAACTAAGCACTCCTTCTCCCCTTGTTGGGGAAAGATCCAATATTTATACTCTGGAGTCTCAGTGACCCCTCTGAGAGAGTCCACAGTGCCAAGGGAGCCACTCACAGTTGAGGTATGGTATGGCGCCCCTTGCCAAAGCACTCCCTCTCCCCTTGTTGGGGAAGGATCCCGTAGGTAGGCCTTGGAGTCTCAGAGACCCCTCTAAGAGAGTCCACTGCGTAAAGGGAGCCTATCGCAACGGAGTTGGGGGAATGATACCACTTCCCCTGGGACCACAGCTTACTGGACTTTGGACGCAGCCATTACTCGTCTACCGGTTTGTGCCCCCGTCACCCTCCCCCTCTTCTTTCATGCTGTATCTCTCACCCTCCCCCTCCTCTTTCCCTCCTTCATTCTCTGTCTACTTCCCCTGCTCCTACCCCCTCTCCCCTGAATCTCTCCCCTTGCCTGCTTTTTCCCTTACATATATGTCCTTACTGTTTGTCTCGACCTAACATGTAACTATGTAGCTATGCTCTAATAACTGTGCAACCTTTGTAACGATGTAACCTGCAACTATGGTCTGATACTCAAGTAAAGCGCTCTGATACCTCCGGGTCTAGCCAGCGCTATATAAAACCTTTCAAATAAATAAAAATTCCTGTCTTATCTTCCCTCGCGAGGGGGGTTGCGCGATGGCGCGCCCCCCTCCTCTCTGCCACCATCATCGGGGGCCCAGAGTTGGGATCCCGGGCCCCCAGGGAACCTTCGCGGGGGCGAGACAGCGCTCCCCGGCGTCCATTGGCGTCGGGGGCAGGGTGGACTCCCGGCCCCCCTGTTGGGGTTCTTCACGGGGAGCGCGATGGCGCTCCCCGACTTTACTTCTTCTGGGGGAAGCCCCCGGGACCTGACCCACCCCGGGGGCACATCTAAGACCGGCGGCGGAGCCCCACGCGCTTCGTTGTCGGTCCCAGTAGAGGTCAAAGGTCGCCTACCTTCTGGGGGGCATATCTCAGCCCCCAGGGTACCGATCTGCACCATTTTCACCTCTTCTTGCTCCTGGTGACACTCCCCAGCCACTAGGAGCACTTTCTTTAGCCCTCTTGGTCTCCAGGAGGGTGAATTCAGCAGGGAGCGGTCTTCACTGGCTCCCTGCGCCAGCCTTTCGCCCTGGCTCTCTTCCTGGTCCTCTCTTCTCCTTGCGCAGACGCCCAGGCTTCTGCTCCCTGGTCCTGGTCTTCCCTTGTGGTGCAAGTCAGGGTCCTGGGCCAGTCTGGAGGTTCTTCCTTCCAGCTGCCCATGGTGCCATGCTCCAGCACCAGTCGTCCTCAGCAGACCACACCCCAGAGAGAGCTCCTCTTCCTCTGCAAACTCTTTTTAAAGAATTGGGAGGGGGCTGGCAGGAAGTCTCTGTTTGCCCTAACAAACAGCGACACATCACTTCTCTGCCCCTGCTCCCTCCTTCCTGCCCAGGCCTCTGGGTTAGTTCAAAATGGTGACGTCCAGGGGTCTCATGCCACATGGTCTCTGAAAAGCCCCTTCCCCCCTTGCTGCCTTCTCTCCAGAGCAGCTTGGTGCCTGGCACCAGGTGACAGCTGCTGATGGATTAACCTGTAGCTCCACCCATCTTCTCTTCTTGGAGAGGAGGCCTTCGCCCTTGGAATGCTTGTCATGCAGGGCTAGGCCTCTGATGCTACAGCTTGGGGAGGAAGGTCATTAATCCAGCCTGGCAGGGTCAGCCCCAGCCAGGCTCTGGTTATGAGCTGACTCAGAGGAATATGACATTTCTGGATGACCCAAAAGCAGTACAGATATGACTTTGGACTCTGCAGAATACTTCTTCTCACCTAAGTTACAGTGGACTTTAGTGCGTGTCTGGAATTTGTAGGCCCTAGGAAAGTGAAACTATCCCATGTGATCCCCATCCTCATAGGGGAATAATGAAATGGTCTTTCAGTGAAAACAGTAAAGCACACTGACTTTCCCTTACATGTTTCTTCCCATTGTATAAAGCCTATTCCATTTCACCACCCAGCTCTGCATAATTCCTGCCACACCATTCAATTGCTCCTGGGCTGCGCACGCCAGGAATCTCCCCTGCGCAGCCCCTACACGTGTGCACACGCATGTACACACGTGTCTGCATGTAACCAGCCCGGTGCCCCTTACTCCTGCTGCAGCGCAGCGGCCTACTTTCACCAGGGGGTCACCGGTAAAATCCACATGCAGTCTCTTTCATCATGAGTTCACTGTGGGTGAGTCCCAACTTATGAGGCTCTCCAGTAAAAGCTCAACAATTAGGTGTTCAAAAAGCGAAAAATCGGGCAGCTCAGATGGTCAGAACCACCTTCTAACAGTTGGTCTCTGCCCTTTGATAGCATCCCTTTGGACCCCAAGGCTCCTTAATGGCGGTAAGCACTGCAGCAAGCTTTGTGCCATGCCAGACCCCCCTCTGGGACACTTCTGCCAAAACTGCACACTGAGGTCGCCCTACATGTTGCATCAAGCCTCCCCTTAATTAAGTCAAGCAATTATTATGTGAAACTGTATCAAAAAATTACCCGCGCTCCCTCCCCAAAAACACACTAGCTTGCCCGGCACAGCCTGCGGTACCTGATCAAAGATTACAGAGGGGCTTGTGATGAGCTACGTGCTGGACCTTAGAGAGGGGCTGACGAGATTTCATCTTGCGCGGGGTACAGCTGCCTTCAGCGCACGCAGCCCTCACTCCTGGCGGGGGAAAAAAGCAGGGAAGCATAATTACAGAAAGTTAAGAAAACATCCCCAGTAATTAGCCAGGCAATTCTGAGCACAAGAAATGGAAATTAGTCACTGTGCAACAAATGAGTCTGTGCATATATCACAGGATGCTGCGTGTCCCCACGGGAGCCCGCGGTTTTTAGTTCTTGCTTCTCGCGCAGCTCCCTCTGCCGCCCCTCCTGGTTCCTCCACGCAGCGTCAGTCTCCATGGGCCTCGGCCAGTGCAACCGTTCCTTGTCCTATTGTAGATGTAATTTTAGATAGAATCAGTTCCTGGGCGTAACAAAACTCAGGGCTCGCAATATTTTTCCCTCCGGTCTGGCTCACCTGACTGTTGCTACCCCGCTGTTTTCGCTTCCAATTAAAACAAGCATTTGCAATGCAATAGGACTCGCATTTACGCAAGCCCTATTGCATTGCAAACGGTAGTCATCACGGAGAACAGGAGGGAGGGCGGAGGTGGAAGGCACGGATAACTTGAGTGCGGGCGGGGGAGGGAGGAAAAGGCACGGACAACGGGAGTGCGGGCGGGGGGAGGGGGCAGAAGGGGGCGAGAAGGCACGGACAACGGAAGTGCGGGCAGGGGGAGGGGGGGTGACAAGGCACGGACAACGGGAGGGAGGGGGGAGTAGAGAAGGCAGTAGGAGAACCCAGTGCTTGAAATGGAAAAATCGAAGTGCAGGTACTCTGTACCAGAGTACCTGCTTGTTTCTGAGAAGTGCCGGTACACTCCAATTAAAAGTATAGCATTTCTCTTGAGAAGTGCCGGTACTATCCCTCTCAAAATAAAAAAGTGCTGGTACTCCGTACCGGACAGTACCGGCCCATTTAAAGCACTGGAAGAACCTCATTAAAGAAAATAGTGCTCACAGTCTAAATAACACCTACGGTGTAACACTCTAAGTAAAGGGGCCAGTAGCCATGGGAGGATACAAATGACGACATGGCCTAATAAGGAGGGACTAACAAGCCTATAAACAAATCCAAAGGCAGCATTTAGGAAGGACAAAGACACAAGCCAATGAAAAAATATGGGGCGGGGGAGTGGGCGGGGCTTCCCTCACATACTGAACCACAGCAGATCTTCACCAGAGCAGCGCTTGCACGCTGACTTTAGGCTCGACCTAACAAAACAGGGTCCATACTTTATCAGCCACATCAGCCAACTCACTAGGACTCCCAGATGAAAATCTTTAATTCAAAGACCATATTCAAGCTATGGAAAACATCAGACCAGTTCCAAGTAAAAATTAAAGTTAAAACCTCCAGCACTTCTGAGCTGAAGCCCTTGTTATCGCTTGCCTTTAGTATCGATGCCCACGTCTTACTGGCCTGAAAGCCGCTGCTCCATGCAAAAGTTGTTTTTTTTTAGTATTGGTTAAGAAACACATTGCTTCTGCTCTATTGACTGTCTCAAATTGTAACGTATGGAAGAAAGGTCTACATTGAAAACCAATGCTCTTAACTTAAATACCTCCAAGTACTTAGCAAAGAACATCAAATTATGTAGTAGTTACAGAAAACACAGAATGAAGGAAAAACATGCACTTGTTACACCTAAAAACATAAATAATAGAAGGACGACTCTAGCTACATCTTTTATTGCCACTGTCCAAGGGCATGGAACAACATTCCAGCACAAATTAGAATTATCCCTACTTCTTACATCTTCAAGGGGAGGCTAAGAACATGAGCTGAGAAAAACACCATAAACTTCAGACTTGAATCTGCTTTCCATGACAATAACGTTACTCCTGCCCTGCCTTTATCCACAAAGCATTATCCCAAATAACCATGCACTACTTACCAACCGCCTTTACTGTACTGTCACTCCTCTTCCTAACCGTACAATGCAAGTGCCACATAGTATGTTTAATCATAACTAGTACCACTTTTCGGCACCACCTCCATGTAAAAACTCATTTGTATTGAATTATTAACTTTTGTGTGCTTACTGTAAATGCTTCTGCACTCTGAACCTTGTTGGGTCTAGTGCGTGCTCTATAAAACATAAAAATAATAAAGAGTGTGACAGTGAAAGCATGTGTTCCTTGAGCCACTGGATAATGCTTAAGGACGGTCCATCATCTCCTTGTGTTTGCTTTGTTCGCCCTAAGTTGACAGGGTATGCCCAGACGTGGGTCCCTTGCTCACCTTGCCACTGGATTCAAGCTGGCCTGGCTGATGAAGGGTGTTGCCCAGAAACCGGTCCCAGGATGCTTGTTTCCGGTTAAGGGAAGACCAGGCTTGGCAATTCGGGCTGGACTGTTCCCATGAGGCACAGAGTCAAGACTGATTTGCATATAGCTGGGTCTGAACTGAGGTGGCGAAGTGAGCTAAAGAATGATGATGGATTCAACCCAGATCTGTGACTGGGGGTGAGTGTCTGAAAAGTTTCAGCACTCCGTCCATCATCTCCTTGTGTTTGCTTTGTTCGCCCTAAGTTGGCAGGGTATGCCCAGATGTGGGTCCCTTGCTCACTTTGCCACTGGATTCAAGCTGGCCTGGCTGATGAAGGGTGTTGCCCAGAAACCGGTCCCAGGATGCTTGTTTCCGGTTCAGGGAAGACCTGGCTTGGCAATTCGGGCTGGACTGTTCCCATGAGGCACAGGCTCAAGACTGATTTGCATATAGCTGGGTCTGAACTGAGGTGGCGAAGTGAGCTAAAGAATGATGATGGATTCAACCCAGATCTGTGACTTGCGGTGAGTGTCTGAAAAGTTTCAGCGCTCCGTCCATCATCTCCTTGTGTTTGCTTTGTTCGCCCTAAGTTGGCAGGGTATGCCCAGACGTGGGTCCCTTGCTCACTTTGCCCCTGGATTCAAGCTGGCCTGGCTGATGAAGGGTGTTGCCCAGAAACCGGTCCCAGGATGCTTGTTTCCGGTTCAGGGAAGTCCTGGCTTGGCAATTCGGGCTGGACTGTTCCCATGAGGCCCAGGGTCAAGACTGATTTACATATAGCTGGGTCTGAACTGAGGTGGCGAAGTGAGCTAAAGAATGATGGTGGATTCAACCCAGATCTGTGACTGGGGGTGAGTGTCTGAAAAGTTTCAGCACTCCATCCATCATCTCCTTGTGTTTGCTTTGTTCGCCCTAAGTTGGCAGGGTATGCCCAGACGTCGGTCCCTTGCTCACTTTGCCACTGGTTTCAAGCTGGCCTGGCTGATGAAGGGTGTTGCCCAGAAACCGGTACCAGGATGCTTGTTTCCGGTTCAGGGAATACCTGGCTTGGCAATTCGAGCTGGACTGTACCCATGAGTTTTTAAAGGACAGTGGTCAAGGTGAGGCCAAAATGGTCCTCGGGTAGCCAGGGCTACTATTAATCGAGATAAAGCTTTCGTCTGAGCTCTCGTGTTACGAGAAAGAAGGAAGGGAAAAACAACGTATGGAGGGACACAAGGTTGTGGGAATGACAAGACATTTATTACATCATAAACGCTATATCATCCACATATCATTTAGGATCTAGTCCTGGTGCTCACACATCAAGTGAGGTTGCGTGAAAAAGTGAAAAAAGTGCTGGTGACTTAAAATTACATCACATTGACAACATAGACAAAACTCAAAGGAATTTGTACAGTTGGAGTTTTGGTTGTTAAAAGTCGACGGCGTTTCGATCTCTATAAATTAGAGACCATCATCAGGACGAATAACTGTGTGAGCAAGTAGAATCTAGACAAAAAGGAGAAAAACATTGGTCCCCTGGAAAAGGATCAAGTCTAGGTAACATGTGAACCTATTTATGAAAGGGACAAACTAATGATTGGCGTAATGAGCAAATCATACCCATTAAACTATTCAGAAACAAGAGATGTACATTAACCAATAACCAATTAGAAGCAATGCGAGTTAGACAAGGACTATAAATGTACAACAATTAATCGTCAATTGCTGTAAGGCAGTAGCGAGGGGATATTAATAACACAGTGAACCAACTGGTTAGCATAGGGTGAGGCATACAGGGAAGGATCAATGAAAGTACCAGGAGCAGTGAAGGCAAGGCGCGAAGGACGCGTGAGTAGAAAGCTAGGGGACATTAATAACACAGTGAACCAACTGGTTAGCATAGGGTAAGGCATACAGGGAAGGATCAATGAAAGTACCAGGAGCAGTGAAGGCAAGGCGCGAAGGACGCGTGAAAAGAAAGCTAGCCGAATATATACCTGAAAGGGGCGGTAAGCCACTATGTACTTATTTTACAAGACGAAACCAATACTGAGGTCAAGGTTCCCGAAGGGAAAAGGAAAAAGAACCCAAGGGGGGGGGGAAGAGAGGGGGTTTTATCCACTTACTTAATGGAAAATTCAACAATTCCGGGCGATATGTCCCGAATGCAAGCAAGCAATCTATGGGAGGGAACAAGGAGTAAGGAGTCAGCAAGGAGCTGTGCGTATAAACATACACGAAGAGTCAGTGTAGGGAGCGGTGCAACCTTACTTGGTATAGGCAGGTATTCCGGGCGATGTGTCCCGAATGCAGGTAAGCAATCTATGGGAGGGAATGAGGAGCAAGGGGTCAGCAAGGAGCTGTGCGCATAATTATACACGAGAAGTCAGTGTAGGGAACGGTGAAACCTTACTTGATATAGGCAGGTAGCCGGGTGTCCTCCGGTAACCACGAGCAGGCGGTAAGGCACTGCAAAGCAAAACCAGCTGGATCAGTCTGCGGGGCTAAACTCATGAGGCACAGGGTCAAGACTGATTTGCATATAGCTGGGTCTGAACTGAGGTGGCGAAGTGAGCTAAAGAACGATGATGGATTCAACCCAGATCTGTGACTGGGGGTGAGTGTCTGAAAAGTTTCAGCACTCCGAACCATCATCTCCTTGTGTTTGCTAAGGTTCTAGAAATGTCCAGGATCATGTCAAAGACTCCAGATTAACAGCTGATTTCGCACTAGGTAAGAGCTACATAACACCGGGTATAGAAACGTGCATGTATACAGGTCTGTAAGCAGGTAAATGTTAGTGGTAATAGGAACTATACAACCATAACACTGCAAACAAGAATACACCGGATATTCATTGGTTACCCCTTCAACATCAGAACAGTAAAAGTACTGGCTAGCCAGGCCATCAGTTACACAGATTTATTTGAAGACCGCTATATGGTACATATAATGGAAACAAGGGCAGCACCAGATGCTAAGCAGGACTGGAGCAACAAGGGCACTAAGCAGCCTAAGATGCAAGGATAGCTACCAAGGGTGAACATGATCGCATTGCTAATCCAATGCAGGCGACATATGTTGTTCATCGCTCACCCTCCATCGCTCACCCTCCATGTGAGAGCAGGTGAGGGTTGAACCAGCATAGACATCTGTGTGCTTTTGCACCTCCTTTCTCCAGAGGAATGAGCAGTATGTGATCGCAGATGAAACACGACTGTTCCTGTGTCACTAGTACTCGAGAGACCTATTGTGAACTTAAAGTGGGCGTAGGGTCCACTGATTGCCCACCATTGGTTGGCTGTATTGTCACTCATTTGTTTGGTTATTATTCGAAGTCATGCCTTCCTATTCCTGGATTTGTCCACCCCTGGGGTATAGCCTCTTTAACATGCTTTTGATTGGCTGACTTTTATCCTTCCATTGCTGACATTTAGAGAACTACTTTTTTTCATTTTTATTCAGCACTCCATGATAGTGAACGTGTTTTCCAGCTCTCTCACTTGTGTGCTGCTCCCCGTCAAACACTTCCCCCACCCTCTGTGCTTCCCACCCCTATCAGCTTGTCTCACAAAGCACAGCTGCAGGGATCATTTTAATGGGCTGTGGATCAAGAGCAGACTTTAGGGGTTGTTTTTTTTAATTTTCTGCAGTCCACATTTTGGATGAAAACACAAGCTAATGCACACACAGGCACTTATGGCACTGGGGGAAGGGCCACCTGCTGCTCTCACAGCTGGCATGTGAGGCAAAAGGTGCACTTGGCATGACACTTCTGGAGGGCCTTAATCTGCTTTATAGGCTAGTACTGAGGACCAAATGCCTGAATCCCGTAGCAATTGAGTTAGGTCTTGGCAAGCGTTTCCCCTTACGTTCAGAGTTTCCGGAGCTAAAAGTATTTGGAAAAAAAGCTTGCTATTTATTAAGATTGAACACACTGAATTCAATGTACAGTTTTGAGATACCATAAGACAAGTGTTTGCTTTTTCTCCAGTATTTTGAAATGTTTTTCCTTTTAATTTTTTTAAATAATACTTTACAAACATTGGCAAAGCCAACCACTCACACTTGATTTAAAAAAGGCTAAGCCTCCTGGCTTTGTCACTGCTTTTGTTAGCTATTTATCTGTAGGGATCTAGTCATCTTTAAAGAATGAGGCTAGTGAATAAGTAATGCAGAAAATCCATAACAACGCAAGTATTGGTCCTTTTAAGGCATGTCATCCCACAGAAGTGATCGACGAATGTAATATTACACTGTGTATTTTATGCATGCTGCTGCTGTAAAAACTATAAATTGTACTACAATGAATTCATAGTTCACAAACTCTGTTCCTGAAGGTGGCATTCTATTCAGTGTTCACCAAGCTCTGTAAACATTTGTTAGAGTTTCGAGTTTTCCCTCTTAAGAAAAACAGCGGCCACTCTACTAAAATGTCAGAATATTGAAGTGCTGGAAAACCTAATTAGGTCTGTTTTAGACACATTTACTCCATATGAGTATAAATGCTAAATATTCCAGGTCTTTTAACCCTTAAAAGAGAGAAGGGGATCAGTCGGTGCTCAAAATGTAACATAAACTGACATGCTACCTGTACTATGACAGCGAACCAAATGGCTGAATAGAGTGGAAAGTAAATTAGGCCTTGGCAAGGCTTTCCATTTACATTCTGTCTGGGTAAGACATATTTGAAAAATAAAGCATGAATATTAGGAATAAAAACACTGAATTCAATGTACAGCTTTGGGATACTTTGCACTCAGTTTATAAAGACGCGACCTATCGGCTTTGCCAATGCTTTTAGTGGCTCTGCAGTCACCTGTAGAGATCGATCCTTCTCCAAGAATGAGGTAATAGCATATGGAAAGCCATGAGTACATACCAACCCAAGCGTTAGACCTTTTAAGGCATATCTTCCCACAGAACTAATCAACAAGTGTAATATTTTACTATATATTTTACGCATACTGCTGCTGTAAAATTATAAAATGTACTACACTGAATTAATGCATTACAAACTGGGCTCCTGAAGGTGGCATTCTATTCAGTGTTCACCAAAACACTGGAAACATTTGTTGGAGTTTCGAGTTTGCTCTCTTAGGTAAAAGAAAGGATGCGCTGCTAAAACGTCAGAGCACTGAAGTGCTGGTAACGTTAACTGGGTCTCTTTAAGACATGTTTACTCCATATGAGATCAACGACGTACTGCTAAATACTCTGGTCTCTTAAACCTATAAAACATAAAAGAAGTTTTAGTGCCTAAAAATGTAACATAAATAGAAAGGGATGCAAGGGTGAATGCTACAACTACACAATCACCTCACATTTTATGATTGATATGGGGAGGGCCATGGTTAAGCAGGCAACATGGCGAAAGCCATCTGTGTGCTCCTGCTGCTACAATTGCGACAGGGCGGTAGGATCCCAGGGGATACATCATCTGCTCCTGAGGGGCACACTGATGGACTGAGCTGGTTTTTATTTGAATGGCACACACAAGTCAGTGCGCTGCTGTGCAGGAGATCACCCCTCTGCCCCCTCAGACGTCTAAGAAAGAACCACGACAGCAGCCTGCAGTTGGAAGAACAGAGACAGACTGCAAGAGACCAGGTGTCTCGGAGGAAGCCGAGGCAAGCAGCATTGGGAGACCCCCACCCCCTTAGGGTAGCATCTGGCAACTGGTATCTGGAAACCAAAGGAAGGCAGCGAGGAGGCATGCACCCGTATCAAGCGTGGATAAACTGGCTGCCTCAGACAACAAGTATTTGCAATGCAATAGGACTCGCATTTACGCAAGACCTATTGCATTGCAAACTGTAGTAATCACGGACGGCGGGGGTGGGGGGAAGGGAGGCACGGACAACGGGAGTGAGGGGAGGAGAAGGCACGGACAACGGGAGTGCGGGCGGGGGAGAGGGGAGAAGGGGGCGAGAAGGCACGGACTACGGGAGTGCGGGCGGGGGGAGGGGGTGAGAAGGCATGAAAATAGTGCTCACAGCCTAAATAACACGTACCGTGTAACACTGGAAGTAAAGGGGCCAGTAGCCATGGGAGGATAATAATGACGACACGGCCGTAATAAGGAGAGACTAACAAGCCTATAAACGAATCCGAAGGCAGCATTTACGAAGGACAAAGACACAAGCCAATGAAAAATATAGGCGGGGGAGTGGGCGGGCTTCCCTCACCTACTGAACTACCACAGATCTTCCCTAGAGCAGCGCTTGCGCGTTGACTCTAGGCTCGACCTAAAAATGGTTATCGGTTTCGGAGGTAAGTACTTGACGCACGAGTGGGAGTTTTGGGGGTTAGGACCAAGATTCCTCAAGGTTCAGGTAGGCACTCAAATTGCACCACCAGCGGCACTAGGACGGCCGGGTGCAGAGTGCAGGTTGCGAATGTTAGCCAATGGGGCACCTCGGTTGAGGGCTGCTCACGGGCAGGCCACTCGGTCTCGGGAGCCAAGCTCCTAGGGTTAACGTCAGGGTGAAGGGGGTAACAGCACTAAGTCCACACAACCAGCGGCGCAGGGGCCGCCGGGTGCTTAGGAGGGGTCGGGAGCCTAATGCAATCCTATGGCGGTTGCCGGTTTTGGAATTTGACTGCAGGCTCAGTCCAGGAAGTCTTCCAGGAGGAACCAACAGCTGGGCAGGTAAGTTAGAGGGCTAGGGGACGTAGGTGCACCTCAGGGCCTCTTCCCCAGGCCGCAGGGCGGCCAGATGCAAGAATGGCTTTGGAGGTCAGATTTCACCTTACCGGGCCACTTACGGTTGGGGGGGTCTCCGTGGAAAGGCTGCAGGTGACGTCGGGGAGTCCTAGAGGGGTAAACCCATGGTGGACTCAGACACCGGAGCGCTGGGTGACTTCGCTTGGAACGGTGGGCCACTGTCCGTAGGCGACGGTGCAGTGGTGGTTCCAGGCGTTGGGTTTCTTTGTCCTCAGTAGGCTCAGAGCTTTTCTTTGGAGTTTCTCTTAAACAGAGCTGCTGTTCGCAGGAGATCCGGTCTTTGTTGAAGGCAGTCAGTCCTCCCAGGGGTTTTGGAGGTCGCTGGCTGCAGGACAAGTCGACTTTTGGCGCAGGATCTCCAGAAACTGCAGACGGGCCGGTAGGGCTGGGGCCAAGTCAGTTCTTCTCTGTAGTCTCCTCTGCTGTGTGACTTCTTCCATCCTTCTTCTTTGTAGGTTGCAGGAATCGCCCCTCTGGGTTCAGGGCTGCCAACTACATACTGTATTTAGGGGGCATTTTAGGGATCTCGAGGTCAGTAGCCAATGGGCTACTGACCTTAGGGTGACTACACCCTTGGTGTGCTCACCCCGTGTGGGGGAGTGGGCACAATCCCTAACCCTGATCCGAGGGGTCCCCTCATCTTCAATATGGCGGGGACTGAGATGTGTGCTTTACCTCGCCTTTCCCACCTGAGGGGTGGAGTTGGCAAAGGTGGGCACACCCCCGTCCTAGCTTGGTTTTCCTGACGGTTTTCGTGCCCAAAGTGGGGGTCAGAACCAGTTGGAGCTAGTTGCTGATAGGAGCAATAGGCTGGGGGTAGCTAACAAAGGCGGCAGGCCTTTGAGGCTCCCTCTTCAGGGACCCTGCCCATCCTGGGGGAGGAGGCATGACACCTCTGTCCAGGATGGCCTTTGTTCCTGGACCCAGAGAGCGGAGGATACCTACCCAGGGGTCCAGAAACCTGTCTGGTGGTGGCAGATGGTGGGTAGCCATTCAGGAACCACACCAGGGCTGGTAGTTTTTCAGGGGGTGTGAAAAGCAGCGAGTCTCCTGGGATCCCCAATGCTGCCCGGCGCAAAGTCACCTTTAATCCACTTTGGATTCACTATCTAAAATAACGAGGCAGGCGCTGGAAGCTGGAAGGCAAGAAAAAGGTTTATTACTCTTAGAGGAGACCACGTCAACTGCTGACACCAGGATGTCTTCAGGGAGGTGTTCTACTGGCAATGCTTCTGACTCTTCCTTTTATACAGTTTTACACAATGTATTTGTTTCTTTTATCATGGTTACAAGCTTGGAGTCTCCGCCCCGGGCAGGTTGTCACACAAGCCTGACATTGTTTTATCAACATGGTTACACAAGCCCAACATTAACTCTCCTCCCACCCAGGTCAAAAACAGACAATTTAATTGCAGCTGGACCTTGCTTCAGGGTCTAAAAACGAGTGAGACCGGCCAGATCTAAGAGTCCGTTCTGTTGATAAGAACAGGTCCCATTGTAGGCAAAAAACCAGTCTTGCTGTGTGTAGTGCAATAAACCATGTTTGCAAGAGTCTGTTTGGTATTTGTAACCCGTTTGTGCAGGGATGAGAGGAAAGACGAGTTTGAGGCAGCAGGTGATGTTGATGTTTGTCGTGGAAATAGTTTATAGCCCCCAGCACACATATCAGGTTTGGTCAGAGAGTCAGAAGGCTGCTAGAGGACAGGGTGAAATGAAGGTGACCAACAGAGTACAAAATGGCTGTGGTAAATCAGAATGACTGTAGTTTATGTGCACGTAGGAACTTTCATCAGACAAGATGGCGCAGAATGTTCATGATTGTGTTTTGTTCTTAACAGTCGCCCCTTTGAACATAACTAGCCATCTTGTCAGTCTATTTCGATCTCCATAATGTCCTGTATTTCTTGTTCATACATTACTCTCATTTTTGTTAACTGAGTGTCCATAGTCTTAGGGCGCAAGGCACTTATGCAAAGAGAACACAAAGGTGGTATACAGTGTACACCCAAACAGCAACCACATATTGCCAATACTGGGACCAAGAGAAACATTGATATTTTCCAACCCCAGTCCTTTAAGATGCCCCAAAGCCAACTTCCAATTGTCCAAGTCTCTGATCCTTGATGAATTTCTGAAGACAGTCTGTGGAGATGTTCGATTGCTTCATAGACAGAGGGTGAATTATCAGGGATGTATATGCAGCAACTGGCACCAATGATGCGACATGCTCCTCCACGATCCGCTAGTACCACGTCCAGGACCATGCGGTTTTGTAGGGCCACCAGACGGACCGCTTGAAGCTCGGCAGTGTTGTTGGTGAGGATGCCAGCTGTGACGTTCAGGGCGGTTTCTACCGCTTGAGACAGATGTCTGATGGCTCGGCTGTTTGCCATCGGACCCCATAGCGGGACGAGCCCTTTTGCTGCGTCAACGAACTGTGATGCGGCAGAGTCTGCTTGATCAGTGTCTTTAGAACGCTTTTCTCGATGATGCTCTGCAGGGGCTGTGTAGGTCGGTGGCAAAACAAAGGCGATGTAGCACGTGCCCCCCAGTTTCTTGGGAGCCAGGTGTAGGCTTTGGTTCCACAGACAAAGTACATATTGGGTGATGCAACAAATGCTGGAGGATTGGCAGTGTTCAAAGTCCTTACAATGTTACAAGTGCTGTGACCCACATTCTTAGTCCCACGGCCTTCAATGCATACAAGGCCAGAGACGTTCACCACAGATAGGGCCACAGTCAGTGTTGCAGCAGTTCTTTTCTTCAGGTAGGAAAATGTGGCTCTGACAGGATTATTGAACACTTGTATTTCCACTCGTTCTTTGGAGGGGACATTCATTGGGAATGTCGTATTGGAGGTGTGAGGGCAAAGGGAGCTGCTGTTCTTCCTGTTTGGTTTAGCCAGAACTCGTTGTAGAACTGAGCGATTGTCCCATCGGAAGTGGCATTGTCTTTGTAACTTTCTTGTAGGAGCATCATCCAGGCAAGGCAAGATCCATGAACAGAAAAGGGTGAAGGGATGAAAGGGATGGAATGTTCAGTGGCATGTGGTAGCAGCCCACAGACCCAACAGTTAGTGGCATTGGTGGCAAGATTGTGCTGGTGCAGCATCTGTACGAAAGAATTATTCCAGAATTCTTTGCGTCGTTCTCGGAGATGTGGCGGTAGTGATACCAGGTAGTGTTCTTTCTTTGTGATTGGTTGCATGGTTGGTGACAATGTTCTGTATGCAGGTGCATTCTCTTCAATGATCCAGAGTGTGACCATTAGCAGGAGGCAGGTGAGAAATGCAGCTACAAGTGCAATTGTCTTTGTACTGTGCAGTTCAAAAGTCTTGGTGTCTTTGCGGTGGCTTTGCAGGTGTTCCGTTTCTTCCATCATCTTCGAGGAGCTCACCAACTGTTAGGACCACAGACTTTTGTCTGGTGTTTTTCCTGGTAGCGTCGTTTGGCTGTGCTACCGATCTGAGACTCTGACTCAGTTAGTGGCCTGGTTGTTGGAGCTCCCCCTTTTCGTCGATCTTAGGTTGTACCCTTCCTTGGATGGCACCATGGGGTCGGGAAATTCAGACAGTTGGAGGGTGTCTTCTTGTGGGTAGCAACTCAGAGCTGGTCGGTCTTTTGCGAGTACTTCCTCTTGCACCTCCACCTCTTCACAGGTTGCCAGCGTTGGAGGGACTTTCTTGCAGTGGTGGGCGTGCAGCCAATTTTTTTTCCTTCCACTCGGAGGGCAGTTCGAGTGGTGATCAAGACTTGCCAGGGGCCCGTCCACCTGGGCTCCAGATTCTTCGTTCTTTGGAAGTTGCGAACTAGGATGAAGTCCCCAGGCTTTATCACATGTCCTGGGCCCCTGGATATGTCAGGCAAGGCTTGCTGCACCTGTTGGTGGATAATTGTTAGCTTGTTTGTCAATTTATGCAGATAGTCTGACATTAATATGTTCGGGACATCGTTAATGGAGGTGGGTCTTGGTGCCGCCCAAATGTTCATAGGCCTGCCGAAGACCACTTCATACGGGGTCAGTCTGTGTTTGGTCGGGGTGGAGCGCATTGATAGCAATGCCAATGGAAGGGCGTCGGGCCATTTCAACCCGGTTGTGGCAACTATTTTGGCTAGCTTTAGTTTCAATGTTGCATTATGTCTCTCTACCAGGCCCGCTGATTGGGGGTGGAAGACGGCATGGAATTTTTGTTTTACCCCCAACCCTTTCAGTATGTTCTGTATCACTTCGGCTACGAAGTGTGGGCCGTTGTCGCTCCATAAAATTCAGCAAAGGCCGTACCGGGGAAGAATTCTTTCAACAATACTTTTGCAGTGGCTATGGCAGTATTGTCGCGGGTGGGATATGCCTCCACCCATTTGCTAAAAGCGCACACAACCACCAGGACATATTTTAGACCATGGCATCTCTCTAGTTGGATGTAATCCATTTGAAGGACTTCAAAGGGGTGATCAGGGACTCCAAACCCTCCCCGTGGTACTACTGTCCCTTTCCCTGGGTTGTGTTGTAGGCATACTATACATTGTTGTACTAGGCGCTTTGCAGATTCTGTTATCTTGACATTATGCCATACTCTTGTGATTAGTTCAATCATGGGGGTGGAGCCTATGTGTGCTGGTAAATGTGCCATGGTCAATATGGGGATGAGGTAGGCATTGGGTAACAGCCATTTATTTCCGTCTTTAGTTCTCCAGCAATTTTCCTCGTCTTTTAGTCCCACCTTTTCCCACTCGGTCAATTCGTCTTGTGTGCCTGTAGTCTGTATGTCCCTTACAGTGGTCCTAGCATCAGTCCATTGTTCAGCTTGTGACCTGGTCACATACATTCGTGTCATGGTTCTGTCTTCTGCTGTGGCTCGGGCAGTAACGTCTTCTTGCGCATTTCCCTGTCCAATGAGATCTGTCACTTTCCTATGTGCTTGGCATTTTATCACTGCTAGCTTTTTGGGGAGGAGGACTGCTTCCGTCAAGGCGGAGACTAAATCTCCATGCAGGATGGGTGTACCGTGTGAAGTCAGGAACCCTCTTTCTTTCCATAGAATCCCGAAATGGTGAACCACCCCGAAGGCGTATTGGCTGTCGGTGTATATGTTAACTGTCGTGCCAGCTGCTAAAATACATGCTCGTGTGAGGGCAATGAGTTCTGCTGCCTGGGCGGAACGTTGGGCAATACGGGCTGTTTCTAGAATGGTTCGGGCTGTGGTGACAGCGTATGCAGCTGAGGTGGTGCCGTCGGGGAGTTTGATGCACGAACCATCCACCCATAGTTCTCCATCTGGCTCTAGAAAGGCGGTGTCTCTGAGGTCTACTCTACTTTTTGTTTGTTCATCGGTTAGTGTCACACAGTCGTGTAGTGGAGCCACGTTAGAATCGTTCTCGGGTAGGGGTAACAGTGTGGCTGGATTGAGGGTGGTGCATCGCTTTAGGGTAATGTGCGGTGCTAGCAGGGTCAACTCATATCCTGTCAGTCGGGCGCTAGTCAAGTGTTGGGTTTTGGTCTGGTTCAGTAGTGTGTCGACTGCATGGGGTACTAAAACAGTGACTGGATTGGAGAGCACTATTCCTTCGCTCTGGCGTATTGATACCGCTGCAGCTGCCACAGCGCGCAGGCACGCTGGCAGTGCTCTGGCTACTGGATCGAGGGTGGCAGAAAAATATGCACAAGGGCGTTGTTTGTGACCAATTGATTGTGTTAGGACAGACAATGCACATCCCTCCCTTTCGTGTGTGTAGAGGAAGAATGGTTTGGAGTAATCTGGGGTTCCTAGGACTGGTGCTGAGCAAAGGGTATTGCGTAGTTCTTTAAAGGCTGTCTGGCATTCGGGGTCCAGGGGAGAGGTGAGGGGATGTCCTTAGCTAGGAGGGAGAGAAGGGGTTTGACAATGAGGCTAAAGTTCGGTAACCACTGTCTGCAAAACGAGGTGAGGCCTATCAAAGAGCGGACTTGCTTCTGATTTTTGGGGACAGGGGTGTCTAGAATTGTCTGGATCCTGTCAGGCGTGAGTTTTCTCCCTTCTTTTGATAAAAGGTGACCCAAATAGGTCACTTGTGATTTACAGAACTGCAGTTTCTTTCGGGAGACCTTGTGACCATTCTCAGCAAGGAAATGGAGTAGTTTGATGTTGGCTGTGACGGCTATTGGTATGGTGTCTGCTGCTAGAAGGATGTCGTCTACATATTGTATTAGTGCCACTCCATCTGGCAATTGTATGGCGTCCAACTGTCTTTTAAGCGCCTGGCTATAGATACTTGGGCTCTCAGTGTACCCCTGAGGTGCTCTACAAAATCTATACGAACGGGAATTTAGGGTAAATCCAAAAAGATAGCGGCTGTCCTCGTGTATAGGTATGGAAAAGAAGGCGTTCTTGAGGTCGATCACAGTGAAGGTGGTGGCAGTGGAGGGGATTAAAGTCAAAATTGTCGTGATGTCGGAAACTACTGGGTATTGTGGTACTACGATTTTGTTTACCTCCCGCAGGTCAATGATGAAGCGGTAGGCTTTCCCATCTCCCTCTCCCTGTCTCTTTACAATCGGTAGTATGGGACTGTTACAAATGTTGCTCACTACTTCCTCTACCACCCCTGCCTCTACCAAAGAGTGTATGATCTCTGTTAGTGCTTTCTCACCCTCTGGCGATATTTTGTACTGCGGTACCTTCGGTAGGGTTGCGTCCTGTCGTATTGTTACGTGTACTGGGTCAATCATCATTCGTCCTACGTCTGAATCAGCCCTAGCCCATAAGTGTGATGGCAAAGTGTCCAGTAGGGATGTGTCAGTCTCAGAGATGGAAAACATGTGCTGAAAAGGGTTCTCTATATGGCGTTGGGGGTTGTCATACAGGATGACACGCACTCCGTCTGGTGAGCATCTGATAGTCGCATGGAAGTGTTTCAAAAGGTCGAGGCCCATAATGGCGTCTGGGGTGTTAGATGAGAGGAGGAATGTCGTTTCGACGCCATTGCTGTCAAGATTAAAAGGGATGGGTCGGGACAAAGGGTTGGTGGAGGGCGTACCGTCAAATCCTATTGAGGTCACATGTGAGCCTGACAAGGGTGCCCTTGGAATCAGTCGTTTGGATAGTGCACTACGTGTTGCTCCTGTGTCTACCAAAAATGGCGACCTTGTGCCCAGGACCTCAGCGGTAACATAAGGGCCTTGCTGATCAACGCAGAGCTCGACTGGATCCCTCCCTTGCCCCTGGCTGTCCTATGCAAAGTTGTACGTATTGTCATAATCTGTCTGTTGGTACTGATTCTGTCTGGGATGGTCAAATGCGTTCACTCTTCCTGGCCTTTCCTCGCTTGCTTCACTCGCGTACCCTCTCCCACGTCCTCTTCCTCTCTGTCCACTTGCTATTTCCCTCGCCCCTCTGCCCCTAGCAGCTCCTAACAAAGCCGGGCATTGGGATTTCCAGTGTCCATATTTTTTGCAAAATGCACATTGATCCTGTCCTAGGTCTTGGCGTCCTACATATGATGTAGATGGATTGTTCCTAGGTGGCTGTACTCTAGGGGTATTCTGCTGGTTTCCTCCCCTATATTGCTCCCCTCCTGTATTCGCCCCCTGGAGTTGTGCTATCATTACCCTTTCCTTCAAGTCCTTCTTTTTCCTTTCTGTAGCCCTGTCATTTTCGTTTCTCTGATGCTCGTAATACTGGGCCATTTGGAGAATGGCCGTCGGTTTAGATGCTGCCCAACTACTTTCGCTGGCTTGTAGTTTCTGGGATACATCTGGCAGTAATCCTTTGACGTAGTTCTGCACAAATAAGTGGTGTCCGGTTGCGGTGGACATGTCTTGTCCACTGTAATCAGAGAACACAGTTTCAAATCTGGAGAAGTACTCTGAGACGTCCTCTTGTGGTTTCTGGCGGCATGCGGTTACTATGGACCAGTCTATCTTTTTCTCTGGGATCAGCGTTTTCACTTTCTGCACTATTTTGTCAGGGAGGTCTAATATTGCTTTAACTGGTTTTTGACCAGGGTTCCGCTGTTTATCTAGTGTGTCGAGTTGTTCCCAGGTATGACCAAACAGTTCGGTATGGTTTACTTTCTTAACCTGTTTCCACACATCTGCTGGCAAACATAACCCGAAGAACAAGTCTATGTCGGCAAGTGTCATTATTGTTGATCCCAGAGCGGTACCTAGCTCAGCGTAAAGGCGGTGGGGTTCTTTCGTAAATCCGGCAAAGATTTACGGAAGGTCAGGATGTCCTGTCTGTCCCATGGCTGATACACCCAATTGTAGACCACCCTTCCTCTAGCGTCTTGATGGTTTATATCGTCATTAGTCCCTTGTCCTCTAGGAGGTACCCAGTAAGGGGCAGCTTCTTTTATTGGCATCATGCTATCTGTTTTTTCCACTGGGGGTCCTGCTACCTTAGTTGTCCTGTCCCTATCTATCTGTCCTTGTTCTATGAGGTGACGCAATACTTCTAGTGTGGATGAAAATAGTTCTGCAACATCGTTGTCGCCTTCATCTCCGATGTCTACCTTCCTGTAGAGAGCCACTAATCGCTCGGGCCCTACGTTTTGGTACTTCTCTTCATATGCAGTAAGGGTGTGGTAACAGAGACGTACAATAAAGTATCGTTTGCGGTTTTCAACATAGGAGTCGCATATGTCTGTTACGTGTTCTTCTGTTTCTTTCCTATCTATGAGGGTTTTAACTATTTTATCAATGCCTGCTCGCTCATTTTTACTTAATCGCGGGACCCTGGGCGCTCCTATTTCCTTGGTTCCTACCTCTACTACTGCCTCCTTTGATGAGGCATTTGGTGTGGGTGGCTCGGTGGGAGCAGAGGTGGTGGAGACTGAGGCGATCGTGCCATCTCCAGCTATACTTTGGGGGTCCTGGCGTTGTACTACGGGATGAGTAGGGGCATAAGGGGTGGCATGTATATCATTGGGGGACCTAACAATAAATCATCATCTACCCCCTGTTTTGCTGGTAACTCGGGGTAAAGAGTTAAGGGCGTTCTAACAGGGCATTGACCTGATATTTTTGATTCCTGTTCCTTTTTATCGATTTCCTTTTCTTTTAGTTCTTCTTCTAACTTTTTACAGGCTTGGTAAGCTGATTTTCGCGTTTCTTTATCTTGTCTAGCTTCGTCTCTTTTCTTTCGTTGAGCTGCTTCTTTTCGCCATAAACCAAAACTATCAAACATGGCTGGTCTAGCTTTCTTTTTGTGGAGAGCTAATTCTAACGTTTCTATTTTAGCGGGATCGAAAGATCCCGTCAGTGGCCACTGATTTACCCGGTCCTTCCTAGTGTACTTATGCCATAGTTTGCTATAAGCTACGGTGGCTAATCCATATTTTACGTACATGTCCTTGTTAGGGGTGCCTTCCGGCGGTGCCGGATGACTGACCTCTAACAAACGGTCCGGTCCAAAACAATTAAACAATCTAGAGAAAACAGGCATGACGTATTTAGCGGTCAAAATGAATATCTCAATTAATGTTAGACAAAAGTCTGCACTACCTGTCCTTCGCTGTCTGCAAAGAGAGAATATTCCTATTCTACGTTGTTTGCAAGCAGGGAATGTCTCAAATAACTCAAAAAGGAATACTAGTATTTCTATCAATCAATCAATTTAAGTCATGTTTTCTCACGACCTTACCCGGACCGTATGGACAGTTCTTCGTATTCCCCTTCCAGCGCCTGGTTGTCCTCTTACTCCAACAATCAATGCGGCGTTCCTGTAAGGCCCCAGTCAGGACCGCAGGTCACTCGAGAGAGGTCCGTTCGGAACCGGTGAAGTTCAGTCAATTGGCAGCCAGACGAGGGTCTCTTTCAGGCAGGTGCACTCCAATCATTTAGTCGTTCACTCCGTCGTTAGGACCTCTCTACTGGACCCACGTGTCTCTGATGGGCCCCCCGTTGGGTCGCCAATTTGTGAAAAGCAGCGAGTCTCCTGGGATCCCCAATGCTGCCCGGCGCAAAGTCACCTTTAATCCACTTTGGATTCACTATCTAAAATAACGAGGCAGGCGCTGGAAGCTGGAAGGCAAGAAAAAGGTTTATTACTCTTAGAGGAGACCACGTCAACTGCTGACACCAGGATGTCTTCAGGGAGGTGTTCTACTGGCAATGCTTCTGACTCTTCCTTTTATACAGTTTTACACAATGTATTTGTTTCTTTTATCATGGTTACAAGCTTGGAGTCTCCGCCCCGGGCAGGTTGTCACACAAGCCTGACATTGTTTTATCAACATGGTTACACAAGCCCAACATTAACTCTCCTCCCACCCAGGTCAAAAACAGACAATTTAATTGCAGCTGGACCTTGCTTCAGGGTCTAAAAACGAGTGAGACCGGCCAGATCTAAGAGTCCGTTCTGTTGATAAGAACAGGTCCCATTGTTGGCAAAAAACCAGTCTTGCTGTGTGTAGTGCAATAAACCATGTTTGCAAGAGTCTGTTTGGTATTTGTAACCCGTTTGTGCAGGGATGAGAGGAAAGACGAGTTTGAGGCAGCAGGTGATGTTGATGTTTGTCGTGGAAATAGTTTATAGCCCCCAGCACACATATCAGGTTTGGTCAGAGAGTCAGAAGGCTGCTAGAGGACAGGGTGAAATGAAGGTGACCAACAGAGTACAAAATGGCTGTGGTAAATCAGAATGACTGTAGTTTATGTGCACGTAGGAACTTTCATCAGACAAGATGGCGCAGAATGTTCATGATTGTGTTTTGTTCTTAACAGTGGCATCTCTAAGATGCCCTCCGAGTGCATTTTACATTAAATCCCACACTGGCATCAGTGTGGGTTTAATGTGCTGAGATGTTTGCTACCAAAGTTACCAGGTTTCAGTGAAGCCCTTGTGGAACTATGGAGTTTGTAATGACCAATGCCAAGACCATATACTCTTTATGGCTTGACCACACTTACAATGTCTAAGAATGGACTTAGACAATGTAGGGGTACAGTGCTGATGCAACTGTACCCTCACCTGTGGTCTAGTGCACCCTGCTAGAGGGGTGATTTACCTAGGCCACAGGCAGTGGATGGCAGGCATGGCACACAGGGATGTGTGCCATGTCGACTCTTTATTTTTCTCTGCACCAAAACATACAGCCTGCAATGGCAGTGTGTGGGTGTTTAAGGTGCAGGGCTTCTAAGGGTGGCACAAGAGGTGCTGCAGCCCTTAGTTACCTTCTCTGGTCACAGTGTCCTTGGTACCCATGGTAACTTTTACAAGGGGCTTACCTGTGACCAGAGATGTGCCAATTGTGGGTATAAAGGTACATTTTAGGGAAAGAACACAGGGCCCGGGAACCTTTTTGGCAGGGACCCAGGGCACATCAAGTCAAAGGGCATCATAAATCTGGCAAAAAGTCGGGGGAGGTTACTGTAACAGAAACCCACTTTCCTACAGTTAGTGAGTGTTGTGTAATAAATAGAACTATTTTTATATATACACTGTGTGGTTCTTTCCCGTTTAACCTACACTACATGATTAGATCTGGTAAAACAAGCTGCTTAACACTCCTTCAAGTTAGATTCGAATGGTTGGATGGCTAGGTAATCTAAAATTATTTTGTCTCCATATTGTCGCCTTCAGAGAGCCCCCATACTCACACACCCTGCAGGGAGCTGGCCAGCACCCAACTTTAAATTTCTTGGGCCACCCCCTCCATTTGACAAAGGCCTGTCTGTTAGCCCTGCTACCTTGCCGTTTCAGAATCTTTTCAACCCTGTACACCCAGTGTGGATCGTCTGGTACCTTTTGTAACTCTACCTTGTAAAAGGCACCCGACACCGTTTCGCCATCGTAGTCCTTTAACCTGTAAATATATATACCTTCTTTAAGCTCCACACTCTCCACTATAAATATTTTGTCGCTAAACGTCTGCTGGTAGCCCTTCGTAAATTGAAACCCTAACATGATCACCTTCTTGTAAAAGAGGCTTCTTTACCTTGGCAGTGAAATGGCTCCTGTACACCATTCTCCACACCGCTAAGGAATTATCGGTCATTACCTCTACGGGAGACGTTTTGATGGTTCTGTGAAAACTGGCGTTATATGCATCTATAAACGCCTGTAGAACATCCACATATCGGTAGGTGTTGTAGGCTGTGAAATATCTCCACATCTTAGATTTTAAAGTTCTGTTAAAACGCTCTATAACAGCAGCTTTTAGCTCCATGTGTGGGTTACAAAATGATGAACATCGTGCTGTTTTAATAATTTCTGAAGCAAATTGTTTAAAAATTATTTTCCGGCGTCTGTTTGCAGTTTTTGAGGTGGTTCGTCCTTTCCTGAAAGATGGCTTTAAAGGCCGTGGTGACGTTAGTACCACTTTTATCGCTTAGCGCTTCTGCAAAGGCATACTTGGACAATACATCTATTACCGTTAATATATATCGAGCTCCGTTATTATACTTAATGAGATCTTGAAGACTGATAATGTCCGCCTGCCATTGATAATCTAGCTGCGCATTAAACATGGTTGGTCCCCTCTTAAAACCCTCCTGGCTGGCTCATGTAGTGAATACGCCTCTTCCCCAGATAACCAGTTCTTCACCTGCGCTCTGTTTACCGGCTCATTTTTAACTAGAGCCCTTCTAAACAGAGCTTCGGTGTTTCCGAAGCTTCAGACCCCGCATGTATTGTAATGAAGCTTCCTTAACCCGTCCCCCTACATGTTATCAGCCCCTGCATCACATGAAATGAAAAACAATGGTTTTGTGTAAGGGCATTTTATTAAAAATAAAGAATGTTAACAACACATAAACAGGGCATACTTTACAGTTTCATGGGACACGTCTTGTCGTTGTTGTTGTACAGTTTGATGACTTTTCACTATGTATACATAATATGACACATGCTACAGACGTTACTAGGGGCCCTGCACATAATTTGCCTCAATGTCACAAGTTTTGTTATTTTTACAGATATAAACTCAACGGATCTAGACAGAACTTCCCGCTCAGCCCTCCCATAACTGTGTACACTCAGGATACTGACGGCATTCAAAAGATCGTACAATTCTCTGTCGCATAATACAAAATCTTTATTTCTGAAATAATCTTCTGTCCGACGCTCCAAGGGGATATGAAAGCTGGTCGTCAGTGATAGTATTAACTCCCTCATACAGCATTTGTACGCAGTCCAGTATTTATCCATTGTATGTAGCCACGCATTGATACACCAGTTGGCTATGCACCTAGGACTGTAATACCTGCATCGCTGTGGGCGCCTCATTAAGCTTCAGATCGCGCAGAGTTACAGGTTGTATTTTAGCTATTCTTTCTTTAAGCAACACATATACCAATCTGGCAAAACATATGCATCCTGGACGTAACTCAGTAGCATCTAGCGCACCAACATTCTGATGCTTGTCCTAGAAGCGAGTAAATATGTAACGTTAAATAATAGTATAATGACAAACTACGGGGGAACTCGTCATTTTTTAAAACAGTGTTTGTAGGGCAAAAGAGACGACTCTTCTGTTTTTCAAATAAATATTGCACATACGTCTTTCGATAGCCCTATCTGCCATCCTTCTAAAAAAATACAACACAAACCTTGCATACAACAGAGTTTTGAGCTTGGATCGCTTGAGCATTGGATCTCTTTGAGCGTGGTCAACAAGACCTTAATCATATCAGGGTGGACATTTTTCTTTTCCTCGGACAAACCACACACCAACCGTAAAAGTTTATATACTATGTGCGGGTCTAGCAAGCTACATATATGCGGATTGTTCTTGAAGTGAATGAGTCGTATAGACACTTGTCAGCCTCCTGCTGCAGATCATTAATTTTATGACTGTAACAGAGGTTTATAATAGTCACGTTTGACACACGCGTTCAAAACAATTGCAGCAAATCCTTTAACAGGCCATATGACCTCGTAATATTCGTGGGACTCAGCGGCGGCTCTGAAATCTTGAGAGTCGCTGAGGTCCATCGAAGCATAACCGGAGTCGGAGTTTGCACGCGACTGTTGCACGACGATAGCCTCCCGAGCCAATTCCTCCAGAAACCCATATCTTCATAGACCGTTGAAATAGGAGCTGTCATAGATTCTTCACTATCTTCCATGTCAATGAAATTGTTTCCAGTATTTGCTTTGTCACTCGAGGCTTCGCTGCTGGAGCCCTTAATAGGGATATAAGTAGCGGCAAATTCTTGAGGCTGAGCGTTTCCAACTGCTGGCAGAGCTCCTTGTCAAAACTAGTGTCGTCATTACCACCCTCTTTAAGGTCACCCTGCTGCACGTTCTGCTCCATTGCCACTGGTGTCAGGCTACGATAATATCTATCGCTAGTGTTCAAACGACCATCAGAGGGTATCTTTTTGATGAGGTGGCTGTATCTATTCATAATGCCCGAGGAATCTCTTTCTGGATGGCGTCTCCTGGGATTGGCATAGGCTGCTTAGGGTCTCCTTATATGTATTCCAAGCATCATAAAAGGGGCGTACGCCTCTACATCACATCATGGTAACCTGATCTCGAGGGGCTCTTTTTCGTTGAGGGCTGCTGCAAAGCCCTAACCACGTTTTAGAACCATGAGCATGTGACTAGCACGTGACCAGGGTGATGTCACAACACACGAAACCCAACACGGTCACGTGACCCTCCTGAAGTGATGTCACTGCCTGGGAGGGCCCCCAGGGGCCCGGACGGCCCGGTAACGAAGTGACATCACTTCCGGGAAGGGACAACTGTCAGTATTTGCTTGATGTGAGAGGTATCCATCATTTACAACTTATGCAGTTGTGTTAATAATAAAAAAAATACTATGTAACTGTTGACAGGTTTCCAGAGCTTTTTTAAAACTGAAAGAAGGGAGTGTGGTTTGGTGTTGAACACAACTGCTGCGTTTTGCTTCACCTGGCCTGCTGAGTCCAGCCAGGACTGCCTGCTGGGAAGTATCTGCTATAGGTCAGAGGCGTGGGGGGTGGGGGGCGGTGGGGGGCTGCAGTGGTCGAAATGCATTAAAAAAAAGTATGGGAACTGTGATGCTGTGCACAAAGGAAGCGGGAGAGTGAGAGTGGGGGGTCAAAAGGTGAGGCTAAAAAAAAACATTCTGTAACTTTTTTCTGTCTTTCACCTTCAAGTAACTACATATAACACAACGCACAGCTGAATTGAAAATAAATGCAAGTTAATCAGTGGGAAATGCACTATTGTACATTATTAAACCTCTAATGTACTGCAGAGGTCTGTGTCTGTAACCAGAGAGCCACAGAATTGAATCCTGGTTGATTTAGTGGAGAATAGTGACTTGTGCATGTTTAAAGCCCAGTCTATGACAGAAAGCACTGTGAAAATGTAAGTCATTATTTTAAACTTGCATCACACACAGTATAAGATATGCTGGTTCAAAATGTGCAAAAAGGGTTAAGATGAAAATGTGCTTCCAAAATATAGATTTTAATATTACCCAGACTGTATGTAGTGTATTTTTTTTTATATATATAACTGTCCGTTAAAAGCACACACTTCACAGCTCAGCTGGTGACTCTCCTGCAACACCACCCAAAAAGAATACATCTCTGTCATCAGGAGCCTTCAAGTGATTCCATCAATTAAAGCCAATACCAGCTTCCAATCGGCCTTTATATATGCAGATTAAACCGTTGTGCAAATGTATATTTCTTTCAGGCAAGCAGGTTACCTGGCAAGAAGGGTTATTTATAGCAGTCTGCTCCTCCCTCGATTTGACATCACAGGAGACTTATGTTTCAGCTGAGGCATTTCAACTCTCGGAATTAACCGTCCGGGTCGGTTGTCTTGTCCCAAAAAGTAGAGGAACTGTTTGTCCTAAATTATCCCTCCCACTCCGACAACTGAGGGGGGGTGTAGGTGACCCCCCCCCCCGGCGTTTTTTGGGAGGTCAGGCGGACTTTGGAACCTGTGGGGTACTGTGGAGCGGTGCTGGAGGGTCTGAGTCAATGGCTGTTAGACAAGGCGTCCCTCAAGGCTCGATCCTCGCGCCCACACTGTTCAACCTTTACATTGACCCACTGGGTAATCTCCTAAAAAAATCTGGGATCCATTATCACCTATATGTGGATGACACCCAAATCTACCTAAAGGTGTCTTCCACTCATGACATTGCAATCCTCAACACCACTCTCAACTCCATTAACCACTGGCTGTCAACTCATCAACTAATTCTGAATCCTTCCAAAACAGAATTCCTTCTACTCTCGACCTCACCTTCTCCTCCTCCTATCCAATCTTGGATGAACAATCTGAACATTCTCAACAGCAAGCCTATCATTGTTGACAGTGCCAAATCACTAGGAGTCATCCTAGACAAAAGGCTCAACTTACAATCCCATATCAATACCATCGCCAAGAATGCACGCTACCAACTGCACCTTCTCTGGGGGGTTCGGCGCTTCTTTCCTGAGCAAGACCTAAAAACCTTGGTCCAATCATTGGTTCTTTCCAGATTGGACTACTGCCACTCTCTCCTTACTGGCCTCCCCAAATCCCACGTTTCCCCTCTAAAATCCATCCTCCACTCAGCAGCTCGCTTCGTATATGGGGCTAAAAGAAATGATCACATCACACCCATACTGTTGTCTCTTCGCTGGCTTCCTATTGAAGCAAGGTCAATTTACAAGACTGCCTGTATCACCCACAAAGCCTTGCACACCTCCACCCCACGCTATCTGGCTAATAAACTCAAAATCTCAGGAGGCTCTAGACCTTCACAGGTTGCATCCTTCAAGGAGGGGGTCTGTCGAAGAGCCAGGTTTTGTGTTAGCGTGCTCAGCCTATCTTGTGTACTTTGTTACTGTATATATGTAACTTGTTAGCGTGTTTAGTCTATCTTGTGTACCTTTTGTAACTTACCTGGTTCTTTTGTAAAGCGCTCTGACTCCTTTGGGTAAACTGCATTCAATAAATCAATAAATGTCAGCCATAGCTCACCGTGTGAGGGGTTGCGCTGGGACACGCTTGTTGTGACGAGGAGCGTCCGCACCTCCAGCTGGTCACTGGTTTAACCTCGGCTAGCGCTGGAGCCTGGAGACCGAGGCCGGGTGGGAGAGGGGCTGGGAGCTGAGGCCGCCCCGAGGAGGAGTGTGGACATCGGGGCAGGAGGCAGAGGCTCTCTGTTACTTGTTCTCAGTTTATCGCTTCCATGAGGGCTGCACACGGGATCAGATGACTCGGGTCTACGCAGTATTCAGCCCATGCGACTGTCCCCGGGGGCACACGGGGGGCAGGGGGTGTGGGGGCTATATGCACCGCGGGGAGAGTTCTGCCTCGTTGTCCTCAGTTGCCCTGGGCTCTGACAGGCGGTGAGGCACGGGGTGACCCGTGTGGGGCGGTGACGCCGGCGGAGGGAGGGGGCACGCGTGCCTAGGTGTGTCTGTGCTGCCGGTGCCCACTGCGCTGCCACCGGGAGGCTGTCCAGCCCAGACACTGCTGAGCTGCACCGACCTGTGATCCGGAAGCTTTTCCTGAATCCCTTTCTGCCGAGGTCGGAGCAGCAGGGCGGAGGGGCAGCCAGGCGATGCTGCCCGTGGTGAGTACCGCGCCCACACATGGCAGGACCCTCTGCCCGTGCACAGGTCCCCGGCGCAGTCTTTCTTCGCTTTATTTCATAGTACTGCAACATTTATATAGCGCTACTAACCTTATGTGGTGCACTGAAGCGCTTACCAACACGTGTAGCAAGATATTCCAGGAAAGCTGTGTGGTTAGAAGGAAAGGTTAGGGTGGGCCGAGCCAACACATTTTCAGAGAGAGTCGAGCCAGAGCCGAGCCAAGAGTCTGGCTTGGACCTTAGAACCGGTGAATGACCCGAGCCCCAGGGGCGTAGCTTGGCTAGTTAAATTGGGTGGATGTAAGCTACAGATTTTCCAACAATCACGCTGGTTTATAATGTTAAAATATAATATTTTGTAAAGTAACCAATATTTTTGAACACTTCTATAACCGAGAGAGTGTGTGCGTTTTTGTCTTTGTATATGGAAACATTCCTGGTGAAATCCAACGGACACCTCCCCATAACCTAGTGAAACCACCTGTACCCAACTACAAAAACGAAAATACATTTATTTGGGGGTGTAACACCTCAAACACCCCTCATGAAGCTACACCCCTGCCGAGCCTTAAAAATATTTATGCAAATAACACAACAAACATCATGTAAAATATGATAAAGTCGCTTAAAAGTTAAAAAAAAAAGTGTATTTCTGTAACATGTGAAGCTTTGACATGAATACATCACATTATAGCACTGGGAAGTACATTTTAAAAATGATCGCTATTAAATATAGACCATTAAAGCACTAAGAGGCAAGACAATTGTCATGTAAACCCTGTATGTGGCCCAGATTATTATAGAGCAACATTATAGTCTATTAAAGTATTCTAGGATTTTGTACAACTGGTATTCTGAATTCACGTATTTGAAAGTGCTAATGAAGAAAAAAGAGTTTTGGTGAAATAAAATATTTGCCTAAGATCACACTATTTAAGCAGTGAAGTCGTGATTATCCAAGTTTTCTGGTTTCACTTTGTATAAATCAGCCAGGAAAAGGGTATCTATGTCTTTCTTATGTTAAAACTTTGTTTTTACCACTTTGTGCATTTTTCTGTACTTTGTAATAGTGTGGACTTGACCAGAAGACATTGGAGTGCTTTACATTAGCACCAGTTCTGTTACATGAGGCTACAGGCATTTTTTATGGTCACAGGGAGATCTAGTAATTTGGCCAGAATCACAGGATGTTGAGCTAATGCCACTTCCTGGTTGGAGGGAGGGTGGCCTGCAGAAGCCACATGAAAGCTGAGCTCATTATGGGCTCGAGGTGCCAGCAGCACCTCGAGTTGAGCAAGAGTCAGGCTTCAGGCTTTAAGTGGCTCGCCAACCTCTAGGAATGGTGTCTTTGTTTTTTTGATCCTATGTGGGAGCTGTTTCCTTGTCGTGAGCGAGGGCAACGAGGTGCAGTTATGTTTTAGGATTCAGCGCTTAGTAGTGTGATGGATGAAGAAGTGTGAGAGACAAATGTGCTGTTTACAGTTTAAGGCATGATTACTCGCAAATATTTTCCCAGGCGCCATAATTGTTCTGTGATGTGATTGAGGGCTGCACTGATTCCAGCAGGGTGGCGGTGGGGTGAGGGGAGGAGTGGGGGTGCAGGGTGGGTGGGGTAGCATTAAGGTGGGTGTAGGAGAAGCAAAGCATATACATCTACACATCTAGTGGCAATAGCACAATGTGAAAACCAGAAAACCTGGACTTCAAGATGTGCACTCTGCAAAACGTTCTCCCATGTTTGATTTAATAAACTATAATGTTGCTCATGTATTTTAGGAACGCAGGTCACCCAAAGAGTGCACATTACTACTGACTGGCATCTTAGATCACTACTGCCATTGTTGTCAGGGTGGGGGTACGAATTAATGTTTCTAAATTCATGTGTAAAAACTATCACTTAAAAAAAATGCTTCTCAATGCACTAATATCATCTGAAGTGCTAAAGTGATACAGGTCTGCATGTTAATGAAATACACTCTTTGAATTGTGAAGAGACTATCATATTTTACTCTTTTGCTGCAAGATGTCTTTATATATGAAGGTGTTCCCAAAGTTAAGCGGTGCAGGGCTCCCTAGCTACTGTCTTTCTTTTTTTTATTTTTATAAATCTTTTTTATTGACATAAGAAACCAACATATAACACCCATATAGTAAAGTGACATAGTGCATAAGTACCATAGCAGCATTGAATTGTCCTCGCTGTCCAACATCTCCAGCACAATACAATACATCAATTACAACATCCTGACCAACAATATTACGGAGCCATGTCTTCTTGTATAGAGGGATCTGGAAACGGCTCGCATAGCATTCCCCTCGCTTTGTTCCATTCACTCCAGATCGTGGTCGATTTCTGGGGGCAACCTCTCCCCTCATAAACCACCCTCTCCGTCTGCATACACCAGTCCATATCCATTTCCCAGTCACGGAGTTTGGGTATCGTGTCGCCCTTCCAGGTTCTGGCTATATTTCGTTTCGCAACAACATTACCTAGGGAGACCCAGATCCGTTCCTTGGCCGTCAGATCAGTTGCGTCCCATACATTCAAAAGGCAAAGTCGGGGGGTGACCTCCATACTTTTCCCGCATTTTTGCGGTCACTTTCCTCCAATACAGCCGTATACTGGGGCACTCCCACCACTGATGTAAGTACGTGCCGATTAGCCCACATCCCCGGCGACACTGCGGGGAACCCAGAATGCCCATCCTAGCTAACGCCACACCTGTATAATAAACTCTGTGAAGGAGCTTAAGCTGGACCATTTTAAATCTGGAGCGCACCGCGACCTCTCGCGGAGATGACAACGCCTCCTGCCACTCTTCATCATCTAGATCTCCCACGTCCTCCACCCATTTTGCTCGGGTCTTCCCTAGAGCATCTGGAGAGTTGTTTAAGATCTTCCTATAGGTCAAGGAGATTATTTTCTCTTTCAAATAATCATCTAGTAGTCTATCTTCTAGGGGCGAGGCTCCCGGGAGGTCAGCTCCCATGGGGACGGCCTTATATAATGCGCTATGCACCTGCAGGTATCGAAAAGTTTCCCCCGGATTAAGATCATGCTGACGTTGTAAATCACTAAAGGGACCACCCTGTCCTTCGCCCACAAGTCACCTACTGTTGAGAGCCCGATGAGATCCCAACTGCGAAACCCGGGACTGTGAGCCAGGAGCCCCAATCGGTCAGAGTCAAAGAGGGGGGTGGCAAGGGTAATCTTGTTCTTCCAACCCAAGGCGGCGGTCGCATCGTGCCACAGTGCCACCGTGGTTGCAGTCGGGGTGAAAACTGGGGCATTCCTCCGCCCCCCATAGAGTGCTCGTTGGTAAGAGCCATTCGCCATATTATACCTATCCATCCTATAAGAAGGTTCATCAATCGGCCAGTGCACCCAATGGTTAGTGATCGCTAGTTGTGATGCCCAGTAGTAACTCCTAAGTGCCAGAAGGGCAATCCCACCATCATACCAGCTCTTCGTGAGCTTAGTCAAAGAGATACGGGGATTTCCAGCGTCCCACAATAGGGTCCTGACCTCCGATTCTACGGCCTGAAAGTATTTAGATGGAACAGGGAAGGGCGTATTTCGTAATGCGTAGACAAATCGGGGTAGCGCCATCATCTTATATAGAGCCGCCCTGCCCAAGAGCGTGAGGGGCAGCAACTTCCAGTGCTGTACGACGGCCTGAAGACGGCGCAGAGGTGGAACCAGATTATTATCATAAAAGACCGCCGAGTCCGTCGTGACATAAATCCCTAAATAACGAAAGCCCTCCGTAACTGTTTTGGCATCGCAATTAGCGGGTAGTCTGACATCTCTCCCAGCAAGAATGTAGATTGAGGACTTATCCCAATTAATGGTATAACCAGAATATTTCTGGAACAGGGTGAATATATGGAGTATTCTATGGATGGAATGATAGGGCCGGGCCAGATACAATAAGATATCATCTGCATAAAGGGAAATTCTACCTTCCCAATCCGGCGTCCTGTTCAATCCTCTGATGAGGGGTCTCCTCTGATCCAGATTGCCAATGGCTCAAGGACCAATGCAAATATCAGAGGTGAGAGCGGACATCCCTGCCGCGTCCCCCTATGCAGAACGAAGGGTGCCGAGCGACCCCCGTTAACCGTCACTCTTGCCAAGGGTTCCGAGTACAGCAGCCGCACCCAAGACAGAAATGTCGGGCCAAAACCGTAGCGTTCTAACGCAGCAAAGAGATAAGGCCATTCTATCAGATCAAACGCCATTTTGGCATCAAGTGACATAATGACAGCGTCCTCTTGTATAGTCTGGGCTCTACCTAGGACCCCATGAAGCCTCTGCAAATTGAGCGCCGTGTTCCTGCCCGGCATAAATCCGGACTGATCGGGATGGATTAATTTGTGAAGCAAAGGCGAGAAGCGCGTGGCCAGAATCTTTGCCAATATTTTCACTTCCGGATTTAATAACGATATTGGCCGGTACGACCCACACTGATCTGGAGGCTTGCCATGTTTGTAAATCACCACCACATCTGCCAGCCTTTGAGCCTCAGGAAGACAGCTGGTAACCACGCTCTCTTCATACATATCTATTAAATAGGGGGGCAATGGTAGACGCGTTGATTTTAAACAGTTCGATTGGAAGACCGCACGGTCCCATCGCCTTTCCGGATTGTAAGGCACCAATTGCCTTGGTGACCTCTTCTCTGGTCAAGTCCAACTCGAGCTCTTCTACCTCTGTGTCTTCCAACACTGGGAGTCTCAGGGTGGACAACAACTCTCCAGCTTCGACCCCTGAGTATGCACTCTCGGAGGAGTATACTGCTTGGAAATGCTCCGCAAATGCCCCTGCTATACTGTTCCTGCCCGTGAGGCGACCCCCGCCCTCCGTGACAATCCCAGAGACCCACCTGGAGGCCTGTTCACGCCGGTCCAACCACGCCAAAAGCTTGCTTGCCTTATCTCCTATGTCATAGACTCGACACTGCGTGGCTCGATAGTAAGCCTTAGCCACCTCTTCGGCGATATCTCTATATTCCTTCTGTTTAAGGAGCAACTTATGTTTGAGTTCAGGGGACGCTGCAGTCACTAGGTTCTCTTCCAGTTGGGTTATTTCGGTTTCTATGGCCAGCAGTTGTTTCTGCTTTTCTTTCTTATGTCCAGCTACCATAGATACACTCTGTCCCCTGACTACAGTTTTATACGCCTCCCACAGCGTGGAGACCGATTCCACGGAGCCCACATTTTCTTTGAAATATTTTTCTGTCGTGTCAATTAGGCCCTCCCGGACCTTAGGGAGCCTCAAATACCAGGGGTTAAGCAGCATTTCACCGGGACGTTCAGTAGGACAATCGCCATAGGTAGCTAACACCGGGGAGTGGTCTGAAATACCCCGAGGGAGGTGGCCCACCCCACTAAACAGGGAAAGTTGGTCCGTTTTGCAAAATATATAATCTATACGAGACAGACTCCCATGTACCCCCGAATGATAGGTGTATTGGAGGGAGGTCGGGTTTTGGGCTCGCCAGAGGTCCAGCAGACCCATTGCCGTCAAAAAATCTCCAAGCGCTCTTCCCGCCGGCTCATCCGGCCTGGCAGGTCGCCTGTCTATTTCACCATTTAATGCTGCATTACAATCACGTCCCAGTAACAACTCACCCTCCAGCAAATTAAGCAAATGTGTACCCAAATCAGTAAGTGTAGGGAGGTGAAGTCGAGGTGGAATGTACAATGAAGTGATGTGAATTAGCCGTCCCTCCCAGGTACCCGTCAGCGTCACAAACCTACCCAATTGGTCGCGTGTAACAGTTTGGACCTGAAAAGGGGAGGACCTAAGGAGAAGAATTCCTACCCCCCCTGGAGCCTTTAGTGTAGCCTGCATGCGCCTCCAGCTTGTACCCCCACCTATTCAAAGCGCAGTATGTGGAGCCTTGTATGTGCATTTCCTGCAGCAGGACCACATCAGGGGCCTGCCTCTTTAAGTATTGCAGGACAATCCCTCTCTTTATTCTATCCCCGAGCCCATTAACATTTCACGAAAGCAATTTAAGTCGATCTAGACGCCCAGGCTGTTTCAGTTGACTAGCCATTCGTGTAACGTAACGGGAGGGGACTCTGACCCTGGATCAAGGACTGATACGGTAACATAGCGCCCCTTCTTACGAGTAAGGGGGGCCAGCAACATGGTCAAACAAGTCACGCATTGTAGTGTCAGACATTCTATCGCCATAATAGGTACCTCTCTTGCACTGTCAGAGAACAATATTACAAATAAAAGCAAACATGCAACCACAAAACAACAAACCCCTAAGAGACCACCCGCCCCCACCAGCCTCCCTGCCTCCCTGCAATGTGGACTCCAAACAGCCCACCCCCCAAAAGTGCAGAGCGCCTGTTTCCCCAACCCCATAAAACTATTGTAGAGGGAACGTGTCCCCGCCAACCCCGGCCCAAGATCGTATACTATCCCTATTCTGACCAGAATTCCCATATAGGAAGGCTTACGACTCCCCTCGCCGAGAGGCGGTCCGGATCCCATGGCGGGAGATAAGAAACTGTAGCATAATAACAGCCAGAATGTACATGAGCCAACAGTCAACAATGCACCTCCCTTCCCAGAATAAAGTTACTTGATAAAGAACAGTTCCATCTCCGAATCTTAGACGGTCCCGAACAGCACCCCATCTCAGCCTCGGGAAACAGCAATCGATGAGATCACTACACAAACAGACACATGAGTGCCACAGTGGTCCTTTCGGGGGCCTTCCCTGGAATCAAGGGCCTCACGACGATCATCCTGCCCTCGCTCCTGCCGTCGTGAGTCCTGCTGCGAGGGACCACGCCGCTGCCATTGTTCAAACCAGTCCCACGTGTCCTCCGGAGACGAGAAGAACCAGACTTTCCCTCCCATTGTCACTCTAAGTTTTGCCGGAAAGAGCATGGCGTATTTAACGTTCTTTTCACGAAGCGCCCTTTTAACCTCTAGAAAGGATCTCCTCATTTTCTGGACCTTAACTGTAAAAGTCCAGGAAGTAAGTAATTGTAGAGTTTTCGAACTTCGTAGGGGGGGAGGAGCGCGCTGTTTGCAGAATTAAGTCTCGTCCCTATACTTGAATATTCTGGCTATGAGAGGGCGTGGAGGGGCACCAGGTTTGGGGGGACCACCAGGCACCCTATGGGCCCTTTCCACAGAGAAATAGCGGAAGAGCGAGCGTGGCTGCAGATGATTTTGGATCAGATCTTCAACAAAGAGGTCCGCCGCCGGACCCTCTGCCCCTTCTGGCACCCCCAGGATGCGGACATTGTTCCTGCGCGCCCTTCCCTCCTGATCCTCCAGCCGGGCTTCCATCTCCTTCGTTGCGACTTTAAGTTTCTTGACTTCTCATTCCAAAACTTTCGTGGAGGATTTGAATTCCGTCACAGAATTTTTGGCGGTTTTCATCCTGTCCCCCAACGATCGCAAATCTGCATGCATTAGGGTCACCTCCGAGATAACAGAATCTATTTTGAGTTCCAAGGCCGTGCAAACCCCCTGTATGGCTTCCATGATATCTTGGAGGGTAGGGGCACCCCCGTCCGCCTGCTTCTTCGCACCCGGTTCCACACTGTGTTCCTCCAGGCTCTCCACCTTGGATAACGCAAATTTATCCAACTTAGTTTGGTGCGTTAACCGTGATCCCTTGGCCGATGCCATAGCACTGTCATCGATAAGGGCCATCGAGTTGGAACCAGCAGGATAAAAGAAGGAGGGAAAAAGTCACCTGGGCCAAAGACTTCTGCAGCAAGAGAGGCGGCCCGAATGAGATCCCCCCTCTATCTCCAAACCCAGTGCGGAACAAGACTCTCCAGTCAGGCACAGGCCGGCGTCCTCCGTCGCAGCAGCACACAACAATCCAGGCGAACCAGCACAGCCTTCCCAGCAATACAGTATGGCCGCTGCGCACTACAGTGCGCCGATCCCGGGGCTGGACGAGAAGCAGGGCCCCTCACCTGTGTCCGCAGAGGCAGTGCCAGCACCCTCTCCACAGTCGCGTGGAGTCAGTTCAGGAGAGTAGAGGGGGGAGAGATGTGGCAAGCAAAGTAGTGCGGAGGGCGCGCTCAGGGAGCGATGGCGTGGTGCCAGCGGCCGCCCCGCACCAGCCGTGGCCTCTTCGTTTCCTCACGCCGCAAGCAGTCCTGTCCCCGAGGTCCCCCGGGGCCTTCAGTCTCCCCGCCAGACTCTGTTGAAGGGCAGTTGCACGGAGAACGCCGCAGGCGCCTCCCGGTCGCGTCGGCTCCGACTTCCCGTCAGGGCCCTCCGCCACGCCCGTTCACTCGAGGCCCCGGCTTCATAGGCCTCTCACCGCCTCCACGCGATTTTGTGTCCCGAGCAGACACCTTCTCACCGCCTCCCGTTCCGGCCGGCTCGGGGTCTCGGAGAGCACAGGGCACAGCAATCCTGGGGTTTTAAAGGATATTTGACGGATTTACTCGGGGTTTTAGGCCGGCAGGATACGGAGCTCTACTTGAGCGCCGCCATCACAGTTACTGGTCGGCCACGCCCCCGCGCTACTGTCTTTCTTTAACTTCAATTAACCTTAAAATAAATGCTTGCCAGTTTAACATCTTTTTAATATGAGTGGTGAGTGGAGTAAATAGCATCCCAGTGTTGCTGTTGTAATTGGGTGGGAGGGGGCATGTTAAGGTCAGGAGGTTCGCATGCGCCCTGGGCCGTACTTTGAGTATCTCTGGTTTAAGGCAAGCTGAAAGAATTTAACAGCTCCGAAGGTCTCTTTATGGTATTTCTTATGATATAGTATGCTCGGCAGATTACTGCACTGGGTTGTCTAATCTGACAGCGTAGAGAGTTATACGCAGGACCAGGGGACAACTTTAAATTTGGCATGAGGTGGCCTGAATCCTTTCCTTCTTTTTTCCCTTTTTAGTTTATCTTCTGTCAGACTGAACTGTACGACTCCCACCCTTGAAAAAAATGAGAAGCCCCTGGTAAGTAATGTGACCCGAAAATACTTTTTATTTTCCTTTTTTTTTGTGTGTGTTTTTTTTGTGTTCTTTCTTTTTACTCTATTGTCTTTAGACTGTCTTGTGCAAGGTTCCTAAAAAGCCTCAGTGAACTTTATTCAGTGATGTGTTGGGGATGAACTATTATCAAAACGTAGTAGTTGAAAAAAGTGTGAAAAAGGAAAAGGCATGTTGTGAGAGCTTTCTTGGTGTTCCGAGCGTCCCCCACACTCGTTTCTTAGCGAGCTTTTAAAGCATCTCAACTATTATGGTGAAAGATAGGAAAAAGAAAACTCATTTCATGCTGCAATTTGTTTATGAAGGCTTCTCTCCCAAGTGACTGTAGGTTTATGCCTGCCATGTGTATCCCAAAAAAACCTTACACTTCCTCCCGCTCCTTCTTGCCTGTGAGGTTAGCCAGGTAAGTTCAGAGCTCTCCCCTCAGGACACCACACTAGGCCTGTGGAGCAGCTGCAGACCCTCTCACCCACTTGGGTAAGACAGACTCCTCCTGGAGCATGGTGGGAGCTTGGCACCTTACCAGGCCGGTCCTGCTGCGGGAGGCGCGTCGTCTGATAGCGGTGCCTCTCTCGGGTGTTGTCTTGCTTTCTCTTCAGAACACCTGAGCAAGACTTCAAAGTAGTAGGAGACAACGTGAACAATCTTCAAAATAGGACTCTACACACTTTAGATTACCAAAATACAACATAAACAAAGCGCAACACTCGTTTGCCAAGAACAGGGGAATATTTATTGCAGCAAGTTCCCATAAATCAAATGGCAATAATGCACATGTTAACTAAATTTATATAGTGAATGTATATACACAAGAAAAAATGCATAGAAAGATAACTGCATGTACACAAGAGTAAGTAATTAGAACTTGGAATACTTCACCAGCTATCTGTTTAGCATCATCCTTGCCAGTACGGCTGGGGAACCTGTTGGCAGTCTCAGGCAGGAGGGTGTCAACTGGGCACAAAAGCCCTGGGCAGCGCGTCCGCTCCCAGGAGAGTTCGTGTCAAAGCGCCAAGAGGTCTCCATCTTTATGCTCTTTACTAACACGGAGAGAGACTTCTAGAAGCTCGCCCTCCCTTCATCTGCACTGTAGGTCCTAGCTACACTCTCTACGCCGAGGTCACTCAACGGAGCTGGCCAGGCTCCGATGAGAGCTGAAGCAGAATTCTTCACATTCTCATCCTTGGACACTGTACGCACCATCTGTTCTAGCAGCTTATCTCTCTCGCTTGGTGAAGTGAGAAACATAAACAATCTGTGTGTGCACAAGTAACCTGGGCCTGCCTGCATTCACAGCTGAAAGGTAGGGTCACACAGACACAAGATGAAACTGTGCTCACAAAATGTAGTTAGAGTAAAATGGAGTCAATGGTCAACATACGATCTCACAATGTAAAACTGCCTGTAGCATTACACTCCACCTATTGACCATTGACTAAAAATTAGCTTATCATATAGGTGTAAAAGTCATAGCTCTAGGATGAACCAAAGATATAAAGTTAGGCACATATTGCACACAGCAATATATAGATATCAAAACACAAATTATAATGAAAATGATACTTAAAATATAACAAAGTTGCCCAAAATCAGGCAACCATCCAAATAACCAGTCCCACCACCCCTTGTCCACATATTGCTTCACTTCTTTTGACTAATTCATGCAATGAATTAAGATGCAAATGGCTGGACGTGGAATGGTCAGACAAATTGAACCAACACAATCCTTCAAAATCTCCACAGCCATGGTTATGTTTTAAAAACAAATAGTTAATAGCAGCCTTATTTTGTAAAGCAACTTTTCTTGTTCCCTGAACATCCAATAGCAATTCAGCTAAAGCAGTATAAGTTTCATTTATATTTTGCACCATTAAACATTCAAGCTTGTTTATTATCCTAGTACTGTACACAGTTAACCCAGGAATGCCTACTATGGTTGTAGCTAGACTAATATATTCAGTTTTGGATAACAAGGTAATTTCAGAATCACAGTCTTTAGACAATTGAGATGCGTCTCTAGCATAGCTAGAATGTAAAGCTGAATGCAAAGGAAACATTGTAAGTCCTAATCCAGTTAAGGCACATGGTCCACCAGTCCGATTCGCTGGTATATAAGTGTATGACGTATTGCCACACAAAAAGAGCCATCCTTTGGGTAATGTAACATGTAATTGATATTGGCGGTTGAGTCCCCTGCTTGTGAGTATACCTGGACCCCCCTGGTTCCCTTCTGAACACAGTCCAAACACTATAATCAAGACATAAACATACCATGCTTTGCTCTAGAGAAACAGAAAAAAAACAAGTATTATCATTCTTGCAAATAACATTTATCAGCAGGCACATGTTCCCATTTCTCCTCTCCAGGTCTTATTACAAATAGAATGTTGTCTTTTCCTGTGGCTATGATTTCAGCAGGTTCAGGAGGGTTGTTGGGGGATTCGATCCACACTTTGGCTCCTGGGTTGTTATCCCTTCCCTTCCCTTGTACAGTAAGAAGGACTGGGGCAGTCCTCTTCCTAAAAATTCCTTCATAGACTGGCAAGATGATAATCTGGGCAACACGATCTCCGGGTTGCACTACTAAATCAGTGTCTCTACTGTTTAACAGTATCACTTTTATCTCTCCTTGGTAATCAGAGTCTATGAAGGCAAGCTGTGATCGAGGCACAATCAATCCAAAATGCTCCAGGGGAATCTGAATTCCAATCCTGGTTTCAATTAAAGCTATATTTCTGGATTTCAGTCTGTGCATCTGTAAAGCATGTAAATCAAGACCCGCAGCATCTGGGGTGGCACGATATGGAGCTAAGGCTCCGGGAGTTGTCTCCCAGTACAAGATAGTGTTAGTGACCACATGAGACTGAATCTACAAAGCTGGTGTCAACATTTACATTAATGGAGTTTCTTCATTTGTCAAAGGCCTGTTATTCATTATTAACAATGCATCATGCAAGTTATCTCTCCAACCTTTTAATGATGCTTCTGACAATTTTTTCAGCTGAGCTTTCAACAATCCATTCATCCTCTCAATCAGGCCGGCAGCTTGTGGGTAGTAAGGCATATGATATAACCACTCTATGTTGTGCTGTGCACAATAATCCTGCACCAATTTGGCTTTGAGAAGCATTGTCACTTTGGATCTACATTGGAATACCATAATAGAAAATAAGTAGATTCTGTGTTTTCAAAGTATTTAGCTGAGTGGCGTGTTTACACGGAAAGGCTATCAAGTAGCCAGAGTCAATATCCACCACCGTACATGCATACCAACAACCCCGACTAATTGGCATTGGCCCAATGTAGGCGATCTGCCATATCTGTCCTGGCAGCTTTCCCGTACCTAGCTGACCTCTCACCACCTGTGGGACTGGTCTATGTTGTGTATGCTGAAAAATGGGACATTGCATAATCACAGTTTTTCAAATCTAGGGGAATATGTTATGTTATTGGAGCTTGTAACGCGCACGGATACTCCAAGGAGTGTCCCGGCGCGAGCCTTGAGAGGGGAAGAAGGGCCGATTTAAATAAAAAGAAACGTTTTCAGTCTTTTTTTGAAGAGAGTGGGGTCCTGGATGCTGCGAAGGGCAACTGGAAGCGAATTCCAGGCCGAGGCAGCCCTGAAAGCAAGAGAGCTGCCATCCATTCTCTTGAGGCGAAAGCGAGGTATGTGGGCTAGGAGCTGAGAGGCTGAACAAAGCTGTCTAGCAGGAGCGTAGAACCTGAAGCGTTTCCTTAAATAGATTGGACCGGAACCATGCAGGGCAAGATGCGCCAGTACCAGGGCATTAAACTTGACTCTTTCGGCCACCGGCAGCCAGTGAAGTATTGATGGAAATATAAAATACATCAGAATATGTACATAATGCTTTGACTGATGAATTCTCAGGTGTTGATCATACCTGTATGACTGTTGTATACGAATTATGAGATGGATGTGGTGTGTATGTGGTCTGTTCTTGTTTTAAGGATGAAACACGAAATATATCATTATCAATAAATAATTATTTTTGTACTTTTCAATATAAATTTGTCTTTGTCTCTCCTTGCACTAGAATTGCATTGGTTTATTGTGATTTTATGAAGTTGCCCTTGGAATTTACGCTATATAGCCAGTGAAGTATGGGCAGATGTTGTCTTACACTGCTTCTTATTGGGATGTTAAAAAGAAGCCTGGCCGCTGCGTTCTGGACTACCTGCAGCCTGTTGAGCAGATAGCCCGGCAAGCCGACGTACAAGGCGTTAGCATAGTTGATACGCAAGAGTATCAGGGCGCGAGTAACCATTTCCTTGGCTGCCCCAGGGAGGAGCGGGAGAAATTTTCTGAGGGATTTAAGTATCCCGAAGCAGTTTCCAGCAAGCTTCTTGATCTGAGTGGAAAAAGACAGGTTCTCTTCAAACCAAATCCCAAGATTCTTAGCGGGTTGCCCCGTTGAGGCAGGCATGGGATATTCAGCAGGCCAGAGTGCTTCCCTAAACTGGGGGGGGGACTCTCAAAAAGGAGGATTTCCGATTTGTCCTCGTTGCATTTTAATTGCGCAGAGGAAAGCCATTGAAAGACTGCTGTCAGACAGTTTTTAGCCGAAGAAGTGGAGCACTCGGATTTTCCCCAAGTAAACAGAAGCTGCGTGTCATCGGCGTATGCAATAATTTTGTCTCCAAGCTCTACAGCCAACTGAATCAAGGGAGTAACGTATATGTTAAAAAGAAGGGGACTCAAAGAGGACCCTTGCGGCACTCCTGTAGTCACCATCTGAGGGGAAGAAGAGAACGGGGGAGCCACACCTGTTGCGTGCGACCCTCCAGGAATGATTTCAACCAACTCCAGGCAGCGCCTGAAATTCCTATGTCCGCAAGGTGAGCCAGCAGCAGAGAATGGGGAACGGTATCAAATGCCGCGGAGAGGTCCAGCAAAATCAGAGCTGCCCTGTCGCCAGAGTCCAGGCATTCCCGAATGGCTTCAGAGACTTCCACAAGAGCCGACTCAGTACTATAAGAGGCTCTGAACCCGGATTGGGCTGGATGGAGTAGGCCCGAGTCTTCGACGAAGTAGGTGAGTTGTTTATTGTAATATGCATCCCTCTATTCTCTGCCCACCTGTTAGTGGCTTTCTCTCCCAGGTGTCCACATTTTTGGTGTGCCCACTTAGCTATTCCCACCAAATCAGAATCCTGTTTCGCCACCTCGGCCTCAAACATTTTGGCTTTTTCATCAGCAAAGGAATTACACCACCTTTCTAATGAGTTTGTTGTGCAGTGGGCATCTACCTGATGTACAGTAACTGTGCTTTGTGGTAACATTTCTCAGATCTCTTGCCTCATTTCCTTACCCACACCTCTTTTGAATGTATCATCCAGTTATGGGCATGCCATGTGGGAAGCCAGGTAGCTAACCCATTAGCAGTAGACAATGAGTCTGTGTAAATAAAACACTTTCCAGGTAATCATTGTTTCAAAGCCTGACACACAGCATACAGTTCTGCAAACTGGCTACTCTTTCCCTCTCCGGTAATAGTTAACAATTTCTTGGTCACAGGATTCTACCTCACCGCTTTCTAATGCCTCTTAGCCCCCACATATCTGGCTGAGCCATCAATAAACCATACATGTCTCTTGTCTTCTAAAGACAATTCTGAAAACTGCTTACCCCACTTCACAGGGGACTCCTGTATCTCAGGCACATCCTGTAACACTTTTGTATCTTCCACTAGGGCCTGCACCATCTGCTCATGCAACACTGCAGTACCTTTGGGGCCTATTCGGCCCTGTCTTGTATGTACCGCTTCCACTTGGTTATGCTAGCTTCCTGCGCATGCCCTATTCTGTGAGTTTTGAGGGAACTCATCACCCATTGCATTATAGGAATCTCAGGTCTCAAAATCACATTGTGCCCCAGGGTCAACTTCTCAGTGTCCACCAGGGCCCAATAACATGCAAGCAGCTGCTTTTCAAATAGAGTGTACCACTCTCCAGCATCTGGTAACTTCTTTGCCCAAAATCCTAAAGGCACCCTCTTCTTTCCTTGTTTCTGCCACAAACTCCAATTGGCATACTGCCCCTGGAATGTAATATTCAGCTCAACATCCCCTCTCGTACTGGCCACAAATCCAAGGCATGCTGTATAGCTGCCTTTGCTGATTTCAAATGCATTCTGTTGCTCCTCCTCCCACTCAAAGTCTTGTTTCTTTCACGTAACCTTGTACAAAGGGGCCAACATGATTATCTTATTTCGCACTGATGTATTTAGCAATCCATTCATCAAATCATGAGGAGCACCCATGAGAATTGCAATCTTAATTACATCCTCTTTTATTCTCTGCATTGCTTCCCTTAGTGTAAACTAGGGCTTATCAGTTGGCGGCCATTCTGACTCAATTGGGTTTTTGCGTGAACATCCTTCTGCCGCCAAACTCAATAAAGTGGTCTGCACATTTCCCAGAAAATTCCTAAACTCATCTTTCTCAGCAGGATCACTGCTTTAGTATACAAAACTTCACTTCATCTCTATGATCTAAATGCACTCCCTGTGCCCCTAAATCAAACAAGCGCACCATCCATGAAATCAATGTTACACCGACCTCTGTCGGAATCTGTCTATGATTTCACTAATCTTCTGCTGTATGAAGTCCTCCATGGAGTTCAGCATAACCCCCTGTGGATTTTGTGGATGTTGCTTTTAACTTTCACCGGTATATTGGCTGTGCTTGGATGGTTTTCCGACCCTCGGTCTCATTCTGACTAATATCCTGAAAACACTCTTCCCCAGAGTCTGACGAAAACTCTGATGAATCTCATATGTTACCATCTCACTCCTCTGGGTTCCAATTTAAACCAGCCTTAGCAATAGCTAAATGCATCTTTCTCTTGTTAAGCCTTCCTCTCCGGTTTTTCCACTTCTATTGTGCTACACGTATCGTTGCTTTTTCAGCCACCAGCTGATAAGTTTCCAACTTATCTTGCAACAATTTATTCTGACATGACCGTATTCTTGGCTTCCACTATTTTTCCACTGCTTCACGCTCCTCTCCTAACTAAAAACATTTTCATGCATTTTCCTATTAGCATTTAAGAGGATCCAGTCTCTTCGACCCAATGTACAAAACTCTTTTCATTTTTCAATTTGTCGTGTGGTTTGTGGCCTCCTGGTCTGCCTTGCTACGTTGACTTAGGCCTGGCTGCCATGATGCCTTTTTGCGCACGTTACTTTGTGCCATTGTTTTTCCAGCCTCTGCTTCTGCCCGGCTATTTTAGCACTGTCTGCATTTCTGTCTTTCACCTTTTCTCCTGTTCCCTTTGGGCTACGTCTGCACACCATGTACAAGGTCGAAAAACAATGTCCCTTGTTCCTGCTGATTTGGCCAGTCCCTCGCACTTAGACTTAACACTATGTACAGCTGCCCTGGAGAAATTCGTGTGCTTTTAATATTGTGATTTTCACGGTTAGAGACACTTGGAGACAAACCTTTCCAGAGAGAAGAGCTGTGCTTGTCTGATGATGTAAACCTTGCATCTAGATATTGAGGTATGGGGGTTCGCTCGACAAAGCCCAGAGGTCTTCTGTTTTTATAATAAACTAGCAAACTAGCACGGGGAGGGTGGTATTGTCGTTTAGCCATATATCCACTGCTTTATGAAATGCTTTCCCCGTTTGTATTCTATGGAGTTGTAACGATGCTGATTATATTATCCTTATGCATTATGCTGATAGTACTGGCACGTGTACTGTATCTTAGAGCACGGTAGTTGAAATAAACATTTTAAACTATACAGTGTCTCTTCTTACGCACGTTGTGGACAGGTATAAGTGAGTTATGAAAGGGTGTTCTTGCTCCTGCGAGTCCTGAGAGAGAGAGAGATACCGTGTTCTGGGTTGTCTAATCATTGGTAGCATTGTTGCTAATGAGACGCTAAAGCTAGTCGGATTGGGGTGTTAGGTGCTGAGGTGTATGGTTGGCTCACCACTATATTCCGAGGTCCTATTATCCTGTGCATAGCTCTGTATATGTGCAGAATCCCTACAACATGGCGCAACCAACGAGTGGGCTGCTTATCTGCGAGACGCTTGAGTAGTATTTGTGCTTGTCCACAACTCCCTTCACAGACGCTTCCGGAAGCGTGTGTGACGGTGATACATCCTATATTGACGTTTTTATAGGTTCTTTCAAGCTTGAAGTTGTTAAAAGGTTTCTTAAATAATACCCTCTATTGTGCTGCCACATATTAGGTTGTCTGAAACTTTTAGCCTAAAATGGCTACTCAAATTGCGGCACATAGCCGCGCTGCGCTCCGAGCTCACTTGACAGTGTATGGAGTGCCTGACGCGGGTGTCGATCTGATCTTTGTGGTACAAGCAGATCCAGCTTACCACTTTGAGGTGTTTTACTCATGGATCACTTTTCCTGCGGTGGATGGGGCTGATAATTTGTTCCATGAATATACGGCCACCGCTGTTCCTAATAACTATAGACCGTATAGGAATCTTGAAGTACCGCTCACGGCTTGGCAACACCGTGTTTGGTTTGATGGCGCCCTCCCCCAACCGGTTACCGCGGTTCGTTTAGGCCCCTTATTAATTGAAGGGGCCACTTGGCCTGTCTTGGCCGGGTATACCCCACATCCACGTTATATGACGGTGGCAGTCGGTGAACTGCGTAATTTGCATTCGTCTTTGATACGAGTGCATAGAGCTTTAGTACAGTATGTTACAGGCAACATCCAGGGAGTCCCGCCTGGAGTTGCAGCCCATCCAGCTGGAGCAGGCGGTATAACCATAAGTCCTGTCACGGTTAATTCGGTGATGGGCAAGCACCCACAAAATAAGGATGATTTTCCTTATTGGCTTGCAGAAAAATTTGACCAGCTGGAGGCAGTTTTTCCAAATACATCTCCCGTGGAAAAACACAGGATTTTGACGATTAGTTTGCCAAAAGACTTAGTCCCCGAGTTGGCAGAATGTAACAACTGGGGTAGGGTATTCGCCGCAGTATATGCGAAGTGTTTCGGCACTCCTTCCATGACGGTTCTCCCCTCTGTGATTAAACGAGTGCAGGATGAACATGGCCCTGAAGCGGCTGTGGAATTAGGGATGAGACTGGTGGGAGTGTTCGATGTAGTAGCTGATTTGATCCTTGCGAATGTCAAGGGCGATGCAGTTAACTTTCAAGTAGCTAATGCTTTGGCTTTGGTCCCAGATCTGGACAAGCCGCGCGAATTACCGAAAATTATTGCACAGGCTTACAAAACAATTGGCCGCAATAGCCTGGGAGTTAAGCCTTTTGCTAAATCGCAAACACAATCGCAACAACAACCAAAAACTCAGTCTGAGAAAGATGAGAAACCAGTTTTTACTAAAAAGAGCTGGAGGTTGAAAAAACAGGGGAAGCAACAGAAGAAGCCGGGGTCGCGAGGCGCATCCCCGGTTTCCGTCTCTTCTGAACGCACTTATGATTTGCGTGATAGGGCGAGAATTAAATCTCCAGAGAGATTTCAAGTCCCTGATTCGCGTTCTCCTCGTTCTTCACAGGCACCAACAACTTCGCAGGCTGGTGGAGGAGATCGCCAGGACAGAGGAAGGGGTCGAGAGGCTCCACAGGGACGAGACCAACCTCGACAACAAGTCAGAGGGAAAGCAGAAGAATTTCAACGTTCTCGCCCACAGTTTCAGAAGAAGAAAGTTGCCGCTGTAACAGCGAGATATGCCACAGACGGTGAGAACGAGACTCCTGAATTGGACGTGGGCAGTGACACTCCTAGACAGCGCCGCGGAAGTTACCATAGTGCGGGAGGCGCTACGTCCTCATGTGGAGGCGACAGCAACTGAAACATTCATTACTGTCGAGACAGCAGACACCAGAGTGGCACCCCCTGACAGACTATATAATATTGTCATCCAAATTGAGGGTGACATACAGCGTGTTATTAAAGGGATTTTTGGGGAAAATCTGACCTCTTCATATGACATTTTGTCAGCAGAGGCGGATTGGCCGCCCCCATTCGTACTTGCTGCGCGTAAAGGGGAGGAGGTAATCCTTCCGAGCTTTTCTCGCCATGTCCCCAAGGACAAAGCGGAGGCTCTTGCAGCTGAATGGGCAGTGTCCCTGGCTCCAGCGTTATACCGCAACCACGTGGGCTGGGATGAAGATTCACCACCCCATGATATTCCTTTGCGGTCGCTGCCACAGCCACAACCCCAATATCCCATAAAACGGGAAGCAAAAGGCCAACGTTTCTGAAATTCTGACTCAGTTAGAATATGAGGGAGTAATTGAAACATGCGTATCACCAATGAATAATCCCCTATTCGCGGTTTCTAAACCTGATGGATCGTACCGCTTGGTTTTGGATTACCGACATTTGAACTCACATTGTCGGACCTTTGCGGTGCAAAACACACATAGTTCTGCGCTAGTAGACAGTCTTGTTCGTAAAAAATATAAAACTACACTTGACCTATCCAATGAATTCTACACGCACAACTTGGCCCCGGAGAGTAGCCAATGGAGCGCTTTTACCTCCGGTGGTAAATTATTCAAATTCCGGTGTTTACCTATGGGCTACAAAAACAGTCCAGGCGTATTCGCTGCCCGTGTTGTCTCTTTGTTAGACGGCATTGACCCAGATGCATGTTCGTACGTCGATGATATCTATCTGACAGACGACGAGTTATTCCCGCATCTTTCCCGAGTGGACCGCATTATTCTCGAATTTGCGGTTTTAGGTTATAAGTTTAACTTTGCCAAATCACACATTGCTGAATTTACCGTTTTGTTTTTGGGCTATGAGCTCAACAATGAAGGTAAGGGCTTAGCCCCCCATTTCCTTGAGAAATGTGCACTTTTGTGCCCTCCTACCACTCTGAAGAAACTTCAGTCTTTACTGGGTTTTCTGAACTTCAGGCGTACTTACATTCCCGAATATGCCCAGCGTATCAAGCCACTGTATGCCTTGATACAACCTAACTTTTCGAAGTCATGCTGGCTTCCAGAGCATTCCTCCATTCTGCAGTCTTTGCAGACAGACCTACTTGAGTCTAAATTCTTGTTGACTCGTGACAACCACACAAACCTGGTGATTAGAATCATTCCAGGGGCAGTGGGTTTCACGTACTTGACCTTTAACGAAGGTGACACAGTACCGATTGCATACAAGTCCCATCTTTACACTTCGGCAGAAATGCGCTTTTCCTCTGTGGAGAAAGTTTTGACTGCAGTGCAGATGGCGATTCTGAGGGAACGCGCACTGGCACAGGGCAAACGCATTTTGGTGGTAACACCCTATCCTGCCCTAGAGGCAGTGACGAAAGCAAGTGTTCCGAACTCTAAAGCTTTGCACCCCCGTTGGATACAATGGGCAACATCTTTGACGTCTCCGGATGTCACTTTTATCTTTGATCCTTCTCTTCAGACTCAGGAGTTTTTGCAGTATGAATTCGTTCATCCTCCTCCTCTGTCTTTGCTACCGCTTGAGGAATACGAATGTATTATCTATACCGATGGTTCGGCACAACCGGCCACGGGTTCCAAGCATGCTTATTCAGCGGCATGTACTATTGTTGCAGGTACCTTTGTGAACGGTAAGTTCAAATCAACTGTAGTGCATACTCAGGCACTGGGAGACAATACTGCACAATTGGGCCGAGCTGCGCGCATTGGTGCTAGCACTTGAGTTCGCTAATCCGGATGTGACCACTCTTATTGTATGCGATTTTTACTACTGTGTTCAGTCTTACAATGACAATCTATTCTTTTGGTCACAAAATGACTATAGAGATGCAAAAGGCAGCACAATCAAGCATAAGATGCTTTGGGTTCGAGTGGCAGATCTACAACAACGTCTGCCTCTCACACAGGTGGTACACACTCTTGGTCACCAGCGTGTGGGCGCCCACGCTGTCGGTAACGGTTTGGCAGACGAAGCTGCCAAATCAGCAGTAGCCACGTGCTCAGTCGCAGCAGTTACCAGATCCATGTCTAAAATAGATACTGATATTTTAGCAGCTATTGATGCGACAAAGGAAGGTGCTAATTACCCCAGGGGTTTCCCTTCAAAATACTCTTATCAATTAGGTCCCGAACAGGCTCCTTACGTAAGAATTCCAGACGTTGGGGATCGGCTGATTCCCAACGCGGACCGCAGACTTTCCTTGATAACTGCAGCACACGAAGGCATGGCTTCGGCTCATGCTGGGGTGTCTGCGACTGTTTCCATCTTGCAGCAGCGTTACTGGTGGCGTGGTTTATACAAACAAACCCGTACTTATGTGCTTTCTTGTGACGTTTGTCAGCAGATTAAGCCTTCCACGGTACATGGCCACCACAGACCTCACTCTGCATTTCTAACAGACCTTTTGGGTGTGTTTACCTGGATCACTGCGGTCCATTCTCTTCAGACACTGCATATAAATATATCTTAGTTGCAGTGGATTCGTGCACACGTTTCATCTGGGTTTGGCCACAACGAAGTGCTGACACTCGAAATGTCATAAGGGATGTGCGTGTCTTTGTGGGAATTTTCGCCTGTGGCACCTTCCATTCTGACCAAGGTCCAGCGTTCGCCTCTAAGGCTTACAAGGACGCAATGGGTTCACTGGGGGTGCGGGTGAAATTTTCGTCACCATATCGGCCTGAGGGCAATTCGATTGTTGAACGAATGAACCGTGACTTAAAGCAATCCTTGACAGCTAGAGTCTTAGGTACTGGCAGAAACTGGCAGGCCCACTTGTATACCGTACAACGTGCACTTAATAATCTCCCTAGAAGACCTCTGGGTGGGCGGACCCCATACGAAATGCTCTTTGGCATAAGAATGTTTGTGCCCGACCTTGATGGTCTAGACATGGCGGCGCAATCCGCCATCTTTGATGTAGATAACCATTCTACTATGTTACAGGACTTACAAGAAGCCCGAGACGAACTTGCACTCGCACATTTACCTTCAGCCCCAGACACTGCGCTGCAGATTCCGGTTGCCGGCTGGCTTCCGAAGATTGGAGATCTGGTTCGAGAGAAGGTGGAGAACAAAAAAGAATTAGGACCCTCTTATCGTGCACCAGTTCCAGTCCTTGGCTTGAAGGGAACTCGTACAGTCATCTTACCACCGCTTCCTGGTCGCAAGGAGAACAGATATATCTCAGTGGAAAATGTCAAGCTACAACATCTGGCCGATCCTGAATAGTGTTACACCAGCGGTCTCTTGTCCTGTCATTTCTCGGACAAATGTTCGTGGCCCTCCTGCCCGAACGGTCACTGATGTTGCTATCGAGATGGTAGATTTGCCTGATCGCTTACTCGACTACCCGGACTCGCCCTGCAACGAAGAGTCTGAGTATACCTACCCCGCTAACGAGTCGGTGGCACACTTACCAACAACGCCACTGAGCCCAACACGTTATTCCTTTGACTCGGATTCCACTTCATCACTTGTCCCATCCAAATTCAGTATTCTGGTATCTGGTTCAGAGACAATTTTTTGATCCCCCATGGACATACATCTGGTTGGTACTTTTCCTGATTTTTTTGTTCATGTCCATTGGCTTTGTCACCGTGTTTTTTCTGCTCATCAATGGACACTATTTACCAGAACGCTCTGCAGTGAACTGTGTCGCTGGAACTTTGGCTCCACATTCTTCATCTCACATCATGAAGCGAGACCACACATTTGTGAACATTTCAGCTTTTCCAGTCTCTGATGGCATCTTATGGGATGCGGTAAACTTCCAAATTCATGGACCGACCGAAATTATTAATGTACCAAATGTCCTTCGTGTTTCAATGGGTGATGTCGTAAAAAGTAATATTCATTCTGACGATTGGGATGTGCATGCAGTTGAAGCATTATTTACTGATTTGAAATATTATGCTGCTTTTAATGCTGAGGATTTGTACCTGAATTCTGCAAGTTATGCTAATTTGTATTGTTACCAGCATTGGGGCAACCACTTTGTTCATAAACCGAGTGCACTGCGTGTTCCTTTTAACTATACCCAATGGGAGCATTGTCCAACGCCTTTGCCAGGTAGCTCCCAAACTCTTAGAAATAAATTTACTTACTTTACGGACTTTGATAGATTGAACCCTGGGTCCTATTATTTTAAATTAAACACTTCATCCACTCAGAAAATCATGTTGACCCATACCAAATTGCTATATTCAGGTTCCTTTTTAAGCGCCTTAGCTGTGGGTGGTTATGAATACTGGAAGGACACTGTTGATCTGAAATCAATTTGGGGCTCCAAACCATGGCAGGTGCAAGGCACAGAAGCCTTGCACCGTGCTTGCCTTATCCCGGCCCAAATTTTATTTCTGAATAATACCATCTATCAAACTACATGTTGGGGGTTGGCTACTTCCAAACAATTGAATGCCCCTTCCATTCCTGCATTGTCTTCCACTCCCAACGGGAGCTTGCATTTCAATCTGTCCCTTACAGATGTGCAAGCACTGTTTCAAAACAATTCGTTTAATATCTCTTCGCTTGTTCGGACACCCTGGTTGGCTTGGCCCACAGCGTCTAATGCCTGCCAACTGCGTTTTCATGACTCAGTTCCTGGTTATAAACAGGATAGGCCGGATCCAAGATTTTCTGACTCTCGTACTGTAACGACATATTCTGTTGGTAAATTATGTAAACAGTGGTTGCAGCACTCTTCCCTTGATTCTGTTAAACAACATTTATCCCTCCTATCAGGCAACATTGATCTGTCCGACTTTATTTTGGGGCCTCGTGGTCCGCGACCTAAGAGATTCATTTATGAAACTTATAATGAACTCTGGGAGCTTTCGCAAATTGAATCTGCTTCCCGTCTACGGGAAATAGATCAAGCAAATTTGGAAAAGGTGCTTGCTGTTGTTGACAATAGTATTAGTACCCTGTCTTCCCGAATTTACACGTTAGAGAATATTGTGTCCTCTGTTGTTGATATTGTACAAGATGATGTGTCAGTGTTATATCATGGGCAGAATCAACTGCGTTCAGTTATGCAGTTTGCATGGACTTTGCAGACCCTTAAGTTAGGTAAAGTTCCTTGGCATTTTTTGAACACCTCTGCCTTATTCCTGCCTTTTAATTTAACTGACAAACAGCAGTTCATGTCCATGAAGGATGCAGCATACACTCTGTTACATATCGAGAAGATAGAGCCCTTACCATTCTCTGTGGCGGAATTGGATTCTGCAGTGTGGCTCGTTCATGGGGTTATCGCCTTGCCTTTTTCATTGTTTGAATTTAGTTCGTGCATGAAGCATTATCCTGTAGGCCGTTTCCAGCCTTTGGGCAGTGCCTTCCTCCATGAACTTTGGTCCCTGCCTTTCATGTTTAAATGCCTTAGAGACGGAAGGGAGGTTTTTCTCACGGGGGAGTCATGCGATTCAACTGTGGGTCGTTCCCTTGTTTGCAAACACATTCAATTGCACGGGGCTTGTAACGTTTCGGCTCCGAATCTTGCTTGTGTGTTGAAGGGCATTCCTGCTCCTGCTATTTCTCCTACTTTCACTGTGCTTGCAAATGGTAGCTATCTGCTTTTGAATAACCAAGACTGCTGTGGCATGCTGACCGGCATACCCTATATTGTTACCGTTTCACACAGGGTTGTCTGCTGCAAAAATGTGCTTTTTCCTCCCCCGCACGACATCATAGATAATTCCGTTTGGCCTTCCATTCCTACTCTGAGGGCGGATTTCAATAAATTGAGCAGAATAAAGGCACTATTATTGAACAAGGAGGTTATGCTCACGTCCGCCCGGGAGACATTCATTCTCCAGGTGGCGAGTACCCACAGTGAAATACAGGCCCTTTTGAACACTAACCTCCCACAACATTTCGGTGAACTGATTCACCGTGTTTTTAATGCATCACGCACTGAAGGTCTGGTGCACTTTTTTAAAGTTGTGGGTTCTGGCCTTGTGACCTCTTTTCAGACTATTTTTGGTGTAATACCAGCTTTTATTCATTCCATTTTTTCCAGCGTCTTTGGTGGCTTTCCGTTGATCCTCGCCTTAGCGGCTGGTATACTGCTTTTGGTCTGTTTACTACGCAATGGCTGCACCTCCTTGGGCCCTTCTCGACCCAGGTCGTCTCCGGATGCTCCGTGAGCGCATTCTCGCTGGTTTCGGCATCCTGCCATTGGCGACGTTCAGTGTGTCCTATAGACTTTCTTTTCACTTTGCGTATTTCACTTGCGTGCAACCGGTGATGTCTTGCATCAGATGTCCTTTTTCGTGGTCCTTGGATTATTGCCTCTCCAATACGTCTGTCTCGACCGGATTTTGTCCTGCTGGTGGGTCCCTTAGAGGCCCATGAACGGGACTGTTCCGGTACAGGCTACATGGCGCGTGCGGCTGCACTGGGGATTTTGGCACAATGGGATATCTGGGCGGCTGCTCAGAATCTCCTACAACAAAGTTATATTGAGTACCACGCAAGTTGTCCCGCAATGCTGTTCGCTGCTCCCTCTTGCGAGGAACATGACTGCAACTTTGATTTACTGGACTGGATGGCGTCGTTTTTTTCCGACGATTCCAATGATGTCCTCTTGGAAGTTGTGGCGTTTTTCTGCTCTTACACTCTGTTGGATTGACAGGGCCTTCGCTTTCTACAACCTGCCTCGCTGGATTTTTTGGGCATCTGCACTTATTTTTTCATCTACCCTTCGTTGTCCTTCATGGGGACCGCTCCGCAACGGACGTTTCTGTTCTGCTCCATCTATTTGAACTCTGTCATCATCTTGACCGATGGACTGCCCAGGGGAGGGTGTCGTGTGGTTTGTGGCCTCCTGGTCTGCCTTGCTACGTTGACTTAGGCCTGGCTGCCATGATGCCTTTTTGCGCACGTTACTTTGTGCCGTTGTTTTTCCAGCCTCTGCTTCTGCCCGGCTATTTTAGCACTGTCTGCATTTCTATCTTTCACCTTTTCTCCTGTTCCCTTTGGGCTACGTCTGCACACCATGTACAAGGTCGAAAAACAACGTCCCTTGTTCCTGCTGATCTGGCCAGTCCCTCGCACTTAGACATAACACTATGTACAGCTGCCCTGGAGAAATTCGTGTGCTTTTAATATTGTGATTTTCACGGTTAGAGACACTTGGAGACAAACCTTTCCAGAGAGAAGAGCTGTGCTTGTCTGATGATGTAAACCTTGCATCTAGATATTGAGGTATGGGGGTTCGCTCGACAAAGCCCAGAGGTCTTCTGTTTTTATAATAAACTAGCAAACTAGCACGGGGAGGGTGGTATTGTCGTTTAGCCATATATCCACTGCTTTATTAAATGCTTTCCCCGTTTGTATTCTATGGAGTTGTAACTATGCTGATTATATTATCCTTATGCATTATGCTGATAGTACTGGCACGTGTACTGTATCTTAGAGCACGGTAGTTGAAATAAACATTTTAAACTATACAGTGTCTCTTCTTACGCACGTTGTGGACAGGTATAAGTGAGTTATGAAAGGGTGTTCTTGCTCCTGCGAGTCCTGAGAGAGAGAGAGAGAGATACCGTGTTCTGGGTTGTCTAATCATTGGTAGCATTGTTGCTAATGAGACGCTAAAGCTAGTCGGATTGGGGTGTTAGGTGCTGAGGTGTATGGTTGGCTCACCACTATATTCCGAGGTCCTATTATCCTGTGCATAGCTCTGTATATGTGCAGAATCCCTACAACATGGCGCAACCAACGAGTGGGCTGCTTATCTGCGAGACGCTTGAGTAGTATTTGTGCTTGTCCACAACTCCCTTCACAGACGCTTCCGGAAGCGTGTGTGACGGTGATACATCCTATATTGACGTTTTTATAGGTTCTTTCAAGCTTGAAGTTGTTAAAAGGTTTCTTAAATAATACCCTCTATTGTGCTGCCACATATTAGGTTGTCTGAAACTTTTAGCCTAAAATGGCTACTCAAATTGCGGCACATAGCCGCGCTGCGCTCCGAGCTCACTTGACAGTGTATGGAGTGCCTGACACGGGTGTCGATCTGATCTTTGTGGTACAAGCAGATCCAGCTTACCACTTTGAGGTGTTTTACTCATGGATCACTTTTCCTGCGGTGGATGGGGCTGATAATTTGTTCCATGAATATACGGCCACCGCTGTTCCTAATAACTATAGACCGTATAGGAATCTTGAAGTACCGCTCACGGCTTGGCAACACCGTGTTTGGTTTGATGGCGCCCTCCCCCAACCGGTTACCGCGGTTCGTTTAGGCCCCTTATTAATTGAAGGGGCCACTTGGCCTGTCTTGGCCGGGTATACCCCACATCCACGTTATATGACGGTGGCAGTCGGTGAACTGCGTAATTTGCATTCGTCTTTGATACGAGTGCATAGAGCTTTAGTACAGTATGTTACAGGCAACATCCAGGGAGTCCCGCCTGGAGTTGCAGCCCATCCAGCTGGAGCAGGCGGTATAACCATAAGTCCTGTCATGGTTAATTCGGTGATGGGCAAGCACCCACAAAATAAGGATGATTTTCCTTATTGGCTTGCAGAAAAATTTGACCAGCTGGAGGCAGTTTTTCCAAATACATCTCCCGTGGAAAAACACAGGATTTTGACGATTAGTTTGCCAAAAGACTTAGTCCCCGAGTTGGCAGAATGTAACAACTGGGGTAGGGTATTCGCCGCAGTATATGCAAAGTGTTTCGGCACTCCTTCCATGACGGTTCTCCCCTCTGTGATTAAACGAGTGCAGGATGAACATGGCCCTGAAGCGGCTGTGGAATTAGGGATGAGACTGGTGGGAGTGTTCGATGTAGTAGCTGATTTGATCCTTGCGAATGTCAAGGGCGATGCAGTTAACTTTCAAGTAGCTAATGCTTTGGCTTTGGTCCCAGATCTGGACAAGCCGCGCGAATTACCGAAAATTATTGCACAGGCTTACAAAACAATTGGCCGCAATAGCCTGGGAGTTAAGCCTTTTGCTAAATCGCAAACACAATCGCAACAACAACCAAAAACTCAGTCTGAGAAAGATGAGAAACCAGTTTTTACTAAAAAGAGCTGGAGGTTGAAAAAACAGGGGAAGCAACAGAAGAAGCCGGGGTCGCGAGGCGCATCCCCGGTTTCCGTCTCTTCTGAACGCACTTATGATTTGCGTGATAGGGCGAGAATTAAATCTCCAGAGAGATTTCAAGTCCCTGATTCGCGTTCTCCTCGTTCTTCACAGGCACCAACAACTTCGCAGGCTGGTGGAGGAGATCGCCAGGACAGAGGAAGGGGTCGAGAGGCTCCACAGGGACGAGACCAACCTCGACAACAAGTCAGAGGGAAAGCAGAAGAATTTCAACGTTCTCGCCCACAGTTTCAGAAGAAGAAAGTTGCCGCTGTAACAGCGAGATATGCCACAGACGGTGAGAACGAGACTCCTGAATTGGACGTGGGCAGTGACACTCCTAGACAGCGCCGCGGAAGTTACCATAGTGCGGGAGGCGCTACGTCCTCATGTGGAGGCGACAGCAACTGAAACATTCATTACTGTCGAGACAGCAGACACCAGAGTGGCACCCCCTGACAGACTATATAATATTGTCATCCAAATTGAGGGTGACATACAGCGTGTTATTAAAGGGATTTTTGGGGAAAATCTGACCTCTTCATATGACATTTTGTCAGCAGAGGCGGATTGGCCGCCCCCATTCGTACTTGCTGCGCGTAAAGGGGAGGAGGTAATCCTTCCGAGCTTTTCTCGCCATGTCCCCAAGGACAAAGCGGAGGCTCTTGCAGCTGAATGGGCTGTGTCCCTGGCTCCAGCGTTATACCGCAACCACGTGGGCTGGGATGAAGATTCACCACCCCATGATATTCCTTTGCGGTCGCTGCCACAGCCACAACCCCAATATCCCATAAAACGGGAAGCAAAAGGCCACGTTTCTGAAATTCTGACTCAGTTAGAATATGAGGGAGTAATTGAAACATGCGTATCACCAATGAATAATCCCCTATTCGCGGTTTCTAAACCCGATGGATCGTACCGCTTGGTTTTGGATTACCGACATTTGAACTCACATTGTCGGACCTTTGCGGTGCAAAACACACATAGTTCTGCGCTAGTAGACAGTCTTGTTCGTAAAAAATATAAAACTACACTTGACCTATCCAATGAATTCTACACGCACAACTTGGCCCCGGAGAGTAGCCAATGCAGCGCTTTTACCTCCGGTGGTAAATTATTCAAATTCCGGTGTTTACCTATGGGCTACAAAAACAGTCCAGGCGTATTCGCTGCCCGTGTTGTCTCTTTGTTAGATGGCATTGACCCAGATGCATGTTCGTACGTCGATGATATCTATCTGACAGACGACGAGTTATTCCCGCATCTTTCCCGAGTGGACCGCATTATTCTCGAATTTGCGGTTTTAGGTTATAAGTTTAACTTTGCCAAATCACACATTGCTGAATTTACCGTTTTGTTTTTGGGCTATGAGCTCAACAATGAAGGTAAGGGCTTAGCCCCCATTTCCTTGAGAAATGTGCACTTTTGTGCCCTCCTACCACTCTGAAGAAACTTCAGTCTTTACTGGGTTTTCTGAACTTCAGGCGTACTTACATTCCCGAATATGCCCAGCGTATCAAGCCACTGTATGCCTTGATACAACCTAACTTTTCGAAGTCATGCTGGCTTCCGGAGCATTCCTCCATTCTGCAGTCTTTGCAGACAGACCTACTTGAGTCTAAATTCTTGTTGACTCGTGACAACCACACAAACCTGGTGATTAGAATCATTCCAGGGGCAGTGGGTTTCACGTACTTGACCTTTAACGAAGGTGACACAGTACCGATTGCATACAAGTCCCATCTTTACACTTCGGCAGAAATGCGCTTTTCCTCTGTGGAGAAAGTTTTGACTGCAGTGCAGATGGCGATTCTGAGGGAACGCGCACTGGCACAGGGCAAACGCATTTTGGTGGTAACACCCTATCCTGCCCTAGAGGCAGTGACGAAAGCAAGTGTTCCGAACTCTAAAGCTTTGCACCCCCGTTGGATACAATGGGCAACATCTTTGACGTCTCCGGATGTCACTTTTATCTTTGATCCTTCTCTTCAGACTCAGGAGTTTTTGCAGTATGAATTCGTTCATCCTCCTCCTCTGTCTTTGCTACCACTTGAGGAATACGAATGTATTATCTATACCGATGGTTCGGCACAACCGGCCACGGGTTCCAAGCATGCTTATTCAGCGGCATGTGCTATTGTTGCAGGTACCTTTGTGAACGGTAAGTTCAAATCAACTGTAGTGCATACTCAGGCACTGGGAGACAGTACTGCACAATTGGCCGAGCTGCGCGCATTGTTGCTAGCACTTGAGTTCGCTAATCCGGATGTGACCACTCTTATTGTATGCGATTCTTACTACTGTGTTCAGTCTTACAATGACAATCTATTCTTTTGGTCACAAAATGACTATAGAGATGCAAAAGGCAGCACAATCAAGCATAAGATGCTTTGGGTTCGAGTGGCAGATCTACAACAACGTCTGCCTCTCACACAGGTGGTACACACTCTTGGTCACCAGCGTGTGGGCGCCCACGCTGTCGGTAACGGTTTGGCAGACGAAGCTGCCAAATCAGCAGTAGCCACGTGCTCAGTCGCAGCAGTTACCAGATCCATGTCTAAAATAGATACTGATATTTTAGCAGCTATTGATGCGACAAAGGAAGGTGCTAATTACCCCAGGGGTTTCCCTTCAAAATACTCTTATCAATTAGGTCCCGAACAGGCTCCTTACGTAAGAATTCCAGACGTTGGGGATCGGCTGATTCCCAACGCGGACCACAGACTTTCCTTGATAACTGCAGCACACGAAGGCATGGCTTCGGCTCATGCTGGGGTGTCTGCGACTGTTTCCATCTTGCAGCAGCGTTACTGGTGGCGTGGTTTATACAAACAAACCCGTACTTATGTGCTTTCTTGTGACGTTTGTCAGCAGATTAAGCCTTCCACGGTACATGGCCACCACAGACCTCACTCTGCATTTCTAACAGACCTTTTGGGTGTGTTTACCTGGATCACTGCGGTCCATTCTCTTCAGACACTGCATATAAATATATCTTAGTTGCAGTGGATTCGTGCACACGTTTCATCTGGGTTTGGCCACAACGAAGTGCTGACGCTCGAAATGTCATAAGGGATTTGCGTGTCTTTGTGGGAATTTTCGCCTGTGGCACCTTCCATTCTGACCAAGGTCCAGCGTTCGCCTCTAAGGCTTACAAGGATGCAATGGGTTCACTGGGGGTGCGGGTGAAATTTTCGTCACCATATCGGCCTGAGGGCAATTCGATTGTTGAACGAATGAACCGTGACTTAAAGCAATCCTTGACAGCTAGAGTCTTAGGTACTGGCAGAAACTGGCAGGCCCACTTGTATACCGTACAACGTGCACTTAATAATCTCCCTAGAAGACCTCTGGGTGGGCGGACCCCATACGAAATGCTCTTTGGCATAAGAATGTTTGTGCCCGACCTTGATGGTCTAGACATGGCGGCGCAATCCGCCATCTTTGATGTAGATAACCATTCTACTATGTTACAGGACTTACAAGAAGCCCGAGACGAACTTGCACTCGCACATTTACCTTCAGCCCCAGACGCTGCGCTGCAGATTCCGGTTGCCGGCTGGCTTCCGAAGATTGGAGATCTGGTTCGAGAGAAGGTGGAGAACAAAAAAGAATTCGGACCCTCTTATCGTGCACCAGTTCCAGTCCTTGGCTTGAAGGGAACTCGTACAGTCACCTTACCACCGCTTCCTGGTCGCAAGGAGAACAGATATATCTCAGTGGAAAATGTCAAGCTACAACATCTGGCCGATCCTGAATAGTGTTACACCAGCGGTCTCTTGTCCTGTCATTTCTCGGACAAATGTTCGTGGCCCTCCTGCCCGAACGGTCACTGATGTTGCTATCGAGATGGTAGATTTGCCTGATCGCTTACTCGACTACCCGGACTCGCCCTGCAACGAAGAGTCTGAGTATACCTACCCCGCTAACGAGTCGGTGGCACACTTACCAACAACGCCACTGAGCCCAACACGTTATTCCTTTGACTCGGATTCCACTTCATCACTTGTCCCATCCAAATTCAGTATTCTGGTATCTGGTTCAGAGACAATTTTTTGATCCCCCATGGACATACATCTGGTTGGTACTTTTCCTGATTTTTTTGTTCATGTCCATTGGCTTTGTCACCGTGTTTTTTCTGCTCATCAATGGACACTATTTACCAGAACGCTCTGCAGTGAACTGTGTCGCTGGAACTTTGGCTCCACATTCTTCATCTCACATCATGAAGCGAGACCACACATTTGTGAACATTTCAGCTTTTCCAGTCGCTGATGGCATCTTATGGGATGCGGTAAACTTCCAAATTCATGGACCGACCGAAATTATTAATGTACCAAATGTCCTTCGTGTTTCAATGGGTGATGTCGTAAAAAGTAATATTCATTCTGACAATTGGGATGTGCATGCAGTTGAAGCATTATTTACTGATTTGAAATATTATGCTGCTTTTAATGCTGAGGATTTGTACCTGAATTCTGCAAGTTATGCTAATTTGTATTGTTACCAGCATTGGGGCAACCACTTTGTTCATAAACCGAGTGCACTGCGTGTTCCTTTTAACTATACCCAATGGGAGCATTGTCCAACGCCTTTGCCAGGTAGCTCCCAAACTCTTAGAAATAAATTTACTTACTTTACGGACTTTGATAGATTGAACCCTGGGTCCTATTATTTTAAATTAAACACTTCATCCACTCAGAAAATCATGTTGACCCATACCAAATTGCTTTATTCAAGTTGCTTTTTAAGCGCCTTAGCTGTGGGTGGTTATGAATACTGGAAGGACACTGTTGATCTGAAATCAATTTGGGGCTCCAAACCATGGCAGGTGCAAGGCACAGAAGCCTTGCACCGTGCTTGCCTTATCCCGGCCCAAATTTTATTTCTGAATAATACCATCTATCAAACTACATGTTGGGGGTTGGCTACTTCCAAACAATTGAATGCCCCTTCCATTCCTGCATTGTCTTCCACTCCCAACGGGAGCTTGCATTTCAATCTGTCCCTTACAGATGTGCAAGCACTGTTTCAAAACAATTCGTTTAATATCTCTTCGCTTGTTCGGACACCCTGGTTGGCTTGGCCCACAGCGTCTAATGCCTGCCAACTGCGTTTTCATGACTCAGTTCCTGGTTATAAACAGGATAGGCCGGATCCAAGATTTTCTGACTCTCGTACTGTAACGACATATTCTGTTGGTAAATTATGTAAACAGTGGTTGCAGCACTCTTCCCTTGATTCTGTTAAACAACATTTATCCCTCCTATCAGGCAACATTGATCTGTCCGACTTTATTTTGGGGCCTCGTGGTCCGCGACCTAAGAGATTCATTTATGAAACTTATAATGAACTCTGGGAGCTTTCGCAAATTGAATCTGCTTCCCGTCTACGGGAAATAGATCAAGCAAATTTGGAAAAGGTGCTTGCTGTTGTTGACAATAGTATTAGTACCCTGTCTTCCCGAATTTACACGTTAGAGAATATTGTGTCCTCTGTTGTTGATATTGTACAAGATGATGTGTCAGTGTTATATCATGGGCAGAATCAACTGCGTTCAGTTATGCAGTTTGCATGGACTTTGCAGACCCTTAAGTTAGGTAAAGTTCCTTGGCATTTTTTGAACACCTCTGCCTTATTCCTGCCTTTTAATTTAACTGACAAACAGCAGTTCATGTCCATGAAGGATGCAGCATACACTCTGTTACATATCGAGAAGATAGAGCCCTTACCATTCTCTGTGGGGGAATTGGATTCTGCAGTGTGGCTCGTTCATGGGGTTATCGCCTTGCCTTTTTCATTGTTTGAATTTAGTTCGTGCATGAAGCATTATCCTGTAGGCCGTTTCCAGCCTTTGGGCAGTGCCTTCCTCCATGAACTTTGGTCCCTGCCTTTCATGTTTAAATGCCTTAGAGACGGAAGGGAGGTTTTTCTCACGGGGGAGTCATGCGATTCAACTGTGGGTCATTCCCTTGTTTGCAAACACATTCAATTGCACGGGGCTTGTAACGTTTCGGCTCCGAATCTTGCTTGTGTGTTGAAGGGCATTCCTGCTCCTGCTATTTCTCCTACTTTCACTGTGCTTGCAAATGGTAGCTATCTGCTTTTGAATAACCAAGACTGCTGTGGCATGCTGACCGGCATACCCTATATTGTTACCGTTTCACACAGGGTTGTCTGCTGCAAAAATGTGCTTTTTCCTCCCCCGCACAACATCATAGATAATTCCGTTTGGCCTTCCATTCCTACTCTGAGGGCGGATTTCAATAAATTGAGCAGAATAAAGGCACTATTATTGAACCAGGAGGTTATGCTCACGTCCGCCCGGGAGACATTCATTCTCCAGGTGGCGAGTACCCACAGTGAAATACAGGCCCTTTTGAACACTAACCTCCCACAACATTTCGGTGAACTGATTCACCGTGTTTTTAATGCATCACGCACTGAAGGTCTGGTGCACTTTTTTAAAGTTGTGGGTTCTGGCCTTGTGACCTCTTTTCAGACTATTTTTGGTGTAATACCAGCTTTTATTCATTCCATTTTTTCCAGCGTCTTTGGTGGCTTTCCGTTGATCCTCGCCTTAGCGGCTGGTATACTGCTTTTGGTCTGTTTACTACGCAATGGCTGCACCTCCTTGGGCCCTTCTCGACCCAGGTCGTCTCCAGATGCTCCGTGAGCGCATTCTCGCTGGTTTCGGCATCCTGCCATTGGCGACGTTCAGTGTGTCCTATAGACTTTCTTTTCACTTTGCGTATTTCACTTGCGTGCAACCGGTGATGTCTTGCATCAGATGTCCTTTTTCGTGGTCCTTGGATTATTGCCTCTCCAATACGTCTGTCTCGACCGGATTTTGTCCTGCTGGTGGGTCCCTTAGAGGCCCATGAACGGGACTGTTCCGGTACAGGCTACATGGCGCGTGCGGCTGCACTGGGGATTTTGGCACAATGGGATATCTGGGCGGCTGCTCAGAATCTCCTACAACAAAGTTATATTGAGTACCACGCAAGTTGTCCCGCAATGCTGTTCGCTGCTCCCTCTTGCGAGGAACATGACTGCAGCTTTGATTTACTGGACTGGATGGCGTCGTTTTTTTCCGACGATTCCAATGATGTCCTCTTGGAAGGTGTGGCGTTTTTCTGCTCTTACACTCTGTTGGATTGACAGGGCCTTCGCTTTCTACAACCTGCCTCGCTGGATTTTTTGGGCATCTGCACTTATTTTTTCATCTACCCTTCGTTGTCCTTCATGGGGACCGCTCCGTAACGGACGTTTCTGTTCTGCTCCATCTATTTGAACTCTGTCATCATCTTGACCGATGGACTGCCCAGGGGAGGGTGTCGTGTGGTTTGTGGCCTCCTGGTCTGCCTTGCTACGTTGACTTAGGCCTGGCTGCCATGATGCCTTTTTGCGCACGTTACTTTGTGCCGTTGTTTTTCCAGCCTCTGCTTCTGCCCGGCTATTTTAGCACTGTCTGCATTTCTGTCTTTCACCTTTTCTCCTGTTCCCTTTGGGCTACGTCTGCACACCATGTACAAGGTCGAAAAACAACGTCCCTTGTTCCTGCTGATCTGGCCAGTCCCTCGCACTTAGACATAACACTATGTACAGCTGCCCTGGAGAAATTCGTGTGCTTTTAATATTGTGATTTTCACGGTTAGAGACACTTGGAGACAAACCTTTCCAGAGAGAAGAGCTGTGCTTGTCTGATGATGTAAACCTTGCATCTAGATATTGAGGTATGGGGGTTCGCTCGACAAAGCCCAGAGGTCTTCTGTTTTTATAATAAACCAGCAAACTAGTACGGGGAGGGTGGTATTGTCGTTTAGCCATATATCCACTGCTTTATTAAATGCTTTCCCCGTTTGTATTCTATGGAGTTGTAACTATGCTGATTATATTATCCTTATGCATTATGCTGATAGTACTGGCACGTGTACTGTATCTTAGAGCACGGTAGTTGAAATAAACATTTTAAACTATACAGTGTCTCTTCTTACGCACGTTGTGGACAGGTATAAGTGAGTTATGAAAGGGTGTTCTTGCTCCTGCGAGTCCTGAGAGAGAGAGAGAGAGATACCGTGTTCTGGGTTGTCTAATCATTGGTAGCATTGTTGCTAATGAGACGCTAAAGCTAGTCGGATTGGGGTGTTAGGTGCTGAGGTGTATGGTTGGCTCACCACTATATTCCGAGGTCCTATTATCCTGTGCATAGCTCTGTATATGTGCAGAATCCCTACTACAAATTGACACGTTTTGCAGGCAAATTAATGCATCTTCTGGCTGCGCATCAGACATACGCGCACTCCAGTTCTCACTGAACCCAGCACAATGCGACCATTCATGAGCAAGCTGACTATATGGAACTAATTCCCATCCTGGTATTTCATTTGGTGTCTGGGAACCTGCTTTATCCATTTTCATTTTTCTTCGAAACATTCTGCCCCTTTCACTTCGAATCCTGTTCGTGATGCAAAAAGGTCTTGCTTTCTCTTCAGAACACCTGAGCAAGACTTCAAAATACCAGGACACAACATGAACACTCTTTAAAATAGGACTCTCTACACTTTAGAATACCAAAATAAAACATAAACAAAGCTCAACACTAATTTGCCAAGTAATGGGGAATATTTACTGCAGCAAGCACCCATATATCAAATGGCAGTAATGCACATGTAAAATAAATGCATAAAGTGAATGTATATACACAAGAAGAAATGCATAGAAAGATAACTGCATGTACACAAGAATAAGTAATTAGAACTTGGAATACTTCACCGGCTGTCTGTTTCTTTAGCACAACTGGGGAACCCGTTGGCAGTCTCAGGCAGGAGCGTCTCAACCGGGCACAAAAGCCCTGGGCAGCGCGTCCGCTCCCAGGGGAGTTCCATTCAAAGCGTCAAGAGGTCTCAGTCTTTATGCTCTTTACTAGCATGGGCAGAGACTTCTAGAAGTTCCCCCTCCCTTCATCTGCACTTTAGGTGCTGGCTACACTCTCTGCGTGGAGGTCACTCAACGGAGCTGGCCAGAGCAGAGACAGAATTCTTCACATTTTCATCCTTGGACACAGTACGCATCTCACACCGTCTGTTCTAGCAGCTTATCTATCTTGCTCGGTGAAGTGAAAAACAATCTGTGTGTGCGCAAGTAACCTGGGCCTGCCTGCGTTCGCAGCTGAAAGGCAGAGTCAGACAGACACAAGATGGATCCATGCTCACAAAATGTAGTTAGAGTAAAATGGAGTCCATGGTCAAAACATTATCGCACAATGTATAACTGCCTGTAGCATTACAGGTGTTGACTTCAGCGTTCTCATCAGGTGTCGGCCATTCCAGGAATTCAGGGTCTCCTCCTATCAGGTCATCTTTAGTTGGCATTCTTTGTCCACCAACTTCCTCTCCTGTCTCCAACTCACCACGACTGCTCAAAAAAACAGGAAGCTCAGTTTTACGCTCTTTTGGGCGTCCTGGCAGGAGGAAATGAGAATTTTTTTCCCTCGTAATTATTTCTTTGTCATGTTAGTTTTGTTAGCCCTTCCTTGATGTTAATATTTCTTTTCCCTCTTTCAGGCCCTTGAGTGACGTCAGGCGTTAGACACAGCGCAAAGCCTTCCTGTAAGTCTTCCATTTCGTCACAGCATTCTACTTTCATTTGGTTGCGTTCATGTATGCTAGGTTACTCTCTATCTGAAAGATGTGTTGTTCGTTCACCTCTTCTGGTACATTTGTAAGTTCTTGAAAAATAGATCACATGCAGACTTTGGCCTGTTGTAAACTCACAAACTATACTTTGAGGGCAGTGCAAGGATTGTCGTAAGACTGCATCACCTCTCCTGATCGTGTGCTATCTGTAAATAAGGCCATCTTGTTAGTGCATGATAATGTTCTCTAAACATATAGGTGTAAATACTGAGCTTCATGCTTGTGTATCACAGGTGCAATAGAACTGATATCACACACGGCCACACATTCCAACTTAAAGGGGCCATCTGGTGAATCATGACAATAGGTCTCAAAACCCATGCAGACGTCATAGCAAACATTATAGAATGCTGATTGTTGGGGATTTTTATAGACACAGGACTGGGTGGTTCTACATTGCATGGCCCCATCTTTGAGTTTGGATTTGGAGAAATTATAATTTCCTAACTAATGCTAGTTGAATTACCTTGACATACTTTTCATAACTTTCCCCTTCTTTAACTTGCTTGTGCAATGTTATAGTGGACTTTTGGTCACAGTCCTGCATTTATCCTTATTATTCTAATTTGCACTGGGTATGAGTTCTTCTGTGTTTGGAGAGGTATTGCTGATGTTCATGAGTAGAAGGCCGACAGGATTATCTGCTCAATTGTCTTTTGTGATAGTTTCATATTTTATTTTCGTTTACTTTTCTTTCTCTTTTTTTCTTTTTCTTTCAAAAGGCAGTTTTCGGCTGCCAAATGCACCTATAATTAACTCACTCTACAGCCTGAGTATCTTCATATTCCCTTCTCACATCAGCATGTAATGCGGTATGATTTCCATTTCCATGTCTACCGGTTGTGTACCAGTTTACCCTGTAAGGTATAGTTGCTGGGTAATTGTTTCAGAGATTGTAGTGATCCCGAATATGCTCCAATAGAAAAACAAGACTTCATAACATGGTCCTAGTTGAGCTCAGCTTCATACTTCAGATGTACACATGGCTGCGACTAATATTTTTGACCTGCATGTACACCTTTCAAATTTGACTCTGATTTCACTATAATGGTTGTCAAAGTAAAATACAATTGTTTTGGTAAACTATTCACCAAGAACCGGATCTTTAGGTAGTTGAAATGTCCATCTAAATTGAAAATGGGTACAAGAGGATTTGTACGGTCCATCACATATCCTCCCTAAACACAGACTATTCACAAAAGTTGTGATGTTCTGTGACCTTTTCTTTACCTACTTTGAGGAGAAAAACCATAAGACAGTTTTCTTACTTTTCAAAGGCTGTTGTACCTTGGTTTCTAGGAGTATCTTTTATAAGATGCACTGATCCTCACCCTCTCAGGTGACATGTTTAATCATCGGGCTGTGCTCCTTGATGGATGCGCTGTGCAATAACCAGCGAGCCCCTTAAAAAAAGGGGACTCTTTGAGGATCTTTTCTTGCCTTTGATCCAGTAGGATGGGGTGAAGAGGTGAACTTGTAATTCGTGGGTGTGGTGATTCTAAAATTGCATAGAGATGACCTTCACAAATTACTTTTATTTAGGGAGGTATCTGTGGCAAGATAAAAAACTGGTTTTGATCAATTGAACATAAATTATTCTTTGGTCCTTATTGTGAACAGCATGTTTCACACCTTTCTGTCCAGATGGGTCAATGGAGTTTCTTGACTACCTGTGTATAAACCCCTACTTTACTCTTATATAGCTAGCTATAGATAGCTATATATTCCCGCTATATCAGCTAACCAATTTATCCTGTGTATGTGCTAGAATCATTAAGTGTGTCCCTAACTCAGGGAGTTCGCATGCTAAAGATATTGAAGACTCATCAGGCCTACCCTGTCATGTAGCTCCTATAGTACCCCTGCAGGACCTGCGCGTTTGGATAACATATACTGCGGGCTTGGTGGCAGACTGACTCCGTGCACCCCCACTGTATATGTTAGCCTAGTTTTGCATTAGCTAGCTCGCAGTGCCACTAGTGTCTCCTCTTATCAGGGAGAGATTAGTTTCTGGCAACCTTAGATCATGACAACCCTGATTCCCTCAGAATCGTGGAAACAATGTACTACCTTTCGCTCAGTCACTCGTGCTCACTTATTCGGTTTGTCTCAGAGAGTTACACAGAATAAACAGTCGGGCGTTTCAATAAGTATTTATTGAACAGTTGTCATTCTCGTGTAAAATATATGTGCTGCGGTAACCAGCAGACCATAGCAGAGATATATTATCAGCAGTACGATAAAATCAAAGGGATAGAACAGTTCTACCATATTGCGATAATCATGAATACATACATGAATATAAAAGCATTATGCAAGTGCGCGTACTCCTACGATGCCTAAGTGTACCTAGCATATGTGTAGGTCTAAAAGCTAAGAGCCAAGAATCCTTCTAGGATTTAGTCGAACCCCCATACCTGAATAGAGAGAGTGTGGGACCCCGTCCTGGTCTCGAGTTGGACACCCCGTCAGGGCTGTGTCAGACCACTGTCAGCTGGAGCGACTGCATGCAGGAGCCTCAGCGTCTCTGGTCAGTGTGTCAGCATGGAAGTCTCGGTTCCCTCTGTCTTACCGGGGCAAGATGTGGTGTATTTATACCCTAAAGAGTCTCGGTCCTCAGTATGGTTTGTATTGGACATGAGGAAGACGTCAGGGGTGAACTTTGTACATACATATTATGCACGTGGTGTATTCCTAGAAAGCCATGCATAATTAATGAGTACAGTGAGGGCCTGTGTTTGGGAAAAACCCTGCTGTATTCAAAACCACAGGATAGATAACGTTCAGCCCTCAGAGCTCGTTGTGTACTAGCTGGGACCAATGTAGGTGAAAGATCATGCCTATATAAGGACCCATGACCATAATAGGACATGTACAGTTATGACCATAACTGGGCATATGCGGCTATGACCATAATAGGGCAAGTACGAATATGACCATATTAGGGTAAATATGAATACGTCCATTTTAGGGCATGTACGAACGGGTCTACATTAGGGCCTCTATGCGGGATATAACACCCACTCCTCTTCCGAATTGGATTAAAATGACCATACTTAAAATCTGGACAATTTAAAAATATTTTTTCTTTTTAAAAGCAAGTAAAAACATGGTTCTAAAAAATCGTTAAAATGAGGTGTTTTAAAAAAAAAAATGTTAAAATTTCAGCTATTTTTAGTTGCCACGTGAAAAAGTCAATATTGTCTCTCTATAAAGATTGCATTACCATAAGCAGGAGAAGGCCATGCTTTTCTCAAGCGAAAGTGTCAATGTAAGAAAATGTTCCAAATTTAGATCGTTTGTTTTGAAACGAGCAAAGAAGCCGAATTCTTTCCCAGGACGCGATGAGCCAATTCGAGATTAAACGTCCTGGCTGGGAGGTTCAGTATTATCAGTGTTAGCTGCTGCAGACGACAAATCCAACGCCTCACAGAGAACGTCAATAGCACATAGATGGAATGTAGCACTGCCAACAGTCGGTGCTGCGGCAGCTTGTGCGGCAGTTGTTACCTGGGTGCCTGTGGAGGAGTCACCTAACCCAGCAGGAGCAAACGGCACCTGTGGATTCTCCAGGAATGCGTTCATCAGAATTGGAAGCCGCTGAGGACAACGCAGAGCGTGGGCCTTTATGGGGTCCAGCATTGCATCCGTGTCCGGAGGCGCATCCGATGGAAACGTTAGACAGAGATCCAACGTGCATTCTTCCCCGCAGAACAGGCATCGAAGAACAGGTAAGATGCAGTCTACCCAGACTGGTCTAAATGATAGAAACCAGGAGGTATTGAGTTCTCGCAGGCAAGAAATACCCAGAAGTTGTACCATGCGTTGACGGTATTTCCGCTCCAGGAGCGTGTTCATCATTCCCTCGGGAAGTGGGCCGTCCATTGCGTAGCAGCAATATTACAATCAGGATTCCTGCGATTAGGAACAGGATGAGCGGGAATCCTCCAAATACGCTTCCCAATACGGAGTGTATAAAATTTGGGATTACTCCGAGGACTGTCTGAAAGGTGCTTAACAGTCCGGACCCTATGGTCTTAAATAGGTGTACAATACCGCTCGTATCAGACATGTTGAAGATATGACCCACCATTTCTGCGAAATGAATGGGGCAGTTTGTACGTATGAGTGCCTGTATCTCGGTCGAAGTCCTTGCAACTTGAAGTTCATAGGTTTCTCGAGCGGAGGTTAAGGGCACGGGATGCTGTAAAAGCATGGCTTTCAATCTGCTCAGAGTATCAAACTGTATGAAAGAAACATTCAGCGAAGGCCATAGCGGCGCCTCCCCGACTGTGTTCAGTGGTGGAAACAATACTTGCATACAGCAAGTAACCCTGGAGTTAACAGTGACTAGATATGCGACGCCCGGAAGCATCCCACAGCAGCCTTGATCATTTAGCATTAAGTAACTCCCTTTCGAGAGCAGCTGGAAAACCGGCGTGATCATGGCCGCTGGGGTCCCTGACATGTGACAAGATAAATTTTCCCACTTTATAATAAAATGACTTCGGGTCGGATGTGTTAAACCCTGAGAAGTATGTGAATTTCTGTGCAAATGCCTGGGAACTACCTTTCGGTGGTGTTGGGCAGTGTTCCCACTGGTGGTACTCAAATACATTTCAGGTGTTATAGATTTGTGCAAGAAATGATGACCATATTGCTGGTAACAGTACAATGTATCATAGTCTGAAGTACCTTCTAACATTTCATTGTTCAGAAATGCTGCAGCTTTTTCTAAATCAGACATCATAGCATTTACAGTTTCAGTGTCCCAATCATCAGAAAATGTACTGGAGGTAATGATATCACTTAAAGAAATTTTAAATACATGTTTTAGCTTTAAAAGTTCAGTCGGACCGAATACATCATAATCAATCTTGTCCCATACTATACCGTCCGGTATAGGAACTGCTGTGATGTTCACTGAAGACAAGTCTCTTGGTTCATGATGTGAAGACTGGTGTGGTTTTAAAATCAAATTGACTCTTTGGGCTGTAGAGCTTTGCTGGAGGTATCGTCCATTAATAAGCATACTAAAAGTTATTATTAAACCTAGCCAGAAAATGAAAAATAAAATCCCAGTGATATCCCATAGTTCAATCCAAGGTGACACCAGGTAAGTCTTTCTAAAAAAGTTCAAAAAGTCAGTGAGATTCTGTTGGAGTGATTTTTGGCTGGCGTCGTTTCCGGCTCGCTTGGATCCAGTGAAAGCGTATCAAAGTTCATGAAATAGCCAGAAGCAGTTCGATCAATTGTTGGAATTGCATCGGGATTTGTTGAAATCGGACTTTGCTCTTGACGAGGCATGTTGACGTAGATGTCTGTAGTCGGTCTTATTGCAACTTGGTTGTTAAGTTGATTTTCATTTTGAAGATGAATTTCTTGTTGAAGTGGAACGAGTTCCATAGCATTGTTGCTTAGTCCTTCATTCCGTACAGGTGGCTCTTCAAACGTGATGAGTCTTTCTGTTTGGACTTCTTGGATTGTAGCGAGAGGAGGGCGTCTGCTACTGTGGAGTCCACGAGGCCTACTGTTTAGTATCGGCCACATAGTGTGGTTTGATTAAGTCGATTGAGACAAATCTTTTCTCCTTTTTTCCCGGCAAGAGGCGGCAGAAGTACAGTTCTTGTGCCTTGGATTGCAAGGACCGGTACAGGCTTTCTGTAAGATGGCCCAAATTCTTTCTTGTCAGCAATCTTCTCTCTGACCAGATCCCCGATTTTTGGGATCCAGATAGATCGTGCCATTACTGCCTTGACTTCCTCAGTGGCGGCCTGTTTCTGGAGCACGTTACTTTGTTGTGTCCTGGATTCATTTAGATCCTGTAAAACAGCCAAACGATCATGGATATCAAATGATTTTTCATCCGCCACTGTGCCTTCACAATCAAGATCAGGTACCCACATTCTCGTCCCAAATAGGACCTCGTAAGGAGTGACACCCCCTAGAGAGCTTCTTGGCTGATTATTGATCGCGCGCTGTACCCCATAAAGGTGATCGACCCATCTACCGCCCTTGCCTAATACCCTAGCTGTTAAAGATTGCTTTAAGTCCCGGTTTTTCCTCTCCACAACAGAATTTCCCTCGGGATGGTACAGAGAGGAGTACCGCAATGCTACGCCCATTCCTTCCATGGCCTCTTTGTAAGCCCGAGAGCTAAACGCCGGACCACGGTCAGAATGTAACGTGCCAACTGCGTATGTGCCGATAAAGACTCGCAAATCTTTTATAACAGTTCGAGCGTCAGCTGAGCGCTGAGGCCAAACCTTGAGGAAACTTGAGCTGGACGCGCACGAACGGACAGCCTAATGCTGTCTAACAATGGTATCTGTACTGGACGTGTTGTGGTGGACCCATTCATCTGCTTGCAGATGTCGCAGTTCCAGACGTAGTCTCTAATCAGCCTTCCCATCACGGGCCACCAGTAGCGTTCTTTTAACAAAGCAACAGTCTCCCTAAGTCCGTTATGTACAGAACCTATTCCTTCGTGTGCTGCCACAATTAAGCCCAGCCTACGATCCATATTTGGTATTACTCTATCCCCCACTCCAGGAATCTGAGCATATGGAATGTTTTGTGCATCTAACTTGTAGGAGTACTTGAGTGGGAATTGTTTAGGTACTGCTGTGCTGCCTTTGCGTGAAGCATTGACAGCTACCATAATCTCGCCGTCTACCCTCGTCTTTGAACGAGTAACTGCAGCTACGGCGGCTGTGCGAACAGCCCCTTTGCGGCTTCATCAGCCAATGAATTCCCTTCAACGTGAACGCCATCACGCTGATGACTCAGTGTATGTATCACGTGAGCCCTTGGTAGTTCGTTTCTCAACTCCACTACCTGTTCCCATAGCATTTTATGCTTAATTGTGCCACCTTTTGCATCTTTGAACCCGTTTTGTTCCCAATGATGTAGATATTCATTGTACGATTGTACACCGTAAAAGGAATCACACACAATAAGTGTGGGGAATTCGTGATCCGTATTTATAAGTGCCAGTATAAGTGCTTTGAGTTCTGCCAACTGAGCCGTGCAGTCTCCTAGAGATTGCGTTTTAGTGCAACTCGGATGGAACTTTCCATCGTGCATGCAACCTTTAACAATCGCACACGCCGCGCTGTAAGCTTGCTTACTCCCTATGGCTGGTTGAGCAGAACCGTCAGTGTAAATAATGTATTCATACTGATCTAGAGGCAAAATTTCATTTGGTAGAGGATATTCTTGTTCGTATTGCAGGAATGCCTGTGTTTTTAAACTTGGATCAAATCTGTATTTAACATCCGTTGCAGTAAGAGAATTAGCCCATTGTATCCATCTTGGATGTAAGGCTTTCGCATTCGGAATGCTAGCTTTTGTAACAGCTTCTAAAGCTGGTACTGGGGTCATGACAATTATGCGCTTACCCTGAGCCAGAGCTCTTTCTCTTGCTACAGCGGTCTGCACTGCTGTCAGAATTTTTTCTGTTGAAGTGAAACGCATCTCTGCGTTTGTGTACAGGTGTGATTTGTATGCGATTGGTACTGTTTCGCCTTCATTAAAAGTTAAATAAGTGTACCCGCATTGACCCGCTATTACTCGGATCACTAAGTTCTGTGCGTTTACGCCTGTCTGTAAATGTTTAGAAGCTATCATGTCTTCCTGTAGGGAACGCAGGATATTTGTGTGTTCCTGTGTCCACTGTCTGACTGAAAAATCAGGTTTTATTAAGTCGTAGAAAGGTTTTACTCTTTCTGCATAATCCAAAATGTATGTTCGACCAAAACTTAGGAATCCCAGAATTGATTGTAAATTCTTTAATGATTTTGGAGGTTGGAGCAGCGCACACTTTTCTAAAACGTTTGCTGCTAGGCTTTTTCCCTCACTTGACAGCTCGTATCCTAAAAACAGGACACTGAGGTGGGCAATTTTTGATTTTTTTAAATTAAATTTGTAGCCCTCAGAGGCGAATCCCATAATAATGGTGCTCACCCTGGTCAAGTGCCTCTTTAAGTCATCGTCCGTCAGATAAATATCATCCCCATAGGACAATGCTTCTTCATCCAAATTTTGGATTAACTCTGTTACCCTTGCTGAAAACAACCCCGGGCTATTCTTATACCCTTGGGGGAGTTGGCAAAATTGCCGTTGGGACCCTAACGCACTGAATGTGGTTAGATACCTGCTTTCAGGCGCTATATTTTGGCAGAAAAATCCATTTGAGATATCAAGTGTTGTTTTATATTTTTGTCGCACAATGTTATTCATTAATGCGGCACTGTGTGCATTTTGAACTGCAAATGTCTTTGTGCAAGTGTTTAAATGTCTGTAATCTAAAACTAGACGGTATGTGTTGTCAGGTTTGGCTACGGGGAACAAAGGATTGTTCATAGGTGAAGTGCAATTTTCTATCACCCCCTGATATTCAAGTTGATCTAGAATCTCCCTGACTTGTTTTTTAGCTTCCTGCTTTATATGGTATTGCCTTTGAGCATTTGGGGAAACTTTTAACGGGAATCACGTGGTGGGTTGACTCCTCATCCCAACCAGCATGATTTTTGTACAATGCTGGAGCTAGGGCAACCGCCCACTCCTGCGCATATGCATGTTTTAAATGAATGGGAACGAGGTCGGAAAAGGCTGGAAAAATTACAGTTTCTCCCCTAGAGCACTCCATGACGAATGCTGGCGGCCAGTCTTGTTCTGCTAATAGAATTTCATAACCAGATGACAGATTTTTCCAAAAGAGACCTTTAACTTTTCTGGGTTTGTCCCCCTCCATCCGGAGAGTTATCTCATGTAACTTATGTGGGACACTTACCCGAGTATCAGGTGTTTCCACCGTGATATACTCACTCAACTCCACTGTCACCAGAAATTCCTTCAGGTTCTGGCGAGCTATCGTTACTTCTGCCGCGCTGTCTAGCATCGTCAGAGCCCATTCCCCATTCAGAAGCTATGTCCTCAGAATTCTGGGCATGTCTGATCTTGAGACCTGCTACCTTCTTCTTTTTGAAATGAGGTTTTGATTTTTGTTTATCTTCTTTTTTAGGTGCGTAGTCCGCAGCGCGTTGCGTGTCTCTGGACTTTGTACGCTCCTCTTGTCTGTGTTCTGACCGTCCTTCCCTCTCGGAGTTTCTTGATGAACCCTGAAAGGAACGAGAGGAACGAGTATCAGTATCCTGATACCTGTCAGGTTTTTTAATATTATCCCTATTCCTGAGGTTATACCTCCTTTCAGAGGGCTCCTGTTGAGGAGACCTACCTCTGGACTGAGATCTGCTGTCTTTAGACTTTTGTTGTTTTTTATTTTCCCACTTCTATTTAGAAGAAGTAGGCGTCTGCTTTATAGTGTTCTTTTCAGTTCTAGAAGTTTTATGGTGACTGCCCTTCTGAAATTTGGTGCAATTTGTATTGCATCTTCAGGGTCTTCGTCTCCTAAACCAAAGAGGTCTGTTGTAACTCTCCTTGTTTCGTTTGCTTCTTTCACCATTTTTATTTGGAAGAAGGGAGGTTAAAGAATTTTTAAGATAAGGTGTAAATGCACAATTGTAGGAACTATATGTCCTTCAAGCTTGAATAACCAACAGCCAATAAATAGTATTCTCGTACTACTCAGCTGCGGCGGATTTTGTGCCCACCCACTCCAGACGTCTCTGGGGTTTTGTGAGTAGGTTCACTGAGAATAGCACGACTGAACTACTCAGATTCTACTGTTAAATACGTACCCAACCAACGTTGGCGCCGCCATGTCGTGTAGCTCCTATAGTACCCCTGCAGGACCTGCGCGTTTGGATAACATATACTGCGGGCTTGGTGGCAGACTGACTCTGTGCACCCCCACCGTATATGTTAGCCTAGTTTTGCATTAGCTAGCTCGCAGTGCCACTAGTACCTCCTCTTATCGGGGAGAGATTAGTTTCTGGCAACCTTAGATCATGACAACCCTGATTCCCTCAGAATCGTGGAAACAATGTACTACCTTTCGCTCAGTCACTCGTACTCAATTATTCGGTTTGTCTCAGAGAGTTACACAGAATAAACAGTCGGGCGTTTCAATAAGTATTTATTGAACAGTTGTCATTCTAGTGTAAAATTTATGTGCTGCGGTAACCAGCAGACCATAGCAGAGATATATTATCAGCAGTACGATAAAAGCAAAGGGATAGAACAGTTCTACCATATTGCGATAATCATGAATACATACATGAATATAAAAGCATTATGCAAGTGCGCATACTCCTACGATGCCTAACTAGATGTACCTAAGTGTCCCTAGCATATGTGTAGGTCTAAAAGCTAAGAGCCAAGAATCCTTCTAGGATTTAGTCGAACCCCCATACCTGAATAGAGAGAGTGTGGGACCCCGTCCTGGTCTCGAGTTGGACACCCCGTCAGGGCTGTGTCAGACCACTGTCAGTTGGAGCGACTGCATGCAGGAGCCTCAGCGTCTCTGGTCAGTGTGTCAGCATGGAAGTCTCGGTTCCCTCTGTCTTACCGAGGCAAGATGTAGTGTATTTATACCCTAAAGAGTCTCGGTCCTCAGTATGGTTTGTATTGGACATGAGGAAGACGTCAGGGGTGAACTTTGTACATACATATTATGCACGTGGTGTATTCCTAGAAAGCCATGCATAATTAATAAGTACAGTGAGGGCCTGTGTTTGGGAAAATCCCTGCTGTATTCAAAACCACAGGATAGATAACGTTCAGCCCTCAGAGCTTGTTGTGTACTAGCTGGGACCAATGTAGGTGAAAGATCATGCCTATATAAGGACCCATGACTATAATAGGACATGTACAGTTATGACCATAATTGGGCATATGCGGCTATGACCATAATAGGGCAAGTACGAATATGACCATATTAGGGTAAATATGAATACGTCCATTTTAGGGCATGTACGAACGGGTCTACATTAGGGCCTCTATGCGGGATATAACAACCCCCTGTCGCAAGGATGAGGCGTACTTCCTTGGTGGGAGAAGGGCAATAGATCCTGTAAAGGATACCCTAGAAGTCTAGGAAAAATAACATGAGTAGATAAATAACAATAAAATACAAGCAAATAAGGAAGAGTAGATGTAAACTACTAGAAGTATAACAGATTTCAAACAGTTTAAGGAGGTTTAAAGAAATCAGGAGTTGAAGATGGATTAGTGGCAACAATGCACTACTTGTGGTTAACTATAATGTTAGGGATTGTCATATTACCTCTCTATAATTTTACCCAAGGTAGGAGACTTTGTAAGCTCTTGCTAGCCGATGATGATACCACAAGGGTATGCCCAGACATGGGTCCCTTGCTCACTTTGCCACTGGATTCAAGCTAGCCTTGCTGATGAGGGGTGTTACCCCGAAACCGGTTCCAGGATGCTTGTTTCCGTTTCAGGGAAGACCTGGCTTGGCAGTTCGGGCTGGACTGTTCCCATGAGGCACAGGGTCAAGACTGATTTGTATATAGCTGGGTCTGAACTGAGGTGGCGAAGTGAGCTAAAGAACGATGAAGGATTCAACCCAGATCTGTGACTGGGGGTGAGTGTCTGAAAAGTTTTGGCGCTCCGTCCATCATCTCCTTGTGTTTGCTTTGTTCGCCCTTAGTTGGCAGGGTATCCCCAGACGTGGGTCCCTTGCTCACTTTGCCACTGGATTCAAGCTAGCCTTGCTGATGAGAGGTGTTATCCCAAAACCGGTCCCAGGATGCTTGTTTCCAGTTCAGGAATGACCTGGCTTGGCAGTTCGGGCTGGACTTTTCCCATGAGGCACAGGGTCAAGACTGATTTGTATATAGCTGGGTCTGAACTGAGGTGGCGAAGTGAGCTAAAGAACGATGAAGGATTCAACCCAGATCTGTAACTGGGGGTGAGAGTCTGAAAAGTTTCGGCGCTCCGTCCATCATCTCCTTGTGTTTGCTTTGTTCGCCCTTAGTTGGCAGGGTATCCCCAGACGTGGGTCCCTTGCTCACTTTGCCACTGGATTCAAGCTAGCCTTGCTGATGAGAGGTGTTATCCCAAAACCGGTCCCAGGATGCTTGTTTCCAGTTCAGGAAAGACCTGGCTTGGCAGTTCGGGCTGGACTGTTCCCATGAGGCACAGGGTCAAGACTGATTTGCATATAGCTGGGTCTGAACTGAAGTGGCGAAGGGAGCTAAAGAACGATGAAGGATTCAACCCAGATCTGTGATTGGGGGTGAGTGTCTTAAAAAGTTTTGGAGCTTCGTCCATCATCTCCTTGTGTTTGCTTTGTTCGCCCTAAGTTGGCAGGGTATGCCCAGACGTGGGTCCCTTGCTCACTTTGCTACTGGATTCAAGCTAGCCTTGCTGATGAGGGGTGTTACCCCGAAACCGGTCCCAGGATGCTTTTTTCCGGTTCAGGGAAGACCTGGCTTGGCAGTTCGGGCTGGACTGTTCCCATGAGGCACAGGGTCAAGACTAATTTGCATATAGCTGGGTCTGAACTGAGATGGCGAAGTGAGCTAAAGAACGATGAAGGATTCAACCCAGATCTGTGACTGGGGGTGAGTGTCTGAAAAGTTTTGGCGCTCCGTCCATCATCTCCTTGTGTTTGCTTTGTTCGCGCTAAGTTGGCAGGGTATGCCCAGACGTGGGTCCCTTGCTCACTCTGCCACTGGATTCAAGCTAGCCTTGCTGATGAGGGGTGTTACCCCGAAACCGGTCCCAGAATGCTTGTTTCCAGTTCAGGGAAGACTTGGCTTGGCAGTTCGGCTGGACTGTTCCCATGAGGCACAGGGTCAAGACTGATTTGCATATAGCTTAGTCTGAACTGAGGTGGCGAAGTGAGCTAAAGAACGATGAAGGATTCAACCCAGATCTGTGACTGGGGGTGAGTGTCTGAAAAGTTTTGGCGCTCCTTCCATCATCTCCTTGTGTTTGCTTTGTTCGCCCTTAGTTGGCAGGGTATGCCCAGACGTGGGTCCTTTGCTCACTTTGCCACTGGATTCAAGCTAGCCTTGCTGATGAGAGGTGTTACCCCAAAACCGATCCCAGGATGTTTGTTTCCGGTTCAGGGAAGACCTGGCTTGGCAGTTCGGGCTGGACTGTTCCCATGAGGCACAGGGTCAAGACTGATTTGCATATAGCTGGGTCTGAACTGAAGTGGCGAAGGGAGCTAAAGAACGATGAAGGATTCAACCCAGATCTGTGACTGGGGGTGAGTGTCTGAAAAGTTTTGGCGCTCCTTCCATCATCTCCTTGTGTTTGCTTTGTTCGCCCTTAGTTGGCAGGGTATGCCCAGACGTGGGTCCTTTGCTCACTTTGCCACTGGATTCAAGCTAGCCTTGCTGATGAGAGGTGTTACCCCAAAACCGATCCCAGGATGTTTGTTTCCGGTTCAGGGAAGACCTGGCTTGGCAGTTCGGGCTGGACTGTTCCCATGAGGCACAGGGTCAAGACTGATTTGCATATAGCTGGGTCTGAACTGAAGTGGCGAAGAGAGCTAAAGAACGATGAAGGATTCAACCCAAATCTGTGACTGGGGGTGAGTGTCTGAAAAGTTTCGGCTCTCCGTCCATCATCTCCTTGTGTTTGCTTTGTTCGCCCTAAGTTGGCAGGGTATGCCCAGACGTGGGTCCCTTGCTCACTTTGCCACTGGATTCAAGCTAACCTTGCTGATGAGGGGTGTTAACCCGAAACCGGTCCCAGGATGCTTGTTTCCAGTTCAGGAAAGACCTGGCTTGGCAGTTCGGGCTGGACTGTTCCCATGAGGCACAGGGTCAAGACTGATTTGAATATAGCTGGGTCTGAACTGAGGTGGCGAAGTGAGCTAAAGAACGATGAAGGATTCAACCCAGATCTGTAACTGGGGGTGAGTGTCTGAAAAGTTTCGGCGCTCCGTCCATCATCTCCTTGTGTTTGCTTTGTTCGCCCTTAGTTGGCAGGGTATCCCCAGACGTGGGTCCCTTGCTCACTTTGCCACTGGATTCAAGCTAGCCTTGCTGATGAGAGGTGTTATCCCAAAACCGGTCCCAGGATGCTTGTTTCCAGTTCAGGAAAGACCTGGCTTGGCAGTTCGGGCTGGACTGTTCCCATGAGGCACAGGGTCAAGACTGATTTGCATATAGCTGGGTCTGAACTGAAGTGGCGAAGGGAGCTAAAGAACGATGAAGGATTCAACCCAGATCTGTGATTGGGGGTGAGTGTCTTAAAAGTTTTGGAGCTTCGTCCATCATCTCCTTGTGTTTGCTTTGTTCGCCCTAAGTTGGCAGGGTATGCCCACACGTGGGTCCCTTGCTCACTTTGCTACTGGATTCAAGCTAGCCTTGCTGATGAGGGGTGTTACCCCGAAACCGGTCCCAGGATGCTTTTTTCCGGTTCAGGGAAGACCTGGCTTGGCAGTTCGGGCTGGACTGTTCCCATGAGGCACAGGGTCAAGACTAATTTGCATATAGCTGGGTCTGAACTGAGATGGCGAAGTGAGCTAAAGAACGATGAAGGATTCAACCCAGATCTGTGACTGGGGGTGAGTGTCTGAAAAGTTTCGGCGCTCCTTCCATCATCTCCTTGTGTTTGCTTTGTTCGCCCTTAGTTGGCAGGGTATGCCCAGACGTGGGTCCTTTGCTCACTTTGCCACTGGATTCAAGCTAGCCTTGCTGATGAGAGGTGTTACCCCGAAACCGGTCCCAGGATGCTTGTTTCCGGTTCAGGAAAGACCTAGCTTGGCAGTTCTGGCTGGACTGTTCCCATGAGGCACAGGGTCAAGACTGATTTGCATATAGCTTAGTCTGAACTGAGGTGGCGAAGTGAGCTAAAGAACGATGAAGGATTCAACCCAGATCTGTGACTAGGGCTGAGTGTCTGAAAAGTTTCGGCGCTCCGTCCATCCTCTCCTTGTGTTTGCTTTGTTCGCCCTAAGTTGGCAGGGTATGCCCAGACGTGAGTCCCTTGCTCACTTTGCTACTGGATTCAAGCTAGCCTTGCTGATGAGGTGTGTTACCCCAAAACCGGACCCAGGATGCTTTTTTCCGGTTCAGGGAAGACCTGGCTTGGCAGTTCGGGCTGGACTGTTCCCATGAGGCACAGGGTCAAGACTGATTTGCATATAGCTGGGTCTGAACTGAAGTGGCGAAGGGAGCTAAAGAACGATGAAGGATTCAACCCAAATCTGTGACTGGGGGTGAGTGTCTGAAAAGTTTCGGCTCTCCGTCCATCATCTCCTTGTGTTTGCTTTGTTCGCCCTAAGTTGGCAGGGTAAGCCCAGACGTGGGTCCCTTGTTCACTTTGCCACTGGATTCAAGCTAACCTTGCTGATGAGGGGTGTTAACCCGAAACCGGTCCCAGGATGCTTGTTTCCAGTTCAGGGAAGACCTGGCTTGGCAGTTCGGGCTGGACTGTTCCCATGAGGCACAGGGTCAAGACTGATTTGCATATAGCTGGGTCTGAACTGAGGTGGGGAAGTGAGCTAAAGAACGAGGAAGGATTCAACCCAAATCTGTGACTGGGGGTGAGTGTCTGAAAAGTTTGGGCGCTCTGTTCATCATCTCCTTTTGTTTGCTTTGTTCACCCTAAGTTGGCAGAGTATGCCCAGACGTGGGTCCCTTGCTCACTTTGCCACTGGATTCAAGCTAGCCTTGCTGATGAGGGGTGTTACCCCGAAACCGGTCGCAGGATGCTTGTTTCCGGTTCAGGGAAGATCTTGCTTGGCAGTTCGGACTGGACTGTTCCCATGAGGCACAGGGTCAAGACTGATTTGCATATTGCTGGGTCTGAACTGAGGTGGAAAAGTGAGCTAAAAACGATGAAGGATTCAACCCAGATTTGTGACTGGGGATGAGTGTCTGAAAAGTTTCGGCGCTCCGTCCATCATCTCCTTGTGTTTGCTTTGTTCGCCCAAAGTTGGCAGGGTATGGCCAGACGTGGGTCCCTTGCTCACTTTGCCACTGGATTCAAGCTAGCCTTGCTGATGAGGGGTGTTACCCTGAAACCGGTCCCAGGATGCTTGTTTCCGGTTCAGGTAAGACCTGGCTTGGCAGTTCGGGCTGGACTGTTCCCATGAGGCACAGGCTCAAGACTGATTTGCATATAGCTGGGTCTGAAGTAAGGTGGCGAAGTGAGCTAAAGAACGATGAAGGATTCAACCCAGATCTGTGACTGGGGGTGAGTGTCTGAAAAGTTTCGGCGCTCCGTCCATCATCTCCTTGTGTTTGCTTTGTTCGCCCTAAGTTGACAGGGTATGGCCATACGTGGGTCCCTTGCTCACTTTGCCACTGGATTCAAGCTAGCCTTGCTGATGAGGGGTGTTAACCCGAAACCGGTCCCAGGATGCTTTTTTCCGGTTCAGGGAGGACCTGGCTTGGCAGTTCGGGCTGGACTGTTCCCATGAGGCACAGGGTCAAGACTGAGTTGCATATAGCTGGGTCTGAACTGAGGTGGGGAAGTGAGCTAAAGAACGATGAAGGATTCAACCCAAATCTGTGACTGGGGGTGAGTGTCTGAAAAGTTTCGGCGCTCCATTCATCAACTCCTTGTGTTTGCTTTGTTCACCCTAAGTTGGCAGGGTATGCCCAGACGTGGGTCCCTTGCTCACTTTGCCACTGGATTCAAGCTAGCCTTGCTGATGAGGGGTGTTACCCCGAAACCGGTTGCAGGATGCTTGTTTCTGGTTCAGGGAAGATCTGGCTTGGCAGTTCGGACTGGACTGTTCCCAAGAGGCACAGGGTCAAGACTGATTTGCATATTGCTGGGTCTGAACTGAGGTGGAAAAGTGAGCTAAAAAACGATGAAGGATTCAACCCAAATCTGTGACTGGGGATGAGTGTCTGAAAAGTTTCGGCGCTCCGTCCATCATCTCCTTGTGTTTGCTTTGTTCGCCCTTAGTTGGCAGGGTATGCCCAGATGTTGGTCCCTTGCTCACTTTGCCACTGGATTCAAGCTAGCCTTGCTGATGAGAGGTGTTACCCCTAAACCGGTCCCAGGATGCTTGTTTCCGGTTCAGGAAAGACCTGGCTTGGCAGTTCGGGCTGGACTGTTCCCATGAGGCACAGGGTCAAGACTGATTTGTATATAGCTGGGTCTGAAGTGAGGTGGCGAAGTGAGCTAAAGAACGATGAAGGATTCAACCCAGATCTGTGACTGGGGGTGTCTGAAAAGTTTCGGCGCTCCGTCCATCCTCTCCTTGTGTTTGCTTTGTTCGCCCTAAGTTGGCAGGGTATGCCCAGACGTGGGTCCCTTGCTCACTTTGCCACTGGAATAAAGCTAGCCTTGCTGATGAGGGGTGTTACCCCAAAACCGGTCCCAGGATGCTTGTTTCCGGTTCAGGGAAGACCTGGCTTGGCAGTTCGGGCTGGACTGTTCCCATGAGGCACAGGGTCAAGACTGATTTGCATATAGCTGGGTCTGAACTGAAGTGGCGAAGGGAGCTAAAGAACGATGAAGGATTCAACCCAGATCTGTGACTGGGGGTGAGTGTCTGTAAAGTTTCGGCGCTTCGTCCATCATCTCCTTGTGTTTGCTTTGTTCGCCCTAAGTTGGCAGGGTATGCCCAGACGTGGGTCCCTTGCTCACTTTGCTACTGGATTCAAGCTAGCCTTGCTGATGAGGGGTGTTACCCCGAAACCGGTCCCAAGATGCTTTTTTCCGGTTCAGGGAAGACCTGGCTTGGCAGTTTGGGCTGGACTGTTCCCATGAGGCACAGGGTCAAGACTAATTTGCATATAGCTGGGTCTAAACTGAGGTGGCTAAGTGAGCTAAAGAACGATTCAACCCAGATCTGTGACTGGGGGTGAGTGTCTGAAAAGTTTCGGCGCTCCGTCCATCATCTCCTTGTGTTTGCTTTGTTCGCCCTAAGTTGGCAGGGTATGCCCAGACGTGGGTCCCTTGCTCACTTTGCCACTGGATTCAAGCTAGCCTTGCTGATGAGGGGTGTTACCCCGCAACCGGTCCCAGTATGCTTGTTTCCAGTTCAGGGAAGATCTGGCTTGGCAGTTCGGGCTGGACTGTTCCCATGAGGCACAGGGTCAAGACTGATTTGCATATAGCTGGGTCTGAACTGAGGTGGCGAAGTGAGCTAAAAAACGATGAAGGATTCAACCCAAATCTGTGACTGGGGGTGAGTGTCTGAAAAGTTTTGGCGCTCCATTCATCATCTCCTTGTGTTTGCTTTGTTCACCCTAAGTTGGCAGGGTATGCCCAGACGTGGGTCCCTTGCTCACTTTGCTACTGGATTCAAGCTAGCCTTGCTGATGAGGGGTGTTACCCCGAAACCGGTCCCAGGATGCTTTTTTTCCGGTTCAGGGAAGACCTGGCTTGGCAGTTCGGGCTGGACTGTTCCCATGAGGCACAGGGTCAAGACTAATTTGCATATAGCTGGGTCTGAACTGAGATGGCGAAGTGAGCTAAAGAACGATGAAGGATTCAACCCAGATCTGTGACTGGGGGTGAGTGTCTGAAAAGTTTTGGCGCTCCGTCCATCATCTCCTTGTGTTTGCTTTGTTCGCGCTAAGTTGGCAGGGTATGCCCAGACGTGGGTCCCTTGCTCACTCTGCCACTGGATTCAAGCTAGCCTTGCTGATGAGGGGTGTTACCCCGAAACCGGTCCCAGAATGCTTGTTTCCAGTTCAGGGAAGACTTGGCTTGGCAGTTCGGCTGGACTGTTCCCATGAGGCACAGGGTCAAGACTGATTTGCATATAGCTTAGTCTGAACTGAGGTGGCGAAGTGAGCTAAAGAACGATGAAGGATTCAACCCAGATCTGTGACTGGGGGTGAGTGTCTGAAAAGTTTTGGCGCTCCTTCCATCATCTCCTTGTGTTTGCTTTGTTCGCCCTTAGTTGGCAGGGTATGCCCAGACGTGGGTCCTTTGCTCACTTTGCCACTGGATTCAAGCTAGCCTTGCTGATGAGAGGTGTTACCCCAAAACCGATCCCAGGATGTTTGTTTCCGGTTCAGGGAAGACCTGGCTTGGCAGTTCGGGCTGGACTGTTCCCATGAGGCACAGGGTCAAGACTGATTTGCATATAGCTGGGTCTGAACTGAAGTGGCGAAGGGAGCTAAAGAACGATGAAGGATTCAACCCAGATCTGTGACTGGGGGTGAGTGTCTGAAAAGTTTTGGCGCTCCTTCCATCATCTCCTTGTGTTTGCTTTGTTCGCCCTTAGTTGGCAGGGTATGCCCAGACGTGGGTCCTTTGCTCACTTTGCCACTGGATTCAAGCTAGCCTTGCTGATGAGAGGTGTTACCCCAAAACCGATCCCAGGATGTTTGTTTCCGGTTCAGGGAAGACCTGGCTTGGCAGTTCGGGCTGGACTGTTCCCATGAGGCACAGGGTCAAGACTGATTTGCATATAGCTGGGTCTGAACTGAAGTGGCGAAGAGAGCTAAAGAACGATGAAGGATTCAACCCAAATCTGTGACTGGGGGTGAGTGTCTGAAAAGTTTCGGCTCTCCGTCCATCATCTCCTTGTGTTTGCTTTGTTCGCCCTAAGTTGGCAGGGTATGCCCAGACGTGGGTCCCTTGCTCACTTTGCCACTGGATTCAAGCTAACCTTGCTGATGAGGGGTGTTAACCCGAAACCGGTCCCAGGATGCTTGTTTCCAGTTCAGGAAAGACCTGGCTTGGCAGTTCGGGCTGGACTGTTCCCATGAGGCACAGGGTCAAGACTGATTTGAATATAGCTGGGTCTGAACTGAGGTGGCGAAGTGAGCTAAAGAACGATGAAGGATTCAACCCAGATCTGTAACTGGGGGTGAGTGTCTGAAAAGTTTCGGCGCTCCGTCCATCATCTCCTTGTGTTTGCTTTGTTCGCCCTTAGTTGGCAGGGTATCCCCAGACGTGGGTCCCTTGCTCACTTTGCCACTGGATTCAAGCTAGCCTTGCTGATGAGAGGTGTTATCCCAAAACCGGTCCCAGGATGCTTGTTTCCAGTTCAGGAAAGACCTGGCTTGGCAGTTCGGGCTGGACTGTTCCCATGAGGCACAGGGTCAAGACTGATTTGCATATAGCTGGGTCTGAACTGAAGTGGCGAAGGGAGCTAAAGAACGATGAAGGATTCAACCCAGATCTGTGATTGGGGGTGAGTGTCTTAAAAAGTTTTGGGGCTTCGTCCATCATCTCCTTGTGTTTGCTTTGTTCGCCCTAAGTTGGCAGGGTATGCCCACACGTGGGTCCCTTGCTCACTTTGCTACTGGAATCAAGCTAGCCTTGCTGATGAGGGGTGTTACCCCGAAACCGGTCCCAGGATGCTTTTTTCCGGTTCAGGGAAGACCTGGCTTGGCAGTTCGGGCTGGACTGTTCCCATGAGGCACAGGGTCAAGACTAATTTGCATATAGCTGGGTCTGAACTGAGATGGCGAAGTGAGCTAAAGAACGATGAAGGATTCAACCCAGATCTGTGACTGGGGGTGAGTGTCTGAAAAGTTTCGGCGCTCCTTCCATCATCTCCTTGTGTTTGCTTTGTTCGCCCTTAGTTGGCAGGGTATGCCCAGACGTGGGTCCTTTGCTCACTTTGCCACTGGATTCAAGCTAGCCTTGCTGATGAGAGGTGTTACCCCGAAACCGGTCCCAGGATGCTTGTTTCCGGTTCAGGAAAGACCTAGCTTGGCAGTTCTGGCTGGACTGTTCCCATGAGGCACAGGGTCAAGACTGATTTGCATATAGCTTAGTCTGAACTGAGGTGGCGAAGTGAGCTAAAGAACGATGAAGGATTCAACCCAGATCTGTGACTAGGGCTGAGTGTCTGAAAAGTTTCGGCGCTCCGTCCATCCTCTCCTTGTGTTTGCTTTGTTCGCCCTAAGTTGGCAGGGTATGCCCAGACGTGAGTCCCTTGCTCACTTTGCTACTGGATTCAAGCTAGCCTTGCTGATGAGGTGTGTTACCCCAAAACCGGTCCCAGGATGCTTTTTTCCGGTTCAGGGAAGACCTGGCTTGGCAGTTCGGGCTGGACTGTTCCCATGAGGCACAGGGTCAAGACTGATTTGCATATAGCTGGGTCTGAACTGAAGTGGCGAAGGGAGCTAAAGAACGATGAAGGATTCAACCCAAATCTGTGACTGGGGGTGAGTGTCTGAAAAGTTTCGGCTCTCCGTCCATCATCTCCTTGTGTTTGCTTTGTTCGCCCTAAGTTGGCAGGGTATGCCCAGACGTGGGTCCCTTGTTCACTTTGCCACTGGATTCAAGCTAACCTTGCTGATGAGGGGTGTTAACCCGAAACCGGTCCCAGGATGCTTGTTTCCAGTTCAGGGAAGACCTGGCTTGGCAGTTCGGGCTGGACTGTTCCCATGAGGCACAGGGTCAAGACTGATTTGCATATAGCTGGGTCTGAACTGAGGTGGGGAAGTGAGCTAAAGAACGAGGAAGGATTCAACCCAAATCTGTGACTGGGGGTGAGTGTCTGAAAAGTTTGGGCGCTCTGTTCATCATCTCCTTTTGTTTGCTTTGTTCACCCTAAGTTGGCAGAGTATGCCCAGACGTGGGTCCCTTGCTCACTTTGCCACTGGATTCAAGCTAGCCTTGCTGATGAGGGGTGTTACCCCGAAACCGGTGGCAGGATGCTTGTTTCCGGTTCAGGGAAGATCTTGCTTGGCAGTTCGGACTGGACTGTTCCCATGAGGCACAGGGTCAAGACTGATTTGCATATTGCTGGGTCTGAACTGAGGTGGAAAAGTGAGCTAAAAAACGATGAAGGATTCAACCCAGATTTGTGACTGGGGATGAGTGTCTGAAAAGTTTCGGCGCTCCGTCCATCATCTCCTTGTGTTTGCTTTGTTCGCCCAAAGTTGGCAGGGTATGGCCAGACGTGGGTCCCTTGCTCACTTTGCCACTGGATTCAAGCTAGCCTTGCTGATGAGGGGTGTTACCCTGAAACCGGTCCCAGGATGCTTGTTTCCGGTTCAGGTAAGACCTGGCTTGGCAGTTCGGGCTGGACTGTTCCCATGAGGCACAGGCTCAAGACTGATTTGCATATAGCTGGGTCTGAAGTAAGGTGGCGAAGTGAGCTAAAGAACGATGAAGGATTCAACCCAGATCTGTGACTGGGGGTGAGTGTCTGAAAAGTTTCGGCGCTCCGTCCATCATCTCCTTGTGTTTGCTTTGTTCGCCCTAAGTTGACAGGGTATGGCCATACGTGGGTCCCTTGCTCACTTTGCCACTGGATTCAAGCTAGCCTTGCTGATGAGGGGTGTTACCCCGAAACCGGTTGCAGGATGCTTTTTCCGGTTCAGGGAGGACCTGGCTTGGCAGTTCGGGCTGGACTGTTCCCATGAGGCACAGGGTCAAGACTGAGTTGCATATAGCTGGGTCTGAACTGAGGTGGGGAAGTGAGCTAAAGAACGATGAAGGATTCAACCCAAATCTGTGACTGGGGGTGAGTGTCTGAAAAGTTTCGGCGCTCCATTCATCAACTCCTTGTGTTTGCTTTGTTCACCCTAAGTTGGCAGGGTATGCCCAGACGTGGGTCCCTTGCTCACTTTGCCACTGGATTCAAGCTAGCCTTGCTGATGAGGGGTGTTACCCCGAAACCGGTTGCAGGATGCTTGTTTCTGGTTCAGGGAAGATCTGGCTTGGCAGTTCGGACTGGACTGTTCCCAAGAGGCACAGGGTCAAGACTGATTTGCATATTGCTGGGTCTGAACTGAGGTGGAAAAGTGAGCTAAAAAACGATGAAGGATTCAACCCGGATCTGTGACTGGGGATGAGTGTCTGAAAAGTTTCGGCGCTCCGTCCATCATCTCCTTGTGTTTGCTTTGTTCGCCCTTAGTTGGCAGGGTATGCCCAGATGTTGGTCCCTTGCTCACTTTGCCACTGGATTCAAGCTAGCCTTGCTGATGAGAGGTGTTACCCCTAAACCGGTCCCAGGATGCTTGTTTCCGGTTCAGGAAAGACCTGGCTTGGCAGTTCGGGCTGGACTGTTCCCATGAGGCACAGGGTCAAGACTGATTTGTATATAGCTGGGTCTGAAGTGAGGTGGCGAAGTGAGCTAAAGAACGATGAAGGATTCAACCCAGATCTGTGACTGGGGGTGTCTGAAAAGTTTCGGCGCTCCGTCCATCCTCTCCTTGTGTTTGCTTTGTTCGCCCTAAGTTGGCAGGGTATGCCCAGACGTGGGTCCCTTGCTCACTTTGCCACTGGATTCAAGCTAGCCTTGCTGATGAGTGGTGTTACCCCAAAACCGGTCCCAGGATGCTTGTTTCCGGTTCAGGGAAGACCTGGCTTGGCAGTTCGGGCTGGACTGTTCCCATGAGGCACAGGGTCAAGACTGATTTGCATATAGCTGGGTCTGAACTGAAGTGGCGAAGGGAGCTAAAGAACGATGAAGGATTCAACCCAGATCTGTGACTGGGGGTGAGTGTCTGTAAAGTTTCGGCGCTTCGTCCATCATCTCCTTGTGTTTGCTTTGTTCGCCCTAAGTTGGCAGGGTATGCCCAGACGTGGGTCCCTTGCTCACTTTGCTACTGGATTCAAGCTAGCCTTGCTGATGAGGGGTGTTACCCGAAACCGGTCCCAAGATGCTTTTTTCCGGTTCAGGGAAGACCTGGCTTGGCAGTTTGGGCTGGACTGTTCCCATGAGGCACAGGGTCAAGACTAATTTGCATATAGCTGGGTCTAAACTGAGGTGGCTAAGTGAGCTAAAGAACGATTCAACCCAGATCTGTGACTGGGGGTGAGTGTCTGAAAAGTTTCGGCGCTCCGTCCATCATCTCCTTGTGTTTGCTTTGTTCGCCCTAAGTTGGCAGGGTATGCCCAGACGTGGGTCCCTTGCTCACTTTGCCACTGGATTCAAGCTAGCCTTGCTGATGAGGGGTGTTACCCCGCAACCGGTCCCAGTATGCTTGTTTCCAGTTCAGGGAAGATCTGGCTTGGCAGTTCGGGCTGGACTGTTCCCATGAGGCACAGGGTCAAGACTGATTTGCATATAGCTGGGTCTGAACTGAGGTGGCGAAGTGAGCTAAAAAACGATGAAGGATTCAACCCAAATCTGTGACTGGGGGTGAGTGTCTGAAAAGTTTTGGCGCTCCATTCATCATCTCCTTGTGTTTGCTTTGTTCACCCTAAGTTGGCAGGGTATGCCCAGACGTGGGTCCCTTGCTCACTTTGCCACTGGATTCAAGCTAGCCTTGCTGATGAGGGGTGTTACCCCGAAACTGGTCGCAGGATGCTTGTTTCCGGTTCAGGGAAGATCTATCTTGGCAGTTCGGACTGGACTGTTCCCATGAGGCACAGGCTCAAGACTGATTTGCATATAGCTGGGTCTGAACTGAGGTGGCGAAGTGAGCTAAAGAACGATGAAGGATTCAACCCAGATCTGTGACTGGGGGTGAGTGTCTGAAAGGTTTCGGCGCTCCGTCCATCATCTCCTTGTGTTTGCTTTGTTCGCCCTTAGTTGGCAGGGTATGCCCAGACCTGGGTCCCTTGCTCACTTTGCCACTGGATTCAAGCTAGCCTTGCTGATGAGTGGTGTTACCCCGAACCGGTCCCAGGATGCTTGTTTCCGGTTCAGGGAAGACCTGGCTTGGCATTTCGGGCTGGACTGTCCCCATGAGGCACAGTGTCAAGACTGAAGCGATGAAGGATTCAACCCAGATCTGTGACTGGGGGTGAGTGTCTGTAAAGTTTCGGCGCTTCGTCCATCATCTCCTTGTGTTTGCTTTGTTCGCCCTAAGTTGGCAGGGTATGCCCAGACGTGAGTCCCTTGCTCACTTTGCTACTGGATTCAAGCTAGCCTTGCTGATGAGGTGTGTTACCCCGAAACCGGTCCCAGGATGCTTTTTTCCGGTTCAGGGAAGACCTGGCTTGACAGTTCGGGCTGAACTGTTCCCATGAGGCACAGGGTCAAGACTGATTTGCATATAGCTGGGTCTTGTCGGGTTCTCCTGTGTACTCGGTAGAGTGCCAATTTCCTCGGGAGCGAAGAAGGACCTCCACTCTCCCCCGGGGTATCACCAGATCAGGATATTACCGGATTACTAGTTGTCTACCCACAAGGGAGAGAAGAGACATCTCAGGACCACCAGAGTGAGGGCAAGAGCAAGGTTTTCCACAGGACTCTCAGAAGGGGCAGAGAAGAAGCCTTGAGGTGCTACAACAGAATAGACAAAAGAAATGCAGATGAGTGACAAATGTATGTTCCTATTTTAACCACCCACCTCCTGTTTAGATTATAACCCCTTCACTAGTTGTGTACGACCCCAGACTCACCAGTATAACAGCCGTTAATCGCCGTAAGTTTAGACCAACTTCTAGCCAGCAGGTATCCTCACCAAGCAACGGTTAAGTTCACAGCGACTCAGTGTCAGGAGTTCAGGCCATCCAGAAGTCCAACTTCCAAGGATCCACTCAATCCAGGAGGTGCAGAGGGTTGAATCCAATTCCAACAGGGTAGGGGGAATTAGTGCGAGGACTGGATACTAATAAACAAAGACCGCTAACTATCTAGTAGCGGTAAAACCTTTCCGGGTTTAGAACACAAAAAATAAGAGGTAGTGCGCGCACACGACACTCATAAAAATTAGGCGTAGGAGAGCCAATAAATCCTGCTCCCTAATAGGAACGATAGTGTAAATATATATCAGAACGTGAGACTCGCGAAACATGAATAACTCTCTCGTCGAACTGCGAGGGAGCCTAGAGAGAGCCGTCCGGTAAAGCAGCAGGCAGGAGAGCGTTCAAACCACGGGAGACCTCAGATAGACCAACACTCGATCTCTATTCCTCGAACAGGAAACAAGGCACAGGTGAAGCAAGGCGTGGTCCAGCAGGTAGAACGATTGCCAAGCACCTGCGCTTGGGAAGGGGCTGTCTTTATCCCCCCACAAGGTCACGTGGTGAGTCTGTGAGCGCACACAATCATTCTCCCTAGTGTTGCATTCTGGGTAATGTAGTGTCTACGGTGTGCCGTGTCTAACCAGGACCCTAAAGTGTAACAGTTCTCCCGCCCAAAGGCCTTCCCACCGGTCTGGGTTTGGAGGGATATAAGGCATGAAACCTTCTCACTAGTAGCGGGGCATGTACGCCTGTAGCCGGTTCCCAGGTTCGATCTTCTGGGCCATACCCTACCCAATCCACTAAATACTGCAATTTCCCTCTGTACCTTCGTGAATCAAGTATGCGTCGTACTTCATACTCTTTTTCCCCGTCAACGAGAAGAGGAGGGGGAGGAGGTTCAGGACAGGACGGAGGAGCATATGGTTTAAGAAGTGAGGTGTGGAAAACTGGATGGACCTGTATCTCTGGAGGGAGTTCTAATTTTACAGCAACAGGGTTGACTTTATGCACGATGGTATAAGGCCCAATGTATCTAGGTTGTAATTTTCTAGGACCAGGCATTCTCAAGTTTTTTGTGGCCAACCAGACTTGATCGCCTTTCTGATACTCAGGGGCAGGTCGTCTATGTGTATCAGCTTGTCTCTTCATCCTTTCCTTGGCTTCTGTTAATTCTTGTATGGCTTGTTTCCATATATGTGTGAGTTGAGTGTGGTGTTCCAACACAGCGGGGATTCGTGAGAGGGAAGGGGGTAAGGAAAGAGGCAGGAATCTAGGATGGTAACCATAGGAGAAAAAGAATGGAGAGACTTTGGAGGAGGCGTGCGTGGAGTTATTATATGCGAACTCTGCCAAAGGCAGTGCCTGTACCCAATCCCCTGTGACCGTGTTTAAGAGGCACCTGAGATATTGCTCTAACGTTTGATTGGTTCGTTCTGTCTGCCCGTCTGTTTGGGGGTGATAGGCTGAGGAGAGGCGTTGATCTATGCGCAAGGCAGTACACACTCCTTGCCAGAACTTGGATATGAATTGTGGGCCTCTGTCAGACACCACTACCAAGGGTACTCCATGTAGTCGTATGATGTGTGTGATGAATATGTCTACTAACTCTTTGGCAGAGGGTATTTTCTTGAGGGGGACGAAATGGCCCATCTCTGACAGCATATCCACCACAACCAATACCGCTGTAAACCCTTGGGACGCAGGGAGATCCGTGATAAAGTCCATACTAATGGACGACCAAGGGGCAGGAGGGATGGGTAAGGGCTGCAATAATCCAGCTGGGGCACAATGCAGTGCTTTCTGACGAGCACAAACCGTACACCCTTTCACGTAATCATACACTTCTGTATTCATTTTGTGCCACCAGAACCATCTCTTGCACAGCCGTAGTGTTTTCTCACCTCCTGGGTGTGCAGCTAAGGGAGTGCATGACACCAATTTATGATGACTTTCTGTAATTCTTTAGAGGGAATGTATAAGAGAGTATCATGGAAAAACAACCCATTTTCAATCTTGTTCATAGGGTCTGCTAACCACTCTTCTATACTAATGGTCTGGTATGCCGTATGTAGTTTCTCATAAAAAGGTTCATCTGTAATCCCCTCAATTTTACCAACGGCCACCATCTTATTAGCCGGGATCAAGGGTGGGGGAGTGTCAACCATGTATTTGTACTCTTTACCTAGTCGTGATAAAGCGTCAGCTCTTCCTTGTTTGGCTCCTGGTCTAAAGTTAATAAGAAAATCATATTCGCTAAAGAAGGAGACCCATCTCATCTGTCGAGGAGTGAGTGCCTTTGCAGATTTAAAGAACTGTAAATTCTTGTGATCTGAATAAATAGTGATCACATGAGGTGATCCTAATAGGTAGTGTCGCCATTCCTGAAATGCTAACTTAATCGCTAAGAGCTCTCGTTCTCCAATGGTGTAATTTTGTTCCGCGGGGGATAGAGTCTTTGAGAAGTATGCTATTGGATGAAGGGTGCCTGTTCGAAAGTCTCTTTGGGATAAGACCCCCCAACGGCGTATTGTGATGCATCTGCTTCTACAAAATACGGTTGAGTTTCATCCGCGTGTTTTACAATAGGTGCTGTACTAAACTTGTCTTTTAATGCTTGAAAAGATGTTTCTGCATTGTCATCCCAGTTAAAAGTAACTCCCTTTTTAACAATTTGGTGATGGGTGTGATGAGGTCTGAAAAATGATCTATAAAGCGCCTGTAAAAATTGGCGAATCCCAGGAATGATTGCACCTCTTTTACCGAGGTAGGACTAGACCACTTCACAATGGCCGATACCTTGGCGGGGTCCATGTGAATACCTTCTGGTGAAATTACAAACCCTAGGAAATCTACTTTTTGTGTATGGAAGATGCATTTCTCCAGTTTGGCAAACAGATGGTTTTCACATAGGCGTTGAAGTATGAGCTTCACATGAGTGATGTGGTCTTTTTTGTTTTGGGAATAAACCAAAATATCGTCGATGTAGACGATGACAAACACATCAAGGTATTCTCTCAATATTTCGTTGATAAAAAACTGGAAGGCTGCGGGTGCATTGCACAACCCGAAAGGCATCACACAATATTCATACAGCCCGTATTTCGTGCGAAATGCCGTCTTCCATTCATCTCCCTCCTTTACCCTAATCAGATGATAAGCTCCTCGTAAATCGAGTTTGGTGAAGATTTTGGCTTTTCGTACTTGGTCTAAGAGCCCGGAAATAAGAGGGAGAGGATATTTGTTTTTTACAGTCACCTTATTCAATGCTCTATAATCCAGGCAGGCTCTCAAACCCCCTTCACGTTTTGGTATAAAAAACAGAGGGGATGAGACAGGCGAGGTGGAATGGCGTATAAAACCCTTTTGCAACATGTCTTGGAGATAGTCATACAAATACTGGCTTTCTGGTTCTGTCAATGCGTATACTCGGCTGACCGGCAAGGTGGCACCTGGTACTAAATCGATACGGCAATCAAAAGGCCTGTGCGGTGGTAATGCTACAGCTTTGGCCTCGTCAAAGACCACTTTATATTCATGGTATTCTGCAGGCAAGGTGGTATTTCCTAAATCCGTGAGCGCGCAACTAAGTGAGGGGCTGACAGGTAAGGAATCATGGTAACAGTGCAACATACAATGAGAGGAACGTAATGTTACCTTTCGGGTAACCCAGTCAATGTGAGGGTTGTGAGTCTGTAACCAGGGCACTCCCAGAATGGCGCCAAAATTGGGTGTATCAATTAAATCGAATCGTATCTTCTCGGTATGCCCGTTATCACAGACCATGGTCAGAGCGGAAGTGTGATAGTGTATTAAGCCAGAAGATAACTCTGTGCCATCTACGGCCCTCACCTTTTCAGGGTGATTTTTCTGTAGGAATTCTATCCCGAGACTTTTTGCCAACGTGATGTCCAAGAAATTCCCAGTTGCCCCAGAGTCTAGCATGATCGATAAGGGATTCTGCACTGGGACGGCATTACCAATACTACTGAAATCGTAAAATGTTTAGGGACGACCGTGGAGGTATTGGCAAGGAATAAAGAGACCCATGGGGTTTTAGGACTTGAAGAGCTGGTCTCAGATCTCTCCAAGTCTAGTAGTTTTCCGATTGGACTGCGAATCCCATCTTCCCCCAGGCAGTCGGGGTCCTACCTTCGGTTTAACACTACAGTCCTTGGCGTAGTGTCCCCCTTTCCGCAGTAAAGACATAGGTCTAGTCGTCTCCTCTTATCGCGTTCTTCTCGGGACAGTGGGCCACGAATCCCACCTATCTGCATAGGTTCTACACTATCCTTGATTTCCTTCTTCTCAATGCGAGGTACCAGAAAACGAGGAAATCCCCCTTTGTGCGTTCTCCCTTCCGTTCACTCAACCTATGATCCAGTTTAACCACCAAGTCAATAAAAGAAGGACAGTCTTCTGGAGGGGTCACTATCTGTGATAAAACATCCTTCAACTCATCACGCAGCCCTCTATAAAATAAGGAAGTTCGTTTCTCCTCCGGCCATTGCGTTTCAGCCACTAGTCGATTGAAGGTAGTGATATAACTCAACAGATCTTTTGAACCTTGCTTTAATCCTAACAATTCGTTATCACTCGCCTGCATGTAGGAGTGACGAGCAAACAAATTCTTCATGCTGTCCTTGAAGCTTACTAAATCATACAAGACTGGATCATTATTTTCCACCAGCGGCACAGCCCACAAGGCTGCATTACCCGTCAGATAGGAAATGATGAAAGCCACTTTTGCGGCATCGTCGGGAAACGAGGCTGCTCTACACAAAAACTGTAACTGACATTGGTTCATGAATACCGAATATCTAGTATTGTCTCCATTGAATCTCTCAGGCATCGCTAATGGTGTTTGCGGTGGAGTAACCACTGTTACAGTCACCGGAGCTGTGGGTGTGCTAGAGGACGTGAAGGAAGTGGGGACAGTAGGAGGGGTAGGACCCGGAAAGCGGGCAGGTTGTATATAGGTCTTTTTGTGCTTGACTGTATTAGCCATGAGGCTGGGGTCATCTTGCGTTTGGGCCTTCACCGTGTTCAGTTCAGCCGTTAATCTAGAATTCTCAGTTTTTACAGCCCTGAGTTCCTGTTGCAAACTGGTTACTACTGCAACTAACTCGTTCATAGTTAATACAGGATTATCAGCGGACATAGCTCCACCCTGGAGCATGTCAAATGTGTCCGCTATGTCCATCTCCGCTCAGGGGAAAAATGAAACGTGGGCTTGGCAATCTGTCGGGTTCTCCTGTGTACTCGGTAGAGTGCCAATTTCCTCGGGAGCGAAGAAGGACCTCCACTCTCCCCCGGGGTATCACCAGATCAGGATATTACCGGATTACTAGTTGTCTACCCACAAGGGAGAGAAGAGACATCTCAGGACCACCAGAGTGAGGGCAAGAGCAAGGTTTTCCACAGGACTCTCAGAAGGGGCAGAGAAGAAGCCTTGAGGTGCTACAACAGAATAGACAAAAGAAATGCAGATGAGTGACAAATGTATGTTCCTATTTTAACCACCCACCTCCTGTTTAGATTATAACCCCTTCACTAGTTGTGTACGACCCCAGACTCACCAGTATAACAGCCGTTAATCGCCGTAAGTTTAGACCAACTTCTAGCCAGCAGGTATCCTCACCAAGCAACGGTTAAGTTCACAGCGACTCAGTGTCAGGAGTTCAGGCCATCCAGAAGTCCAACTTCCAAGGATCCACTCAATCCAGGAGGTGCAGAGGGTTGAATCCAATTCCAACAGGGTAGGGGGAATTAGTGCGAGGACTGGATACTAATAAACAAAGACCGCTAACTATCTAGTAGCGGTAAAACCTTTCCGGGTTTAGAACACAAAAAATAAGAGGTAGTGCGCGCACACGACACTCATAAAAATTAGGCGTAGGAGAGCCAATAAATCCTGCTCCCTAATAGGAACGATAGTGTAAATATATATCAGAACGTGAGACTCGCGAAACATGAATAACTCTCTCGTCGAACTGCGAGGGAGCCTAGAGAGAGCCGTCCGGTAAAGCAGCAGGCAGGAGAGCGTTCAAACCACGGGAGACCTCAGATAGACCAACACTCGATCTCTATTCCTCGAACAGGAAACAAGGCACAGGTGAAGCAAGGCGTGGTCCAGCAGGTAGAACGATTGCCAAGCACCTGCGCTTGGGAAGGGGCTGTCTTTATCCCCCCACAAGGTCACGTGGTGAGTCTGTGAGCGCACACAATCATTCTCCCTAGTGTTGCATTCTGGGTAATGTAGTGTCTACGGTGTGCCGTGTCTAACCAGGACCCTAAAGTGTAACAGGTCTGAACTGAGGTGGCGAAGTGAGCTAAAAAACGATGAAGGATTCAACCCAAATCTGTGACTGGGGGTGAGTGTCTGAAAAGTTTTGGCGCTCCATTCATCATCTCCTTGTGTTTGCTTTGTTCACCCTAAGTTGGCAGGGTATGCCCAGACGTGGGTCCCTTGCTCACTTTGCCACTGGATTCAAGCTAGCCTTGCTGATGAGGGGTGTTACCCCGAAACTGGTCGCAGGATGCTTGTTTCCGGTTCAGGGAAGATCTATCTTTGCAGTTCGGACTGGACTGTTCCCATGAGGCACAGGCTCAAGACTGATTTGCATATAGCTGGGTCTGAACTGAGGTGGCGAAGTGAGCTAAAGAACGATGAAGGATTCAACCCAGATCTGTGACTGGGGGTGAGTGTCTGAAAGGTTTCGGCGCTCCGTCCATCATCTCCTTGTGTTTGCTTTGTTCGCCCTTAGTTGGCAGGGTATGCCCAGACCTGGGTCCCTTGCTCACTTTGCCACTGGATTCAGCTAGCCTTGCTGATGAGGGGTGTTACCCCGAACCGGTCCCAGGATGCTTGTTTCCGGTTCAGGGAAGACCTGGCTTGGCATTTCGGGCTGGACTGTCCCCATGAGGCACAGTGTCAAGACTGAAGCGATGAAGGATTCAACCCAGATCTGTGACTGGGGGTGAGTGTCTGTAAAGTTTCGGCGCTTCGTCCATCATCTCCTTGTGTTTGCTTTGTTCGCCCTAAGTTGGCAGGGTATGCCCAGACGTGAGTCCCTTGCTCACTTTGCTACTGGATTCAAGCTAGCCTTGCTGATGAGGTGTGTTACCCCGAAACCGGTCCCAGGATGCTTTTTTCCGGTTCAGGGAAGACCTGGCTTGACAGTTCGGGTGAACTGTTCCCATGAGGCACAGGGTCAAGACTGATTTGCATATAGCTGGGTCTGAACTGAGGTGGGGAAGTGAGCTAAAAAACGATGAAGGATTCAACCCAGATCTGTGATTGAGGGTGAGTGTCTGAAAAGTTTCGGCGCTCCGTCCATCATCTCCTTGTGTTTGCTTTGTTCGCCCTAAGTTGACAGGGTATGGCCATATGTGGGTCCCTTGCTCACTTTGCCACTGGATTCAAGCTAGCCTTGCTGATGAGGGGTGTACCCCGAAACTGGTCCCAGGATGCTTGTTTCCGGTTCAGGGAAGACCTGGCTTGGCAGTTCGGGCTGGACTGATCCCATGAGGCACAGGGTCAAGACTGATTTGCATATAGCTGGGTCTGAACTGAGGTGGGGAAGTGAGCTAATGAACGATGAAGGATTCAACCCAAATCTGTGACTGGGGGTGAGTGTCTGAAAAGTTTCGGCGCTCCATTCATCATCTCCTTGTGTTTGCTTTGTTCACCTTAAGTTGGCAGGGTATGCCCAGACGTGGGTCCCTTGCTCACTTTGCCACTGGATTCAAGCTAGCCTTGCTGATGAGGGGTGTTACCCCGAAACTGGTCGCAGGATGCTTGTTTCCGGTTCAGGGAAGACCTGGCTTGGCAGTTCGGGCTGGACTGTTCCCATGAGGCACAGGCTCAAGACTGATTTGCATATAGCTGGGTCTGAACTGAGGTGGCGAAGTGAGCTAAAGAACGATGAAGGATTCAACCCAGATCTGTGACTGGGGGTGAGTGTCTGAAAGGTTTCGGCGCTCCGTCCATCATCTCCTTGTGTTTGCTTTGTTCGCCCTTAGTTGGCAGGGTATGCCCAGACCTGGGTCCCTTGCTCACTTTGCCACTGGATTCAAGCTAGCCTTGCTGATGAGGGTGTTACCCCGAACCGGTCCCAGGATGCTTGTTTCCGGTTCAGGGAAGACCTGGCTTGGCATTTCGGGCTGGACTGTCCCCATGAGGCACAGTGTCAAGACTGAAGCGATGAAGGATTCAACCCAGATCTGTGACTGGGGGTGAGTGTCTGTAAAGTTTCGGCGCTTCGTCCATCATCTCCTTGTGTTTGCTTTGTTCGCCCTAAGTTGGCAGGGTATGCCCAGACGTGAGTCCCTTGCTCACTTTGCTACTGGATTCAAGCTAGCCTTGCTGATGAGGTGTGTTACCCCGAAACCGGTCCCAGGATGCTTTTTTCCGGTTCAGGGAAGACCTGGCTTGACAGTTCGGGCTGGACTGTTCCCATGAGGCACAGGGTCAAGACTGATTTGCATATAGCTGGGTCTGAACTGAGGTGGCAAAGTGAGCTAAAAAACGATGAAGGATTCAACCCAGATCTGTGACTGAGGGTGAGTGTCTGAAAAGTTTCGGCGCTCCGTCCATCATCTCCTTGTGTTTGCTTTGTTGGCCCTAAGCTGACAGGGTATGACCATACGTGGGTCCCTTGCTCACTTTGCCACTGGATTCAAGCTAGCCTTGCTGATGAGGGGTGTACCCCGAAACCGGTCCCAGGATGCTTGTTTCCGGTTCAGGGAAGACCTGGCTTGGCAGTTCGGGCTGGACTGTTCTCATGAGGCACAGGGTCAAGACTGATTTGCATATAGCTGGGTCTGAACTGAGGTGGGGAAGTGACCTAAAGAACGATGAAGGATTCAACCCAAATCTGTGACTGGGGCTGAGTGTCTGAAATGTTTCGGCGCTCCGTTCATCATCTCCTTGTGTTTGCTTTGTTCACCCTAAGTTGGCAGGGTATGCCCAGACGTGGGTCCCTTGCTCACTTTGCCACTGGATTCAAGCTAGCCTTGCTGATGAGGGGTGCTACCCCGAAACCGGTCCCAGGATGCTTGTTTCCGGTTCAGGGAAGACCTGGCTTGGCAGTTCGGACTGGACTGTTCCCATGAGGCACAGGGTCAAGACTGATTTGCATATAGCTGGGTCTGAACTGAGGTGGAAAAGTGAGCTAAAAAACGATGAAGGATTCAACCCAGATCTGTGACTGAGGGTGAGTGTCTGAAAAGTTTCGGCGCTCCGTCCATCATCTCCTTGTGTTTGCTTTGTTGGCCCTAAGCTGACAGGGTATGACCATACGTGGGTCCCTTGCTCACTTTGCCACTGGATTCAAGCTAGCCTTGCTGATGAGGGGTGTACCCCGAAACCGGTCCCAGGATGCTTCTTTCCGGTTCAGGGAAGACCTGGCTTGGCAGTTCGGGCTGGACTGTTCTCATGAGGCACAGGGTCAAGACTGATTTGCATATAGCTGGGTCTGAACTGAGGTGGTGAAGTGACCTAAAGAACGATGAAGGATTCAACCCAAATCTGTGACTGGGGCTGAGTGTCTGAAATGTTTCGGCGCTCCGTTCATCATCTCCTTGTGTTTGCTTTGTTCACCCTAAGTTGGCAGGGTATGCCCAGACGTGGGTCCCTTGCTCACTTTGCCACTGGATTCAAGCTAGCCTTGCTGATGAGGGGTGCTACCCCGAAACCGGTCCCAGGATGCTTGTTTCCGGTTCAGGGAAGACCTGGCTTGGCAGTTCGGACTGGACTGTTCCCATGAGGCACAGGGTCAAGACTGATTTGCATATAGCTGGGTCTGAACTGAGGTGGAAAAGTGAGCTAAAAAACGATGAAGGATTCAACCCAGATCTGTGACTGGGGATGAGTGTCTGAAAAGCTTCGGCGCTCCGTCCATCATCTCCTTGTGTTTGCTTTGTTCGCCCAAAGTTGGCAGGGTATGGCCAGACGTGGGTCCCTTGCTCACCTTGCCACTGGATTCAAGCTAGCCTTGCTGATGAGGGGTGTTACGCTGAAACCGGTCCCAGGATGCTTGTTTCCGGTTCAGGGAAGACCTGGCTTGGCAGTTCGGGCTGGACTGTTCCCATGAGGCACAGGCTCAAGACTGATCTGCATATAGCTGGGTCTGAACTGAGGTGGCGAAGTGAGCTAAAGAACGATGAAGGATTCAACCCAGATCTGTGACTGGGGATGAGTGTCTGAAAAGCTTCCGCGCTCCGTCCATCATCTCCTTGTGTTTGCTTTGTTCGCCCAAAGTTGGCAGGGTATGGCCAGACGTGGGTCCCTTGCTCACCTTGCCACTGGATTCAAGCTAGCCTTGCTGATGAGGGGTGTTACCCTGAAACCGGTCCCAGGATGCTTGTTTCCGGTTCAGGGAAGACGTGGCTTGGCAGTTCGGGCTGGACTGTTCCCATGAGGCACAGGCTCAAGACTGATCTGCATATAGTTGGGTCTGAACTGAGGTGGCGAAGTGAGCTAAAGAACGATGAAGGATTCAACCCAGATCTGTGACTGGGGGTAAGTGTCTGAAAGGTTTCGGCGCTCCGTCCATCATCTCCTTGTGTTTGATACCACAAGGCATACCACCAGGCTTTGGTGGATATGTTAGATGTGCATTTCCAATTAGTAGTAATCTGTTGGAAGGCAATGGCGAGTAAAAGATCAAGCAGCTTCTTGTTAAATAATTGAGGTGCCATTGTTCATCCAGAGAACCCAAAAAAATTGAGGTAAAATTAAACTGAAGTGAGGTATGAAAGATACGATTGATTTGTAGTATTTGGACAAAAAAACCAACATATGTTTGAGATCACTATGCAAACTGGAGCATGACCAACAATGAGCCTCTGCATTGTGGGAGAATTTGGAGATGGAGAATGGGGTGAAGGGAAGTCTATTATAGATTAAAAAAATAGCGTCTGAGTAAGTGTGGCAGTTTTATGCATTTTAAGCCACAGCATGTTCCAAAAAGAAATAGAACACAAGCAATCTGAATCAATCTCCCAGGGGGATTCTGTACGTGTTTTAGGTCTAGAGGAGGGAGCAGCCATCATAAACTTTTAAAGAAGAGAGGGTTTGGGTTTAGTAGAGAACATGTGCAGTAATGGGTAATTGGTAAGGTCAGCAGAAGTATCTTCAGGTAGAGTAATAAAAACATCTAATATTATGTTAAGTAGGAGAGGGAAATTTGAATTGAACGGATGAATTTAATAGGAAATAGGATAGCAAAATGGATTATTATCAAGAAACAAATCTTCAGTTCAAAAAATGCCGTTGTCCCTTCTCCATGTTCTCCAAAAAAAGAGGATGATTGGGAAGTTTAATAGGACTGTTATAACATATGGACATTTGGAGAAAAGTAGTACAGGTTAGTGATTGTATAGAGAAGGCAGAGGGTAATAGTTGAAGATGTTTGAAGACTGTAGAAGAAATATGTGCAGGAGTAGAAGATTGAGACAGATATTGAAAAGAGAAGGGAGAAATAAGGGATTTTTTTATTATTAACCCGAGTAATGAAGTGGAGAGTTGGATTCTTGACACCCAAAAGGCGGCGTGTCGTAAACAAAAAGCCATATGATACTGTTTTCAATCGGGGATATTGATTTCTCCCTCACCTTTAAGTATAGCTGAGGAATATGTACGGGTATCATAGATAACGTATGAAGAATTATGGGAGATAACATCATTTTTATTGAATCTACACGACCTAACCATGAGAGGAGGAAAGTAGGATTTCTGTTCGAAGTAGAAGGTCTTTAAGGTTAAGGAAAATAGAAGAGTCAATGTAGTTAGAGAACCAAATGCCTATATATTTATTTTAGGGAGTGTCGAAGTAAAATCGGATTATGAAAACAATTGTTTAGTACAGTATTTGTTTAAAGGGGGATTTCAGTTTTATCAATATAGATTTTATAGCCAGAAACTTGTGAAAAAGAGTATCCTGTTAAAGAGCAGACAGTGAGATCTCAGGATTGGAAATAAAAACAAGAATATCATCAGCATAAGTGGTAAATTTATGTCATATTAAAAGCCAGATATTAATTGGTTTTGTCTGATCTTAGAAAGAAATGGTTCCAATGTGAGAATTAATAATAAGGGAGATAAGGGATAGCCCTGCCGCACACCTCTGTGAAGAGTAAAGTTTTGAGAAGATATACCCTTAATTAAAACAGATGCCTTCAGAGATTAAAGAGAGAATTTTTGGGCCAAAAGCATGCCAATGTAAGGCTTTAATCATAAAAGGACAATCAAGTCTATCTAAGGCTTTTTCGGTGTCAATTGTAATATCTGCAAGAGAATCATCCAGGGTTGGTGCTTTACTTAAGATATTAAAGAATAGTCTAGTGTTATCCGAACCTATACAACCTTTGAAGCCCATTTGTTCATGACCAATTAAGTGTGGTAGAACAGATTCAATACGAAAAGAAAGAATTTTAGCAAAAATTTTATAATCAACATTTACCAAGGAAATGGTTCTAGAATTTTTACATAAAGCAGTGTCTTTACCAGGTTTAGGAATAAGGCAAATCACTGCTTCTAAAAAGGTTGCTTTGGGAGAGTGGGGAGAACAGAAGGATGAGAACAAAGTGAGTAATTGGGGGAGTAAAATAGGAGAGACGTCAGACGTCAGAATAACATTCAACAGAAAAAACATCAGGACCAGGGTTTTTTCATTTTTTAATAAGTGCACAAGTTATTTCCATTAGAGAGATGTCCTGACCCAACTGGAAAAGTCTAGGTGTGAATTAGGCTGTTTGGCAACTGAGGTAAGAAAATAATCAATATTAGCTTCATCAGGATTAAACTGTGGGGTATAAAGTGTTATATAAAATTTGACAAACTCTTTAAGGATGTCTGAGTCTCGATAGATGGAAGTACTTGTGGGAGATTGTAGTGAGTCTGTTTTTGTCACAATCTTTCTTAACTTTTAGATAATGGGCCAAAGTATGCCCACTTTATTACAACCCCCATGATATCTAGAGCTGCTTTTAAGCCGGTAATTAGAGGCAGTTTCAGTGGGAACATCATTGGACTTGGAACAATAATATCTATGTTCCATCTTTTTAATATCGGTCATTAAAGTGTTATGTTGGGCGAGCATGGCTTTCTTTCTTCTAGAAACATAGTCAATAATAAAGCCCTGTGCTGTAGCTTTAACGGAGTCCTATAATAGTTGTGGAGGTACAGAAGGTTTATGATGTGTTTTGAAGAAAATCAGCTCTGAAAGCTGCAAAAGAGGAGGAAATTGGGTATTAGAGAGTAAGGAGTTGTTAAATTTCCATCTGTTGGAGGGTGGCTGTAAAAGGGAGTAAGTCAAAATCAGGAACTACTGGGGATGATCTGAGATTAATATGGGCTCAATCTTTATTTTAATAAGATTCTGAGACAGAGATTTATTAACAAAAATATGATCTAGTCTGGTAAGAGAATTATGAGCAGAAGAAGTGTATTCATGAGCCGTGGGATGACATACCTTTTAGGAATCAACTAAAGCTCTTTGAGATATAAAGGAACAAAATTGTTTGTGCATTTTATGTGGAATGAACTTGATTGTGGGTTGTCAATAAAGAAAAAAGTTACAAATTTGATTGCAATCACCACCAAAAACACAATATTCATCATTAAATTGAAGACATTTGTTCCCAATATCATTCCAGAACAAAAAAACATTTTGGGTTGGAGCATAAACATTAAAAACAGTAAGGGATATCTTACTAATTGCTAGTTTAGTAACAATCCATCTACCATGAAAGTCATTTTCCTGAGAAAAAACAGAAACATCAAAATGTCTATTCCAAAGAATAACAACACTATTCTTTTTATTTTGTGTGGGAGAGACAAGAACCTTGCCAACCCAGGGTTATTTTTTTAGCTTCTTTGCTTCTACATCGGTAAGATAAGTCTCCAGGAGAAGCACTAAATCAGGTTTATACTTTGCCAGGTGAGAAAGAATTCTCTGTCTCCTAATAGGATGATTTCAACCTCGAACATTCCCGGTGATAACTCTGAATTCGAGCAATCCTTAAATATACAGTAATAGACTGATCAACAATGATTATAAAATAACAGATACGTAGAATAAGGAATAAAGGAAAAATATAGGATAAGACATAGAGGTAGTACACAGTACATATCACAAAGGTGGCAACTGAAAAGTGTACCTGCAGGTATCAGAATATTGGGGGTAGAAACGGCACATCACGAGGACAACAAAGGCACCACATGGTACAGATTTACAAAAATAAAAACAATGATTGACTCCCTACAGGCTATGCACCGGGATGGCAGGTCTGTTGGGGGTCCCATGGTGCAGCCAGGGGCTCTGCCTATATCGAGTCATCATTCCCTACAGGAGTTTGTTCCTGTCTCCTTAGAGGACTCTGCCTTTGCTCTCAGCACCTGCAAATCAGGGTCCCCGGATGATCGATGCCCCCCCCCCACACATTCTTGTTACCCGTAGTGCATCAATCAACCCCTCTCTAACTAGCTGCCACAGTCCCCAGCAGTTGGAAAAAGGACAAAGTAATTCCCCTGTTAAAGCCTACAGCCAACAAATCTAATTTGTCTAACTTTTGACCAATCTTCCTGCTGCAGGCATTTTCATAGAAATTAGATGCACGTATTAACCAACAACTCCCAAGTTATATAGAGCATAATAAGTTGCTTTATCCCTCCCAGTCGGGCTTTCATCCCAGCTTTAGCACTGAGACTACTTTGCTGGAGATTGCTGACTCACGCTAGTGGTGGATCAGGGGAACCAGGTGGCCCTGGTTCTCATTGATGTATCTGCAGCTTTTGATACCTCCTCTCATACTATTCTTTTGGAGAGTGTGGGCGACATCAGGGTTGCTGGTTCTGCATTGGCATGGTTTTGCTCTTTCCTGACTGGCAGACTTCAATCTGTTTGGATGGCTCCATTTTCCTCCGAACAAAAACCATTTGGCTTTGGGGTGCCCCAGGGGTCTGCCCTGAGTCCCATGCCACTCAATATTTATATGACCCTACTGGCGACCATTGTAGAATCATTCGGCCTACAAATAGTTTCTTACGCCGATGACACACAATTGCTCCTCACTTTAGATAAAGCAGTTCCCAATGTGCTGAGACATTTCAAAGCTTGCATTTCTGCAGTGTTATCATGGATGCATGCCAATAACCTTCAATGCAACGCCGGGAAAACAGTAATCTTGCTTTTTGAGGTCCCTCCTCCTAATTGGGGCAATGACATCTGGCTGAGTGGGATCCGGCCCCCACCGGACCCTGCCACAGTGGCACACAATCTTGGGGTGAATATTGGGGCCTGCCAGCTTTCCTCCTGAAGAGATTTGTCTGCCTCAAAATGCCGTAGCATGATTTCTGCTGAAATGTCCTAGAAGGACTCATATCCTCCCCTTTCTGAAAGAACTTCATTGGTTACCCATCAAGGAGCGGGTGAGGTTTAAAGAGCTCGTCCTCACACATAGAGCTTTTTATCAATCCAGCCCTCAATATCTGTCAGAAAAATATTACTCACTATTACCCATCCAGATCTCCCCTTTCTTTTTCTTTTTTTCTTTTATTTATTTATTTATTTATATTTCAAGAACAGGTACAAACAATAGAGCATATGCAAATTACAGGTAGATACAAGATGACAAAAATGAGAAAGGATGAGATTAAGGACGATACAATAACAGAAAATGACAGAGCAGCTCATAAAATAAATAAGCAATACGGTGATCCATATGTTAGGGCCTGCACACAAGAGGACACCACTACCTCGAGGATCCATGAATGTACTGACGGAAGTTGCAGCTAAGGCTAGTAAAGTACAAGCAACAGAGGTGAGTAAGCAAGCATGGTTCAACTGTCTGTGGTGTGATTGGCTTGGGTAGTGTTGATGTCGCCAATCGGGTGGGAGGGCAAGTATGTCGTAAAGGGACCCCAGATATCGCGGGGTCGGGAGGTAAGAGGAAGGAGTTCGGCAAACGTGTATGTTTGCTCCTGCCAGAATACCATGTCATTAATCCAGTCCTTAAATTTGGGTGCCCTGCCCCGACCCCACCTACATGCTGTTCGCCGTTTAGCCAGGAGAAGGGCGAAGGAGACAAATTTCCTATGCGTCACAGCAAGTTTTTCAGTGTAGCCTAACAGGGCAAGTAAGGGAGAAAACAGGAGTTGCAACAATGTCATTTGTTCTAGGGCCACATGGACTTGGCGCCAATAGTCTTGTACAGAGCCGCAATCCCAGGCAAGGTGCAGGAAATCTGTACCACATCGATCGCACCTGTCGTTATCACGTAGTTTGTATCTGTACATTTTAGCTGGGGTAAAATAAGTGCGATGTAGGAATTTAAAATGGAGGATGCGGAGATGGCTACTGGACGTGCTCTGTTCCGTCTGTTTGCAACAGTAAGTCCATTGCCCATCTGTGACGACTTGTCCCATCTCGGCGGCCCATTTATCTCGAGCAGCGCTTTGTGTTGGGCTCGAGGAGACATCGAGGCTATGGTATAATGAGGAGACTAAGTGTGGCGCAGCATCAGTGCGAAGTATCATGCGCAATGGGGCAACCTCTGGAGGCTCCAGTGGGTATGTGGGTGTGTGTTCTTTAAGACCCTGTCTCAGTCGGATATAAAGAAAGGTATCCATAGGAGAGGGCGGATGTTTGGAAAAGAGTTGTTGTGATGTACAAAACTTACCGCTGCGATAGAGATCCCCCTAGGACGTAATCCCGTGTTTAGCTTTAGTTTTTTTGAAAACACCCTCCTGCAGGACCGGTATCTTCATGTGGTAAACTAGAGGGAGCAATGGTGAGTATAACATGGGGGCCTGGGAGCGTATAGCGATGTTTTGCCATGCCTTTACTGTGCAAGTGATCAGCGAGTGGTCGGTCATTCGTGGCCTGGTGGCAGTCAGTATGGCGCCCTCAATCGGTATGGGATCAGATAGCCAGTGCTCAGCAGCCACCTGCGGCATATATTTGGGGGGGTGAAACCAGAAGTGCGCATAGTGGGCTTGCGCACATATGTAATATAATTCGAAGTTGGGTACATCAAACCCACCCTGGGAATATGGCTTAGTAAGCGGGTCCCATTGAAGTCAAGGATGCTTACCTCACCAGGTGAGACGTATCAACTCCGATCGGAGTGCAGAAAAGAAGTGCCTGCCTGGGTCGTACGGAATGTTTAAAAAGAGATAAAGAAGTTTGGGGAGGATGACCATTTTGATAAGGGAAATGCGGCCTGCGAGAGAAAGGGGGAGAGCGATCCATCTTGTGACCTTGTCCCTGAGCTCTTCCAGGGTGCGACCGTAGTTGAGCCGCATCAGCTCTTCACGGTCAGTGGCGACAAATATTCCCAGGTATTTCACCTCATCGGTGCACCACTCGATTGGGAAGTCCGGTGTAAACGTCACGACGGACGCGGTAAGGGGAAGAAATTGGGACTTCGTCCAATTAATATGGATGCCAGAGAGCCCTCCAAAGCGTACGAATTCACGGAGTAGCGGATTAAGGTTGAGGTGAGGATCCCGGATGTATAAGGTAATGTCGTCGGCATAAAGGGATATAAGAATCGGCCTGAGGAAGCAACGGAGTGCTTTGTCATGATGATATTGTCTTACCCTGGCTGCAAGAGGTTCAACGGCAAGGGCAAAAAGAAAGGGAGATAGCGGGCAGCCTTGTCGAGTACCTCGGGTGATGGGGAAGGGAGGAGAGGAGTGCCCATTGATGAGAACTCTAGCTACTGGACCAGAGTACAGTAGACGAATCCATGAAAGAAATCCCACAGGCATACCCATATTTTGAAGGATAATGAATAGGTAGTCCCACTCGACGGAGTCAAAGGCCTTCGTGGCGTCCAAAAAGACTGCCGCCAAAGGCAATTGAGGGTCAACTAACTGCAAGACGGAGAAGAGCGTGCGCAAATTATGTGACGTTGCCCAACCGGGTATAAATCCAGCCTGATCTGGGAGAACTAGTTTCTCCATGAGTAGGCTGAGACAATTGGCCAGTATTTTGGCAAGGATTTTAGTGTCCGTATTTATGAGGGAAAGGGGACGATATGAGTCGCAGTTATCTGCAGGCTTACCGGGTTTTAAGAGTGAGGAAATCAAAGCTTCCCTTAAAGACGGAGGGAGATATCCCAGCTCCTGCGCTTCGCTAAAAACCTGTTTGAGTATAGGGAGCAGCTGGTCGAGGTATGTTTTATAAAAATCAATGGGTAGACCGTCAGAGCCTGGGGCTTTCCCGGACTTCATTTGCATGATTGCTTCCCGTATCTCGTCATTTTCAAAGGGCGCGGCGAGGAACTCCCTCTGCGAATCTCCCAGCCAGCCAAGGGTTATATCTTGTAGATATGGTGTAAAATCCGGGGGCGAGGCCCTACGAGTACTATATAAATCAGCATAGAAATCAGTAAAGACCTTTAGAATATACAGGCTGTCCCTGTGACGTATGCCTGCAGTGTCCTGAATTTCCAGAACATAGATGGAGAATTTGGGTAACCGGATTTCTTGCGCCAATGCTCTGCCCGGGCGTTTGCCCTCACCATATTTGCGTGCCATGAAGTACTTCCCTCTAAAGCGAGCTTCCCGGTCAGCTGTTTGTTTGTAATCGGAGAGTTTATCTCTGAATGTTGCTAGACGCTGTCCAGAGGTGTCCTCCCAAAGATCTCTCTCTAATTGTTTAAGTTCGCCCTCGAGCGTGCGTAAGTTGCGACGGAGATCACGTAGGACTCCGAAGCTTTTAGCGATGTAAGTCCCCCTGATCGTAACCTTAAAGGCTTCCCAGACTGTGCCCATCCGCGCGACCGAATCTATGTTTCGTTGGAAAAAATCGGTGATGTCTGTGCTCAGTTCAGATCGGAAAACGGTGTCGAGGAGGGCCTCTGGCATCAATCTCCAAAAACCTGGGGGACGCAATCGAATTAAGTGGAGCAACCATCATGAGCACTGGGGCGTGATCAGAGTACGTCCTGGCTAGGTGAGCGGCTTGAGTGACCCACGGGACCACCCCTCGGGAGACCACCCAGTAATCTAGACGAGCCCAAGATGAGTGCGCTGCCGTGTAATGAGTGCCTTCCCTACTATCGGGATGGACATGTCGCCATACATCCGTGAGGCCATGAGCAGTGAACATATCTGCCAGTACTCCCTGTGTTTTAGTGTAGTGTGCGGGCAGGGGGTTGGACCTGTCTAAGGATGGATGGAGCGCGGCGTTAAAATCCCCCCCCCCATATGACGTGTGGAGCCAATGTGGAGTATACGCCCCCAAAGTGTTGTAAAGAAGTCAGGGTCATCTATGTTCGGCCCATAACAGCACACCAATGTGACCGATTGGGTACCTAGTGTGCCCCATAGCATGCAGCTCCTCTGAAGAGAGTCTTGCCGTGAGCCACCCAGTATGAAAGGGGTATTCTTTTTTACAAGGATCACAGTACCTCTGGAGTAAGTGGAGTAAGAGGAGAATAAGCGTACAGCGGCCCACTTACTAGCAAAAGCGGGAATACGAGCAGGGTCTAGATCAGACTCCTGTAGCATTGCAATGTGGACATGATGCCTATCCAAATATGCAAGTATTTGTCTGCATTTCCGGGGGTCCCGCAGGCCTCTGACATTCCAAGTGAGGAGATTTATTTGTAGTGCCTCAGTGTGTGTATGCATAACAGGGTGATATTATAATATCGCTGCATGCTCTGAGAAAATTATAGAAATTGAGAGGGTGTACCTCTGAGTATGAAGTCCTAAGTCTACCTGTTGAGAAAAGAATGTAATGAAAAAACATCTCAAATAAGTCCCATCCCACCCCCGCCCCCAACAGCACCCCAATTGTGCCGGCATCATTATCCCTACCCAGAACTGAACAAAACTTAGACATTTCTAAGTGGAAACACTTATACAATAGAAACCAGGGGAACACCCGTGTGGGGGACGCTGGTGTGCAACGGTATCCTCCCCATTCCCAAAGCCGTGAAGCCCATTCCCCAATGGTAGGGGGAAATAAGAGGAAGGGGCGGGGTGCTTGACAAAGTCTAGTTTGTTAACAAAGAGGAGCAGCAAGGGAAAGTGCTCGCTAGCGAAAATCAAATGACATGTATAAGTTCCTTATCACTTATCTGTCGATAAGAACAGATCAACAAGTTCAGACATCTGTGTGGCAGCAGGATTTGAAACGAAAATGAGAACAGTAAGAGGAGCCAGCGCTCTCCGCCAGTAGGCCGAAGTTCACCAAGTGCAAAAAACAGCTGGCCAAAAAGAAAGTCCAGAGGCATCAGCAATGCAGTACAACTGGAGCAACAAGAAAGGAGAAGGCGGGTGGGTCCAATTATCAGTCTGCGCTAAGCGATGGAGATCTTGAGAGGCGCTCCTGCGATTCTCTGGGTGGCGTGTTCTTTCTAACAGTGCGGAGAAAGTCATCGACCTGCTGCCCGTTGATAAAGAAGTGTTGCTTGCCTTGGTATGTAACTCGCAGGCGGGCGGGGTATAATAATGCATATTCGATTTGTGCCTTACGAAGTTTTTGCTTAGCCGGCAGGAATTTGCGTCTCGCCTCCTGGACAGCAGCCGTGAAGTCCGGATATATGGTGAACTCGTTACCCTCGAAGTGCAGATTTTTCTTGTCTCTGGCCAATTTCAGAGCGGCGTCACGGTCACGATAGTTGAAGAGACGAGCAACTATCGGGCGCGGACTCCCTCCCGGAGGAGGTCTGGGGCCTAATGAACGATGTGCGCGCTCCACAATCAGTTGAGTGGAGAAGGCATCCGCGCCAAAGGTGGCGCGCAGTAGTCGCTCGATGAAGTCCTCCATGCGCCCAGTGTCAGTGCTCTCAGGGATTCCGATGACGCGGATGTTGTTGCGCCTACTGTGCGCCTCCAAATCTTCATTTTTTGCCGCAATTACCTTAAGGAGTTTGTCCATTTGCGCGACTTGTTGTGTCACTTGAGTCGTGGCATCTTCGTTGTCGGAGATTCGCTTCTCCGCTTCCTTAAGTTGCTCACCGTGCTTCTCCACCTTTAAGACTATGTAGTCCATGTGGTTATTCATGGAATCCATCTTGTTGGAAAGGTCTGTGAGGCTGTGCTGCATGGCCAGCAGGAGAGTTTTAACTTCGTCAACCGGGGTAGGCGGTGGAGCCAATGCCCACTCGTCTGTAGGCGCCTTTGGGTCCTCGGAGCTGGAGCGTGTGGCCACCTTCTTTGTATCGAAGGGGAGCTTGGACTGACGAGCATCAGGTTTCCCCATGATGACAATAGTGCGAGATGTCGGAGATGTAACCCCAGGAGAGGTCCAAAATGGGAATTGGCGCAACGATCTACACCAAGGTAAGGTCTCTCAGAAAGATTACCGCACTCTTCGAGTACGTAACGATGGACCACCTGGGGAGTTGTCGCTTCTGTATGGGCCGCCTGCCCAAGTCCGCAGGATGTGCCAGATAGCAAAGCCGTTCAACCCCTACTGCAGCCTCAAGGTAAGGATTTGGGCGAGGTTTGGGCCAGAAGCGAAAGATTCCGTGGAGTACTGTAGCACAGATGAAGTGGTGTGCAGAGTGCCCACAATACCCCACCCCTACAGCCAGTGGTCGACGTGGGATCCAGAAAGGGTAGTGCTGTGGGGGGGCTCTGACAAGTCATGCAGACAAATATCAAATGTCTCCACCGGTGTCTTCACTGGCGCATCCACCCCTGCTAAGGAATCGGCAGGGGGACAGCAACCACAGTGGCGCGCTGCGCTGCCTCAGGCAATCGTCGTCTATGCAGATGATGCGCGGTGGTATTGCAGCCTCTAGCAGAACAAGCTGGAGTGTTATGAGCGTAGCGGCATCCAAGGCTGAAGGCGCGGGGAAGGGCCTCGCAAAGCTGCGGCTGCGTCAGGTTGAGCGAAGGTAAGAAGTGTGCGGGCATAGGGCGCTGTACAATAGATATTGGAGGATAGCTCCGGTGTCCGTGAATGCGGGGGATCACGGTTGGTGTCAGGCGCAAAGGACGTACCGATCTGTGCAGCGCCTCAGGTCTCGGAGTCACATCAGGCAGCGCAGTAGGTCGGCAAGCAGGTAGAGCGTTGCGTCCTCCTCCTCCGCCCGTTGCGTGAAGAATCTCGCCGTCACCGCGCCTGAGCAAGTAATGCAGAAGCCCCGCCGCAACGCCGCGTAGGCAGCGGTAGCCGGCGGGGCACAATGCAGTGAATGGCAGTTGAGGACCAGGCGCCACGTGGGATCCACGGCGCTCGCTTACCAGCTCCGGCCGCCGGGGACTTCTGTCAGGCACTGCACGCACTCCGGGCGAAGATCCTCGAATCGCCCAGGAGCCTCCAGCAAAGTCCGCAAGCTCAGATTTCAGCACCGGAGGGGAGCCACCAGCTACATAAGACACGGCGGGCACTTTCAGCCGGAATAACGCGTGGATTTAGAAGGATAATTGGCAAATTTTGCTGTCAAGCGTCCAGAGCCTCACAGGTGTGCGGCCATCTTGGTCGTGCGCCACCTAGCGCCCCCATCTCCCCTTTCTTCTAGTTCTTTGCTGGTGGTGGACCCCAAGATCAAAAGGAAAAAATGGGGCGGCATGTCCTACTTCTGCCTTGCGGCCAAAGTTTGGAATGCCCTGCCACAGCAGCTTAGGGCCACTGTGTATATTCAGACCTTCCAACGCCGTCTCGAAACTTGGCTTTTTGAATTTGCATTCTGACCCCTGAACAATCAGGATCTATCCTGCTTACAGCTCCGGAATATTCTCAGTGCTTAATTTGTGCCAGTGGTTTCCTGTGCTTAGCACTGGCACTTATTCTCAATCAATCACGGCATTTATAGAGCGCGCTACTCACCCGGGAGGGTCTCAAGGCGCTGGGGGAGGGGGTAAGTTACTGCTCGAACAGCCAGGTCTTGAGCTGCTTCCTGAAGGAGAGATGGTCCTGGGTTCGCCGAAGGTGAGTGGGGAGGAGTTCCAGGTCTTGGCTGCCAGGTAGGAGAAGGATCTTCCTCCGGCGGTGGTTCTGCGGATGCGTGGTACGGTGGCGAGGGCGTGGCTGGTTGATCGTAGCTGGCGTGTGGGCGTGTAGAAGGTCATGCGGTCATTGAGGTACTTTGGGCCCAGGTCGTGGAGGGCCTTGTGTGCGTGGGTGAGGAGTCTGAACGTTATTCTCTTGCTGACGGGGAGCCAGTGCAGGTCTTTCAGGTGTCCGGTGATGTGGCTGTGTCGGGGGATGTCCAGGATGAGTCGTGCGGAGGCGTTCTGGATGCGCTGGAGTCTTTTTTGAAGTTTGGCTGTGGTTCCGGCGTAGAGGGTGTTCCCATAGTCCAGTCGGCTGGTGACGAGTGCCTGGGTGACGGTCTTCCTGGTTTCAGTGGGGATCCATCTGAAGATCTTGCGGAGCATGCGCAGGGTGTTGAAGCATGAAGATGAGACGGCGTTGACTTGTCTGGTCATCGACAGGGAGGAGTCCAGGATGAAGCCCAGGTTGCGTGCGTGGTCCGTTGGCTTGGGCGCGGTGCCCAGGGCCGGGGGCCACCAGGAGTCGTCCCAGGCGGAGGGTGATGAGCCCAGGATGAGGACTTCCGTCTTGTCTGAGTTCAGTTTAAGGCGGCTGTTCCTCATCCAGTCGGCGACGTCTCTCATCCCGTCGTGTAGGTTGGCTCTGGCGGTGGTGGGGTCGTTGGTGAGGGAGAGGATCAGCTGGGTGTCGTCGGCGTAGGAGATGATGTTGAGGTTGTGTCGGCGTGCGATGGCTGCGAGGGGGCTCATGTAGACGTTGAAGAGGGTTGGGCTGAGTGAGGATCCCTGTGGAACGCCGCAGATGACTTCGGTGGCTTCGGATCTGAACGGGGGAGGCGGACTCTCTGGGTTCTTCCGGCGAGGAACGAGATGATCCATTCCAGTGCTTTCTCTCGGATTCCGATGTTGCTGAGGCGCTTCACTAGGGTGCAGTGGCAGACGGTGTCGAACGCCGCGGAGAGGTCCAAGAGGATGAGGGCAGCTGTTTCCCCGTTGTCGGTTAGGGTTCTGATGTCGTCGGTGGCTGCGATAAGGGCGGTCTCGGTGCTGTGGTTGGCCCGAAACCCGGACTGCGAGGGGTCGAGGGATCCATTCGTCTCGAGGAAGGCGGCAAGCTGTCTGTTGACGGTCTTCTCGATGACTTTGGCTGGAAACGGAAGGAGCGAGATGGGACGGTAGTTCTTAAGGTCGGTGGGGTCCGCCGTTGGTTTCTTCAGGAGGGCGGTAAGCTCGGCGTGCTTCCAGCTCTCCGGGAAGGTGGCGGTGTGGAAGGAGGAGTTGATGATGTCCCGGAGATGGGGTGCGATGGTGGCGTCGGCTCTGTTGAAGACGTGGTGTGGGCAGGGGTCGGTTGGTGATCCGGAGTGGATGGAGTTCATCGTGCGGGTGGTGTCTTCGGTGCTGATCGGGGTCCAGTTGCAGAGGGTGGTGGTGGCGGGCGTTGGTTCGGCGGTAGGGTGCGTTGTTTGTGCGTCGAAGCTGTTATGTATGTCGGCGATCTTGCGGTGGAAGAACGCGGAGAGTGAGTTGCAGAGGTCTTGCGAGGGGTGATGTCGTTGTTTCCGGCGCTGGGGTTGGAGAACTCTTTGACGATGCTGAAAAGTTCCTTGCTGTCATGGGCGTTGTTGTCCAGTCGTTCTTTGAGTGCCGACTTCTTGGTGGCACGGATCAGCTGGTGGTGTTTGCGGGTGGCGTGCTTGAGGGCGGTCCTGTTGTCTGTGGTCTGGTCGAGTCGCCAGGTTTTCTCGAGAGTGCGGCAGTTCTTCTTGGATTCCTTGAGTTCGTTGGTGAACCAAGGGGTTTTCTTGCTTCCGGGTCTGCTGGGAGGGTTTTTAGTGGTGCGAGGTCGTCGGCGCAGGCGGTCAGCCACTTGGCGAGGTTGCTGGCTGCTTCGTTTGGGTCCGTTGTGTTGGTGGGTGTGTTCTGGCTGAGGGAGGCGGTGAGCTGCTCGGCGGTGATCTTGCTCCAGCTCCGGCGGGGAGCCTGTTGCGGGTGGTGGTGGGTCGTAGTCTTTCTGAAGCTGAAGTGGACGCAGCTGTGGTCGGTCCAGTGGAGTCCGGTGGCGTGGCTGAAGGAGATGTGCTTGCTGGACGAGAAGACGGGGTCAAGCGTGTGGCCGGCGTAGTGGGTGGGCGTGTTCACCAGTTGCTTGAGTCCGAGGTTGGCGAGGTTGTCCAGCAGGGCGGTGGTGTTTCTGTCGTTGTTGTTCTCCAGGTGGAAGTTGAGGTCCCCTAGGAGGATGTAGTCGGCGGAGGGCATGGCGTGCGGGCTGATGAAGTCTGCGATGTCTTCGCTGAATAGTGTGCGTGGTCCCGGGGGTCTGTAGATGAGGGTGCCTCGGAGGGTGGTCTTGGGGTCAGTGTGTATCTGGAAGTGTAGGTGTTCGGCGGCGGTGAAGGTCTCGTCGGAGTTAGTTGAGATGCGGATGGTGTTCTTGTGTACGATGGCGATGCCTCCTCCCGTCTGGTTGACGCGGTCCCTCCGGGTGATCTTGTATCCGTCCGGGATGGCTATGGCGATGTCGGGCGCTGAGGAGGCGTTCATCCAGGTTTCGGTGAGGAAGGCGATGTCCGGTGCTGTTGCGTCGAGCAGGTCCCAGAGTTCCACGGCGTGCCTGTGGACGGAGCGGGTGTTCAGCAGGATGCATTTCAGGTGGTTGCTGCTGGTGCTCGACTTGGCGGAGGTGGTGCACGTCCGGGGGCAGGTGAATCGGCAGGTTTGGCAGGTGAAGGGTCCGTGGGTGCGTCTCGGTGAGGCTCGGTAGCAGGCAGGGTTCCGGCCGGCATTGAGTGCGGTGAGTGTGGCGGCGTCGTAGGTCCGTCGAGTGGTGTTGCATCGGTGGGATCCAGGGGTTCTGGCGCTGGGCGCGGTCCAGTCGCGGACGGGCGCAGACGGGCTTGCCTTAGGCGCGCCCGCTGCGCACGTCCACTGCGCGGCCGCGCAGCGGCCGCCATTTATGGGGAGGTGGGAGGGAGGAGCAGCTGGGAGGCGGGAGGCAGGGGCAGCGAATGGGCAGTCAGGGGGGCGGGGCCGCAGGGGACGCAGCGGCGGGAATGGCGAGAGGCAGCGGGGGCACAGAAAGGAAAAAGGGGAGAGCAGACAAAAATACGGGCACAACGACAATGGGGCAGCGAGGGGCACAAAAAGGAAAAAGGGGAGAGAGCAGACAAAATCACGGGCACAACGACAATGGGGCAGCGAGGGGCACAAAAAGGAAAAAGGGGAGAGAGCAGACAAAATCACGGGCACAACGACAATGGGGCAGCGAGGGGCACAAAAAGGAAAAAGGGGAGAGAGCAGACAAAATCACGGGCACAACGACAATGGGGCAGCGAGGGGCACAAAAAGGAAAAAGGGGAGAGAGCAGACAAAATCACGGGCACAACGACAATGGGGCAGCGAGGGGCACAAAAAGGAAAAAGGGGAGAGAGCAGACAAAATCACGGGCACAACGACAATGGGGCAGCGAGGGGCACAAAAAGGAAAAAGGGGAGAGAGCAGACAAAATCACGGGCACAACGACAATGGGGCAGCGAGGGGCACAAAAAGGAAAAAGGGGAGAGAGCAGACAAAATCACGGGCACAACGACAATGGGGCAGCGAGGGGCACAAAAAGGAAAAAGGGGAGAGAGCAGACAAAATCACGGGCACAACGACAATGGGGCAGCGAGGGGCACAAAAAGGAAAAAGGGGAGAGAGCAGACAAAATCACGGGCACAACGACAATGGGGCAGCGAGGGGCACAAAAAGGAAAAAGGGGTGAGAGCAGACAAAAACACGGGCACAACGACAATGGGGCAGCGAGGGGCACAAAAAGGAAAAGGGGAGACAAGCAGAAAAACGGGCACCGGGGCCACAAGCGGAGGGCGATCTTACCTGCGGAAGCAGCGGGCAGACAACACAGGCGGAGCTGTGTGGTGGGGGAGCGACCTACCTGGCAAGGTCAAGGGTCGCTCTCCTCACCGCGCAGCGGCCGCCATTTATGGGGAGGTGGGAGGGAGGAGCAGCTGGGAGGCGGGAGGCAGGGGCAGCGAATGGGCAGTCAGGGGGCGGGGCCGCAGGGACGCAGCGGCGGGAATGGCGAGAGGCAGCGGGGGCACAGAAAGGAAAAAGGGGAGAGAGCAGACAAAAATACGGGCACAACGACAATGGGGCAGCGAGGGGCACAAAAAGGAAAAAGGGGAGAGAGCAGACAAAATCACGGGCACAACGACAATGGGGCAGCGAGGGGCACAAAAAGGAAAAAGGGGAGAGAGCAGACAAAATCACGGGCACAACGACAATGGGGCAGCGAGGGGCACAAAAAGGAAAAAGGGGAGAGAGCAGACAAAATCACGGGCACAACGACAATGGGGCAGCGAGGGGCACAAATAGGAAAAAGGGGAGAGAGCAGACAAAATCACGGGCACAACGACAATGGGGCAGCGAGGGGCACAAAAAGGAAAAAGGGGAGAGAGCAGACAAAATCACGGGCACAACGACAATGGGGCAGCGAGGGGCACAAAAAGGAAAAAGGGGAGAGAGCAGACAAAATCACGGGCACAACGACAATGGGGCAGCGAGGGGCACAAAAAGGAAAAAGGGGAGAGAGCAGACAAAATCACGGGCACAACGACAATGGGGCAGCGAGGGGCACAAAAAGGAAAAAGGGGAGAGAGCAGACAAAATCACGGGCACAACGACAATGGGGCAGCGAGGGGCACAAAAAGGAAAAAGGGGAGAGAGCAGACAAAATCACGGGCACAACGACAATGGGGCAGCGAGGGGCACAAAAAGGAAAAAGGGGAGAGAGCAGACAAAATCACGGGCACAACGACAATGGGGCAGCGAGGGGCACAAAAAGGAAAAAGGGGAGAGAGCAGACAAAATCACGGGCACAACGACAATGGGGCAGCGAGGGGCACAAAAAGGAAAAAGGGGAGAGAGCAGACAAAATCACGGGCACAACGACAATGGGGCAGCGAGGGGCACAAAAAGGAAAAAGGGGAGAGAGCAGACAAAATCACGGGCACAACGACAATGGGGCAGCGAGGGGCACAAAAAGGAAAAAGGGGAGAGAGCAGACAAAATCACGGGCACAACGACAATGGGGCAGCGAGGGGCACAAAAAGGAAAAAGGGGAGAGAGCAGACAAAAACACGGGCACAACGACAATGGGGCAGTGAGGGGCACAAAAAGGAAAAGGGGAGACAAGCAGAAAAACGGGCACCGGGGCCACAAGCGGAGGGCGATCTTACCTGCGGAAGCAGCGGGCAGACAACACAGGCGGAGCTGTGTGGTGGGGGAGCGACCTACCTGGCAAGGTCAAGGGTCGCTCTCCTCACCGCGCAGCGGCCGCCATTTATGGGGAGGTGGGAGGGAGGAGCAGCTGGGAGGCGGGGAGGCAGGGGCAGCGAATGGGCAGTCAGGGGGCGGGGCCGCAGGGACGCAGCGGCGGGAATGGCGAGAGGCAGCGGGGGCACAGAAAGGAAAAAGGGGAGAGAGCAGACAAAAATACGGGCACAACGACAATGGGGCAGCGAGGGGCACAAAAAGGAAAAAGGGGAGAGAGCAGACAAAATCACGGGCACAACGACAATGGGGCAGCGAGGGGCACAAAAAGGAAAAAGGGGAGAGAGCAGACAAAATCACGGGCACAACGACAATGGGGCAGCGAGGGGCACAAAAAGGAAAAAGGGGAGAGAGCAGACAAAATCACGGGCACAACGACAATGGGGCAGCGAGGGGCACAAAAAGGAAAAAGGGGAGAGAGCAGACAAAATCACGGGCACAACGACAATGGGGCAGCGAGGGGCACAAAAAGGAAAAAGGGGAGAGAGCAGACAAAATCACGGGCACAACGACAATGGGGCAGCGAGGGGCACAAAAAGGAAAAAGGGGAGAGAGCAGACAAAATCACGGGCACAACGACAATGGGGCAGCGAGGGGCACAAAAAGGAAAAAGGGGAGAGAGCAGACAAAATCACGGGCACAACGACAATGGGGCAGCGAGGGGCACAAAAAGGAAAAAGGGGAGAGAGCAGACAAAAACACGGGCACACCGACAATGGGGCAGCGAGGGGCACAAAAAGGAAAAGGGGAGACAAGCAGAAAAACGGGCACCGGGGCCACAAGCGGAGGGCGATCTTACCTGCGGAAGCAGCGGGCAGACAACACAGGCGGAGCTGTGTGGTGGGGGAGCGACCTACCTGGCAAGGTCAAGGGTCTGTTGAAATACCTGCCAACTCACACGGTGGCAATGTGAGTCACACTATATCGGCTCTCTTCACGCGGTCTCCCCGTGAAGAGCCGATATCAAACGGTAAATCCATGCCTCAGTTCAGTCTTGCCAGATTAGCCGATTTACTGCACAAATGGGCTAAAGTTTTCTCATTTGTGAAGGGAAAAGCACCACTTGTGGGTCACTGATTGGGCTGGATTTGGTCCTGTGTGCGTAAAAGTTTTAAAGTTCGATGCCACCCGCCTTATGAGGCACATACTGCCAGAAACTGCCCAGGGCGTGTAGGTCCAACAATCATAGTAGCGCTGTAGGAGAGTAGGATCTGCCTCTTATGGTTACCCCCACTTTTTGCTGGTGTATCACTGTTTTTCGACTTTAGTCTGGCTGGGGCCCTGCTATCCAGGACCCCAGCCTAGCTGCTTCCTCTCTAAATTGATTCCCTGTACCTTAAGTACACTTCAGATTGGATTCTGGGGTGCCCTTAGAAGTCCCTAGTATATGGTATGCTATGTACCCAGGGCATAGGTACCCCAGAGGCCTACCAGGGGTTGAAGCATGTATTGTGCCACCCCTGGAAGGCCCTCCAAAATGACACCACAGGACTGCTACTGCAGCCTGAGTGAGGTGGTGCATGCACCCCTTACAGAGATATAGGTTCACTATATCTCACCTATCACTGCACATACAAACCTATCAGTCACCCCGATGGCAGGCCTTATCAATCCTGAAGGCAGGGTGCTTGGTTTTATGTGAGAGGGTGCCCATGCATGAGCAGAGCCCCTCTGCAGCCTTCGGAATCTCCTCTCCGGGGTTGTCTGTGGTGCAGCCTGACCATATACTCTTAAGTGCATTATATCTAAACGGTAAATGCTAACTTTGGGATGGCTGCACGGAAACATGTAGTGTTTGGTGTCAAACACCTTGGAATCATACCCCCACACCAGTAACTGGTGTGGGAGTATGATCTCACCCTTCTAGAGGGAGAGACATGACAGCACCGGTATACCCGGTACCAACTAAACAGAGCCTGGCATCACAAAATGGATGCTGCAGCCACAGACACAAGTCTGGCCTCCTGCTGCTGACCGAAACTCCGGCAGGGGAGGCCTGGACAATAGGTTTCCTGTCTCAGGGAGGTGTTACCACCTCCCAGACAGGCCTTAGTGGATTAGGGCTGGGTGGTGCACTCTCTGAGTGCTTTGAAGTCCTGCACTGGGGGCACATTTGGTGTCCTCGTGCATACCCCAGTTCAAACCGGTTGCAGGGGCTGCCAGCCCCTGCTCTGGCGCGAAACTGGACAAAGGAAATGGGTGTAGCCACCCCTCTTTCCAAACCCTCCCATAGGTGGGTCCCCAGAGTTAGTCCAACCCCTTTTCTTAGTATAAGTAAGGGAACCCTGGCAACAGGACTTTAGATATCCCTGGACGAAACTCTGAAGCTGAATCCTGGACCTTCGACGCTCTACATCAAGATTAGAGGACTGAAGAATCTCCCTTGGGGTCAAGGAGTGACTCCCCTGCTTGGCAGGCACCAACGAAGCATCTGTCCGGTCTGCATCTCTGAAGCTCCCGCAGGACGCCGCAGTCTTTGCATCACCAGAGGTGGATTTCCAGACTTCCCCGAGGCTGCCCTGAGTCCCCAGCAAAGCTGAGGCCCGTAGCTGTCGTGGGTAACGTGGAACCGTGACCCCTGGACACCGAGCACATTTGCAAGTGCACCAACTTCCTGACATCTCTCGAAGTCGTGCTTTGGGTTCCAAGTAGCCCTAGCCCCGAGCACCAACTGCAGCAAAGATCACTGGCCTACACTCCACGAGTGTCCCGTGGGCCAGCTCCAAGTGCGACCGCTCGAGGCTCCTTCGCGATCTCTAGTCCGTTGGCTAGTGGGTCCCCACGAAGGCAACTCTTCAATTGCTTGGGCTTTTCTGGTTGCTCCAGAAGTGCCCTGACTTACGCTCGCTGGGTGAGTCCCTCAGACCTTGCTGGTCTGCACCGCAGCCTTTTCTTCATTTCCCCATGACTTGACGTTGCCAAGGCTTGTTGGGTCCAATCCGGTCGCCGACACCGCAGCACTCGACAGACTTCGTGGGACAGCTCGAATCCAGCTCCTGGTCGTCGTCGACGCCTCCTGGACCTCGTGGCTGAAGAGTCAAGGCACCTGTCAACTCACCTGAAGCACCCGACATCTGAGGGCATTCGACTATCGTGCCCCTGGTCACTGGCTAGTGACCCAGACTCTGTCCCCTCTGCTTTCAGGTCTTCCTCTTCCTCGATCCAGGCTTGGATCACACCGGACACTCTTCCTCTTCACGGCAGCAGCACTTTCCAAGAGGTCGCCATTGAAAACGACGACGATTCCCGACACCTTTTAACACGTATGCACCCAGCTTCCCTGGGTGAGGTAACTCGAGTATTTCGGTACTTACGTGGGTGTGGGCCCTAGAAACTCTTAAGTTTAAAGGGGTTAACTGGAAGTCCTCTCCGAAGTGTCCTTTTTCTTTAAAAATCCAACCGCGACTTTCCCCATAGAAGTCAACGGCGATTCGCGGCTGTGTTCTCACACTGCACGCGTCCCCCGTGGGTCCCCTGTGTCACTACCTTGGGTGGTTCCTTGGGGTCCAAGCACTTCTACAGGCTCTAGGCCTTGTGTCTAGCTCAGTCGTGGTTCTTATACCACTATTTTAGTATATGGTTTGGTACGCCCCTAGGGCTCAAACGTGTATTGTGCTAATAACTGCTGATATTCGCCTTGTAACTTATGTACTTCGAACTCTAGCCTCATAAAGAGACTAGAGGGGTGTGTTTAAGACTAAATACATATATTTTATATATATACCTGGTGTGGTCCTCTTTCATTTGGTCACTCAAGAGATTATAGACTGGTAAAACAAGCTGCTTTACATTCCTCCAAGACTTAGCCTGAAGGCTGCTCTCCATAGCTACCACTAGGATAGCTTTCAATAAAGGTTGTCTTTAACCTATCATCTATAAGGGGTTGTTTGGGCTGGTGCAAGGTGCCCACTATAACTAGTGGACAGCATATGCCAGGCCAACTTCTCACAAGCGCTATCAATGGACCGCTTGCAAAAAGATGATTAGCCCGCCATTCCTCAGTGTAGAATCATCAAGTGTGCTGAGTCACACCAATGTGGATCAGTGTCCCCACTTGTTGCCAGCCCCAGCATACTGCGCAGCCACAGCGCGAGTCAGTCAGTTGACAGAAGAAGCAAGCAGCATGTCGTGCAGCAGCAGGCCTCAGATTAATTAAAAGGCAGTAAGTAATGATTTTGTAACAGGCTAGTAGTGTGAAGTAATGGAACGTCGAATGTACTCTAGTTTACCAAGGATATTTTCTGTGAGATACATACCCTCCTATTATTCATGACATGTCCCACAATCTCCACCTAGTATTTGCTTGCCAACATGCATTAGTACTAATAATAATGCTTATTACTGTCTCAAGCGAAGGAGGCCGCAAGAGTAGATAATGCTGCTTTTCCTTGAGGTATTATGGAGCGTGGAAGATGGGGACACATGTGAGCTCAGACCCTTTATAGTTCAACATTTCAGCACAACGTCATGTGTGAGGTGGCAGCGGGTCACACAGTAAAATGAAGAATGTTTATTTGTATCGCTGGTGGTGGTATTCCAGTACAGCTAGCAGGGGCGGCTCCTCCATGTGGGCGGATGAGTGTCGCCCCACTGCTTTCTCGCAGTGCGAGAAGCAGAAACATAAAATGGTATTACAAATACCATTTTATGTTTATGCTTTTCGCACTGTGAGAAAGCAGAAGAGGTTGGTTGGTCTGCTCTAGGGCAGGGGAGGAGTGGCTTGCCCACTGCTGAGGGCGCTGGCTGTTTGGTCGGCCCTCTGGGGCCGACCAAATCAGTCATGCGCTCTCTGCATTTTCTCCATGTAGGCTGCATGGAGCCTACATGGAGAAAATAGCCTCCCCATAGAAGCCCGTAGATGCCATTGCAGCGTTGTGATTGGCTTAGGGGAGGGAGGCTGCCTGCTTCCTGTTCAGGAGAGGAGCAGAGAAGCAGAGACGACGCGGGACCGTCCGGCGAAGGTAAGTTAACTTTTTTTTTTTAATTAAACCCCCCCCATGCAAACCCCTCCCTGTGCGACCCCTCCACCCCCCTCCCCAGCTGGGAGTCATGACGGCCGCGAATGACAGCTAGCAGGATGGATCACGAGCCACCAACTCTAACATGTTCAATAATGAGCAGGTCAGTCGAGAGTTCAGACATACACTTGATTATGAAGCGCCTCTGTTAATTTTAATTTCAGGCTGGCCAGCCATAAAGAGAGTGCGCAAAGCTGTCTTCACAGGTGCAGTTTTATGCTGCAATATGGCAACGGAGTGTTCAGTCTCTCTCTCTTTCGTGAAGAGTTCGTATGCCCGTCAAAAGAAAATGAATTCTGCCTGTCACCTTCACTATAATCTTGTCTTTCTAGACAAAACGTTACCCCTTGTCAGAAAAACATGCCCAGTTGGTGGCCAAATTGCAGTAAAAATCGAAAACCTGGGATCAATCCCGGCTTTCAGTGTAGCCAATTAGTGTGATCCTAGGCTGATATTTTCTTTCATTGACTCTGCTTTTTTTATTGGTGTAAACAAGGAGAGAGCTAAAACTGAGGACATCTATGTTCTTGAGATGGTCTCAGGTGTGTGTCCCATTCATACCTCTCCACACCTCTCCCAGGCGAGATGAAGATGTGACATGAACTTATTGTTGCTTAGATTCAACGAGTCCATCTAGAGCAGCAGATTACGGCTATTGCTTTTCTTTCTTCTGCTGTATTTTAATAGTTTACAAAGATAAACAGAGAGAATATGTTTATTTTTTGGACTCCTTAGATATAGAAAAGCTAGACTCTTTCTGTATGTTTCCATTTTCTACACGTTCCAAGGTACTGCAGCTTTTTTTTTTTTTTTTTTTTTAAACTGACTTGTATTGAAGTGTTTCTAATATCTGTTTGCAACACATATCCAGCAGGTTTTTAATGTGTATAATTTTGCAGCACTAGAGATTTTATTTTTGTTCTTCATGTTTGCAAATATGCTCGCTCTATCATACGAAAGAGCTACGCACAAAGGTTTTAAGTGGTTTGTGGGAAAGGTGATGGTGTGGCCAAATATATGCTTTAAATACACTTTTTGATTTTTATTTTTTTTGTTCCAAAACGTTCTCAGGGGTGGGACCTCCTATCAAAACCTTACTTGAGGAAGGCTTGCTCGCTGAAATTCAGATCGGGTATTACATTTGGCTTTCAGCAGTGCTAGTTGTGGATGTGGGTGGAGCTAATAGAGGAAGTGGGTGGAGCCAGTGGATGGAGTGGGTGGAGCCAGGTGATGTGGCCTTCAACACAATACGTAGCTCCGACAGACTGCTGCCATCCCGTTGGGCGTGCAAACAACACCCATCATTTATTAATCCTTTCCTGATCCTTCACATGTTTTAAGAAAATATACAGTCAATCAACAGTAAACCCTTACTTGAGCCTTACTTGTTCTAATATGGGATTCATTCCTTTCAGCTGTAAACCCTTGCCTGATCCTAAAATTTTGAATTATGGGATTAATTCCATTCAGCTATAAATCATTGTCTGATCCGTGCATGATATAATATGGGATCTAGTCCATTCAGCTGCAATATGTTGTGTGGCCTCTTAAAAAAATTGGGCACCTGTACTTAATATTTTACAAATTAAGCACTAGAGTAGCTGCTGCATTTTACAAATCCCAGAGATAGATAGAGTGAAAACATTATTAGGAAAATTATGACAGAGGGCGAAATAGAACAAAATACACCTGAAAAGTAAACGAAGAAAATTGTTATAAGGAAGAGAAAATTAAGTCAATTGTAACATAAATGCAGCATGTCAACCAGTAGATGGTGCAGAAATCTCAATGGAAGCAATAAAGTTAGTGTCTAGAAATTTCCTCAGTTCTGAAGGGTTATCAAAGGAGTACAATTTATCCATGTGACTTTGAAGGTACAAGGATGAAGTAAGCCAAAACGAGCACAAAAAGATTGTAATGCTAGGTGAAGAGAGAGAAAATCCTTTCATCTATCCTCTGTAGATTTGGCAACATCCTGTGTGAAGAATTGTTTGGAGACAGACCGAAGTAATAGTTTTTTAGTTTTTACTGCCTATAAAACCTTGAGGAGATCTGTGTATTCCAGAAATATGATAATTCCTCTGTGTTTAAATGTAGCAGCTGTTAAAGGCCTAGGACCAAGCTTATGGGCTCTCTGAATGTTGAGAATGGTAGATTTGGGAAGATCCAAAAGTTGTTATAGGAAAGTGGTGAAGAAGAAAACTAGATCTGCTGAGATCGCTAAATATGATAGCAATGTACACCCTGATGTATGCACGCATAGCAGTGGCAGTACTAATAAATGCAATATCGATGTATGCTGTAATCTATGCACGCACAATGATTTCAATACAAGTAACTGTAGTACCGATGTACGCTGTAACCTATGCACGCACAGTGATGTCAATACCAGTAAATCCAATGTCGATGTACACTGTACATTATGCACGCATAATGACGTCAATCTCAGTGAAGGCAACGTTGATGTACGATGTAATAACTGTATGTATAATAATGAGAATATTGGTGCATATGATATAAATTACCACCATGTTACACGTGCACGCACTCACGAACATGTATCATTGCTGTCGGATTAATCCAAGATGACCTCCCCATCAACCCCAAGTCAGAGATACGTCATCAGAAAGGCCCTGTGACCCAAACCCAAGCCTACTGATTGACAGGACACAGGTGGGGTTACACTTAGCCCAAAGACAAACGCATACCCAAGGAATACCCTGAACGATCCAACAGATGGGTAGTCACACCACAAACATGACTGAGGAGATTGGCCCCAATAAAACATGTTTGGCCAAAGGCGCGTGTTCCCAAAATACCACAAAGTTAGATGCCACATGTAGTGAGGAACACTCAGCCAATCAGGACACATCATGTACACTGCACAGGGTGAGCACATGCTCACCACCAGGGCATCTGGACACGCACACACTGGCCCATACTAGCTCTCCCCAAGGTCGAGAGCCATTTGTGTCCCCCTTATCAGGTGGTTGTACTTGTTGTTTATGACTATGATGCTTTTCAAAGAATATCGAAGTGTTTTATTGTACACACAAAATGTATATATGTGCAGCCAAAACGTCTGTACTCCAAAACTGTCTTCAGACGCGCCTCTGTCAATACTTTCCCGGCCGCAGCTTTTAATGAAACCAACTCGTTCTTGTTTGGCCAAATGCCTCTTGTCTTTTCATTTACTTAAGGCAAATTCATATTCGAGTAACAGATCCTTGCCCTGACCTCCTTTGGAAGACCATATATATATATGAAGATTATTGCACCAATTTCTGTTCTCCAGATCTTCAGAATGTTTTTGAAGGGATTGGATCTCTTTCTGCATAGAAGATAACTTAGACGTTTCATCCTGAAGATCGTTGCTCAGCTTCTGCAATATATGATTCCATAGAGAAGCACTTGGCATCGTAAGTTTGTATTCTGATATTTGTTTCTTCTACAAAAAGCCTTAGGGCCTGTATTTCATCCAACAAAATTTCCACAGAAATAGATAAAGTGGTTTTATCAGGAGATGGTGGATCATGTTTAAGTCTTTTTGAAGAGCCACCCACTTGTGATTTAACAAGCTTAGGAATAGACAAAGTGGATTTAATCTCTAATTCAATTACACTTACTGTCTTGATTCAATCAATACAGACATTAAAAAAAGAGAAGAAAATCCAGTATCTTGTAGTGTACTTCGATTCAGCCGAACTGAGTTTTATTTGACTTAGAAAACAATTTTGTAATCTAAGGCATTCATCAAACATGAAAGTGATAAATGAATTAGAGAGTAAATCCACACAGAAAATTCTGTGCCATTACAAACTTATTGTTTTCAAATGAGTTCCTTGTGAATACCTATGTTAAAACTACTTGATACCCATGTTCACATGGGCATTAGGGTCGCTCTTGTTTTCGTTGAACTAGAGATAGACAAAGGCATGATATCAGTAGCAGAATGAGCATCCATGGAAGCAGGAGAAATTGTTGGATAAGATTTACAATTCAATTTCAGTTTGTGCATTTTCCCCATCCTAACAAATAAGGTTGAAAAAGAAATAGAGAAACTTCAGTAATGTATGACACCAATAATAAATAATTATAATTAGTTAAAGAAGTGACAGTTATTCAGTGAAGTGGAGGAAATCCCCCAAAAATTAGGTGCTTCACATAGAGGATATAGGAAATAAAGTCTATGAGTACCATAGCATAAAAGCAAGAGGTATTCACCGCCAAGGCATCGTAAAACCTTTCCTCATGCTGACAATAAATAAATTAGGCAGAGCGCCCAAGGAAAAAGGTCTCTAACATGGTGCGGACCCCTGTCAGCCTGCTGCCATGTCCTTCGGCGGGAAGCCACTCCAAAACATAGGTATTTCTAAACAAAGAAAGAGTGCTCCGAGTATGTCACCAAATGAACAGGTTTAATGAAGAGCTGTATATCACCATGAACGTACCTTCCTTCGTGCAGAACTCATTGGCAGCATGGCTGATGGGGCTTCCTGATATTTGGCCTTCAGAGAGATGGTGAGAGCCATAGAAGGCAAATATGTGACTCTCAAGGATAGATCCAAGATCTCTTGGTAGAGAGAGGGCAAGTGGTCAGAGAGAGAGAGAGAGACAGAGAGAGAGGTTGCCATCCTATGGTTGGTTTATCAATTCAATCAAGTACATTCCTGTATTATGCCTTTTCTGACTTCATTGATCCACACAGCTTTGCAAAAACAGTGGAAGCGCACAGGGCATAAAGAGAAGAGTTATTCCAAAAAGGCCACTTTGAAGGGGTATGATAGTTGAGGGAGTACCTTCATCATTCGGGAGAAGGAGAGCAAAGTGCCCAATGTGACAAGATGGCTGCCACGTCTGTAAGAGAAAAAAACGGTGTGGCTCGCCTTCAGCTGTTGATGCCAGGCGGGAGAAAGAAGAGCATTGGAAAAGCGGTGCCCTTCACCTCCAAGGAATTGGAGAATCTTCCCTTGCTTCCGGCGATAATTAAATTAGGTGGAGCGGAGTGGCCAAGTAAAAAAGCCTCCAACACAATACGGAGCTCCGACAGACTGCTGCCATCCCGTTCGGCGTGCAAACAACACCCATCATTTATTAATCCTTTCCTGATCCTTCACATGTTTTAAGAAAATATACAGTCAATCAACAGTAAACCCTTACTTGAGCCTTACTTGTTCTAATATGGGATTCATTCCTTTCAGCTGTAAACCCTTGCCTGATCCTAAAATTTTGTTTTATGGGATTAATTCCATTCAGCTATAAATCATTGTCTGATCCGTGCATGATATAATATGGGATCTAGTCCATTCAGCTGCAATATGTTGTTCCCAAGTAAGTGAATTTACATTTAATTCTGAAGCTACTGATGGTACCTGCTGCCTTTAGCTCTAATGTATCATAAATTTATCAGGTTCTTGTTTGCTTTTGGTTCATGTGGCTGTTACCTCTGCTGTCCTTTGTTGACTTTAGTTAGATACTTTTTATTGGTTTCTCATCTTTTGGAGTGGCAGGAGTATGGAGTGCAGAGCTCTGAAAGTAGAGAGAAAACATTCTGAAGAAGACAGTGTACCAGATAAAAGAAATCATTAAAAACATAAAGATTCAGACCTTTAAATGGACATATTTATAAGAAGTCTTAAGGGATTCACATCCAACAAAAGTATAAATATTGTAACCCTACAGGTAAATGAGTTATAGTTTTTTTTATTTTTTTAAATTTTAATTCTGTTTACCCAACCCCCACCCACAGGAGTCCCAATCATACATATAACATAGTAATAAGATGTGTCCACAAGCAGAACACCCCCCAAATAAAGAACACAATGCTCCTCATATGTAGCCAACATAAGTACTATGCAGATCCTTGTGTATTACAAGAGGCCGCCTCAGCCAGCACTCCAATCGGTCTCTCCTCCTCAATCAATGAGGACTGTTTATTAGAGTCAGGTATTTTAGTCAACATTTCCACCCATTCAGCTAGGTCGTCGTCACTTTCTTGTTGCGGTTCATCGACTTAATATGTTGTTCGTCTGCCAATGCCCACTCCTGTAAATCTATTTGCCATTTCCTAAACTCAGCGGGCTGCTGCACCGCCTAATAACTAGCAACATTGTGCTCAACACTGTCCCCAGCGCATATGAAACCTCATTTTATGCCCTTTCTTGAGAGGAAATACACACAGTAAACATTTTTTGACCAGTGCCACCCCAGTCATATGTGATAGCTCTGAACCTGGTCACAAAAAATCACTACCCGCGGGCAGCTCCAGACAACATGCAAAAAAGAGGGCCCCTCTTCCACGCTTCTCCCCACACACAGTATGTTTGTGAGGATAAATCCTGGTCAGTGTCCGGGCCTGGATTAAATCGGGCATTTGGGGAGACTTCTTTTAACTGTTCGTAAGCTATTCTCCAGTCCCCACCCATCAGAGGCTCAGGGCAATGATCTGCTCATCTATGGTAGGCCCTGCCCATATTTCCCTCTCTATTCATCACCAGTGCTGTGATACCTGTGTGATCTTTCAACACCCCCCTAATTCCAATAACGTATTCATAAACAAATGCCCTGATGGGGTCTCAGAGAAAGTAGGCCAATATGAGCTATCCATGCATATTGCAGAAATTGTCCGTGCCCCACACCAAAGCATTACTGGCGTTGGGCCAGGAAGAGACATTTGCCATTCAAATACAAATCTCCTATAGTTTTACAACCCAGCTCTTTCCAGTCCCAAAAGGACATGTCTCTCTCTCTCTGTATGATCTGGAACAGTCTGCATGTCCTAAAGGGGATGTCTATTGCAAATGAGCATCTCTGTAGCACTACTCTATGCTATACCATACCCATCTGCTGCACTAGGTAAGGTATCTCCATCTATACTTCTCTCGTCCCTTAAAAACAAATCCAGGAGCATGCATTCCCCATAGGTACCCGCCAAAAGGGACTGTTCCTAGTTCTGGCCCTCGGCGAACCAATGTGTTGCATGTTGCAGTTGGGCAGCCGCATAGTATAAAAAGATGTCCGGCAACCCCAGACATTACTTCAGCCACTAAGTTTCAACACCTCAAGAGCTTCACTCTACTTCGCTTACCCGCTAAAACCAGGTCAAATATCTGAGCTACGAAACGTCACCATGGGAATCGGGTACATGGTGTTCTGTATGATGTATAGGCACCTTGGAGAAAACACCATCTTTACCAATGAGATCTAGCGGAATAGTTTTTCAAAAACCCTTGATATCAATATCCCCTGATATCGGATCCCCCCAGCCCTGGGGTCCTACTAAAAGTATGGGAGTTGAGCCTCCGAATGCACCCCAACCTACTGAGTAGCAACGGACTCTACTTGAATGCGTTTGGGCGTCCCCCAATACAGAATTGGAAGAGTTTGGGAGAGTACGTGCAAAGGGCACCGAGGAGGGTCTCTCAAATACAGCAACACATGATCTACGTAGAGAGATGCAACAGGCACCTAGTCACCTACCCAAATCCCCCAGGTGCTCAACCGGTCACACAGTCGATATGCAAAGTGCTCAACCTCAAGGTCAAAGAGCATAGGGGAGAGCGGGACCGTGTGTCTGTATAGAGTAATTTAACCCAGCCAATGAAATTAGAGCCAAACCCCATAGTTTACACAACCACCCAAAGATATTTCCAGCTAATGGGGTCAAAACACACGCTCCAGGTCAAGGGCAGCAATGACTTACTGCCCTCATAATGTGTCAGTTGTCTGATATTAAATATCGTGCTCCAACCGGGTATAAACCCCTTTTGATCATCATGTATAAGGAACCAAATGACTTCCAACATCATATTAGCAAGATCTTTAATCAACAAATTAACATCTGTAATCATTAAGGAGATTGGATGATAGTATGATATTAGGGTGTGATCTTTTCCCACATTGCTTCCTCCATTGTGGGCAGCAAGTGACCGACCCTCTTGGCCTCATCAGAAACCCCCAACAGCCTATCCAGGAGGAGCGTGGGCATTTCGTGGTAATAATCCACTGGAATGTCATCCAAACCCAAAGTATTACCTCATGCTATCCCCCCCATAGCTTCCTTCAATTCAGGCATGCGGTGGGGCCTCAAGCAGCTCTAGCTAAATGCTAACAGTGATTTCTCTTAGAAAAAAATAGGTAGCATCCAACCAAGCACAGGAACGAGAAAGCAACTACAGTACTGCTGAAACCAACAGTAGATTTAAGTGAAGGATATTACCACATTTGTCTCCAGCTGTTTAGAATAAAGACCAGCTGACAGCGGTGCATGCAGCAGTGTGCTTTTGAAGTCGGAGCACCAGGAAGTGTGCTGGGGAGAGAGAAGCTGCATTTGGCCTGCCCATCATTCTTGTGATCTTCTGGTCTGTCCTAGGATTACTGAAAAAATATAAATTAAAAAAAAAATCCTTTCACTTCCCTTTCACATTTTACACTGCAGGCAAAATTGTCAGATGTCTGCCAGGGATCCTAGTATAAAAACAAAAAAGCAGAAGCTGCAGCTATTTTTATGGCCAAATTTGGGCAAGCGTAGTTGCTGCTAAGATTGTAGCTTGGATCATGCTTCAATGTTCATTTGACGAGAGGTCTGGTAGGGAGTGGGGTCAATATAGTTATTCCTATAAAGATGTCTCAATCATTTGCGGGTAAACACGGCATCGGGGTTATTGGGATGATCATGATTCAAGTCAGGGCGCCAAGGCTGAAGCACAGTTCTTTAGCAGTTCCTCATCGCTGCCTTCAGTTGAGAGATTTGCTAGAATTCAACTTTAGAGAAAATTTTCAAAAGCAGAATGCAGAGCTTATAGTTTACCAGCTCCATACTTGAGTGCCTCATACGGTTCAGGTGTTTTTTATTCAGTTTGTGACTGTCGTTCTGTTGGTCCCTTTTAAAATCAAGATTGCATGTCACCGGATGCAAGGAAGGGGTCCGGTCTGTATGAGCAGGAATCGCTGAAACTTGAGAACTCTGCTAGTGGGAATGTGTTGCGAGAGCCACTCTGATGTTCTGACCGGTGCACTTTGAGTAATGGAGACCTGTCCTTGGCCAAATAAAATGCCTACTTGTCTTTTGTAGTGTAGTGTCAAGACTCTGCCTCACCAATAATGAATCAGTTGTGTAGCAATGGCTTCCTATCAAAGAAGCTGTGTGACCCAGTGAACAGTTAATAGGTCTACCAACATCTTATCAGGTAAAATAATTATGTGGACTGCTTTGGTTTAAGGGTAGTTCAGTCTTTCTAGAGATGCTACTTGTGTACTCTCTATAGCTGTTTACACAGCTTTGATCTAACATGTAGGGCACTTCAATTCCTTACTAACCGAAGGGGATAATTTGGGAATACACTTGGTTCATCATTTTAGCATAATGGTTCTCAGATCATTGTAACCTGAATTACCTTACCTAGAAAGGTTATTGGGATTTTGAGGCATATGCATAACAGTATTATTACCTAGGTTATTATATCTGCAGAAAGGTGGTCACCTTCTGTATCCCTATTTTGTTAACTAGACATCAATAAATTATCAAGATTAAATTTGTTATAGTATGAGGAAAAGTTGCCAGGCATTAATGAGCATAATCTACTCTATCACAGAACAACTAAAAAGCTCTAATATAAATATTATTAAAAATACAAATAGCAGAAAGCTGGTTTGGGCCATCATTTAATGCCCTTACCCTAAGCTTTGGAAGGTTCACTGATCTATGTTGCGATGTAATTTAACATTCCGAGTGGTCAGCTTCAATAGAATGTGACTGAATGTTACGTTTGAAAGTTACTCAGTAATAACATAAGGATGCTGCTGGTGAGCCTAAAATACATATCATGAATGTATATTTGACAACTTTATGTATAGACACTAAATATGTAATTAATGTACCCATTGGTGAAGAATCAAGAAGAAGGTTCCATTAGCCCCCCATTTGTAGATGAATTACTTATAAAGACACCATTGCAGAATGCTTGTGGCCTTTATTTGTACTTTTTTTTGCATATTAAATTGATAACAATTTAGGCTGGTAATACAGAGGCCAACAATAATAATACCCACCCATTTAAGTAAATGGATGGGTGCCCACAAGAATTCAACCCACATTAGGGTGTTTTTACCTTGACCCTTCCTCCCGGGGCACCTGGGCCACCCCTTGCTCATGGAATTTCCCCTTAAATATTATGCCCTCCTTTTGTGTACCCTGGGGACTGACTGTGGGTCTCGGGTGCTCTCTCCTCTTTCTTTGGCTATACTTGTGATGTCCGTATGTCTGCATCAACAGTAGCTAAAGGGCGAGTAGTGGCAGAGCTGTGTACACCAAAGTAGTGCTTATTATGTAAGCCAGGTCTTGTCAACAAGTATAATCACTCTTCTGCGGTGATTAGGTAGTGAATCTAGAAAGAGCATAAAGTTTCAATTGTCAAAAGAAATTCAAGGTGCCTCGATACAGCGTCCGACCAGAACCAAATCACAGTGATTTAGATCATTATATCCCGAGCTAGAGTCTCGTGACCCTTGACCCGAGACGTGCCGCATGACCCACGCGGGTTCCGTATCTCGTGACCCGAGACGTGCCGCATGACCCACGCGGGTTCCATATCTCGTGACCCGTGACGTGCCGCATGACCCACGCGGGTTCCCGGGTTACGCTGCGGCTGCCTTCAGCTTGCCCCGGCATATTTCTGCAATCAGGCTCAGTCTACGGACAAGTGAGGCCGCAGAGTGAGAGCCACGGGCGGTCCGTGGAGGCAGCCCGAGTACGTTCGGGTGGGGCCTGCGGTCTCGCCGGGTGGACCCCACCTGTCCAGCCAGCACAACTGCTCAGTGCAGGGGAGCCAGAATTTTTCAACTTGTGGAGAAAAGATAAAGGACATGCGCCAGTGCAGCTCCTGGCTTTTTTTTTCTTTTTTCGAGCTACACTTTAGCTACATTCCAGCTACCCTCAAGCCGCAACACTACAATAGTCCAGGCTGAGCTGTAAGGTCCTCATGTACTTCACCGGAGCCGGGAGGTAAGAAGGCATTCTGTACATTCCTGCTGTTCTGTGCCAGCCAAATTCATTAACTTTCCCTATCTAGTCCCAGGTTACATCCCGGCCTACACCCCAGTGAGTTCTGGTTCTCCTGCAGTGCATGTAGCAGGAGTAGTCGGGACTAGCCACTGCCACTACAGCAGCTTTTGAAGTGCTGGAAGGAGCCAGACTGCAACGTCCCCTAGAAGGCCCTAGAGGACAAGTTTGGAGGGAGGAAGGATTTGCACAGAGTGTGGAAAAAAAGGGGGTCCGCCTCAGAGCAGAGGCAAACCTGAAGGACAAAGCACAGCCAAGTGAGTTTGGGAAGGAGGCCTAAAGTCAAGTCAGCACTCTCATCAGCAGTGTCCCAAAGTTTGCCATCCCGATAACTCTCCATCATGCGCTCAGGGAGAACAAGCAGAGTGCCAATAGCTGCTCTTTGGAGACAGAAGCAGCTTAATGGATCAATCTTAAATAGTGTCTCTCACAGGGACGCTGGGGTAGAGCCAGGCTTGGTAGAACAAGATGAAGGGCTTGTATTTCCTCATTCCGAAGTTCCAGCTTCTAATCATGAACAGCAGGGAAAGGCGCTTAGGAAATCTGACTTTTTAAAGAACCCAGTTGATGCCTTACTCGCATACCATAAGGATATTCACATAAGTGGTCTTCAAAGCCCGATACAGCCACTCCTGCTAGACGATTCCAACTTAGACCTTAACGTAGCCCTTAACATACAGCAGGATCCCAAAGTGCCCGTCCCCACCGACGGACCAAAAACAAAAAAGGGTTCCTTTCAATAGGAAACTTGGGCCACAAAAAGCATCAGAGTATGAGAAAATAAGAACAACAGAGAGCTGGGGCACCGCAACTGGAGATGGTCAAAATTCCAGAAGGAGTGATTAATACCCCAACTGCCACGGAAAAATCCAAAAGGGGCAAGGAGTCCACTATAATCTTCAAACCAGGCAAGGACATCCAGGTCACAGTTGAGTTGCATCATCACACCTTCCACAACAGTTCTAGTTCTAAGACCAAAATCAATGGCCTGGTTGGCACGGCCCTTACCCGGGGTCAGACCCGGAACCAGATAGGGCTGATTCCTTATTAGGTCAGTCCATCATTACAACACTCTTGGAGAAAGAGGCCCAATCAGACAAGGTCTTCTTATCACCCCAGGAGGAGTCCCAGGCTGAGAAAGCAGTATTACTAGGCCTATGTTCTGACGTAGCCGGTTCAACCTCGTCTGGCACCTCTGCCACCTGCATACAAGCCGATATTCCTCATAGTCAATCCCCCCAGGGAAGAAGGAATAGAAAGCAATACGTAGGAGATTTTGCTTCATTCATTTCAATCGTTAGTTAATACCTTGACATATCAATCAAGTAAGCTAGATATTCAGGTGGATCTGTTAAATACAATGGCTCTATACATCACTGCAATTGACTAAAAAATCAGAGCACTCGACTCGCTTGTTCAAAGGGGAAAAGTTCAACGCACAGTTTACGCCTGCCTGTGCCTGTTGCCCAGTTTTGGACAAACTGACATTGCTCCCAGGGATGCTAGAAACTGTGCTTGCGGAGATTAAGGGGCAGTTAAAAACTGACATTGTCGTAACGGTCCCTCCAAGGCGAATTAATTCTGATAGGAGGGAGCCCGAAAACAAAGCTCTCCTCAGAGAAGCATCTGAAGTAGGAGAGGTCTTGGGGGAGACAACCAGTGCGGAGAGGATACAGCAGAGGATGGAAGCTGAAGGATCATCAACAAGCAGACAGGTTACCAACCTGGACCCCAGTGCTCGTCTCTCACCTCATCCGTCAGACCTCATCGCGCTGGGTAGGAGAGCCTCAGCGGTACACGCAGTGCCAATGTGTGCTTCACAAAGACAGCGCAAAAGACTCAGGAAAACTCATAACAAAAAGGTCAATCCATGCCCAGAGGAACTTCCCTCCTGGACAACTAGGGCAAGTTTACCCTATTTTTCTAGCAAAAGCTATAAAGTCAGTTGCCACTCTAGAAAAAAAGCAAGAAGATCCTGCAGAGCAGTCATGCATTGATGAAAAGGGGATTTACTCTAATTCCACTCAAGCTAAAGCGCAATCAGTGAGGAAGGCAAATGACCGACAAGCGGTCCAGAATCAACGACAGCTAGCCCACTCCCGATCGGGTAAAAAGGGGTCAGCTATAACAGGGGCCGGTCAAAATCGCAACCTCCCTGACCCAAAGAACCAGGCTGGTACAGCGCGATGCAACATAAACATGGATAGTAATATATGTAATCTGCCCCCTAATGGTGGAAATAAACAAACCTCCATTGAAAAGTCAATTACCCATGAAGTCGAAAGAGAAACAAAGCAAATACAGAGTCTCGAGCAAGACAGTGCAGTGTTACAACAGTGCTTGCAAATATCAGAGCAAAAACCCATTGCCCATCAGGTAGTAGCTTGCATAGCTCAGCCAAGTTTAAGAGCATCGTCGTCTCACATCAGTCCACCTAACAACCTCTGTAAAGTGATATTTTGCCCAAAATACAAGTCAAGGGGTCATTTTGACAGAATAAACAGAGGGACAATGATAAGTATGGCCAAAGAAATACCGGCGTTAAATCACATTGAGTCATCCGATATCTATTCAGTCACATTTTCAAACGCACCAACATGGGGCGGTGAAGAACAGACGTTGATCACTTGGGCAACAACCACTTTAGCTGACCAAGTGTGAGCAGAAAAGGAGGCATTTGTAAACTGGGGAATAGACATGTTAAGGGAAAAGGAGGAAGCCTACCCACAGTTTTTCCACCCTGAAGGTTGTGAGGCCCGTATCTTGGTAGAAGACAAGGGGAAAGGAAAAGGCTTTCACGGAGAGATAAAAAAAAATAACAAAAGCCTACGAAAAGTCCACAGAATCTTATGAATATTCGACAATTGGTGGCAACTTCAATTTTAAAAGCGGCAAGGAGTCAATCAATTCCAATTTGTAGAGCCACCATTGCTACCCTGGAAGAGAAACGCTCTGAGGAAGACTCAGTAAGCCAAGCCCCATGCCAAACCTCTGACTGGTCTTGGCTTCCGGGCGCACTGTTTTCTGGGCCACACAAAGGAGTATGTAAATGACAGAAACATTGCTCGCTAACTGGCCAAAAAGAGAACAATGTTGCAGTCTGTGCATGGAATATTGTGGGACTTTTTACGAAGATTGAAGATAAGGAGTTTTTATACTTCATTAGAATATTTCATATAGTGCTCCCGCAAGAGACATGGGCACAAGAAGAAATTGATCTCCCAGGATATTTATGCTACAGCAAATCAGCAATTAAAACAAAATCAATGGGGCGTGCTGCAGGGTGTCTGGCGCTGTACGTATCAGTCAATCTTAACATCAAAACTGAAGAAGTCAAGATAGACCATCCGAATGTACAGGCAATAAAGGTTTGGGCCAACCACCCATTTAATGTGACCCCTCTGTTGATAATAAACGTTTACATTCACCGCCACACAACTAGAAAAAAAGAATCAATCAAAATTATACTGAGTTTCATATCATCCCAATGCTCAATTAACCCAGCGCCCCTAATTCTTCTGTCGGGTGATTTTAATATGAACCTTTTCAAGGTTACGCCTAGGGACCAAATAATGGATATTATCGACCATATTTGGCATATTCCGCCTACACAAGCCTTTAAACAACGGTCCAACACAACGGGGAAGGCAGCGGCGAGTAACCTGAAGCATTTGGGTCTACGAGTACTGAATGGCCGGGTATCTCCGGACATTCTGTCACAGCCGTCACATCACTTGGTAAAATCCCATGCAGTTATAGATTATTCATTAGTATCGCTTCCCCTATATCATATGGTTACAAGCTACAGTTTGGGTAATAGGTCGGAAAGTGATCATCAGCCGAAATTATCAGTTTCAATTTAAATATAAAATGACACGAACAATCGGCCCCGTAAATAGGCTATGCTATGGTACAAAACTACAAAAAACTACAGTGGTCGGTAGCCGGCATTGAGAAAGTTTAACACCAAGTTAGAGATTTGTGGGAAAAAATACATGATGCAAACCGAAATCCCTTGAACCACTGGGAACAATTTTCATCGCTCCTACTATAGAAAAACGCTGCCTGACAAACAGCTAGAACAACAACAGTGAATCCTTTTCCAAAGAAAATTTCAGCGCAACTTATAACAGTCAAAAAGAAACTGAATCATGCTTTGACAGTCTTAAGAAACAACCCATCCTCAAGTGTCTGGAGAGAGACTTTACCAACACTAAGGATGTTGTACAAAATAGCAGTTTGATCCCAAACAAAAAACAAGTTTTACCAGTACTGGTGCAAAATTCTCTGTCTCCAAATGCAAAGATTCAAGAGAATTTTGGAAGCTAATTGACCAATCCACCAGTTGGAAATCCCAACGCTCGACATCAAATATCACAGATGAAGCTTGGAGTAAATACCTGGGTGCTATGTACGGGGTAAGGGAACAGTAACTGGATCTTTAAAAACAGCCTGCCAAATTAATACCAGGGAAGACCTGCCTATGGCGATCCATTCCAGAACAGTGGAAATAATCATCAGTAATACTCAGTAAGACTCCTTTGGGGGTAACAGAGTGTAACGCTGATACCTGTGTGCGCTTTTATTCTCATTTGCTGCTACTGATATGCACTGTACTTGCACATACTGCGTTTTCATTGATTTGTCGCCCGTTTTATCTATCTGTGTTTCCTGCACTGTTGCGTGTTGCAGGGTGCAGGATTGCTAGTGTTTTTAAACTTTTTAAAACTTTATTAGGATTTTAAGGGGGACTACCTTACCTCAACTAGTGCAGAGGGCTGGGCTTCTGCTTTTGCCTCCCTGCTCCTGCTTCAAGGGCGCTGCCATTTTTACCATTCCCGTTCGGGACGCTGGCTAGGCGCCATCTTGGAGGGTCGGCGGTTTAGTCTTTTTACCGGCCTACACCAGCCCGTACTTAATGGGAGCCGCGACGCGGATGCACGCAGCGGGCACGCCACTTGGCGTGCCAATGGCAAGCCTGTCTGCGCCCATCCGCATCTGGATCGCGGCCAGCGCCAGCTATGCTGCCCAAATTCCCAGCTCGATGTGCATTACTCAGTCTAGAGACTGGCTCCTGAACATGAACAAGGCTGCCTGCTCTGGTAAGGCCAGGATGGACATGGGGACGGGTGCAGATAAGTACTGCTGTAGTACATGCAAATTTAAGCTGGTTGTAGGAGGCAGGTGGGACGGAGGTAATATTGCCTCCTTAGTTCGCCCCACTGCTAACAGTGTGAAAATCAGAGCCTGTTTGATTAACTGTAGGTCCTTGCCGACACATGCTGATGACATCTGGCTTTCCCTTGAAGTGAACTCTTGGGATCTTATGTTCCTAATGGAAACCTGGTTGAGGGAGGGCACTAATCCTGATTTGATGCTCGCTGTTCCCTCTGGTTTTCCGATTGCTTGTGCCAATTGTGGCGGCAACAAGATAGGAGGTGGTGTTGCAGTTATACTTAGGGACGGTTGGGAGATCAACACCAGGAGACTGGATCCTATTGGGAACATTGAGGCTATGTCCTTTTGTGTCAGAATTTCATCTTCCTCTTCTGTGGCAGGGCTCCTACTATATAGCCCTCCCGACAGCCTTTCTGGCTACCTGTCAGAGCTGTGCGACACCATCGCTCAACTCTCTTTAAAGTATGCCAATCTAACTGTTCTTGGCAACTTTAATTTACATGCTGATGATGAAAACTGCTCCCAGGCAACCCAGTTCCTGGAAACATTAAAAGGTTTAAATCTCTTGCAATTGGTTTCCGCACCTACACATACCACAGGACATATGCTTGATCTGATTTTTTTCAAACAACCCAAACCTAAGGGTGGAGGCGTCTTTGCATCTGACCTGGTTGGACCACTTTTTGTTACCTTTTACCCTTAGTATAGAGTCTAGGCCAATTACTTCTACTAGACGGAAACCCTCAGCCCCTTGGTTTCCACAGAACTAAGAACAGAGAAGAGCCTCTGTAAGAAATTAGAACTGTCCTGGAGAAAGTCTTATAATCCGGCTGCAAAATGGCTCTATAAAGAGGTCTTGAAAAATTTCACAGGCTAAAGCGTAGCAGGATGAGGGAATACTTTGCAAATCAAATCAAGAACTCAGATAATTCGGCCAAAGAAATCTTTAAGATTGTTAAAACCTTTACCAATCCCACAGCTTTGGATAGCACTTTTTCGCCCTCCCCTGCTCTGTGTTCTGGCCTGTCAGATTATTTCCAGGAAAAGATTCAGAACATATATTCTGCATTTTCCTTAAAGGCTCAACCCCCCCTCTCACTTGCATATTTTAACCCTGGATTCTCTCAGTACCTTGTCAGAATTCCGCCCGTTGTCAATCGAGGAGTCACTCAAGGAGCTGACCAAGTGCAAGTCGGGCTCCCCTGGAGATCCTTGCCCTGCACGGTTCTTCAGATTGTTGGCCCCCTGGCTAAATCCGATACTGAACCAGATTTGGAATTCTTCCATAAAATCTGGTATTTATCTAGCCGCCTTGAAACAAGCGTTCTTGTTGCCATTATTAAAGAAACCTAAGGCCAACCCAGAGGATTTTAGACCTATCTCTCTATTGCAAGCGCTGGCAAAAATTCTGGAGAAGGAAGTCCAGAAGCAATTGGCAGAATTCTTAGAAACCAATGGCCTACATGACTCGTAATCAGGTTTTAGAGCTGGGTACAGCCGGAGACCGCGTTTCTTGAAGTCTCTGAAACTGTGTGTGAGTCGGTGGACCAGGGTACTTCAGTGATGCTGGTACTTTTAGACCTGTCCGCAGCTTTCGATATTGTCGCCCACCCAATTTTGCTCAGGAGACTGATACAAGTGGGAGTGCTGGGAAAAGCTCTGTCCTTGCTACAGTCGTTCTTTGAGAATCGTTCACAGCAGGTGTTTCTGCGTCAGTTTGTCTCCTCTCAGAAACCTCTTGTTTGCGGGGTGCCTCAGGGTTCTGCGCTGAGCCCGCTGCTATTCAATGTCTACCTTGCCCCATTGGCTACCCTTGTTGAGTCATGGGGTGTGAGGGTGGTTTCCTATGCTGATGATACACAACTGGTGTTCTCTTTTAAAGAACATTCGGTGGCGGCCTTTCACAACTTTAGGGAATGCCTGAAAAACATTTCGGTATGAACGAATGAGAACTGTCTAAAACTTAATGCCGAGAAGACGTAAGTCTTGTTTATCAGTCAGGCTTCTCCTCCACCGTCAAATCTGTGGTGGCCTGCAGAGCTGAATCCACCACCTATCCCGGTGGATTCAGTCAGAAATCTGGGAATCAAACTGGACAAAGACCTCTCTTTCAAGACGCAGGTGCATCATGTTTCGTCCATGTGCTTTTGGAAATTAAGAGCCATCAGGAAATTTCTACATTTCCTGCCGGAGGATTACAGGAAGACTACAGTCCATGCTTTGGTGACCTCACAGCTGGACTATGCCAACAGCCTGTATCTGGGGCTACCGGCACATCTCGTCCGCAGGCTTCAGATTATTCAGAACGCTGCCGCTAGACTGATCTGGCAGGTTCCCCTCCGGCATCACCTCTCCCCTCATCTGTGGCAACTCCATTGGCTTCCTGTCATCAGGAGGATTGAGTTTAAGTCTATGATTTTGGCTTTCAGAGCCACCAGAGACCTGGGCCCTGGGTATCTCAGGCAGAGACTGCAACTATATCATCAGGAACGGGACCGGAGATCAAACCACCTGCGACTCCTGCGGGTTCCACGCTTTCTTAAAGCAAGGCAAGGTGGCAGATCCTTCGCTGTAAAAACTGCAAAACTATGGAACATAGCCTGCCCACCTTCGCCTGTTGGAATCGGAACAGGTTTTCAGGAAAGCACTAAAAACTTGGCTTTTTAGTCAGTCAGTCATAAGGACCTACTCGACCCCCACCTAGTTCGCTACCAGCGCCGGGACACTTCGGCTGAGGTAGCTGTATGCTCTAGAAGCTACATTTATTATTATTATTATTATTATTATTATTATTATTATTATTATTATTATTATAATAGCCGTCGGGATGGGGCCCCGGGCCGAATGTCCTCCCTCAAGCACTTTATAAAGAGAACCCGCAATTCTGGGCGGAGAATCTGACAACCTTATTTAATCACATCTTGGTGAGTCAAGAAATACCTGATAACTGGAGGGGCTCAGTCTTGGCCCCTATTTACGAAGCGGGACAAACTTCGGACCCCACCAGTTATCGATTAATAGCCCTAATGGATTGTGAGGCCAAGTTTTTCGCCAAATGTCTGCTGGCAGATCTCATGACTTGGGTGGAATCTAAAAACCTGCTGCCCAGAAATCAGACTGGGTTTATTAAAGGTCTTGGTACATCTATCAAGGTTCATATGCTAGCACTTACAATTGAACAAGCAAGGCGTCGCTCAATGAGCCTTCACTTGTGTTTTATTGACTTTTGATTCGCTTTTGATGCAGTGCAGAGGAATATCCTTTGGGTTAAGCTATCATATTGGGGAATTTCTTCTAATTTCCTCAGAGCGATCCAATTATTGTACTCTAATACATGGACAAGAGTTAGGTTGGGTCAAGGCACAACAATTTCGAAAAAAATACCAACAATGAACGGCCTAAAACAAGGCTATGTCTTGGCCCCTCTCTTGTTCAATTTGTATCTCGCTAATATTTCTCCTGGTCTGAATAACATTAACTCTCACTCCCCGTCTGTGGCCAGCTTTAATGTCTCCCATCTTTTGTATGCTGACAATATTGACCTCCTTAGCTACACAAAGCGGGGGCTTTAGCGGTTAATTAGCAAAACTGCTCAGTACGCATCATCTCACGGGTTAAAAGTTAACTTAAGTAAAACAAAAACTATGCTAGTGACAAAGGGCATAGCAGCCCGCCCAAAATTCTGTATAGAAGGGACCGGGCTGGAGTCAGTACTTGAGTACAAATATTTGGGGGTAATATTTGATACGAGGGGCTCATTTAAGAACCAGTGCGCTGCGATACAAAGAAGGAACTCTTTAATTGCAGCGTTTGCATCCCTACGGAACACCTTAAAAGGCCTGTCCCTCAAGCCTTTACTACAAGTTATGACAGCCAAACATATCCCATCTCTGACATATGGTGTGGAGATTTTGAGAGGGAAGGCTGATAAAACTATATACCATCTTGTGGTAGGGACTTATCGTCACCTATTTAATCTCCCACGGCAGGTTTTGCCGGCACAAATCTGATTAGAGTTTGGCCTTAGAAGACAATATTTAAATAGTCTAAGGGGATATTTGAAATTTTGTCATAAGAAACGAGAAAAATCCCACTCTTATGTCGGTCGTTTGGGAGGCTATAAGCGACCGTAACAATATGAATGCTCATGAATATTTTAACTTGGCCATATCCACTTTAAATACAAAACATTTATAGGCCTTTCCCCTCTCACAGTCTGCATTTAATAGAGTTATTAATGGGAGTAGTAAAAAAGTGTCATCAATGCTGTATAGAGAGGTGCTTGCGAAAAGATTCCACACGTGAATGGTAATTGTAACATATGGCCAACTAAAACCCAAGAACTATCTAGGGGGTCTGAATGGATTAAATGTAAAGCTAAAGCTCATGAGACTCCGACTTGGCAATTTTCAATTTCGCAGTAACGTTCCTGCCTGGAAAAGATTGAGTAACATAACGTCATGTTGCCTCTGGAATTACAACAGAGAAGACATTTGTCATATAGTCTGTAACTGCCCAGCCTTAACTACTGAACGCAGAAGCCTGCTAAGACAGGATTTCAATCAATATGCTATTCGTACATGCCGCCAAGCAGAAATAGCTGATCTGCAAGGAGAAGTTTTAAAATTTACTGGAAGATTCTTAAAGTTTGTTGATATTGCAGAGGGTAAATTAGCTAAATGTGCACAGTGAAGGGTTTTTGCTTCTCACTATTCTATCAAGTTAGGAACAAACCGCTAGGAAGGAGAGATAAGTATAGCAAGAGCCATGCTGGCTCATAATTATGCGAGCACCTTGAATAATGTGGAAAAATATGGGCTTAGTAACTAAAGTTTTGAGATGACTCTACAAAAGGCACATTGCACTTTAAAACCGTATATGATGTACGCTCACTTTATCTAACGCCAGGGCCCAATAATACATTTTTTTAAAAACAAAACTTGCGAGATACCCGGCAGGATATACCATAGTCATTCATTTTGCACCCCCACTGAACGGGATAACTTATATTGTGTAGTGTGTAGCTATAGCAAGAGTCACGCTGGCTCATTATACGAGCATTTTGAATAATGCAAAAAAAATGAGGGCCTAGTACCTGTAAAGCTTTGAGATGATTTTACAAAAGGCACATGGCACTTTAACCCCTTCCATGACGGAATGGTTCCGTCATGAGCACAAGTTCAAGTGTGCTCATGACGGAACCATTCCGTCATGAGCACACTTTCAAAAAATCCCTCTGCTGTAAACAGCAGAGGGATTTCCCATTTTTTTTTTGCTTTGGGAGGTGGGGAAGAGCTTCCCCAACCTCCCAAAGTATGGTTAGGGTTTTCATTGCAATGACGATTGCGCGCATGGTGAAACTTAGTTTCAGTTTCACAGTTTTGGTGCTTGTGGGGCTATCTCAGCCCCCTGAGCACCGAAAAACATGGGAGAGGTATCGTTGGAAAGGGGAGAATCTCCCCTTTCCAATGGCACCCTTCCCTAGTGGATCCCTGCTTGGGGATCGCCCCAGGAGCCCCCAATCTGCCCCCTCGGGGGGGGGGGCAGAAAGCACCCTAGACACCAGGGATTTTTTTTTATAGTCCAGGGGGTGGGGGCTACCCAGAATGAGCATGCCAATGACCCCACCCTACCCCCCCCAAAGAAGGAATAAGGCTTTCTGCCCTCCCCCAGGAGGCAGATGGGGGCAATAGCCCCTGATCTGCCCCCCAGGGGGGGCAGAAAGCCCACTAGGCCCCAGGGATTTTTTTAATATATATATGTAGGGGTGGGGGCTGCCCAGAATGGACATGCCAATGCCCCCACCCCAATTTTTTTTTTACAGTCTTTCTGCCCCTCCCTGGGAGGCAGATGGGGCAATAGCCCCTTATCTGCCCCCGGGGGGGCAGAAAGCCCACTAGGCACCAGGGATTTTCTTTCTCCAAAGTTCGGGGCTGGGGCTGCGCAGTATAGGCATGCTAATGCCCCCACCCACCCCCCCAAAAAATGCCACAGTCTTTCTGCCCCCCCCCAGGAGGCAGATGGGGGCAGTAGCCCCTGATCTGCCCCCCCGGGGGGGGGGGGGGCAGAAAGCCCCCTAGGCACCAGGGATTTAATTCCCTCAAAGATTTTTTTTCTCCAAAATTCGGGGCGGGGGCTGCCCAGAATAGGCATACCAATGCCGCCACCCACCCCCCCAAAAAAGTGCCACAGCATTTCTGCTCCCCCCAGGAGGCAGATGGGGGCAGAAAGACCACTAGGCACCAGGGATTTTTTTTTTTTTATACGTAGGGGTGGGGGCTGCCCAGAATGGGCATGCCAATGCCCCCACCCTCAAAAAATTACCACAGTCTTTCTGCCCCCCCCCGGGAGGCAGATGGGGGCATTAGCCCCTTATCCGCCCCCTCGGGGGGGCAGAATCCCACAAGGCACCAGGGGTATATTTTTTTCAAAATTCAGGGGTGGGGGCTGCCCAGAATGGGTATGCCAATGCCCCCACCCCCAAAAAAAGATGCCACAGTCTTTCTGCCCCCCCAGGAGGCAGATGGGGGGAGTAGCCCCTGATCTGCCTCCCGGGGGGGGCAGAGAGCCCACTAGGCGCCAGCGATTATGCTGGCTTTTTTATACGCAGGGTGGAGGCTGCCCAGAATGGGCATCCCAATGTTCCCACTCACCAAAAAAAATAGCCAAAGTCTTTCTGCCCCCCTTGGGGCATATCGGGGCAATAGCCCCGATTTCCCCCCTCCCCAGGGCGGCAGAAAGCCCACTAGGCACAGACTTTTTTTCGGAATGTGCCTACCTGTGGATTTTGGGTCCTAGCGCAGCTGTCACCCAAGGAAAACGAGCGAACCTATACATTTTTGAAAACGAGACACCCAGGAGAATCCAGGATGTGGTGACTTGTGTGGCTCTCACTCGGTTCTGTTGCCCAGAATCCCTTGCAAACCTCAAACTTTGTAAAAAAAAAATACATTTTCCTCATTTCTGTGATGGAAAGCTCTGGAATCTGCGCAGCTCTACAAAATTCCACCCACCCCGCATTCCTCAAAGTCTTCCGATAAAAATGATACCTCACTTGTGTGGGTAGGCCTAGTGCCCGCGACAGGAAACGGCCCAAAACGCAACGTGGACACACCACATTTTTACAGTGAAAACTGACCCTTTTTTTGCAAAGTGCCTAGCTGTAGATTTTGAACCATAGCTCTGCCGGCACCTAGGGAAACCTACCAAACCTATACACTTTTGAAAACTAGACACCCAGGGGAATCCAGGATGGGGTGCCTTGTGTGGCTCTCACCAGGTAATCGTACCCAGAATCCCTTGCAAACCTCAAACTTTGTAAGAAAAAAACACATTTTCCTCACATTTCTGTGATGGAAAGTTCTGGAATCTGCGTGGATCCACAAAATTCCACCCACCCCGCATCTCCCAAAGTCTTCAGAGAAAAATGGTACTTCACTTGTGTGGGTAGGCCTAGTGCCCGCGACAGGAAACGGCCCAAAACGCAACATGGACACACCACATTTTCACAGTGAAAACTGACCCTTTTTTTGCAAAGTGCATAGCTGTAGATTTTGAACCCTAGCTCTGCAGGCACATAGGGAAACCTAGCAAACCTTTACATTTTTGAAAACTAGACACCCAGGGTAATACAGGATACAGGACTTGTCTGGCTCTCACCAGGTTCTGTTACCCAGAATCCCTTGCAAACCAGCGTTCCCCCAGGTCTCCCGATAAAAATGGTACCTCACTCTTGTGGGTGGGTCAAGTACCCGCGACAGGCAAGGGCCCAAAACGTATTGTGGAGACATCAAAATTACCTATCACAAAACGATCTGCTTTTGCAAGGGGGGTCACATGAGTTTTTGGTCCAGGGCTTGGCGGCCATCTAGGGAAACCTACCAAACCCACACATTTCTGAAAACTAGAGACCCGGGGGAGTCTAGGGAGCTATGGCTTGCTTGGATCCCCCAACGTTTTCCTACCCAGAATCCCCTGCAGACCTCAAATTTAGCTGGAAAAAACAAATTTTCCACATATTTATGTGTGGAATCACCGTGCCAGCACAAATGTCCTACTCCACAGCGTTCCCCTCAGTCTCCCGAGTAAAATGATACCTCACTTGTGTGGGTGGGGCAAGGGCCTGTGACTGGGAAGAGCCAGAAACATAGGGATTAAGGGTATAGCACCGAAAATTCTAAGCGCTACATTTAAAAAAAAATGTTTTTAGCCAATTCTGCATTGGCCACCCACACAAGTGAGGTATCATTTTACTCGGGAGATTGAGGGGAACACTGTGGGGTAGGACATTTGTGCCGGCACAGTGATTCCACGCAAAAATATGTGGAAAATTTGTTTTCTTGCAGCTGAATTTGAGGTTTGCAGGGGATTCTGGGTAGGAAAACGTTGGGGGATCCACGCAAGCCATACCTCGCTGGACTCCCCGGGTGTCTAGTTTTCAGAAATGTGTGGGTTTGGTAGTTTCCCAAGGTGGCCGCCGAGCCCGGGGCCAAAACCCAGGTGACCCCCCTTGCAAAACCAGGTTGTTTTGTGATAGGTAATTTTGATGTCTCCTCAATACGTTTTGGGCCCTTGCCTGTCACGGGTGCTTGACCCACCCACGCAAGTGAGGTACCATTTTTCTCGGAAGACTTTGGGAAATGCGGGGTGGGTGGAATTTTGTGGATCCACGCAGATTCCAGAACTTTCCCACACAGAAATTTGAGAAAAATGTGATTTTTTTCAGCTAAATTTGAGGTTTGCAGGGGATTCTGGGTAGGAAAATGTTGGGGGGACCACGCAAGCCATACCTTGCTGGACTCCCCGGGGTGTCTAGTTTTCAGAAATGTGTGGGTTTGGTAGGTTTCCCAAGATGGCCACCAAGCCCGGGGCCAAAAACCCAGGTAACCCCACTTGCAAAACCAGGTTGTTTTGTGATGGGTAATTTTGATGTCTCCTCAATACGTTTTGGGCCCTTGCCTGTTGTGGGTACTTGACCCACCCACGCGAGTGAGGTACCATTTTTCTCGGAAGACTTTGGGAAATGCGGGGTGGGTGGAATTTTGTGGATCCACACAGATTCCAGAACATTCCACCACAGAAATATGAGGAGAATGTGTTTTTTTTTACAAAGTTTGAGGTTTGCAAGGGATTCTGGGTAACAGAACCTGGTGAGAGCCAGACACGTCACCCCATCCTGGATTCTGCTGGGTGTCTAGTTTTAAAAAATGTATAGGTTTGCTAAGTTTCCCTAGGTGCCAGCAGAGCTAGGGTTCAAAATCTACAGCTAGGCACTTTGCAAAAAAAGGGTCAGTTTCCCTGTGAAAATGTGGTGTGTCCACAATGCATTTTGGGCAGTTTCCTGTCGCGGGCACTAGGCCTACCCACACAACTGAGGTACCATTTTTCTCGGAAGACTTTGAGGAATGCGGGGTGGGTGGAATTTTGTGGATCCACGCAGATTCCAGAACTTTCCACCACAGAAATGTGAGGAAAATGTGTTTTTTTTACAAAGTTTGAAGTGTGCAAGGGATTCTGGGTAACAGAACCTGGTGGGAGCCAAACAAGTCACCCCATCCTGGATTCCCCTGGGTGTCTAGTTTTCAAAAATGTATAGGTTTGCTAGGTTTCCCTAAGTGCCGACAGAGCTAGGGTTCAAAATCTACAGCTACGCACATTGCAAAAAAAAGGGTCAGTTTTCACTGTGAAAATGTGGTGTGTCCACGTTGCGTTTTGGGCCGTTTCCTGTCGCGGGCACTAGGCCTACCCACACAAGTGAGGTACCAGTGTTCTCGAAAGACTTTAAGGAATGCGGGGTGGGTGGAATTTTGTGGATCCACGCAGATTCCAGAACTTTCCACCACAGAAATGTGAGGGAAACGTGTTTTTTTGACAAAGTTTGAGGTTTGCAAGGTATTCTGGGTAACAGAACCTGGTGAGAGCCAGACAAGTCACCCCATCCTGGATTCTGCTGGGTGTCTAGTTTTCAAAAATGTATAGGTTTGCTAGGTTTCCTTAGGTGCCGGCAGACCTAGGGTTCAAAATCTACAGCTAGGCACTTTGCAAAAAAAGGGTCAGTTTTCAAAGTGAAAATGTGGTGTGTCCACGTTGCGTTTTGGGCCGTTTCCTGTCGCGGGCACTAGGCCTACCCACACAAGTGAGGTACCATTTTTCTCGGAAGACTTTGAGGAATGCGGGGTTGGTGGAATTTTGTGGATCCACGCAGATTCCAGAACTTTCCGCCACAGAAATGTGAGGAAAATCTGTTTTTTTTTACAAAGTTTGAGGTTGGAAGGGATTCTGGGTAACGGAACCTTGTGAGAGCCAGACAAGTCACCCCATTCTGGATTCCACTGGGTGTCTAGTTTTCAAAAATATATAGGTTTGCTAAGTTTCCCTAGGTGCCGGCAGCGCTAGGGTTCAAAATCTACAGCTAGGCACTTTGCAAAAAAAGGGTCAGTTTTCACTGTGAAAATGTGGTGTGTCCACATTGCGATTTGGGCCGTTTCCTGTTGCGGGCACTAGGCCTACCCACACAAGTGAGGTATCATTTTTCTCAGAAGACTTTGGGGAATGCGGGGTGGGTGGAATTTTGTGGATCCACGCAGATTCCAGAACTTTACACCACAGAAATGTGAGGAAAAGGTGTTTTTCTTTTTACGAAGTTTGAGTTTTGCAAGGGATTCTGGGTAACAGAACCTGGTGAGATCCAGACAAGTCACCCCATCCTGGATTCCCCTGGGTGTCTAGTTTTCAAAAATGTATAGGTTTGCTAGGTTTCCCCAAGTCCTGGCAGAGCTAGGGTTCAAAATCTACAGCTAGGCACTTTGCAAAAAAAGGGTCAGTTTTCACTGTGAAAATGTGGTGTGTCCACGTTGCGTTTTGGGCCATTTCCTGTCGCGGGCACTAGGCCTACCCACGCGAGTGAGGTACCATTGTTCTCGGAAGAGTTTGGGAAATGCGGGGTGGGTGGAATTTTGTGGATCCACGCAGATTCCAGAACTTTCCACCACAGAAATGTTAGGAAAATGTGTTTTTTTTTTTACAAAGTTTGAGGTTTGCAAGTGATTCTGGGTAACAGAACCTGGTGAGAGCCAGACAAGTCACCCCATCCTGGATTCTGCTGGGTGTCTAGTTTTAAAAAATGTATAGGTTTGCTAGGTTTCCCTAGGTGCCGGCAGAGCTAGGGTTCAAAATCTACAGCTAGGCACTTTGCAAAAAAAGGGTCAGTTTTCCCTGTGAAAATGTGGTGTGTCCACGTTGCATTTTGGGCCGTTTCCTGTCGCAGGCACTAGGCCTACCCACACAACTAAGGTACCATTTTTCTTGGAAGACTTTGAGGAATGCGGGGTGGGTGGAATTTTGTGGATCCACGCAGATTCCAGAACTTTCCGCCACAGAAATGTGAGGAAAATCGAGGCAAGATGGCGTCTGAGTAAAGTACACTGACACTCACCTCCGCGTCTCTCCCAGTTCCGACGAGGTTTCTTCTGAGCAGCGCTGGTTATGCGAAGGGAAGGCAGCTACTGGCATTTGTTGACTGGATGGTGCAGGGGTTGCCGAAGATCATGTGTTCGACGGTCCGAAGAGAGGAGTGAACGAGGCAAGGGCCGTCATGCACGCTGGGAGTCTCTCGCCCGGCTCCTGCTGACGGCAGCTGCCGGCTGGGGGACTATCGACGTAGGCGGACTGGAGTTTCCTAGCAACGCGGATGCTGGAGAACTCAGAGCACAGACAGGGGAGATTATGGCGGCTCGAGGAGCTCATAGCAAGACGCGCTCGACTGTGCAGGCGGCGCCGCTGTCAACACGCCGTGAAATTGACATTAAAGCGGACACGGACCCGAAGAAATGCGAGCCACAGACCGGTAAGGGTGCTAAAGCGGAGCTTAATAAAAACTCTATGCAGAGAGGTATAACAACTGGTGAACAAAGTAAAAAGCAGATAGCCATAACGAGTCTGTTTTCAGTTAAGGGCACAAATGATCATGAAAAGGGGAAAGAACAGATGATGGATACAACCAATATCCCTACTAAACCCCCTACCGGCGCGGAAATACTTGAAGTAAACCCACAAGCTGTCATTGTTACCCCAGATAGGATGATAGAAGGCTTGAAACACTCTTTGCTTCCTACCCTTATATTGGAAACCTGAGTCTGCCGACCAGTCACATGGCAAGTTTAAATTAAGGTCACCACAAACTATAAGATTGAAGTGACTAACATTAATGGCCAACCACCTCCTATAGAAAAGGATATACAGGGGAAAAAAATCATGAGATGGGATATCTATCTCCAGACCCTATGGAGAACTTTTACTCTTTGAACGAGGAATCTGGGGAGTCTGAAATTGCATTATCAAATACGAGCAGTAACGATGAAGGGGGTGGGGAGACCTCTACAAGTAACTGCAGTCAACAAGGAGAGAAAAGGGCATCCAGGAAAACCAAGAGATCATCAGATGGCAAAAAGAGTGGCCATAGGCGGAATGGGGGAGAGGAAGAGGGTGAACTTGGATGGGATTACTTGGATACACAACCGCTACCCTGTAATGGAGTTCATGAGACCGAGAGACCATCTAGGAAAGAGCTATACTAAGGGATATGACCGGACAGAATGATCCTGAACAGTTCGGTGAACCATCCCTATCCCTGATTCTACAATCCCTCAGATCATTTCAAGACGAAGTTAAGTCGGAAAACCGGCAAGCCCGATTGGCCTCAAAAAAATTACAAGGCTCAATTCGGAAAATTGGGAAAACGTGTACAGAAATCGCAGAGAGGCTAAGCATGGTGGAAAATCGGACAGAAGCTTTAGAAACCACGGTGGACAGCTTGAAAAAACAATCAACCTCTCAAGAAAGTACTCTGAAGGACGTGATGTGGAAACTAGAAGAGGCAGAAAATAGACAACGCCGCAATAATTTAAGATTGCTCGGAATACCGGAGAATAGTGAAGGTAGTGATTTCAGGAAATTCACGATAAATTTGCTGAGGAACTCTCTGCCTGAACTTGTACAATGGGATTGGGATAATAAAATCCAACGTGTACATAGATTTCCCCTAACAATATCTCGACGTAATCCAAATGATCAGTCATATCCAAGAGCAATCTTAATCTTTTTCGGGAATTTTTTGCTCCGACAAGCTGTGTTTGACCTGGCGAGACCCAATAAGAAAAGAAACTGTGAGAATTTTTCGTATTTCGTTAAACCAGACTTCGCACATGCCACAGTGGAGAGGAGATGGAGGCTCAGGCAACTGATTGCCCCATTCCAAAAAATAGGCGCAACAGTCTATTTACAAAATCCTGCTAAACTAAAAGTTATCTCGCAAGGCCGGAACGATTATTTTACCTCTGAAATACAAGCGCAGAAAGTATTGGAGGAAATTGTAGCGGGGAAATCTGGGACCATTGAGAATAATCATTAGGTCTTAGTATAACTGAAAATGGGGATGATGATCTGATGGGTATTTTAATCCCTACATATGAACTGATGTGGTATATTCCCTGCTTACGGGACATGATATGTGGCTATGTGGCTGGGTTTTTGCTTTGGTGAATAATGTTCTTTGATTTTTCCTATCTATTGGCAGGAAAGGGAAATACTTGAGATGAAATATGATTATAGTATTTAGCAATATGCTTAACCACAAGAGCAGGGAGGGAGGCGGAGAGTGGGTGAGGATGGGACAGACGTTATCAAAACAGGCTTAGGACTGAGCCTGATTGCCTATATAATGGTGGGGGGAGGGGGGCAGAAGGGTGGGGTGGGGGAGGAAGGGGAGAATCTCAGACCTGGGGTAACGTTGGTGCAAAGAAGAATTAATTTTGATATAGAAATGAGGAATAATGGTAAAAACTATATAACTGGAATCAGGTTGGAGAGGGTAAAAAAATGTATAACTCGGGATGGAAAAGTACCAGTATGGCTAGTTTGAAAATTTTGACCGTTAATATTTGTGGCCTCAATGACGTTAAAAAAAGACAAAGAGTGTCTATCGGATTACAATTGACAGGGGCCAATATTATCTGTATACAAGAGACACATATCGAGGGGTCACAAATCCATTTGCTTAACACACTGGGTTATAGGGTGGTCACTGCTTCAACACAAGGAGTAAGGACTAGGGGTGTAGCAATATTGGCAAAAGGGGGTGGGACACAATTTACCCGTTCTTCATCTGATAAATATGGGCGGTGGTCTATTACAGAATGTCAGCATAGTAATGGTAGAAAAATGACTATATGTACAATATATGGGAATATTAGTGATGACCCGGAAGTACTGGATTATATCTCTAATGAGCTCGTTCACTGGCCCCTTCCAGTGATAGTTTGTGGTGACCTTAATTTAAACTTGCCATGTGACTGGTCGGCAGACTCAGGTTTCCAATATAAGGGTAGGAAGCAAAGAGTGTTTCAAGCCTTTAAAAATGTATGTCCAACCCATGGTCTGATAGACTGCTGGCAAGCAGAACACGTGAATGATCCTGGCTTTACCCATTATTCTCATCCACATGCTAGGCATGCAAGACTGGATTATATTCTGGTGTCTAATACGTTAATATCTAGCAGCACAATAGAAAAGTTACCAAGAGTGCTATCTGACCATAATCCTCTTGTTTTAACCATAGAATACGGACCAACGAAACTAAATGTGAAAACATGGACGTTCGAAAGGGCATTACTGGTAAATGAGGAATACTGTCACCATATGCGGCATTGAATACCTCGGTTTTTGGAGGATAACATAGGTAGCGCGCCAATCGATATGGTCTGGGATGCCCTAAAAGCTGGGATCAGAGGGGAAACACTGCGATTTTCATTAAATGCTAATAAAAAGGCGAAACAAGAAATGAGGATACTTCTGAATAATGTAGCTACAGCCGAGGAAGGACTAATAAAAGCTGTCCAGGAGGGAAGGGAAGTTGAAAATGAACTAAGGCGGGTTGCGACAGCCCAAAATTATATTATTGATATTTTAATGACAAGAGCCATAGATAAAGCAACAATGCATAAAGAAATTTTTACGACCTAAGTGAACAGGTGGGACATCAGTTAGCGGTACGTACCCGAGAACAAAGTACAGCTAATTTTATAAAGGCAATTAGGGATCCAGAATTCGGATTAAGGACAGATCCCGATGCAATAAGAGCTGCGTTTCAAAGATTTTACCTAAATCTATATGGGGATACAGATATTAAACAGGATTTAATTGAAGAATATATGGACCAAGATTCATTTTTAAGATTAGAGACAGAAGATTTAGAAAGTATGGATGGTATTCCGCAGTGGGAGGAGATTCTCCTCTCAATAAATAGTTTAGCTATAGGTAAAGCGGCGGGTATGGATGGGATTCCTACTGAGTTTTATGTTAAATTTTCTTTACAGTTGAAAAAAATATTGTCTGATTTGATCGCACATATATTTCAGGGGGGACGACCTCCGGGATCATGGTCCTTGGCCAAAATTGTGGTTTTCTTAAAAAAACATAAAGACCCTACAGAACTCGGGTCTTATCGCCCTATAACGCTGATAAACGGGGATTCCAAAATTTATGCTAAGCTATTAGCTGCCCGCTTGGCTCCGATTATACATAAAATTGTATCCGAACGTCAGCATGGGTTTATCCCAGGAAGATCTACAACTGATCATGTTCAAAGGGTGATCTCATTGTTTGATTGTACGGATGTTAAAGGGGACTTATATTATTAGACGCCGAAAACGCCTTTGATAGGGTCTCCTGGAAATATCTTTGGACAGTCATGTCAAGAAGTGGCTTTAGGGAACCATTCATTAAAGCAATACAAATGCTGTATATGGATCCATCTGCTGTAGTAATGGTTAATGGGTCAGTATCTGAACCGTTAGCCATTACTAGAGGGACCAGACAGGGGTGCCCGTGTTCTTCTCTTTTATTCGCGATGTATATTGACCCTTTTATTCATAGACTAGACAATAATATACTAATTCCACCTATATGGACAAGAAACCAGTCTACGAAAACGCTGGCGTATGCGGATGACATCGCCTTAGTTACGAGTGACCCTATTAACGCAATCGGTATAATAGAAGAAGAGGCTAAGATCTTTGGTGGGGTGTCTGGATATAAATTGAATCAAGACAAAACACAGATTATCCTCAATAGTAAAATCAAGATGAGAGATGAACGGGTAATGGAGAAAGCTGCATATTTGGGTGTCAGCATAACGGCAACATTGGAGAATTTAGTTAATAATAATATTGAACCACAAATACAACACACAAAAAAGGATATGATTCGGTTAAATAATTTACATCTATCCATCGGGGGTAGATGTAACCTGATTAAAATGCTCTAGATTTTTATATTTTTTTAGAACAATTTGTCTGGAATTCCCACCACAACTGTTTAAAGATATAGATAATATGTTTTCTAGATTCATATGGGGATACAAGAGGCCACGGCGAGCATTAAGATTCATCACCCTACCTAAGGATAGAGGGGGAATGGCGTTATCTAACTTTAAACTATATTATTGGGCCACCACATTAAAATATTGCGTTGATTTATTATTTAAGACAGACAATAGAATTGAAGGTAGTATCTCAACACCACAAGAACTTTTATTGGGTGATGAAACCAGAGGGTGCCTATGGCGTCATGTGAACGATAGTTACTTTAAGAAGGTTAGATTCAAGACCATCTTTGGTATTTACAAGGTCTGGAATAATATACGTAAATTACTGGGTATTGGACGGTTATCTCACTATACGCCAATCCTCAAAAACAATAACCTCCCAGGGATCTTTAGAGATACTTGTATGGCGAGATGGGTACAGAGCGGGATTACACAATTAGGTTGTTTTTACTCCACTTTAGGACTGAAGTCTTTTGAGGAATTACAGATGGATTATAAACTAGATCATCGGGACTTTTTCAAATACATGCAAGTCAGGGACTTTCTATGGAAGAAAGGTGGTGGTGGAATAAAATTTCAAGAAATTCAAATTATGGAGAATCTGTCTAAAAAAATCACTATAAAGATAGGAGAGGTCTATGAATTGATGAATGTATGCTACCCGGACGATATGGATAAATATGTTTCAAAATGGCAGGTTAAACTAGGGGTTTCGGCTGAAACTCTCCACCACTCCTACGAACTATTTCAGTCCTGTCTAATGTCTACAAAATTGCAAGCTCAATATTATAAAACCTTTTTTCTATTATATTACACTCCACACAAAATTGCTAAATGGGGGACCGGAAAAGGAACATCATGTCCCAGATGCACATTATTTGAAGCTGATAGCGTACATATATTTGCCTCATGTGACGTGTTAACGAAGTTAGTTAACGATATCTCAGTTTTTCTATCAGAGGTATTAGGAACAAGAATAGAAATTTCTGTTGATGAAATAATGCTAGGTATAGCTAATATAAATCGACCAAAATATATGCAAGGGTTGATATTTGTGGCAATGGCGGTCCTAAGATTGTGTATAGCGTCAGCCTGGCTGGATCCAAAACCACCATTCTTCCAGCAATGGAGATCTCGATTGTTGGCGACTTGCAGTCTTGAGGTAGCCATATATAAAAGAAAGGGGCGTAATAAACGTAAAAAGGGGCTGGCAATTTGGGACCCGTTAATGCAGTGGATACAAAGACAGGCAGAGACTGGATAACTAGTGCTGACCATAGATTACAGATATTGATAGTGTTGAATTATTTTGCACCAGACGTTTTTTTGGATATGTCGCCATGCTAACAATGTAATGTGTAACAAAGTGAAATTTCTATTATTTTTGTGTTCTGGACATGTCTGAGCAGGGGGCGGGGGAGGGATATGGGTTTGGGGGTGTGCATATGTATAAAAAAACAAATAAAGATTTAAAAAAAAAAAAAAAGAAATGTGAGGAAAATGTGTTTTTTTTTTTACAAAGTTTGAGGTTTGCAAGGGATTCTGGGTAACAGAACCTGGTGGGAGCCAAACAAGTCACCCCATCCTGGATTCCCCTGGGTGTCTAGTTTTCAAAAATGTATAGGTTTGCTAGGTTTCCCTAAGTGCCGGCAGAGCTAGGGTTCAAAATCTACAGCTACGCACATTGCAAAAAAAGGGTCAGTTTTCACTGTGAAAATGTGGTGTGTCCACGTTGCGTTTTGGGCCGTTTCCTGTCGCGGGCACTAGGCCTACCCACACAAGTGAGGTACCATTGTTCTCAGAAGACTTTGAGGAATGCGGGGTGGGTGGAATTTTGTGGATCCACGCAGATTCCAGAACTTTCCACCACAGAAATATGAGGAAAATGTGTTTTTTGACAAAGTTTGAGGTTTGCAAGGTATTCTGGGTAACAGAACCTGGTGAGAGCCAGTCAAATCACCCCATCCTGGATTCTGCTGGGTGTCTAGTTTTAAAAAATGTGTAGGTTTGCTAGGTTTCCCTAGGTTCCGGCAGAGCTAGGGTTCAAAATCTACAGCTAGGCACTTTGCAAAAAAAGTGTCAGTTTTCAAAGTGAAAATGTGGTGTGTCCACGTTGTGTTTTGGGCTGTTTCCTGTCGCGGGCACTAGGCCTACCCACACAAGTGAGGTACCATTTTTCTCGGAAGACTTTGAGGAATGCGGGGTGTGTGGAATTTTGTGGATCCACGCAGATTCCAGAACTTTACGCCACAGAAATGTGAGGAAAATGTGTTTTTTTTTACAAAGTTTGAGGTTGGAAGGGTTTCTGGGTAACAGATCCTTGTGAGAGCCAGACAAGTCACCCCATCCTGGATTCCCCTGGGTGTCTAGTTTTCAAAAATGTATAGGTTTGCTAAGTTTCCCTAGGTGCCGGCAGAGCTAGGGTTCAAAATCTACAGCTAGGCACTTTGCAAGAAAAGGGTCAGTTTTCACTGTGAAAATGTGGTGTGTCCACGTTGCGTTTTGGGCCGTTTCCTGTCGCGGGCACTAGGCCTACCCACACAAGTGAGGTGCCATTTTTCTCAGAAGACTTTGGGGAATGCGGGGTGGGTGGAATTTTGTGAATCCACGCAGATTCCAGAACTTTCCACCACAGAAATGTGAGGAAAATGTGTTTTTCTTTTTACAAAGTTTGAGGTTTGCAAGGGATTCTGGGTAACAGAACCTGGTGCGATCCAGACAAGTCACCCCATCCTGGATTCCCCTGGGTGTCTAGTTTTCAAAAATGTATAGGTTTGCTAGGTTTCCCTAGGTCCTGGCAGAGCTAGGGTTCAAAATCTACAGCTAGGCACTTTGCAAAAAAAGGGTCAGTTTTCACTGTGAAAATGTGGTGTGTCCACGTTGCGTTTTGGGCCGTTTCCTGTCACGGGCACTAGGCCTACCCACACAAGTGAGGTACCATTTTTCTCAGGAGACTTTGGGGAATGCGGGGTGGGTGGAATTTTGTGGATCCACACAGATTCCAGAACTTTCCACCACAGAAATGTGAGGAAAATGTCGTTTTTTTTTGACAAAGTTTGAGGTTTGCAAGGGATTCTGGGTAACAGAACCTAGTGAGAGCCAGACAAGTCACCCCATCCTGGTTTTCCCTGGGTGTCTAGTTTTCAAAAATGTATAGGTTCGCTAGGTTTCCGTAGCTGCCGGCAGAGCTAGGGTTCAAAATCTACAGCTAGGCACTTTGCAAAAAAAGGGTCAGTTTTCACTGTAAAAATGAAGTGTGTCCACGTTGCGTTTTAAGCCGTGTCCTGTCGTGGGCACTAGGCCTACCCACACAAGTGACATACCATTTTTATCGGGAGACTTAGGGTAACACAGAATTGTAGAGCAACTGTTATTACCTGTTGACTTTCGATGCATTTCTGCCTTCCAAATGAAAGACAATGTGTAAAAAAGAAGTCACTTTGAAAAATGTCCTATAATTCTCATGCTAGTAAGGGTACTCACAATTTTGGAAATGTGCAAATAGCTACTGTTTCTAAACTCTATATTTTATTCCAATTTCAGAAATACATAGGTGTCTTTCATCCCGATTTTTCACTAAATATATTTTCCCAAATTAATTGCTATATACCCGGTACATAATAAAAAACCTTTGCAAGACGCTGCTCAGTAATTGGCTCTGGGTTTGTCTGGACCTACAAGTCCTATATATCCCCACAACCAGAAAGGTCCAGCGGATGTAACAGTATATTGCTTTCAAACATCTGTCATATTTAGAAGAAGTTACAGATGAAAACGTTGGCACAAATGGCTGTTTTTTTCAACTCATTTTCAATTTTTCCTATTTTCAGCGGTTAGTTTCTATAAAGAAACCCTAAAGGATCTACACAAATGACCCCTTGCTGAATTCAGAATTTTGTCTACTTTTCTGAAATGTATAGCTTTCCAGGATCCATTATTGCTTTCATACACCATTTCTACCATTAACTAGAAGAAGGTTGAAAGTACAAAAAATAGCAAAAATAGGCTATGTCCCAGTAAAATGCGAAAACTGTTTAAAACATGTTGGTTTTCTGACAAAAGTCTGTCAGTCCCTCAAAGCTGGGAAAATTGTGATTTCAGCCCCACAAACCCTTTGTTGATACCATATGCAGGGAAAAAACCAGATGCTTTCATTTGCAGCACTTTTTCCCATTTAAAAAAAAAAAAAAATGTAGCTGTATTTTGGCTAATTTCAGGGTCCCCTCCAGGGGAATCCACAAACCCTGGGTACCTTTAGAATCCCCATGATGTTGGAAGACAAGGACGCAAATTTGGCGTGGATACCTCATGTGGTCAAAAAGTTACAGGGGCCTAAGCGCAAACTACCCCAAATAGCCAAAAAAAGGCTTAGCACAGGGGGGAAAAGGCCTAGCAGCGAAGGGGTTAAAACCTTACAAGATGTAAGCACACTTTATTTAATGCCAAGGCTCAATAAAAAGCTTGCCAAATACCCGTCAGTTCATACCATAGTAATTTACTTTGTTCCTCCATTGAACGGGATTACTCAGAGCATGTAGCATGCATGATTAATAACTAATAGAGGGAATAGGGTACTATTAAGCACAGCGGAAATAGTAGGTGGAACATGTCTCTCGCAAACGCACTTTGGCAGTATGTTTTAGGTAGTTTTAAATTCTGAATTAAATGTTTTAATTATGAGAATAACCTTTACTTTTAAATTGTGCTTCTATGCTGTTGTTGATTTGTGATATGTATGAAATGTGCAAAAATGCGTTACATTGTACGTGTTTATTAGCTGACCAATAAATTCTTCTTCTTCTTCGATTAACAAGTATATTCACCTGCACTTCTTGCGGTCCGTGTGCAGTTCGGTATCACTCGGGAGCGCGCCTCCACGCGACGTGCTCCCTCTACCAGAGCAGGCTGCAACGCTACCTGCTGCCACTCTGACTGTCCTGCGACTTCTCTCAACCCCAGCCGCACTTGCCCGCGCGACCCTTTAAGCTCTGAAAGCGCCAAACTCACTGCACACAGGTGTTTGCCCCTTCCTTTCTGTAGCAGTGCAGCAGGACTTTTGTTTATGGGAGGGTGATGAACAGGCCATAAGGGGTGCCGCCGACTGCCACTTTGGCCGATCCACTTAGGGGCCGCCCCCATGTTGCCGGGCCTCCTCAGCCAGTAAAGACCTTCCTGCCTCCTTCAGCACCTTCAAGGCCTGGCGCTCGCTCTCCGTCAACGACATCTTCACTATGGTGACAAAACTCCCTAAAGTTAAGCAACTAAACTGGGGAAAACTTTGCTCTGCCCTACGAGCCGGGGTGTACTCAAAAGCTAAACTGGCACCCTCTCCTAACTGTCATGACCCTAAGGGACACTCCTGACCCCGCTCCTGCTCCCACAGAACAATTGGGCTGCACCTCACTCCTGAACCCTACCACCCACCTGAATATTCCAGGAGGGTATTTAAACCCCCCCGGCCCCCCCAAACAATCCACTCTGCTGGACATGCCGCGCGCAACTGGGTATAGGAAAGCTGTTTAGCTTTTAGTTCAGCGCTATGTGACCCTTCCCAGCCCCCGGGAGGAGAGGCACGAAGCGAGACTAGAGGTGGGTGAGTCAACACACATTAAAAGTAAGAGCCAAGGGTGATCGTCGACCTTACCTCTAAGAAGAGCGTGTGCAGGATATGAGCCCTGACAATATTTGCTACTTGAAAGCAAAACAGGCATTTCGTCTTCCCATGTCAGAATATTTACGAGGTATTCATTTAATTAAGTGTTTTTAGGTTGAGACTGAGCCAGCGCGCATGCGCTGCTCTGCGAGGCTTCTTGTAAGCACTCTAAACTTCTCTGTGTGGGTCTGACTCCCCCCACGCATTGGGTTGGCTGTTGCCTGTGTCATTTTGTTATCGTAGCCTGCAAATGGCTAAAGGCGGGCGCATGTCCCACCTCTTTTGCAAATGTTCACTCCCACAGCTTTTTGCTTGCGGGAGCGAGCAGTGGCGCGCAGGGCGGCAGCTGCAGTGCCTCCTTGTCTCCCCTGCATCACTCCCCCTTGCCTCCCTGTGCCCGCCCCCACCACTCCTCTTGAGCTGCGACGTGCTTTGCTGAATTCTTTCCCCTGCCCCGACTTTGATCAATTGATTGCTACTTTTTACTTAGCTACAAGGTTATGACTTGTTTTTGAAATAAAGTTACATTTAATCAATCGCACAGAACTCCGCCTAGAATCTCACTGCCCCCTTAAAGCTGGGAACACGGGGTCTTCTCACAGCGCGTGACTGGATCAGATGGTGTATTTCCGCTTATCACCTATTACAGCCGGCCCGTTTGAGCAACACTCGCCACAGAGTAGAGGTTGTGTTTGTTTACGTTTTACTTTCAGGAACACGACAAGGAGAGCGTGAACCTCGCGATATTTGGGGATCACATAGAGTCAAGAGCAACTAGAGATGGAAAACGCTGATCCTCCAGGGAAGATAAGCATTTCAGACACACGAAAAGCAGCAGTGCGAGTCTAGCACGCCGCATCTCACTAGAGCGCACTGGTGCCTGCTGCGCGCGGCGTCACTGTTCCTCGTGACGTGCCGTAACTGTCTCCGCCACAGCGACCCGGCTTGGTGTCACCGGCACTTCCGCTTCTTTTCCGGGGCTTCCCGTGATGAGCCCACGGCCCCGCCTACCAGTTTGACAGCAGAGGCCACAGCTGGGGGACCAGCTGCGCTACAGCGACCATGAACCTGCACCAGGTGCTGACCGGGGCTGTCAACCCCGGGGGCCACTGCTTCTCCGTGGGCAGCGCCAGCGAGCGGCCCTTCACGGTGAGTGACAAGGGGACGGGGCTGTGTGACCGAGACTGCAATGTCTGTCCAGAACCCGTCTTTGTGTATCCAGAGGGCATACGTTTACTGATCGCCCCCTGCAGCCTTCCTTGATTTTGGGGTACCATAGCGTACTATAAATGCGTCTCAAAACCTTGGTACCGTTTTCCCAGCCAGCAGTCTTGCGTGCTGTTACTGTACAAATCATGGAAGCTCGTGAACAGGTCCAGCCCCACGCCAACTCGCAGGACACCGAGGACGAAAGTGGAAATATTTAACACCTGTGGATGTAAGGGTGGGGGTCTTCTTACTGCTGATGGGAAAAGTGGCCTGTCCAATGCACATGGATCTTGGGCTTTTTGGATAGCCCTTCTCAAGGCTTCTAATCGCTTCGCCCAAGTCCAGGGTCAGCATGAAAGACATGCATACTCTGAAACGCATGTCCATGCTACAACGTGTGGGAGTGTGGTGGGACAGTGTTGTCTTCGCTTTAATCGTGTATGGAAAGTGTCCGTGTGGCGCATGATGCTCACTGAATTGCGTTATCGTATTAAGGATTGCAGCGCTTAGTGTTATGATGGACAAGGAAGTGTGAGAGAGAGACATACATCATTTGCTGTGCTTGATCTTTCCTCACAGCCACCGAGCTCTCTTGATGTTTACTTTAGGTGCTGCGTTAATAATTTAATTCAGTGTACTGCTTTCCCCTCCCTCTCACCCACTGTTTCTCTGTGTGCTGTCCTCTTCACCCTACCACTGTCCTTGGTTGTTAAGTTATGTTCCTGACCACTCCCTCCCCCCGCTCTCCGTCATCTTGCTGACTTCTCCTGCCCCACCCCCACTTAACCCCTATCTTGTTGACCCCTTCCATCCGCCTCCCTCTGTCCCTCGTTTCATTTGATGTTCTCCCAGTGCACTGTGCATGCTTGTTTATTATTTAGTTTATGCTGTACAGCATGATGTAAAGGCATTGGCAAGGACAATAGGTCGCAAAGGCGAGTGCTATTGACTGCCAGTGCTTGTTTTTACTAGCCTCCCAAGTAATGTGCTCGCCATTCTTCTGAGTGTATAGAACGATGCGGCCGGGCTTATATTTTCACTAACCTTCTGTCCATGAAAGAGAACATTCCAAGGTTCCATGCGTTACCTATATGGTAATCCAAAAACGAACCCCAGATTACTTCTGCTAGTCTCCAGCCTTATCACACTTCTCCCTGAAATCTGCCACTCAAAACAAACTTCTCACCATCCCAGCCTGACTCAAGAACCACAGAGGCAGATTCCGCTGTGTGCAGGGCTCATCACTTTGGAACACTTAACTGCTCATCTAAGACCTGTCCTCCTCACTTTGGAACAACTAACTACCTGCTCATCTCACACCTTCCCTCCGTCGCCTCTTTCCCCCCTCTCAATCAACCCCAGCCAGATTGTCTCACAGCCAAACATGCTTTATTTAATCACTCTACAGAGTGCATCTTTTCGCTCCCCCACCTCAGGAACCTGCAAGCACTTCTCCTTTCATTCCTTTTTATTTTTTGCATTTTTATATAGCACAAATCAAGGTATCAAAGCGTTTTACATAAGCACTCGTTCCATAACAGAAATTTGCCCAGTGGGGGATAATGTGCTGCATGGCTAAACACTTATAAGGTCCCAAAGGTGAGACCTATTGGCTATGCCAATGCTTGAAAAACATGCACTGAGAAACTTTCATGCTACTTTCCTGATGATAACGTTGTTTTCTGAAGTCTTCCAACGCCTTGACCAATTGTTAACTTAACGCTGTCACCAGCCAGCGACAGTCACTCCATTTTTTTGAAACAGACCAACTGGACACACATATCTTTCAACTAAGATCCCGACAATTCAGGAGGTTACGAGAGTTCACAAAAAGTTTCTCCCGCAAGCACAACATGGTTACAGTGGCTTTGAATACAAGCCGTGGTGTTATATTTCTAGCCCTGCCATATCACCACCAATCAAGCAGATTGAGAAAAATGTGTTCGGAAGTATTTGATTGTAAAGCCTCTATAAGCGATACATATGAAACACTTCATTACATATAGGGAGCATTACAAGACTTTTTGAAAAATAAATTCTTCAATTTTGTATTAAAACAAAAGGGTTTAAACTCGTATCTCTGGTCAGCTTCAAATATGTGGTACTGATGGAGATCAAAAAGTAAAAGGTTGTCTTCCTCTAAGCATATTTTTAAAGTCATTAGAAACATAGTGGATGCATACCTATGTCACCGTTATGCTGCTCTCTGCCACGTTTGTATGTGTTGTCACACAGAGAGTAACTAATTTTTTAGTCGGCTAAAATTACACCTGAAAATTATCTGCTATATATTCTGCAATTTTAAATGAGCACTCTGCTGTCTACAAATTTGTATGCCCCAGTTTAAGGTACTTCTGGCTAAATTCAGTATCACTTGTCACAGTATTGGGTTTAGTCCACATTAATAATCAATTGGCTGCTGTGTCTCTACCGCTCTACCACAGCCTCCGTGAGTACGTATTGTATTGTATTGTATTGTAATTGCATTTATATAGCGCTTACTACCCCTGACGAGGTGTCGAAGTGCTTTTTCGGTGAGTAGCACGCTACTCCGGGACCCATAAAGGATTAGTGTTGAATTAGTATAGTGAAATATGAAAGTAATTAAAGTGGTCGATAGGTTAGTCAGTTATTTGGATTCGGAAGGATAGCGGAAGGATAGAAGAGGAAAAAAGGTTTGTATTTATATAGCGCTTGTTACCCCTGGTGGGGTGTTTAAGCGCCTTTTTTCTTTTTGTTGTTGTTTTTTTTTGGGCAGTAGCACGCTACTCCGGAAACCCATAAAGGATTAGTGGTGAATTAGTATGGTGAAATATGAAAGTAATTTGAGTGGTGGATATTAGTCAGTTATTTGGAGTGAGAAGGATAGCGGAGGGATAGAAGGAGGAGAAAGGTTTGCATTCATATAGCGCTTGTTATCCGTGAAGGGGTGTTGAAGCGCTTTTCTGGCGAGTAGCACGCTACTGCGGAACCCATAAAGGATTAGTGTTGAAAATTAAGTATAGTGAAATATGAAGTAATTTGAGTGGTGGATATGTTATTCAGTTATTTGGATAGAGAAGGGTAGCGGCAGGATAGAAGAGGGAAAAAGGTTTGCATTTATATAATGCTTGCTTACCTCTGATGAGGTGTTGAAGCGCTTTGTTGGCGAGTAGCACGCTACTCTGGGACCCATAAAGGATTAGTGGTGAATTAGTATAGTGGAATATGAAATTTGAGAAGTGAACATGTTAGTCTGTTATTTTGATTGAAAAGGATAGTGGAGGGATAGGAGAGTGAAGGATTTTGATTTTATTTTATTTGGAGGTCATAGCAGTAGGAGGAGGCTTTTGGATGAGTAAAAAGGGGTTGTGGAGGGGAAGAGTCAGAGGGAAGAGTTTAGAAAGGTTTGTTTTGGGGATTGGTATAGTAAATGAGGTGTCAGATGATGCAAGGAGGGGTAGAGTAAGGGAGAGTCTAGAAAGGGTTATTTTGGGGATCATAGTAGTGGTATGGGGTTTGGGATAAATGAGAGAGTGGGTGTAGAGGATATATTGATAGATGTATAGGGTGAGAAATGGGGTAGTGCATTGGAAAGAGTAGTAGAAAGAAGTTTGAGATGAGTCAGAAAGTTGGGTTAGAAGATATATTGAGAGAAGTATAGGGTGAGAAATAGGGTGGTGCATTGGATATGCTGAATTAGAAGAAAGTGATAAATATATAGATCCATAAGTACATTGAAAGTATATAGATGCATAAAGGAGGTAGGTATATGTAGATTAAAGATATTGATAGAGGTACAGTCAAAGGGAACTAGTTTTAAGTCCTCCTCTCCCACCAGGAAACTAAACTCTACTCCATATTACCACTTATGCAAACCGAAGCTTTCTCCACAGGTCCAGACCCAGCCATCTGGCTCCAACAAATACAAAAATCCTTTAATGACGAAACAAAACCAAATCGCCCTTCCTGGAACAACAAAAACCCAAGTCCTCTACCATGATACACAAAACCCAAGTCCCCACCATGACCTACACTATCCAAGCACCCTTCCTTGATGGACAATACCCGAGTCCAATACCCAAAATCCAGTCCCATGATGGGCAATACTCAAGTTCTCTTGCCTGACAGACAAACCCCAAAGTCCTCTCCCCGTCCACCCAAAAGCAGGTAAATCTGAACCTCTTTCCACCTCTACAGACCACATCACTCCCACCAAATAAATGTACTTTTGCTATAGTTAGCATTTAAAAAAAAAAAAAAAATTTTTAACAAAGGGCTCAATTTAATCCAGTATCAGCATTTGTAGTTATACAAAATATTTTCTATCAACAGGATTAAAAGTCCTACATTTGCTTCTTGTTTATGGACATTTCAGCTATCAGACCAACCGTCTCGAGACCCATTCAGGACCAGATAAGGAAAACTTATTTAGGACTTTGGTAAAGAATGTAGAGAAGTGGTACACGAAAGTGCTTCCCAAGAAAACTTCATAATTCACACGACAGGAGAGAAGACCTCTTTCCTAACTCTATCCATGTTGCGCTTTTCAGTTTTGCTGCATTTACCAGTGTTTCTAAAAACTATTTTTAGAACTTCCGCTTTGGTTTAAGCACCAAACTTTGCCTGCTCCAGCATAAATTCTCGGCTAAGTGGGACTACTAAAATACAGAAACTAAGTGCTGGGACATGCCCTGAGGGAGGGTAGCATTAGTGAAAGGAACCTGCAGCTGCCTGCCCAGGGTCACTGAAACCACCACAAAGCTATAACAATCTCCTGAGCGTCAGACTGTCTTACAAGAATAAGGGAATCACAGATGAATCCTAATGTCCTATTCAGCACAGGTCAAGTTGTTCATTCACTCTGGTACTGTTCATATCATCCATAGAAGTGGGAGGCGATTGGCAAGAAATGGGTACATAAAGGGTTTCCATCACTCGTGTTTGGATCCCTCATTTAACCTTCAGTTTCCAGTGTGCAACATCAGTAAACAATTTTATGACTAACCTTGCCAGTTCTTTTGTACTTGGAAATACTGCCCTGTGAGTGACTGTATTTTTACTGATCACATGTACACATCATGAAGTGCACTTCAGTGCCAGAGCTGGCAGGCCAATACTTTCATTTGTTAATGGTTTCTTTTTTCCACTCCTTTTCTTCTTTAACTTATCACAGAGTTTACACTTTCTTCAGGTTACACTAATGTCAAGCCAGCAGTACCTAATCTTTGTACCAATAAAAATCAGTTTCCTCTGAGATGCATTAAAACTTATAACCATTAGAATATCTGTTTTAAGAACACCGGTTTGCTTGGAAGTACCCGCACTCAACCACAATTATATGCCACAATTTTTTTATTTTAGGCTCATAACCACCACATTTAGATGTTGGAATTTTTCTTTGCTCTTGCCTTCTTTTTGTTTTACATCAAAAGTTTGCAATAAAACAAAAAATAACCAGTAAGTTTTTTTTAAACTGTTGCGTTGCAGAAGAATAAAGCCCACCTTTCCTTTTCAACTATGTGCAGAGGACGCGGAGCGGCCGTTTAAGTATTCTTTCCCTTCAGCCTATGTAGGCTGTTTCTGCTGTCCAGAGGCTGGAACACCATTACTGGGGCCTGCTAATTCAATCTCGGACATGTTTGCTCTGTGCTAGTTCTGCAGACACCAGAGAACAGGAATGCTGGGGAAGACCTGCAGAGCCTGCTGGTTTACAATCATCACAAAGAGCACAATGACCACTTCTGTTAAGTGGATGCTTAGCCAAACTGGAGCAAGGAGAACCAGTTCTTCTGACCACACAGTTATCGGTTATCCGCCAAGAAAAAAACCAAAGCAGCCTTTTTCCGTCCCCATTACCACATTTCACCCCATTGCAGGTCAGTGACTAGGACAGAAGGACTCCTGTGCAAACAGCTTGGCACGCTCTACTGTGGTGAGTGATGGCTGGAACTCTGGTGAGCAATTGTGAGGTCCGAACATGATGGGCTGGCGGTAGTGGTGCTGATGGAATAAACACTTATTTTGATCTGCTATGGTTTTTTTCTTGCATACACTTTCTTTTGGAATGTGACAATTTCGGTCAAAAGCTTATCAATCGTGTACGATGCTTTCACCATCGTTCAATATGCCCATCAGAAACAGTGAAATAGTGTGCAATCATGCTAGGTTTAGAGTACCTAGAACCCTATACCACTTACTGCGTTCCACATAAGTCTATAGACCACAGTTAAGCTATATACACTTCTGCGTCTGCCATATAGCAGGAAAGCTCAGTCACAGAACTCCTCTCAAACCGATTCCCGGTGCAACCAGAGCCGAGCAAGAACTCTAGGTCCTAGGGCCTGAGTCCGATCTCGCTAGGAAAGCCCTCCGTACGTCTCGGATCCGGAGGACTTTCCGAGCGAAACGTGCTACGGGTGTCCGAACGAGCGTGTACGATGCAGCCGTATGCTTACGGACTCGGTTCCCTCGACTCCTATTGAACTCTATGGGAGCCTGTGTACAGACGCGTACACAGGCTCCCATAGCAAAAAGGGGTGGGTGGGGAAAAGCGTACACCCTGTGGCGGGCAACCCAGGGTGCCAGCCACACTGTGCATGCCTGGATCGGGGGGACCCATGGGCACACCCCTGTGACAGATTCGGAGGGACCCAGGTGAAGGGGGGCCTGCTACGGCCCCCTGAATTACGAAACCGACAGCCGTTTCGTCCGGAATCGGGCCCCTAGTGTTTTCAGTGTGTACAGAAGGAGCTATGACACTCCGGCCAGTGATGGCCTACTACTCCGAGTTTTATGTAAAACACAAAGACTACCTAACACCAAACGTAACCAATGATTTACAATGAAATGCAGCAGAAAGGCATACTACTTAGTACCAGGTGGGTGGCTATGTTGATACAATGACTTAAACCTGGGTAGGCCAAAAACAATCATTGAGTTAGCGGCTCTTCTACTTATAAACACGTACAACATACTTTGTGACATTCCAGTAGGCAGAAGAACAATCCAACCTAATTCCTTTAAAAATCACACTTCTGTAATTTACTTCGTGTACACAGCGTTGCCAGTGCTGTTGTGGAGGGAGTGCAGATGCTTAACAAGAAGATAGGGTGGATAATTGCAGCGAAGAGATTGAAGGAAATAGTTTGGTTCAGAGCTGCACTCCTTCCCAGCTGCTGTGAGCTTCACACATGGACCCTTTGGTTGCCTTCTGTTAACCTATGCTGATGGGAAGCAAAAAAAAACGATGGATTTAGACCCAGATCTCTGTACTGGGGTGAATGTGTAACACTGTTCAACATTCTGTCCATCAATTGTTCTTTTTGCATTTGTCACCCCAAGTGGGACTAGTATGCCCAGACGTGGGTCCCCTGCTCTCCGTGCCGCTGGAGTCAAGCTAGCCTTTACTGATGAGGAGTGAAACCCCGAAACCGGTCTCAGGATGCTTGTTTCTAGTCCAGGGAGGACCTGGCCTGGCAGTTCGGGCTGGACTGTTCCCATGGGGAACAGGGTCAAGACTGATTTGCATATGGCTGGGTTTAAACTGATACGGCATGGGGAGCAACAAATGATGGATTTAGGCCCAGGTCTCTGTACTGGGGTGAATGTTTGACATTGTTCAACATTCTGTCCATCAATTGTTCTTTTCGGAGTTGATGGAACCCCACACATTTTCATACTTCTCAATGTGACCAATCCCTTTCAAGTTATGGAAGATTGCAGATTTTGACCTCATAAAAAGGTCATCAGTTGTCATGGTCATCTTCGTGCATTCCCCACCAGCATATTGAGTTGGAAAGGTTGCATCTGCCGTCTGAGTTGCTTTTTTTTTTAACATACTTTATTGAGGACCTTGACATCACATCCAATGCAAAGATTAATACAGAAGGTCTTTTGTTCTTGGGACAGTTTCTACAGAAACATTGCATGAATCTACTATACAGGGGTCGAATATCACGACAGGGAATGAACTACATGTACTTCCGAATAATAGCTATAAGTTCTGATAATCGTGAAGTAGTGTCACATAAATATCAATAACATAAAGCATATATATATTTTCAATGAACTAAACAAACCTAACTATGTCCCCTCCCTCCCCATCCCACCCACCCCGTACTCCTGGTCTGTCTATGCTAATTCTAATAGTAGCCTAAGGGGACTATTAGAGTATTTCTGGGGGACCTACATTACCCATGGACTGTAGTAAATGGCCCAGGGTTTGGGAGGTTCGTGTCGTTTGGTCCTAAAGCCGTATTGCGATTCATGGTGTTGGGGTACACTGTGGGGGTATTAAATCAAGTAGTTCGAACTCATGTAACATAATATCCCATTCCATTGAGATGGGTTGTTTCCGCAATCCTTTCTCTTCCTCCCTCCGAAGGGCTGCGCCCTCAGCCTTCCCCCATTGTATCATGTCGTCCTGCCAGCTGGGTAACGACGGGCACCTGGGGGATTTCCACCTCATGGTAAGGGCTCTTATTGCCAGTATGAGGGCCAAATCTAAGAATCTCAGTTGCACTTTCTGTGCACTTGTACGTCTACGTAGGCCCATGAAGCAATCCAGGGCGCCATCGGAAACAGAAATACGTGTGACTTCGCCAAGGGACTGACGAACGCCTCTCCAGTAGTCCTGGAGGCGGGCGCAGGACCATAGCATATGAAGGAAGTCTGCATCGTCCCCTTTACAACGGGGGCAACAGTGGTGTGCCTCAGGGAACATACGGTGGATTCTCTGTGGGGTGAGATATGACCTATGGAGGACCATTGTCTGTATGAATTTTAGTTTGGCATTACGGGATACTCTTTTAGGATGTTCAAGCATGCACTTCCAGGCTTTATCCGTGATTTCTGTATCGGCATCTTCGGACCATTTTGTTCTAAGGGATGTAAGTGTGACTGCGGCGTGTGCCCGTATACCCGTGTATATCCATCTGACTAGGTGTCCCCCATTCCCCATATAATATAAGAGGTGGACCAAGTTATGCTGTGGAGGTTCTCTACGCTGCGGGGCCCATGTGTTCCTAATGTAATGAGAAACTGCAGCATGTAATAAATATAAATGCGTTGGTGCACCTGTAGCCTGTAGAAAGGATTCATGATCGAGGAGATTGCCATCTCCAAAGAAGGCCCCGACATCTTCTACTCCCGTCTCTGCCCAGGCGCGGATCCTGGCCCTCGTAAGCCTGCCCTGCGGTGTGGGAATACCCAATAGGGGAATGTTCGTCGAATATGGGGTCACTGTAGAAGTATACAATAATGCCTTCTTCCAGCACTGTAGCGCCGTCCTCAGCAGGGGAGGGCTTTCTGCAGGGATTTTGACGTTAGGCAGAAGGAGGGAGTGCAGTGCGCCCCGGTCTAGGTCTCTAGGTGTGTATCCAATTTCTTGCAAATTTTTCCCTGCCTTCCAATAAGACATCCATTGGAGCTGACTAGCGTAGTAATATGCTCTGAAGTCGGGTACTCCTAGGCCTCCGCTACGAGGCTGTAATTGGAGTTTCTGTAGGCTTACTCTTCTACGGCCTGACCCCCAAATGAGTTCTACTAAT